>OU383777.1:31648134-32898134 GCA_910950805.1 Acrocephalus scirpaceus scirpaceus
CCAGCACGGCTGCACAAAAGGCAAGTCCTGCCTGACTGACCTATTGGCCTTCTGTAAAGGAGAGTGACTTTATCAGTGGACAGGGGAAGGTTTACAGATGTCACCTCTCTGGAGGGACAAAGGGATCAAGTGCACCCTCAGCACTTTTGCAGATGACACTGAGTTGAGTGGTGCAGTTGACACACATGAAGCACAGGATGCCATCCAGAGGGCCCTGGACAGGGTTGAGCAGTGGGTCCATGGAAGCCTTAACAAGGCCAAGAGCAAGGTGCTGCACCTGGATTGGGGCAAACCTTGGTATCAGCACAGGCTGGGGATGAACAGATGGAGAGCAGCCCTGCTGAGAAGGACTCGGGGGTGCTGGTGCAGGAGAGGCTGGACATGACCCAGCCATGGGCACTCACAGCACAGAGAGCCAAACGCGTCCTGGGCTGCATCCAAAGCAGCGTGGGCAGCAGGGCCAGGGAGGGGATTCTCCCCTTCTGCTCTGGTGACACCCCTCCTGCAGTGCTGCATCCAGCTCTGGGGTCCCCAGCACAGGAAGGACAGGGACCTGTTGGATTGAGTCCAGAAGAGGCCACCAAGATGATCAGAGGGATGGAGCATCTCTCCTGTGAGGAAAGATTGAGAGAATTGGGATTGTTCAGCCTGGAAAAGAGAGGGCTAACCTAATTGTGGCCTTCCAGTACCTGAAGGGAGCCTGCAAGAAGGATGGAGAGAGACTTTTTGCAATTGACCTTAAAGGGTTTGAAACTAGATGATCTTTAAAGTTCTTTCCAACCCTGGCCATTCTATGACTGATGATTTAGTATGCTATACTTCCAATCCCCTGCCATGGACAGGACACCTGCTGGTAGACCAGATTGTTCAGAGCCACATCCAACCTGGCCTAGAACATTTACAGGCAGCCACAGCTTCTCTGGGCAACCCCTTCCAGCACCTCACCAACCTCACAGGGAAGATATTCTTCATGGCAATTAATCTGAATGTACTTTCAGCACCCACAACTTCTCTGTGCACAAGTGCAAGTAAATTCTCCTTTGAGCCATTGAAACACAACAGGTGTCACAGTATTATGGACTTTGTAGGAAATACCATAAACAGCTCCAAAATGCATGATCCCATCTCTGGTCACACAGCTGAAATGACTTTTGCCACTTTTCCCCTGGCATAATGACAGACAATGTGAAAAGCAGCTGTTTTTTCTTGTCTTGTAAAACACAGCCCTTCCTGAAACTGTTTTTCAGTGGCATTGGTTACACTTGCTGTCTTATACCTTCTCACAGCCTGGTCCATTGCCTGAAACAAAAAGATATACAACAAAAATACAGCTGTGAGAGTGTTAGCATATTACAATAATCGTCTTAAATTTGGTTTAGGGAGTATATAATCTTTTGTGACTGATGGTTTGTGGGTGTTAAGGGAGAGACCAGAGTAAATATTCTTGTGGGTCTCCTGACTTAACATCTGTTATGCAGTTACTTCAGGCTTTGGGAAAGTAGATTCAGACATCCAGCAGTCCTTCAGTGCATTAACATACATTAATGTATAGCAAGGCTTTGGCAATGTAATAGTATTTAAACAGCTTAATCTTCCTTTGTCTAAAAAGAAAGAGTACCCAAGGAATATATACCTATGCTGGCACGTGAGCACTGCTTAAATAACTGTAGAAGGTGTTAAATGTGACACAGAATTTGTACAAGGCTATAAAACATATGATGGCAGGCAAACAGCTGGAATTTATGTAGAATCATCTATGTTAAGGTATGAATATGCATTATTTTATGAGACTTCATAACCAAGTGTATGCACAGATGTCAGAATAAAATGTTTAACCTACTTATTACATTGGAAGAGTTCCTAGATAATTTAGGGAGCTTAAACTAACTTTATTGCTTGTAGAACAATTAATATTTCTCACATGCGCAAATTTTAAATCAAAATACTGGTATACACATAAAGAAAGCCTCAAATTAAGTGGAGCTGTGGTAGTAAGTACACATCATTAACCTAAAGAAAACATCTCAAAGAGAGTATTATGTTTAAATTATTTTTAAATTCATCAGACATTCCAGATTAATGTAATTTGAAAGTATAGAGTCATGCTCAGACAACCTACCTAAATTAATACATGCATATTTGAGCTCAGCTATTAGGTCTTGTTGGAGAAGCTAACATTTCATGCTTTGATCTGGAAAGTTTTGACTTAAAATCGCGGCCTAACTGCCACAGTGAAATCTGCAGAGATGCAGTTTTCCTGTTCCTGGTAAGGAACTGTCTGTTAACAAATATTAAACAAATTTTTCATTTTCAATTTTGTAAATACTTCCATCTCATCACAGGTAGAAGAACCGGGAAATTATTTTTTAAAAAAAATTTAAAATAATTGTTTTGAAATGTCTTAAGTGAAGATTGTAGCTGTGTTTAGCAATAACAATCAGATTTTTTTTACTTGCCAAAGATTTATTAATTTTCAAACTTACAAATGTTATTTGATACTGGGATGAAACTTTTTGCTTTGAGTTAAAAAGAGATTTCCAGTTAAAAGGGTCTTCTTTTTTACTCAGATAAATTATTTCTGTTGTTTACATATTGAAAAAGGGCTTTCTTTCTAACTCAGACATGAGCCCAATCACTGAGTTTCCAAACATAGCTCTATAAATAAAAAAATATAGTGTTCTTCCATGTTTCACTTTTGCTTTCTTCATATGTTCTCAAAGGGGAAAGGCTTGCTTGTCACAGTTCTGCTTAGTGGTTCCCCTCAAATTGAAAAAAAGAAATGTTAGTTATGTCATCATATAAGCTGTCAGTTAAATGTTTTAGTGCTTCATAAGTGTTCTAAAGTCTTTTAATAAATCCCTGGGCTGTTGTTCGTTCATTTGGGTGTCCATTCCATGCTGTGGATGTTTAAGTCTGTTGCCTTCAATATATGGTTATGCTTAAGACTCCTTGGGACTCAAGCTATTTAATGAATACACAAACTAAGATACAAACATCACTCAAATCTTTGCTTTCCAGTCAAGTTAATTTCGATTTGATCTCTGTATTCATAAGCTGTTAGAAAAGACAGGCAGGCACAGGGAAGCTCTATTGTAGAACTTTTTTTCCATAAGTAAGGGAAAAATTGATCATTTGGCATATTCTTAAGACCTCTGTCGTGTACATGCAAATAGTAATTAACATTTGCAGTCTATCAATAATAAAACTAATATATTTAAGGTAATTCAAAGAGTGGAGTCTGAAATATAACTTCGCCTATGAAAGCACACTTTTAAATTTCATTGGAATTGGCTTTTCATTGCATGAAGTTTCTGGCATTTATTCCTTTAGATATTTGTAAAAACAGAGACTTAAAACTGTTACCAGTATAGTGAATAATTTGCAGTGAACTCAGATGCAAATCAAGGCATTCCACTTTGTGCTACGTGCCTGCTCTATCATAAGTTTGAAAGGCATTGCTTTTTATGATGTTGGGTTTTTTTTGTTCTTTGCTTTTATTTTTTAAAATTTTCATATTGGATGACTTTCGTTATTGCAAAAGGAAGACTATTTGTAATGGTTTGGGCCAAATATAGTGCAATCAGATGCTATGCAGGTTATACCTAAAGAGTTTTGACAACCTCTTAATTTTGATATGTAGCACACCATCTATTCTAGCCATGCTTGTTCAAAAACATATAATGTATGTCATGCTAAATTGCAAGCTAGCTGTTTGGTTAGTACGTATGTAATTACACCATGAACTGTAGTTGAAACTGAAAAATGGACCTATAACAATATTTTTAAAGTTTAGAGGTTTTTATGCTAAACCACATTTTATATTTTCCCAGACAGCCTATAGTCATCTTACTGCTCATTAATACTCCCATCTTGATGAGGTAAGGGAAAGCAAGCCTCAGGGGCCAGAGATTTGTGTTCTGATTTGACAATATTTTTAAGCTTATGTGTGGTTCTAAGTAGGGGTGCAGGACATGTGCAGTATTAAGTAATTTTGGTCTGCTTGTCTGGAGGTTCCTCCTGCTCTGTGGAGTTTTGATACCTGTGTCATACTTGAAATTCTTCAGTCTTAGCACCTTTAAAACTTCCATTGACAAATCTTGGTATTGATTGTTCATGAACTGTAACAATCCTTCTTACTTGTCTGAGGTCTTTAATCTTTTTTCTCTCTCCATAACTAATCAATATTTATATTGTCATGGAGGCAGTGTATCCACATTCAGTCTTGTGTCTGCAAACTCACAAAGTGTTTGTAAGACAGATTGGTATAGAAATAGTTTAACATTTTCCAGGATGGAAGAGGAAAGCATTCCAACATGTTGTATATACAGAGTTCCCTGTTACCTGACATTGAATATTCTTTCTACCAACAGGTCCCATAAGCAGCATTTTGGTGAATAAGTATGGTAGCCGTCCTGTGATGATAGCAGGGGGTATCCTGTGTTCTTTTGGAATGATTGCATCCTCTTTCTGCAATAGCGTCCTTGAACTGTATATATGTATCGGCGTGGTTGGAGGTAAGAGTCCTGTTTAAAAGGTTGTGTTATGTTATATCGAACTATTTCTAATATTGTTCTACAAATGAGCCTCACTGATGAAGAATTTCCTGTGTACAGATGCAATCCAAGGAGGTAGTAAGATCAGTTAATATCAGTTACCTGAACTATCTAATCCTTTACATTAACTGGTATGATGTTAAATTATTTCTTCGAACAATTCAACAACAACTGATAAATTTATTCAATAAATGCTGTATGTATATACTTTTCCACATTGCACTACAATTATGGTATAAAAATTGATTGACTCGAGACAGCACTTATTACAGTCATTTATGTACAATTTCACATTCATAGTTTTAGCTTTTAATAGTGTTGCACTGCAGACAGGGTGGCAGAGGCTTGCCAGATTCTAGTAGAATTGTGAAAGCTTGTACCAGCTTTTTGTAGGTTTATACATACATAAACTTTCACAGAAAAGTATAATAACTTTAAGTTCAATAGTTTTCTGTTTAAATCACCCGAGGTCAATCCTCAAATAAAATTATTCATAATCATCTATCAAAGGCCTAGATATTGCTTAAAGCAATGACTTAAAGTTATTGTAATGCCAGTAAATTAAAGAATCTCCTTATTAAAAGTTGTGGGTTTTTTTTAAACTCCCTTATCAAAATAAGGAAGGAGAGGTGAAATATTGGCAGGTAATAAATCAATGAGGTAATGTTCAGGCTCATCTTCCTTTGTGTTGGGACTAAAGGAGTCCTTTTTTATTCAGTGATTAATCCTTAAAACTCTTATTTTTGACATCCTAAACTTGGTGCCTACTGAAAAAGTAAAGTCAGAGTCTGGTACTGGGCCTATTGCGGAAGAAAGCTTCTCTCCTGTACCATCAAGCAGATGAACATTAGAGTTTATGGCTTAGATGTCTTAGTGCAGAAAGAAGGCCTAGAGATTCAGCTTTGAGTTCAGTTTATACACTCAGTTGATGTGAATGGATCGTCTGCTCCCACGTGTGTCCTTTACAACTCTTTAATAGTGACCTGGGAAAGGAGAGCTGAATGTGCTGGCAAATAATTTGCCATTTTATGCTCCAGTTTTGCAGACAAGTTGGATCTTAATTATGATTGGAAATAAGAAATTAAGATATTTATGCATTTAAATAAACCCTACATTCATTGTAGCTGAGGTGACATTTAATAACTTTTGTTAAATGAGCCAAGAGAGAACTGTATTATAGTTTAGCAAATATAAAAATGGTGAGTCAAGGCACTGATACAATCATTCTTCTGTATGTGATTCCCCTGTCTCTATCATTGCTAAAACACAAAAAGGCTTTCAGTGCAGCTCTACTGGGGAAAATGGCCAAATGCCACCACCATGTCACAGTCTTGGTATGAACACTCATAGACAGCAATGAGGCAGTATGTCATTCTCTGATGCTAGTTGGTTTCTATATTGAGAATCACTGGATTGGATATTGATTATTTTAAAAATAACTTGAAAGAGGTGGAATATGTTTTTCATTGCATGACCTGCAATAATATTGTCTTTTATGTGTTGTTTAGGTCTGGGTTTAGCATTCAACTTACAGCCTGCCTTGACCATGATTGGCAAGTATTTCTATAAGAAGCGTCCCATCGCTAATGGATTGGCAATGGCCGGAAGTCCAGTGTTTCTGAGCACACTGGCACCTCTCAATCAATTCCTCTTTAATGCTTTTGGCTGGAAAGGAAGCTTTCTTATTCTGGGAGGACTTCTTTTGAACTGCTGTGTGGCTGGGTCACTTATGAGACCTGTTGGACCGAAAAAAGTCCCTCCTGTGAAAAAAGATGTTGAAAAAGGCACAGGAGATTCTGCCCTGCACAAAAACAACAAGAAGTCTTGTTGGCAAACTATTAATAAGTATCTAGATCTGTCCCTCTTCAAACACAGAGGGTTTCTGATATATTTGTCAGGAAATGTCATTATGTTTATTGGTTTCTTTGCTCCAATAGTATTCTTGGCTCCTTATGCCAAGCACAAGGGAATTGATGAATATTCTGCTGCTTTTTTGCTCTCCATCTTAGCCTTTGTAGACATGTTTGCTAGGCCTTCCATGGGACTTGTAGCAAACTCCAGGTTTATCCGGCCAAAGATTCAATATTTTTTTAGTTTTGCTGTCTTGTATAATGGTGTCTGTCATATCTTGTGCCCTCTGGCAAAAAATTACACTGGCTTGGTGATATATGCTGTATTTTTTGGGTTTGCATTTGGAATGGTTAGCAGTGTTCTTTTTGAGACATTGATGGACCTTGTTGGAGCTGCCAGATTTTCCAGTGCAGTGGGACTTGTCACCATTGTGGAATGTTGCCCTGTACTCATAGGCCCTCCTCTAGGAGGTAAGAATCTATTTCTTTCCATTTTTTTTCAGACAGTACAGCACAATCTTGCAATGTAACATTGAATTAATATAGACATTTTTCTTAATGCTATTTAATGTTTTCACTGTAACTAGAAATGGACCCTTACAGACTGATAGTAAAAAATTACTGCATCAGTTACTTTCCTCCAGCCTAGCAGCAGCTTGAAAAATGCTCACTTATGCTTGTTTAAACAACTTTAATTTATCTAAACAGAGAGAATTGGCATTTCCAGAGAGGAAAAAACTAACAGGAAAGTTAGGAACACAGTCAGAAGGAACACAGGCCTGCTCAGCATTTTAGGCAGGGTGCACACATGGTGGGATTCCATCAGGGTGTTGTGGAGCGTTGCACCCTGGCATGATTTCACACCCTAGCTCTGCTCACATCTAGTCCTTTAGCCTGTTCCTATAGCCAGTAGATATGGGCAAGGCAATTCAGAGGGTGAACTGACTGAAAGATGTCAATGTCTCCAACTTCTCTTTTCAAGTGTAAGGGGAGCTTAAAGGGAGCCTAGGTGTATCACTTAGACTATATTCATAACACTTGGGCTTCTAGCAGTAAAAATGAAGAGTATTTTCAGAAAGTATTTTCATAAAGTGTTTTCTGTTTGCTAGCTTTTTTGTCAGTATTCAGTAATGCTGATAGTAAGCATTATATTATTGAGATTTCTGATGACATAAGAGATTAAAAAATTAGATGCTCTAATTTTATTGAGAAGCATTGGTGTGTATCTTGGTGTGTGTTGCAGTATAAGCCCAACAATATGAGAATATAAAGATAGTTACATTGCCAGCCTTATGAACGTATACTGTACCCACATTAGCACTGCCTCAGAAGTCAGCAAGATTATGTGTGCCTAAAAGCATTTATATATACCAGAGTACTTCAAATTATTGTCAGTATTTCTATGAAAATAAAATTGTGTGCAATTCTGAATATGCCAAAACAATTCCACTCATTTCAGCAAAATAATATTTGTACGAGTAATTTTTAATACTTCTAAAGCCATTCCATATTTTTCTCATCATTTAATGTACAAATCCACTTTGGCAAAGGTAGACCAAAATAAATCCTCACACAGACTCTTGCTATGCCACCTAGTGGCATAGCCTGTAACCACTGGAGTCCAGCCTTTTCAGTCAGGTTCTGAAATCAGTATCAACTCAAAAGATACTAAATCTAATATTTATGGAGCAGTAGCTTCCACAGTTATTTATTTTTCAGTATATTAACTTTTCAGGAGTTTTGGAAAACACTTTTCTGTGCTATAACACTTTAAATAATTGATTTAAATTGCTGAATAGAGGAAACAAAGGGGATGAACACATCGAAAAGCTAAGCTCCAGTTTTGACTAGTTCATATGTTTTAAAATAGTATGCTGAAGCATTGCTAACTCATAACTTTGTTTTGAAATATATTTTTATAAGACTGCTCATTGATAAAAATCAGAAAATTTCATTATTTACACTAATAGGTAAATTGTACACTTGCAGTGATATTTGAGTTTGTCCTAATACTAGGTTTGTGAAAAACAAAAAGAAAATTCTGGAATAATTTCATGGCTTGTAAATGTGTATCAGGTGAATAGGCTGGCATTATGTCTTCAACCCAGTAAAAGCATCTAAATACATGTTAAATTGAACTGTGCAGGTTACCCTGTGAGTTTCAATTACAGTGTAGGAAAGTTCAGAGCTAAATACTTGGATACATACAAATGTTAAATTGGGAGCTGGGAAAATTTAGAAGGAATGTCTCATAAATTAGAAGAACTGTTATATTTTACTCTCCTTGTCATAAAGAAATTTATTCTCAGAGGTCTGAATATAAGTTTTAGGTACAGGGCGCAGAGTTTAAAACTCAGCAGTTAAGCGTGATGGCTGAAGGGACAAGCCTTTCTCATCTCTTTCTTCAGTCACAGGAAAGTAAACATGAAAAGCAGGCAGCTGATGCACAGAGATAGCAGCCTAAAAAGGCACATACCTCTTCACCCTATTGTCTTTATGCAGCTTCAGTAAGTGTCAGACTGTCGCTCTAAACAATAAAAAACACAATTAGAAGGTGAATAAAATAATAAGGCAATGAAAGAATGAAAATAAAAGAGCGGAAAAACTGTCTGCCATTATTAATTAAGCTTTGCTTACTTTGTTCTTCAATATTTTATTATTGTCAATGTTTTCATTGGCAATTGCTATCTTGACTAATACAAGGATTTTTTAAGAGTTCCACTGTCTATGTTAGACAATTTTAACATGTTGAAAATGTGTTTCTGCTCCAACTACAAAACCAAAAATTATATAGATACTTCTCCACAGGAAAGATGAGGATTATATTTGGTATCCTAGCCTAAATACTCTTTTTCTTTCCTCTTATCTTTGTATTGCAGGTTGGTTAGTAGATGTTACTGGGGAATATCAATACATGTATTTTGTCTGCGGAGTGATTGTGACTGTGGCCAGTATCTGGTTGTTCATTGGCAATGCCATCAACTACAGGCTTTTGGCAAAAGAAAAGAAGTTAGAAGATGAGAAGCAGAAAGCACAGAAGAATGCTGACCCAAAGGAAGCAGAACCATTAACAAACAATGAGAATGAAGATGCTTCCAGCAGAGCTGATAAAGCTCTTGAAGATCCTTCAGAAAGAGAAACCAATATTTAATCTGAAATATCACTCAGAAGACAACATTTATGACTTCCATTAGGAATATATCTTCAAGACACAGGCCAGGTTTTGTGGTAATAATGTTCAGTCACAATATTGGATGGGAAGAGATTTTTGCCCTATGGCAAGACTCTAAGCTAAATTACTATCTACAGCTTATTTGTTTCAGTGATACAAAATTATAATTACAGAGGTATTGACTCGGTGGAAATGAGCCCATTAAATTTTGACTCTGGACAATAAGAAGTCAGATAAACCAGGTTATAAAGCCTTCCAATGACAAACAGTTTTGTTTCAGAAGTATATCTAATGCAAAAGTATCTCCTACTCTTATTTGGGAAGATACTTGTATTCATTTCTATGATGTGTTTAAAGTCTATTGATATAATCTGCCCAAACTCTACTTACCACTAATATTAAAGAGAACATGAAGTCCAAGGTTTCTTTCAAAAGAGATGTAATACCTGACTGAAGCACACTGACACATTCTTCTCTTTTGTATGCCCACTAGATAAAAAATATGTCTGAATAAGCAATTATGGATATAAAAGTTAAGTGTAGGAGACAAATAATTGGTGAACACACCTCTAAAATACAATAAAACGCTGATTTATAATATATTCCAGAAGTAGTTTCCTCCAGTGACAGCTGATTGCATAGTACTTCAACATATACATTTGAATTGAAAGTATGTTCATACCTTACTAATTCAAACTACACTAAAGTCTGCCTGTACATAAAAGGTTAAACCCAAGATTTACATTTCTGACAAGAGTGGCAATCAGTTTGTTTGACTATATATTCCTGCGTAGCTGAAGGATATGGATCAGACTGTGAAGCCATTTTCTTAAAGTGACTAGATTCATAATCTGCTGATGTTAAAAGGACCCTTGGCTTATGTTAAAAGGACATATTAACCCTTGGCTTTTGTGGCCTTAATGTTCATGACAATGACTTCAAAGTAGATGCTTGGCTTTATTGGCAAGTCATTAGTTGTTTGATGGTTTCCTGAGAGGAGATTTAAGATCTAACTTCAGAACTTTGCAGACAGGTAGCTTCATAGCAGTTCCCACTTCCCTTTCCCTGGAATTTAGTGAAAAGTTACTTTTTTTTTGTACTGCTGCTTTGAGCAAAAATGCTGCAAGACACCTTGACAATGCCAGTCTGGAAGCTTTGTGTTGACACATCAGTTTTACGTAGGATGTTCAGTCTTGTATCTACAATTCCACGCAGACCGTCATATAAATTAAAATGTACAATTATTCCTATTCCTTTAGACAAAAGAAAGCATAAATCTACAATTTTACTTTACAGAAATCATCTAGTACTGCATTTGAAAGTTAAAAGTGCAAGCTTTTGAAGGTAATATGTGAAAATATTTCTGTTCTATTTCTAGGTAAGGAAAGGTGCTATTTATTTTGGAGGGATGCTTAAAAATGCCTGAAAAATTGTGAAAATTAAGGGTCTGATTCATAAAAAATTTATGTGCTGTTTATGCAGGATACACCTCCACTCAATTCCAGGAAAAGAAAATTATTCATTTTAATCCTCTTCTAAATCTCAAAAAGTTGGAAATATATTGGACAGAGAGCTAACTGTGATAAACATAATTTGAAGTGCCAATAACAAAAAATCAGTTGTAAAATCTAGTAATGTGAAAAGACTTTTAAGGAAGTTACTTCTTATTGTTATTGTGTTCAATATTATTTTTTTTTCTAAAAATATTGATAGTGCTTACTTCTGTTTTGCTGGTTTATCATTTTATAAAGTTCCACAGTAGTGTTGAATTTTTAAATTTTCTCATCACTGTTTTGGGGAGAAACATCATGAGTCTACTCTCAGCATGGTACAGAATTTAATACCTACTTTTTACCTAGTTATATTTAGGAAAACAAAACTTCTCCAACAAATCCTGTAAATTTTTAGGAGCAACAGAAACAAAATATATGCATTTTGGGAGAAAATACGGGTTGCATGTTCAAATTCAAGCCATGTACTGTGTAAAGGGGAGTGATTCAGTCCCAGTAAAATTACAGTTCCTCTCCCAACCCCCAGCTTCAGAGAGGAAATAAACACATTGCACCTCCTTCTGAACTTTAGCCTTGCCAGCACTCCATGACATGAAAGCACTGCTCTCTTTTTGGCTGTACAATCATACTGAGTGAATTCCAGGATCTGTGAAGACCTTGTGTGTCCCTAGCCAGAAAGTGATGAGCTTCATGGACATTAAGCTTTTATGCAGTGAAGATTATCAGTTTTAAATAGTGGATTGTGAAAGATGAACTGACATTTTAGCTGAAGAGTAGTCACCAGGAATATCACCCTGCTCTTGACAGCCACTAATAGAAAGGCAGAGATTATTTGAAAAGAGATTAATACAGGAGCTGAACCAAAATGTCTGAGGTAAAATTGTTGGTGCTTATTATCTCTTTGCTAAAAAGCAACATGATTAGGAATATGGTAGAAGACAAGAAGTGTCAAATTTTGACTGAAGGCTGTTTGAAGTTGCTCTTGAGTAAATAAAGGATTCAGAAAAATGATGATTAAAAAAGTCTCTCAGGAAATATGCAGGCAACTTGCCTGTTCTATGCAGGATCTCAGAATACAAAACAACATGGCATAGGAAATAAGGGAAAAACAAAGTTCCTTGAGCCATAGACACACCTGACCACCAGTAGCAAAAATTATGTTGCTATTTCAGAGGAAATAAAAATTTCCATAAACACTCTACAGAGATGCTGCTCTTTTATCTCTGGTCAATAATGTTAAAAGATAATAGGAGTGCAAGAGCTGCTTTACCACCACTCACCAAGGTGCAGTTTTTAATCCCATAAGGCAAAATGATGTGGCAGGCAAGTAGAGCAATAGAAAGTAGGAAGAGTCAAGTTAAACATTTCCTTAAACGTCTTTCATTACTCTTTCTCTTAATAATAGCAACAAAATAAAACTCATCAGCATACTCCTGATACTACTGAATATTAAAGAAGTTAAAACCCAGAGATGAGTGAAGGAAATTGGAACCACATCTATGCAAAAACTGCCTCGCGTGAAAAGCCCGTGTCTTCCAAATAACAGATCCTAAAGGGGAAATTGCATTGTACAGGTAGCTCTTATTTCTAAAAGTAATGATAATAATAAATTGCCTTGAATCAACTTTATTCTGAGCATCAAAGCAGCAAAATTAGTATAACTTGCCTTCAAACTCCTGAATATCACTTCTTCTTGCACTGGCCTGTAATTTGTACTATAAGTCATTTCATCATTACATTTCTGCTTTTGAGATTAGACCTGGATATATACATAATCTCTCTAAATTGGTCTGGTTTCTCTTAATTACCTCACCCTCTGTTTGAACCACTGAGGGGTCAGGACTAAGACATTACCCTGATCAGTGATAAAGAAATGTACTCAAACTTCCTAGCATGTGTCTCTTACACACTCTAAGCATCTGTAGTCTCAGTCAGTGCAAGCAAATCCTTAGATGCTCTTATTCTCATCTATACTCATGTATACTTCATTATTTTAATTTCTCTGCCACGGTATTGCTAAGCTTGATTACCCTTTTTCTCTTCTAGAAAAAATAATGCTGCAATTTTAAAACTAGTAGAAAGGTGAAGAGCATCAATTAGATTTTCCCCAATTTAATATCAGGGTTAAATTTCAAGTTGTTTTAAAGTACACATCCAGATACTTCTCAGTTGTTTGGGTTTTTTATGTCGTACACTCTATTAGCCTGAGAATCCGCTTGTATTGCCCTTTCCAAATCCAGAGAAAGACTCCTCGCTAATAATTCTGCGTACTATTTCAGGAACATATCATGATTTTACTCCTCCCATCTCTCCCCATTCAGCTGTGGTTGCAATTGTTGTTAGTTCTTTATTTCCATGATCAGAAAAACACCTTTTTATATGAAAGACTACAACGCTTTTATTTCAGGAGTTTTGTGAACTGTTTAGACAGAGCTAGGGAAAATCTTACTTCATCTTCCAATAGATTTTTTAAGTAATGCTTTCCTTATTGAGAGGAAGTTCAGCTTTACTTACTGCTGAAGTGAATGGCAGCAATTTCACTGATATTGATTCAAAATCCACATGAATTTTAATGATCGCATTGCATATCAGCATCCACTGTGCTTAAAAACATTTGGCAATGTGTACATGATTGTTCTTCCCAGAGAATTCTTATTCCTTTTAAAGGTTCCCCACCTCAACCACCCCATACTTGATTTTGATGTAACAAAAAAAAATTCGGGCTGGTTATGTAGTGACCTATCTTTAATTCTTTCTTTTCCTGAAATGACACATTTGCCATGTTGCCAAATGCAACATTTTTCACTTGCTTCTTTTATGTCTGGTTGTGAATATTAGTGGAGAAATATTACTGGGATATATAAGTTACAGATACCATATGCAGCCAGATTTTGGACTGCTATCAGGATTTCATTAAACAAAGCCAGTCACTAGTATAGATGAACATGCTATAAATGACACTAACAGTTTTGCCTATAACAAAATTGAATCATGCAATTTTTGTTAGTTTCTCTATAGATGACTATTTTTCTACTCACCAAGAGGAATATAAAGGGAATTTTAAAGTAATTATTTTCAGAGATGGCTTACCAGTTTTAACAAGGCTGTTTGGAGGGTGGGTGCACTTTTGATATTTGTGCAAATATATATATAATGAAAGTGCTTGCATGTACTGTCACATTTTTGATTAGAATTTGCATAAGCATTGCTGTGTGATTTCAACATAATTTGCATGTTGTAGTTTTGCAGTTCAAATTTTTCTCATCATCTACCTCTCAGTTGAAGTTCGGAGACTTGCACAACCCTGGAAGAATAAGCAAAATGTGTAATGGTAAAACCTGTACAGACTATTAGAAAGTCTCCTAATTATTTAAAGCTGCTTACACTTCTGTTTTCAAGACAGTGCATCTATGACCATATCTTTGTATCAGCTGGCATATCTTTATTCTTAAGCTATACCTGTGAAGTTTTTGCATCACTGATGTGGTATAAAAACGCAGTATGTCATTTAGATATCCAAAGTCAATTGATATTTCTGTGAGATGCTGGCCCATTTTTCTTTTTTGTTTTCTTACAGTTTCTGAGTTAGGGAAATTAACAAAGTTAATATATACAAACAGTTTTTGAAATTATTACAGAACATTTTTTATTTTGCATCCCTGACAAAAAAATGTGTTTCTGATTTAGAAATAATAGCAGATTTTAGCTTGCTTTTCTTTTTATGGGGCAGTTGAAGAAAGTAGTCACAAAATGTTAGATTGGGGCCAAGGAATGATGATTATTCTACATATTCTCTTTACAAAACCAGAGATGATTGTTCCTTCAAAGATATTCTTCAAACCATTCTTGCCTTCTAGGACCTATTACTAAGTCCACTAAAGCCGACATAAAAATACCAATCAAGGAGCTTTATAAGACATTGGAGATCATGTGGCTTCAGTGGAGAGTTCAGCCTTATTTTCTCCATTCCAAATCTCAGGACTGTCAGATATAACACAGCAAACACAGGATTTGTTACAACTGGCAAATTTTCTATGCCTGCATAATATTCCTAATGAATCAGTCCCTAAATTAACGCACAATGTGTATTATTTTAATAGTCTATGTAAATAAATTTAAAAAAATCCCACCATACACACTGAATGTAGATTATAAAATAAAGAGGATATATTTAAATAAATAACCAAACAAGTCTGTTAACCCCAAAGGAAATTATCTATTTCCTTTCAAGCCTTCTTTGAGCAGTTTATAACCTTCATTTTTCTTATTTCCAGAGAAAATGGTTTATGTCTTCTGTGAATGTATATATGGACATATATAAGGGAATATATATGCAGATGTGGTGTGTGTGTATATATGTATTCCCCTATATATAAAACTCTAATTTATATATATTATATATATTTATGTATATATAAAATATATATAATGTTTTAGAGTAAGTTGCATATTGTGCCTGATAAATAAAACATAACTGTAAGCAAATAAAAAACTTCCACAAATGACAGAAAAATTTGAAGCTTTTCGGTAAAAGCATATGTTATTTTTCAGTTTCTGCTAGATTTATTTATAGTAGAAATTAATTCAAAAAGCTGCAGTATTATATAACACTGGTTTCCAACCATGACTCAGTTCAAAGCAGCCTAAGATCACTGAGAATGTTCATTGAGGTAGATGGCAAAACCTATATTGTTGGTGAGCTTGGTGGGGTGTCATTGCTGTGGAAATATTAGATAAATGATCTCTGAACAGACTGCAACCAATATACTGAGTTTTCATCTAATGTGATATGTATGACCAGTTCATACAAAGTGTTAGTGGACATGATATTCTTGTAACAAGTACGGAAAGTGAGAATACTCAAGCGCCTGCAAACAATATTCCTGTTAGATTAGTATGTGAAATTCTCCAGAACACTAGTCACTGAAAACACTGATAATGTATCATACCTTTTACAGGTTTTGGTGGTTTTGTCTGCAAGTAGGCAAGCTCATGGAAAGCCTGTATTTGGCCCTCACCCTTTAAAAAGGTTATACCTTAAAATCGCTGGGAAATTTTTCAGAGTGGTACATAAATCACATAACTTCCCTTCCTTGAAGAGCGATAAAACTGCATTTTCCACTTATAGCCTACTTGGAAAGATCACCATATCTGCAGTTTATCAACAGAACCTGGTATTGCTATGCAATAATTAAACATGCAGTAACCATTGTTTTTGACTAATAAAGTTGTTTCTTCCTTTCTGTATTTTGCAATACTGTATGGTTTTTACTTGAATATATTGGCTAGGTTTTGGTTTGGGTTTGTTTTTTTTTTTGAGAATCATTTATTAGCTAGAGGTGCTATTTATGTTCCAAAGAGATATGAGTGATGATAACCTTCTCTTTCTAGATGCCAAATCCTTTTTTTGACCTGATAAAATTTATTGTTCATAATGTATATTAACCCTGTAAAATGCTTATGCATTGCATTAAATTGTATTTAAATGCATTTTTGTTCATTAACTTCTATTCCAGGCTTGTACTACTGTGTAATATGTCAAGTTTGTCCATATATATTTATGGGAAATTACAGTGAAAATTGTGTATAATAAGCAATTTGGAGAAAAAAAAGAAAAATGAAAATAAAATTTCCATGTAAAGTTTCTGAAATGATGTAAATTCTATTTTCTTAGGCTTCTTAATAGTAAATTATTTACACCTTCAGAGTTTACAAATATTCATAGATATTTAGGTTGATTCAATATTCAGTTTGAGCAAAGATCTTAAAATCACTTCTTGTTGCATACAGAAACAGAACTTCAAGATTTCCTGGGGAGAAAAGATAGTACTAGTAGTAGAACATTGTACCAGCCCTTTTCTATTCCTAATTTCACCATAATTAGGATTTATTCCCATGCATAACTCAAATACCATCTGGACACCAGGGATTTTTTTCCCCATTACTGGGATGTGTTCCTATATTCCATGTGCATGGATTGTTATTCTTTAGTCACCAATACTTATTTTGCTACAGAAGAGGAATTTATCCATGTCTTGAAGTAGTGTATGTAGATAAGTCTTACTTTATATCCTCTGAATGTTATCTGTTCCTATGTTTTTGTCAATTGACTTCAGTCTATGATTGGTTGCCCAGGTAAATTGCTGTTTATTTACTGAATGTGATAGGATATTTAAAATTAAGATATTATGGGGGGTGTTAAAACCAGCATTAAGATGTACCATTGCATACTATCTACACACCTTTTATACAGATGCACAGTAAACTACTAGGAAACAAAGATGTAAAAGATGAATTATTGAATAAGAAAGAAATAACTTTATCAAAGCCAATGGCTGTTTTATTTCAAATAACTGTAAATTTTATTTTCAAAGAATTATACCTATAATCTTCATGATACAAATGATCCAAAATATGTTTAGATTTTTTGTAGATTATGGATTCTTGTGATATTTGCATATCTGACTATTTAAATATTCATAAAAACCCATTTTCAGCATTGACCAAGCAAAAGAATAAAAAAAAGTTAAAAATACCTAGTTGTTAAATTGTCCCTTTGAAACAATGAAGAAGATAGGATATTTTACCCTGCTCAAAGACAACGCTGATATCACTTTCATGCCTCAGTATATGTTGCCTCCCTGAATCTAAATGCACGACTAAAATACATTGCTGAGAAATAGATACTGATTTCAGAAAAATCATTCTTATTACTGAGTTCTGTATTTTGATAATGTAGTGGCAAGATAAATGGAGACCTCAGTCTGTAGTTCATCTCTAATATCAGCTGTTACTGTTTTCCAAAAAATGTTATTTTATTCTATTAATGAGCCCTTCTAACTCCGCTGGTTATTCCAAGTCAAGTAAATAGATTGCATTTGCCATTGCAATTCAACATTAATAACTTCCACAGTTTTATTCCTCTGATCAGGACTTTAAAAACATCACCATTCATTGAAGTTCCTAATTTATAACATGCAGTCAATCCTGAATTTGTGTGGGATCTGCTGTGCCAACCGGTTCCCTGAACGTCTTATGGGACCTGATGGGATTAATCTGAGAACACTCAAAGTACTGGCTGATGTATGTCATTGCAAGACCTCTATCAATTGTTTTTCAATAGTCTTGGGAATCTGAAGAGGACCCAGTTGCCTGGAAGCTGACAAAAATCTGTATTTGCTGTAGCACATTATGTCTTGTTTCATCTTCTTACATTACAAATAAAACTGTGCCCTAGAGATCAGAGGTACCAGTGTTGTTTTTTAAATATAAAGTCTGAATCATAAGACAAAGATAATGAAATTATCAATATAGTGCATTAACAACATAATTGATGATCATGTTTCACTGGTCGAGTAAGTAATTCCATTTCACTAGGTGACTTCTAATTACCCGTACCCAGTGACATCAAACTGAAAGTCTGTCTTGGTTAAAATATACCCATTCGTCGAATGCCTGTTTTTGTCATGGAAACTTCTTACAGGATCCTATTGTATAACATAATGGTGCTCTGTCCTCAAAACTTATATGTGAGTTTGTGGACATGATTCTGTTCTTTTTTTGACTAGCATGAGACCTGTCTTGCTGGCTTTTCTGTACAAAAGAACTCTTGACCTAATCCAGAGTTTCACTGTTTTTTCTCACATAATATAAAAGAAAGATGACACACCTGGACAAAACCCAGAAACACTGAATCAGATAGATATTTTAAGAACATTTTACCCCCTTTTTGTCAATTAGCACAAATGGATCTTAAAACATCTGGAACTGTGCTGTCTTGAATTCAGTTAAAAAATTTATAATCACAGATTTTATATATTATTTGAAAATTACCTCAAATCAACATTTCACATTTAGATATGAGAATTTATTGTAATTCATCAAAACTAATATTCATCTTAGATGATTTCCTATTTTGTCAAAATTTAGAGTAAATGGACCTGGAAGGTAATTAAGTTACTTCCCTTCTTTCATATGTTCTTCTCCTAACTTTTTCACTGATACTGATCATGCAAATGTGAGAGACTGAAAATGATTAATGGTTTAAACATTGTTAAGTGCTTTTGTCCAGGGTAGGGTCTACTGACCACTGAAGGCCACCCCTACCCAAATATGCCTCCTGACAGGAATTTGGACTCTGGTGGGAACTTGAGATAAGATAAAGGTGGTACTTTTGTCCAAATATCTCAGGTGTGAGGAGAAGTAAACAAGGCTGAAGGAGAGGAATGGATCCACAAGGGAAGCCAAACTCAGCATCTGTGCTGAGAGTCATCTCTGGCTGGGTTCGTGGTGGGGGAGGCCACAGCCCACAGGCTCATCTGCTGAGGGCAGCTTTGCACACACTCGCCCTGCTGCTGAGGGAGAGGAGTTTTTGGGGGTGTGACAGGAATGAACACTCATACTCAAACTGTCTCAGCTGTAAAAACTCAAAACAAAACCAGTAAGTAATATTAAAAACAACAAAACAAAACCCTTCTTAACTTTATTTCCAACTGTTTGGACCTTATATGATAAAAAGCACCTCTAAGAAATTTTTTGGAAATTGTGAGGTCCCCAATAAAGAAAAATTGGATCAAAATGCATGCTTGGAGGAGATACTGCTCAGCATTTGCAGATATCGTCCAAAAATCCTGCACGTATTATTTCAATTTAAGTTTGAACTAGATCTTATTGCCTGGAAATTGTCAATTTTAATTTGAGTGCTTTTAGGAGTAATATATATACAAGGATTTATTTTGTTTCATTAAAAACACCTATGAATTTTCCTTCTTTTATATGTTTGGGTTTTTTTTTTAGAATTTAATTATAATTTTCTTTCCCCTGGAAATTGTGTAAACATAGTTAATCAAGCAATATACGTTTATATATATATAAAAACTGTGACAGCAGAATACTTTTCATGCCTTGTATATTAAGTATGTAGAGCTCAAGTCAATTCTTACGGCTATTCCTACTTCCCTTTCATATCATTTTTCATAAGCTGGAAATGTGCTCAGTCTATTTGAACACTTTAATGTAGATGAAATTAGAATGGAAAATTTGCTAATGCTGCTTTATTTTTTTCTTAATTTAAGACAAGCAAAAGTTCATTGGCAGAATCTGTTTCATTTTTATTGTCCTCATTGAAGTTCATGAAGACCTACAAACTACATGAGCTTTTAATTGAACTTTTATATGGCATTAAATTCTCAGCACAAAATTCATGTGAAATATTTAGGAAAATGTGTTATGTAAACATAATAAAACTCTCAAAGCTTTCTTTTAAAATAAGTTTTAACTGAATACTAAAAGAAAACATTTTTATTAGATAACCTAGTTCAGATATCCCTTGTGGAAAATACAAGCACTAGTTTGTGCTTGTATTTTCCACAAAATAAATATTTTCAGAAATGGTCCTGTAGAACCCTAAAGTTGTTGCTAGGTACTAAAAGAAATGGCAACATTTTTTGAGATATCATACGTGTATCAGTTTTCACTTACAAAGAGTTTATTTTGGAGGAACAGTAATTCATTTTGCCTGCCATTGTAATATACCTTGATTAATAACTGCAATTCCAGTTTGGCCTGAATGATAAATGAATAGCAGTTAGGCACTATAATTTTTCAGTTCAATCACTGAACTGAATAATTGAGGGAAAATGGTTGAGGATGAAGTGAAAAGGGTTTTCTCCCCTCTCAGATAAAGTGCTTATTTGCCTTAATTACAAAACAAATATTTTTAATTCCATTTTGAACCTTTTAAATAGATATAAAAGGAAAATTAGATTAAAATTATGAAACAACAGAATTTAGCAATGATCACATTATTCATCAGATATATTGAGAGACAGATTCAGTTCATGCCTGACATGCGTGACCCCATAATTTCCTCTTCTAAAGTTTCTGGGGATTCAGGACTGAGTTTCTCTCCTGCTCATATTTTTTACTGCCAAAGAAGTGAGCCATCTTTTGGTCCAGTTTTCATAGTCTCACTCTACTATCTGGACTATATATCTTCCAACATCAAATATTTTATGCAAAGTGAATGAACACCAGTGGACCTAATTTCTAGTACCTGTGCACCAAAAATCCCCTGTGGAATAGTTTTTTACAGCAAATGCATTTGTTTGAAAGTCACAATACTCACAGCTTTTAAAAGACTGAAAGAAAAAGGAGACTGGCATTGATAATCTATTTCTTTTTACTCAGCTGATGTCATTTGATGATGCAAATAATAAAAGACTATGTTGTATATTATTAAAATCCATGGTTAGTTGGTTTGTATTTACATTGACCTTGGATTTATTGTATTTGTTTGAGGTATGATTTCACGAAGGGACCCACAAGGATCATCAAGTCCAGCTCATTGAGTTCCAGCCCTGGAAAAGACATCGCACACCAGGTGCCCCAGAGAGTTGCCCAAATGATTCTTGAAATCTGTCAAGTTGGTGCTGTGACCACTTCCCTGGGGAGCCTGTTCCAGTGCCCAGCCACCCTTTGGGTAAAGAATCTTTTTCTAATATCCAACCTAAACATCCCCTGACAACTTCAGGCCATTTCCTTAGATCCTGTCACTGATCACCACAGAGAAAAGATTTGTGCCTGCCCCTCCTCGGCCTCTCACAAGGACTTTGGAGACTGCATTGAGCTCTCTGCTCAGTCGCTTGTTCTCCAGGCTGAACAGGCTAAATGACCTCACCCTCTACTCAAGGCTTCCTGCCCAGACAATTCACCATCTTTGTTGTCCTTCTTTGGGCACCCTCCAATAGCTTTATATCCTTATATTGTAGCACCCAAAACTGCACACAGTATTCAAGGTGAGGCCACACCAGCACAGAGCAAAACAGGACTTGCCTGGCTGGCAATGCTGTGCCTGATGCACTCAGGACATGGTTGGCCCTCCTGACTGCCAGGGCACTGCTGATTGAAAATGACTGCCTTTCAGAACTAGATATTTTTCTTCCCATCCACAAACCCAGAGGCACAGAAGTTTGGTCTGGATACAAAAGGTTACTGAAAATGAGAAATAATGCCTCAAAGTAGTAATTATTTTCTAAGAAAGTTAATTTTTCTGGCAATGTTATTACTATAAGTAATAGTGTCATTGAATGGTCTTAATTCTGGGTTCCACTCAATTTTATTAAAGCAAGAGTTTTCTCTTAAAATTAATCAAGGGAAAGATTCTTAAGTTCTTAAGTTCTGTCTTCATAACAACAGCAGCAGCAACCTGGAGATTCAGTGCATCTGGCAAAGGGTTGCAAGTGGGCTGTTAGCAGAAGTATGGAGTCCTAGATATTGAAAGTGTGACATAATTGTCCTTAAGAATGACACTAACAGCAGTTTGCAACCAGAGAACTGTTTTAAGTTCTTCAGTTGGTGTAGGGCATCAATAACAAGAATGGAACACCCTGAAGCCATTTACAACCCCTTTTTGAGTATCCGTTAATAACCTATTGCTGAGGCTTTGTCCTCAGCCTCAGCAATGTGTTTTCTGTTTATCAAAGCAGCAGCCACTGAGAGGCCTCCACTACAACCTTTCTCTCACCTTCCCCGGAGTGCTGACAGAAGAGCTGACTGTAGAGCCTGAAGAGGAATTTGCTGGCCTCACACTTTTTGCACATTTTCCAGAATACAACTAAGCATCCACAATACATCCCTAAGCAATGCCTTGCTTCAGTGCTGCAAAGGTGTTCAGGTCAGGGGCTTGTCTCACTGGGTTACATCAAGAAGTATCTGTTTTAAACACAGTCCAGACTCTTCCTCACTCTGCCCCAAACCCTGCCAAGGAATGTTCATAAAACTTTTAGGGTAAATAGTTTGTATGATTCTTTCTTTTATGTTTGAAAGCTTAAATGTGGATTAATATAAATAGGGAAAATGTAAGGTTTTTAATTTGGGAGATTCTGTTTATGATATATTTTACCAAAAACATGAAAAAACTCACATGAATCAATCAAAGGTCTTTGTGAATAGATTCTTGCACATCAGGGTACCTGTACCTTGGAGGGTTTCCCTGCTAAGAAATGTCCAGTCACTTTATGGAAAAATACATTCTTGGTCGAAAATTTTTTGACCAACACATGTGACTGGGAAAATTCTTAGTAATCACATGCTGCAAGTACCTTAGGCTGGGTAGAAGGAACAAAAACCAAGTTTCAGCTTTAACAAGACTAAAGAACTTCTCCATAGATCTCTCTTCCACTCCTGAAAAGCGTTTTTTTTTTTTTAATACAGATTTTAGGGGAAAGCTTATACCTTTAGAAAATTGTCTTTTTTAATAGAGTCACCATATAAATAAAAAGAAATTAAAATGCAAGATAATTTAAATTTGTTTCACATCTGTACTATGAATTATTATGGGAAATTTCCAAGCAACTTTCTGGACCTATTTTCCCACCTTTCTAAGTATACAAGGAGTCATGGCTAGAGACTTCAGAAAGAAAGGCAAAACCTATGAATTCAAGGGATAATATCAGTGATTACTAATGTTTTTATGTTCTCAGAATGCATGCTGTTCTCCACGTCACCTTTTAGCAGTTGAAGGACCACTTCGCCTGTTACAGAATTGCAGGCAATATGTTCTCAGCATGAAATTGCTAGCATCCCTGAAGGAAAGAGTACAACACAGCTACTCACTTTCTAACTCCTCTGGCCTGAAAACTTCATGGTTCAGAAAAAGTCAGATAAATTTAAAGCCATTTCTCTATTCATCTGTTGGGGTTTTTTGGGGTTTTTTTTTTAAGTGGGATTTATTACTATAGGAAAGCATAAATATGGCTTTTTCTAACGATGTTAATCGATTACATGCTAAAAACCATGCTCTCTGAAGCTAAAACAAATCAAGCACCAATTTCAAGAGCAGCATCTAATCTTTCTGAAAAGTCATCTTACAGTCACTGTATCTCCTTTTCTACTATGAAAACAAGTACCTGAATCATCTGGTTACCCCTACATTGAATAAGTTGGTTTATATTATGCAGTGTTGTGGACCTGTAGAGGATGTGGAGCAAAAAGAAGGTCCATACAGCCTCCTACTCCTTGGAGCACCCCTAGCTGCTGCGCTGAAACACAGACAACACCTTTTTTGTTGCCAGTGGCTGGAAAAAAGGCTATATTCTGCTAAAGTGATGGGGTTTTTTCCATATTTTCCTCCATTTCACAAGATAGGCCATGATCCTTCATAGCTCCTATTCTCAAGACAAGATGCAACAAAGGGGAAAATCTCTGCTTTCCCATTAACATGTGAGTAATTTCTAAGTTAAAAGCAGGTAATTGGAGTCTAGGAGTTGGTCTTTACCTGGCTAGCTCTCCTCTCACATTTTTCTTTCACAGGGACTCTCTAAATGCGCTGTTGTGTCTCTCAAAATGGTCTCTAACTGAAAATATATGTGATTACTGCTGAGTAGTATTCTCACTGCAATATGGTTTTGCTACTGCATGATAGGTTGTCACATATGTTGTAGTCATTCATGAAATATTTATGTCACAGTAGCCACTTGCTTCAAGATAGAGAAACAGATTACCTAAGATAGAGAAACAGATTTTCTCTGCTTAAGTATCATCCATACCATCTCTGTTCTGCTATCCATAAGCCTGGCTGATCCACATCAACAAGCTAATAGCTCTCTAAACCACATTATTTTTTGCTATTTGCATCTTCCTGAAAGCAGCTCTGAATAGGGTGTGTGTGTGAGGAGTAAGGACTGATGAGCAGCACTCCAAACTAGCTTTGTTAGTAAGATTATTAGGTGGGCAGAGAGAATGGGGAGGTATTCTAGAGCCAGATGCTGTGGTTGCTTCATCTTTTCCAACACACATGTGCCTGTGAGACAATCATAAATGAGTTGCCTGTTGGAACACTACAATGAAAATTATTAGCAAACATTTGTTAGCAACTATTAGCAACAAATCTGTTGTTCTCCAAAACCTTGATTTCAAAAGCACAAATAAAAGCAAGAAGGGAGGAAGGAAACAAGTGCAATCCACAGAGGATATGATTAGCTCTGCTTCTTAGTTAATGTCTGATTTATAAAGTGGAAAGCGTAGCAGTCTCTGATTCAGTTAATAGTGTTTCTGAAATATTTTATGAACTAACAGAGATCACAATTAGCCTCCTGCCTTCAGTTGCAATACATGACAGAAACTTACAGGTTCAATGCAGTTTACACCTGCCGTGATGCAATTCTGAATGTCACTTTTTATTTACAATATAATTTCCATTACATTGTAGAAGAGTTGAAACAAATAGACCTTTAAGAAGACAGTTTGTGGTCCTCTACAGTTAACCTTTTAATATCGAGCAAGAATGAACATGCCTATTGTGGTGTTCATCCAAAGCACTGGATTACTGAATTTCTGAATACATATGAAAACTGAGACCTTCATGGAGCTCTGGAAGTTTCAGAGTTGTTCAACAGTTTTTTTGCTTGATTGCAACCTCATTTAAATGAGTTGATGGCTCTCAGCTGGAGATGTCAGGAGTAGCTTTGAAACTACCAGCCATATATTTCTTTGGATAAATCTTACCATTGAAATGTATCAGCTGTTATGCAGGTAGCAGTTCTGGAAACTGACTGTGACTGCAAAGAAATGTAATTTTTAAATTAATCCCCAGGAACATTATGTATATATAAAAATATATATATATAAAATAAATACAGACAGAAAAAATAATTAATTTGCTTCAGAAAGCAAATACTTTAAAAAGCTATTTTCCTGATCGCTTTACGTTTAAAGAAAATAAAGTTGTAAAAAGAGTCAGTCAAGTTCACTCACCACAAACACAAAAAAAATCTCATCCCAATCAAATAATATAAAATTATCCATTCTGAATACAGCTTTTATCTCTTTACTTTCATTTTCCCTACCATGTATGCACAAAATTCCATAAGAATCTGCTATATTAAACATATGCCTTCTGTGGAGCTCTCCAGGTAACTTTCAGCTGAATTTCCTTCTATTTTAAAATATTAATCATTAAAAAAGTTTCATATTTCAACTTCTAAAGCTTTTCTGCTCATAGGGAAAAATCCTCATTTAATTCTGGGAGTTTTTCTATATCCATAATTAACTGTCTATTTCATATTTCCTCTACTTAAGTTCTTCTGTTAGGAAGATTATTAAAAAAAAGAACATATATGAAAGTGTCAGAAACGTCATCTGCTTGCACGGATCAGTAAATGAGATCTATCTTTATAATCTGAGTCATCAAGAGAATCTTCTCAGAAGATTAAAGAAATGGCCCTGAAATGTTCTGGCAATCAAAGTTGTGTAAAGTCAAAAAGCATACTTGCTGCTCTGTTCAAGAAATCCATACTTTCATAAAAGAAATGAAAGGCATCTTTGGCCTTCTCAAACTTCAAAACTGCAGCTTAGAATTGAGTTCAGGAGAATAAAAATTGAGTTTTAATCTTTAAAGAGTGATGCAAATCTTCTTGCAAGATGTCCAGTTGGGACTTTACGTCTTTTAAAGTAGTTTTAAGAAATGCACTTAAGTACAACAAATTGCATGCATTAAAAAAAGCTCATCAAAGACCAGGTTAATGTGCTGAAGTATCATGACAGGAAAAGGAACTATGAAAGAAAGGTCTCATAAAATCGAGTTTACCCTACTAAATGGCCAAAGTTAGTCTGTCACTTCTAAGTAATTTGCAAGTTCCCATGTGAAAACAACCTTAGTATGAAAACTTGTTAACATAACAATCTATTCCTGAAAAACAAATGCACCTGCAATAACAATAGATTTAAAGTAAAGAAAATATGTAAGCAATCCAAAAATACAGAAATTTAGTAGACAAGTAGAGTACCTTTTACTAACCAATAGAGTAATTGGCAAGAAAGCTATTAACCAGTTGCACACCAAGTCTGTAAAATGATATAAAATGAAATGTGAAAATAGAGGATTAGCTTTGCCTACATGAAAATAATAGAGTTTCAACTAACTTATTACAATATTGAAGCACTTCTTTATGTAAGGATCTGACAATTTTCAATTTTATGGCTATCTACAACTTTCTGACCCTCTCTGTTAACCTGGTTTTCTGGTTTGCTGCCCATTGCATTGCAGTAAATACCTGTGCAAAGGAAGCAATCATCTGTTTGTTTCTACAACATTATGGAAAATGTCACAATCATGACTCTCATTTAGTAAGGGTTTCTTTCCACTCCAGAGGCAAAGATGTTTCCATGAAGGTTTTTGGCTTATTTCTGAATGATATTTGTATTCAACGGGTATTTGTATTCAACACTATGAGGGGAAAATATTGCTGACAGAATGCAAGAAAGATTAGTTAAGATTACCTTCCCAGAATTAAATGAGATTTGACTGATATATAAAAGAGCTATATCAACTGATATTTGACCATTTGAGGAACTCACTGTTTAAGTCATACATCATATAAAGCACTACAAGCCTGGTGCTAAAAGCTGTCAATTTGTCACAAATAATTTGGGAAAAAATGAGAGTATGTGATGTGTCACATGCCTAAACTGTGAAAGTGAGTGAATATATACAGAAAAGATGAATGCATGTTTTAAGTAAAAATAGATCCAAGTAAAACTGTATTCATAGCTTGATTGAGTAATGGCATTTGAGAACTCAGATCTTCGTCTGATATAGATCAACATTATTACTATAATTCTGCACAGCATAAGCACAGTGTATTCCTTTTTATTTTTTTTTCCCTACATAATAATTACACCCAACTAGCAAGAAAAAAAGCAAAGTTTACAGCACAGGTTTTATGAAATTTGAAGAAGTCATAGTGGAAAGCCTTCCAAGAAAATAAATGGAGCTCCTAATCCTTGTGAGCTCAGTAACTAAACGGAACATTTTCACTAGAAATGCACTGGCTACATGATAGATCTGACATTATAACCCCATTAACAATAAACCTAATGGTTATTTATGAATGTATTCTGAAACTGAACTAGTTTTACCCTATTTGGAAACATCCCTTACTAGTATACTGCTGTATTTGATATGTCAGCCATTTAAAACATGTCTTAGGTTACAATGTAAGTGGTGCCCAAAGTATGTATTCTATCCCTATCTTCATGAGCTGTTGAAACCAGGTGGGGCAGTGTTTCCCTTATCTTCTGTTCATGGGCCCATCAATGCCTTGCCACATGACTCATAGATAACTCCCTCCGGGAGCTATCTCTGTTTAATGGGCCATCAAGGACCCACTGCATGACTCATAGAATGGGATCATCCCATTGTGAGATGCTCTGCCCAGGGCGAGGAGCCAAGCATTCCCACCTGGATATAATCTGAGACAGCACAGGCAACTGACAGAGATGTGAGAATTTTAGATGATCCTTTATAGTAGGCCTCTAGATGTTAGGTTGTATTTCAAAGAGTGCTTTGGAATATATATTAAATCCATTTTAGAAGGCATTTAGTGGACACCGAACGCTGTGTCTGTTAACCTTTTGCATGTTACAAGCATCTAGGACTTCTTGGTGATAGTGGAGAGAAAACTGCAAACATCCCGGGACAACAAGGCTGAGAATGCAGATAAAGAGGGAGGACACAGACCCTTAGCCAGCATAAACTGAATATTTCCTTGAAACTATGCCAAAGAGAGCCAGAAGCCGTGCAAGAGAGCTAAAGTAAAGAGTTCATTGAAGAAGACTCCGTTCCTTCATCTCTCGGGACCCCCAGAAGACCACCACAGCAAACTGAGCATGCCCAGATGGGCGTGGAGTTAATTACCATCCGAGGTGAGGATGGGCAGGGCCAGGGAATGAATATGTATGAGGCGGATTATGCATATGTAAGACCCTGGGGAATAATAGAGGGAAACACCAAGTCTGTCAGGTGGGTATGTGTGTCTTTGGTGAAGTTATTACCCACGCATCTCGGCTGATTAAATACATACCGCTCTAACAACTATTATTAGTTGTGGAGTTTTGCTTTTGCCACCACATTTCAGCAGCCTTTTCCTCACTGGATTCGCAGAGGTCAAGAGCTACCAGACCTTTCTACAGGATCACTGCTTCGACAAGACCATTTCTTCTGAACAGCTACTATCACCCTAACTAAAAGGGCGTCAGGTGGTATTCTGATGTTGTCAGTGGTCTGTGGGGTTTTGGGGTTTTTTTTGTACTATTGCATTTATTTTATTTTACTTCTTTTTTTTTCCTCTTATTAAGTTGTATTTCTGACTTGAAGTCTGTCATTGGTTTTGCTTTCAAACCAGCACAACACATCAAGTCACTTGTCTCTTTGTTATCATAAATTCTAGCAGAAGATTTCTGCTGTCCTCAGAGCTCTAAGTAACTTACTTTTCAAAGATGCCTGTCTCTTCCTGCACACTGTGACTGTGGAATATCTGTCCCTGTCCCTTTTCCTCTCTGTGCCCCTCTCCATCTCCTTTTCCATCACCATAACTCATTTCCCTTCTGCAAAATTTAGTTTTTTTTCACAGTGATCAGATTTCATTTAAATAATAATAAAAAAAATGGTTTTGTGAGTCATCAACAACAACAAAATATCAACAAACTTATCAAAAAGTTTTTTAAGACCTATTTATTTATCAAGCAGTAAAATTCAGTGTTATAAACCAAATTTAGCACTGGGGTAGGGCTAGGTCAGGCTGAGGTTCATAAATTTATTTTTCATAGAACCCTGACGCTGATGATGTTTTGGAAAGAACAGTCTTCCTGAACAGTTTTTTCTTCCTTCAGGAACTGTCTAATGGATTTCATAGTACAGTGATCATCAGCACAAATGTGATAACAGAAATTGGGTCTAGTAGTAATTTTCCCTGTAATGTTAGCAACAATGAAAATTCTGTAGTAACCTTCACATTGCTCTGTATTTATTGAAGACCATACTATTTCAGTTCATAGTTTTTTCTTGACCTTAACTAGATTCAATACTAACATTCAACAGGCCAAGAGGAAAATATGATACATGAAATATTATATGATCTGATATTGTATGATATGATGATATTATATGATACTTATTCCTGTTGAAATATTAAACTGAAGTTCTACTGTTTGTTAGCAAGCTTACTATTGTCCATAACTACCAGGGAAAGGGATGGCTGTAGATTCTTTATCTTGTTACAAATAACATGGTATGGAAATTTAAAATACAGAAATGAAAAGCTTTGAAAGAAACAAGTCAAGCTAGAATTCATTCATCACTTTTATGTAGTAAGAGAAAAACACATACATTTTCTGACAGTGTTGCTGGCTCTATCTTAGATAAACAATACATTGTTTACAGAGAAAATTTCTGTTGATAAAGCCAATTAAAGCAATCACAGTTAGGAACATTTAGACCTGGACTTTGAGCTGACACTCCACTTCACTGACTTTGTCCTCTTTTTTTAAACTGAGCAACAGATGATACAGCTTGACAATCAGCTCACATATTTCAGCTAGGCTTGGGTAGCTAATCAAGTTCCTAACATTTTTAAAAACTAAAGTAGCTGCGAGTGAACTAATACATTGAAGATATAGAGACAAAATCATTAGCACAGCTATCCAAGGGTCAGTAAATGAGAACTGCTACATCCTGTGTGTTTTGAAACTAATCTGCCTAATTGGCTCCTGGAGTCTCACTTCAAAGATGCACTTTTGTTTTCTGATAAAAGAGATGTAATTACTAAGTGCAAGATTGGATCAGCCTTGATGAGGAACAGAAAGAAAACCAAAATGGCTTGCCACCCTATCTAGTCTCTTTATCACTAAAGAATTGACCAAAATCTGTGTGATTTTTTCCAATCTTTTCCAATTTGCAAATATCCTTCCTCCTCTCCCAGTCATGTTGGTATGTTTTCCTGTCACTTCTTTTTTCTTTATTTTTGAACTTCATTTTTTAAACTCTATAAGTATGTGCTGGTTTTCACTACAATATCTCAGATGTGAAAGAGAAGTAATGGTAATTGTTTCCTCCTGGTCATTGTTAAGAATCAGATTCTGCTGAACTAAGTATAAGAGAATAATCAAATAAATCTAAAACAATACAGGAATTGACTCATATACACATCTTCAAATTAGACTTAAGATCTTTAATTTTCTAGTTGCAAGGTTTTTCTCTAGTTGCTAATTTTCTTCTCAGTTTATTCTTATGCATCTTCTGCTACAAAATTCTTTCTAGATCCTCTATCCCACTGGAATTATTTTCTCAGCAGTAACTGATATTTTATAGGATATAGAGATATTGTCGTTATTTGTTATTAGTTTGTGTTTTCTTCTTTGCTTTCTTTGAATGAGACATTCATGAGAGACAAATCACAGAATTCACTTCAGCCACTTTTACAAATTCAAAGGGAATAAAAAAACCTTTTGTTTTCACTTGTTCCTAATTCTTTCTCGGTTGTCACTGGCACATATAAATGACTGCAGTGTGGGCAAGGGTTGAGGGGTTAGAGAAAATAGAACATGGGTAACTGCCATCCATGTACTGAACTCAAATCTCTACATTAACAGTTGAAAAGTGTTTCCCATCACTGGTCTTCACATCACCCCTCATGGTTTATCCAATTCAAAAGAAAAATATAAGTAACAAATTAATCCTTATATCTCTTAAGGGAATATTAATTATTAACAATTAACATATTAACAATTTCCTTTCCATTTCTAATAATCAGAAATCTGAAATTATTACAGAATAACATGTGAAGGAACTATACTGTTTATTTAAAAATAAACAAGTATTTCTAAATAACCCCTTGAGAGATGACCTTTGTTTATGATTAGGGAATATAATGGAACATTATCTTGGATGTTGTTCTCAAAAAAATCCTAAGCAACCTCTCATACTAAAAAAAATTTTTAGTATAAAGTGAATTTTATTAGCTAATTATTAAATAAAAGATCAACCAATTCAGATATGATGAGGTTATTGCTTTAATTTTAGTGAACTACAGTCATACAAAAATGACTGTTGCTTTATGCTTCATCTTCTCTCATCTATTTCCTCAATCTTAAGTCTATAATTGTAAAGATTGTTTTTCTTTTTATTTATTTTGTGGAATTTTTAACTGTTCTTTTCTCTCTTCTTAATTATTATTGTTGATTCTAGTGAGCCTCTGAAACTTTTGATCAATGTAATGACATATACATATATAATGGAATCTGAATACTTTTGCTTGTAAGTGTTAGTAAAGAACATAAAACATTTCAGGATACATCATGGCATACAGGTAAAGTATGTATATGACAGAATTGAAAGTGTATTAAAAAAAAAAACCCAAACAATGTTCTAGATAAAAATCTAAAGAATATCTGTTCTTATCTGACACTTCAAGGAATGGGCCAACGTAAAATAGAGGCAAAAAAGAATGTTAGTATTTCTAGGAGCACTCTTTTCTGTTCCAGCATGGTTCCACATACACTTAAATATAAAATCTGGATTTATTTTGAGAAATGCAGTCTCACTAGTTGTGTTTGATGAGATTGAGAAATTTATTTTGAAGACAGGAAAAGAATATTACATTTACAAACTGTATTTCTTCTTTAATCTAAGGAGACTGTAAAAGGTAAGGCACAGATACATCTGTACTTGTTAGCCAAATTGATTTGTGGAATGATAATAAGATCCCAAATCTGTGAAAAAAGGGAGTCTTAAACCTTTACAGATTCACCTATAATTGTACCTCTCCCAGTTTGGAGGAGTGGAAGAAAAATAGAGGTCTCATGCCACCATTCTCTGAATGCTTCTGCAGACCCTGTTTATGTTAACCTCGTGGGGTGCTGAAAGACCCATTTTTTGACCAAGAAATAGCACAGAAATACCATGATGGGCAGACCCCAATGCTCCAGTCAGAGGCAGGAGCTCTTGCCTTGGCCTCAGGACTGTTTTTCCAGTTTGAGAGAATATTAGCAAGTTCTATCACGTGAGTAGGACCTCATTTTTGTGCTATGGAGTGTCTGCAGAATCTTCTGACTTGCATTTATAAAATTTAGTGTTACAATGAAAAATAGATTCCTTTCGTAGGTGTTCAATATTTATTTATGTGCCCTGCAGCCATATTACTGTGTATTGTGATCCTGTCAGATCTTATAACTAACTTGTTCATGAATGGAAAGATGAAGGCATCCAATCTGGAGACTATAAAGGAAAAACATGCATGATCCAGGAATTAGTACTGGCAGTTATTAAACATTAATAGTACTGGCATTAATATACATAATAATATACATATATAATATACATTATTATATATAAATATTTTTCCTTTGACTCAAAGCATGAAATAATCTCTACTTGGTGCTGAATGAAATGGAAAAGAAAATGAACTTACTCAAAATAGTAAAGGATAATAACTTGAGCAACCTATCAGCTAAGGTAGTACCAATTTTTTGTTCTGCTGTGTTTGTCCCTTACATGTAAGCAGAGTTGGTTACATGTTAGAAGACTGTCCTGCAAATATCTTCTTAGATTAGATCAAATTAAGTATTTAAGTGCCTTCAAGTTAAACAGGCAGTTACTGTGTCTTTAAATTATTTTTCCTTTCCAGAGTAATGATCTGACTCTGAGCTACTCTTCAGGCTACTGAGCACTACTCTGTATTGTACCTCAAGTATTAAAACTACTGCTTAGAAACTGGAGCCTGAAATTCAGAGGATTGCTACTTGGAATTTATCTGTTGTTTTTTATTTGGTTAATTTTTTTTTTGTTGTTGTTGTTGGGGTTTTGGGAGGGGATTTTATTGGGTTTTGTTTGGTTGGTTTTTGTGTTTAGGTTTTTTTTATGGCAATGGTACAAGAAGTTCAGGGTTTTGCTTATACTTTTCTTATTACCTAAAGGGTTGTTAATGAGGGCAATACTCCAGTTCAGCGTTCCAGGGAAAATTAGAATTCAGAGTTCTGTGTGCTAAAAAAGCTCCTTAACTTCCAGCAGAAAGACTATCTAGTGACTAAGAATGTCTTATCTCACTCCTGTGTAATTGCTGAGATCCTTGTCCTGTAGGCAGTAGATGAGAAAAAAAAATCTATAGTTTTATATCAAACCTTCCCTGCCAAAGGGACTCTTAGATTTTGGTCTGCTGGTATTTTGTTGTTGTTGTTGCTGTTCTTTTTCAATAACAGTATAATGCAAACTGAAGAAGGACTTGAAGGACTTGAGCTTAATAACACTGAAGACAGTCAATAGTCTAACAATTAAACTGCAGTTTTTCATACTGTTTCCTGAGGAGGAGGCTATCCAGCCTACTAAACCTCTTTCTGTAAGAAATACAGAAATTACAGAAATATAATTTTAGAACTTTCCATTTCCCTCCAAGGCAGAGAAATAAATATATACTTAATACTGTGTGAGTCTAATCACTATGGTGTGTAGACTGGGTAGTACCAAGAACTGGTGCCTTCCATTCATGAGTTACTGATTCCTGTTACTATCATTAGACATGAGGAAAAGGGGTCAGAGTACAACTTAAGTGACCTTTGGGTTATTCCTATAGTCTTTAGATTTCACTGATGCTTAGGCAAAAGTAAATTACGCATGTCCAGGTGCATGCACCAGAACCAGGCGTGCAAATATCAGAGGAATTCTCATGTCTAAATGCATCTGCAAAAACCTTCACATGTAAGCAGCTGCTGTATATAGTTTAATTTCAGTAGTAACTTTGGACTTTTGTAAGTCACTTAATTAATCATTTTGTTCTTTTTCTATCAAAATTAATATTGTGTACATATCCAGTAGACATAATGGTATAACCAGAGGATCATCCTTTCTTTTTTCTTTTTGTTCATTTGTTGGTTTGTTTGTTTTAGATAATGACCTCGTATTGGATGCAAGAATTCCAATTCACCTTCTTGAAAGTTTCTCATTAAAGCTGAAAGCAAAACAAAACAAATTCTGGAATTTTTATCTTAGTAAGTATGGTTTTAATAATGTAGAAAATTATGGTTAATAGTACCTTACTAGAGTTTCTATATAAAAAATTACTACTAATATCATAGAGAAGTTTTGTCTTTATTGCTAAATGTTAATATAGAATTCATCCTGCATTTCTTCATTAGTTTAATTGAACATCACAAACTGTAAAGTGCTGAAAGATCAGTGCTGAAAATTAAATCATTTTTTGTTATTTTGACAGGCTTCTGAAAAAAAATGGGTATTTAAAATTATTATTAGACTACAGCATGGAAATTATTTTTATGACCAGATTGTTTTTTTTGTTGGACCTTGGAGCCTAGTACTTTTATTCAGAATATGTTACAAGATAAACTTTATAGATTACTAAGCATGGAAAGAAAGAGTTTCTACCAAGGAAGAAAGAGCTCATGAAAAACACCATGTTTAAATTGAGGTCAATTATTAAGCAGTTAACTTCCCAAGGTTTTTCACTGCTGATTGATCGAAATCTAATCTGATTTTATTTTTTTTCAAAGTAATCCATAATTTTAATAAACCCTAGAAATGACACATAATTGTTTCTACTAAATACCAGCTGCCTGCTCCTGACTGGGGTAGTGGGACAGCCCAGGCTGTGGGGCTCTGCCCTGTGGCTCACCCACCAAAGCCAGACCACAAGTGCCATTGGCTTTGGGGCACACTGACTACCAGCTCTGGGATCAGATCAGGTTGCTTAAGACTTTATCTGTTTAGGCTGTGAACACTTCAAAGGCCAGACACCTCAGAGCCTGCTTGGATCACTGGCTCTATTGTCTGCCTGCCCTCATGATGAAAAATGTTTTCCAGTGTCCAGATCCAACCTCTTCTGTTTCAGCTTTTGCTTATTGTCCCTCATTCTCCTGCTACAGGCCAACATGAAGATCTCAGCTCCATCTTCTTCAACATCTCCTTATGGGCTCCAAAGGAGTGCTGGTAGGTTCCCTCAAAGCCTTCTCTTCTCAGGCTGAACAGGTCTGGTCTGCTGAGCAGACAGGTGACATATCATAGTGACCCATCACTTCTCTACTATGCTTTACCTCTAAGTTCCTGATGTATTTTTAAAAGTTTAAGCATCAGAAGACTTATTCTGGTTTGTTTTATCTGAATCTAGTCCTTAGACAGGCTAAATCTTCCTCAAGAGTTTCCCCATTACCAAATACATCCTCTGAAACAATTGGAAATCACTTTATAAAAGGGAAAAACAACAAAACAGCACTGATCACCATTTATGATTTTGTCACATAGATTCAAATCTGAAATATAAAATTTCTTATTTCAGTAATTTCTTTTTCATTGAGTAGAATTACCATAGATGAGTCAAGGGTGTATATCAAACACGAGTACACAGTGTACACAGTGTGTGCCAGCTTGGTGAGATCTTGCTTGTCTAGTGAGTCACACATTGTGCATCTCCAAGTCATGGAGCATTTAGCCTGTCCAGCAGGTGAGTCTGGCTCCTCACTCTCTCCAGATGCCTCCTACACTGCTTCTATCACAGGCTCCATGAATAGGTTATGCATCCAGGTACTGGGACTCCCACAACTATGACTTCCCTCTGCATTCTCTAGTGTGTGGCCATCTTTTGTCATGTTACCTAATGGGACACTTCACAATAAAAATGGACAGAATTAGATGAACATACTTCTCAGTACAGAACTGGGTGTGGTAATATTGTCACAAATATGTGATGGGAAAAATCCCATAGAGATTCACATTGTCACAGAGTTATGAAAGTCTAACTTTCTTGAGTCATTTTGCCAACCGCTCAATGATTCAACAGTGTGATAGCATAGGCTTAAAATCTTAGCTGCTTGGGAAATGTTTTTAAAATCATGAACAGATTCGGGGGGGTGTGGAAATACTTGTAGAACTGGAACTGCTAGGGTAGAGTTAGTTAGCTTTGGTTTTGTTAATCCATGTGCAACCATGCACACGTAGGTATGATCGTTAAATATAATTAAATATAATTATTGTGTAAGTGTAAAGGAATAAGAAATAATGTAACTACAGTAAGGAAATTTGTTTTTCTAGAACTTGGAAATTTATGCTTTGATGGAATCAATAGGAGCTCTTCAATATACCAGTTAATAATTAGTACCTTTATGTAACAGAAAAGGAGTATAAAACATACACAGTTTGAATATATGGTGGAGTTCTGATTTGGGTTTTACCCCGTACTCCTGAGCTCTCCAATAAAGCACCTGCATATAGCCATGATTCTGTGACTATGTGTTTCTGACACTTACAAGTGCTCTAACTCTATTGAGGTACTGTATTGAGTAAACCCTCTTTACATATTTTTACTCTAAGAGACTGCGTTTTTATATTCTTCAGAAATATATTCTTCAAGTCCAGGCATGTGGAATGTGAGGGACTAATGACACTGTTATTTAATACATCTCACTTAATCTCCTAAAGCCTTTGTTTACATGCTGTCTTTGTTTACAAAGGAAAATGAGAGATAAGTGTTTTCAATCTAATCATTTCCCACAGCCACATCAAAAGACTCTGAGAAGATATTTGTGAATGTTAGCTTTTTAATGTGTGTCCCAAAGATGAATCACATGCCAGTTCCTTAAAAATACTCCTGTGGTTATCTTCAGCAATGCTTGCACTGTATGCCAATGTGCATTGTCAAACTTGTTGAAATTTAATTTTAATTCCACTGAATTTAGAAGTTATAATAGTAAAGTAGTATAATTTTCTTTTTCCTGCAACCTCATTTCATTAAGAACCAGCAGTTTTGTGGTTGAAGGTGATTAAATGTGGCTTAATTAATTGTTGTAGAATTTTAAGAGATAGATGATATGCCAAAGATAAAAGTTCATGAAGGTTGCTGCCTTGAAGTTGAATAAACAAGTTATTTTATTGAAAAATGATAATTTGACATCTCTGAAATTTATAGGAATGGAATCATCTTCATAACCTTCTAGGAGTTGAAGAATAAAGTTTTATTTGATGTAATAGGTAGCATTTGTGATTTTTTAATGCAAAGCAATGTGTTCTATATGTTTGTCATCAAGAAACTTGTTCAATCTTCTGCCTTTGGGATGACACTTCTGATGACTCTTATAATGAGAGAAGGTGGCTCTCTAAGAGAGATTGGAAATACTTGTATGCATACAGTTGAAGTTTACTATCTGTTGTGAAGTTTTGCTGGGAAATTAGTCAGAAAATCTCCTCTGTAAATTAATCTGGCTTTCACAGTTCCAGAAAGCATTTTGGTTTTGACTAAATTACATTTATATGGAATTGTGTAACCAACAGGTATTTAAAAAAAAAAAAAAAAAAAAAAAGGAATGAAGATTGTATTATTAAGAGATTTTTCTCTCCCATGGATTTAGTATTTTTTTTAATTCAATACACCATAATTTAGAGTGGGGTGAAATAAACACATTTTGCTAGGGAATTCTTCAGCATGTAGATCCAATGTTTTATAAGCCCATAGAGATATAACCTTTGACTGTCATATTTATGTCTTACATTTTTCCTGAAAACAATTTATGAAAGCATACTTCAGATTTACATTTGTGTTGATAATGTTTCTTTGTAAAAAAAAAAAGTACGTTTGCACAACAAATGTGGGGGTTTTTTTCTATTTATTTAAAAAGTTTCTTTATTGCAAGGTAATGAAACTCATATATCATTTTGCTAAGCTTTTTAAGAGGCTTGCTGAATCTGAACATAAAAAAATAACATTCCATCCAGATTAGCCAATTATATATCTGAGTGTCTGTGGTTATGATCATTTTATTCTAAGCAGTTCTAGGTGAAGATATAAAGGGGAAACAGAAATAGAAAAGATGATGGAGTCCCAAAATTTCCTTGTTCATTTCCATAAGAAGTTGTAATACTGATATCTATCCATGAACTGAGGCAAATGAAAGCTGTGATGCATTTATTAATGAATTCAATTGCTAATGAATCTCTCCGGAGACTTTGCTCTAGAGAACATCTGCTACACAAAAGAGTGTTTTCTAAAGCTATGACTGACAGGTCCTGTTCATGAAATATACTATACTGAAGTTGGTTTCTCCTTTAAAATCTTACCCAGAGAACTAGTACTACTACTATTAGCTGCAAATTGTATTACCAAGAACAAAACACAAGCTCTGTTGTATTCATCATCTTGTTTTTGGGTTTGGCTTTTTGTTTGTTTGTGGATTCCCTCAGATTTTTAACACCATGGCAATAATTAAAATGTAACTATAATAAATTAATATGATGTAATTAAAATGTAATAATATTTTCATGTTAAGTTTTTATTTGCCTCCTCAAAAGTTTCTGGAATTTCATACTTATTAATTTCATGGCTAAATAAGGTTAAGGATCTAGAAAAAATAAAGGCAATTTTTTCCATTTAGCAGCAAGGAGGAAAAAATCACCTCTGAGTTGATCTCACAGATTTAAACATCTGAAAACAACTGTTTTCTTTTCTTAAATTTTGAGTGCTTACAGTTCCAAACCTGACTAATATTTAAGACAGAGTTATGAGAAGAGATCCCATCCTTAACATTTGATAAACATAGAATAAATCACGCTAAATAAAAATATTGCCACAGTAAATTGGTGGCTGAGGGAGCTTAGAATATCCAGGTATCTAATAGGGCTATAAATAAAAAGCAATTTACTTTTATGACCTTCTGTATTAATTTGCCATTAAATTATTTTTCTGTGATAAAATTATCCAAAATTCCTAGGTATGTTTTTTTGTTAGCTTATTTTTCAGGTTCTTGTTCTAGATTTTTTGGGGGGTGTTTTAGTTCTCTTTTTCTCTCCCTTTCTCTTTTTCTCTCTCTTTCTCTCTCTTTCTTTCCTTCTTTTAGGTCAGAAGTCTTTTTACCAGTCTCCCCTTCTAAATTCATTAGCCTTTTAATTATGCACAATCAGTGTTCTATGCCCAGCAGAAGCTTTGTGACACCATCTTCATCCTTCTTGTGGTTGTAATTATTTCAGCTCACACTATTTCTTCCTTCCTTCTTTGAATGGTTATGTCTGTGTGTTTTCATACACATGCTGTGTTGGTCTATATTAGTAATAGTAAAGGTTGAATAAAAGCCCCAGGTTATATATTCATTACTACAGAATGAAAAGAAAATTTATATTTTTTGTTCCTTTTCTGACAGCTGTCTTTTTTCTGGACATACATAGCTTCTCAATTTCATGGCTACATCTAACTTTGATTTAACAGATAGAAAAGATATTTGCCTGAAGACATATAAGAGGACAATAGAAAAGACAGTATTTCTTTGCCCTTTTGTGCCTACAATGATGGGTATTCACATCTCTGAAAATGAATGGTAGGGGTGTTCATTCTAACTTGAAAAATTTGTTGAAAAGTTACAAATAATTGTTTTTAAAATTGCTATTTGGGAATTTAGTGGCCTGTGCTTCAGAAGATGAGATGCTAATGACAAAACAGGAGGAGAGTGTGATAAAGTATTCAACAGCCTTCATATTATTGGAAGGATGTTGCACAGCCAGAAACTGTGCAATTCTGTTTCTATTACTCCTTTTCTTCTTTTCTTCCTAGTTTTGTGCTTCCTGAGAGAAGAACTGTTTGTGCTATTTCTCCTTTGCATCAGCTCTTTGGCTGGATTAGTCAGGAAGCCCATTACCCTGTGTCAGCATGAGTGCAGTTATTCAGAGTTCATGTTGAGTGACGTCCAGTCTTTCTATTATCCAGCTACATGGTGGACCCTGTTTGCTGAAAAAGTGCTCTCCAGCAAAAGGCCTTTGTGTGCCAAGGATACTCATATTCCCCCTCCTTACTCATTTTAATTGATTGTTCAGTGGTTTGGAAAACTAACTTCCTTGTCTTGTTGTAACTCATGCATTTCAGACCACCCGAGGCAGGTAGAGAGGGACAAAACCAGCATTTGTACTATGCTGTGTAAAAATTGCAGATAATTTTTTTCCTGTGAATAAACAAAATAAAGAAAAAACCACATATGCTGCAATGCCAGTGGGATAACTATCAATCTCACAACCGCAGGCAAATTAAAATAAGAAGGTACTCATCAATAATTTATGCAAATATCACAATATCCATACAGCTTTTTATATTTCACTAACCTTATAAAGAAAAACATTGAGTACCTGGTTCAGCAAAAATTGTTAGGATAAATTTGGTTTATTTTTATATTTTTTTCTTCTCAATTTATAAGTTTGTCCTACCACAAAATTTAATGCCTGTTTTTCTGTCCCCCACATCAAGACAGCATCAGATTTTGCTTCTCCTTTGTTAGCTGAAGAATGATGTCTATGAAATAATCAAATTTCCCTTGAATCAGCAAGTTCCTAAGTTTGCTTGCTGCATGAATGAATAAGAATTTGATGATTCCAGGTAAATTATTCCATTCAACAATGGAATAAGACACTTTACATGGTTTCATCTCTTGCCACATCAGTTTTTGCTGCGGGGATTATTTTTCAAATTCCTTTCAACATTTTTCTTTAGTATGGAAACTTTAAAGGTTGGGAGGAAGGAGAGGCCATTTCTTTTGAACCTGAAATAGAGAGGCTCTGCAGGAATTCCAATATTTCCACTCATCATTAACTGGAGTTTTGAGCCTTTTAATATTTTGAGACAATGAAAATTGATGAATGTACTGACGTTTGAAATTACCCCCCCAGTCAAATATTAGAACTTTGTGAAATAAAATATACCATTTCTAACAGCCCTATCTCAGCCTCCAAAACACATGGATTTCAAGTCTTTAGCATCATGTGATTTATTCTTGAGGATACATTTCTGTTATCCTTATGACTTGCCAATGTAGGCAGAGCTGGAGATGGTTAAGGTTCCCCGGTGAATACCAGGTACAGTCAAATCAGGGAAAAAAAGATAAAAACTGCATAAACTACACACTAAAAATCACTGGTCCTGTGGAAAGCTGTCTGTTGCTTATTAGCATTATGAATTAAAAGTCTAATGGATTTTTGTGCTCATCATAAGCTGGTCTGTCACATCAAATACAGTAATATTTTAAATTGCTTTATTGTCAAAGTGGCTCTGTGCCATCAAGAGAAAGGAAATATAATCTGAGCCCCTACATACTAATTAAACCAGATGGATGCTTTTTCTAGAACAGATATAATCAAGTATTAATCACTGGGGAAGCTACAAGTCCCTGGAGTAACCTTCTTGGAGTCGGTCCACACAAGTTGTGTTGAGTACACCAAAAATCAACAGGACATGAATGAAAGAGAAAAAAAAAAAAGACTTTAACTGCAAACCAAATATTTTGTTATGCTATTTGAACTAATTACATACCTACAATGTATGACCTCAGGAGAGGCAGATGCTGCTACTGAATCTGACTTAATTTCAGCAATGTGAGGCTCAGTCCTCTAACATCCAGCAGGATCCTCAAAGAGTGATTCAGTGCTCCTGCAGGCTTAGCATGGAGCAGCTGCAACAAAGACAATGAAAAAGGGTAGGAAAAGAATGTGTCTAAGGTGGTCTCTGATGCCTTAGCAGTTGAATAAAGGCTGATCATTAGGAATCTCTTAGTTGAGTGTCAGTACAGGCATACAAACATTTGAAGAGAAAATCAACTTTGTTTTGAGTGTTTGAAAAAACCCAGAGAAACCGGTATTAGGTAAGGGTAATGGGGAATCAATAGATCAGAGATCATTCAAAGCCTCACTTACAGTGTTGTCCAGTTATGGGCAAGACTGTAACAATCTGCCTTTTCCCTGTCAAAGGCACTTCTGCAAGCTCTGTATGATTTATGGGGCAAAAAAAAACTGATAAGGAAGACTGTTTTGAACTATATCCCAGTGGCCTGAAGACTCCCTATATTCTAGCTTCTTAGAAACCTTTACACTTACTGCATTAAAGAAAAATAGGTGTAGGCTCTCCTGGACACAGGGATAAGAAGTTGTTTTTGAAACCATTGAATTACATTATTCATTGTGCTGGCTCTTCTGGTGGTCACAGACTTGAATTAAACCACCACGACTGTGAAATCCTGGACAAATGTTCTTTAGAATGAACTCAATCCCTTTTCAGGGTCTTCAACTGGGTGGAAACATAATCAGTGCTTGGCTATTGCATCTTATACTGTCTATGTGTGCTAAAAAAAGTATTGAACAGGCATAAGCTTGGGAATACTGCAAAACTAACAAGATTTTGCAAAGTTACAAAATTTGTTTTCTTATTATAAGATTTTTATGGTATTAATTGCAGTCTATAGTTCTAAAAAACTCTATGTACTAACTTTAAGAGGAGATTATTATGGGAGATTTTTGTAAAATTTCAAGTAAAAATTTCAAATATATAAAGTCTTAAATATGAACTAACTGGAATTTTAGAACTTATGGAAATAGTTCAGAATAGATATGTGGAAAATTCCAAAACATATCTGAGATATTGTTGTTTAGATATATTCCAAAACAATATCTAGAGATATTGTTTCAGCAACATCATAAGTTACATATGAACTTCTGGTCTCACTAATATAAAAGATACCAATATTTCAGCCACCAAACATGGGGAAACTTAAATATTCCAATGATTTTTTGTTATCTAGAAATTTTAAAAGAAGATGAACTTATCTGAAGCTCTTTCATCAATTCTGTTTATTAAACTTTGAAGAGATTATAAAATCTCTGGGAAGAGAGAAATGTTACTAGTTTCAATGAAAACTCTATATCACAGCTCCTTCTGCATTTTAAAATCAAGCACCAAATTTGTCACAAATTAACAGATTGACTTTTTTATTGCTACACATTTTGTTTCAGGTTTATTATTATACCTAGAAACCAGAATATTTAGTAACATTGAGAGGAAGGAATTCCTCTTGGAAATTTTGTTTATGATGTATTTTGTCTTAGGTGTATTTATTATATTAATTAGTTAATATTAGTTAATATTTTAGAGATGATAAGGCAAACTGATGATAAAAATGTTCAGGGTTAAAAAAATCTCAACCATTTTTTAATTGTTGTACCACTTTCCTGTGTATCTTCTCTTCTTTTTGTAAAACTATTCATTATGAAACATGAAGAACTTATTTTAAAAGACTGGTTTATTATGAAGTCCCAGAAACAATTTTGGTAGGCATTTCATATGCTAACAACTGGAATATTCCCCAGCTTATCAGTTTTAGGGCTCCATGAGTCAGAAAAGAAAAAAACAAAGTGTCAGGTGTTGTTTCAAATGTTAGCAGCATTAACAGAAGAGCGATGGTTTTTCTCAGTAATCTAAAAATGAGACAATATGTAAGGTGCCCAAATGCATATACATCTATTTCCATTCCCTTTCCCTGATGGAATCAACACTTAATTATATGTCAGAACTAAAATGAGGGTGTTTTAGCAGTTGCTTATCATTCACAGCAGATCTAGAGTACAATTTAATCTCTTGACACATTCCAGAGTTGTACTTGCTTAGAGCCCTCAGCTGAGAGAGAAAAAAGAGGTATCACTGGCTACTTAGGACTCAAAGAACAATATCTTCGTATTATAGAGCAAACTCCTTATTTTGCCTCAAATACCAGCAAACCACTAGGCAAAAGATAGAGCTACACAGACAAAAAAAGTGTACAGAGGAAGCTGGGATATGTCAGGCTGCAAGAATAGCTCAAAGCACTTCTATCAGAACATACAATTTATATTTTTGTTAAATTGAAGAAAAACTAGCTAACTTTCACTCATCAGCTTCTTAAACTACCATACCACAACTTACACTAGAGGATTTTGCTTAGAAATTTTTCCTCTATGTTTTTTATATTTTGTTCTTATTTTTCTTTACAGGAAAGAAAAGGAAGAGAGCTGTATTATTTTGAATTATTTTGTTTTGTTCTCTCTGTTTTCACAAAAATAGCAGATGTAATCCTATGATACAAAAGTGGTAAGAATAAACTCAAGCCCCATCTGAGGCACAATTTTTCTTGTTAATGAAAAAGTCAAGAAATCTGATTGTTCTGTAACACACATTCTGGTTCGTCCTTAAAATAAGATGAATTTAGAGAATGCTGTATGTATCTGCTTACTAATCATGTTGAGATCAAGCTCACAATAATGAACAAATTACAAAAGTCATTAAGTCAATTCAGTAGCATCAGGTAGTTAAAAAAATGTTGATACTTCAAGACTAAAGGCTGATTAGAACTGAGATAGAGTTAAACTTTTAAAGATCCTGAACAGGAGCTGACAGGGAGGTCTGATTTCCCACTTCCACACTGGACATGTTGCTACATACTATTTACTTCATTCTTAGACTTCGATGACAAAGTTTTCTCAGATTTCATTTAAATTTTGGCCTGAAGCACACAGGACAAAATAGATGATGTTGTCAAAACCAAGCCTGACAGACATTTCAGAAGGAATGTGGTGAAAATAGCACAAACTGTCATCCAAGGGTTTCTTCAAACCAAAGTCCTTGGAAACCAAATAACCTGTTAGATATGCCTATAGGTGCAAGTGGGGTGTGTATATGTGTGTAAACATTGAACACACAATAAAAGGAAAGTAAGGGAAGAATATCTAGGATAAACCAGTTTATTTTGAATGTCAGATGGCATTGTTTAGGCAGACAATGTGACTGCTTGCTGAGGTTTCTGAGCAGATCTCCATACCTAATCTATTTTCAAGTTCTGTATCAGGTTAAAAACTGAGATAGAATATGAATTTTCTCCTGAGAGGAATGGATTGGCACACGAAATCCATTTTAGCATTGTATGAGAATTCTTGTATAAATGACTAAATAGATGTGAATATGTAAATATGTGTGTGAAATTGCAGTGAGTCAGATTTGCCAACATTGCCACTGAAAGGTCATGACACTTCCAGTTCAGTAGAGTTTAGAAATATCTTCCTCCCGAACGGTAGGCACCACTGTAATCCTGAGTAGCAACATAAGAATAAGGAATTATTCTTTTAGGAAATTAAACTGTCATGAATGAATTTGGGTAAATCAGCAGGTTTTTTCTTCTACTCTAATTTTTAAAGTATGTTTTTCTTTTCTTCTTGACTCTAACGTGTGAAGATTTTTGTTTGCTATTCATCTCAGTGGTTGTTCAGTACTTCTATCTACTTCCCGTTCCAAGAACTGACAGCTGCCCCAGCTGATTATCAGCTCTGCTTACAACTTCCCCTCAGAAATTGTTTCTCTTTCATTCCAGTGCCATGATATATTCAAATGTCTACTCTCTCAGATAAAGGGAAAAAGCAAATGAAATTAATGAAAAAACCAAAAACATCTGAGTGCTTTCAGAGCTACATTTAATTTCTATGCTCCTGTCTGGTCTGCCTGGAATTGTTAATGTTATAAATAGAGGCAGCAAGGCAATTTGAAGTAAATGAATTGCACTCTGGTAAACTGCATGAGAAGTAAAGGTATGCTTCTACTGCCCTTATGGGGAAATGATGAACCATTGACTTAAATTCTCCAGAACATATCAGAACCCAGGACATCCCTCTAGATGTCCTGGGTGGTCCGAGACCCCAGGAGGGTGTCCGGGGACCCTGGTACAGTGGCAGAAACACCAGTGCTTTTGATTTTACCCCTTGGGAGCAATTGCCAACATTATATGAAGAATTACAAGTCGCAGGTGTGTGATTGGGATAATAGATAGCTAATTACTGAGTGAAAATATGGGATTTTGGGGGTTCACAAAGGAGGTTCAAGGAGACAAGATGGAGGGATTTGGGTGTGTCCCTTGTCTTTCTTCTTCTTCTTCTTGTCCTCCATCTTCTGGTGAGGTGGTGGCATTTTTGGATTGGTTTAGTGTGAAAGTACACTGCTCAATAAAGGTGATGGGTATTGGTATAATATTGAAGACAACTAAAACGTAACAATTAGTATAGGAGAGAACGACCGCCCTTGAGAGGCGCAGTTAGCCTTGGACAGCAGTGTAGGTAGCATCCACACTGGCTGAAAAGGAATGTTTATAGATAAGAAAGAATAAACAGCTTTGAGAAAGAAGCCGACACATCCTGACTCTTTCTTCTGGTAACAGGGCTTGGGAAAAAGGACTTTATCCGCAGTCTCAGAAGGCTATCAGCCCGGGATCCGAGAGAACAGAATGATTTGCAGCAACAGTAAGAATTCATACTGATGAGTCAGTCTAAAAAACCACTGAAACCATTTCATTCCTTGTCCAGTTCCTTCCTTCTTAAAAGTAGTTCTTTTGTAAACTTGGAGTGTCAATTCTAATAGGTTGTATCAGAAATTTTATTTAGTGCTTTCTATGTCATATGTTCCATCCTTCAATTAAGCAGCAATACAATAAAAATGAAAAATAAGGCCTTTTCCTGTTTCAGTCAACACACTCTATGTTCTCTCACATGAGATCATAGAAAAAAATTCTGGTTTAACACTATCAAAATAAAACATGACCTGCCGATGGCACTTCAAAAAGAAGTTCCAGTAACCTAGCATAATTTCTTTCATTTTATTTGAAACAAAATTTACTAGTAGGGCAAAAAACCTAAAAAAATACATCTGTAAAGAAATTCGGTGTTCAATAGTAGAAATGGGCATCATGTCATTCCTGTACAACCGTATTAGTTGAAAAATCCATGCAACTGTTTTCTGTTTGCTCTAAATATTCAGCATGATTTACCAGAGACATTTATAGGAACAAATTCCTTCTTTTCAAGTTTATTAGAATTGTTACTGTGCAATGAAAGCTGAAAGGTATGGCCACAAGTTGCAGTATAATGACTTCTTTCTAGCTTAGTCTCCTTGCCCACTATAGGATCAAGTTATGTTCAGGATCAACTTCAGTTCTTAATATTAAAGACTATGGTGAGCAATCCAAAATCTCTTAGGAGCATTCTTTGGTATTATAAATTAATCATTTAGACAAGTTCCAAGTTTTTTTAATATTTATTTTACACAGAAATTAAAGAAATGCTGTTTACTGTAATGAATGCTATGGAAATCAAAGTTAAATTACTTTTAACATTTGTGCTGAAGGTGTTTTATCTCTCATTCTCTCAGGGATCAGAAATAATTCACAGAATCGCAGAATATCAACTTTGAAGGTACCTCAAAGATCATCATCTGGCAGATGAGCTTGTGAAGCCACTCTTCATTATTTACCAACAGTCCTGGCTCACTGGCGAGGCTCTGGATGACTGGAAGCTGGACAATGTGACATCCATTCACAAAAAGGGTGGGAAGGAGGATCCTGGTAATTATAGGCCAGTTAGCCTCTCCTCAGTACCAGGTAAGATAATGGAGCAGTTTATACTGAGTGTCATCACACAATACTTACTGGATGGCCAGGGTATGAGACTCAGCCAGTGTGGGTTTAGGAGGGGTAGGCCATGTTTGACCAACCTGGTCTCCTTTTAGTGGGCATCCACTGGGTGGGACCAGGTGACCCACCTGGTGGACGCAGGAAAGGCTGTGGATGTTTGGATGTTGTCTATTTGGACTTCAGCAAGGCCTTTGACAGTGTCTCCCACAGCATACTCCTAGATAAGCTGGCAGCCCGTGGCTTGGACAGGAGCACGCTGTGCTGGGTTAGGAACTGGCTGGATGGTCGGGCCCAGAGAGTGGTGGTGAACGGTGCTGCATCCAGCTGGGGGCCCATCACCAGCAGTGTTCCTCAGGGGTCTGTGCTGGGGCCAGTTCTGTAAAGTATTTTTATTGATGACATGGATGAGAGTATTGAGTCTTTTATCAGTAAATTTGCAGACTACATTGAGCTGGGAGGTTTGTCCATCTGTTGGAAGGTAGGAGGGCTCTGCAGAGAGAGCTGGAATGATTGGATGAATGGGTAGAGTCCAATAAGATGAAGTTTAATAAATCCAAGTGCTGCATCCACATTTTGGCCACAATAACCCCCTGCAACCTTATAGGCTGGGCATGGTGTGGCTGGACAGTGCCCAGGCAGAAAGGGACCTGGGGGTTCTGGTCAACAGCCGGCTGAGCATGAGCCAGCAGTGTGCCCTGGTGGCCAAGAAGGCCAACGGCACCCTGGCCTGTATCAGGAATAGTGTGGCCAGCAGGAGCAAGGAGGTCACTCTTCCCCTGTACTGGGCACTGGTGAGGCCACACCTTGAGTGCTGTGTCCAGCTCTGGCCCCTCAGTTTAGGAAGGACATGGAGACGCTTGAGCGTGTCCAGAGGAGGCAACAAGGCTGGTGAGGGGCTTGGAGCACAAGGCCTGTGGGGAAAGACTGAGGGAGTTGGGGTTGTTTAGCCTGGAGAAAAGGAGACTCAGAGGTGACCTTATCACTCTCTACAGCTCCCTGAAATGTGGCTGTAGCCAGCTGGGGGTTAGTCTCTTTCTGCAGGCAGCAACTGACAGAACGAGAGGACACAATCTTAAGCTGCACCAAGGGAAATATAGGTTGGATATTAGGAAAAAGTTTCTTATGGGAAGAGTGATAAAGTACTGGAATGGTCTGCCTGGGGAGGTGGTGGAGTCACCGTCCCTGGATGTGTTTAGAAAAAGACTGTATGTGGCACTCGACATCATGGTTGAGGTGTTAGAGCTGGGTTGGACTTGATGATCTTGAAGGTCTCTTCCAACCAAGAAATTCTGTGATTCTGTGATTCTGTAATCAATCCAGTGAGAGCAGAACACAATTATTTGACAGATACACCCGTAGCAATGAGACAAAAAGAGTTCATCATAAATGTATTCACTGTAATGTGTTAGTTAATTTATCCAGTCTGCTATGAAAGCTTTCTGAGGCTTTTTTAACATATGAATGGAGCAATAACTTTGACGAGAAGTAGAGAATGAAATTTTATGGATATGTTGCCTAACTCTGTAAATGAGGGCAACAAATCAAATAGAACAAAATAAAAATGATAGAAATTCAAATTCACAAGTTGTTCCAATTATTGTGTGTTTGTTTGTTTGTTTGTGTTTTGCCTAATATGCTGGTCCCTTCTGAGAGATAGAAACAGAGTTACTTTTCAAAAGAAAAGTAAATTAAAATATAAATTACAAGCACTCTCTCTGAATCTTGATTGAATGTGGATGACAGAAAGGTGTTAGGAAACTGTCAAAGGAGGGTTACAAGGAAAGGCTCTGAAAATCAGGAATGTTGATTGGGTGAAATTCAAATACATTGAAATTGTAATTTGAAGGACAAAATCTACATTTAATCTCATATGCATATCTATACTCTGAGATTCTTTGCTCTGCAGCCAAATAAAAATACTATGAAAGTACTAACTTGGCAAGTCTTCCAGTGCTTCCATTACTGGTAGAACTGGAAATCCAAAGTTACTTGAGCTTTTATTTCTTGTAAGATTTTTCGGGGAGGAAAAATTCTGACAGCCGTTGAAAGCTTTCAGCTGATATTCTGTAGCCACAAAGTAATGAAAGGATAAAATCATCTTTCCTTCCTCTTCACACTTTCTGAATACGAGGGTGGTACTGAATGACTGCTGTCTGTGAGATATAGATTTCTAAATAGTCTTCCTGGATTAATATCAGTATATCACTTGTAAATATGCAAACACAGTGTAGGTCTCTTGTATAAGCTATGTCAGAGCTCCTCAAAAGAGGTGGACAGAAGTGTCTTGGCTGTTGGGATTCAATCTGTATTCACTGTTGAGGTACAAGTGAAATTTTTCTTTTTCATTCTCACTGATTACAGATGGATGCATACTGCAGTCTCAGGACATCTGTCTAAGCTTGTAACTCCAAGTCTGATGATATCTGTCGGCTTAGAGACTCTTCAATGATTTATTTTGGTCCTGCTTCAGTGTTACTGCTGAACAAAGTGTGGATCTGAGAAATCTTAAAAGGTAGCAGGATGCACAATTTTTTCAGTAGACTATATTCAAACTCAGTGTAGGCTGTACAGATCAATTAATCATATTTGTTTTAGACCAGAGCTCCTAGGCATAGCCAGGATTTATATATTAACTACAAGAAACAAATTTTGAAATGTTACATTAAAAATCCATTGGCAGCAGTGAACGACTGTATCCTTCATGCTGTTGCATAAACTTTCTACTATAAGCACAAAGAGTGCTTAAAACGTTAATGCAACCAAGGAAGAAAAATGGAATATTACCATATCTTTAATAGCAAATAAATGGGGGGAGAGAATCCAGTTCGCAACCACAAACCCACCATTCAGACTTTACATATGAAATAATCTAAACATGCACTTATTGATCTGATTTCCAGTCATTATTCATAAGTCAATACAATTAAAGAAAATATATTTTCCTTTATCTTAAACAACGTCCAAAGTATTTATACATAAACAGTGAATGTGTAACTATTCTACAGGAACTAAAGCCAAATTCCAAACTCTGCTACTCAGTCAACAAACAAATCATGATGTAGAAGCTACCCACACAGAATCCACAATTTAAAAAGGTTAGTAACCAAAACTTTCTAGTCTGTGCTCATTATTGGCATGAAAGAAACAGAAACCTGCAGAAGTTACCTAAGAATAAATTTGACCTTGATTGTGGTTAGCACTGCTGTATCATTCTTTCCTACATAAGCACAGGAGAGACTGCATTCCTTAACTTGGCTCTTCTCACAGGATTGTCTCCTACCTCTCCATCTTGAAGGTAAAATAAATGTACTTAAAGATTTTTTATTCTACCCCGACATGTCCATTATTTTCTCAAATTGTGACAAAACTACTTTCAAACTACCTAAGGATACACCATAAAAAGGTGCTCTTTTTAATTTAATTGAAACACATAGTTGATAATGCAGATTGTAAATGGAAAATTATTGAGAAAAGTAATTTAAATGTAATTACATTTATTGTTCTAATTAAAAAAAACAGTGCAAGCTAGTAAAAAATCATATTATTAATCAGAAAATCAGTTTCTAGGCACTTGAGTACTGTTATATTATGCATTTTATTGTTTTATTTTTTATTTCGAGTATGTTTTCTTCTGCATTTTTTCTGCCTCTTTCTGGCTCAGTTCTAGAAGGTATCTTTGAAATTTAATGAAAATCAAAATTATAATACTGCAGCTGCTTCCATTCAAAATATTTATTATAACAGATTTTCTGAATTATCCAGAGATATATCTCATCAGTATTTCTTAGATAAGCAGCTCCAAGCTTTGTTTGTCTGTGAAGTATTTGGGACCATCACTATTGAAACAACAAAAGATGAAGTGAAAAGAGCATCAATGATGTCAATAGCAAGTCATACTGAGCCCTGAAGTAGGTCTGACTTGAACTGCAGAAATTATAGTATTCCAGGCCGACTCTTATAAAACAATTTTAATACTAGTACAGTTTTGGAATTTGGAGATAGAGTATATTGGGGATATTTGTGCACTGAGAATGATGATTAAAAATTCAAGGTATAATTTTCAGTCTGTAAATAAATATATATGGCATAATAAATCAAATTAAAATTCTAGTAATTCAATGCCACTGAGGTCAAGTCAAGACAAGGTTAGGATGAGATGCAGCAATTTACTAACAGATAAGTTGTGACAAGGCAGAGCTAGGAAAGCAGTCTGTAGGTCAGGATCAGTAGGTTTATAACCATGTTATAACGGAGCTGGAGCCTACAGGGATGCCCCAGGCTGAGGTTCAATAGAGTTCCTGGGATGACTGGTGTGGGTGGATGCTCCATGTGAGTCCGGGTCAGGGCTCTGAGAGAAATACTGGTGAAAAAAGTTTCAGGGTAATAATTCTTTTATGGTGGAGATATATTTAGAGAGGGTGTTGTTGCATGAGAAGCAAAGCTGGATGAAGAACAGGAGTAGAACAGAGAGAAAACCTAGGTGATAATCTCTTTTTTGTCCATTAGGACAGATCTGAGGTATTCAAAAGATGATTAAAACATCAGTAGAGAGATGTCAAACTGTATTTGGTCTTTCCTTACAAGTAAGAGTTAGACTGTTCTTCCAGGTGGGAATAAAATGAGGCAAAAAAGATAAACAGAAATGTAATTTGCACACTGTCTGAGAATATATATTTGTGAAAAATTAGTAAAAGCTGCTTTTTCCTCACCTTTTCTATTTGAAAGGTGGTGCAGTGGTAAGTGCCTCTCTCAGAAGTGTATAGTTTAGCTATTAACTTAGTCAAACACACAGGTCATATTTCAAGAAGAAATACTGATAGGACAGGGACAAAGCTGAAATGAAATTATTTGTTACATGCAAAACCAATACTGTTAAGGAATTTACCAAAATAAATTAAGAAAACCTTAGGAAGATAGAGCTGCCAACCATTTAGACAATTCGATAATTTCTGGTATTTTTTCCAAAGGTTTCATGGGGCAGTAGGACTGACCCTCTGGGAGGCTCTCCTTTAAAGGGCAGCAAATCCAGAATTGCTGCTGGCATTTTCATCTGGTTTGTGATGTCCATATTCTACCTCCTTGCCTATCTTTCTTCTGTAGAACAAGGTAATACAAGTTTTTGTTAAAACCAGATAAAGCTGTGATGTCAGGATACTATTCCAATCAGGCTGTAGTATTTTATATCTAGAAACTTCAAGGTGCTGAAAGAATAATAGGGAGTAAGAAGAATATCAGCTTTAAAATAATGTTTATTTTCAAGAGCATATTTCAGCATCTAAATTGTTTCAAGGTATTTTCAAATAAAAGCAACTTATTATGCCAAATTTTGTAGCAGAGTTGTTCCATTTTCTTGTTAACTCACTTCACTCCAGATGATAGGCTCCTTTTGACATGATTTTAATTAGTTTCCATTTGTGAACTTTTTGTACTATGTGGCTCTGAAACTTTCTTTGTGTATGGAAAGACCCTAAACAATTTAGGCAATTACAATTATTTGCCTGTATCAGTTCTGACATTCTAAAAACCAGATGGCTTTGACAGTTTTATGATTCTTCGTGTAGGGGCATGGTTGATATTTATAAATATATATAAATATAAATCTGTTATTTATATTTAACAATACAAACTTTATTGTACATAGATATTAAAACAATACAATTTACAAATTGTACATATGCAAAAAATACAGGTATATATGTTTTTTTATATATATATATATATTTACTGTTGTTGTCATTCCACATTGTTTGGGTAGACATTTTGCTCTCTGAGTAACTATATTAGAAGAAGAAACAATGACAGACAGGAGGTCAGCTGAAGGATTTTCAGCTGTTAAACTCAATTACAAGCAATGACTGAAATGAATTTTAAAATGCCTTTCCTTGAAGGGTGAATGTACTCTACTCTCCAATATCTGATATGACAGTGCTTGCAGGTTCTTTCTGAGATGAAATAAGCTCTGCTTATTATTTTATTTGTTCAGGGAGGAATAGGGCTTGTATTATTTTGGGTTTTTCTTTTGCATCAGTTTCCTTCAGTTTTCATGGGAGCACTGAAAAACCACTGTCAAGTGTACCATATTTTCCTGTGTTCCCAAGAAGAGCTATTAATCTGACAGAAGCAATTAATTTACAATTCACAAAACATAAAAAATATTTTATTCAAAGTTGCAACAATTTAGAACAGCAAAATGAAATGTCAGAGGACAATTTGGTATAAATTACAGGGGAGGAAGCCCAGCTCTTACTCACAAGAGAAAATGATTGCTGACTTTTTTTTTTAAACCCATAAAATTCAAATGAAAGAAAGATATTTTCACTTTCAGGTCCTTTCTCTTATTCACTGTATAGTTGCTGACATATTTCCAGTTGTATAATTATTTGCTCTGCAGAATTTCTAGGTTTGTAAAATTATTTTTATGTAATCTGATAAAAAATATTTGCATATCACTACTGAATCCATAATTAAAAGTCTTTACAATAAATTCTAAAAGTGGTGTTTACTACCTACAATTGAAACTAGAAGTATTGTTGGTAAGGATTTTTTTTCCCCACAAAATAGTGTTCGCTTCTCTCTGGAATTTCCCACTTGCAACAAAAATAATTTTAAAACTTAGAATCTTAGAAAACCACTTATGCACATGCCTAAGTTAGTCACAAATCACAATAAGATTAACACATTTGTACACTTTACCTTGGAAACAAAAGTTAGACCACATAGCCTGGCACTTTGTATGACAGAACTGGAAAACTTCACTTTTTCCTTAAAAGGTCCTGTAAGTTGTCTTTGGCTAAAAAAAGGTCTTCCAGAAATTTGATCTTGACTTTATAACTTCAGGTTATGGTGTATTCATCAGTTGAGTGTTTTTACCCATAAATACTGCATGAAGGTAATCTTTGATTTATGGGATTTAAATATATATTAAAAATTAAGGACTTATTTTCTCTGAAGGAAAATATTTTTGCATATCAAAATCTTGGCATTGCTGAGGGATCCAGATCATGCTAACATTCGACTTTGTTCTTGTTCCTGCAGATGTCAAAAATCCTACTCATGTGAGTGTGGGAAAAATGGATCGTAAACGACAGTGATTTCAGAAGAATACTAATTTTATGAGGCAGACTTAACCAAACTGATAGCACTCCACTTTGTAATATTAACATAATTCTGATGGAGGCTTTCCCATTATTCTTTAATATCATGAAGATATTTAAATGTATCTTATGATTTTTCCTGATCTGCCTTCTGAATGTAATTCTTGAGCTCTGAGAAGGTATATTAGGTTTTCAGGACCATATCAAATAAGAAGCATTTTCATACACATAAGGCTAGATCACATAATTATGGAATAAGATTTCAGATATGAGAAACTGCAGATATTTTGTATGCATGCTAGTGAACAATTTTATGGATTTGGTTGTGGGTTTGGGTTTTTCACAGGGACAGGCACAGAAGGGTTTTTGCTTGGTGGGTTTTTTTTTTGTTTGTTTTTTTTGTTTCCCTGGAAGAGTAGGAAAAAGAAGTTTGACAAGAGCACCAGGGTTCTGGTCCTCTTCCAAGTAAGTTTGGCAAGTCTTTTTTAACAGATGTCAGTCTTGCCTTCAGTCTGCTGAAATTTTATGTCAAATCTTATCATTAGTTTTAATGACAGTGGTAAAAAGTCCTTAAGAAAAGAGATTTTACCCCTGTGGTCATGAAATTCAGTGACAATAAAAAGGGCAAAAGTCAATACAAGGCTCACAAGCTTGCCTGGGAGCCCCAGCATGCCGGTTTGTTATTTATTGCCCAATTCTCTTCTAGGATTTTTTTTTTTACTTTTGCTATTATGATTGTAAAATTCTTATCCCCCGCAGGGTTACTATTTCACTAGCTTTTCAGCAATATGGCTGAAAAGAAAAGTATTACCCCAGAGATTCTCTGAAGCTATAAACTGGAGAGAGTTCAAACTGCCAGAATATCCCACTTGCCTCCCTGAAGGTGTTTCAAAAGCATGGAGAGCTTTGATTTTAGCTTGCAACTACACATAACACAAGACCAGGGAAGGTAAGAATTAATCTCTGGGGGTTTGTCTTTTTTATTTCCAAAACTAGGAAAAAGAAACAAAGGTATAGTAATTAGTATGAGATAAAAGGAAGCAAATGAACTCTCATTAGAATCAAACCAAAACATCTACCTCCCTCTTTGTCCATGTAGCAAGATGGAACCCCACTCATTTCATTCCATGGCCTGGAACATAGGTTGGTGGTTATACTGATGTCTAAACGAATATTTGAGGTAGTAAATTGGCTTCTGTTTTTACCCTAAATATTTAGGGGTGAGGAGAGAGATTTGAGGATGCAGTTTACCATTTCAAGGTGGGTTTTTTCCCTAAAGGAGGCATTCTGGATCTTCCAGACAAGATGTTCCCCCTCCCCACTTTTTTTTAAAAGATCTGTTTATCTAACCAAACAGAAATACAACATTTAATCAGAAAAAACTGCTAGAAAAAACTTAATTCTTTCAAGTATAAAATTCTCTTTTCTGCTTTATTCAATAAATTCCACTGTGATCCAGAATTATGATTTCTCTGATGACAAAATATTATTTAAGCAGCAGTTCTCTTGCCATTTCTTTTCAGCTCCTTCCATTTAATAAATCAATTCTTGTTTATACTGCTGTAGATGCTAGTGGGGATCTAAGGTGAAAGGAAATATGTCAAAATGGTGAAAAAAACCCCCTACAAACCAATCAAAAATAACCCCTACAAACCAATCAAACAAACAAACAAACAAAAAAACCCAAAAAACCACCCCACCCCGAAATCCCACTCCCTGCAGTTAAAAACTGGAAAGGTTAACAAACTCTTTTGGGCTGAAAATCCAAATTTTTATCCAAGGGATAAAAATTCATTTACCAGTTTCAGTAGAGACGTTGCTATTTCCCCTTCCCATTCTCCTTCCCCAGTGTGCAACATGCACTCTGCTTTTCCTCAGTGGGCTGGCAGAGTTCCTGCCATGAGCCGTGGCTGGTGAAGAAAGAAGCTAAAAGACAGTGGCATTGCCCACCAGTTTTATACAGTGATGAGTTCCCTCACATGGCAAAATTTCTCAAGCAATTGCCCCACTGCTTCATTTTCACACTCTTCCTCAAAAGCAGCATGAGATGAGCAAATGGCCTGGAAACAGAAACTGCATTCTTTGCACGGATACACTTTAGGATGAATAGAAAGGACCGCATGAGTCAGCTGTAGCTGTTCAACTTAAGTTCTTTAGATAACTTCTGTTTCCTGATATAGCAGGGGAAAGATTCTTGCTTTTATGACAGTTTTGAAGGTAATGGCTTCTGGTTCAAGAGGATTACAAAGCACTGGGACAAAATAGTGAAGCATAAATGGCTAGCAAGATCACTGATAATGCAGCCTATTGGGCAATATCTATTTAAAAGGATTGTTAGATGTCTTTCTTGTAAAGTTATGTAAATCAAAATATGCATATTAGTATAAGTATTACTAATAAAAAATGCTAAATAATTCAGACATCTTTATATTAGAATTTTATAATTTTAGAAAAAAATAGTATTTTTCCTCACAAAATGCTACTACTTTTTATTCTTTCATTCAACATTTAAAAGGCTTTTCCAAGGCAACAAAAATGGCTTTAATTTTTCTCTTTATTCTTTTATATTTCAGATTTTATTTTGTGTATTGTAGAACTTTTATTTTGCTTTTCTAAATGGCAACAGTTTTCTTTAACAAATTCTCTAACACTCTGGGTGTTTTATTTTCTCCAGTAAATCTCTACCACCATGTGCATCAACTTCATTCATAAATAGAACAAAAGATGAAGAGGTTCTTGTTTGCTTGCTTCTTTTTGTGGTTTATTTTTTGTTTTGTTTTGTTTTCTTATGGAATCACTTGCTGCATAATTACAGGCCATTGTAGCTTAAAAAAAAAATCTTTTCTTTAGAAGGTTGTTAAGAAGACCCAGGATTCACAAATAGTTCCTGTCTTATATATGAAGTGAACCCAACTACCTTATGCAAACTCTGCTATTGTGTGATTGTATTTCGTCTTTTCTGAGTGTGGGAATGGAGAAAGAGGGGAGCAGCACACAAGGCTGTATAAAAGAGGAAAACTAGATTCCCAGTCTTTTCAGCCATCAATGTACTTTCTTAAATGCTTTAGGAAGTTAATGTGAGGGTACATGAAGCTGACCCATGTAAGAATAGTTTCAGTGTAGTGATTCCATTGATAAGGCGTGTGATCCTCTGAAATATGTTACCTTTGATGGTTCTGTGAAGAAAAGTTAAAAAACAAAACACAAAAACAACAACTAGCAATTTATTTAATAGTATTAGTAACTACTTTTTAAGCCATAAAATCAGAATGGTTGGTGAACATCTATGACTGAGAAAAGGAAAGGAATCCTTGGAAAGGATGGTTTTATTCTCCACTCCTTATTAGGCTTAAGAACCTTCTGTAGCATGAGAAAGTAAGCCAGACATTCGGAAATTCTGAGCAATTATGAGAAATGTAAAACCATGGCATTCTATGTAATCCTGCCAGTGAAGAAGTCTATTCTATAAGGGAAAGTGTTTCTTACACCTCTAATGAATAATAAAAAGATGCATTTTTGAAATTTTTTTCAATATATTGAGGAAAATATGAATCACCAAATAAAAACCTTTATATATTCTGAAGTACACTATTGGTTTGAAGCAAATTTTTTTCCTTAAAATATGGAATTATTAATGGCATTTTTAAAATACTTTTGGCATACCTGACTACTTTTCTAGCTCAAAGTGTTCACTTAACTATTTTGCAGCTACATCAACTTCCTCTAGGTGTCTAGTATTACAGAATATATAAATAATTATAAATATCTGTTCAAATATTATAAAATTATATAAAAATATTTATTATTTAATTAAGCTATTTTTATTCTATTAGATATGTATATTTATTACAAATATTTATTTATATGTATTTTATTAAAAGTATGTATTTATACTTAAAATTATAAATATTGCAACTTCACAGTCTCTTTTTTGACTTATTTCAGTACCCTCTGTTTTAGACACCAGAAAATTATAATTCAGCCTCAAAATAGTGTTATAATGCCATTTACTCTTTGCCATTAGATTGTAGATATTAAAATACAAAAAATTAACTTTGAAGGCCTGGCTGCTAAAAATGGTAGATGTCTGATTTAGGAATTACCTTGCTTATCCCTAAATGAGAAGTTAGTGTCTCAGTTGGAGGCTAGATGTTCTCTTTTCTGATGTATGTGAAGTGCATCCCACCCTCATTTATTTGAGAAATGCCCTTCGGAACTAGAAGACGTTATTGATAGTGCTGCTGTTGTTCTGTTTGGTTTTTGCTTGTTTGATTATTGTTTTTCTTCTTGTTGTTTGGGTTTTTTTGTGGGTGTTTTTTGTTTGGTGTTTGGTTTGGTTTTCTTGAATAAAAAAGACTTGTGGTTAGAAGGACATCAAGGGATAGAAGAAACAGTCAAACTGATTCTATGTATTTAATTTCTGGTATCCAAAGAAAACCCAGTAGAGAGCATGTTGATTTAAATCATCTTGCTGCCTATCATTGTTTATTGAGGACTTGGCAATCTACAGACAAAAGCATTATGCAATGAATTCTCCTTGCTCCACTGGTATTCTTTCTTCATAATACATACATATACATATAAAACATGAATAAAAGGTAAATGAGCAGGTTTCTTCACTCAGTGCAGAAGGAAAATGTGTACCAGGAAGCAAAATGTTGGCAGGCAGGAATTATGAGGTTTGCATTCAATAAAACAATAGACACCTTAAGCTGATTCCTCAAAGCTGGATCAGAACTCTAGTTGTGATTTCAACAAAAATTCTGGATAGCAGCTAAAAATAACCTTCTGCAAATGAAAAATACAGAGTTAGACTTTCCAGAAATGATTAACAATGTATTTTTTAATGAGAATCAGATAACAGATAGTGCATTTTGCCAAACAATTTAGCCTATTGTTTTGCTCCCAAATCCTGATTGGTCCTTGGAAGTCCATCCTGCAAATTCACATATCATTTAATTCTCTTTGGCAATTAATTGTGTGCTCCCCTTTGAGACAAAGCCCAGATGCAACCTGTGGCATAGCATGCTTCTGGGACCACAGATTGTGCATGGTGTAAGTAGAGAAAGGTGGAGCTACTTAGCCATTCCTCATCCTCTAGGATTATTCACAAGGACCTTTGAGAACTTTCACTCCCCATAATGCCATGGCTGAGGCATGGTGTGATACTGTGACTATAACAGCATTCATGTGGACAGCAACACAGTCCTCCCATCATTTCAGGAATTTCAAACTTCAGTATTCTAAATGACTAATAATTATGTTTTAGGGCCACAGGAGTCTCATGGAAAACCCAGAGGACATGCAGTTCAGAGCTCTGTGAATGTGGGCACAGCTGACCTACTTCAGAAGTGATGTCTACAGGAGAACAAGCACAGGTTTTCTCCTTCTTCTTGGCCTGGGGTCACTCCCATCAGTGAAGGATTTTTCAGCTTAGTTGTTGCTATTTATGCATAGTCTCACTAATCCTTTAAAATGTCCAAGGCAGATGAAAGAAGTCATTTAAATACATATGTAAAAAAGATATTTTTAAACTTTCCTGGGCTTTTATACCCTGTTGGAGAGAACATTGAAGAACTAATAAGCAAAAAATGAAGTAAGAGGTCAGATGAAACCCCCAGCAAGTTTGCTATGCAGTTTCCCACCCTGGCTGGTAGCAGATTTGTGAAAGATGATCCCTATTTTCTTGGCTGAACAGGATAAGGAATAAAGAGAATCTGTCTAAGCTGTGTTGTGGCCTAAGAAGGGATCACCTCACCAAATATTTCCTTTCCACAGTAGGATAGGCATTGAATTTTATCTCTTGGTAAATCTCACCTGGAGGATGCATCTGAACATTGGATTTAATAGTCATTACAGGCAGATCTCTGCTCACTTATTTAATACATGTGTTCACTGAGCACGTGATTAAAAGATCAAGACATAAATAGTAATTTGACAAGTGCAAAAATATTAGCCATGATATCATCTCTCCATTCAAAGTTGAAATTATAACTTTTGAAAACTTACGCAAAGGGAGATGGCAGCTAATAGGTTTTCAAAACTAATGCATAGCTGTAAAACAATGTTATTACTCTATAAAAATGGAAGATCTCATAGGAGTGAAATCACATTACTCAGAATTTACAATATTTACAAACAGTACTTGTCTGCATATACCAGTAAATTACAAATTACTAAAATTCCATGAGCACATCAAAAAGAAATTATTTCAGAACACATAGTGAGGCAATTTTTTTTTTTTTTTTGATTTTCAGTGTTTATGCACTCAATTTTTTAACTTGAAGTCATTCATTTTCTCATAAGGGAATTAAGGAAGCTGCACTGCACAGTAGTGCAATGTAATATCCATCTTTAGTGACAGAAAATTTAGTCAAGATGTGAACCAGTTATTCAGTAAGAACTTGCACATATTAACTAATTGATAAAATTTCTTGGGGAGAAATACCTAATGTAATTTCTTGGCTTCATTCCAGAGTGGTCTTTTATTTATACAGTTCACCTTTATACAAAACTCTTCCAGGAGGGCAGATCATTCTTCTTGTGGCTGGTGGAGATACATGTAATGTAAGCAGGAACTATAGTGTGCTAAGTAAGCACAAAGGGTACTTCTGCACAGCTGACTACTGGAAAATGACAGCACCTGATGGGAAGTTAGAAACAACAGGCCCGAAGCAATATGCTGAAAGATGGAATTCAGACACCTAAGGCTCAAGACTGTCATCATGCAATGTGTCAAGCTAATAAAACAGAACCAGACTTGGCAGGCGATGAAGGTGGCAGCTCCAGGAACATCCTCAGGGGACACCATAACTGTGGAGAAGTCACCATAGTGCACAAATGGTGAATCTTTCAAATCCATCTTCAAGTCAGAATTATTCAGTTTTATGTGGCTGCTCTTCCTCCAATTTGGGGATAGTAAAGCGATACCTGCCACTTCCAGGGCTCTTAGACATATTGCCATAGTTTAAATATTTAGATTATAATTAGCTATCCTGTTATATAGGAATTACCTGGCTGCCCCAGGATTTATAGGTCTTAAAATAATGTAACCAGGAATTTATAAATTCTCTTTTATTAAACACTTCAATTAAGACTTAGACTTTTAAACCTTTCTAAAGTACTATAACACTTATACATCTGTAGCTTATAACCTGTATGCTGTTGTTATTGTAATTTAACATAACAATATGAGTAAAGCTAAATTTTAGCATAAAATATTTATTTCATCAAATGGTAACAAATCATTTGATGAAATGAGGTAAAAGAGATAGCAAAAAGAGGTGTGCCACCAAAAAGAAATACTGATTATTCAACTATGTAATGTTATCTGTAATAATGTGACTAGTTTACATGAACCAATTTAGAGACAGTACACATATTTATTCTCTTTTATTTTGTTTTCACTTTTGACAATTTGGAAAATTGCACAAGAACAGGTTAATTAAATGAAAAAAGTAACTGAGTAAAATACATGTCAGCAAATTAAACACAATAAGAAGATATTATTTTAAAAATGTTTTGTAGAATTAAGTCCAAATGGCCTAACATTCTCCGGCATCTGTTGTCCTGGTATGTCCTATTCTGATTTTAGGCATTGCCAAGGGCCCTACAATGTGCCATCAAGAAACATTTCTTTCAATAAAAACTAAAGAATAGTAATCAAGTACAAAATTAGGCAGGGTAACCTGTTACTTAGTATTGTTTCCTACTAAAAAATTTCTTCAAATATTTCATAATTAATAAACACATTTTCAGCTGTATTTAATGTAATTAATTATATTAATTATATAGCAATAGAAAATTTTCTCTTCAGATTTTCCACTACATAGGATAGTCATAAAAGTTGTTCTAACTTAGTAAATTGGAAACTTAGAATGAAAACATCTGTTTATTTAATCATAAAAGAGATACAGCAAATCCTTTCTGTCAAGATGCACACTTGCTTATGGATTTTATTTATTTACTGCTGAGATACCTACTGTCTGCTGCCAAACCAAGTATTTACTTCAATCTGTTATCTTGAATAAAAAGGATAAAAAATTGTCAATGCCAAAGTACCTATGAAGGCTCCTTGGAAATGTTGTTTCATGGTTCATACAGTGGCAACAAAATGAGTTCTATAATGGAATTAGGTGAATGAGTTATATTATTTGGAAGATGAGACATTTGAAAAATAACTATAGAGCTCAATGTTTAGTTATATATCATTTTTTCCAATAAAACTTATGAAAGAACATTTATTCTTTTATTGAATATTGTTCAAGGAGACTTTGTTTGCATTCATTATTATTATTTTATTTTGCAGTAACAATAAAGGAGCATAACATAGAAGCTGTATTGGTAACAGTCTGAAAATTGATTGAAAGACAGTTTCACAATATTTATTATTTTATCTGTTACCCATGCTGAGAACTACATTTAGGTATCTAAGATATTGTTTGGGATATATTGCATTCTTTTCAAGCATTTTCAGAATTCAGGTAAAAGCAGAAGAGGTATGTTTCAGGTAAAAGGAAAACAGAATCACAGGATATGCTGAGTTGGAAGGGGTGCACAAGAATCCCTGCACTGCCCCACCCCAAGAATCACACCATGTGCCCGAGCGCATTGTCCAAACATTTCTTGAAATCTGTCAGCCTTAGTGCTGTGACTGCTTCCCTGGGGAGCCTGTTCCAGTGCCCAACCACCCTCTGGGTAAAGAATCATTTTCTAATATCCAGCTTAGACCTCTATTGACACAACTTCAAGCTCTGGTCCTGTTTCTGGTCACCACAGAGCAGAGATCAGTATCTGCCTCTCCTCTTCCCCTAGTAAGGATGTTGAAGACCACAAGGAGGTGTCCCCTCAGACTCCTCTTCTCCAGCCTGAACAGTCCAAGTAATTTGTTGAGGTCTCTGTGCAGGACCTCTATGCTTTCACGGCAGTCAACAGCTCCTCCCAGTTTTGTATTGTCTGTGAACCTGCTTATTATCACCTCCAGTCCTGCATCCAAGTCACCTATGAAGATGCTGAGGAGCCCTGTGGAACCTCACTAGTGACAAGCCACCAGTCTGATGTCACCCCATTCACTACAGCCCTTTGTATCTGACCCATGAACCAGTTGCTCACCCATCTCATGAAGTGTTTATCCAGCTCTGTGCTGGATGTTTTGTCCAGAAGGCTGCTGTGAGAGATGGTATCAAAATCTTTACTGATATCCAAAGCTTCCCCTGATAAGGTAGGTGGGTTATCTTGTCATAAAAGGATTGATTGATTGATTGATTGATCAATTGATAACCAGGACTTTCCTTTCACAAAGATCTGCTGGCTGTGACCAATGACAGCATTGTCTTTCAGGTGTTATTCAATATGTCCCAGAATAATCTTCTCCAGTCTTCTTTTCCAGGTCGTGAAGTGAGACTAACAGGCCTGTAATTCCTGTGGTCCTCCTTGCCCTTCTTGAAAATCAGGATGTTTTTCAGCCTCCAGTCAGCTGAGATCTCTCTGGGTTTTCAAGACAAGACCACACAAAAATCATTGTGGTTTTGCAATGACAATTTTTATCTTCTATTATTCTGAGCTGTATATCATATTGAATGGTATGGGTGTGTGGGACAGGAACCTGTTAACTGTCAGCACAACATGTCTGTAGTGCATTTATTTTCATTGCTTTCTATACACTAAGTAGCTTTAAAAATAATTGGCCGAATAAAGTGATGTCTTTTGGAGAATTCAATACATATTAATGTAATAAACAGACCAAATGATTGTGTTGACCTGGTAATTTCAGTATGGGATTGAGAATCTAAATAAAATATGTTACTTCTTACAATTGGAATCTGTTGTGTTCCCACATCTAGGGAAAATTTAAAAACCCATATGTTTGGAGTAGATCTGGGACTATCACATGGGAAATCACAAGTGCTTTATTGTTCCTCATATAGGAAACTAAAATTATTAGGAATCTAAAAACCTGTGCTAAAAACTTGTCAGGGGAATAAGATCACATTCAGATCAGACGTATCATTGTAGGAAATGAAATAACTGTATTAGAAAATCTATCATGTATTTTGCAGGCAGTAAAGAATTTTATTAACAGGTGTATTAGGAAATCTATAATGTGTTTTGCAGACAGTAAAGTGGTATATTAACAGGTATATTTAAATTTAGAGAACATAACAATACAGAAGTTAATACGATTTCTAGATTTAGATTTGATAGGGGATTTTTTTGTGAAAAGCATTTTAATGTGTTTCAACTGAACCAGGATTTTTCAGTAAAATGGAATTAATGCCAGAAACTCCTTCAATTGTTTAACAATCTGTGACAAGTCTTCACCACATACGTTTTAATTAGACATCATAGTAGCAGGCAAATTGATGTCTTGTTGACAAGTGCCAGTCAGTTTAAGGTGAAGTCCTGGCATTATTTCAGCTGGAGGGGAGTAGAGTTAGAGCATTGGCTCAGCTCTGGCCATGAACTGAGTTTTTATGTTATTACTGAAGCTAATAAGTTTCCTTTCTCAAGCGTGTACTTATGCAGATGAATGGGTGAATATCAGTAACCATACACTGAGATCTTGCTTAGTAGAACTGAATATTAAATAAATATGTGATCTTCTATTTTCTAGGTCAAACTAACTGTCACTGAGCTATATGTGATTTTGTTTCTGCAGGTGCTGAATTGCTCCTCTGCTGTCATGAGAGGCAAGGGATAAAACAGCCCTCAGCACCTCCTTTTATATGTTCTCTGTGCATAATAGGATTAAGCTTGTTGTCATTTAAAAACCTGAAACTGCATCTACCTCATATATAGTGTTTTGTAAACAATAGTGCTACTGAAGTCAAAACAAGGCTTGGTATGGAGAAATTTAAATAAGTCTGACAGCTACAGTGGTGCCACAGAGAGTAAGCAGGCAGTGGCTTATCACAAGCTGCTGCATTTCTGGTTGGATATTTATCTTTGCTGGTGGAAAAGACAAAAACAGCAGTTGCTCTGCTCTCCCTCACTTATGTTCTTTTGCAGGATATAGCAAACCCCACCAACACAATCCACATCAAACAGGAATACTATCTTTTTGAGTGTTTAGGTCTGCTCTCCACCCTAGATTTATCTTTATGCATTGAAAGGGCAAAAGGACTTGTCTTGAATATCTTGTTTGGTATATATATAATTTTAGTAATGTCACCATATACCTTTTTCACAATTCTCCAGTGGATAAAGTACCCTGAAAGTATGGGTTCATTTCCTTCTTTTCTATTGTAAAGATTCAACCCTTTCACTTCCCAAGAATATTCCCTTGTTAACAGCCTACAAAATACAATATTTTTGTAGGGCTCCAGAGGCTGCATTATTTATCAGCAAGTGCGTGGAAAGCCATTTTAAGTTGCAGTGCTGACTTCCAACTGCCAAAGAAACCTGTACTTGTGCACACTGGTGTTTCCTACACAATATGAGGTCAAAATATAGCTAAGGTGCACTTGACATCAGGAAGTTAAAGATTACTCCTGGGACTACATTTTTTAAGTTACAATAAAAGAACATGAACATCTTAATAGAACAAAGAAACATTCTGATATTTGACTGCGGGAGAGAAAATAGTTTCTAATATTATTATGTATTACTTATATTTTTACTTTTTGATTTATACTGGGACTAAGGACTGGGACACTGTCTGGATTTCAAAACTAAGAGTTCTGAATACGTCTCCTGGCAAATAAAAGCATCTGGAAATGACTAATTGCAGGAAAAGAAAGCATATTTTATATGTGTTGTTACTTAACAGAAATAATTGGGAGAAGTAATGCCTTTCTATATGGTAATGCCACATCTATCTTCTTCCAGCAGAAATACTTGGCTTCTCATGGTAGAATAAATAGCTATGAAAAAAAAATTAATTATGTGACAACTTTTTTAGATCATAGCAAAATAGCTCTGAAAAATACCATATTCTGAATATTTTAAAGGTTTTCTCTTTGTTGGAATTTTATTTAAGAGGACAATACAGTGATATTAAGAGCATTAGTTTGAGGTAAGTATTTTTCTGTTTTAGTTCTGAAGACTCCTGGCTTACAGCTTCAAAGACCTTTAGTATAGTTAAGATTAGTCCTTGTCCAATACGAGATCCAGTTTGGACCAGGTATTTTATTCAGGCATATATAGAGGAACACAACAGCTCTTTCATGCTGTGGCCTGAACATATCCTTTGTGATGTTTCATACTCTTGATCACAAAATATTGAGGTGCAGATCTAGTTACAGGAAATATTCTGAAGGTCACTACTATGGCAATGTTCAAGTCACTCCAAAATATTATTTTTATGGTCCTCACTGTTGTATGAAAACAGATAAACATGAAATAATTCCAACATCCACACTTCAAGAAATGGACTGGTCAAGGACTGTGTGTCCGTCACCAATAGATATTGTGCTTTCCTGGGTAAATTACAACAGTATGTATGCTTATAACTATATCAGGAAATAATAGAGATAGTATTTCCCAAAGCACCTTCATGCTTCTATATAACTTCCAGATAGAACTGAAAGTAGTACAAGCAAAATAAAAACATTCAAAATGTATTTTGGAAGGTCCTTTTCAGGATTTTTATAGATCATTTCAATTCAAGGTAAATTTAGCTCAGACCTTTTAAAATTGCTAACAGGAAATACATTCTCAAGAGAAAATGTTTCAGAGCAGATGTGCTTTTGTCTAGGTGGAGATTTTTTTATCTTGAAATGGTCATCCATCCTTAAAATATCTCAAAGAAATTTACATAATTCTCTAAAGTCTATTCTTGTCTATTATTCATGCATAAGGACACTACATATATGCCTGTGCTAATACCTTATTTCAGTCCCAGCAAAAATACTCTTATTTTTCCAAATTGAATAAAAATCATCAGCAGATAAACACTGCTTTTCTCTTCCAATACTGTTTTACGTTTCTTTTGAGAATGAGTTTTATGGATTGTTTTGGTTTGTTTGTTTGTTCGGGGGTTTGTTTTGGATTGTTTTTTTTGTTTGTTTGTTTCTTGGTAGGTTTTTTTTTTTTCTGTTGCTAAGAAATAAAATTAATTTTTAATTTAGGAGACAATTTGAATTGAAGACAAAACACTATTTGTCACAGAACCTTTGCTTTTTTATTAGGTATACTATGCCTGGCTTTTAGAAGTCAAAAGGCTTCCACTTTTTAAAAATCTCTCTCATTTTTTCCCCATTAGAAATCCTGGAAAGAAGAGTGTATGCCACCAGTTCTTCCTGATGTTTTGTGACTATTTGCATTATTTCTGGACAAGCACAAACATTCTACAGGCTGTTTTTGAAGTTTGTTGTGTTCTGCCCGTGGATGTGGTATGGATATTGAGTACCCTGACCTACCAAAAACAGCCACAGCTGCAAATAACAAAGAAAGATGTATATAAAGTTAGTAGGAAGATCCCTTTTTGAACCCAGAGTAGGACATAGATACAGAATAATTGTTACTAGTACTGGAGTTTTTTATGGTTGAGCCTGTGCTGCTTCTTCAGTAATCCAGTTGTCCTTCACTAGGCACTTTCAGGCACAAACCTAAAGGGATTGGAAGTTCACCTATGCATTTAAACTCAAGACCAACTCCATAAAAATATGTGCATACTTAGCTGCTATAAATGGATGTAAATTTCAATTGATTTAAATAAGAAATTAGGATTTTAAAGAAAGGTTACAAACTTGTTGCTCTGGCTCTAAGGAAGAGAATATAAGGGGATGCACAATATGTGCATAACATTAAAAATTCAGCTGTAATCTAATAGGAAATGTTTATCTTCCAATGTTTAAAAAAATTTAAGCACTCCTTACTAGTACTTTTATGTTCAATATCTTGACCAAGGACATAGATAACTGCTTTTTTTTTTTTGTAATTCCCTTAGGACAGCTGATGATATTGAACATATCACAGAAATCTGCACAGAAGGGTTTACAGCAGTTATGGGTACAGCTACTGTTAATTTCTCAGGAAGACTTTGTTTAATAATTCTGGCTGGGGTGATTTTTTGCAACGACTTAGAGTCAGTTCCTAGGCATCGTGTAACATTATTGACCTATAAAACAAAACAACAGTATTTCTTAAAAGAAAAAAAATCCTAACGTAATGTATTTTTAATTTAATCTACAAATAACTCCTCTTAAAATTATCTGTTCAGAGACTCTAAACAGTAGAGGACTCGTTGTTTGTTGTCTCCAGTGAGATGATCTGTCTGAAGAGTGCTGATTAAGATTCTTTTAAAGACCTCAACTTATTTCAATGAGAATCGTGATTCATTTTTGATATGGCAGCTGCTTGTGAGTATTTATACTTGTTCCCACTTCAGCTGTATGTTGGTGGAGGTTTTACAGTTGCATTCAGGCATGACTTAAATGGCATTTTCATAGATCCTGGAAAAATTTGGAGCCCTAATGTAGAGGGATTTGAGTGAATATTTTTCAGTGACTAATTTATTCAGAAAATGTTTTTGCTTAACTTCTCTGTGAAAAACAATTTTAGGAATATATTTCCTTCCTATGACTGTTCAAACAATTTTTTTGTAAAAAGATCCTATTCCATACTTTTCTTCTCCAACATACAAAGTTGTTGTTCACTGGCTGAGATAATTTACTTTTGCTTTATGATTTAGACTATTGATTCTCAGGAGATTAAGAGTGTCTATGAGTAAAGTACTCACTGAATGCAGAAAGAGATGCTAAAAAGATGAGACTTCCAAGAAATCATATTTAAATCCCACGTAGGCCTAGCAGAAACCCAATATGTCTACCAAATTACATGGCCAATTAGCTTTCCTTACTTAATAGTTTAGGCACTGATGGTTGGTCATGAGAATAGCTGTGACCACCATAAGCAAAGGGCTAAATTAGCAACACAATGGGATTTTTTTTTATGTTTTGCAAGGGTGGTGCATATAGATTAAGGGAAGTATATCTGCATATGACATCAAAGGATGTGAAGATGGGGTGGTGGTTAATGAGGAAGTATTGGACAGAATGGAACCTGACCATGATGTAAATTATATAGAAAAAGGGGTGAAGAATGGGCTGGTTTGGGCTGGGATAGATTTAATTTTCTCCATAGAAGCTTGTATGGGGATATATTTTGGGGTGGTGATGAAAGCAGTGTTAATGCAGAGATGTTTTTATTACTGCTGAGCAGAGTTTGTCCAGAGTCAAGGCCTTTTCTGCCTCTCACGCCAGTCCATCAGTGACAAGGTTGAAGGTGCACAAGAAGTTGACCCAAATGGCACAAGTGATATTCCACACCATATGTAACGCTTGGCATATCAAGATGTAGAAGAAAGAGGAAGTGGTGTACATTTGGAGATGGAATTTGTCTTCTCAAGCCACCATTATATGTGATGGAGCCCTGATTTCCTGGTGATGGTTGAACACCTGATGCCCATGCAAAGTGAATTAATTCTTTTTGTTTTGCTCGTCTGCAAAGCTTCTGCCTTACCTATTAACCTTTCTTTATCTCAACCCCATGATTTATTTTTTCTTCCTTTACTTTTCTTCATTTCTTTTCCAAGTGGCTGAGCGGTACTTTGTTGTTGGATGGGGTTAAACCATGACAATAGTAAAGAAATAAAACAGGAAGAAGAAAGAAACAAATCACAAAAACACCTGTTTTAGAAATCTAATTTCTGGTTGAAATGCTGTCCAGCATTATGAATCTCAGGCTTCTAATGCAATATGTCTGTAAAATAATTGTTTATTCAGTCCATACACAAGAAGATGCTTTAAGAAAGAAGAAATCAAGTCTTAGAAAGGTGGTGGTATATTGTAGTGGGAACATGCTGCTCTTTGAGATGATTATTTCCCCCACCTTGCCTGATAAAAGCAGAGGGAGGATAAAGGCATGATGCTTCCTTTTACTCAAAAGGCAGAGCCTGGATCACTGGTTCAGGGTATTAGAGGTGTAAATCCTTTTCCACCTGTGGTCATCCAAACTTATAAATAATTGCAGGAGCAGTGGTGTTTATGATATGACCTTCTTCACAGTCTTTATGCATTTTTTTGTTTCCCTCCTTTTTAACAATTTAACTCAATCCCTCCTAAACCATTTGTCAGAGAACCAATTTTAAATGGTTCCAGGAACATTTTTCATTTAGAAATGTACTTCTAGGAATGTTGCATTAGTTTCCTGTAAATGCCTTTTCTGATTAAAAAAAAAATCACTTACCTGACTGCACATGAAATCTTCATGTATCTTCGTAAAGAGACCATTCTTACACTACTAATGAACATCAGGTTTCCTCAAGGGAATATGATGTCAGAATGAACAAAGAACCCTGCTTTCACACTACTAAAATACCACAGCTGAAAACCACTGCTACTGTATGTGGCACACAGGTGCTAAAAGCAATACTTCGAAAGGTAAGCATGGTGAGACGCTGTTTGGAAAATGCAACAGTGTATTCCAAGATTGGCATTCACAATTAATTCAGCACCAGTGGTTGTCTAGACAAGTGTCATCATGTTTTATTTACCTCATCCAACACCACTTCTCTTTCTGAGAAGATTCTTATTTCCCAGTTCACAGTTAGGCCCATTCTTTGTACTGTTCAACTTGAGCAGCAGGAATCTGCCCCCCACTGAGACACTTGTTTCACCCAGTGAGAAGGTGCATGTATTACTGAGAAAATGGCATGATCTGGCCCATGCATTTTAAAGATTTTCTTTCACAGTGGTGTTTCATATTCATATTCTTTTGACCTTTTAGGATTAGCATTGCCTTTGAAGGAAGAGAGGAGAGAATCTAGTCCATTTTCACAAAAAATTCACATTCACTGCTGTGTTTTTATACCCACATTCTAAAGTTTTACAGCTTCCCCTTTCAAAAGTTTCTCTTTTTTGCCTCTATTTCAAAGTGATAAACTTGTTTTCTTTTTGTTCTTCTCTTCTGCCTCCCACTTACACAAAAGTGATCCCTTTTATTGTCCACAGTCATATATATTCAAATTAAAAAAGGTACAGTGTGTTGACCAGTCCTATAAATACCTTGGCTGATCTTGAGTTCTTATATTCTCTTCATTGGTTACTATTAATTGTTCAAAGTATTGTAGAGTCCAAAATTTGTTTTGAATGACAAGCCAAGCATGCTATCTTCCATTATCTGTAAGAGAAAGACAGATAGAAGAGAGAGTATAAGGAAATTAATCACATATATAAAAATATTTTTTTCACATCCTGAGAACTCAGCAACAGAATTGAAATGAACCAGGTTATACCAAGAAATCTAGATCAAGGGTAGTTTGTGAATTATAGTGAAAGATGTAAAATACAACAGAGATAAGAAAAACATTGGCATACATTTACAAATATAATCTTAAAACCGCAGTAATGCCTTTATACTGTTTGATTATCTTAAGGCAAATTTCTTTAGGAAGGAACAATTTTAAAGATTTTTTTTTCTCCCTTCTTCTATATACTTTAAAGATTAAACATAGACTTTGATTAAGAAATGGCAAACGAGCATTCAAAACTAATCTGAAATATTGTGCCTGTTTTTCCCCAAAGCAATTATTCAATGCATAAGAATGTATCAAATCATTGGTATGCATGACAGAAATCAGACAGAAGGACCTAAGCCATATTATGGATGTTAATAAAATGTGCAAGATATGAACCAGATTCAGCTAGGCCAAAATATTACCTCTACATTAACATGCAAGCATTGACTGTATGTTATATTTTAAAAGTTAGGAAGATTGCTTAGCAGAGGTTCTCATATTGTTGGTACTCCTGCTACCATCCCCTGATGATTATTTCTTTACATGACAGAGGTGGAGGACTTCTTTTCAATTCTATTGAGCCTTATACCTCAAAGCATGTTCTGCAGATGTGTGTCTGCATGTGTACTCATATGTAAGGCTGCATCTGTGGAAGTTCAAGGATGTAACAGACAGGTTACAATCTTTTCCACTATTCTTACTTTTAGATTTCTCATATGTAGATCATGGTTTGGATTTTCAGAAACCATTTCACAGTACCTAGATCATGGTTTGGATTTTCAGAAACCATTACATAGGACCTCCCTTAGGTATGGCACTCTTATTAAGATTTAAATGAAGGATCAACATCAAGACACCTTGAAAAAAATCCTCCATTAAGATGAAAGGCATTTAAAACCAGAAGGATTATTCTACTATCAAATGCAACCTGTGATCTCCATGGAAATCTACTTTTAATTTCTCATTCAATTTGCCAAGATTGAGCCCTAACTGATGCCATAAAACCTGTTTCTCTTACTACTTATTGGATTTTCAAGTACATTTTTCTTCCTTCCATAGTTCTTACATTCCTTCTCTAAAAATTTCTTCAAAGGTACCAAGTGCCTGCCTTTGATATGATGTCTAGCAAAAGTCTTGACAACTCTCAGCTGGATAGAAGATTGTCTAAAAACTAGGTCTCTTTCTAGTGAGGATTCCTATTTCCTTAATACCAGCAGCAGTTTCATTGAACTTCAGTATAAAAATTGGAAAATTTCTAAAAAAACCCCGAGAAATACAGTGTTGCCTAACTGCAGTGTGCTGCTGCTCAAAGAAATTAATTTTTTGTTCTTCAGTAGTCTGTGACTTTGGGAGACTCCTGAGGTGAGTTCATTTAGGGCTGAGGACCCAGCATTTCTTGTGTTACCACTCTTGGAGTGGCTTACCTGTAAAAACTACGAGGTTCAAGGACTTAAATTCCCAGTCCTGCTGCCAGCACACCACGAGTCCATGAGGGAGGAGTATGGGAGAGATGACCTTGTTCCAGTGACAAACATTTCAGTCTCAATGACAATTGCTAATGCTTGGTTTTGTGGGAAATTTTCCAATATGGTTTAGCCCCAGTATGCTAACAAGCACTGCTTTAACATATCCTTTCTGGTTTTCTGTAGGCATCTATCCATCTTAACCAATTTTCAGTTTCCAAGATTTTAAAGGCAGTCACCCTCATTGTCTTTTTTACACTGTTTTGAACCTTCCATTTGTAAATCATGCTTTAACACTCTTCAGTACACTGGTAATTTATACAGGGGAAAAATCATACAACACATGAGATAATTCCTACTAAAACAATTATAGTACAAAGTCTGACTTGCCCTTTAATTATATTATAACAAATATTTTCCACAGATCTATCCTAGTCATGTGTGATTATTACAAGAGGAGATAAAATAAGGACTTCATTCTACATTTCCCATTACATGATCTGATGCAAGAAGTGACAGTTTTCTTCCAGAGACCAAGTTACCATCTTGTCATTATCACACATGAAAAATATAATCTGTCGCAAGGAAATTAGTTCACCATTGTGTTCTTTTTCACTTGCCTTTTAACAGTCAATAAACTTAAACTTGAAGGGGAACCTTTTACTTCTATGTGTGCTTGATACCTGCTTGCTACTTTTGCCAGCTTTGCAGAGCTACAATATCTTTGAATATATAGATAGACTCTCTTTTAGCCTATACATTTTCAGTGGAATTGGAAGGTAATTTCTACCTGCAGGTACATGAACATGAAGTTATACTATTAGCTACACACAGCTATGCACAGAAGGGCTGGTTTCAACCTTTTGTCCCACAAGTGATCAGTAACTAAAAGAAAGTTACTTATTTACCTGAAAAGCAAAATAATCAATTTTTTGCACTATTTCTTATAAAATATTGGATGACAGTATGATATATAAGCATTTTGCTAAAGAATATTGACTGCTCTGTACTTTATGTATTGTTTTGCATTCATAGGAAGGTTATTCATCCACAAAAGAAACTTTATTTTCTTTTTTCTGCAGCATAGAGATTGACAAAACCAGTGCTAAAATATAAGCCTTTTTGAAGAGGACCTACAGTTAAAAAGATGCTAATCCTTTGACTATAGGTTCCCCATGAGGCATAGTTTATCTGTGGTTGCAATGCTAGGAACTACACAGTTATCAGTGGGTGACATGAAATACATCCATAGTAACTGTGAAATACTATGCTAACTAGGGTATTTTTTTGATAAAACTAGGCAGTTAGTATACCTAAGATCTATTAGACTAATCCTACTTGTTTTTCCGATTTAATTACTTCTGAAACTGAATAAATTTTAGAAATACAATTATGATTAATGCACAGAGGAGTCAGAAGGAAATAGATCCTGAGTGTGCTAATTACTCTACTGGTGGGTCTTACAAGAGTGACATTCCTTCAAAATACTTACCATTGAGATAGTAAGATAATGAGAGTGAGGAAAGGAGGAAAGAAAACCTGTTGCTAATTAAATTTAAACCACTCACCTAAAATAAGGATGCAAATAGCCTTTTTAAATGGTAACTCTGTTCTTTGAGATGCATTGAGGCTCTTTCACTGCATACAAATCATCATGAAAGATAACTGGACATGAAGCATATATATACAACAGTTAAAGTGGAAAATAATTCACTTCTGCTCAACTTCATTCCCTCTCTCCTACTTTTTTCTGGGTGCATCCCAAATTTCAGCTATCTCATACTGCCTGTGTTCAGAAATCCATTTCACAGAACCAAAAGAGAGTTGAAAAGCTGTGATGATCATGATATGTTCATGCATTAAAGGATTCCTAAATAGACCCCAGCTCTGCACCAACATAACTCTATTCCGTGCACACATAAAAGATGCAAGTGGTGAAAGAGTTAAAAGGCTAAACAGTGATACATTCACTGTAATTACTCCCCGAGTCAAACACTACTTTATAAAAATGTTACTCTTTCTGACTCTCTGTGAATCTAAATGAAACTCAAAGAATCTATTTCAAACCTGTATTATTAGCATACAACAAACATTCTTTTGTTTTGCTTCACACATGGGCTTAGCTAAAGTGCAAATGCAAACTCAATACATTGAAGAAAAGGCTGACAAACACAAAAATTCCAGTTCTTTACAAAAGCATAACTTTTTTGGTGGTGGACAAGTTCTCAGCCACACTATCTTCAGTTTAAAAAAACAAATCTGTCAAGAAAATCTACCAATTCCTGTTAGGAATTATAAACATATCTCACTTTCCTCAAAGGTAGTTGGCAAAATTAGTTAAGCTTAAGTAATTGCTTTATGGAGGGACGTGAGGAAAATGTACCTCTGTTCCACAGACACATGGAGGTTTCCTCTGAAGGAAATCTGACTTCAGATTGCAGATTCTGTTATGTCTTCTTACACTACACTGTTTTTATCCAGTTAATTTAATTATCTGTGTTTCTACTAAAGCTGGATGATATGCTAACTAGTGTGTTCGATGTACCACAAATATAAAGCCAACTCTCTTAGAATATGCTGCCGCTTATTCTGCCAAATACCATCTTAAATTTTCTAACATGCAACTCCACAGGCAAATACCAATAATGGGCATATCATGTTCATTGCAGTCTCCGTGTCACTCAGACACAGTTTACTATTTGTAACAATCAAATTTAGTTCACATTATTTTCTGGAGTTAGAACCATCCACCTACAGTTTTAAATAAAGCCAGCAGCTAACTCCCATACTTTAATTATGTACATTATGTAAACAGGTTATTCTTTTCAACTTCATGTTTTCTTATCATCTGGAAGAGCTCAAATCGTATGATAAGATAGATATTTATAGTAAAGTGGACATAGTGTGATAATGAAAGTGTAGTCATTTGCAAAACATCAAATAGATCTACAGATGTCAAGGAGATGAAGTTCACCTTTTCTAAAACCGAATCATAATTTTTACCTTCTTGGGTCTAATATTAGGTAAAGGTCAGACAAATTTTGCATGTACCTTTGTCCAAATTCTAAATGATGTTGTTATTTATGAATAACTTATTCTCTGTTAAGAACAGCTCTTTATTGTATTTCACTGAGATGACAATCTACACACAGAAGAAAGGCACATTTCTTGAGTGAGTGAGGTACTCACTCTTCATATATTTTTGATTTTCAGCACATTTATTTCAGTGATGCATTTATTGTCCCACCAAGGTTTCTCAGAAATTCTAAAATATCTGTGTGCTTGGAGGAAAAACTCTTAATACTGACTTACAAGTTGCATGTTATTAAAGCCATATGTTAAGAGCTGGCTTACATTTATTAAAGCTAAATATTTCATGGCAATGATGTTAATTCATCTGAAGGGAAAGTTGTACAGGAGATAAAAATTCCATTAGAGACTTGGAAAGAAAACATACATTAATAGTTGATTTTGAAATATCTATTTATTTGTCAAAATGAAAGAGACAACTCATCTGTGAAGCTGAAAAGATATGTTTCCAGGAAAAAAGACATATATAATGTGGAAAACCTACTTATTCTCCAAGTTATTTTTACTTAACTTTCCTTAATTCACCCTAGATAATGTGAGAATCTTGTATTTGAAAGGTTGATCAGTGGTACCTAACCTGCATTTGACTTATAAGTTTCAAATAATTGAAAAGGCATCTCACAGACACCCGTGAACTTTGTAGTCAATAGCTTCCTGAGCAAAACTCTGCTTGATAATTGATGATCTTAAGCAACCCTTCTCTGAATCTGTAGGATTCTTATAATGACAAAATAAACTACGAACTATGAAAAACCACATTGAGTAAAACAGAGGCCTTATGAAAAAAACATAAACATCATCCTTAATATATTTAAGGCAGATGACGGATTTGCAAATGCCAGTTAATAACTATTTTTATTTGCTTGGTATTTCTTTATGGATTTAGTTGTTCTTCTAAAGGAAATAGTTAGACCCTGATTCTGAATGATTTATGTAATGAGTTTTCTTTCCAAATCTAAAAAAATTTTACCCCTAAAAGCCCAAAAGGATTCTCACTGCCAATGTTCAGCTGATATTAAGCTGCACAGTACTTAAAGTCAGCAGGCATTTGCATTTTGACAGTAAAATGTCCTCAGGGAAGTAAACCTCTGTTTCCAAGTATGCATATCCATGCTCTCTGAATTTGATACTTATTAGTAAGAAAGGCCTTGGGCATTGTGAATAAGTATATGTGCATCGAAATCCACTATGCTTGTGATGAGAGTCTTATTACGCTAGCAAAGCAAAAATTTGCATTTTCAAGCAGGCTGCTCATGCAAGGACCAATTATGCACCACAGTGGATTAAATCCATCTGGACTGTGTCCTTCTTTTTAAATTGGGGGCCTATACCCAAGGCTGGGACTAACATAGCCACAAATGCAGTGTATTTCTTTTCATCTTTCACATCTTTCTCTTACTAACTTGTTAAAAGCTTTAATGTTACTATTTAGAGCAAAATGTTTAAGTTCAGGTAGGAGGACAAAGGTGGAATGGGATATATTTGTGTTGTGTTGCTTCAGAACAGCTAATGAAGCAGGGACTGAAAGATAGAAATACTGGTGAAAGGATATTGTTTCAAGTGCTCTCAGATAATCAAAACAATGTTATTGGAGGTATTCTGATTAGTCAAATATTTTTACAGTATTTTATGAGAAAGACTCCGTGGACACCCACTGCTGGAAGACACTTATGAAGCAGCAACACTGCATAACTAGAAGCTTCACTCAAGCTACATCTAAATTACTGAGCTGCTAAACCCTCCTTTTCAGCTCTTTTGGTGTCTGACCCATTGATCTTTACTGGCTGCCTGTCTGAGATGCTTAGAAATACCAGTGGCGATCATTTCAATAACTTTTTGCTAATCCAGCCTATGGTGCTAAATTTTACAGAATAAATTTTTCATTGATATTACTGCAAGTCAATAAAAAAGACTGGAGGATAGTCTATCTGGAGAACATGGAAAGAGGTTTAAATCTTTCCCTGTTTCTAGTATATTTTATATTCTCTTGAGAAAATCAGTCCATTAAACTACAAAAATTCACAGCTAAGGTTAAATAGTGGATATCCTCAAGAGTACATATTTTACTTTATTCTTCCCCCAACAATAACAGTTGTGATATGAATTACATTTTCTACCTTCTGAGCACTCTAGAGTGATTAATTTAGAGCAAGTTAAACCATGAGTCTTGCTTAAACATACTTTTCAAGCCTCAGTCTCCATAATTTGCACCAAATAGGTGATCTTTGTTAAGAAACAAAGAGCTAATATTAGCATCCCTTTGAAAGGTTGCATACCACTGAGACTTCATTATCATGGCAAAAATGTTACAAAAGTAAACATAAATAATGCAAAAAGCATTGATCAAAATCTGATCTAATTTCACCAAAGGATTCTTTACTGCAGAAGTAGTCAAAATCACAGATTACCATTCAATACAAATCTATTGAAGCCTGACCCCTAAATTAGTAAGTAACTTGTAAATAAAAATAATAAAAAATGTCCACTAATCCCTCTCTATAAAAGACCCCACAGCTAAACTCAAGCAAAACATAGAAAATAGATTTTATGTTGTATAATATTCAGTTTTTACTCATAAGACTCATTAACTCACAAATAATCTGCCATTTTTGTAAGGAACTCAAAAATTGTGAATTACATGTAGTTTTTAGTTTAGTTATATTCACAGTTACATTAAGAGTTAATTGGCATTTACAAGAAAACCTCGGAATACTTAATAAACATGCTTAAAGTAGTACTCAGTTTAGGAATGACAAGAAAAAGATCCTGTAGTACAGTCAGATTGAGGTCTGGGCTCCCATAACCACACATTTTCTGCAAATGGAGCTGATGTTACTTACGAACTGAGAAGCTCATAAAGAAGCTTTGTAGTATCTACAGATGAATATAAGAGTTTAGAACAGTGAAGAAAATTTTATTTCTTAAATCTCCATTTCATTTATAAATTGGCATGAGAGACACCCAAACTCCAGAAGTAACTCAGTGAAGTCTTGGTTTCTAAAGAATTTAATTATGCAATTGTACCCTCCATATATGTTCACCTATTTGACTGTTAATCCTTCTAGTAAATTTAGTGGCTTAAAATATGTTCAAGTAAAAAATACAGTAAGTTTTTTCCATTACATTTTAATCTATCTCACCTCTGGATCTGAAGATAACATTTAGCATTTTAACAGTAGATATGAAAGTGTGTTACAAAGGAGATTAGTATTGTTTCTTAGAATCATAGATCAGAGCTTGAAAGGTCAGCATAACCAAGGCAGAATCAGCTATAACTAACCCACCCAAGACACATATTCATCTAACCTGTTCTAAAATATCTCCAGTGATGGAGAGTCCGTACCTTCCCAGAAAACCTACTCAATTGCAGATCTGTCTTCAAAGCTGCCATTCTTTTTAAATACCTCCCGCACTCATTTTTCATGAACTCCAAGTCCATTACTTTTTACTCAGGAAAGAAAAAATTATTCCCATTCCCTTTCAGCTCCCCTTTACACACAAGAACACTCTTATCATATCTCACCTTAGTCCTTTTCTGTCTAGACTAAGCATCTCCCATTTTTCCAGTGATTGCTATGGATCACATCTGTTATTCTTCTGTAGACTGTCTCCAAATGGAAAATATCCCTCTTTAATCATAACCTGAAACTTGATCTTCCAGCTAATGCATTGATGCTAATGGGTGGAATGAACTGAATAGTTAATATGTTTCACAGACCTTTCTTCTATTTGTACATGAGGAATACTTATGTAGAAAATTCATATCGTTAACTCAATTGGAGTCATATGTAGATCATTTGCTCATCCGTGTTAAGGCTGTGCTGGAAAAGAGACATCTGTTGGAGATCTAGTCTTGTCTGTTGCTATGTATTAGGTTTAGCTGCAGGTCATTGCCTTTTGTTTCTCTCTAGGTAATGAGGAAAGAAAATACTAATATTTTCCTTTGATAGGACATAAACCTGAAAAATATACTGTGACCACAGAACATCTATTAAATACTCCTTTTAAATCATTATGACCAAATAAATTCAAATAATAAGGACTCAATTGGAGTTTCATCTAATTAACTATAAAGATAAACCAAAGAGAGTGGTCTAGCTCAATTCAAAGTAACAGCAGTCCTGTCTCAACTGGTAATTTTGCATAAGTTTGTATTTTATCTATCTATAAATATTAAGTACACCTAATATAGGTAAATACCTATATTTAAATGGGACTGGACCATCTTACCACCAGTGAATAGAAGAGTTTCTCTCCACTCCCTGTTGTACAGAATTCCAGAGAGCAATTGAAATCATGTTCTGTGAGAATCTTGGATCAAATTGCCTACACTTTGGAGATGTTTGTTTCTTCTCACTGACGACAAAATCAGCTAAACAGCTAAGACAGACCTCTTTATTCATCTTCTCTAGCCAAGAGACACATAGGTTAGTACAAATGATTATTATTTAGTATAGCAGAAAAATACAATTTCTGACATAATCTCATATAGCAGGAACTAGCGCAGGGACGCCTTCCACTAGGCCAGGTTGCTTAAAGCCCCATCAAACCTGGCCTTGAGCACTTCCAGGAATGGAACATGCACACCTTCTTTGGGCAACCTCTATCTATATCTCATAGTGAAGAAATTCTTCCTAATAGCTCATCTAAATCTACTCTTTTCAGTTTAGGTAAGTGTTCTGCAATCATTGGCTGGCTCTCCTCTTTTCCCAGTTGACAAAGTTTATAATAAAGATATAATCAACTATGATGAAGGGAGATACATTATTTAATTATGTTATAATGAAGATATAATGAAGTTTATCTGACAAGGAACACATTTTGTTATTTTGCTTTCTTCTTGAAGTTTGAAACCTTGCTTTTCTCTGCCAACATTTCAAAAGCTTTTCTTTATAGTAAAAAGTTAAGGAACTTTTTTTTTACTTGAAAGCTGAGCTTCTCATATTTCTAAGACCTAGCCCTGTATGAAACAAATAGTAATATTTCCACAAGCAGCCACTTTGATTTCTTAGAGCTCAAAGTCATTAAGCTCTGGAAAGTGAGAGGTCGCAATGCCAGAAGCAAAAGTAAGACATGAAAACATAATGAAACATTAATATAAAACTACCCCATAACTACCCTCACAAATAAGGAATTAAGTTTTATTTTAATTTCTCTTGTCTATTGGTGATACAAAACTTTTGTGCATTTCTATCCAAAACACTCAAATAATCTGTATTTCATTAGATTCTAAAGCAACATGTTCTTATAAGATTAATTGTTCATTATAGAAACTCTGCCTTCTATAGGTACCATATTTTAGAAAGCAATTACCACAAATGGATTTTTACAGTGAGTTTCAATTTGACAGATTACTTTTGAACATCCCCACATAAGAATTCTCTGCAGTATCATGCATTATGCAAAATGCCTCTTAATTTTGTAGCTAGGATTCTATTTAAATCCTTGGAGATATACAAATTTCTTTGTTTACTGGCAAATATTCAGATTTATGTATTTAGATAGATTCCCAGGTTTCCCCAATCCTTGAAACTATTCTGAATCATCAATTTATAGCTGTATAGCCTCATAAGTCCATAGCTGGAAATTCATTGAACAGAATTTTATTTTTCAGACAGAACTTTAATCTATTTTCAAAATATAAAACTCCCAGATCTATGTGCAGGTTAGTAATCATGGCAGTTAATTAATTATAATTATGATATGTCAGTTAATGAAAAGTATTTACTTTGTACTGCATGCAGTTCACTGGTATTCAGTGTACTATTAAATGGTTGATACTAATCACCTGGAATTCTCATTTCCACACACTAATGGTAGATAGCATTTTTCCCTCTAAGTCCAGGGATATTGAAGTTTCGTGATAGGAACCTGTATTTGTGAAATAAGAGAAAATTAAAAGATATCTACCTGAGAATCCCAATAGACAACTGTGTTGCTGTTCAAGATCAGAACAAAACATTCTGTAAGTGTTTATAATTAGCAGTGACAGAAGGATAAACTCAGTGTTTTTCATGCTTGAAATTTTTATTTAGACCATTTGGATGGGTTTTACACTGTTATTTGCAGAATCTCGGTATAATATGCCTTCAGATCACTCCTCAATAACACTCTCACCTTTGGCTGATTGATTCAAGGAATTTTGTATCATATTAATTACATATTTAAGCAATGAAATGTTTTTTATTTCAAAGGGTCATGGTTTTTCATTTCAAGTTGAATGAAATCTATAGCTGAGAGAACTAATGGAAATTTAGCAAGATTCAATAAAATACATTCATGATTTGCCAATGTTGCCTTTATATCTAAAGCAAAGAAATTACATGCTTGGGTCTCTTTAGAATTGAAGTAATAAGTTACTAATCTTTAAAACAAGCCTTATTAAAAAAAATGGATTGTGTTTTTTGGGTAAAAAACAAGACAGGAAAAAAAAAGAAAAAGAGATGCTTTGATTTTCTGTTTAGTAACTAAAGAGTTTAATTTTCTTTTTTTTCTTTCCACTCCATTTTTTTACTCTAGACCTCTCTCATTTTCTAAACAAAAGGTGGGAAGTGCAATTTCCATCTGTAAGTTAGAGCTCATGAGAGGTCAAAGAACTTTCTCAGACTATCAGTTATTCTCTATCAGACTTAATAAGAGGAAAAAAAAGAGGAAAACAAAAAAAGAAACCCCCAAACTCTCATAATTTTTATTTTTCAATTGTGATATAATATGCAGATGAAGAACATAGTTATTAGCATAAGCTGTTAAATGGTCCTCTTTTACTGCATTCTTTTTTGTGCAGGTAAAAGGTTCACACATATTAAAAAGGGCTGGGATTTGCCATGATCATCAGCTTGTTTTGAAACCTGAACACACTAAAATATCTTAGAGAGGAAGATGTCTGGCCACTGTCACTGTCACAAACAGGGAACAGTTTATCGATGTTATCTTCATGCAGCATGGAAAAAAAATGTCTTCTGTTCTTTTATTATCAGCCTTTGCTGATCCTTGCAATCTTTGCAAAATATTAAATAACCAGTTTAGGTACAGGTAATAATAAAAATAGTTTTAAAGTAATAAGACGTGTAGGCATATATGCCTCTCATCAAGATTATATGCTTATAAATCTATAAAGCCTAAATATTTTATTAGGAAAAAAACTTATTAAGTCTTCCAATATTGATCTTATTTTTAAGTTAAACAAGCAATTTGTTTATATATTTTCTTGTCACACCTAAATAACTCATCTTCATGGGGAGTCATCCTCCCTCCTCTCAGTTTCGGTTACACATTTAATTTCTCATTGCAACTATAAGAAATCTTCAGGGAGAAGAAAATTCTTCCTCTCTTGCAATCAGTTTATTTTTGGTTTGGACAGGTTTCTTTTACTTGATGTTGACAACTGGTTTTTTTTCCTGTGCCATTTTTTGTTGCAATCTATATAAATGACTTTAAAAATGCAACTTACTGTATGCTCAAAAAAAGCACTGAAAACACGTTAATGAGTTCTGAGCCTAGATTTTACATGAACTCACACTCTATGTACTTTTTATTTAAATTTTTATTCCTAATCACCAGTGAAAATGCCTGGAAAAGATATCTTGGGTCATCTATTTAAATCTCTTTGCACATAGATTTTTTTTCACTGCTAGTCTGTCTTCTGGAGGTGTATATGTGGGTGAGCACATAAACACATATAATATATACGAAAATATAAATATTCTTTAATGCAATCCTCTGATAACTTTCTCTCTGGGCATCATTTAATTGCCAAATTTTCTTACTGCTAAAAAATAATAGGTTCATATGTAGGTATCTTTTTCTTTTTCCATTCCAAGTCCAGTTATACTTTCCTGCACTGTATACATGTTACCTCTTACCTTTAAAAAATGATGTTCAAGCAGGATTCTAAGATATAGAGTACCTTCTCTTACATACAGAAACATGACTTCCCTTTCCTTCCTCCTCAGCTCCATAAACTACTGTCCTTTAATCACCTAACAGAAAAGACCTATCTGAGATCAACCTGATCATGAGACTGCTGAGTTACCCTGAAAAATCAGGCCCTATCCTCAGTTTGCAAATGTGAATGAGGGAGCCCTCCTCACGAATTTGTAACAGAAATGGTTGTTGCAAATTCATGAATAAATATATCCATGAATGCCTTTGGTAGACAACCAAAGTAAGTCAGGAAGAGGTTTGTAAGGTTTCCCATTATCAGGAATGGCCAAAATTCTTATTAAAGATTATATTATGGGCTTGGGAGCTCCTAAGGTAATTTTTACAAACACTAGAAATCTTATAAGAGAATATGATGGTGGGTGGACATTCAACTTGCTGGGACTCTCATTTCATCTCCCCAGCTTTCTATACATTTTAAGTTTTAATAACTGCAAGTAATAAAACTACTTCACAAATGTAATTTTCATGTTCTATCTTGGAAGAGGAAAGTAACCTGTTCTATTAATCCTTTACTGAAATGCACGTTTTGCTCAGCTACAGGATAAAGCAGCTGCAGAAAAGATAATACTATTAAAAGAATACTCTTTTAATAATAGCAGTACTCACAGACTACTGGACTCAAGGAGTTCACTACTCAAGGTTCAAGAGATTTAATTTTCTTGCATTTTCAGTCCTTTTTCTGAGCCTTTTATAAGCTGTGAATTCTATTTAAAAAGGAACCATTCCATAAATTATGCAAATAGAGGGTATCATAAAGGAGCTCACTTAAAATGCCACTGCAAACTGTAATATAGGAATTTTATAACTAGAGAATTTTTTTATTTGTAATTTAAATACTCCAGTCACATATTGTTTGAAGCATTTTTTTTTCTTTTAAAACTAAATATCAGAAATTTGAAAATTACACTCTCAATATCCTCTATCAGGATAATACAGCAGTCAAGACTGATTATTTAACTCCAAAAGTAATTCAGTATTTAATCTAGCACATGTCAACTTTGAGATGCTTTCATTGGTTTGTTGTTTAACCTCAAGCTTGAAGCCAAAGATATCCTCTGAAATCATAGAATCACGACCACAGAAAGGCTGAAGTTGGAAGACACCTTCTGGGGGCCAGCTGATTCAACACCCTGCTTAAACAGGGACAGCTAGAGCTGGTTGCCCAGGACCATTCTGGACAATCTGTTCCAGGGATAAGTCACCTTCAGTAAAAAAGTTTTTCCTGAAGTTCAACAGATGCCTCTGTGTTTCAAGTGAGGCTCATTGCCTCTATTCCTGTCCCTGGACACCACTGAAGAGTCTGGCTCCTTCTTTAAAATAACTCTTCAGGTGTGTGTACACACTGATGAAATCCCATAGACCCTCAACTCTCTCAGTCTTTCATTAGATTGGAGGTATTCCAGTCCCTTAATCTTTTTAGTGGCCCTTTTTTGGATCTACTGAAGTAGGTCCATACCTCTCAGTCAAGAACTGGACTCAGTGTCACACTAATGCTTAGTAGAGAGGAAGGATCACCTCCCTTGACATGCTGGCAATGCTATTTCTAATGCAGAATTTAATTCTTTCATTGTTGCAAAACAGAAGAAAAATATTTCAGATCATGAAAGGCACCCTCAGAGTACTTTGTTTCATGTGTGAGGTTTGTTTACATTCAAATAATAATATTTAATCAAACTTAAAAGTGATGGATTACTCATTTTCCACTTATTTTCATTTATTTAGAAATGATTTAAGCATAGAGTTTTGGAATGCTTCTGGTGAAGGAAACCACTTTTTCTTTTTACGTATTATGGGAAAAAGACTAGTCACAACTGTGACAAGCACTAAATCATCTATTTCAGATAATGAAGAAATGTTGATACATAATGCTAATACATTATGAAAGTAATGTATTAATTTTCATGTCCAACAAAAACTGTTGTCTAACAGTTGTAAATGTTTTGTGCTTATCACCACACAGTTTTCTCTATTCCTTCCAATCACCTCAGCCTCTGCTGGTGGTTTAGTTCACAATTATTCTCCTAGCTCTTATATTGTTTTGGCATGGCCTGGTTTTTGGTAGCAGAGAGGCCACAAAGGTGGCTCCTGCGAGAAGCTGCTGGAAGCTTCCACCATGTCTGGCAGAGCCAATGGCTGATAGCTCTGAGGATGGACATGTGCTGGCCAAAACTGGGCCAATGTGGGAGATTGGTAACGCCTCTGAGATGGCCTATTTAAGAACAAAATCAAAACAGTCATGGGTTTTTACTTCTAGTCAGAGGAGGAGGTGAGAACATGTGAGGGAAACAACATGGAGACACCAAGGTCAGTGCAGGAGGGGGAGGAAAACATCAAAACATCAGGCACCAGAGCTGAGATTCCCCTGCAGGCCGTGGTGAGACCATGGTGAAGCAGCTGTGTCCCTGCAGCCCTTGGGGATCCACAGAGGATGCAGAGATCCACACACGGCCCTTGGGGATCCACAGGGAATGCAGAGATCCACCCACAGCTTGTGGGGGAGGTGCACATGCTGGAGCAGGTGGATGCCTGGAGGAGGATGTGATCCAATGGAAGATCCAGTGGAGAGAGAGGGGCTCTGCTCCCAGGCTGGAGCAGCCTGTCCTTGGAGAACTGCACCCCATGGGAAGAGAGCCACGTCACAGCAGTTTTGGGATGTTGCGGTGTGTTTTTATCTAATGATTTAAGTGTAGTTTTCCTTCTGTTTTGTAAAAGCTTATTTAATGGTTCATTCCATGTTTCCCCCTATTCCCTTCCCCACTTGGTATAGTCCCCGCCCCTGGAAATCCCCTTGAGTTGTTTACCCCGAGTCTGTTATATGTCAATCATGTGTTGCTCCCCTCCCAGAGACTGAAATCCTCCACCCCTCAATTTTCATTTGATATCACCCCTTTCCTGTGATTGGGTTTTCCTCGTGTGACCACTCCTTCTGTCTGTACCTGAAAACCCTTCACGCAGCCCGTGCTCAGGGCTTCTCCTGGGGTTGTGTGAGAGGACCCCAATAAATGTCATCTCATGGCCCCTCAGGGAAGTCTCCTTCTCCTTTGTTCGCCTAGCCGCCCCTCCACCGCCCGTGCAGCAATGCACTTACCCACCAGGTGGGTCCTGCCGGTCCTCCTGCAGACCCTACCAAGGCTGACACTGTTCCCTGTCAGGTCAGCCGGGCCCAGCTGGGAAGCTGCTTGATAGCGGGCAGGGGAACACGCGTCATTGGGAGGGCTGTGTGCCCATGGGAGGGGCTCACATTGCAGCAAGTGTGGTATGGCTGCTGCTCGTGAGAGTGGACCCATGCCAGAGATGTTCACAGAGAACAGTCTCCCATGGGAGGGACCCCACAGTCTCACAGGGGAAGGACTCCTCTCTCGGAGCAGCGGAAGAAAATCTCAGTGATGAACGGACCAAAATCTCCATGCCCTGTCTCCCTGTGCTGTCCCTCGAAGGAAGGAAGGGATGGGGGGGAGAAGGCGTTTTGAGGGCTTATTTTACTTGTCATTATCCTCCTCTGATTCTGTTAGTAATAAATTTCACTTTGCAACTAAACTTGAGCCTGTTTTGCCCCTGAAATATTTCTCCTGGTCCTTATCTTACTCATGAAGCTCTTGTTAACTTTTTTTTTCCTTTTCCCTCCTTTGTCTGGCTGTGGCAGTAGAGGGTGAGCAAGCAACTCTCGTTGGTGTCTGGCATTGGGCCAGTGCCAAACCATGACAGCTCTTCATTGTGGTTCCCCAGATCACAAGGTCTTTTTCTTCCCATTCCCTCTGTGTGCATTTTTCCTCTCTGGTTGCTCCTATTTTTCCCTGTGCTCCTCCTAGTTTCTCTCTTCTTTCTATTCTTATTTGGTAGCTTTTCTCAAATGCAGCCTTTTTTTTCATCTTGTTCAGTTGAACAAGCGGATCAGTAATATTAGAAAGCTTCTCTAGTGTAGCATAGGATTAGAAAACCATCTTTTTATGCACTAAAAGCATAACAGGCTTTGGAAGTCTGTTTGGTAATGATTTTGGTGTGCTAAGAGCTGTGAGGGGATGAAGTGTGTTTAGAAAGGATCAAACCTGAGAAGTAGTGGGACAAAAAGTCAGTCTCTACTCAGCATATGCAAACCGAGTTTAGAGAAGTACATAGTGCTTTGTCAGAGAATCACAGAATATTCTGAGATAGAAGGATCATTATCCATTAACAAGGATCATTGAGTCCAACTCTTAAAGGAACGGCCCATATAAGGATCAAACCCACAACTTTGGTGTTATTAGCACCATACTTCTACCATCTTGAAAAATTTAACACCCAGTGAATAATTTCCTTCCTCTATAAAAAGATTACCAAATGCACTGGCTCTTCTCAAGAATTCTGGTTTTTCTTTGGAACATGGGCAGAACACAAATTCTCAGCAGCAGCTGATCAAGTTTTACTGAAAAAATGTGACTGTGTGCTGCTGCACCTTGCACAGACTTGATGTTCTTATTGGGTTTGTGCAAAATTATTTAAGTTTAACAAATGTGCCAACAAATCCAAGCTAAAATTATTAAATGTATTTTTAACTTTATATTCTGAAAGCAATTGTACAGAGAATGAAACTTTATTTTGCAATGATTTCTTACACTTCAAAACATTTTTTCTCAACAAAGCAAATAAAACATCTTTTGGAAAGTGTTCAGAAGTAAAAGATTTCTTGCATGTAGCGGCGCGTTTTATACCTTTTTATTTATTGTTAATATTAATAAGTTCTGTAATGGTTTCTCCCAAGTTCTCCCCTGTATTTCTCCCCATTTGGTTTCCCTCTTCCTTTGTTCTTCACAGCCTGTCACTCTCTGGGAAGCCTTTCCTCTCCTTCCAGAGTGTTCGGAGAGACTCGGTCCCAGATTGGAGCAGGCTGGGGAACCCCCACCCCTCGTTTCCCATTCGCTGTCTGTGTGACATCCATATTTCCCTTATTGGCTTTCCCTCTTGTGTCCACCCCCTTCTCCCAACCCCATATAAGCTGTAACCATGCCTCTGGGTGGGGACACTCTTGAGAGAGGCTCAGAGACACCCGTGGCTCCCCTGTGAAGAGCAGGTGACAATAAAAACCATCTAGCCACAAAGTAGCCTCCTCGCTTCCTACCTTCCTCAAGCCTCACCGACATCTCTCGTGCAGCTCTGACCCACCGGGGGGGGTGGTGGCCGCTCCGCCTGCTGCCACCAACCGAGTTTGGAAGTATCCCGAGCCAGGGCTAGCCGGGAACAGCTGGAAGCCACTTTCCAGCAGGGCTCGAAGGATATTTTCACTTGCATATTTTTAAATACTAAAAAAGATATCTTCAGTTTGGAGAGAATAAAAAAAAATAAATTCAAGTGTTGTATATGGTGTTCAATAATGACCTCTGATGAGAAATAAATTCACACACTTTTCAATCTTTTGATTAATGCACTGGTTGAGAATAGAGGAAATGTAAATTCAAGTATCTGATCTTGTATCAGAAGGGTCTGATATGAGAAATTCTTCACCTCAGAAAAGGTGACATCAGAGCAGCTCAATACCCAGGATGAATGGTTGGATCCTTTGTCAACTAAAACATGGTAATCTCTTCCTTATAGTTCAATTGAAATTTCTAAAAATCAATAACATCTTTCAAAGAATGGAATTTTGATGTAATTACAAATGCTCTGATGTGGGTTTTTTTCTTTTAGATTATGGTTGTGCTATTCTTCCTCATGACAACACATATAAATTCCTCTCAGAATACTATGGAAGAACACCCCTCTCTCACAGCCACAGTCATGTTCATTTCTGAGTGAACAAAAGGAGGATTTATTGGAGTTCTACAGAACATAGAAAAAGAAAACAAAAAATTAAATAGCTGAATTGTGCCTTTGAATAGGGGAGAAACTTCTCTTATGCAGCCTAACACATTTCGTAGCTAAGCCTTTATCTGATTCACTCAAAGTTTTAGTGATAATAATTGGATGAGTATAAATGTGAGTGAAATGAAACCCTTCCTTTCCAATGCCTTCAATCTCTTCACAAAATGGCAAAGGAGAAGATGTAAAACTGGAGTTTTAATTCATTCTTTTTCTTCCTCAAGCATTGAACTGTTGCTGACTAATTGTGTTATAAATTTTGGGATCCTCCCCCACCTCATCCCCATCCCACCTTACTTCTAACAGTAAGATATTATCAACTGTAATATATTACCAAACTGGAGAATATTGTGGATATTTTCAGGAAATTCCATCAAATGAATTCTAGAAGAGCAAATTGTTAAAGAATTGAAGAAGGCAAATGTGAAAGATCTACATACATATAAGAGACTCTTGGGCAAAACATGGACCAAATAAGATCTAGAGGTCCCTTTAAACTATAAAATTTGAAAAGAAAATTAAGTTATTGATTCTTTATTACTTTTCAATGGTATTTCTTTTTTTTGCAATATGAGCAAAATATCTTCTCAGCCAAAGATGAAAACCTGAACTGTTTGAAAACAAAAGCATAGAATTTCAGCCTTTCAAGATAGAAAATAAAATCTCTTGCTGATATGTTAATCAGTCCTTATTTTTTCTGGGTAAGGACTTCTGGGCTGATGAATAAGCGAATTTCTATGTACCTCAGTAACCTGTCAGTTTGGTAACAACCTTATCAATGCCTTTCATTGAGCACTCACAGACCCAAAAGCTGTCCTCAGTGTTCTGTTTGCCAGTACTCAGTCCATGATATTGAAATCATTCAGTATTGTCAAAGAGAAATTAATTTGTTACCTTTACACATACCAAAACATAGTTACAGGCCCAGTATTATAAAGCAATAGTCAGTGGTGCTGCTATGATATCCTGTGATTGTTCAGACAGAAGAGTGCTTTGCAAACTTGTGGAAGGGTTACTTTTCCAGCTGCTTATTACAACATTGCCAGATCTCTTCACTATGAACTATCAAACACCTAAACTTCTAAGCAGAGCCATTCATGTCAAAATTGGAGTGAAATTGAGATAGTTAAAGTTAATTGGTTTAAATACAAGATTTTTACTAAGACAGAACACTGAAGCTGTCTTGGCAGCAGCGAAGCTGGCATTTCAGAGTGACAGTAAATTCTGCCTGGGAGTCAAGATGGACAGAGGCAGTGATCAGCATAAACTGTTGTATAAACTGTCTGTAAGATGTATATAGAACTAGAAAAGAATGTGTGCTCAAAGTGTAATGATACACCATTCTAATGTAAACAGTGGATTTCTTTCCCTTTTTGTTCACCTTTAGTTTGTCCCAGATTGTACTTTTTCTTTGCTAGATCACTGAGTACTAGACAGACAACCATAGTCAGTAACTTTGAGGGAAATTTTTAATTGTGGTTAACCTAGGGTTCATACTAGGCTTATACACTCTCAGATCATCTGGGAGGCTTAGGCAGATTCTTGATTGTATGAGTGTTGAATTAACAATACACAAAGACTTTTAGCTGGGATTCTCCTTATACATTGGTTATTTACTGATTGTTGCAGGAAGCTGGGTGTGATGTCCACTTGTAGTAGTACCCACTGATTTTTGTGTCCTGATCCTGAACTGGTAAAGTTAGTTTATACCAAATGAATACTTCATAATAGTGAAATAATAGTACACTAATGTACTATCATTTCATCTAGCAGAAAAATTCCAGATTTAAACATTTCTGGACTACAATTTTTTTCTTCCAGAGTCTAATTCAGAGTATGGGGTCATGCCTCTGAATCCATTAACACTGACAGGATGGAGAGATGGAAGAGGAGAACATCATCCAGATCTTGCATAAATAACAGGAACTTATGTTAACAGAAATACTTTCATTAGCTGGAGTAAAATAGCTTGGGAGATTGCAAATTCAAAAAGAGGGAGTTCTTCTCCATCTCATTTTTCTTTCCCTCAATCCTGTCTCTGCAGTCCTTGCTCAGCTCACCTTGATGTTTTGCTGAAGCTTTTGCGAGTAACTTCATTTCAGTAGCTCAGCAAAAATGCTTACAAAACTGTAGACCAACTGTAGCTTATCAGCATTTTGCCAGGCTGATAAATAAAATTGGCTCAGCAAGGTATCCTCAAATCCATGTAACACAAGGAAGGGGAGGATTCAGACAAGAACAGGGGAATGAAATTTTCACTTTTGCTGGCAGAAAGTTACTCAGGTATCTCTGATGCTTGGAGAAATGTACCAGAAGACTTAAAAAGGTGGCACTGCTCCTTATCATTTGGGAGAACATCCAAGTCCCATTAAACAAATTAAGTTTTCATAATTGTCTTAATGATGTCTGGATCAGATGTTGTATAAACAGACTGGTAAGTCACTGCTATAAACTTAATAACAAGTAAACCAACTCTGATCTTTGATATGAGTGTATATTATTCAAGAATTGTAGATAGTTAGGAATCATGTACACACCCTAAATTTATAAAGGGCTTTTTATGTACTTATTTTTCACAGAGAACAAAAGCTAGCAATTCCCAGGAGCAAGAAATCAGGTAAGGAAGGCAAGACACTGGCAGGTCTGAGTAGAGAACTGCTACAAACTAAACTAACTAGTTAACTTCTTTCCCTTTAGTTTGACTAAACTGGTCAAACTTCTTTCCCTTTAGTTTGACTTTGACTAAACTGGTCAAAATAAAGGGAAAGAAGCAAATATATAGGCAGTTAAACCAAGGATGGTGATCTGGGACAAGTGTAGAGATGAAATGCAGTTGTGTAGGGATGGGATGAGGAAGGCCATAGCAAAGATGGAATTGAATCTTGCAAAGGAAGTAAAATATAATAAGGGCTTCTACAGTTATGCTAACCAGAAAAGGAAGGTCAAAGAAGGTGTAACTGCTTCATGAATAATGCTGCAAAACTGGTAACAACAGATGAGAAGAAGGCTGATGTACTCCACAAATTTTTTGCCTCAGTTTTCAAAGTCATACTCTCTTCCCATGCCTCTCAAATGGATGCCAAGCAGGTTAGGGACTGGAGGAACAAAGAATGTCCCATTGCAAGTAAAGATCAGGTTCATAACCTCCTGAGGAACCTGAATATTCATAAGTGTATGAGACTTCATGAGATGCATCCTAGAATCCTGAGGGAATAGGCTGTTGTGGTTGCCAAACCATTCTCCATGATATTAGAAGTGACATGACAGTCAGGTTAAGTCTCAGGTGACTGGAATAAAAGAAATATTGTACCTATCTTTAAACAGGGCAGAAAGGAGGACTCTGGGAGCTACCAACCTGTCAGCCTCACCTCTGTCCCCAGGAAGATCAGGGAACAGTTCCTCATAGAAGCTGTGCTAAGGCACATGGAGGGTAGGGAAGTGGATCAGACAACCGGTACAGCTTCTAAGGTAAAATCCTGTCTGACCAACATTCTAGGATGGAGTCATTACCTCAGTGGACAAGGGAAAGGTTAAAGTTGCATTTATCTGGACTTCTGTTAAGGTTTTGACATGGTCCCCTACAAAATCCCTCTCCCTAGATTGGAAAGAGATGAATTAACAGGTGGAATCTTAAATGGACAAGAAAGTGATCAGATGATGGCATACAGAGGCTAGTGGTCAATGTCTCAGACTCCTGACTGACATCAGTGACAAGTTTCCCTCAGGGATTCATACTGGACCAGTGCTATTAAAAATGTTCATTAAAGACTTAGACGAGGGCATTGAGCACACCCTCAGCAAGTTTGCAGATGACCTGAGCTGAGTGTGCAGCTGACAACCAAGGGATCAGATCAGGACCCAACGGCCCAGCTGGCATGGGCTGCGGCCGTTGGGTCCTGACTGACCAGCTTGATCTTTTATGACTGGATGACATGCCTAGTGGGTGAGGAGAGGCTGCGGATGCTGCCTGTTTGGACTTCAGCAATGCCTTTGACACTGTCTCCTGCATCATACTCTTCAAAAAGCTGGCAGCCCACAACTTGGACAGGGCCATTTTTTGCTGGGTTAAGAACTGGCTGGATGGCCAGGCCCAGAGAGTGGTAGTGAATGGTGCTGGTGAATGGTGATATGGCACTAGAGAATAAGACTTTTTTTAGACAAAAAAGATGTTCTGTTCTGCTCTTGCCCCTAAAAATTTCTCTAGTAAAATCTACTTGGCAGTTATCTTGATTATATCATAATGTAATTTTTTTATTCAAATTCAACATTTATTATTGAAGCTGGTAGCTATTGCAATTCAAAAACCATGTAAGCTAATAATTTTAAATGTGATATGTCATGTGCTTATTCTATTATTCAGCAATTTGGTGTGTTTTTGCAGAAATAGTAACTTTAGAAGTTATTGTAGTGTTATTAAATGTTATTATGTGGTTTAGAACTGTTGCTAATTTAATCCTATAAATAATTTAAGGAGTCATTGCAAATAAAATTTTCCACATCTAAAAATATGGAGAGTGAAGCTAGTAATTCAGTCAGTGTCTTCATTCAGTTGCCTATCAAATTCTATTTCCATTTGCTTGTGCGGCTCTTCTTTCTCTTCCCTGTTCCAGCTGTACTATGTATTTCTGTAAATACTTGTTCAAAGACAAGGATTAATAGTTTTGGGTGCCTCTCTGTATGCATTTAGTATATGAAGTAAAATAAAATTTTCAGTACCTGAGACCCTCTGGCACTGTTAGGTTTATCTTTGAAGAATAGTACTGAATGCCTTTCCTGCCCAAGGAAATGTGTATAACTCTTGAATTCATGTCATATAGCTCTAATGAGGTAAGACAATAAAAAATGAGGAAATGAGAAAGTCTTTGTTCTGATGGGCATTCTCTTCATCTTTTAACAATTTGAAGCAATCCCAGTCCTGTGGCACAGGTTTTTCCTTTTTTATTTTTAGCTAGAAAAAATTCCTTTTTCTTCCACTAAGGTAAATTCCATAATGCATAATAAATTTGATCACATTTTTTTCCTTAGATTATTGTAGACTCATAGAATCAATTAGGTTGGAAAAGACCTCTAAGATCATTGAGTCCAACAGTAACCCAGGACTGTCAAGTCTACTTCTAAACCATGTGCCTGATTGACACATTTTTCAAATATCTCCGGGGATAGTGACTCAACCACTGCCCTGGGCAGCCTGAGGACATTTCCTCTTGGTCTAACATTTTGTGGGAGAAGAGGCTGATTTACACTTTGCTGGTACCTCCTGTAAGGTAGTTGTAAAGAGTGATTAAGTCTCCCTTCCAGCCTCCTTTACTCCAGGCTAAATAACCCCAGTTCCTTCAGCCACTCCTCATCACACTTATGCTCCTTTCCCAGCTCTGGACAGGCTCCAGCACTTCAATGTCCTTGTTGTAGTGAGGCATTCAGAACTGAAAACAGCATTTGAGGTGTGGCCTCACCAGTGCCGAGTACAGAGGGAAGATTACTGCCGTGGTCCTGCTGTCTCCACTATTTTTGATACAAGCCAGGATATCATTGGCCTTCTTGGCTACTGGGCACACAATAGCTCATGTTTAGACATGGTCAGTCAATACCCCAGGATTTTTTCTGACAGAATGCTTTCCCACCACTTTTCTCCAAGCCTGTAGCACTGCATGAGTTTGTAGCGACCCAAGTGCGGGACCTGACATTTGGCTTTGGTGAAGTTCACATAATTCAATCTATCCAGCCTGTCCAGATTCCTTTGCAGAGCCTTCCTGTCCTCCAGCAGATATACAATCTTGCCTATCTTGATGTCATCTGCATATTGAAATTATTCTCATAAAAAATAAAGTAAGGATGACTTTTCAGTTGGCAAATTCATTACATCAACTTCCTAAAGGTATAATGGAATTGTTCTGAAATGCAACAGTACTAAGAGCTCAGAAAATGTGATGCAATTAGCATCTGTATCTGTATATTTGTGTTATGACTACAAGAAAGGTAACAAGTGGGATTTTATACAGCCATACTGGAAATTATGGAATTTTCACCTGGAAATCAGACTAACACTTATGAAAATAGCAGCATAATTTACAGCCTTACTGCAGATGTAAAATAGCAGAATATTTTACATAACAGTCAAAAAATGTTTTGCATCTTGAATATAACAAAAATATCTGTTAAAAGCAGATTCATTAAATCTAAAATTGTACACTCATATACAAATAAATATCTACATATATCTCAAATATGTCTCTGCATCTTTGTGTGTGTCTCTACATGCTTGTTGTATATATGTATTGATTTGTGTCTTTAAGCTACTATGCTGCAAATAAATGCACAAGGATTCAAAATAACCACCTGAAGATGGAAAACACACCAGCAGATTAAGAGCAAGAAAGCTAAAAGTGGGGGTTTTTTGTGGTAGTAGTACAGCTGATACAGCTGTCAATAAGTACGTTGTAATGCTATTATATTTTTTGTAGCTGGGTAGATTTACAGAGCAGTATTTGAGATTAGCACACATACTTAGTATGATTAGATTTTTATACTATTATATCTTGCATGGATAAAATACATAAGCACTGGCATGAAAATAGCATTCCTAGTTTTACTAAAATTATTTGACTGATTTTCTTCTGTATAAAGAGTACTATCTAGGCAGACATGTCTGGCAGTGAGTAATTGTTGCAAAATACATAACATTATTTACTCAGATAAGAGTGCTTAGGTATTTTCAATTGAACTGCATGCTGGCTGGAGAAATATAAACAGAAGCTAATGAGCAATGGCAAAATGTGAATATGCTGAAAGGCTTTTACTGCAATAAATAAAGTCCATGTGATGTCTTTTCTTATTTCTAATCTTTAATGATCTAAAAGAACAAAGAGCATATTCATGGAATTCACTGATAATCAGCCTGGTATTATCTGGGAAGGAACATTGAACACAGCTGAAAAAGAGATAAAGGGATATAATGTTAGAAACATAATAGTAAGCAGTAATATGAAATCAGACATAAAAATCATGCACATTAGCGTACATACAGCCCAATTGAAATAAGTCAATGCTGAAGTAAGTTTCATCATGCTGGATACTGCTAGAAGGTATTGAGGGTACATGAAATGTGATACCAGTCACTCAGAAGAAGCATTCAGGCAAAGGGATCTGCTTTCCACAAGGGAGAAAAAGCACAACAGAAGAAAAACATACTGATATTTAACCTTTGTCCGTGATATCACCTCAGAAACTGTTGGTTCAGTGTGACTCTGCAAATGCAGAATTAAACACTGAACAATATGTGTTGATTTTTTTTTTCAACAACACAGAGCTCTGTTCATCTGTACAGCTGCTTTTCCACTGCTGCATGATCTATTTAGATGATGAGCTCTTCAGTTCAGGGACAGTGCTTTTGCAGAAGCTTTGAGTGCAGCATGGCCCCAAGGTATTGTCCTACCATCACCACTGGGGTTAGTAATGGTGGTGATGCATTCAATGTGATTTCTTCAATGTGATTTCTTCCTCACACACTATCACAGTATTTCCTAATGATAGCCTTGACACTACAAGGGCTTATAAAATAAACCTGAAATTGATTTAGTGTACTTAATATTTTTAAAAAGTATGTCAAATATAGCTCTAAATGTTTGGGTGTTTTGCTGTTTTTACTTGCCATGTAGCAAGAGCCTTTTTCTTTTCAAGTAAATTGGTAAACATTTTTCTGATGCAAACCAGTTTCTGAGTATTCAGAAACTGTCCCTGTTTGACATTAGATTTAAATCAAACCCTTTCGAAACTTAAATTTTAGTGGATAAAATAGAGAGAAACTGCAGGATGTTGGAGGATAGCCATCATCAAGACAATTATTTAGGCCATGGGAAAATGAGTTTCACATTCCTTCCCTCATAAATTTGAAGTTGGAAATACTTATTCTGTATGTATATCTTTTTACCTGACTATTCTGAAATGAAAATCTTTCTTGCTAGACATCTTCATGATTCCACAAATAGTGGAAATAATGCCTAAAGAGTAGTAAAAAGGGTACCCTGCCAGGCTAAAGCTGAACTAGGTCAGGACTTCACAAAATTCTTTGCTCATATTTGATGCCTGCACGTCCATTTTGGTTTCATTCATTCTTTGGCTTCCCCACAGCTTCTTCCCTGTAGTTTATAGGCACAGGGTTATAGACACATATAAACATGATGGATAACCTGGGACATCTAAACTGCTCTTTGAAGTTTAATTTTAGATAGCTGACATCCTTTCTTAAAAATCTGAATAGCAGCCTGATCACTGTGCTAAAGTCTTTTCTAATATAGCAGTGATTCGGACTGAGATTGTTTCCTAGAACTCTGTCTTAGAAATATCTGAATCTTTTTTACTTAAGCTTCAGTGAAAATTGATGAATTGTTACTCAGATACACATTCAAATAAGTAATAAGTGTAAAGAAACAAAGATAAAAACTTCCTTCACACAGAGTTCCAGTGGATAGAGCAAAACAAATAAACTAATTTTTTTTCATAGCTTCCTTCTTTCTTCTCTCCTCCTATTTACTGAAACACCTGCAATGGGAAAAAAATCATACACTATAAATATTCAGGTGACATTTAAACATGTGGGATATTGCAACAGTCTATCAAACATTTAGGTGTTTCAGCTCTTTTGTCTCCCACTGTAAGGCTAGAATGTCGGAGAGCTGCTCTGAGGAAAAGGGTTGACAGAAAATCATGTGATTATAGTAGATGAGAGTTCACAAAAGTTAAATATATTTTTCCCAATAACCCAGACTTCTTTTTTTACTATTTCCCCATATAAATGATGTTAAAGCAAATTGAAACAAAGTAGTGACCACAATCCAGACCACAGCAAAGAGCACATAAACCTGCAGCATTAGGCCTATAGGAATGACACACAGGCTGCTAAATGTCTTCATATATAGCTGTGACCACACTGAGACATTTTATGCTGCCTCCAGATTTAAACTATTTCTTTGCACACACCTCAGGGGGGGTCATTTTGCTCAATAAAATCTCAGTATTTCATCTTTTCAATCCAATATTTGGGGAATCATCTGAGTGATTTATCACGAGCTCGCTATGTATGATCCACAGCAATGCATAGTGTCATTGTAGGGGCCAGGACAGTGTCTGCTGAGCAGTGTGTCTGCAGCAGCCAGATCTGCTGGGGAGATCTATGTAAATTGAGATATGTAAATTCACATATCAATGGGGCAAACATATTCTGAAAATAAAATCAAAACAGGCATATGCCAAAACAGCATGAATATTTAGCTATAGCAGTGGAGTAGGACTAAAGACCTTTTTCCACTGACTGACATCCAGCAAGTCCTTTTTCTTTTTCCTTTTTTTTTTTTTTTTTTTTATTTATATGGAACAGGAATTACCATGAGACTTATGAACATAAGTAATGATATGTTACAAAAAAAGAAAACATCATCTTGAAAATGCAGGAAAATATCTTTCTCCTGTTCTGCATCATAATTCAAGAAACACATTTGGGCATGATACCTCAAGAAGAGTTTTGATCAACTAGATAAGTTAATACGAGCATTGAGATTTGAAAAAGATATTAAAGATTGAGAGGATGAAATTACTTATTTGGAAAAGACTAACCAAGGATATGATGATAACCTTCTGTCATGTAAAGTGTTGCTAAGAAAAGAAAGTGTTCCATGATCTAACCCTGATCTCAAGTATAGCTAAGTAAGAAGTGGAGATGAGAAACACAAAATAAAAATGAAAATATTAATTCTAGGACATTTCTAGGAAAGACCAAAACTTCAAAACTTGTCATGAAAGAGGAATAGAGGCAGTATTGCACACCACAGACTGATTGAATTACAGTTCTTGCTCAAGATTTTATCATCCCTCATATAGATATTAGTTATCATTCTATCACCTTCTAGGAATGGGTTTATAGCTTGCTCAACCCCAATCTAAATCCTGGGGTATAGATCGCAGGATAACAAATATTGTTATGTCACCAAATCTTGTCTGGGATCTCTGTTTGAAAATATCTTATCAAAATGGCTTTAAAACAACTTCATCAAATCAAGGCATTATACATTTTTCCATTCAGTTGTCCAAAGCATGTTCCTGTCAGCTTCTTCTCATTCATCCTAGATGGCCTGCCTTACCCCAGAGAACCCACAGACCATTCTTTAAACAGATCACTCTTTTCAGTCTTGACTAACCAGCTTGTCTGCCAGACTGGATCATAAAACAGAATTGCACAGACTTCCATTGATAGTCTCCCTGTTCTCGGTTCCTGTTTCTGGGCTAATGGCCGCCCGAGATGTTTGTCAAAAGTCCTTCTCCCAAGCCCCATGCCAGAAGAAGAAGTCGGGATGCGTCAGCTCAGGTTCTCAAGGCTTTTTATTGTTTCTTATCTAATACATTCAGTTCCTACCCTGCTTGGGTGCTTGCTGCTCACTAGTTGTGGCCGACTGCCCACTGACCAGGGCGGTCTTAACTCTTTATACTATTTACTATGTGTTCCATGTGTACAGATAAATACCAATACCTATCATCTATGTTAGACAGTGTATTTCTACTCTAATCCAAGAGTGACACCATCACAGCAGAAGATGGAGGACAAGAAGAAGAAGCAGAAGGACAGGGACACACCCAAATTCCTCCATCTTGCTTTCTTGAATCCCCATTCTAAACCCCAAAATTCTACATTTATACCTGGTGATAAATTAATACTATTCTAATCAAGCTCTTGTGGCTTGTCTCTGGACCCCTTGCCAGGGTCTCAGATCACCCAGGACAGCCAGAAGGATGTCCTGGGTTCCAACACCTATGACAGAAAAAAAGGAGTTTCTTAGGTTTGACTGAACACAGGATTTTTTAAAGCTTTCTAGAGGGAGATGTGAGTGTGAAACGAGTCCAGAGCCGCCAGTATCGGAAGTAACAAGCACCCCTGAATAAATGGCCTTGATGAAACTATTTCTAAGACAAAATATTTTTTATTGATGATGTATCAAATCTCCTGAGATGTCCTATACAGCTATACATCTGGCAATGTTGTCTTTGGGGATATTTCTGACTGGATTATTATTTTACTTTTCTTCTTCAATCTAACAGTGCTTTTATGTGCCTTTAGCATAAATGGTATAAAAACAGGTGGTCTGCAACACGAGACGCAGGTAGAATCAAATATAGTATTCATAAAATAAAATTCAGATTTTTTCAAATTTCATGACAGTTGTTGAAGAAGTTGATTTTATTTTTAATAGTTTTAGAGGGGTTTTATGACTTCATTCTTAAGTAAAGTAGAAATGAATTTAAATCTTTCAGATCTGCACAGACCACTAGGTGTCAACAGTTTATTTTTTGCAAGGAAAAGAAATAATAACCCAGGAAACATTTGAGACTGAAAATACTTGTCAATGCTGACAGTGGAAGAAGGCCAAGACAAAGGAATTTTAAGATCAGAAGCAACAGGTAATCAAAGATCACACAGGAGGGTTATGATGAAGAGCTTGAGGAGATGATGAGTAAGAGGAAGTGGAAAGTGGTATTTAAAATCCAGGCATCAGGTAAGGAAGTGGAAGAAAGTGTTTTCATTTTCTTTGAGGGAGTGTAGCATTTCTCTCTAGAGTCCTGTAATTCCTGAGGACATTGCAGAAGCTGCATACCGCAAAGTGATCATCTGGAAAGAAAATTTGTAATATGGCAACTCTACTATAAATTGTCATAACAACAAATGAAATTTATCAATTTGAATATATGATGCAATTTTATAAGACTGTAAATCTACAAGGGACAGTTTTGTTTGAATCCTTGAATGTTTCTTGTCTTTAAATTACGCTATGGTTTAAATTAAGCAGAAAATCTTTTTTTCTTTAATACCTTATGAGGATGTAACAGGCTTTTAGAAAACCTCCTAGTCTTGATTTCAAGATGTCAAAGATTTCAAGATGAGAAAAACTGTCACTAGCATTGATAGATTTTATTCTATAATTGATGAAAATATGTAACTCATTTCCAATGAGAATATCTAGTTTCAATTTCCAACTACTGGTTCTTGTTACCATGCCTTGCACAAGATAAAAGAGCTCTGTAGAACTTAATGTATTTTTTTTCTGTGAAGATACTTATACTCTGCAATCAAATCATCTTACAATCTCCTTTTTTATATATTCTGTATTTCACTTTAAGGTACTTTCTCCACTGGTTTAATCATTTTCGCCAATCTTACTTTTCATGAACTTTCCCTAACTTTTATCCTTCTTCTAAAATATCTAAAAACCATAATTACAGAGAATAAATTGATAATATTCCTTGCAATGGTAAGATCAACTATGTGCTCTAATTAAGCTTTCTCTTCCTTCTCCAAGAACAAAATTACTTGTTGCTACGGCATTGTTTTGAATGCTGGTCATCTTGCTGCTAGGACTCTTAGGTCTTTTGAACCTCTTAGTTTTGGGGAAAAAATCTTATTCTGCAAACTCTAATATTAAAATAACTTCTTTATCTGGTTGCGCTAAAAATAGTTAATTTGAATATAAATGGTTTATCAAACTATCCAGATTATTTTAGGGCATCTACATTCTCATTATTTTTTACCATTGAGAAAAATATTTTACCTTCCACGTGTTTTACTGTTGATGATTACATAATTAGTTCCTTTTTATGTGTCATTGGATAGAGTCCTGTTCCCTGTGGAACCCCCTTCTCCTGTGTAATAATGAGTAACCACTGACAGCTCATTTTGAAGTTAGTCAACCAGCTCTTGATCCATTCAGAATATTATATTTTATGATACCATACTGTGTCTATTTATTAAGTATATTTATTAAACAGTGAAAGTTAACCTGGAAATGTTCTTAAAAGTGCTTTCAGCATCAGATTGTTTTAGCTTGCTTTCAGCAATGACTGGTCTCTTCATTAAGGAGACATCAGAATTCATGCTTGTGTACAGTCCTTCTGCACTGGAAGGTAATCTGTCATTACAAATCCATAATAACTTATTTTCAGCCAAACAAGTTTGACACTAACAACATAGAGTACAATTGATATTTAGGCTTTCCTGCATTTTTCCCTTTTGGAATGAAAACAACTGCTAGTAAAATATTTGATCTAAAAATTTTTCCAACATCTTGAAAATCTGGAACTCTCTCTTCATTTTGATGTAATATTTCCTTTATCTGTTTCAAGAAATTATTACCAGTGATTTTTTAAACCACCTTACAATTCTTATCAGTCTTGCAATTACTATTTCGTATGGAGGAAGACAATCTACAATGATTAATGTACCAGAGAGCTCCTTTGTCTCTTAGAAACAAAGAAACATTGAAGAGTCTGACCACATCTTCAAGTTCTTTAGGATTGACTGGACTTTTTCAAGTGGTAGTGTGTAGCATAAAAAAAATCTCCTGCCACTACAACCTCTAAAAAATGCATCACCCTTCAAATTTGCGAGTGAAAGAAGCACTAAGAAAAAAAGACACTGAACGGAAAATTGAGAATATGTACTTATGTCTAAATGTAGAAGTAATAATTTAAAGCATCTTTTATGGTTAGTCTAGTTGCAGTCATCACCATTCATGATTTTTAAGACCACCATTGTATTTGTTTTTACTCACTCATTTGGAGGCTGCAGAGTCTGTTTCTTTTATAGAAGCAGTCCCTGTCATATTTGTTCTATACCTTGTCTAATCTGGTTCTATTATTTGGGGGATTTTGTTTAACTCTTAATAAAACTTCATATAAAGTACAAAAATTTTCTTCGGGCAGTTAGAAGGTCCCACCGTCAGTAATGAGACTGTGCTATTCCTAGGGATTCATAGAAGTCACTGAATATTGCCATTTCTAAAAGAGAAAGAAAGGCAGTTTTAATGAGTTTCTATTATAATGTATCCATATAATATTTTGTTTTGGCTTTTAAATATTTTTACCAAAAATTATTTCAGAAACCTTCCTTCTGGAATACAGTAAGACATCTATTAGTTCAAAAAGCCTTGATTTTTAGCAGTGATTTTCTTCATAGCAACAATTCACCTGAAGTAAAATATATTAACCTTTCTACCCGTCTCCTCTTTGTCTTCATAAGCTTGAGGAAAATGTTGCCCTGAATATTTAAAACTAGTTTACTGTGGGCTCATTTCAGCTCACCTCTAAGCAAGACATATCCTCTTAGAAGTTCAGAAATATTATGAGCACTAAATTGTAACAGCAGTTGTAGAAAGATAAATTGGGGTTAGTACCCTGTTGTTCTCCCATTCTTTCCTGTGAAGGTGTTTAGAGACTGAAAAAAAATGGAGAGAGACTGTAAAACTGAAGTGTTTCAAAGTAAGGTGAAGAAGTTTAAGTTAATCTTTATTTTCAGAATGCTTTCCACCTGGGCTTAGGCTATCCTCTCTGTGTGTTTAATACCATCATTACAATTACTCTTCCCTCTTGACTGAATAATGAACTCTGGTTTCCTGGTCCTAGAATAACAGCTTATGATTTGTACTTAATACTTGGTACCACTGATCTACCACTACTTGATTCCCAGATGATGTAGACAATGTAGTAGCTTTTATGAAAGAGTTTTTCATTCTATGTTTTTTCCTTCTTTTCTGTTTTAGAAAAACTCTCAGTAAAGAGGACATGTTCTCAAGAGATGTTCTTCCTCTTAACTTTAGGGAAAAATCAGACAGTTCTTTAGTGTGAAAATTTACATGTGAAAATTTTTTACTTGATATGAAATAAACCTTTAATTTTTTTCCCTTGAAAATACATTATCTGGTCAGATTTGTGTAATAGAGATTCAGTGGACATGAGGGCATACACATCTCAATGCCTCATCATTCATCTATACTTCTTTTTTACCATGAGGTCTCTTGAAGGATTTCATGTATGCAGTAAATCCATAACTGATTGTTTACAATCTTCTATTAAAAACAAACACACTACCACTTCTGAGACATTTTAAACATTAATTGTAGGGTTTGAAAAATATTTTGCAGCCATTTTTCCATTAAAAACCAAATCTCTATTTTTTTGGGTTTTTTAATGTTACAAGATGATATCTGACTAGCTATTTGCAAAGTGATTAACAGCTTGAAATTCAGTTTTCTCTTTCACTCCCCACTTATAAAATTTGTTTTTGTTTGCTTGTTCATTTTGGTAGAACTTATCATTAAAAAAGTTAGCATGGTGAATTTACCCTTTAAAAAAAAAAAAAAAATCATTAAATATACAAAGAATATTATCCTCAATACAAACTCTGGAACATAGAGGGCACTGTTACATTAATGAAAATAATATTTTATAAACAGGACCATTTAGAATTTCTTTTAATGTTAGGAACTAAAGCATCATTATGCCATAGGATAGTGATAGTTATGATGTAATTGTTCCTCTCTGCAAAAAGCCGGTTCATATAAAATGTAAATGGTATCACATATGTAGTGTATTTATCCATAATGAGTCAAAAATATAAATATATATAGAGAGATTATTTTTATTTGTTTCTTTGAGTAAGTTTTGCATTTTAGGCTCGTAAATCCTGATATAAAATAGCCTCGTAGTGTACTAACTTGTAGATATGCATCCTTAATCCTCCTAACACATTTTAGACAGGATTTTTACCAGATAACTGGTACATCACAAAGTATCTTACACACTAAGGAGAACCATAATCACCATTTTACAGGGGGAGTAATTTTGCTTTTGTTCAGCTGGCTTCATGAGGAAGAAGTCTACTTAGCAGTGCCATAGTTCTTCATTCCTGTCATTCTATCCTTCCCCTACTGCCCACAAGCAACACCAGTAGTGGAAGAAGAGGACCTTTATGGAGACTGTTTTCCTGGACAGCCATGCTCTACTCTGTGCTCTGGAAGACTATGCAATTAAGAACAGCTGTTGTAGGTCAGAAGATGGAAATCAGGCACCACTGGCTAGTAAGTTATTTAGAATGACTCTATAATTCAGGCTCACGTGGCGTTTGTTATTCTGCTTCAGCGGAAAAGAATCTGTACATAGGCTGAGGTTTATTAATGCAGGAGGAAAGACACTAATGCTCCCACATCTGCTCAAAGACTGAGAAGAAAGGTAGTGCCCTCTTCAGCATCACCTTGTATTTTGTAGCCCAATATTGTTTTATCTGTGTTTCTCTACTTGAAAGTGATGAAACTGTAAAATGAATAAGTACTCTCCTTTATGGAGGGAGCTTGGTGACTTTAATAGCTACCTCAGTCTGGAAACTCCCATAGCATTTGTCACAATTCTTAAACAGCATATAAAATTATAAGAAACCACATTTTTTTAGCATATCACACTAGTCACAGAACTAAGAAAATGGCCTGGAATCTATTTTAATTAGAGCTTTGTAAGTACCACAATTTAACATACCTAGTAGCTGTGACTCTTATGTTGGGAAACAGCAATTTTTTGCAATTGTTCACAATTGTTCTGCTGTTTGCAGGTATCCTGGGGTTAAAAAGACTTATTCAACTTCGACTGATTTTTATACTAAGTGCTTAAATGGGTCTATATTTATAGTAGTTCAGTTAAAGCAGATTGCATATTTTCAAAGGACAGTTGATTAGGAATTCAGGCAAAAATTTAAGATATATTTTTGATATCAAAATTATTGTTTAAATATTTGTCAGCTAGCTAAGGATTCTGTTACCTTTGGAATCATGCCATCAAAATTCATCAAATATGACCTGTAAAGAAAAGTTGCTGATTCTTTGATCTAATTCCTATTATTAAGTATTAAAATAATTCTTCTCCCAGTAACTTTGATTTCCCTCTATGCTATCATGAACTTGTAGTGCCGTAAGCAACAGTATTATCTTAAAATCAACTACTAAGGTTGATCCCTGCCATCAAGTACAAAAGTCTACTCATCTCTTTCAAGTACAGAACATATTTATATTTAATTACCTTAAAAAAAATCATTTCTGTGCTGCACATGAATATTATGCTGGAGAAGACTTCTACAGTTGTATGGGAACATGCCTATACATTAAAAATAAGAGGAAAGAAAGGTGAGGTGTAACCTGAAATTTTAAAAGATTGAATATTATTGACTTTTGACTGCCATTACAGAAATGGTGACTATGGTTTTATTGTAAAAAAATTGCTGTTGCTTAAAGATGTACTAGCATCAGGCATTAATCAAACGAATCTTAGTTCAAAAGGATACTTAGGAATTAATAAAAGTGTCATTCATATTTAGTACACACATTTTCAATACAATGAATATTTGTTATAATTGCATGTTCTATGTTGAAAACTAAAAATCATGAATCAAATACTATTAGATTATAGTTAACCTGAATTTGGATTATGTTACATTTACTAGAGTAAAAAACCCAGAAAAGTCCAGGAACAGCTCTAAAAAAAAATCACAATTTTTTCTGCTGCATGATTTAATTCTTTTAATATCAGCTCCTGGAGAAAGGTGATTGATAGAAAATAATTTTGGGTATTCTGATCAGGCAGTTTTCTGGACATTTTTGATATACACTTAAGTTCAAAAATGTCAAAAATAAAGTCAAAGAACTTCCCCAATTTTAAGTTATTTATGATTGGTATTAAATCTTGTAATGTTGGGACTATGACTGCAGCATATAAATTGTTATTTTGCATTTCTTTGGTTTCGTGAAGCAAATACAAAACATAGCTACATGAAAAAAGCATGAATATAATAAATACATTTATTAAATTGGTTTTAATATTTAATTCATACAGGTTGCAGTTCATTCCAATATTTCTAAAATACGTGTGTTCTTTACAGCATTTTTTGTTTCAGGTATCAAATAATATTCCTTTTTTTTCTCTGTCTCTGAGTTTCACTTCTTCTAACAAAATATATTCAATTTCAGGTCAGGAAGAATTTTTGAAAAAATTGCATAACCTAGACTAATGTTTTGTAACAGAATCCTACTTAAGAAATATTGGAAGATGAGTATTGGATATTGGAAGTGGGAAGGAATACTACTTTCTTTTATCCTGGATGACTGTGAAATATTGATCTCAAAATTTGACCCAGGAATTTTTTTGTGTCACAACAACATGCTTTCAGACTAATTGGTATATTTCAAATCTGCACTGCATAATGCTCTTTTCAAACATGAAAAAGTGTAAAACATCCTACCTTAACTATGTCACAAGTGTAAGACTAAGTGTTTTCTTTTCAGACCTTCTGGACAAAACATGAAAAAGATATTTCTCAAACAATAGTTTAAACTTAATTCTAGTTTTAGAAAGTCCCTGGAAGCATTTGAAGGAGCCATATGTATCTGGCATAGAAAGAGTTACATGCCTGAGAACTATTTATCTGTGTTATAGACTAGGGAGGCATGAGGAAACCTTCTTCTGGGATTTTGAAGAATTATACATTGGAACTGGTAAGCCTTTGAAAAATACAGATTTTTTATGATATTAATAGAAGCCACAGAGATTTCTTGGCATAAACGCAGCATACTTACAATGTACAGCTTGCAATTTTAAGTTTTGTTAGAAACACCCTCTCCCAAACTTGCCAATAAACATGCCAATTGATGGAGATAAAGACCCACAGACTATGTATTACTCTGTCATAAATTGGTTTCTTTTTCACCTAGAGCTATCTGTTTAAATAAACAAGGAAAATGATAGTTCAAAGGCTTATGAGTTAAGTGACCCTAAATGCTTTTATTTTTCTGAGTTTGATTCATATTAAGGGAGTGGAGTTTTTTCTTTAAGGTAGCCTGTCATAGCTGATACATCTTCTGGGACAGTCCCTATGACTTCTGTGTTCTATTCTGCTCCTGGCAAGTCGTAATAATGTCACATTCAGAAAATCTCCACTCTAGCACCACAGTTATCACTGTTTTTCTATTCCAGTTCAATTCACAGTTCTCTTAACCCAACTGTTCCCAAAACGCTACATGCTGCAGTGTTCTCTTCTCTTTCCTTTCACATTGAACACACTCTTTTCCTGTTAGCAGATTTTAACAAGAAAAAACAATGAGTTTTGAGGAATATTAATCAAAAATAAGCATGATGAGAAAACAGATCTGTAATTTCAAAGTGTAGAAAATGAACCTTCTTATGCAAAGGATTAGATCTTGTCAGTAGGAGTTTATGGATGAGAGACAGAAGATGTACAGCTATCATGATCATGTTGAACCCTCTATGCTACTGATTGGGTTGGTTTATAGGGACTTGTCTGGGAAAAGGATTTTGGGGAAACAGAGAAGTCCCAAAACACATGAAAGGATGCAAACAGACACAGTTATTAGGAATATATGAAGAACAGTGTCTTTCCAGATACGTTTTTATTGAATGAGGGTCACAGTTAACTTTAAGAATAAAAGATTACAGGATAAGTTTTTATTGAAGAAGTTTTCCCCCTTTTTGTCTTGAGCTGCAGACTTTTGAGATACTTGAGAATCTAATGCCTTTTTCTTCCCACAAAATCTGTCATCTCTGCATTTCTGACATCCTTGGTTTCTTTGACAAGCAGTAGGTATAATAGGCAAGCTTTCAATTCACATTTTCTGAAAATTGAACATGAAAAAGACACCAAGAAAATTCCAATTATTACTATAGTATTCATTTTAAGACAAAGTGAGGCTGGATAATAGTTTCATACTTTTCAGTTCACGGAAATACTTATCTAAATTCTTGAGGACTGAAATATTACCCACTTCATCTATTTTTTTTCCCAGAATACAATTCACTTCAAAAGCGAAAGCAACAGAGATTTTCTGTCCAACTAGTTATTTACTTTGAAATTTTTCTGAGCATTAATTAGTGCTTCTGTCACAATATGAATTTTTGCCATTTGGAAGACATGCCAACCTCCCACACACATCCTGTTGCCCCAGTTCCCAGAAGATTTGGATTTGTAAAATACAATATAGTGGTTTTGAAAAGGATTTGAATCACACAGATTTTTTTTTGCTATGTCATTTATATAATTTGTAAAGCAGACTTTGGGAATTACTCTCTTTTTTATTTTTTTTTTTCCTTACAAACACATTCTCCAAAATAGACGAGTGAATATCAACAGCAAAACTTTGATAAAATAATTTTTTTCCTATACTTGCAGACACATACTTGTACTAGTAAAACTTGTGTAAGAGTGAACATGTACAGACATTTTGTTTTATAATGGTATGATCATAGAATCATTGAATGGTTTGGGTTGGAAGGGACATTAAAGGTCATCTAATTCCAGCCCTCTGGCCATAGGCAGGGACATGTTTCTCTAGACCAGGTTGCTTCAAAGCCCCATCCAACCTGGCTTGAAACGTTTTTGGGTATCCGCTGTCCATGACTTCTCTGGGCAGCCCCTATCAGTATCTCACTACTTTCATAGTGAACAATTTCTTCCTAATTTCTAATCTAATGGTTTAAAACCATTAACCATGTCCTATTACTACAAGCCTTGGTAAAGTATCCATCTTCAGTTCCCTTGTAGACCCTCTTCAGGTACTGGAAAGTGCACTAATGTGTCCCTGGAACCTTTTTTCCTCCAGGCAGAATAACCCCAACTCCTTCAGCCTGTCTTCACAGGAGAGGTGCTCCAGCCCTCTGATCTTTGTGGCCCTCCTCTGGACCCAGTACAACAGGTTCACATCCTTCTTACGCTGGTGGTCACAGAGATGAATACAATGGTCTGGGTGGGATCTCATGAATGGAGTAGAGAGTTAGGACATACGTCTCTCGACCTGCTAGTCACATTTTTTTTGATGCAGCCTGGAATACAGTTGTGTTTCTGTGATCTGTGCTGATCCCAACACATTCTTCAGCCAGTTTGTATTTTTGTTTTGGACTCACACACAAGACTGTACATTTGGCCTTGCTGAATTTCATGAAGTTATCACAGGCCCACTTCTCAATGCACTCAAGATCACTCTGGATGGCATCCCCTCCCTCCAGAATGTTGACAGCATCTCAAAGCCTGTTGCAATCAGCAAACTTGTCTGAGGGTGCACTAATCTCACTATCCAAGTTGCAAACAAATATGTTAAATGGCATCAATCCCAATACTGACCCCCGAGGACTGTCACTAGTCATTGGTCTCCACTTGGACATGGAACCATTAACCAACACTCTAATCCCAGTACAGAAGATCACCAAATTTGTCAGACAAAATTTGCCCTTAATGAAGCCACGTTGGTTGACATCAATGACCTCAGAATTTTCCATGTACTTTGTATGACTTCCATAATAATCACTTATTTATAAGTATTCAAAATAGAATAGAGTCATTCAATATAGAATGATTACTAAATGAAACAGACAAATTCTAAATTCTCCTTTTGAAACATTCAAAGACATAAGAATAATATAAAGCACAGTACTGGAGAAAGGGACAGCCCAGAGCTGACTAAAACATCCATCTTTAATGTGTATTTTAATGAATTTCTTAAAGAGGTTCAAAAATCTGTTATATAGATTAAATAAAACACAAGATACTTTTACATAAAGAAATGAAAAATGTCTTGTTGCTTGACTTGTATTTCTACTGCTATTGAGCCTTGAATTTTGCTGATAGTTTTTATTCTGTATTTCCTTCATCCACCCAGCTTCCTGTTGATATGACTGCTCTCTCTTAGAAGAGCTAGCACAGCTTGTGGCAGACAGAATTGTTTTCACAAAGGTGCCCTGAAGGGCTGTGCAGTAACAGATCTGAGACAAAATTGTAGTGCCTAATCTGAATGCCTGAATATCACATGACTGAGAGAAAGATGCCAGACATCCTCCAGTATGTGCCATCTCACAAGTGAGCAGTAGGGGAGACTGTCTCTGCCATGTTAAAGGACAATGGAGGTCAAAAATGGAAGTCAGGTCAGCTCAAGATAAACACAAAGGGAGGCAAGAATATCTAGAAAATGTTATAAAGAGAGTTTCAGATTAAGTATGACTGTTTTAAGAAAGGTGGAAAATATGAAATTTTTTTAGTTATTGTTATTCCATCCATTGGTTTAGTAAGAAATAGATTTCCATTTTTAGCATGTTCTCCTGACTTGGGGAGACGTGTTTCTCCTTGGAAATACTCCTCTTTCCTTTCCAATAACCTTTACTCTTTAAAAGCTTTCCTTTGTCCTCTTCTTCTTTTATAATTTAAAATAAATATAATTAAAGTAGAAATCGCTAAAAAGAAGTAGAAGACATGAGTTTTCCTTCTGCTGATATCACTTCCCCTACTTTTACAATGAAGTACTGAAATATATTGATTTTTAATTTTTTTTTTTTGTACTTGATCATAACTAGTGTTAACTTTCTTCAGATACAAAGACAGTTATCTAACACTATTGATACTCTTCTCTGTGACCCCAGCTCAAATCACACTATAAAATGCAAAATACTAGATTCTCCATCAGGAACTCATGGGTTCACTTCTTCACTTCTGTGAGAATCAATTTCCAGCTCCATGATAAAATTTTTATTGCCCTGGTATTCCCTTTTCCATCCTTTCTTAAGCAACATCCATTCGTTGCTGGAAACACATCTGAATCTCTTATTTTCTCTAATTTGTCTATTTTTCACTGGCAAATTGAGTTTTCTTTTTGTATTACCTCATAGTCTTTAGGAAGGGAGAGTTCAAGGAAGGATGAGTTTAGCTATTGAATTTCTTTTTTTTTTTTTTTTGACACTGTACTTCTCTTCTAAGACAACTTCCTGTGTAACTATGTATTCCCAAGGTATCTGTATTACCTGTGCTCACATGGCACACACACTAGCCACAGTAACCCTTGGAATTAAATACTAGTGCTTCACAAAAACCACAGCTGGAATGTTGTGATGTAACAGGTGCATAATTTTGAGATTTTGGCTTCAGTTGCACATATTGCTAGCATTCAAAACTGAGCTGGTCACTGAATATGTGGTTGTGCCTGGATCATTTTAAACTCTAGAATAATGAGGAGCATAGAGTAAATCACAAATGCACGTCTGATCTGAATTTGCAGATACATGAAATTATGATAAAAATGTGGAGAATTTGCAAACTTGCAGTATGATGTCTATCCATTGGCTGGATATTCATAGGTACTATTTGCAAAGTTTTGGGAATTTTGATTGGGCCTTGGGGATTAGGATTTGCACAGGTTTTGGTCTCAGGGTGGTTTACAGGAATTCACATTCTGTGAATGTGTATGTGACTACAAATGTTTAATAATAAACTTGCAAGAGCCTGAAAAAATGAAATTTTATACCCCTCCGGCAGTTGAAAACACAGTGTTTTTTAAATCTACAAAAGCTTTTGATCCTACTGAGAGCTTTATTGAATATAGGAATTTCGCTATATTTCATTGAATTCTTGTTCCATTGCAAGCTTACTTTCAAAGATATTACAGTTTTCTGCCTTCAGATATTAAAGGTACAATTTAAAGGATTTTGTGTAATGACATTTTAAATTCAACACAAGTTGCAGAAGTCTGATAGTTCAAGTTTATTTACAGCTTTAACCCATTCCCAGTTTTCTGTCCTTTTTGTGTCTTGTATATTGAATTCATCAGTGACAACTCTGCAAATGTATGAGTACACATATATGTATCTCCAAAACCAAAAAGACAAATAAACAGTTTGCTTTATGGTCATCTTATTTTCAGTCTAATGAAGAAGGCTGTAATTTCCCATTCTCAAGTGTCAACCAAATTTGCACAAATGTGAGGAAACAATGGTTGTGAAAATGTTAGACCAAGTGACTAATGGGATAATTAGATAATTACACACTTTCTCTCTAAAACACTTAAACTAATCACGGTCTTCAAACCAATACACAAATACAGATCTGAGACAAGGGACTAGGTATTAAAAAGCTCTTCACACATGCTAGCAATACCCTTTAATACTTAAAGAGCTCTTCACACATGATGGCATAGTATTTTAAAATTTTTACTGTTTAACTGTTTTAATATGTATTTCAGTTATTTACAGCAACAAGTAATATTTTTAAAAGCAAAGAAACTTGATTTTTATTATGGGTTTTTAATTTCTCTTTAATAATTGAAAGTAAATCAATTGTAGCTATTAATATTGCATTAAAATTATTAAGGCAGTTTTATCTAGTGCATGTAGTGCTTTTATTTGGTTTACATTCTACGTTTTTCTTGCAGCACCTTTTAATATAATAAATGAATTTTCTTATCTTTTGATAAATAGAATTTTTACATTTGGTACATGTCAATTGTATGTACAGGAACAGTCCATTAAATTTTAATGTTAGATATCAGTTTCTAACTATGAAAAGACTATGCTGTGGTTGAGCTGGTCATTGTAAGCAGAACAAGAGAACACCTTAGAAAAAAACGGTGAAAAAAATCAAGACATTTATTCAAGTGCCATTTTATTATAAATGGGTTCTTTTTAAGCAACATCTTCATCTCTCTTCTGTTCTCTGGTGGTAGAAATGTATTAGAGCACAATTTAGCATTTTAAACATTCGGTGAATTTTCTTTCATTCCTATGGTGCTGTTCTCCCAAATACACACACTTGAAACTTCTCTGTCCATTTGTACATTGCACAGACTAAGAAACTGTAGAATTTTTTAAGAATGAAAAGATCTAATTCAGATTTGGCATCTCTTCTCAGGCTGTGACACTTCTCCACCACCAAGTCTTTATTCTGCATGAGAATTTATCACTGAGATGGCAAGATTTAGAAAGAGTACCATAAAAGTTTTTACTGCCAACAAGGAGAGGGATATTAGAAAGTGGAGGATAGTGTAAAGCAAATTGTCTTTTCTGAGCAGTTTCTGTATGCAAATTTTTCTGTATCATAGCTTGATTTGCTCTTTGCTAGCAATAGAATATAAATCTATTTGAAACACTATGAAGTATGTCAGGATTTTCATTTCATGTTATGTGAGTTTATTTCACTACAAGTGAATTCTTTTCAGACAATTTCCTCCTCATTCATGTCATAGTGTGATTCACAGTTTCTTCATGTTTCTTTTAATAAGTTGAAGAAATAAAAAAACTAATTTATTTCTTTCTTTCCTCCATGAAGGAAGAGTGCATATGAATTAGGCTGCTGCAGAAATCAGGTGAAGAGCTTTAATTCCAAGCAGGGAAGCCTAGAACAGCTTATTGTGCTTTTGATAGATGAGATTAATTTAATATCTCCATTTTGGATGTCCTTCAGATGTTTTCTTAGTATGAGAGAGAACACAGAGACAAAATAGTATATAAAAATCGTAGATAGACAGTACTGATGAGGATTATAGTTAAATTAAATCTTAATTACTGACTCCATATTTTAATGCATTTCTGACCAAGAAATATCTCAAAGTTTGAGTCACTCCTTTTGCTGTTCCTTCCACAGCCTATCCCAATAGCCATCACTAACTCCATCTGCCACAGATTCCCAGAATCATTTAGGTTGGAAAAGAGTTATAAGATCATCTTTCCAACAGTTAATCTACAGCTCAGGATGATAATATTATCCTCTGATGCTGAGTGTGGAAAGTACACAAAGGGTCTTTAACATTTTTCTTCTTTTCTTCAGCACCAGCTCTACATCTATCATACTTCATAGTGAAGTAAAGCTTTAAAGTACCAAAAAATTTTGTGGCATCTTTAAATCATGACCATGCCTTGTTTTGGCAAAAACTGTTATTCAGATATCTACTCTGGTAGATTTTATTTTACTCTGGTAAAATAAAACTATTCTTCTTAGAATAATGTCCTGGTTCCAGCCAAGAAAGGGTTAATGGGTTATTCTGTACCATCACACATTGTTGCTGGGCACAGGGGGAAGGCATTCTCCTTCTGAGAAGTAGGAGGTCCTTCCAGTTGAGAAAATGTGATGAGGTGTCTTTTATCAGGGAAGGTTTTTTAATGAATAACTTATTTTCTCATATCTCTTATTAGTTTTTTTGCTGTTATTGTTTATTTTCGTATGTTATTGCTGTTTCTAGTATTTTTTTTCCTGTCTCAACCCAAGATCTTTGCCTTTTGTGCCTCCAATTCTTGATTTCATCCCCTACAGGAAGAAAGGGGAGGCAAAGGGGAGCAGCATGTGGTTCTGAGAGACACAGTAGGGGCACTGAATGCCATTGGGGAATACCATTCCTAAACCATGAAAATTAGGATAGTATATTCATATCTTCAGCTTAAAACCTTTAGCTTGCTCAAAATGGTCTCCTGCCAGGTCTATATAAGGTCTGTATAAGTTTTAATATTTCCACAGCTTAAAATCCATGACACATTTGACCTGTAGGAAACAGTGAGTGTCCATCCCACAGTTAACAGTTCCAAAAAGAAAGCGTGACCCCAAAACAGATATCTCCTGTTGAATGCCTATTATCTGCTTTGGGAAAATCAGCTGGACAGTATGAAATCTAAATGAAAACAGAAGGCAAATTCTAAAATATAGAATATGTAGCACATCTCTGTAGTAAGAACCATGAAGATGTGTTACTCATCCAAAGGATAACTGCATTCAGCCAGCACACAGATTTATTTTCCAACTGCCATTTGATGCTGTTGACTGCAATTAGACAGGAGAAATCCATTTCTTTGGCTTGTATTCCAAGTAAGGCATAGCATTGGCTTGCACTGAAAAATAGCCAGGAGCTGGAATTTGGCCCTAGCAGGTCTGCATTTCTTGCAATTGTTCAAAGAACTAGATGGAAGAATGAGAATTTACCATTAAAGCAGGAATAAGCCTCTGCCCCCCTTTCACTCCCTGACTTCTCATTAGGTCCTGCTCCTGACCAGCAAAGAAAGTGTCCTCTTGTGAAAATCAGCCATTTTTTCTGTTCTTCAGAGCATGAATTTTACCTCACTCATTCCTAATAGTTTTTGAATAGCTCTTCCTCAAAAATAAAAATGAAAACTTAAAGAAGTGATAGTGAAAATTTTTATCCATTGATGCAAGCCAGAACTCTTCTTCAGACCATTATGGTCCTTAACAGATTTCTGGCAGTGACATTTTCAGATTTTTGTTGCAAGCTCCATCACATTTGTATTTTCAGATATAATCAGTGGAACTATTAAAAGACCATTAAAAAAGTATCTGGTACAGGCAACAGGAGCCATATGATAAACAAAATTTATAAGGTCTCATTTGTCTACCCCTACACTCAAATTCAGAACTGTCTTCAGTGGTTGCTTCCAAACTCCTACCAGAACTCCAGGGCAGGGCACCAGATCAGTCATACACTGCAGCTTCTGTGGGCTAAGGAAACTATCTTCATATTTAAGGCAATAATTTGTTATTAGGCTAGTGAAAGGATAGTTAAACTGTTAAAAAAATCACTTGATTTACAAGGACAGTAACCAAATCAGGTAATCATTGCAAGAAAAAAGTAGCTTTAATGAAATATTTAATTTTGGTATACACAAACTTTTTAGTATCCAGTAGTTTCTCAGGAATATGCTCACACTTCAGTGTTTCTGTGGGTCCTAAGGTTGATGGGATCAGTCTTCCAAGAAGCAGGAGGAATATATTTGAGCTGAGTCATCAACATTCAAAACCTGTCATCAGAACCATGACACCATTATGTTCTTTTTATTCATGTTAGGATCTGCTTGGTGTTAATTTTTTTTTCTTTTTTTTTCTGTGTATAATGTAGTTTACATGTGTTTGATAGCTTCCTTTTTGTTTGCTGAAAGTATGCTTAAAGCCTGATGGCCTGAAGCCTCTGCTTTCATCCTGTGCCCACACTGTCAAGATCTTTGCTATTATTCCTCATCTGCACAGCTACACAGTTATTCTTCAGTCTAGTGTTACACAGAGTTCAGGGTAAAAATGATAACTACTGCATATTACTATGTGTCACTTTAAATGGTATATCAAAATGATTCTAACAGTAGATATTACAGCAATCAGAGAAAGCTAATCTAAAACCAAAACAGGTAAACCCGTAGATGTTTTCTCATTATAGAACTGTTGTTCTAAGTAAATGGTCACAGTTTAATCCCAACCAGCAACTAAGTACCACTCAGTCACACTCTTACTCCCTCACCAGCGGTACTGAGGAGAGAATTGAAAAAAATAAAAGCTAAAAAGTCATGCTTTGAAATAAAGACAGATTGATAAGTAAAGCAATACACAGCACTACACATAAGCACCACAAAACAAGAAATTCACTCACTGCTTCCCATGGGCAGACAGGTGTTCAGTCATCTCCAGGAAAACAGGGTTGCATCGTGTGTAATTTTGACTTAGGCAGACAAATGCCATCACTCTGAAAGTCCCCCCTTCCTCCTTCTTCTCAATTTATATACTGAGTATGATGTCATACATTATGGAATATCCCTTTGGGAAGTTGGGTTCAGCTGTCCTTGCTGTGTCACCTCCACATTGATTGTGTCTCTGTAGTTCTGTATTTTTGGCTTTGGGAATTCTGCTGCTAACCTGCTGATTCCCATGAGAAACTGATCTACAAGTTCTCATTCTCAAAACACATTCTCATTGTTATTGTAAATATCTGTGGGCTGACTCTTCTCAGGATCTTTTTCTCATAACAATGTTTCCCTCACCTGGTGTTTACCAAAGGAGAAGAGATGCAGTCTTTCTCCAACCAATCACTGCCCTTTCAGCGCATTGTGTTATAAGAGGGCAAAGATGAAAGGTAGTAAAGCCTTCTGATGATGACCGAACTGTGTGTGTGTACTTCATGGCCGTTTCCTCACTGTGACTTGTCTCCTCAGTGTTGGAGCAGTACAAGAAACAGGAAAGGCCTTGACTCTGTGTAAGCACTAATAACAACAATAATGGAAACATCTCTGTGTTCTCAACACTGTTATCAGCACAAAACCAAAACAGACCCTCATACTGTGAAAAAAATTAACTCTACCACAGGCAAAACTAGCACATGAATAAATCACCAAATGAACTTGGATTGGTCTTCTCATCAAGACCAATTCCCACTTTTTTTGAAAAGGAGGTAGCTCTTCCTCTGCTTCTCACCTGACTTGGCTTAGGTAGAACACTGTTACTTAGGAAACTTTTCTTAGTTTCATTATTAAGTGCAAGCTGTAGAATGAAGTTTGGTAACGTTCCAAGAAAAATATCTGAGAAATTACAACACACGATCTTAACTAACCTAGAGACAGAAACAGAGAATTTGAAGTTATTTCCTTCAAAAGTTCCAAATAGTAATAAACTATATAAAAATCTATGTAAAAATCCAGATTGAAAGATTTTCTCTAGTGTAATACCTCTTTGAATTGTCATGACATCAACCAAGAGCATTAACCTATAATTTTTTTCTGCTTCCTCAAAAAAACAGAACTAAAAGTTCTTATTCCCTCATGTATTTGCTTTGTTTCTAGTACTACGCGTGTCTACATAGGCAATAAAACTGGTTATATACTACATTCAATTAAAAAGCTATACGAAAACAAACAAAGCGAAGAGCTAGAATAGAATAACAAGCCAAGCCCACAAGTTAAAATAGATACAGGTACCTAAACCCAGAACATGTTTTTGACTAGCTTTCTAGTAACAGCATACCATTTTCAAAGAAGTATTTGGTACTTACAGGTATCTGAAATGAGACTGCATTAGCAGTAGGTTATAAACAATTTTCTTCTCCTTGCACAGAGTCTTGTGCATATCTCCAATTAATATTTCACTGGCTTTTATGGTTTGCAGGGACTCCCTTCTTATCCACTGGCATTTATGTCATGAAGCTCAGTTTAGGAACAATCACACTGATATTGGAAAACTCTTTTGAGACTCTGGTAATTTCCCCAAAACAGCAATCAATAATCTAAAAACAGGAAAAAAAAAAAAAAATAAAAACTTAGTGGATATTAGCATTCACCTCTCCCAGGTAGTACTTTTGCACTTGAAATAGGAAAATGAAAATGTAAATTTGAGATATCACATTAGTAGGAAAGGCACAGAAAGAAATTTCATTCTGTAAAAAAGCACCTGAATATGAAAGGAAAGAGCAGTCATTCACCTAGGCACTTTCTGGGCTACTGGCCCCACATTGATCCTACCTTTAAGGAGCAAGTATTTCCAGCAGAAATGCTGGAAAACTTATTGCAAGTATTTGTTCTGGTTTTAGCACTGTTCTTCCATTCCTAAATTGATGAATAATTACCTTTTGTCTCTCTGCAATCCTATGTAGTCCTTGGCTGATGGAGTGGCTTCAGTGGTGTGGATAAAAGGGGGAAAACGGGAAGCCAGAGCTACACACTTTCAAATTCATTGCACATTGTATTTCCTCACATGCTCATATATTGCACATATTCATAAGCTTTCTAGAAAAGAGGTGAGTAGTGAGGTGATAAAGTTTTCTGGGAGTATTAAATTATTCAGGGCAGTAAAAGCAAAATCTGGCAGTGAAAAGTTGCACAAGTTTACAAGACTGAAAGAGCAGTAAAAGATGATATTCAGTGGTGATAAATGTAGAATATTGAGCATATGGATAAACATCTATGTATATAAACAATGAGAGAACCTAAATTACTTATTACCATTCAGGAAAGTGATTCCCGACTCATTGTAGACAATTCTAAAAAAATGTCAGATCCATTCTAGAAAGTGCTCAAAAAACCTGAATATAGCATTTTGAAAGACTAAGAAAGGAATAAACAACAATTTAAGAGCATATTTAGAGAAATGGGTAAACACTTTGCAGTTTTGTTTCGCCTTCTAGTCTCAGTAGAATACATAAAAAAAGACTATGGTATAAAGAATAATAGAACTAATGGAGTAGGGAGATTTTGTTCAGAGTCTCTATAGCTAGGAAAAAAAGGGAAACTGGAATTAGTCAATAAAGTCCTGAGTGAATTGGAAGATGTGCATAAGTACATCAAAAGAACTTCCTGGGAACTAGATGCTAAAGAAAATGAAAGGCAGTACTTTTTTACAAAAATCAGCTGAATTGTGATACTTGTTGCTACAGGATGTCATAGATGACAAAAATACAAATAGGTTCATAAAACAGAGAAATCTGTGAAAGGAAAATGCATGCAAGCAACCTATTTATACAGATAGTGATGTACTCTAAGTTAATTTTAACTATTGATTTTCACCAGCTGAAGTCTGCATGGTCCTTTATGAGTAAGATTTTCATTTTCCTTTCTGGTGGAAGGCTTAGGACTCTTTGACTGATGAGATGAAAACTTCACAATTATTTCAGAGATATTGGAAGAACATTTGCTTTGTGGGTTAGAGTTTGAAATTAAAGCCCAAAACAAGACTCTTTTTTTTCTTTTTTTATATCTGTAAGACATTAAGGCCTATTTGGACAGAGAACTAGGGAGAAAAATTAGTACCTATGGTTGCTGAGGAACACACTCAGAGCAGGTGTCTCGGTGTGCAGCTGCAGTGTGAGTAACAAGCTGAGCTCTGGGTGGCAAGAGGCCCAGAAAAGAGAACATGAACTGTCAGCTCTTTGCATAAAAGGGTCCAGGGATCCTTTATGACACTCAGAGACACAGCAGGAGCCGATGACCCCAGACTTGCCCATTTTTAGACTGTGAGGGTATAAAACAGCTTCCTTTGTTCTGAGTCCCTCCTCAAAGATGAGCTGTTATCTGGTTATTCAGTTATTTCATCACAATTAAATTATTTTAACGATCTGGATATCTGAGACTGCCATGGGAGTGGAGCTGGAGTCAAGCTGGTAAAGACTCCCAATCTGAATGTGTGAGTGTGGTGTATGTAACCATGGAGGGGCTCTGATCCCAGCTCAGGTGGTAAGGGATGTGGCTGCCAGAGAGGCTCCTGGATGGTTGGAGAGGGAAGTTTCCTTAACATGGTAGCTTACTGTGGTGGTTTTGCCAGGAAGTGACTTTTTTAGGAAGTTATAGCAAAACCCAATAAGTAACTAAGGTTGAATATTGATATCTGGTAAAATCAGTAGAAAATAGATACACCTCTGGGAATACAGATGTTAAAATCAGAGAATACTGGGAAAAGTTCCTTTTTCTTCCTGACTTGGGAGAGGAAAGCTGGTCCCTGCTCCCTCCTTACTGCAGGGTGAGACCAGGCCAGCCAGGCCCTGCCCAGGCCAGGCCTTTCCCAAAAAGCACACCAGGCAGGGTGGCTCCCGGGCAGCAGAAGAGGAGAAGTATGCCTTGAGCAGCTGCTAAGCTCTTGCTGCTACACCTCTTCCCCAACCACCTCGGCCCAGGAGGCCTAACTGGGCCATGCGGTGCCTCCCAGGAGCCAGGCCCCTTCCCTTCTTCTCCCCCAGCACAGCTTTCAGAAGAATGCTCCACCATAGACAGCTCTGGCCACTGCTACCAAGAACCCTTGCAGAGGAAGTGGGAGCAAAAGCCCAGCCGCGCCAGAGATCCCGGCTCCAGCCTCGGCACTGCCTGAATCTCCCAACTTTAGCCATTTCCCAGGACAGAGCAATCATGCCCTCTGCAGACCTGGAGAATGCGAACTCTTTCCTTGACAGATGAAACTTGCAAAATATTAAATCCTCTCTCTGAGGGAGAGAACAGCCAGAGTGAAACATGCAGAGACATGGCATGAGACTGAAGTCAGTGAAGAGAGAGAGAGTAAAAGTCCTAGGCTGGAAGGAAGATGAGGAGTTACCTAGTTTGGGCTGGACTTCTCTTGTGAGGCCTTGGATACTGGACTAAAATATCCCTTTAAACTGTGGAAAAATGTGCATTGGGGAGATTATGAGAGTATTTAAATTTTAGAGATAAGCAAAGGCATTTGTGATGGACTAAGTAAATATTGAAGTATTTGTGGTATCATGAGAAGCTTGAACAGAGAGAGAGAGATGAGATGAAGATGAGGATCTGCCCCTAGAAAGAGAAAAGATCTCTGTTCCTTGAGATGAAAAAATTCTTTGCTTTTGGAGCCATTCGTTTTTAAAATGAGTATGCATGAATCCATGGCTCATATGCAGTTGCAGAAAAAGCTGCCAATGGGAGGGACTTCACAGTTTGCAGAGTTTCCAAGTGGCTGTAGATTTGTGACAGGGGAGCCACCAGAAAACTGTTTCTTGTGGCAATGTCTGCATGGGATTTCTAAGAGAGAAGTCTCTCCCTAAGAACTGATGAAAGGCTATTTTAAAGTGGTGAAACTGATTGAAAATCCAAAGTTTTGTCTCTTTATATTGTTAGTGTGGGAAAGTGAACAGTTGTTGGGGGAGGGAGAAGAGTTTTGAAGGTTTTCTTCTAATTCTTATTTTTTTTTTCTCTCTTGTAGTTTTGTTAATAAACCTGTCTTTATACCCTTTTAAGCTTCGAGCCTGCTTTGCTTTACTCCTAATCCTATCTCACAGCAGAAAAGAGTAAATAATTCTAGTGAGCACTCGGACCATTACACTTATTTTGGAAAACAGAAATTGGTGAACATGAAACCACTACATGAATTGGTGTTTCTGCCCAGTTTCAATCTAAAACCATCACACTTACATTGTAGAAATTTTAGAAAAAGTTTTAAAATTGAATATTTACTTATTTATTTATTTATTATTTACTGTACAAACTTGTCCCAGCATAGGCAGGAATGCATTCTCTGTGGTGTGCTATCAGCATGAATTAGAGCTAATGAAACATACCTTTGAAATACCTCAATAGGTATACAAATAGTATTTTGTGTTCAGGGGGTTTTTTTCTTTTTTTTTCCCTACAACATGCAATTAATTGGTTAGAATGGTCGGGAATATTTGGAATTTTTTTGGTACCAAACCTTGTGGAGCTGATCTAACACTGAGCAATATAAATGTCTAGTTGACAGTACTGCACAATGTATTTCTAAACAAATATACTATTAAGAGTAAATATATTCTTTTTAAAAAATTGCAGTGACCTTAAATTGCAAGGAAAATGGCGACTTTAAAATGTGGATTTCAAATTAAGACCTCATTTATGTTTGGGATATTTTCCAGCATTCAAAGCCATCACTTTGCTGCTAGGAGAAAGAGTCAAAAGAAAAGCCAAATATCTAGAGGTAACCATGAAAGCTGTGCAGTATGGAAACATCTTTTTTTTTTCTATGAATAAATACTGATAGAAGAAAGACAATCAAAGTGCAGGGAAGTACCATGAAAGACTGGGAAGTTTAGTCTTTAGAAATGGAGCATAGAGACAGTTTTAATTTAAAATGATTGCAACTGATAAAAAAGATGATGGGTTTTTTTTGTCTATGACATCATGAAGATGTTTCAGCTTATTAGAGAAGTATTTTTGTAGCAGGAGATGAAAAGCGTATGTTACATGCCCAGATAGGTGCATGTGGTCACATGAAAGTGCAAAGTCAACTGGAACAATGTTGGAGGAGTGTGCAATAAGAAGTTTCATCCAGATTGCCTTTGAGAGCAGTCCTGGCATGGATCATCGTAGAATGTGGTCCTTTGTAGAATACCAGTAAGTGAAGCATCAGCTGTGCAGATAAAGAACTTGAATGGCCTAAAAGAATACTGTCAGCACAGAAATGAGGCAGAACAAATGCTACAGCCATGCTGATGGACTTAGTCAAGCTCTTTCATGAAAAAGAGCCTAATGTTTTCTGATGTGTAAATCCCAGACAAAAATCCACCATGAAGAAATACTATTGGAATAGTTGAAAAGCACTGCTATGGAGATAATTGAAGTGGTCATTTCTAACCTTACACATCTTCAATGTTGCTTTCATATATCCAGGTTTTTTCAACTCTCAACTGCCCATCTATTACAAAAAGGAGACCAGCATTTGGTGTATCTGTTATTGAGTGAGAAAACATGGCTGCCTTCTGCTGTTCCAAGGGGCAAGGCATAGTAATTACTTATTGATTTTTACTGCAATATATAATATACAAACACATAGACTTTCTGTTTTACATGATTTCTCATAAAATTCTGTTTCAATGTAAAAGCAACAAATATGATTCTACATTTTATTAGCCATGAGCCTGAGGCAGCACATAAAAACTGATCTTAAATAATTTGACCTAATTTTCTGGCAGAAATCCTCAGTGTGAAATTGGCAGAAAAAATGTAATACTGATTTGTGAATGAATTTGGTGTACATTACAACTTTTATATTTAATAAACTGCCTTTTCTTGTGAAAGTTGAATTCTTTAAAATATTATGCACTACTCACTTATCCTTAGCCTTCAGTTAAGGGAAATCCACATTATGACATTTCTATAAAATAGAATAGTTATGAATCTATTTGATTGTTGTAAAGTGTGACAACTTTCTTCAGAAGAGATGATATTTTTTCTAAATATATGTAATAAACCTTATAAACAGATGCTTTCTTAATTCTTCCATAGTCTTATCTTATTCATACTTTATTATATCTGTAGATTTCTTTGTGTTGTTCATCGCCATGGAACTTCAGTGCTTTCATCTATCCTATTTTCTATAAAACAAGTGTTTGCCTTTAACACATATCAGTTGATAGCACAACTTCACTGAAGAGAGATGAGGATTTTTAAGATATGACACAAAAGGCCATGGTAAAATAAAAGGACCCATTTTACACAGCTCAGCCTATAAGTGATTAGTAGTATAATGGATTTGTAGAAATGTACATTTTTTAACAGTACATAAATGAATCAAATGCTAACCTATATTGTGTAGTGCAAAACTTGTCCATCACAGAACCCTTTTATCATTGTCTGCAGGCCATCTTTCTCTCTTATACTTTCTGCACAGCAGCATGAGTAGATCATTAAAGAGGTTTGTTTCCTGCTTTCATCTGCTCTTTATTATGACTGAAATGGCCAATATTCCTAATGTTATTTATATGGAAAGGACTGTGTTTCGCTGTAGAGCTCTAAGGACTCAAATCCTAACATAGCCACTGAATGTGCATGAAAGAACCTTTAGCTGCCTTTTATGCCATCCTTTCCTGTCTTATTTTCCTCAGCTTTATTTCACTCAGTTTCCCCTTTTGACTCTGAGGTAACGAGCTGCCATTCAGACATTCATCAACCAAGAGGTATCTTGGTTGTTGTCTGTAGAGTTGGCAGCCATGTACTTGAAAATTTCCATATGAGTTGGATTCTTTGCAACAATGGATCTACAGAAGTTAAACATGATTTCCTTAAAGCCTGTATCAAATCCTGATGTTACAGTCCTTGCACAAACTCTGTCCTGGTGCACTTTGGCAGCTAAGAACCAAGACAGATGGAGATTTCTTGGTCTGAGAAAACACAAGCTAAACTTTCTGCAGAGTCCTCTTCAGTTATGTTTAACATAACTTTGGTCACTCTTGAAAACTCGTTCTCCTCTATTAGATGAATGAATTTTTATAACCTGTCTTTGGATCTCAGAGTTCCTTATCAGAGTCAGAAAAGAAGTACTGATTTCAGCTTTCTGATTCTAATGTTCAGGCACTTGAGTGGGACATTTATGAGCAGCTTGGATGTAAATCAAAGCAATCAAAGGGGATACCTCAATTTTCTAACTCCAGGTGTTCACAAAGTTGGTGTTTTAAAGTAGTTCTTGTGGTCCATCATACCAAAAGGAGTGGTAGCACTAACGTTATTAGCTTTAGAATGTACTTCTAAAGCACCTTCAGAATGCATGCACTTACAGATAGAATAAATTTTCATGAGTTGGTGTGAATGAACACAAATATCAATTATTTCTGGGATACTTTAATGAGGGTCTTTAAGCTTTCATTTATCATTCCACTTTCATCCAGAAAGAGGTCATGGAGTTTGACATTCTAAACAATTTCTTGTTTCGTTCTAGCTTCTCTTTTTCTTTTCTGCTCCAGAATATTTATATTAGTTTCACAGCTAATGAATATGATGGGTGTTCTGCAAGTCTGTAGAAACCTACAAAAACAGTGACATTTTTTAGAACCACCTCATGTAAACTGTGTTCCTGATTTTGTGTCAGCCTTGGTTGAATAAGTGGGAGAAATTCAAGAAATCCAAAAATTACACAGAAATAGAATCAGAGATATATCATAGAATGTCTCAGATAGGTTTTTATGCCCTTGTTCATAAAATGCTGGCCAGCTGGGAAAGTCTTAGTAACATAAAGAAGCTCTTTGCACTGTTCAGTAAAGATGGGAGACATGAATCCCAGGCATGTACTGAATGAAGTCAATGTACAATCCTCATCTCTAATTAGAGAAAAAAATCTGTAAATATGCATTCAAAAACTTTACTTTCATGCTAATTATCTACTGCTTTCTGTATCACAGGCTTCTTTAATGTTCTCAGAGATGCTATAAATCTTTGCTAAAGTTTAAGGCTACCCACTGAGAATTAGTCAAACTGAGCACTGAATAGGTGCTAATAATTCAAACATAATTTGAAAATTAAAGCATGTTGTGGGTCAAGGCTGGAGAGGAAAATTTAAAGAGTACAAATACAAATTATAAGTTCATATGAGTCAACAGTCTCAAAACCCACAGAATTCAAACTCATAGGGATGTCTTTTTCCGCTGGTCACAAAAACACTCTGCTTGTGTTGTGTTATGCTGAGGAGTAACTCCTAGCAGAAAGCTGATTACAAGAAAAATAGTGAATATACATGCCAATGAGCTGGTAGTATAAAAATCATACTACAAAAGAATTTTACAGTTTCCCATGTTTATTAGCTCAAAGAGAAAGATCACATGCTCTAATACATCAGACATATAGTTCTTCCATAGTACATATACATTTTCCTTTGTGCAGACTCATAGGCTCACAAAGCAGTAAGTTACTTTCTGAATAATTGTGATTAAAGACCTTTTACTTCTTTACATACCTTCACTGACATAAAAGAAATTATCATCTAGAAAAGCTGTAGTGGCTCCAAATCTTCTCTGCAGACAATACTCAGTTTTTGGGGATTTTAAAATGAGGGTATTACTAGAAGAATATTTTAATGATACAGGAAAGAGCCATGCTGGTGATCTATGGAAGGCAAATAATTGTTTTATCTGATACAATTCTTTTTCTCCTGTTCTTTTTCCATAGGACACTGCATTTACTCTGTTTTTTGATCATTGTATTGACATCTGAAATTTATCAAAGAGCATTATGTAGTATATTATGACATATATGGTAGTCATAAGGCTAAGTTTTCTTTGGATGATTTTGCACTAAATATCCTACTTGCCCCAAGTGCTCCTGTGTCTTTCCAGTCCCACAGTTTTTTAATTTTCAGGTTTGCTTTCCTTCTCTCAAATCAAATTTTAGGCCCACAGCCTAATATGCCAGTAGAAGAGTGGTAGGCCAAGGAGACTGACTGCGTGTAAAGAAAAGACAGAAAATGATGCCAGTATATAGAATTCACAAATCTTATACTTCCATGTGCTAGAAAAGTTACATTAGAAACCTCACTCAAAATAGAAGATGAAAAGTCTTTTTTTAATTACAGCAGCATCTGTTAGCAAATCTAAAGCAACTTCTAGTGAAAACTGTGATTATTTTGAGGTTATACTTGCATTTTTATAAAGCTGAAACTCTGGTGTTTCACATTAGTATGCATAAAATCTCAATATTTAGATGTGTGTGACTAAATTCTGCATGGAAAATACTGTGCTATTGATTAAACCAGTCTGGGTTCAAGTGTGGTGACTGTCTTCAATTTTAATTATTCATTGTTATAGACATCTTTAAAAAAGAAGTCAAAAATTTTCCTTTTGTTTTCTTCTTCTTTTTTTAAGTTTCTAATTTTCAGCATCTCAGGGTCTACAGCTCTTCAGAGTAAATTTCACCCTCATGCTTAGATAATAAGGCTCCACAAAAGGCAAATATTTTGTTTTTCTTGAGCAGTATATCATCTTTATTATTTCATATTTCTGTAGATTATTCCTTTCAGCTGTGTCAGTTTTTTCTTCTCCCTCATATTGATATATGATTATTGTTCCAAGTAATACCAGACAAGTCTGCTTATCTATATTTTATTTCTAAATACTCTTTTTCTACTCTCTTAATGAAAAATAGGTCCTAGTTTCAGATCCAAGTCACCATTTTCACTTGTTCTTCAATAGGACAAAACTGATTTGATTTAGCAGTATTTTTTAACATTTAAGGACAGGGATGTAAAATACTTTTTCAAAACTGTTTGCATACGTAACCATTACCATAGTTTAGTATTGTCCTGCTATGATGACAATAGTGAAACAATGAAACAGTGACTCAAAGATTTTCAGGTTGTCTACAGGAATACTGAGGATAGACTTATTGTTGAGTAACTGAAAAAGTGTTGTGTGTAGGGCAAAACTAATTTTATGACTGTTGAAAAAAAAAATTGTACATGGGAGATTTTTCCTCTGAATTTCAAGGAAGGCTCTTTAAATTGTAATAATTGAACAACATAATGCCTGTAATTTTCCAAGGCTTACAGTTTAGTAGTGAAAGTAGGTACTCAGTTCATGATACATATTTTTGTGGAACAAGGAGAATATATGGATCATAATGGTTAATTTTTGTAGTTTAGCAAGATCCAGGAAATTTCTTACTTGTATGTCAGAATGTCAAAAATGTCATATTCTCTTATTAAACACTCAGTTCTATTTGCATTAATAAACACTTTTAGCATTTTTCATGTTTATTATTGTGTTGGACTGCCTGTGAAACACCTATCGGGAAAAAACCCCTCTTTTCTCTTTTTCATGTCAAGCAGATGGAGATAAACCCATAGTTACAATTTTCATGATACATTTTCAGACTGTCTGTGCCCAGGCCTAGTTAATGTGGTTCTGCAGGAACCACAAATGTCAGCAACTTAATAAAAACCCATCAAATTATTATTATTATTATTATTTTGTTGTTGTTGTTGTCATTATTGTTATATTATTGTTATTACTATTATTGCTGAGGTTTTTTTCTGACCTGGAACAATCTCACGTGAACAGAAGAGTTCAACTTTGTCTTTTGAAACATTGTCACCAATCTTTCTTGAGTACTTAACACAAAATGGAAGGGGATTCATTGTCCCTTATGTTAACTATCTAAAATACAATTTAACTCTTCTGTCTAGTCAATAATAAAGGTAACTTCTCGGGGCCGGGGGTGGGGGGGACGGGGACAGTTTTCATTGTAAGACATATATCCAGGATATAAATGTTCCATCTATTCAGATAATTGAGGAAATGTAATTGATTTGCTTAATTGAAGCTCTCTAAGATTTAAATTGTCAAAGGCAGATGAGTTGCACTAACTACAACCAAATTATTTCATGTTTATGCAAAGAGTCAGAGACAAATCCACCAGTGCTGTTTTTTAGAATACTTCCCTTTAACCAGAAAGAGCCACAATGTGTAAAAGGTTACCTGGGTGCCATAACTATTACTATAACACTGATGTTGTGGGCTAAATCTTAATATGGAGTATTCACCTAGGAGCTGGATTTTGGGCTGCTTCCAACTCAGAATAATCTGTGAAATAGCAATGAAAATGAGGAGTGGGGTTATGGGGTGGTGTTTCTGACTGTGTTTTTGTCAGTATCCAAATTCAGAGTAATTACTCCTCTATTGATTGAAAGAGCTCTCATCCACCACCTCCACGGGAAAAAATGGGAGAAACTGTATGAAGAATAATACCATATGAATCTGAAAAATTCCAGTTTGAAGCATTTGATTTCTACATGTCACACATAAACACATATCTAGAGATTTAATTGAAGCTGTGAATTTTAATCTCTTTATGTAATTTTTTTCTGCCTACTTTTAAGTAGATGTAAACATCAGATCTTTAAGTTTTTTTCCCTTGACTTCTCATCAGGGTCAATATATGTAGGTATTTGTGTTTCCTTACCTATTTACAAGAACAAATACCTTTCTGGTGGAAGAAGAATTATAAACTGCACTTCATTTCTGTTGATTTTGAAGACTGTGAACTTAATATCAGATCCAAAAAATCAGCATAATCTAGTGATGATAGCTAACTATTACACTGTAGAACTTCCATATAAATTATTTGGAATAAATTTGCACTATTTCTACACTTACTCATGTAGAAATAAAATATTACCTTATTTGTTAAATAAAACCTCAATAACCTATCCATTCTCCAGAATGAAAATCTATCAGTCTTCTAAACTGAACTAAACAAAGCTTTATATATGGATTTGCTTTCCCTTAAGTACCTTGGAAAAGATATACACATTGTGTATGTGTTCTTCACCTATTGTTAAGAAGCATAGAAACATCTCTCAGAGTAAACAAGCTAATATTATAATCTGCCTTCTCATGTTTAAGCATCACTGCCAGGGGTCTAAATCCTCTTTGTAGAGGCTTTTTCCACTGAGAGCAAAAGGCTACACCTGGAGTAGGGATGGGTCCCAATGACCTTACACGTTATGAAAACTTGAAATATTATTTTTCAGAAGTTCATTTATTACAGGTAAAAAAATACAAAAAAGAATGGAAAACAACAGGTAAACAAAAGTAATAAGAATCAAATAATTTTTCTTAAACTCCTCAGGATATCTTATAAAGTGCCTTCAAACTCTCTCAGCATGCATTCAGCTTTAAAATGGCTGAAAGAAAGGGTGGAGATTGCATTACTGCCGCTCTGATCATCACCTTTATAAACATTTCATTTTTATTTTCCTATAAGAATAAGAAAATGAATAGAGCAAAGATTTATGTCATTGGCTGTCATAGCTGATTACCTCTAGAAATGAGAAGAATGCAATTTTTATGGCTTTATTTAAAGCTGGGCTATTTTTCATAAGTAAATACAGCCAGGACAGACAGCTTTAATTTTTAAGAATGTATGGAACACTGTGGTGTAAATTTTTAAATGATGATATGTTTTTTAAGGTTCAGTGTTTTTCTAAATAAAACATTCACCACAACTCTGGTATGCATAATATTTTTGTTGTAATTTGCAATGATATTAAGACAATAATTTTTCTTAGTAAGATGCAGGCACCATGAACCATTTGAAAATACCGTTCACTGATAATTTACTTCCAGGGATGATTTATGGTTACAAGAAACTGACTTCTTTTCCCATCCAGTGGAAAGAAGTTGCATGGAGAATTAGGCATATGAAGAATGTGTAAAAGTTAATGAAGTTAAAGGATCTTTGTAACAGTCTGGTCTGGTATTCATTTTGATTCTTACTTTTGTAGGATAGCTACAAATAGTCAGATCTGTGTTGTACAAACTCCCTGTGTAAGGACAATATAGGCAATGGTGCCAAAGACATATCAACTCCCTGCTAGAGGTCTACCTGATTAATTACTTCTTTTTGAATCCATTCTTTAACATAAAGACACACACACACATTCTTTGTAGCAGCCAAGAGGAGGGGTACAGAAGAGGGCAAGCCCATACCTGAAGATGTGTTTGTGAGAGAGCAAAATCTACACCCGTGTAGATGGTGCCAGTCACTGAAAGTTCTGCTCTGAAAGCTATGTGCATAATGCTGTGTTCAGGTTCACAATCTTAGACATCATGTGCCCTGGCACAGTGGCACCCAAGAACAGGAGAACATAATTTTTATTACAGATTTAGTTATTATGAAAATATTCACAGTAAAACAGTGAGCAGAGGAGATATATTCTAGGAGTAAGCATAGACAAGTATAGTTATTTGTATAATAGAAATTCTGATATGTTGAAAAACAACTGTAATTCTAATATGTTGAGAAACAACGGTTGATTCCACAGTTACAGACAGATGCTTTCATTTTCCAGTTTATTGAAACCTCATTGGGAGAATCTTTGCTTCCTGACAGTCATTATATTTCTGTCCAGGAAGCAAGGAAATTCCACTATCACCTACCACTGAGCAAAAAAAGATGGACAAAGCAGAAAACAGGGATAATGCTATCACAAGGTTTAATATGACAGATATCTACACTCCAAATCAGCAAATGTACAGCAAGTGTCAAAGTCCTCAGATTTTAAAACTGCAATGGAGCTCTGAGGTAAAGCATGCTTGAGTTTATCTTAATTATTCTAACTAGATTTTCAACAGCACATGGAGCTCTGAGGTAAAGCATGCTTGAGTTTATCTTAATTATTCTAACTACTTTTTCAACAGCACATGGAGCTTTGAATTACTTTGAGCATGCTTGTTTTGAGAAGCAAATACAGGAAAACTCTTCCCCATTCCAGGCTCCATTCCAGTAGCTACCTTGGAGAAAGTCATGTCAGCATCTGTAATCTTGGAAATTACTAGCAGATTTCACATTGCTGTACTATATTCTTCTTTTAAATTCTCGTGGTTCACCATTGTTGAAAAGTTCATCCATCCATGAGGACTTGGAGTTTTGAAGACCCATCTGCTCTTTTCCTTTAAAATGAATACGTGAAAAATCTGAGGGTTTTCAGGTGCACCAAATTTATACTTGACCAAAAACTGAGAAAATTACCTACTGGAAGTAAAACATTAAAATAGGAGTACTTATAAATGTAATTCCTCCTTGTTCATGTATCCTGTCAGAATGGCCTCATTTGAATTTGGATCTCAACCACCAGTTTTGAGTAGTTTGTTAAGTTACAGTAAGAGAAGGCTTTGAGATCACCTAATGGCACTCTTGAGGTACCTGAAGGGAGTCTACAAGTAAGATGGAGAGAAACTTTTTACAAGGGAATGTAGTGGAACGGCTTCAAACTAAAAGAGATGAGGTTTAAATGCTAGAAATAAATTCCTTACTGTGGGGTTTGTGAGGCACTGGAGCAGGTTGCCCAGAGAAGTTGTGGATGTCCCATCCCTGGGATGGTACAAGGCCAGGCTGGATAAGACTCTGAACAACCTGGTCTAGAGGAAGGTGTCCCTGCCCAAGGCAGAGGGGCTGGAAGCAGATGATCTTTGAGGTCCCTTTCCAACCCACAACATTCAATGATTCTGACAGCAAAACAGTCAGTAATAAAACATTCCTTGCAGCCTGCCTTTCCTGACATCAGCATGGCAGGGTTCCTTTAGAGTACTTCTTTTTGTCCTCTCCACTGTAGCTAAAAGACATTATTTAAAATATTTGAATATGTAACTGAAAAGGTTTTCTTGGGTAAATTACTGGGTTTCCCCATATCTCCTGCTAATAATGAAGATCCAGAAATAGTGACATCTTGATTTTTTTATTTCTGCAAGAATTGGCAGGACATGAAAATTCAGCTAATCAAAATAGCCACACCACAGAGAAATAAAATGTCCTTCAATATTAAATTGAATACATTTGATATGAGATGACTTGTTGTCCATCACACAAGCCCTTATTTCACAAATTCCAGTAGGCAGAAATAACTTAAACATTCTTATTTCTCACTCAAATACCAGCTATTTATAAAATGTAACTCATTGAGGCAGAAAGATAGGCATTGGGTTAGAAAATGGTTGCTTATTTTTAGACATCACCCTGTTTTCTTACTAGAGCCTGAGAGCTTCAGTTACCTTAATTAGATATGATTTTCCTGGTTACTAATATTCTGAGCATGCTGGTAGCTTCAGCATAGTCTGTCATGCCTTGCTATTGACAAAAGAACAGAACGGATATGGTTGGTGAGGATTGGGACAATAATGAGCAAAAAGATTCAAAATGAGCTACTAACATTAAGAAAAAAAACCCGAGGTGCCAGGTGCAAGTTTAACATCCTAAGAAATTTTAAGTGTTAGAATAGGGTCAACTGAAAAATATGCCCCTTGAGGAACCTTCTCTTCACTAACTCTTATATTCCCAGATTATAATGAGCATTGAATTCCTATCAACCCAATTACTAAGGAATATAATTCCTTCGTATAATTCCATATTACAAGTTTATAATGGGGAAACAACTTGGAGATGAAACCCCTGTGAAAAAAAATAAAAAAACAACAAAACCAAGAGAAACAAGAGAAACAAATGGTCTAATTATCCCCTAACTGTAAAGCTGCAGTTTTATTTGGCATTAGTAGTTTTTGAAAGTTCTTTAACAGGTGTGGAAATACATATGAAGGATTCTGTCAGGCTGTGTGGCTATGATATTTCAATGGTAAAACTTATAGCCTACATATATTCTTAGAAGAAATCACAAAAGATTTGTTTGTTTGTTTTCTGTGGAAAAGTGCTGATATCTCTTTTCAGTTCTATACTAATACTCTTGGTGACTTCATGTAATATTAACTAACAAAAGAAACAATAGAAATCAATACAGCTTTGAAATATTGCTGTGAAATATCAAAAATAAGACTGAGAAAACCAGTCTATGCAGTGTATCTCTAAATGCTTCTGAGAATTGTTCTAGTATGGCAGAGTAACAGATTTTTGCTCTGTAGGCAGCTAAGGCTACACATTTTATATGATGTGCTTGGTGGTAGCTGATACCATGCCTTAATGTTTATTAAAGTATTAAGGGTGGATTCAGATCACAGATACTCTAGTGAACATCTGGCACAAGTCCACAGGGTATCTTTGGCATTATTCTAATTTATATTGGTGTCACTGTTTGTCACATTGATAAAAATTTGGTCTTATAATCGTCCTCTACTCCCCAAGTTGTTTGAGCTTGCAGCTTTGTGACTAACAAGAAATCTTATGCTGATATGTAATTTTTCTCAAATTCTGATGTTCTCAGCAAATCTTTGACTTTGTAAGGACATATAGGAAGGCTTTATTTAGCTAAGAAAAAAAAAACCTGTGGAGAAACCTTATGCATGGTGCATGAATAATAATGCAGGTGTTTTTCTGCTGTAATTGTATAATATAACTTCTAATAAACATAATTAATGTTAGTAAATTGTAGTTCTGTTGATAGCCATATTCACTAAAACCAAGTCACATTCTGTTGAAACACAGGAAAATCTCAGAGAGCACTCTCAACAGTAAAGTAGTCAAGTAGGTAAAGAAAACAAGAATAAAAAGAATATCCAGAGCCTACTAGAAGTATGGGTAATCTGAGGGATTTTAAAGTTTTATTTCTTCAGTTATTGCTTTATTTCTAGATTTTTGGATGAACGCTACAACCTTTTGGATGAAAGCATATTATAGAAAGGTTTCCATCAGCCACACTTGCAATTAATATTGTATGCTGATAACTCAGACAGATTCTTCCTCCTTCTCTACAAGATTAAAAGTCTCTGTGACTGAGCTACAAATGCCTGCAATGGAAGAAGTCTTGGAAGAAATAGGTATAGGAGGTGTATTCATGAAGTAGAGTTCCGAGCTAGAAAAGCATATGAAAATATCAGAAGTATTGTAGGGAAAGTTAGACTTAGCTCAATGCAAACAAACCACAGGGTGTTTTGTTTTAGATAAATGGCTGTATTAGTTGATTGGATCAACAAGTGTTAAGAGTTGGGTGAGTGGGTGTATCTGTTGTGTAAATGGTTTTTCCAGTGTTAACCAAGAGGCTTCTTGGATTAACATGAGACAATCAGAGAATCACAGAATAAGATTATTTGTAAGGGACCCACAAGAATCACTGAGTCCACTTCCAGCCCTGCACAGCACCATTCCCAAGAGAAGAGCATATAGGGTGTCACAATCCAAAAAGGAATTGTGATAGGTTCTTGTGATCTTTAGAGTGCAAGAAGCACTCAAGGGGACAAATATTTAATTACACACACAAATGCACCTTTATTGATGCCAACAACACTTGCGATAAAGGGAATGAGAAAGGAAAAATAGGATACAGAGCGAGGAAAGGGGGGCAGGGGGTATATAGCTACCACGGCTGAGCGGCATCCTCGTGGCGTCATGCTAATGGATCCGTCGTCTTCCGTGGGGAGATCTCAAAGTGTGAGTCACAGAGGGGCACTCAGCCAACACAGGCAGAAGTGGGGGGCACCTGAGAGTCATTGTGGTGAGGTCCGTTGCTCTGGGAACCAGGTGTGACTGTTCAGCAGGCAAGTTTGGGACAAACTGGTCTAGTCCCTAGCTGCTGGTAAGCACAGGCTGTCCAAAGTGTCCATTGTCTTCATACAAGTTCCTATGGGAGCAGCTGGCTCTGGTCCAGTGGACATACCTGCAGTTCAGTGCTTGCCAAACACACACCGTGGCTTAGGTGCCTGAGTCCCTTGCCTTCTTCCTTGACGAAGGGTCGTGAGGCAAAGCCAGGGACCACAAAGTCCCAACTCTTACATAGGACTAACCAGTGTAAAAACCAACCAACCTATAGAATGGATTTTGAGGAAAGCAATAGGCTTGAGCTGGCTTCAACCCATGTATTTCTTCTTGGTGGCTGTTGATACACAGTGTCATGACAGTGAACACAAAGAGACTATTAACAGGAATCATATTTATACCATACCTATTGCATTTGCTATTGTCATTGTGATTTCAGTACACTTATATATCTCTTGAATAAGTCAAAATTCTGCGTAATGTCAAATATATGCATGTAAGTGAACTTTCTGTTAAACATTAAACTGTCTCCACGTGCAATTTTGAAAGTGAATCTTGTCAAATAGTATTGGACTCTCACAATCTGCTGACAGAAATGTGAGAATTTGCTAATAATTTTTATGTTCCTTCTTATATTCAACAATGTGACTAGAAAAGTGTTTTGAACAATAGATTATCTCCTCTACTCACCCAAGGTCTTCTCAAGAGAGTTTCTAAGTAATGGGTGAACAAGAAATGTAACTTGTTACATGAAAAGTTACATCAAAACAACTGATCAGATTTGGCAAGTAAAGCAAAGGATAAGGGCTTTTTACTAAAATCAACAGTGTAATCCTGAGTTTTGTAAAACAGATAAGAAGATCATACTGAGTTTACATCTCTGTCAGAATGCAAATATTTTTCCATGGAAGTATAATATTTCTTAACACTTTCCATGTGTTTTCTTCTCCTGCTCTCTGTATCACTTTTTAAATGCTTAACTGATTAATCTGCTTAACATTGCAGGGATTTAGTTCTGACCTCATATGAAAGAAACCACTGTTAGTTCTTGCAGGTTGTCTGCAAGTCATACACTACTAGATGTTTATGGTTATATATAAAGACATCATTGCTAGTCATGCATAAAGGTACTCTCAATGATTTTTTAAGTCAGCTAATTCAGCTTTTTTTTTTTCAATTTTGGTATTGAGTTTTGCTTCTGCTTTTAAAAAAGGCCAAATTTGATGGCTAATAAAGAAGTAGAACAGATATTCGCAATCCTCCCCCTTTGCTAACCTCTAAGTTTTCCAGCTATATCCATCTCACTGGATTTTATGAACCTTTCTCTTCTTTCTCAACCCATTTTCCTGCTGGTCATGCAACAAGTGGGAGCTGTGTCTCCAGCTTCGATTCTAACTGGTGCAATCTTTCAAACTCACAAGATTTCACTCTGAACTTGTTGAATGTCTCCCCGTGTGGTTCCGGAGTATCCCAGTGATGTGGGGTGTCACTTTTCTTGCTCCCTTCTGTTCTCCTGCTGTCCATTTAACTGTGTTATTTTGCATCGAATTCTGGTTTCAGTGATGAGTTGGGGGTGTGCTAAGCAGCTTGCCAAAGGATTCTCTGTCTTATAAAGCGCTGATGGCACAATCCCACTGCTCACAGTACAAATGTTAGCCTTCTAATTTTTAAAATAGCATAGAGTAGCAAATAATAACATTAGACTCAGTCAAAACCTACCATTTCTGGAAATATGTGATCTGTTTCCAGAAGCACAAAATGCATCTACTCCGAGCTTGTGACAGAGAAGACTGTCAGTTGTCCTGATGTCTTTTATTTTTTCTTTTTATATTCCATGAACTGCTGCTAAATGAAAATGCTCTTCTTTCTTCTCTGTCTTCTTGGTGAACCAACTCATGTTCTCCATATTTTAACTTTCCTAATATCCAGCTTTCTGCTCAAGGTTTCTTGTATGCTTTTCTTGTTGCTCCACCCCTACACAGCAATCAGTCTTTCATGAAACTACCTGCATACTTCCAGTGGGGATTAAATAATAAAAGCTGCATTTATTCCTGGCAGGTCATGTTGATTATCATAAAATGAAACCAATCAAAAAAACTTTTTTTTTCTCAAATGTCATGCTCTTCACAAAATCTGTTAATGAAATGAGCTTTAGAAACTACCCTGCAATAAACCAGTGCATATGTCTGTGATGTCACTTGTTCTGTACAAAGGAGATGAAACAAAACACTGTTTGGAGTTCTCATTTACATACATTAATCTGTTTTATTCTATTCCTTTTCAGAAAGTGGTTGATTTATATTTAAGCAGTTTGCAGCCTGCTACAGTGAGATGCCATATTTCTGATACAATAGTGTACATAATGTATTCTTTGACAGTATGTTTACTGTAATCTATCAGGAAATGCTATTTATTCATACAGCCACTTATAAAAAAGTCTGCCATTTCTGAAATAAAAGCTAATGATAAATAATGTCACTTATGCGCATGCATCCAAAATTAAATACAAGTCCCTGTAATTTCAAGAAGGTCAAGGTACCTCAGCTGTACTACCATTTAGCACAAAATTACTTCTTTAGAAGGTAAATTATGCCTGCCAATTTTCACTTAAATGTTAAACTGTTACCTTCTTCTATTTAACAAAACACTAAACTGACAGAGAAAAAGAAGAAAAAAGAAACAAATTCTTTTTTTTATTTTGAGAAGAGTTTTATTGAAACTTGTCAACACCTTACACAAGATATATTGCTGCCAATTATCTATAAACATATTATTAAATACATATGTTGCCACTGAATGTTTATATACTATTAACTGAATTTCTTCTGTTAGTGAATTAACTAGCTGTTAGTGAATTAAATATGAGACAAAGAATCAAAGATAATATTTTTTTAAAAATAACAGCAAAATAAATGAATGCAAATGTGTGACAAAATCTAATTCTCATCCAACCGTGAAATGTCCACTTGAAAATGTTAGTTCTATATATGAACTCTATTATAGTTCCAGGAAAAACTGAATAAATCTAATTCTGTAAGTACATAGGCATTTCTCCATTTCCCATGCATTACCTTACTCATTTGATTGCCTCTACTTTCCTGTTTTTGAAGATATATTTACCAAACTATTAATTTTTGAATTTATTCTTTTGCAAGTTTTTTGACCAGGTCTTATATTTGCCCAGAAAACTTTTTCCACACTTTTCTTATCTTGTTTTTGTGTTCTTTGCTGTTATGGGCTCTATATGAAGTTGTAATTTACCTCCCTTTCATGATGAACTCATACATTTTCTTTTGAAAGGACAACATTAACAAAGCATAAGCTCCATGGTTGCTAGATCAGTGCATTTGAGTGTCACTCAAGTGATGGTGACTTGCAGTGAGCATGAGTAAGTTATTAATTGCAAGTTGCTTTCAGATAATTTATGTGTTGTTCAGTTATCTACATCACCAGGACTTGTCCTGCATTTATCTTTGTGGCTTTATGACTGTGAGTATGCAACAAAAAGTCTGGCTTTTCCTAAGGTAGTAAAATTAATTATTTTGAATGTTTTACTTGCAGATTGAAGTAGTTTATTCTCTCCAGTGATAAATACAGGGGTGTTTACTGCCTTAGCCAGCAGCTAAAGGCAATGTGTTTGAACCATAGATTTTGTATGTAATATCTGTAAAAGTCCCATCTCATGAATTGAAATTCTTGGCATATCTATCCCCATGACTGCAACACAGAACATACTGAAACAAAGCCCTGGTTACCACTCACTGTAAGAAAGTCGTGGTTACCACTCATTGTCCTTGCAAGTGACAATGTTCTGCTCATAATGTGTTAGCAGCTAAATTGCACTTATTCTCCTGCTAAACTTCTAAGTTCCTTGCATTAACTGAAATGTTTTTATCCACTAGAGGGATAATTTTGTATTCTGCGTATGTTCTCGGACATATTCTCCTGAACACATTAATCCTGGGATGCCCTAATTGTTTCAAGAAGTCTCCTCTGAACACAGCGTGTCAGCAAAAGTCACTGAAGTCTTCATTATTATTATTATTTTCCTTCCAAATCAATGACAATGCCAACACAAACCAACCAACCAAACAAATAAATCTCACCCTTTGATGTACATACAAATTAAGCTTTATGTGAAAGAGTATTATGTAGTGTATTCTGCATGGGGAGACAGTTAATGTTAATATTGAATGCTACCTGTATATTGAACATTATAAACCACAGGCATTTCAGTCAAACAGCTGTACTATTTCTCTTGTCCTTTGACATGTTTTTCCTTGTTTTCCAGAGTAATTGAAAGGTTTTTGCTTTCACTGCCTTTTCTTGACAGAGATGCCACAAGGTATCTATACATCTCAAAGGCTAACACAAAATCAATCTGTGTGATTATGCAATTTAACTGCATTTGCTGCACTAATTTATCTTCTAGCATCTGTAAATTACTTTATTATAAAAAATTCAAAAGCTTAGCTGAAAGTCAAATTAGACCTGGTAGCAACACAAAAACAGTACCAACAAGGGAAATCTCTAAAAGCAACAGAAGACAACAAAACATCAAGTGATGTGTAGAAAGACATATAATGCTATATAAATTCATTAAGTGCTGACTATTGTTGTTTTATTTGAGATCTGAGTAAAAACATATTGCTAGAAGGCAATATATAATATCCCAAGTTGCCCTACAGGGAACCACTTTTCCATTTCTTATTAACCCATGCTATTTAGATATTGTATACTTATATTTTTGTTTAATGATACCATTTCCCAATTAAAATGGGAGGGACGGCGGATAATTGGAGACTTGCTAAAAGAAGACAAAAATTGTCCTTCAATTGGGTAAAGCTGATAGCTGAAAGTCTTTGCTGTAGTTATAAAATGACAGGTGGTGAATTCAATGTTAAATATTCATGCATGATGAAAAAGCAACCTATGAATTCAAGGTTAAACACTTATGTAAAAGAGCAGCATGGGAAAAAATAGAAACTTAGAAGGAAGCTAATGACCTTTAAACATCAAGGCAGAATTCCTATCCATTAGGAGGTCAGTGTGCTAATGCTGCATAAAAGTGCAGTGACATGATTTCTGGTGTTACATCTGACACTGAAGGAAATCCTATTCTCACTAAAAAAAAGGAATCCTTGTAAAAGAGGTGAAAATTTAAAAATGTCTCTCTTGCCTTTAAAAATACTACTTCAGTTTTCTTTTTTGTGGTTCTGGAAGAAGTTGACATAAGACTTGGCATTCTTATCAAGCAGAAAGTCTGGCAAAGGCAAATCTACTTAATGTTTGAATATCAAACAGGTAGTAAATGTAAGGGCTTGAGACAGTAAAGACACACAGAAGTAACCTTGTACTCCCACACATTCTTTTTACCATGTTCTCTATCCCAAACACCATAAATAAGGCATCTGATAATTGAGTTCCAGAATAGAAAGCTTCTGCAGACTGTATGTTAATCATTGTGGAGGCAAGTCAAGACTAATAATTTCTAGTCAATCTGACACTGAGGGAAGATTTTGACTAAAAATCCAAAATATGTCTGTCATACTTCTTACAAGATTATTTTAAATGCATTATTTCTGGATGACTTCAAAGTGAAATTTTGTCTATAATAATTATATATGATAGTCAGTAGGAAAAAGGTTAGCAAAAGAAAAAAAAAGGAAAAAATATCCTACTGTAAAAATATAGTATAAATATACAATGTGTTTCCTCTGAAGAAGAAAACCAGCCATTTATAAACTTACAGAAATCTTAAAATAATATAATATCATGATGCTCTGCCTTTTAAGACTCCTAATTGACGCGTTCCCCTGCCCGCTATCAAGCAGCTTCCCAGCTGGTCCCGGCTGCCCTGGCGGGGAACGGTCACAGCCTCGGTAGGGTCTGCAGGACCGGCAGGACCCACCCGGTGGGTAAGGGCATTGCTGCACGGGCGGTGGAGGGGCGGCTATGGAGAAGGAAGGAGAAGGAGACTTCCCTGAGGGGCCATGGGGTGACGTTTATTGGGGTCCCCCAGGCACAGCCCAGCGAAGCCCGGAACTGCGGCCGCGCAGGGGGTTTTAGGGTACAGACACAAGGAGGGGTGGGGGATTTCCCAGACTTGCCCCAATCAGGGACTGAGCCTCTCTGAGCTTTCTAGAAGGAGGAGAGGCCTCCCTGAGACTGGCAAGGTCTGGGAGGGGAGCAATATATGACTGACATATAACAGACTTGGGGTAAACAACTCAAGGGGATTTCCAGGGGTGGGGACTATACCAAGTGGGGAAGGGAATAGGGGGAAACATGGAATGAACCATTAAATAAGCTTTTACAGAACAGAAGGAAAACTACACTTAAATCATTCGATAAAACCACACCGCAACACCTAATGAAATATATATGTTGATGAGTAAGTAGAGTATTGTGTGAAGTTTATACTTACAAAGCCAAAGTGTCCTTGATGATCATAAAATCATAGAATGCTTTGAGTTGGAAGGGACTCTTTAAAGGTAATCTAGTCCAACCTCCCTGCAATAAGCAGGGACTTCTTCAACCAAATCAAGTTGCTGAGACCCTGTCTAACCTGACCTTCAAAGTTTCTCCAGAGGGCAATTACCACCTCTCAGGGCAACCTGTGCCAGGGTTTTACCACTCTCATATATCCAATCTAAATTACCTGTCCTTCAGATTAAACCATTACCCTTTCTCCTGTCACTACAGGCCTTGGCAAACTGTCTCTCTCCTGCTCTCTTGTAGCTTCTTTTTAGGTACTGAAAGGGGCTCTAAGGTGTCCCTGGAGCCTTGTCTTCTCCAGGCTGAGCAATCCCACCTCTCTCAGAGGAGAGAGGGCCTCTGATCATTTTTGTGGCCCTTCTCTGCTCCAACAGATCCATGTCTTTCTTATGCTGGTTACCCCAGATGCAGCACTCCAGGTGGGGTCTCACAAGAGTGGAATAGACAGCGAAAATCAACTCCCTTGACCTGTGTGCTACATTGCTTTTGATGAAGATTATAGCTTTTCCTTCTTTGCTATAAATGCCCAAATAAAACATGACTGATTTGCCTTCATCTCTACAGAACACCCGTACTGCTTAACCAAGTGAGTCTATTCCCAAATACTAACTGCAGCAACTACCTGCCTGCATAGTCTGTACAGCCAAGAGAGACTGATTTACAGATGGGGCTCGGGCTCCTTTGTCATGTCTTTTCTAAGGCTCATGTTGTATAAACACCAAGCAACTAAATCCTTTCTGAATGCAGGTAAAGTAAGCTTTAGAATAAATAATTTGGAGACAGTTTTCAATCCTTGCCAATCACATAAGAAACAAAAGATTTTTTATCAGTGACCCAAAGTTTGGTAAATAAGAGCACAGCTATTCCTTAGACTACTTTACTTGTTGATTATAGATACTTATAATCTATCAGTTGGCTTGCCCCTCATGTGGATGGCACCGGATGATACGCTCTGCATACCTCACTCAATGCTAGTCTACAGAACAAGCTTCATAAATGCACGAGGTTTTGCCATAGATAATTATTTTTAATTGAAATAGTGTAGAAATGGAAAAGAGCAGATTCCTTTGTATAAACAATATACCAAAAAAAAAAAGCTCCCATCAGAATGCGTTCTAACATGTCTGAATTTGTAATTCTATGATTTTAGTCATAGTAAAGAGTAGATTTCCGTTATGTTAATTGAACCAAAAGAAATCGCATAGATGAAGCCCTGCCCACAATATATCCTAAAAAAAAGGAATAGTATCCGTTGTTACAAAAAAGATATGGTCCTTAGATGGAAGTAGAAGCTTTACACATTGAGAGAGGAAACAAGAAAGCTGAGATTAAAAAAATAGAGAGAAATATCAGCTAGACAGAGTAGAGAGAAGTATCTAGCAGAGTGTAGACAGAGGGGGATACAGAGCAATACAGGAAGTATAATATTGAGAAAAGAGCAACTATAGAAAACTAGTTTTGATGGGAGTCCAGAAAAAGAATGAAGAAAAAAAAAAATGAAATAGTTTGTTGTCACTGGGGATACTCAACAACAGTGAAGGAAAAGAAATGGAAAATAAACAAGATGGGGAAAGGAAAGTACAGGAAACAGAACAGTGAGGGGAGTAATGGAGTAGGTTTTATAAAAGGCTTTTCTTGTTTGTGTTTTTGAGACTCTTTTTTCCCCCCAAGAAACACCACATCTACATGGAAGAGGATAATGCATTACCTTTTATTTAGGGGATTTAGAGGTGAATCATAAATATAAACCATAGTAGAAAAACAGTAGGCTAGCTGTCTTAAATAACCAAAGTAACAAGGAAATTCAGTGTCTGTGCTTTTAAAGCAGATTTTTTTTTTTTTTGGCTAATCTCAAAGTATAACTTTTATAAATCTTCAATTCCTCTTGCCATGAACTGTCATGTGTGCTTTTGTCTGGAAGTGTTGTACACTCACCTTGGAAGTTATAAGCCCCCATGACATTTACCTCTTCAACAAAGAAAACATTCAGCATGGCAATAATCTTTTGACAGAAGGACTTCCCTAGGAGCAGAGATCTTTTCACACTTTTTTTACTGTTCTACAGTCTCCAGTAGGAAAAGCAAGGGGTTATAAAACCCTTGAAAAACAGGATATCTAGAGATTCTTTTCCTTTCCTCAGATACAGTTCTTTATTATTTGGATTTCAGTCCAGTGTTTTGTGTTGTCAATCCTGCTTCACTTTTCTTCTTCTTACCTCAAAACAAGCTTCTCTTCCTTCACATCCTACATCTTTATCACGGGTTGGTTTTTTGGTTTTGTTTGGTGTTTTTGTTATTGTTTGGGTTTTTGGTTTGGTTTGGTTTTGTTGTCTGCACCATGCTTATCTCTCATAGAGAAAATGTGAAAAAAAGAAAAGGAAAAAGACAAAGAGAAACAAATGGTATGTCACTATACTCTCAGTTAGATCAGGTATGGAGATCTGGAGCTAGAGAATCAAAGCAGAACTGATTAAGCTAATGGCCCACTACCAGCATTAGAATTGTCATAAATCTCTGCCACATCCAGACAACAGGAGGCAGCAGAACCCTGTGTTGGCACAAATTCCAAGGATCTTTTCTGAGATTCTTTTTATTGTTTTCCTTTTATGCTAGGACCTTTATCTTCTCAAGATAGGTGCAATTTAGTTTAGCTGCACCAATACACAAGTCTGTAACAATTATATTTATGTTATTAAAGGAAGCACTCTCTAGCTCTGAGAACAAGTGGCATTTCACAGCTCCCATCCAGATGGCTAAATCTCTGAAACTACAGTGACTTCAGACTGCCTTTTGGAATGGGTTTGGTCAGTGTTGTCCCCTGAACTGTGCCCAGCAATGGTTTGTCCAAATGTCTGTGTTACCAAGATAATAGTAGCAGTGACTCCGTGGCATAGCCTCTTCCCATACCCTTGTTCATGTTAATTTATAGAACAGGAATTACCAATAAAGAATTTAAGTTCTACTGTAATGCAACCAGTAAAATGAAACTGGTAGATTTCCCACTGTTATGTTAATCTCTTTGGGTGTATTTGTACACACTTCTTTAAATTCCAATCAACAATAAAAATCAGAAAATAAATAAATTCTTTTTCCTATTCTGGAGAATAATCTTAGCAGACCAAAATCTTTCACTGCTTTCGTTTGTCACAGATTAAAAGATTTGCAAATGGAAATTCTGGCTTGGAAACCATCTGTGAGACAGATATAGGTCTCTGTAAACATGTCGCAGGAATAAAAGTTGGAAGGTAGATTGGATTTGTATATTAAAAATGCACACTTAAAAAATTTTACTTTTAAGGCTCAAGCTGGAGTATATCTGAGCTGTACAAAAGAATGCAGATACAAAAGCATTTTTTAGGAAGGAACTGCAGTGTCTCACAGGCCTGTCTTTAACTCGGGATTGGTTTTTTCCACAGTCCAAAATGGGTCACTGAAGCAGCCCTTGGCACTTTGCTGGATCTGAGCAATTTCAGAACACCATTGTGGGACCTCAAGGGTAATTTTTCATGTATTGTTTGCACAGACACTTTGCTATTTTACTTTGCCACACTGACACTATGTTCTCTTTCCTCCTACTGAAATTCTTGTTTGTTTCTTATATAGATGCAAAGGGGAATGAACATCCCACAAAAGGGTTGTTTGTAGTGATCTCAGCATTTTAACAGAGAACTAAAGGAACGTGGTACTCCATTTAAAAAAAAAATCCTAAACAATTTGAAACCATTTCTTGATACTATAAACAATGGCAGAAGGATTTTATCTATGCAAAAACACAGACTTAAATGAAAATTGCTCTGCCACTGCCTGTCTTATTGTTAAATTACTCAGCAATCTCCTCTATTTCTTAGACTTTTTTTATTAAGGTAGACCAGTGAAAAATCTTTCACAGATATACATTTATTCATCCATATTAAGAAAGAGGCCAAACAGATCCTTTAATTATGAAGATATTAGTGTCAACAGCCCAATTAAAATTTTAAGGTTATTTATGTAGTATGGATTTTCAGCAAAAGATTAATTCTGATAGGGGAATGGTGAGCCAACAAGATTTTCTTACTTTGATAACAAATACTACAGTCAAAGTCAGTTCAAAATGCAACCTCTTTTGCACAAAACTGTAAGAAATTTAATAATTTCCCTTCCTCTAAACACAGATATAAACTTTAGGAATTCAGTCCTGTCCTCCTGAATTTGCTCATTTTCATTTTAAAAGATATCTACAAATTTCTAGTGAATGAACAGCTGCAAGTTCTTTGAGCAGCAGCTCAGCATGTAGAAAAGCTCAGGAAATAAGTAGAGGGATTCTGTTTGTTTTCAGCTATGGGTAAAAAAATATCCCTGAACACAAAGACAATTTAAATATGTTCTGGGGTAAAACCGAGATTCTCTCTCTCTCTCTCTCTCTCTCCCCCCCCCCCTGAAGAGTCTAGCACCAAAAACAAAATACAGAAATCATTTAGAGGCTACCTAGGACCACTATGTCTGACAAACATTTTTCATAAAGAAAAGCTTTCTGAAACTTAAAAGGAAATATAAGTCATATGAGAAAACTAGGAATAGTGTTAGAAAAGATTGATTTTTTTTTTTCCCTAATTACCTAAGTTTCATTTTCAAAATATATACTTATGGTTTAGGCTCTTCAGTTTATCCTGCTGCCTATAGTTCAGGGATAAGAGAAAGCTGTGACTTTCAACTAATGGTGTGGGACTGCTGGCCTGCTGCCTGTTTGAGACAATGTCAACCCAATTCAGGGAAGGATTTCTCTCATAATGGCATTTGCTCCCACTGCTGCTTTCTAACACAGCCCTCCAAGGATGTCACTTTAAATTGGAAAAGAGAATAACACTGCATGAAAATGTGGGTTGTGCTATGAGGTAGAGAAGGTTTTACAGCAGCTAGGAATTTCTTTCCCTGTGTTGTGGCTCTATGTAATATTGCTCCAGACTATTAAAGTTCCTGTATTAGAATCAGAATTGGAAATATACTCTGTATGTCATCATTTGGATTTAGAAAATGATACATTTAAGAAGCAATAAAACTCTGGCATGACCTGCAGAGCCTGAGGCATTCTAAAACTTTTCCATTTCCCTTGATCAAGGATAATGTTTTATACTTTGTAGGCTGATTAAAGTCTTCAGAAAAAAAATATTCCAAAGTGATGAATAAAGACTATTCAGAACAATTTTAAGTAGATCAGAGAATTATCAGGATAGATCTTTGATTATAAAAAAAGATTTGATACCATTAAATTAAAATTTGAAATTTGAATACTAAGACTTTTTAGATTTCTACTAAAGGTAGAATTTCTACTAAAGGTAAAGTCTTTGTAGTGATGAAGAGAGATGGATAATCCAAACAAGTGACTAAAAATTTTGCTAAAAATGAAATTGCATTGATTCTTCATAGGTCAAACCCAGTTTTTAGTAAATAATTTGTTATTTACATTGTTATTATAATCAGTATATTTGTAAAGCTAAACCAAGAATTTTCATTTTAGACATACCATGAGGATCATGAGTTCCATCTAAAAAACTTTGTGCAGAAATCCAGGATCAGTGTTGGGGAATTTATGTAATAACAGATCTTACATCTTCAGGATTTTACAATTAAAACAAAATTATTTTTGTCTGTATATTCCTAGGAGGCTTTTTTTGTGGGGTTTTCTCTTTTTTTGTTGTTTTTTTTGTGGTGTTTTGGGTTTTTTATGAAATAACAGATTGAAGTACCAAACCCAGAAACTTTTACCATTATCACCCTCTCAACAGATTTAATTTAAATCCAGAATATCATCAGAGGGTCAAGCTAAGCCAATCATCCCTGTCTATACTTCTCAGGATGAGTGCATGTACAGAGAACTTCTGTCACAGTTTAACCATTTCATGTCCAGACCATGTTTTATAGCTTCTGGTGGAATTAAAATTTTTATTTGGCCAAGCAAACGCACCTAACTGTACAGTGTTGATTGTGGTTGTTGCTGGGACTGCAAGACATGCACTATTTCTTTGTCATAAGTAGTGATTTTAGTTTTATAAAATAATGCCACAGGTTTTCTTTCCAAAGTAGTTGTCGTTACTGTGAAATCTCATGAGCCAGTTTTTCCAGGAGGAGGGGAGAAGTATACTCCACATATTTCCAAACAGTAAAGGGAATATTTCAGCAAGGCCAGGGAGAGAAAAATCTTACTTTATGTGTATTCCTGTGTTTACTCACGCTCATTTGTTCTGCTTTATATCAACTCTGTGGTGGATTTCTGGTGTAAAATAATTTGTAGATGCTTAAAGTGTATTTGTGCAAATACTGCTATCCCAACCTAATCCTTGGAGATAATACTGAAATGATACAATATCTCCTATCCAATATCACTGTGAGAGAGCAAATCTCAAGATCCCAAGACAGAACTGACTATAAATATTTTATAAGATAGATGTCTAATGGGCAGATCCTATTTGCAGTGAGAAAGAGGCCTTTATTCTCTTCTTCTCTTCTCTTCTCTTCTCTTCTCTTCTCTTCTCTTCTCTTCTCTTCTCTTCTCTTCTCTTCTCTTCTCTTCTCTTCTCTTCTCTTCTCTTCTCTTCTCTTCTCTTCTCTTCTCTTCTCTCCTCTCCTCTCCTCTCCTCTCCTCTCCTCTCCCCTCCTCTCCTCTCCTCTCCTCTCCACTCCTCTCCCCTCCCTCCCCTCCCCTCCCCTCCCCTCCCCTCCCCTCCCCTCCCCTCCCCTCCCCTCCCCTCCCCTCCCCTCCCCTCCCCTCCCCTCCCCTCCCCTCCCCTCCCCTCCCCTCCCCTCCCCTTCCCTTCCCTTCCCTTCCCTTCCCTTCCCTTCCCTTCCCTTCCCTTCCCTTCCCTTCCCTTCCCTTCCCTTCCCTTCCCTTCCCTTCCCTTCCCTTCCCTTCCCTTCCCTTCCCTTCCCTTCCCTTCCCTTCCCTTCCCTTCCCTTCCCTTCCCTTCCCTTCCCTTCCCTTCCCTTCTCTTTTCATCTTTTTTTTTTTTCCTCTATAGCCCAATATGGGTAAGGAAGAATCAGCATGAGATCATTCAGGGTTGAAAATTTCCCTCATCAGTCTGAGAGTACATAAACCAAAATTTTCTAAGATAAGCATGTCACTGTCTTCTTAACTATTTAAACATTTTGAAAAAGTTTCTTGTTTATACTTTTCAAAATCTTATCTCTTTATAAAGTAGCCTAGCCCAGTTACAAGGGTTTTAAGAACATCATGGGGAAACAAACAAACAAAAAAGAATTACTTGAAACTGACAAAAATATTTTTTCCCTCCTTTCCTCTGTAAAAAATAGTATTGTTCTTACTAAACAAAATTAAAGATTCCTAAAGGAAGGGAGTATAGCATGAGAAACAGTACATTGCTTACATGATTTATAGGGTTCTTCAGTTCATTAGCACATGTTTATGAGTTCAGAAATTACACATTAATTCCAAATTCTCAGTTTTCTCATTTATATAAAAATATGTGGACATAATAAAGCTATTGTGATATGAGTAGTGTATTAGTAATTTTGCTGGAGATGGTTAGTATTGGCATATGATTTAACAGATACATTGAATATTGTTGTTTGTCCAGCATACGGTACTGTAGCAGATAAGCTGAATAACACTGGGAACTACTAAAGGGATTTTGTTTTGAGCATTGTTGCATTTGCACTGTATTGAACAATTTGTCATTCTGTAATCTGGGCTGTGGTTCATGAAGATATTGGGTTTCTAGCTGAAGGAAACGTCCACACTAGTTTGTTCAGAGGCAAATATCATTAAAGAACACATAATTATTTGAGAAAATAAGGTAAGTCTTTGGGGCCTTTCCCCTCTTATGACTTTTTAAGGATGTTACCTCAAGATTTTGATGTTTTCTTGCATTTCATTTCTTCCATTATGAACTAGAGGGCTCAAAAATTCAACCCAAATAAAAGGAAAAAACATAGATTTCACCTCAATTTTATTTTTTTAATTTTTTTTTTTATTTTTATTATTTTTAACAACATTACCTCTCCTACAGCAAAGATAATCAACACAGGAAAAGATAAAATATTATGTACTCAACAAATTATGAGACTGGGCCATAAATGTAATTTTATATCACACAGCATTAGATACATTCCTAGAGTTAATAAGTAGAATAAAAATCTTTTTTTGTGAAAGAAAATTAACTTAAAAGAAATCTTTGCAAACATTCTGGTTAATAAAAGAAAACTTTAGAACTTAACCTTTGCTAACAGTTTCACTTTGCTTACTTTATTGAACAGAAGGTGCTATTTTCAGTACTCTGAAGAAAGTCTGCTACTGAAAGAGAAGGCAACATTGAAATTCTTCAGCAACATTTTTTGTTAAACTTCATTAAATTGGATGAAATAGGATCAATTTCAGAAGAGTGATGGGCAGTAATGAAGAAAGGCCCAGTGCTACTGAGAGCAACACATAGCTGATGTTTTTATTCTGAGACCTGTTCCATGAGAACATTCTTATTCCTTTGAAGCTGTTCCCTGTGTAATTATCACCTTCACTGCTAAGGACAAACTGCACATCATTTAATCACTCCATCCACAAAGTCCTTGCCTATGACATCCAAAAGCAGGCAAGAAGGTGTTACTGAAATGGAAAAGGACATAGGAGTTCTTTTTTAATATTGTAATCAAAGAGAACCAAAGCTTTTCCATTTGCTGTAAGATAACATATGATAAGCAACCATGATGGAGATGGCAGAAAATGTTGCACAACCTTTTTTCATGCAAAGTTTTCCAAAATACATATTACATTCAACCTTCAGTTTCTCTGATAAGATTACAAAAGTTTATATACTATTAAGGCATTAGATAATATATTTCATTCAACTGCTGTTTATGGTCAGTAAGACAGAGTAGTACACTGTGGCTCATGACCTGAATCAGGTGATGAAAAGCCAGGCTGACTCTGTGATCTTACTCATAATTCCCCTACCAGCCTTTTCTTTCTCTGCTTAATTGAATTCTGTTTGAGATAGGGAAATTTTACAATACCATTTCCTAGTGTGTCTTGAGCTTGAAATCTTTCTGGAAGTTATTTCTGCCTTAAGTAAGTATACTTACTCTTTCTAAAGTAGCGTCAAGTTGAATAGTTAAACTACAGTGTACAGCAGTCTATTTCTCTAATATGACCAGCGCTTGGGAATAGAAATATCAATATCAGTCTTGTAATAAGCCATACTATATGGTTATTTTCTCAGGACTCATAAACACCTCCTAAAACACTTTCTACACAAATATTATTTAAATCCTTCCTCTGTGGTAGCATTCACAAAAACTCTAGCAATATTCTTCAGAATGTGATCAGTCATCAAAATTCCTGATCCTAAAAACAGCATGCAGTGATTTTGACATAGGTGAATGTGATATCTGTCCTTGGTCTTCTGGTCTTGCCTTGCACTCTTCAGAATAGGATTCACACAGAGCTTCCTGGATCAATTCTACCATTCAGGATGCAATGATTTATGTAGCTAAGGCAGGTAAATACACACTATCAACCTTCTTACAGCAAATCTCACTGCTGAGTCAACAATTCTCATAAACTCAAAATATTTCACAGGAAGGACTCAGAGTCAGAAACAGGAAATCAGACGTACTGGCCTGGATTAGTTTAGAGTGTAATAGTTTTCCAAAAGGTAATGAAAGTATGCATTTACTGGGTGTTAAACAAGTCTGAGGTACTTTTTTAAAACTGTTTTTTCTTTTGTTTTCATACTATACCAAGTATTAAGAACAAGCTTTTCAAAAGTGACATTTAAGATCCTTTGCAGAAACAACAGAGCGTCTGGTCTTTGAAATTAAGTTTTTAAATGGTGCAAAATTGATTCAACAAACCTCATAAAAGCTTTTCCGGGGCTAGAATGTTACCCTTCATATATGGTGTTTTTGAGAACCAATTTATTTTGACTTGGAAGTGGTATTCAATGTCTGTAAATGAGTTATTGGAAAAGTTATTTCTGGAGTCTTAGAAACATTATACATGTAAAATTCTAAAAAGTAATAATGCAATATTTATTTTATTAGTACAATAAAAATGAAAGAAGAGGAGAAGAAACAAATAATCTACCTTTTCTTGATAATCTTTTCACCCAAGAAAAGAAAGTTGCAGCCTGATTGGGGGGAGTGTTAAAAAGAATGTGTATTGTGACATTTTCCAGTTACATTTCTTTCTGTATCTTCTGTCTTAAATATGTAGCTTCTGTTCTCCTAATGTGAAAAATTCCCTTTGCTGTCAGCCTGGTAATTAAAGTACAGAAATATTTTAGATGATAAAAACATGAAGAGACCTGCTAATATTTCAGAGATTATTTTTTTCCTTCATTTTATTCAAATATGGAAATAAGAATACTTAGTAAGCTTGTAAAGATACAATGATTATGGAACAACATGGCTGTGGTAGACAGATTCAAGTTAAAAGTCACTGCCAAAAGAACAGTCATCTTGAATTCTATCAAACATAGCAGAAAATATGTGCCAGAGCGCCTAGAAAGTCTATTTGGGCTAAATCTCATTCAGATGGTTGGATCAGATGGTTGTTTATTTAAGGTACATCATGCATATGCATTAGGGAAGTGGGATGGCTGATATTTTTGCAGAGGAATGTGTGTAATTTTCCTACTGAATATCATAATAATAAATAAATTAAATCTTTTTTTTTCCCCTCACTATTTACATATGTTTCAAATGCATTCCCTTAATGTGAGTCTGCCTGAAATATCTTAATTCATTGTTTATTGGAGCTTCACTTTCCCTCCTTCTCACAGCTGTTAAGACAATATCTGCTCAGTATTCAATTTGTGATTTTAAATCCCAACTTGCAAGTTTTTTGGTTTTGTTTGTTTGGTTGGTTGGTTGGTTTTTTTGTTTCTCAATCTTTATATTCAGGGAAAATCTCATTGAATTAGGCCAATTTGATTTGGTATAGGACTACATGAGCAGAAAGCATGACCAATATCCTTTTCTCTAACATTCCAGCCAACAATTTGTACCAGAAAAAGTAAGAGAATATTTTAATCACATACGGAAATCCTTCAGAACCCCATAGAAAATCCAGGCTCCATAAGAAAATACCAATATGTGGCTAGGTAGCAATAGTACACCATGGGAAGAGAACAGGATACATTGAGGCTATGCTGATGTTCAGTTTTGGCAGAATGACAATAGATGTTACCCAAGCAACTGGACAGATTGGAGGGAATAACTGAAAAACTTACCCCAATTCCACCCAAAGGATGAAAGCCAGGAAAGAACCAGTGAAAACTGTAGTCCTGAAAATAAAATATTACATGGAAGAAATTCATTGCTCATGAAGAAATTCTGCTTTTGATAAATCACTCACCAAGACATAAAATTGATTGAAAAAAATGTTTTCAATGATAATTCAAATCTCTTGCAGCCCAAATTGAAACCCAAACACAGAAAACAATCAACACACCAGAACCATAGAAGGAAAAAATAAGTTGATGACACCATGGGAAAGTTGATGAGAACTTTTTACCCATAAAGGAATGTCAAAGGCAAAATTTCTTACACGATAAAGTTCTTTTCAATTCATTTGCCCAAACTAAACCAAGAAAATTGGTATTTTCATGATTATTCATCCAGGTATTTTTTAACCAAATAAATTAAAAGTTATTGCTAATAACTAATATAATGTTAGTTATTTATTTAGCAATACTTTAGAAGTTATTGGTATATTACAGTTACAGGAAGGATAGAATTTCTTAACTTCAGTTCACACTTCATCTCCTCTAAAACTCAATGAGGAAGTAGAAAAGGAGGATATAGGTGTTAAGGTTTATTAACTAATTTCAAGAAAGATACTTGCTGTAAGACCAGCTGCTAGTGTTGACTGTAGTTCTCAAATCAAGGCAAGTATTTCAAATTCAAAGTCGTGGAACACCTATTAAAGTACAAATTCTGTGTTGCATCACTTGCACCCTCGATATTTTGGTAATGTTACATACATGCTGCCCAGACATTCATGACTACTAGGAGGTCCACAGAATCATAGAATCATTTAAGTTGCAAAAGATCCTTAAGATCATCAAGTCCAACTGTAAATATAATACTGCCAAAGTTGTTGCACAGAAGAATTTGAAATTACAGAAAAATATGTTTTCTTGAGGTGTGAGGTGAAAAAGCGAATGATTAAAATTCACATTTATTCTCTCTCTGTGTTTGAACAAGTCTCAGAGATAAAAGTAGGTTAATGACACAACAGTAGAAATTCTATGGGAAGGGAACATGAGACAATTTTTTAAATTTGCCACCAAAAGTGATACTCTAGACTGTCTTTGCTCTTCTGTCTTTTTTAGGTCTTGCTGAAAAGGAATGCTGATTCCTACCTTGTATTAAATGTCTTTTCTTAGTGCATGTGCCCTTGGAAACAACCTGGATTATCTCTATTGTTCCCTAATTATCTGGGGAAATATAAATAAAGATGCATTTCTTACATGAGATTTTTGAATATTAGTCAGACTGTACGAATAAATATGTTGGTCATTTCTCTTGACTTAGGAAATGTTGTTAAGAAGTAAACATTTTTTACCAGGACCACAAAGTTTTGTTTTCTTCTGCTTTTTCTTCTTCCTATCTTTCTCTGAAAACACTGGATAGATTTTGACTGTTTTAATATACCTTTTCCTTTTGAGGTTACTTCTGCCTCAGTACCTTTCCTGTTTATATAAGATATACCATGACATGTCAATTATTGCAAACACAAACAGAACAGAGGGGTGATAAGCCCTCAAAGCTGTATAAGTACAAATCTTCAGGTGGAGGAGGTCTATTCATAAACCACCACCAGAAAGAGACAATCTGAGGTCAAAGATGGCTGGCAGCACTCTCACTCCTGTTGTGCTTTCAGATGTGAAATTGTTCTCTGCAGCCTAAAGGACTGGGAAAATGTGCATCGACAGGAAGAGTGTGAGTGTGTGTGTGTATGTGTGTGTGTGAGATAAGGGACTTCAAAGCTCAAGACTAGTAGAACTGGTTACTGATTATAACAAACAAAGTTAAAAATAGAAGTTTTATACGTGTGATTTATTACAAGTAACTTTCTCTCTACTGTACCATTAGGAAATGTCCTCTTCCTCTGATTATCCCTCTCTTTAGGCATGAGTTGTCTAGAGTTGTTAGGAGGGAGGGGAACATTAATGGTTTTTAATCAGGCATCCAGTGAGGCAGCACAGAAGAGGAAATTATTACTTTTTTTTTTAACTGAATGCACTGGTAGCAATGTACCCAAATGCCCAAAATTAGCTTTATTTTTCAATGTTTCTAGAGGAGCAGAATGCAGGATCCGTAGCATACGTATTAACAACACTGATTATCCATATGACTGCTGCTCTTCTTGAGCCCTGTATATTTTAGGAGATACATTTTCTATCTTTATGCTTTGTGCTCAGAGTGTGAAATTCAATAAAATAAACTAGAGCAGTATCATTGATATCATGGGGTTTTTTACTGCTTCCTATTGGGTCCATTAGACTAATTAATTCCTGTGAAATAACCATATATATTCTACATGTGATTCCTGGAAACATGGGCAAGAGAAGGTTTCAGGGTCTTTGTTGTTCTTCATTTATAGTTTTCCCAGCTATTTCCCTTAATTCTCTCCAGAAGAAGAAGTAATTCTTGCTCAAATATCTTTGTGCTCTTACTCCCTTTCCCCACAGTTGCTGGCTGAGTTGCATTGACAATAACTTTGCAATGTGTTGCTGATGTTTTTTTCTTCTCTCAAATAAGTGCAAACACATTATATTTTATCACCTTTTTACATGTCCTTAGAGACAGTAAGTAATGGAGATTTAAAAGAAAAAAAATCAATATTTTAATTAAGAAAATGCATGCCAAGCATGTTTTGATTCAGAGGGAATTAGTTGTCTCCCTGGAAGGATTTTAAGTTAGGGATTAAATGGCAAAATTTGGGATGGTATTGTACTCATCCTCAATGGTCATAGCTAGCATATCAGCCAATTTGGTGGGGTATTATTTAAAAATAGGAGAATTTTGTAAATGTCCTCCCAAACAGAAGGAGTCTATGTAGAGTCAAGATTTGTTCCCTTTTGAGCTGAAATTTGGGATGGCCATGAAGAGAAAGTCCTTACTGGTCTGTCAGGCCTTAGCTGACCATAACAGAAAAGAAAGTGCAGATGAGGTACCACCAGTTTTGTTATCAGTAATATCTGGGAAACAAAGACTACAGAAATAATTTTGGGGTTTTTTTTCAAGTGAAATATTTTAAACATTTCTCTAGAGTTTTTCAATTTCTATCTATGACAGTAGTTAGAGAGATTTAAGTAATTCAAAGAACACTGTCAAAGGTATTAGCAAAAGTGGTTTTAATCTGAAATTTTTAAAGTGCCATTTAACCAAGCTAAGTGGCAAGGTTCACTCTATCACTGCATAAAAAGACACACAAAGGAAAACTGACTAAGAATCAAGGTAGGATGAATTACACAGAGACTGAAGACATAAAAGTGTGAGGGAGACTCTCCCATTGAGTCATGAGATCCAGAGAGGATCTCCCTGCTTTCTAAACTTCTGATATAGCTGCAATATTTCTGGAAAAGAAGTGATTGACTTGTGGTCAAAATATATACAGTGGAAAATGGATGCATTAGACTCCTTGTTCCCACAACTTTCTTTGGTCCTTGACAAGTGACTCTTGGAAAAACTGTGGGTCATTATGTGTCTTTAGTGGTTTCCTAGAGGAGGAACAGCTGGGAGCTACAGCCCAGGCCTTTACTCCCTTTGGAAACTGCACCAAGGTATTGTTAATTTAAGGTGTCAAGGGCATGTATCACAATGACCAACTTCTAAATTTTTGAAGTGCTTATGTGAAATACTTTGCTCAGTGTACATTTTTGAAAGAAAACATTAAGATGTTAATCTTAATCTCAAAAATGATATCTTTTTGTTTTTATTATCCAAATATAACTAACCATAAATTTGTTATAAAAAATTCTATTTATTTAGTTGCACCTATACAACAGTGGACATATCTAAATTGTCAAGCATGTATCTTAATTGGTATCAAATTATTATAAATTAAAAAGAAATGTTAATTTAAGAGCAATCAAATCTTTATTTAAGATGTTTAATTTAATGTGTCATCAAAAATTGTTTGCGAGGAAAATCCCATCTGAATTACTATCATAGTCTTGTTATTATCCTGAGGCAGTGAGAGTTAGTTAAAATTTCATTATAGGAATACTATATATCAAAGAATTTTTACATGATGCTCCACAATGTGATACATTATCTAGTCTAGTCAATTACATATTTGATTTTTATTTAAAAATTGTATCAAGTAGATAAAGAGGTTTGGAGAACCCATTTTATGCTGATGCAGCAATAAATGCAAAGAATCTCTTCCTTAGTTCCATCTTAATTGGAGGAAACTAAAAGCTGTAGTTCATAAGGAAATTCTCATGCACCATTACTTATTTTCAATTTTAGACATATGGGTACTTTTGCAGCATTTGAACAGTAGCAATGGAGAAATATTGCCTTGGTTTCTAAACTGCCCCTCATTTTTGTAAACACTTCAATAACATTCTCAATTTAATATTCCTATTACCATTTCCCACAGTGAAATTATAATATATCAAATATATTTGGTCTATTTATTAAGAATGTATCTAGATGGACTTAATTACTTGGGCACTTTTGTTCCATCAGCTTTGTTTAGAAAGTTTTCTAGGACAGAGCAAGATTTTTTTGGATGAGTCCTTCCAAGCAATTCTTTCAACAATGGAACACTTCTTCAGCTTGCTCACTTAGGTGCAACTAAAGAGCTGTCTCTGAGAAATTAGTTTCAATTATATGAATGTGATTGTGATTATAACTAAGTAAAAATAATTGTAATCATTAATCAATAAGTTATGTAGAAACTCCCTCATCTGCTCACAGCAGGTAACAGTTGGCTCAAGTTTCTCTTCTTGCAAAAATGTAAGAGTACTAATACCTCCAAACTGATAATGCATCTGCTGTAGCAGTACACGTGTTTCTGCTGTCTGGCTCCTAACGTTTGCACAATTTTTCTCAGTTGAGTTTGATCAGACAGCTGTAATAGGAAGAATGTCAGTGCTTCAATTCCCATTCTTATAGTTTGTAGTAAGTTAGAAACCTGGTGACTTGAATCTTCTGATCCCTCAGAGTCATGAAGTAGGAGAATGCCATGCAGTTGTCTCCGATAAGGTTACTTAGACCAGATTTTCTTGAGTTGAAGGGAATTTAAAAGCCTAGTTTTAATCCTAGGTGATGTGTAAACTTGCATATCATTACCACTGCTTCATTATTTAAAAACTGATAATACATAATTTATGAATGGCTTCCAGAATATGGGTTCTGACACTTGTACATAACAAAGTGACTTCCAAAGCCCAGAGTTGCAGGTTTACAGTCTGGAGAAAAGTAGCATTTCAAAACCAGATTTACATTTGAAATTTTGTAATTATTGCTATCAAAATTTTCCTGTTGCTTGTCTAGTTTTTGTTTTCCCTCCTCAGAATTACCCTATGAAACTCAGGCACTTAACTCTCAGCACTAGGTTCTGCCAGAGAGAGGAAGACCATAAACAGCAGGGTGCAAAATACAAAACCTGGAGACTTAAAACTTCCTTTTTGTCTAATCCAGAAAAAAGTCAGCAAAAAATATTAGAAGCTGATTATTTTAAATTCAAGTTTATACAGATTGTATTTTTCTATCCGTATATATATTCATATACATACATATATATGTACCTATACACACACAACTACCAAGGCATATCTCAAAAATTATGCTTTGATAGATTCACTATGTTTTCATTTAATTTAGCATTTGTATGTCCCCAGTATTGTACTTCTACCTTGCACAATCCTTTCCCTTTGTGAGGTGTACTGATTCTATCCATGACATTTAAGATAGATGAAACCTCTCTGAAAGATGTTCATATTACCTGGCCTTGTGAGGGTCTGATTACTTTGCTATTGGACATCAATGCATTTCTTTCAAGTTTGCTGACATCTCATTAATCGTGAGTAAATTCATGCCAGGTCCTTGTGAGAATTGTAATTGATACCCAGTGGCACCCAACCAGACTCTTAAATTGTTCATCAATAAAGTAGCATGTAAATTCTGTCCTTGAGGAGCAATGAATCTACTTTCTTTGAAATCCCATCAGACAATCCAAGAAAGCATAGGAAAAAAAGGAACAGATGGAAAGCTGGATAATAAGAGCTAAAAGAAAGCACAGTGCTATACTGTAATACAGCTATAACATATGAATCTCTGACCTGTAATTAGCTTCAAGAAGCAATTCCCTTGAACTTTGTCATTTAGAGAGCTTAATTCTGAAAAGTGAAGACAAGTTAGAACAAGGACCCCTTTCCGCTACATTTACTGTTGCATTGCTTTCCACATTATTTATTTGCTTTTATACTGGTATCACGAATATATATTCCCTGTTTAATTCTTGACTGCAGCTTAAAATTCTGTAACACAAAGATAAATCTTTGGAATTCAGATAGCACCTTATTTTTCATATTTTCTCATTTTAGCAAAATGTATGTTTTAGCATTGTATAGAAACATTCATACAAAAAATTCAATTATAATTTCTAAGTTATAATTGTAATAGTGTACAACATACTTGATTTAAAGAAGAAGAAATGTATTGTATTTTGTTGTATATATTCTATGTAATGTATTTTGAGAAATCAGAATGTAGATATAATTTATTCTCTGCATACTTTTTTTAAAAGGAAAAATATATTCCATAATATACATTATTATATTTTAGAAGCAAGTCAACTGCTTCTAAAGGAAAGAAGATAAAAATGTATATAGTTTGGATGTTTTGGAAACTAGATTTTTGATAATGATTTCATTTCTATGAAAATATTTATTATAATGACTGAAACAACAATAAATATTAATATTTTAATTATAATATTTTTTGATTGAAATATATATATGGGTGAGGGTGTTTAATTACTGTAGAGTTTACAAAGTGCGGTTTACAAAGTATGGTTCTAGTGGGCCGGATAGTTATGATTTTAAAGACTTTAAATTAATATCTTTTTTTTTTAATTAACTTTTTCTGCTGAAACATCTGAAAAGAGCTGCATAAAATATCCTACATTTCCCAAAAAAAAATGTTCATTGGGTTCTTTTTTAAAGAACTGTAGTTTACCTGTCTAAGAGGAAATATCCAGATTGTGACCAGATTTATTTTTCTTCTCATTTGCTTATTGTTAAGTCCTCACGGGAAAGGGTTATTATCAAAAATGACAATAATCTTTGCCCTTAAAAAATGAACTTCTGTTGCTGGTTGCTTCTGCTTTAGGATTATAGTAGTGTTCTCCATCTTAACTCGATCTAAATGCATCACTGATATAAATGAAAAATCTTTGATACTTATATTTATGTATTTCTTCAGTAAAAACTATAATCTTGGACTCTGAATAAATTAGCTTTTCCTGTTCACAGAAAATTAATTTATAAGCTTTTTAGGAAGCTATGAAATTACATAGTTCACATACCAGCTAAAGGGAGTGAAAACATCTCCCCCTTTGTAAGTGGCAGACATTGGTACAGTTATTTCTGTTCATATCCTCATGCTCGCTTCAAACACACCATGCAGAACAACTCAGGGAATCGGTACAAACAGGAAAGTGATTGGCAGGGCAGCACTCTTGCTGGAAAGGACCTGGGGATTACAGCGAAAACAGGCTGAATTTGTATTCAACAATGCACTTCCAGAGCATACAAGCAAAACCTCACGCTAAGCTACAACAGAAGCAGCATGACTGACAGATGCAGTGAAGTTATCACCTCTCTCTGCTCAGAGCTAGTAAGGCTGAACACTGAATGTTGAGTCCAGTTTTGAATCCCCAGAGGTCTGTGGGAAAGTGGAGACAAAGCTACTATTCTGGGTGGGGTATGTGATCTATGAGAAGGGGTTAAGGTATCATGAGGTTTATTAGTTCAGCAGTGCAGTGTCTAATTCATGATTCAATAGCAGCATATGGTCACCTGAAGGCTGCTCCAGGGCAGACAGACTCTTCTCAGTTGTCATAGGTAATACCACAAGGGGTAAGAGCCACATAGTGTCTCAGGAAGTTTTGACTGGACATTGAGAGAATAGTCTTCACTTGTAAGTTAGTGCAGAGTGTACTGAGATTTCTCAAAAAGGCTGTGGATCTCCACTCTAGGAGATTTTAGCATTTATCTAGACAAAGCCATAGTTCACTGGTCCAGAACTGGAGACTGTCACAGATCAGAAGTGTGGACTAGGTAGTCTCCAGTGTCTTGCTATGCCAGAAATAACCGCAAGTGTCACAGAAATCTCTTAGTTTTATTCAGCCTCATTGATTATTTTGGATCCCTTTACCACTGTCATAGAAAACTCCTTCAAACAAGAGTTCCAAAAGAAATCTTCCCAAAGGAAGAGACCTTGTTCTTACTAATAAATTCCACTGTAGAAAACATTGATTCACTATATATGTAGTCACTACATTATTTGTTATCTTCAATTTATCACTGACTTATTTGAAGTGTCCAGCCATCTTAATTATTTGGTCTCCTGCCAGACTGCCTCTTGATGGTGACACAGATAAGAGGTAACAATTCCTCTGATGTTGATGATTTTATGGAGAAAATTTCCAAAGATACGTCACATATCACATAGTTTCTGTCCTCTTTCCTTGCTGTTTAAAACAGTCAAACTGTTGAAGTGAGGTTCCAAATTTTTTTTTACTTCAGGATAAGTTTTATGTATTAAAATCTGGCATAAAGGTCTACATCACAATGTAGCAGAAAATGATTGTTCCATGTTCTCAAATAGCACGTCTCACTGTTCTGGTTCCTTATTCTCATTAAAAGTAAAGTGAAAAAAAAATTTGGCATATGTATGTGTCGTGGTTTGACGAAAAAGGAAGTGAGAGAGAGTGTTGGTTCAGAGGTTGGCACCCTGTGGACCAATGAAAGGTCATTTCATCTCTGTGAACACACATTTCAGTCTGTGGGGGGGGGTGAAGCATGCTCTTTTCATCTTCTGCCTCCAGAGAGAGAGCACACAGGTTCCTGGCTAGGAGGGGGAGGGAAGGCCTCCCCTGGCCAAGGCCAAGGCCTGCCATGCAGGCTGTGCCTGGGGGGGTGAGCCTGGACAGCAGCTATGCCGGCTTGCTGGCACTGCTGTCTGTGGGCATCGCTGCTGTTGGATCTGGGCCAGCACAGCTGCCTGTGAGCTCTGCCTTGGCTGGGCCCCCCTCCTCCAGACTGGGGTGGGGGGGAAAGGAGAACAGTCTAGCCCACCAGGCTGACTGAGAATGGAGGGGTGGAAGATTCAACACCTGGGACGTCTTTGGGTCTTCGGTGCCGAGCCCCTGCTGCTCCCCTCCCCGGAGCATTGGATCAGAAGATTCGTCAGCTGCAGCTTCTGTGCAGGCTACAAGAGACTGTGTTTCTTGTGGGAGTTTCTATAGGGCACAAGGAAGACTCCTCTCCCTTAATATTTTAAGCTGGAAGTTCCAGGTTTTATCTCAGAAGGTTTTGGTGGGAATTTTGGTGGGGGAAGGAGTGGTTTGGAGGTTTTTTTCACTTCTGATTCTGTTTCTTCCTGTTCTTTTTTCCTATATAGTGTAAGTTAATAAAGTTTTCTTCCCATGTCTAAGCTGGAGTCTGCTCTGTTTTATTCCCAGTCTGTTTCACAGCAGTATTTTAAAAAACGATATTCTCATGGGTGCACTGGCATCAGGCCAGCGACTTAAACCCATGACAGTATGACATCAGCAATATTAAATGGGATTAATGACTTTATTTCCACAAACTCTTGGATAGCCTGCCAAGAAAAAAAATTCTCATCCAAATGTGGCATTATCCTTGTGTTGCTCAATTTTGGCTCATGATCAATAGAATAATTTTTGGACATAACTGGACTAATACTTCCACTTAGTTTAGATGCTTTTCTACTTAGATTATTCCTGAAAATACCACTAATGGGCTTTTACAAAGATTTATGCAGACATATAATCCTTTCTATGAAAAGTATTATTGCCTGTGCAAAATTGTCATTCACATCTAGCTAACGCTGGAAAATTACAAAGACCTTCATATAATGTTACATTTGGAAAATGCTCTAAGTGTACCACATTTGAAGCTGTGTTTGGATCTTCTATATACTGTAACAGGAATCTCTGCTAAATTCTTCTGAACAATTAAATGGTGATGTATAGTAAAAAGCATCCCACCACAGAAAGTGTCTGTCAGAAATTCTGTGACTTATGGCTCAATATTCTTTGGGAATAATAACACAAGGATTTGGTGTTTAGAAAGCTTTGTATTTTGACTAGGAAGTCAACATTTAAAAACTATTCCATATAATGAATAGCACAGTATTCCTCAACACTCTGGGGCTGGGAGTCAATGCTGGGTTAAACAACGGAAGAGGAGTGGAGAGACTCTATCATCTGAAAAGCACAAAGACAATGAAAACCATGCATTATTCTCACTGATCTAGCACATGAAGTCATAAATTTACATGTTTATATGATTCAAAGGACACATATCTTGCCTACCCCAGGAAATGTAAATGTTTCTTATACAACAGAATATTGATTAGGGTTAAGTGCCTGCATAGTCATTGACAGCTGCTTTTGTGTTCCAGAAAAAGGCTACAAGCATTTTTAAAGTTATTGAACAGTCAGTAAATCTATATTAAAAGTATTAATACAGATCTCCTGTTCAGGTTTTGGAGGATAGAAAACTCTATTACAACTGTTTGAATATGAAAAAAATCACATGGAGAGTCAAATGTAAGGTTGCACACATCACCACACCATGATCCCTTTTGATGACAGCAATATCTAATATGAAGATCTTGGATCAAACTGTACATCCATCCTCACAGCTGCTAGCTAACATAAGAAAGAATCTTTATGAAATAAAGCAACTGTGATTTCTATTTGATTTTGAGATTTTTTTTTCTGTGCTAACATTCATCTGCAGTGAAAAGAGCAATCAGAAAAACCATCAGAATACGAAAGGTCCTGTTTCCAAGACATCAACAAGCAATAAACCCATTCTTACACCTTCATCAACACAAAAGAGTTTTAAGCTGCTCAGTATACAGAAGGTTTCATAGAGAGCTGCATGGTATATATGATTTTATTTAAGGCTGGTACCATGAGATGATGGTATGGAAAAAACCACACTCCAGTAGCAAATGTCAGCAAATATGCAACTCCTGACAAATAGCTGAACAGGGGAGGGTTCTTGATCTTTCATGGTTCTCTCACCATGTGTATCAGCAACCAATGTGGCTTTTGAAACTGTATCATTTCATGCAAAGTGAACAAGAGAAAATTTTGGTAACCTTGGAAATAGATATTATTTTAAAAATAATATTGACCTGCAATTCTTGATATATTTGATATCTTGTCTCATCTTTTTACAACTTTCTTGCTTGCATTCAACATTTTGCTGTTTTTCCATTAGGAAATTACATGTGGATGCAAAAATCCTTTTTCTTTTCATTTTTCCAAATCCCATTTTCCTTCTTCATCCCAGAAACCTTCAAAAGACGCAGGTAGCTAAATCAAATAAATAGGTAGATCTAACTAGACTATGTAATATTCTAAATGCCCTGGTCAGGAATAATAAAGCTGAAATAAATGTAAATATTATGCCTGATCTTTTGTTGCTATAAAAGCAGTTCCAAATCTGAGAGAAACATGGAGAAATTACACCTGACTGCCTGAGATGGACTTCTGTAGTTTATTCTTGCACCTCTTTGGCCACAGGCATCAGTGGGGATTTGGGTGTGAAAAACTGCTCAGCTATGCAAGTATTGCATGTTTTGGAGGTGAACATATCACATTGAAACATATATCAGCTAAAAAAGTAGAAACCTAACTAAAAGTATTCTTGTTCAACAGTTTTTTTAATGCTTTTATAAAAACAAAAAACCAAAACCTGAAATGTTTGTATTTAGTAAATATTTTTCCTTTAAGAATAATTCCAGAGACAGTCAGTTTGAAATACAATTTTTTATGATTTCTTTTAAAAGGCAGTGATGTCAAAACACACAACTGAAAGATTTCTTTGCACAATTGCGCTCTACCTGCAGGGAGAGATCTTGATATGAAATAATAACAGCTAGAAGAATATTTTTTTACCGTGGGAATCCATATCAATAAAGTTTCTCATAGTTCCACAGATCAGTAATATCTTAGAAGCATAAGTACTGCAATAGTAAACTGATGAGAAGCTAATTTTATCATATGGGGATCAAATTTTTCAGAAATAACTATAGATTTCTAGGATCTTACAAACTTCTTATTGAAGTTTACACATTAGGCTCCAAAGATTTATTTAATGTTTGATTCAGGTTTTTGCAATAAATTAATACACTGTATGTAGTATATTCAGCTTATGGACATTCAGTATGTGGACAGTTTCTTGTCCACCAGGACCCAGGTTCTTCTCCATAGAGCTGCTTCCCAACCAGTCAGCCCCAAGTCTGTGCTGATGTAGGGATTATTCTTCCCCAGGTGCAGGATTCTGCATTTGCCTTTGCTGAGTTTCAGACAGTTCCTCTCTGCCCATCTCTCCAACTTGTTGAAGTCCTTCTACGGGGCTGCACAGACCTCTGGGATATTGATCAATCTTTCCTGGTTTGTGTCATCAGTGAAATTACAGTTCTTCTCTCATCTATCCATCCAGCTTTTCCCATTATAGAAGGCAATCACATTGATTAAACACACTTTTCCCTTCATGAACATATATGTAATAACATCTATATACTTACTTTATGTATGTTTAGAAATATATACATAAATGTATATACATATAAATAGTATACAAATTTTTGAATCTTGCCAAGGATGTTAGTGTTTTAGCAATAGATAGTTTCTACTTTTCAAGAGGATCCATAAGTGGAAAGCAGAATATTACGTATTTGAGACACAATAAAAGAATACCAAAGCAAGTGAAATACAACAATACATAACTGCAGAAATATTAGTTGTGATTATTATAATCATTAAATATTTTATTCGAAAATGCAGAAAAAAGTGAAGTGTTAAATAAGATGATGGGAATAAAATAATTAAATTACTTTCTACGTAAAGAATTTTAATAATTATTAATAAAAATACATCAAATAGGAACCCTCAATATTTAAAATGGATTAGCTTATATTTTTTCATCTACTTATCTTAAAAACATTATTAGATTGCATGTTAACATTACCGAAAAAGGTGTCAGGCTTGGTTACTTTCAGAAATGAAAAACACAAAAGAGAATAATAACATGCAGGATTTTATTCCATAGGGAAAAAAAGTTCAATAAGTAATTCAGGCCTCAAGAAGAAATTGCCAACTCTGAAAAGTTTCTGTATTTGATCAGTCCCTGATGAAAACCAAGTGCAATTCAGAAGACCATTTCTAATCAGCAGGCATTTTGAGACATGCTTAATATTGCTACCAGTAACTAATATGACAAGACTTTCCAAAAAAAAAAAAAATTGTAACTCAGCAGAGATACTCCAAAAAAGCAACACTCAGGACAAAATTGAATACTGTAAATTATTATATTTGTTTATTTGTTTGTTTATGTATTTGTTTATTTTGGCAACTAATCTTTAAATATAGCACTTCATAATAATCTAGCTACATGTTTTGATTTGCTCAGATTGTTTTGAAATTTCATCATATATTTTTAATGCAGAAATAGAATTCCATTTTACATATATGTGTGGATGGAATTTACTAGAAGTTAAATGATCAAATTTTAAACTGAAAAAGGGACATCAGAACTGATATTCATAATTAATTTTTATATCACTAACATAGAAAATATCAAAAATAATTCAACTGATCATTTAAATTATAAAGCCCAAGTTTTGTTTAATTCTAACATGCAAGGACTGAATTTTCTGTTGTTTCTTACATGCTTCATACAATAGAATAAAGTATGCAAGTATCCATTACTAAATTTCAACTTCATCTTTAATGTTTCAATGCATTGCTCAGGTAGGCCAATGCATTAGTATTTCCTGTTGTATTAATGCATGAACATTTTAAGCCCATCACATTCATTATTAACTGAAATATTAAATTGCCAAGAATCAATATGAGAATCAAGTTTATACTGTGCTTATTAAGGAATAATAAAATATTTAGAAATCCTTCATTGTGTGCAATCTGCAAAGTGATTGTTAGGAAATTACACCCTCAAATCCCATCCTACATTTTATATATAACTAAAGTTTGAGAACATTATTAGGCTCTCAAATCTAACTCAAGAAGCTCGGAAAATGCAGGATTAGGGCTGACAGATTTAAGATTATTTTTAATTCTCATATTCCTTCTTGGAAAACAAAATGTTGCTTTTTTCCTAAAGGTCTTATAGCTGATTCAATGAGCTAACAACAACACTTGAAATAATGAACGACTATTGAATATATTCTTTTCTCTTGTTCAGTGCATGGTTCTGTGTTGTATTTATTGCATGCCATACAAATCTTTTCCTCAAGAAAAAAATATCAATTTTCTTGCAGCCACAGGGTTTTCAACACTGTACTATCTGAATTCTCCATAGGCAGTTATAAGTTTGTTTCAGAAAAATAGCTGTGAGTAAAAGTTACATGAGAGGTTTCTTCAGTATAAGAATATCCAATTTCATCTCCACATAGCAGATCGTGTTGCTGGCCCCCATCTGCCAAAACATACTTGATTAACATTAAGCTTGATGACAACAGTGGGTGTAAAGTAATTCCACTGTCTGACTGAGATACCTTACCCAGGCATATCCTTGCAAATGCTCATGAGGCCACTGATAACATGACCTTTATAGCACTTAGTAAGACATTTAGGTTGCATGCCAACAGTCCTGTGTTTTGGGATAACTCCCTCAATGTAAATACATTTGTTCCACCATCTCTCCATCAAATGTTTTATAAATGTTTCAGTTTGACAGTGAATTAATATTATATTTTGCATATTCTGTCTCATAAGAATAAGTTTGTTTGGCATCTGCAACATTGTATGAATGAAAAATAAAAGAAGTTGAAAAGAACATGAATTGAAAGATATGCTGAGGTGGTTTCTACTATGATGTACTCCTCAGAGCAGATGTCCCACCTACCCACCTACCTGTACTGTTGTATTGCTGTGCAACATACAAGATTAAGCAAGAACAAGTAGGGCCGACATTGAACATGCTTCCCCTAGAACTTTAGCTTTAGCGAGTAGATATACTGTTTAGGAATGGATTAGATGGCAGTCAAATATAAAGAGCAAAAGCCATGTGAACTAGATTGTTAAAAGACAATGTAATTCTCTGGCCTTTTCCAATTTGGCTTCTATTTAGAGGCCTGTAGAAAGCAACTGGTTTTGCCTCATCAGACTTAGGTTTAATGTAACTAAAATGTTATACACTAGTGAGGACATCTAGAAGCACAAGGTCTTTGTGTGTGATGTGCTATTTATTTCTTTCTCTTCTCTGTTTCAAAAGATAAGCCTCTGGAATTCTTCTGACAAGATTAATTTATGTATCTGGTACCTATCATTTCCAGATTTTTTCAGATTTATAAATAAAAATCTGTATTAAATTTTCTGTTTTAAAATGCTGATCTATTTTGGCTGTAGAAATTACTTGTGAACAAATTTGTCTCATTAAAAAGTAAATGCAAGGTTTTCTGATTTTCTAGGGAAAAATAAAAAGCCATCTATAAACCATTTATTTATCTTTCCAAAGTTACTTTTGATCTAAATCAAGTAGAAGGAGTTGCAAAATTTCTGGTTGGGTTGTCTAAATCAGTTTATGCTTTTAGCAACCTTTTAAGATACCGTGTATCCATGCTGCTTTTTGCAGAAGTAAAAAAAAAAGAAAAAAAGGAAGAAAAAAATCAAACCAAGATCACGTTGCCATTTTGAAAATATTAGAAAAAGTTTAAATTCAGTTGTATTATACTGAGTTTTTGACTAAGAGAAAATGATGACAAATTTTATTATTTTTTTAGGTAAAATGGTTCATCCTGTAGAAAATTAAATGAGAAGTTCTGTTCCATTATAATTTATAATATGCAGCAGTAAGTTTACCAGATTGTGGGTTTTGATATGGAAACCAAGACAACAGACTAAAAAATAAGACCAAAAGTGTCATCTGCAATTGCACAGAAGATCGTACCACAGTCAGAAGAATTATACAACACGTGTAAAAGATAACATTGACATGTTTCATCCTGTTGAAGGATCAATACAAAATTTCATTTGGATCACAGAGACTTTGTATTTGAATGTCAATTTCCTTCTATATAGCATGGATCTAAATGCCCTCCAAGGAATCACAGAATCACAGATTCAATTAGATTGGAAAAAACGTCTGTGTTCCAGTCCAATCTATGACAGAACATCCCCATGTCAACTAGACCATGACACTAAGTGTCATGTCCAGTCTTTCCTTAAACACCTCCTGGGATGGTGGCTTCACCACCTCCCTGGCCAGTCCATTCCAATGCCTACTCACACTCCCCCTGAAGAAATCCCTCCTAATGTCCAATCTAACTCTCCCCAGTTGCATCTATGTCTTTTCATCCTGTAGCTGGTTTCCTGGGACAAGAGGCTGACCCCTACCTGGCTACAACTTCTTTTCAGGTAATTGTAGAAAGTAACAAGCCTCCTTTTCTCCAGGCTAAACAACCCCAGCTCCCTCAGCCACCCCTTGCAGTACTTGTGCTCCAGACCATTCACCAGCTCCACTGCCCTCCTCTGGATTCCCTCCAGCCCCTCAATGCCCTTCATAAATTGGGGGACCCAGAACTGGACACAGCACTTGAGATGTGGCCTCACCAGTGCCAAGTACAAGGGAACAATCTCTTCCTTGGTCCTGCTGGCCACACTGTTTTTGATACAAGCTAGGATGCCACTGGCCTTGTTGGCCACCTGGGCACGTTCAGCTCCTGCTCAGCCACTGCCAACCAGTGCCCCAGATCCTTCTCTGTTGTGCAGCTTTCCAAGCCCTCAGCCTGTAGCACTGCATGAGATTGTTGTGGCCAAAGTATAGGACCTGGCACTTGGTATTGTTGAATCTCATGTCATTGGTGTCAGTCCTTATTTGATAGTGCACATATATATACATGGAAAATATACAGTGTTGCATTGTTAAATATTTTTATTTAAATTAAAACACACAGAAATTATCTGTGAATCAGGATACAGAAAGATACAATGAAGCCTAGTGCACTAATACTCAATGTACAGTCTTAGAATTACAAAATCAGTATGACTGCAAAAGATGAAAATATCTCTGAGATCATGAGTCCAACTTTCAACCAAATACCACCATACCAGCCATGTTAATTGTTTGTGGCTGACTCCTTGTTCTGGAGACAAGGTACTGCTTCCTCAGAAGTGCTAAAGTATTAACATCAAAAAGTGTTATATTAGTTTTTCCTTCACACTTATCAATGGATAGATGGCTTCACAGTCAAGACTTAATGTGTTCAGTGCAAAATCTAACTTGCAAGTCACAGGAATTTAGGGGTATATTGCTGTGTCACATTTTATTTTGTTGCCTCTTCTTGTCACTGTCCACATTGTGTGCACCCAAGATTGTTCCTGGGATGTCTTTGGAATACCTGAAAGTCTCACTAAGATGAAAACCTTTGAGCAGTCTGGTGCTCATCTCACCCAGCAATACAAATCTGTCACCTGCTCCAGCTCCCCAAATCTCTAGCATGGCAGAAGGATCACATGGAGCCACTCTGCATTCTGCATAAGCTCTAAGCATCACAATCTGTCTAATGGGATGTGGCAAGGAAATGTCATAGTGAGGGAATGCAACACAGGTTTGCTGAAGCACATGAGGACTGCAGAGACTAAAGACAGAAATAAAGAATCAAGTGCTGCAGTTACGCATATAAACTGTAAAAACTGAGTCACTGTTTCTTTTTCTATGTAAAATTTCATTTTAAAAAATATGGTTCTGTCAATTTGGTCTGTTTTGTTTTTCCTTTTGACTGATACAAATTTTCTGGTGGGTTTTAGGATAATTAAAGAATTTTCAAATTGTTATGCATACTAGAGGCATATTTGAACTTTTCTTTCTCAGATGTGAAACAGTCTTCATAACAGCTGGTATATGAAGGAAATATTTTCTGAATATCTCTTTGTTAATAACTCTTAATCTATGCTTCTACTTTGTGTTTCCTACTGTGCTCAGAGAATACCTCTTTAGGAATTCTTTGTAAGGGAGCAAAAACTCCATTACCAGTTCTTTTTTAACCACAGCAACCTCAAGTTTCCTTTTCTAACCACTCAGGTCGAAGGGCACATCTACCTCCTAACTAAATTTTTTTTTTTCTCTTCCTCTCTTTTTTTTTGATACTTCTCAGAAAGCCCATGTGGTAGTTTTGGCAGTGTGAAGTGTCAGGTTGGAAAGCTGTGAACTTACTCCCTGGTGAAATTAAAGCCAAGATCCAGCTCTGTGAATTCCTGAATTTTCCAGTTTTAGAAAGGTAGCTACCCTTACCTTGAGCTCTTTTGCTTTCCTACACAGCGTTTCATGCTGTTAGCATTTAAAAGGATACTTCATAGTAGTTCAGAGCTTAAAGTTTAATGCATGTTTAAAACTGTTGCAATCTTGCAGCTTATGGTCAGGTATTCACAGTATATTAAATGACTGAAAAAAAAGTCCAGCAACATAACACAAAAGGAATTCTGTAAAGAAGTAGGTGCTGTTAGTGTGTTTTTTCCAAGACTGTGTGAACTTCTTCAAGGTCTAGGTGACACAGATTAATACTGAACATATTTTCTCCTTTGCTTCACCTGAGCTGAATGTAACCTTATAGACTCTGACTGAGACCATTAAACTCCAGGAGAATATAAAGATCTGATTAATGCAAAAATGTGTCCTGTCTCTATAGCATTCCTGTCCATGGAGTCTTGCATAATAAACTGAAAGGGTGAGTGGTGATGCTTAGTAGATGAGGGAAAGCCTGTGGATGTCCTCTACCTAGATTTTGCTAAGCCTTTGGCACTGTTTCCCACAGCCATTCTTATGGAGAAACTGGCTGCTCATGGCCTGGACAGGTGCACCCTTTACTGGGTTAAAAACTGGTTGGATGGCCTGGCTCAGAGACTGCTGGTGAATGGAATTAAATTCAGCGGGGGCTGTTCCCTCATGGGATTCCCCAAAGTTCAGTGTTGGGGTCAGCTCTGTTTAATATCTTTACTAATGAGCTGGATGAGAGGATAGTGCGCACCCTCAGTAACTTTACAGTCAACATCAAGTTCAGTGGGAGTGTTGGTTTGCTGGAAGGCAGGAAGCCCTCAAATTGTTGGGCTGAAGCCAATTGTGTGAGGTTCACCAAGGTGAAGTGCCAGGTCCTGCTCTTGGGTCACCCCAAGTAACCCCAAACAATGCTACAGGCTGGGACAGAGTGGATGGAAAGCAGCTCAGAAGAAAAGTACCTGGGGGTGCTGGTCAACAAGCAGCCAATATGTGCCAGCATGTGCCCAGGTGGTCAAAAAGGCCAATGGTGTCTGGGTTTTAATCAGAAATATTGAGGCCAGCAGGACCAGGGTAGTGATGGTCCCCATCTACTGTGCATTGATGGGGCCATACTTTGAATCCTGGGTTCAATTTAGGGTCTCTCACCACAAGGGCATTTTGGTGCTGAAGCAAGTCCAGAGAAAAGCAACAAAGCTGGTGAAGGTTCTGGACCATGAGTCCTATGAGGAGCAGCTGAGAGAGCTGGAGTTGTATGGCTTGGAAAAGGAGGCTCAGGGGAGACCTTATTGCTCTCTACAACTACCCGAAAGATGGTTGGGCTGAGGTGTGGTTTGGCTTCTTCCAGGAAAGGACTGGCAGAATGAGGAAGTTACATCAGTTTGGACCAGGAGAGGTTTAAATAGGACATTATGTAAAATTTCTCTATGAAAAAGTTTATCAAGCATTGGAACAATCTGCCCCTGAAAGTGATGGATTCACCACCTGGAAGTGTTTATAAAACATGTAGACGTGACTTTTATAGACATGGTTTAGTGGTGAAGACAGTGGGACTAGGTTGGATTTTATGGTCTTTGAGGTCTTTTCCAACTTTAACAGTTCTATGAAATAGAGGGAAGAAAGATGACAGCATAGACATTGTTCCCCATCTGGAAAGGTGGAAGACAGCTTAGGTCAACCCTATTTTTTTTTTTTTTTTTTTTGTAGAGCTGAGGAATTGCCCCCATTAAAGAATGAAACAGACAAGAAGATTGGGACATATCCTCCTGGGAAATGTGCACATTGGTAGAGTAGTTTTGACAACTAGCTTGGGAGGCAGGTGTGAACACAAGAAACACATTTTTTCCTCACCCAAACATCCTTACCTTTCCCTTTCCATATGTAAATATCCCATAACATGTACTCTTTGGTCCTCAAATACTCCACTCTGCTGCTCTCAGCAAGCTCTGCAGCCCTTGGCAATGCTCCTTTTCTGCAGAGTGACACAGAGAGTGTCTCTACTGATTCCTGCTGCTGGATGACCCCTGTTCCATGGGATCTGACACCCCTACCACAGCCCTGGGGCTTGGGCAGTGGCTCCTTTTCCTGACTGAGGTATTGAGGATTTCCTGCCCACCATCATGCCTCTGCTCTCTTTCATGTTTATGAAGAAGAGTCTTTAACCATCTAACATAACAGGATTAATTTCACATTATTTCCTCTTTATAGATGGAAATTAAAATGGATACTAGTAACATGAGTGCTATATAAGTGTTTTGGAGCAGGCTGCATATCATCTAGCTATTTACATAAAGTATGCATCTAAGTCTGATCTAGTCACTCAGATTTGTCCCTTCCTGCTTGAAGATTATGGAAGAATAGGAACTCTGTCTGAACCAAACTCACCTGCACAGCCAAGACAGCCAAGAGGCCATCTCTATGTCACTTAACAGGGTTCTGTTCTAAAGACAAGTTTGTGAATCAATCACTACTCCACATTAGTATAATTTTGTTCATTTTCAAATAAATTTTTTTTCAAGTTATTATTTAAGGGAATATTTTTCAGTTTATTTTGCTCAATTTCCCTGTCCCCTGCTAGGAGGCTTCAAAGGACAAGTCAAATTCACACAACAAAAAAAGCTGACAAGAATTAAACTGTTGGCATATACTGGAACTTCTCTTGTCATATACTTGAGAACTGCCCAGAGGTATATAAATTAGTTGCCATTGAAAGTGTTTCTTTCACCAGTATTTCACTACTGAATAACTGCTTATTGTACAAGAACACACCATTCTACAATAGGATTAACACAGCAGGGAATTTATTCAAGGATGGATGAGTTTTAAGAAAACTTATGAAAATATGATAGTAATAAAATCTGTTAACTTTTTTCCTTGCCTTTTGTTTAAAATTAAAGGATATATCAAAAGATGGGACACAAACCAACTTTTTATGGCTTATATGATGCCTTTTAAAATATATTATCCTGTAAACATAACCATTGATTTTCCGGTTATTTTATATACAAAACTATATTCAGTTTTGCTGTGTTACTGAAAAATATTGCTCTTTTTTCATTGACATCTGAGAGCCTGTAGAGTCTGTATTTGTTCAATAAAAAAAGTGAAAGGCAAACATTGCATAAAACACACTGATAGTGATGGGAGATTTTTTTTTAATCAAGTCTTGAAATTGCTCTGACTATCCAAATAATGATAAGAACTTGCTTTTATTTAAATTTATTCAGAGATTTTAAGATTTGGCCTTCACGTTCAATAGAAGCCCAACAAATGATTTACCCTGCAGTCCTATTAGAAACAAATTATTCCACTTCATCTCACAAGTAACATCAGGAAGAGCAGATGGACCAGCTTTGGGATGATGGAGGTGTTAGTGACCGGAAAGGTAATTAAGGAAATACACTGGTTAAAGAAGTCTATGCAAGTCAGGAGACATTCTATCATAAAGTGAAGGTCAAATTTTTGTCTATCTGATAAAAATATATGTAATAAATACCTAATATTCAGAGAGGGTAAGTTGTAATAGTCTTTTTCTTTCCTTCTCTTTTGATTTTATGCAGTAATCATTGAAATAATGTGAATAATGAATTCACCTTCAGTGTAAGTTCCATGTAGTACAGTGTAAAAGACCAAAATATCAAAAGAAGTCTCTAGTTTTCTTCAAAGCACAGTTTGTGCCTGCCTATCTACCACCATCCATAGACAGCTAGTGACTGAAGGTCAAGGAGCATTAATTATGATCATTAGAGGTGTGTGTGCCAGACTTAAATGTTGATTTCCGTTTTAAAGCTGTTTCTTCATCTGCATGGTTAATGTCACAGCTTTGCAGACATTAATGCAAATTCTGCTGACACCTAAGGTTCACTGCAGCAAACCTGGAATGGGTTGCACTCAGACTTACCAAAAGTGAATATTCTAATTGAAACTGGTTAATTAGACTTAGTCTGTACTCAGTGGAAGATCACCACTTGCAAAGAGTAATTTTCCCAGATATTTTGGATGAGCCAGCTCTCTAAAGTGTTGGAGTTTGGTTGTGTTGTTTTTTTTTTTTATTTGCCATTTTCTCCTTTATTCTGCTGACCCCTAGCAATTTTCTCACATGGACCGGTCTCAGCTCCCTGGGGCAAACGGTCTCTCTGGACACTCCAGGTCCTCCATCTTCCAGAATTTTGCTGTAATGGTCCACCTCTACTGTAGCATATGTTGTACAACTGATTATCAATCTGGACATATTTTTAGTTATTTAATATTGCTTTATCCATACCCATGCAAATACTAGCAAGAGTAGCAATTAGTGGCAAAAAAATGTTTATGTCATGCTCTATATCTTTAAAGCTCATATGCACGCATTACTAGTTCTGTGCATCTTCCTACTTGCAATAGTAGGTGGTGTTTAAATAGAAGTGTTTGAGAACACTTTTACAGATTTTTGATGGGCTAAAGACATCCTGCTTTTTAGTCTATTTTCTGTCAGATTGTCAATCACACTCCCAGCTTCTTCGTTATGTCCCTTGCACAGCTCCATTAATTAGATTTTACATTTTTCCAGCTTTCATATCACTGCTTTAGCTTACACTTATCTCTTCCTGCCAGCTACAGAGGGAGCTGGATGACTGCTTCGAACTAGATACTTAGCTTCTAAGCAGCTAAACTTGGAAGATACTTCACACTCCTAATACTTTCAATTCCCAAACAGAGACTCCAGGGAAGGATTCAGTTTTGGAAAAGAGGGAGCCTCCATTTTCTGAATATGAGGCCAAGTTAAATTAAACTCTCAGAAGCTGAAGTATTCAGTCACCAAATTATTTTTGACTGCATTGATTAATGAAATACAGATTCAAAGAGATTCTTTGTACATAAAAGAGATTACTTTCTTTTAGCTGATGCTATCTTTAAAACAGAGAAAATATCAACACGTCTGTTGTAAGCTGATGTGTTATGCAATTTATTTTGCAAACAGAAAGACTTCCCTCTCCCCAAAGTGACTAAAATCTTATGAAGCCGTTGTTAGTTTAGATGCATGTTTATATATGTCAGGGAAAGCAGAGAGTTTTAAACACAAGACTGTCTTGTCAGGATATTAGCTGTTACTCTCGGTTATGTTAGAGGATTAATTGTATCCTCTACAAAGGTCAGTGTAGCAGGCAAAGATTGTGAAGAAACTGCTTTAGAGATGGCTATCTCCTGGATAAATTAACTGATGCTTTATCTTGATTGTGGTTTATTCTATACTCCAAAGAAGTTTACGTAGGTGAATACCACATCCAATAAATACAGATTACTTGGCTTCCATGGAAAACTGATCTTCTCCACAAGGGAAATCTATGGTAGACTTGTTCCTTAAACACAACGAAAATGTTTCACTTCACAGTGCAGACAAATGGGGCCCAGGTCTGGTACTTCATCAAATTGGACAACTTATGCAGTGAAACAACCCATACTCCTAAAGCACTGATTATGCTTTCCTCTTTTTAGTTTAAACAAATTATCGAGTCATTCTTGTTTTGTTGGGTCTGTTTTCTTTCCTTTAAAAAAAACATGCATAAAATTATGCTCTCTAAATACTATGTAACTAAAGTCAGAAAGAGGAGGAAACTCATGTCTAAAATGAATTAAACTACGTTTTCTTGTTCAAATACTTTGGCAGAATCATGCCAGGACATGAATTCTTGCATGGAGTAGTACTCATATTGTGAAGAATAACATGTGGGGGGTTGGTGGGGCTTTTTATTGTTGTTGTTGTTCAGATATGGTTAGTTTGTTTCATTGTTTAGGTTTTTTATTTATATTCTGTAGAATTTTACTTGTCAAATTCAAGTTTGAGTAAGATATTTCTAACCACCAAGTCTGGCCACAGTGTACTATTAGCAGGTACTGTTGCTATCATTGCTGAGGATGAAAGGTGAAGAAAGAAAGAGCTGTAGCCCTCTCCAGAATACTGCTATAAGGAAAAACCAGCAATCACTCTTGAATACAGGGTGACTGTAAAATCGAATTCTAAACATGTCATTGTGACTATTAGAAATGCCCTATATATGTCACTGGGAAACAGGAAGATAGGCTGTCTCCCTAGGCAGAAGGACAGAAACCAGCACAAAAACCAATTCTGACAGATATAGGAAAACAAACTCTTCTCTGCTACTGTCTCTGAACGATGGTGAAGAGTATAACAGCAATACTAATCCTTTTTTGCTCAATTTATGACTTCATAAAGCATAGGTGCAAGTGGGTTAGCAAGCCATACAGTTCCCATTGAAGGTCCATTAGCTTTTACTCATAAAGTAATTGAGATCATTAATATCAAGGCACTTGAGGAAAAAAAAAGTCCATCTTGGATTGTGGCTGCATTAATAAAGAATCTAGTTTCAAATACTTACAAAGCAAAAAGCAGAGCTCAGTGAACCAGCTCCCTAAACCAACTTTTTTCATTGACAACCTCGAAAAAAAGGTTTATCATTACTTCAAGAGGCATTTCAAAAGATCAAAGAAAATTGTATATATCAGACAGGATTTATTTGAGAGTATAGGATTTAAAACTTAAAACTATGTTAAGAAATCTAACAGCAAAAATCAGTCAGTTCTACTCCAAATCTGTGCCATCACTGAAGCACAAGCATCTGTAATGAATACAGAGTGATGCCTCAGTATGTCCTCAGAAAAAAAAAATTATTTATGCCCCTGGAGCAGGAAGCCTGAGTCAAAATTCTTCGAAAACCTGAAGGTTACATCTTAGAAAACAGAGAGGTTAAGGGAATGATATCAAAAGCAAGACAAAAATATCCAAGAAATAAATGAAAGCTAGCAAGATGAAAATATCCAAGAAATAAATGAAAGCTGAGGAACCTAAACATCCATGTAAGAATAACACATTCCCACAGTGTAGCAAAAAAATAAGTAAAAAAAAAAGATCTACAGACAGAAAAAACTCTTTAAGACTAATAAAAACATTAAAAGAAACAAAACCCAGAATGATGAAAGATCAGTAAAAACTTGAATATCGCCTTAGGCTACAGAAGACTTGATTTTCTAGAGAAAATTTAATTACAGTATGATAAAATATTGATTATATTGCATGAATTAATGAAAGTTTTTTAAAAATATCCCATGAATAAAAAATTGGGAAAGAAGACTCTGAAAAAACTTGATGACTGGATATATCTTGAATTTAAGGTAGGTATAACATCTTCATGTGATCTTATCAAGAGAAACCTCATCATAAAGCAATGTTATTAAGAAAAAAAGGCTGATCATATTTCCCAGTGTTTCCCAACTTGAAAGAGCTCAAACGGTAAGATACTCATATCAATTGGTATTCATCTAGATGTCAGTTCTGATTGGATTTATTCAGTTTTGTTCGTGTCTAATTTAACATCTTTAAATACTGTACAAAACAGACCAGTACTACCTGAATTGATTAACTGAGTCCTACTAATGTTTGTTGTTCTTTTGATCTCAGAACCATGGGTCCGTTAGAGCTGTACCTCAACAAAAGAAATAAAAGTTTCTATCAGGGTGAAAATGTTATTAAGTGCCTTCCTGTAGAGCCATAATAGCAAGTGAGCTCCAACTTCTTTTCTATTGATCATTTTGAAAGAAATGTATGCCAGAAATGCTCTTAAAGTGTTCAATCAGACTGTGTTACTCTGAGATTGTATGTCTATGAAACAGGCATGTACATACTTAAACATTGCAGTAGGCCTGAACAGGTACACATAGCTGTGGATATGATTCCATATGAAAACTGTCTAAAAATGCGTTTCCCTAATGTTAGAAAATTAAAATAACAAAAAAAAAAAATCAGCAAGGAAGATACTCAATGTGATAAGTTAGATAGCCCAGCAGTGTTTTAGAAGAAGACACCTAAATTCAGCCAAAGTCCCATGCTGTTTGTCTGGAGCTTACCCTTGGTCTTTCACTGACTCAAGCTCAGAGTGAATCAGGAAGAAATCCTATACAATATTTTACATGAGCAGTCATGGGGGTGTTCAAGATTATGGAGAAATTTGGCAAAAATCTGGCCAAAAGCAGTTAAAATTGATCTACAGTCTCAGAATAATATATTTATCAAAGCACTATTAATTTCTTTGGCTTTTTTTCTGGATTTCCAACTGGTTATTGTGACAAGATCTGACTATATTTGTTTGCATGGATGCAAATCTGACACTTGGAAAAGACTGTACTATCTAAGAATCAAACCTCCTGTTTCAATAAATTTGGCTTTAGATTAGTCTGATACTTCATACAATAATCTGAGTTGGAAGGGACCCAGAAGGATCTTCAAGTCCAGCTGTTAAATGAAGGGCCCATATAGGGATCGGACCCATGACCTTGGTGTTATTAGAACATGCTCTAACCAACTGAGCTCACCTCAGGGTCACTTGATGAAACTTGTGATGCTTGACAGGCTATGGAGCCCTGATAGTTCAGCCAAAAGCAGAGAACTATATTTTCAGGATAATTACAATGAGTTAAAAAATATAATTTTACAGTATGTAAGCTCTGTAGGACTGATGGGGGACTCATGACTGACACAATGGATGGTTTCAAGCATCAGCACTTTATTATTCCCCAGTACAACCCCTTATACCCTGCTTCTCACATGCATAACACCTGTGTACCTTTTTACTCTTTTGTGATTGATCAATGCACGTCAGAATTCTGTGGTTCTTTTCCTTCAATGCTGGTCACCTGTCCACAGCTGCACCCCATTAGGGATGAGGCTCGGCCACAGCCCCATTCTCAATGTCCTGTAATCCATTCTCCTACAAAAGACCTCTCTTTCCTCTTCTGCTTTTGCTTTGTTCCATTGATCTGAAGTATGACAGAGATTGTTCTAATTCAGAAATAAAATATATGAATTCTTTTGATCAATCTACATTGGAGTGACTGAATAATTTTCCACCTTAACTCTGGCATTTTCATCTCAATATCAGGTAAAAAAGGAATAAACCATCAGTTATAATATCTCGAGTCAAGTGATTTAATAGAAAGTCTTTCATAGATTTCTGACCAGAAACCTAATGTACATAAAATATATGAATAATGTCTCAAAATCTACGGTCTTTCCAGGAGAGGAAAACTGTATCTGGAGCTGAACAACTTTCTTGAGCTGTTTCTTGAGCTGGGAATTAAAATGATGCTTTTATATGATAAAAATGATGCTCAACTTCTATCAAACAACATTCAGGGTAAATTATGAAATACTTGACACTTCCAGACACATTTTTACTCTTAAAGTTATATGTGATTAAATATGAAAAATAAAATTTTTGCAGAAAAATAGATATCTTTTTTTTCTTATTCTGCTCCAATGTTTACAGGTTTGTCTCTAACAGAGTTCTTATTGGTAGGTAATTATGTCTTGTTTAAGCATGACAGGCAATTTAATTACAACACCATCAAGATCACTAGCTTCATTTTCTTGTCCTTTATTTCTTGTGGTTATTGCTACTTAAAGCTTCCTCATTCCTTTTTTTTTCTTTTTCAGTTTTTATTTCTTTAAAATCCTCCCTTTAAATTGTTGGGATTTTCTCAAAAATACTGGTAATAGTACTATTAATTTTTTATTCCTTTTGTGTTTTTCTTGTGTATATAATACCTGCACTTAGGTTTTTTACCTCTTTAAGAAATATCTAACGGTGAATCTTGTAGGATAGTTTGCATTTACCATCTTCAATTAAAATGTGGGAAAAAGCCCCAGTGAGCTAAAATGTATGCATGGCTTGGGAGAGAGATAAAGCCTCCTAACCAGGCCAGACAAAAAGTATAAGCCCTTTCACAGGAGCCAGAGTGCAGCAGACAGCAAGAGGGGCACAGCCTCATTGAGCTGCAGGCCCATTGGAGCTGTGCTGGAAAGGCACAAACTTCACGGCCAAAGCGCTTGTGTCTGTTGTGCTTCAGGAGTGCAACGCTGGCTTCCCAGCATGGCTCGACCAGGCTGCACATCTCCATGGGACTACTCACTGCTCTATACAATCATGCTATTGTCACCCAGGCAGGAGAAGAGGAATAGACACTTGAGCTTTTGCTCAGAGGGTAAGAAATTATTTGAATTCTCTTTTCCCCTCCTGGTTTTGTTGCTGGTATTCTTATTCTTGTCCTCAGCAGTGCTTTGTGATTATTTCATATTTTCAAAATCTTTTCATAACCACAGAAGCTAGAGATAAAAAGCTATTATTTTCCATAATCACTAAAGCAGTTTCTGTTAAGAACTAATTTAGACATGAATGAACAGAACACCTTCTAAAAGAGGAGTTGTTATTCCAATGTGACCTAATTTAATCTGAAGTTTGCATTTTTTGTGCTGATGTTTTCTAGCAAATCTTGAATGCATTATGTTAATTAAAACTTCTTCATATTAATCTGAACATAGAATTTTTTACTACCTACTTGTTATCATTCTTTTGCAGATCTACTAATATCTGAAAGACTGAAATAAAATCTGATATTTCTACTTAAAATCTTAAGACAAAAATAAATAATTCTTTGGTTTATGATCAGGGGACAATCTGAACATAGATTTCTTGCAGGTATTCTTAAAAAATGGAAAAAATGAGAAGCTACTTCTTCATTAAAAGAATGAAGTGATATAATGTATGTCAAAAGTTTACTGGGAAAAAACCACATACACTTTTCATACACCAAAAGCAACATAGCATCCAGATCACATTTGAAGTTAGAATAGCACCAGTATCCTTGTTGAGAAGAACATATTGAAACACAGCTTATAGAAGCCCATCAAGAATAAAAACTAATATATTGAATCAAGCAGAAGGAGCTAATTCAGAAAGCAATATTCTGTTCTCCAGCTGTTATTTCAATAATTAAATAATCAAAGTGCCTATATAAAAGCTCATGGCATGTAATTAAGCTGCTACTTTGAATAATGTGATCACGGAAAATTTTCTGGCATTACCAGTTTAAGCAAGGAGTACACTTGCTTCCACTGTGCAAGGCTACAGCTGAGTTTGGGCTTTGGTGACCCTGGGAAACAGCCAGGGCTCTGCATAGCTGCCGGGCTTGCAGAGTAGGCTTGAAAGAGGAGGGGACACTAAGGCACCAGATTGTTTGGGTGAGGGTCTTCTCCTTTGCCATGGAAGCTGTATCTGATGCATTTATAAACTGTTATGTCAGTATTTGTGCCAGCTTTTTCCCACCTTAATGATAACCATTTTTATAAAGCACAGCTTCTTAAACAGAAATAAGTAAAAACCTTTCAAAAAACTTCCCTCTTTTGTGACACCTGTGGGCAGTGTACAGCTGAATAAAAACCCAACGCTCTCCTTAGAAGACACTCATACTCTGTGGAAATAAATCATATCTGTCTAAAACCACTAAAGGAAGAATTTACCTCATCACTACTGATGATGTCATGTAGCAATAACTTTATTTATCTTGGGAGGCTGAGATATTCCAGGACATTTATTCAGATTCTATGGCCTCTGACTGATATCTTGCATTATATCCAAAGTTATTTTATTCACAGGGAGCAAGATTACTTTTGTTGAATTTTATTCTTTAACATCCTCCTTTTTCATTACAGATTTTGTCAAGTTTCATTAAAGATATTTAATATCTCGTCTCAATAACCAGATTTGAGATCTGGTTTGAGATCACCAAAATAAGTTATTCAATTAGCTTTGGTGTTATTTGCATTTGGGGAAGTCTAGGTTAGGCTGATCTTTCAGTATTACAACTCAAAAAATTAAAAATGTTTTTGAAACACTATTCTGCCTAAATTAACTTTTTTGGTAAACTTTTACTCAATTTTAAAATTAATTCTCAAAGATTTGCAACAGGTTATTTTTATTAGGAATATGTCTTCTGTCTTTCTGACATACTCTGTAGTTCTGAAAACATGCAGCTTCAATGGACAAAGAGACTGGACAGAACCTTTAAAGGGGATTCCCAAGCCCAGCTATTCTATGAACTTTCTGTAACTTTTCTGCAATTGCATTACTACAATTCACTTGGTTTGGACGTACAACCAGGTCACTGAACTGAAAGCAAGTAATGTTTCTACCCTGCATTGATTCATTTGTCCTTGCACAACCAATATAAGATAAAGGGATGATAAATTTGAATAGAGTCAAGAGAAAGACCTTAGGATAAGCACATTGCAACAGTGTTGGAAAGTAGAATTTGAGAAGTTGGAGGCAAAAGGAGAAGGGAAATTCTGGGCAGGATGCTGGGGTAGACTGTCAGGGAGGAAAAACTGAATGCTAGTCTGGATCAGACTGCATTTTAAAACTAAAACTCTAAGGCTGTTTTTAATCTTTAAAATATTCTGAAAGCAATTTCAACATTAATAGAGTAAATTAGCTTCCCTTTATGTATCAAACTTTCAATTCTTCTTACATCAAACCATATTCCAATAGATTTAGCAATCTTGAAGTTTGCTTGCTCTTACAGTCACTTATTTTGATTTCTTTTCTCAATTAAGGGACAAAGTAAAACTCTGTGGGGATAATTTATACCATGATAATGTGAGTGACTAGCAAAAGGGGGTTGTGTCACCTTTAGGTGTTTCTCTTCCCTTTTTCTGTAAAAGGAGCTTAAATTACATACTGAGATCACATGCTTAGCACACTGATGGCTAAATGAGATTAATTCCGTCCCTATTACTGTTTTACTGTGCAGATTTGCTAAGTTTTGTAGGTGTAGTGAGAGCTGGACCACAGAAGGCAAACTGATGCCAAGGCTTCATTTTGGGATATTGCATAATAACCTCCATCCTTTCCTGGCTGACCTAGGTAACAAGTCTTCCATGCTGCCCTGACATCACGGCCCTACAAAACAACATGGAGCCTCAAAATCAAGAAGCAGGTACTCCTCTTCTGTGTAGCTGTAGTCACTGAGGCAAATGAAGCCATGCTGCTTTACACCTTTTTTCAGGATGCAGGTATTGCTTTTTCGTGATTTTTTTCATGTGTTGAAGCAAGTCTTACCCCCTCTCTCCCTTGGTATATGTGTTCAATGACTATAATGCTCAGATTTAACATAAGGTAAAAAATTACATCCCAGCCAGACATGTGTATGGTTAGCCAGTAAATTTTACTCTTCCTTTTTCTTATGTTCAGAGCTGTGATGCCTGTGTGATGGATGCACTTGACAGGAACAACCCTTTATAATACTCTAAAAGCAGACATAAGTACAGCAACCTAAACCACATCATTATTAATAATTGATGTTCATTCAGCATTGGCAAGCATTGATTATAGGCTTAAATGGAAGTTTTTTGCAATATTGATTTGGATGCTTTTGACTTGAAACTGAAAGCTGAATGCACTTAATGGAAGTTAGTCGCATTCCTTAAAAATTAGGCAGTCATTAAGTGTCAGGGATTTACTACTCCATTATCCTGTTTTTGTGGGATAGATTGTATGTTCTTGGGAAAATATAAAAAATATGTTAAACATTGCAAACTTTTAAAACAGACTAGGATAAAAAAATCACAAAAACTTGCAATAGATTTCAAAATTCTTTTTGTTTTATGTTGGGAAAGGTGATTTGTTGAAGAGCTATCTTTAAAAAAAATAACAAGGGAAATTAATGGAATTAAGGTGAGGGGAAAGATGATAAGGAATATTAGTTATTACTTAGAAAGAAAGGCATTGTGGCAACAGGTTTTTTTCTTGATTCTGCTGATTTATACCAGTTTCACAGCAGTTCTGAATCTCTGGCTGAAAAAGAGTTGCAAATTTTTCTTAAGATGGGAAAAAACTTCAGTGGATGAAGCGCTTAGGTAATTGTTATTACATTATTGGAGGACAGTGTGGGACTGGAAATTAATTTTGGAGATTATTCCATTTACACTAAACATCTGAAACTGAACTGATTTCAGTTGCCATTAGCAGTTCTTCAAGAAGTTTCTCTTTTTGTGCTAGTTTCCATAGCAGCACTGAGCTTTCTTTAAGAATGACCTCCACTTCCATTTCTAAAGTAATATTGAAAAATGTCAATGAGATTTAAGTGTAGACTAATCTTTACTATTGACTTGAAACTTGTTAGTAGGAAAATTATTATTGCTGAATATAATTTGACTTGATGGTTTATTTGTAACTGAATGTCTTTTTCAAAGGTATTTTAAAAGGTTGAAAGAACATACACACAAATATTTTAATTGTTAAAATAATAAGTGAAATCAACCAAAGTGCTTTTGCCATCATAATCATTAAATCCCTCTTTACTCAGTCGAATGAGGTTTTTAAAAATAATTTTGGCAAAAAGTGTACATCTTTTTTACTGGCTGATGTATGTTGATATATAAAAGCTATGTAAATACTTTATTTAAAAGATGACACAGATAAAACTTAAGTAATATTGACCAAAAAAAAGGGTCCCTCACAAGAGGGGCAAAAAATTTCAACGTACAACACATGTCTAAAAGCATGAAGGAGACATGGTGAGAGGAGAAGCAGTCACCATCCTCTATAATTCAGCTATGTAGCCCAGCCTTTCATTGTAGAGGGCTCATCCTAATCTATTAATCTTTAGTTGTGAATATAAGCACTGTATGAAAGTTTTCACCAAATGTGAGGGAGCTAATAACGACAAATATGAGAAGTTAAGCACACTGAAAATTTGGTTGGGTAAAAGAGTAACAGGTGATTGCCTTTGACATAAAAGAAAATATTTCTCTTCAGTTAAGGGCATAAAAATATTTGAAGGGTTTATCAGTTCTGATAGCATGGTCTTTGCAAGTATAGGGCCTGTGTGACTTCTAATGAACTTGCAAAAGGGTAAGGGATAAAAATAAATTGCACTGATTTTACATCCATGAATAAACTGCCATATTTGTACTGCAAGGTACTTCCAAATGAACATACAAGCCAGGTGTGGCTTTCAATAACAAAGATATGTGATTCTAGTATCCTATGTACTTTCTACATGCTTTGATTACAACATTTTGCCAGATGAGGGTAGTGAAAACAATAAAAACTTATTTTGCTTCATAACTCTTTGACTTTAGATATAAAAAAATGGTAACTCCATGCCTGAGAATTTCCTTAAGAGCCCTGGTATGACAGGCAAAAGTCAACCTTGGCAAAATTAATGTATATTAATCAAACCTCATCTAACTGAAACCTAATCTGACAAGCAACTTTACAGTTATTAGTACTTTAGTTCTGTAAAATGGTTCTAAGTAGGGCTCTAAATCTCAAATATCTACTAAATACTACTGATGTTGAATGCATAAAAATTTCCACAAATATGCTCATAAGTATTAAGTCATCCTTTTTTTTCTCTTCTTAAATTTTGTAGAACAGAATCCTAGCTCCCATGTGATGCAGTCAGCTAGAATAGAGAGTATAACATTTTACTAAAAAAGTAACATCTAAGCCCACACCAGTTTTCAGTTTTGCTGAGAACTTGTCTGTAAATAGCCCAGAGTTGGGCGGAAGGGGGTTATGTTTGGGTGGTTTTGGTGGTGCTTTTTTTTTTTTTTAATAAAAGTCAGCCACTAAAATCCCTGATAGGAGAGGAAGTGACATTTATTTGTGGTTTATTTTCCATACTAATATAACAAGTAGGTCAAGGTGATTAAGATTCTTCATATAAAAAGTATCTCTTAAAGATCGGCACTACTTCTCTTGTTCTTTTAGTGACTTGAAAAATGCACAAAACGATGCAGAAGGTCAAAAAACCTGAGGTATTGGTCCACTCAGAGTTTAATGGCTGATGACTTCTGGCTTTTGTCTTCTCAGTGACTGGATGCTGTAGGTTTTCAATCAAATAGGATTTACAAAGGTTTAGGTAATAGAATTGATCTTTCTTTCCCAGCACCTGTGTTCTGTAAGATTTAAAACCCATCAGGCAGTAACTATATGCTCATTATTGGCTCATATGAGAAAGGAGTCTGATTCATAGTAGGGTTAAAAATCCCCCATATTTCAAGTTGAAATGAGTTGGGAGTATTCTTCTGATCATACAGTGCTTCTCAAAGACTAATTGCTCTGTACCCTCACTTACCAGATAAACCTCCTGAAAAGTCTGGGTTTGTTCACTCTGAGCATTAAAAATTACTATTTAAAATAGAAATAATATTTGCACCTAGCTCTGCACAAGGTTAAAGCATTTTGTGCATAATGATATAGTTGCTCTAAGAGAAATCACTGAAGAGTCACAATAAGAAATAAAAATTCCCAGAAGTTCTAGCCTCGCCTCTTTATAACCATTACTTTTCTCAATAAAATAATCATAAATTAATGGATTAGATTTGAAAACAAATTGCATAACTAATTATATTCCAATAAAAAGGGAATTTTTAAACAAATAATTCTATTCACAGAGTTGTAATTTTCCACGTATTTTGATACAATTTTTTTTTCTCAGTAAGTGCTTAAAACGTAGAATGATATTAATTTGCTGTTATTTGTGATTATAGAGAAATATCTGTGGTGCAATGCAGTCTTTTGATCTCAACTGAAAATGGAAAACATAATTCTAATAAATGTATATTTTAGGAAAATAAGAAAGATCCTAAATAATTTAGTTGGTGAGCAAGATGGGAAACAGAGTGAAAAGGAGAGAAACAGAGCTGATAATTGTAGCATATCCTGAGATGGGTGGGATCCACAAGGATCAAGTCCCACTCCTGGCCCTGATGATTGACAATTAAGAACTTTATATCACCCCTTTTTTAAAATGTATAATCTTCTTATTAAATTTAAATATAAACACACAGCAACAGCAAAAACATGTAACATATTATTATAATATGATTCTGTGATTCTGTATCTGCAAAAAGGAATGCTACTTCATAATTTGGACTTTGGGACTTCTACCTAAGAGCTCTAAATATACTTAGTGGAGTTATTGTAGACATCAATTCTAATTAATTTCCCTTCTGAAGTTTTAAATGTCTACATGCTCAAGAAATGCTGTGTCTTTGTGGCTATAAAAGAAAATATAAACCTCAGTCCCATTACTTTCATGGATAGTGATTTGAAGTAGGCAAGTGTAAGAGAAAGCACATGAAAGAGGAAGTGTGTAGTGTATACAACTTACTATCTTTTCAGTCCTCATTCTGGGCCAAGGAGTCTTGGAGGGTGACAGAATGGACAGCAGACTGGTCCTCATTTACTGAACAGAGAGCTGAAATAGCACAAATAGTGTCACAGCCTTCATATCCTGAGATTATGTACTAACCCTGTTCTTCCTACAACCTTAGGCTCCTTGCAAGATGTGAATGTCACCAGCTGTACTTAGCCCTGAGGTGCAGCTTTTTCTTAATAATTTCAATGCAGTTTGCTTAGAACAATATTGAAAATAACATTCATAAAATCCTGAAACCTTGTTTGCAGAGGCCATGGGGTAGTTAAGAAAAGAAATGGGGAGCTCTAAATCTCTGTTGTAGGCTTCTGAAGGATTGCTTTTCTAGAGGACATTTCCATGTAAATGCTAATGTACTCAAATTTGACCTAGGGTGCCCACAGGCTAGGAATGAAGAAACTAGAGAACATTGCTTATAAGGAGTTCCTCTTCCTTCCCCTGTTCCTTTGCTTGCCTTGAAAGATTGATTATGCAGATTGGACTCAGCCGTCTCAACTTGGCTGTGCTTAGCCCAATACAATATTTATGCCTGTTGCAATCTTACAACTTGCCTCCCCCTTCAACACTTCAGAAATTACCTTCAATGACCATGCTATTTTACAAATAAACCTCAGCTGCCCACAGGCAGACACTGCCAATATATGTTTATGAAAATGTGTTAAGTTTATAAAGTGAAAGTATCATCAGCAATTTTTTTTCTAATATTTGGAAGAGTCTGTGGTAGGTCTTTGTGATGCAGACTATGTATGCTTGGTTTTTTCTGCTGAATGTGTCTAATATTCAGTCTGGAAGATAATGATTTGATAAGATGATTTTGATTTTGAGTTTATATATTCCAGTATATATCATTTAGGGCCATATGAGATCAAACTAAGTGCAAATGGAGGTCTTTGTAGGGAGAATGAAGATTCATCAGCTCTCATATTACTCTTTCTCTCATAGATTTGTAACTACTGCTTTACCAATCAGCATGTTTGATTGACTGAGTGAATTATGCTTCCAATTTTCATAGTCTTTGCATGTTCAGAGCTTCTGATTCATACCGGACAGAGAAATGAAGAATTGTCTTCATCCATCTATACAGCAGTATGCTAGGTTATTTTTGTGGAAAGAGTTATTTCAATATAAGAAGTAATTCTATTCAAATAGGTCAGCTTGCAATTTGTCTTGGTTTTGAAAGAAGACAGGTATCTGCTAAAGAGAGGCAGGGCTTCTCTTGGGATGGATAATTCAAATCCCTTTCCCTCAAATTATTATAATTTAGAAAATTAAAACGGCTCTCAGGCAGAGATATGGGGATAGGAATAACAGTTCTTTACTAATAGGTATAACAAGGCAAACAAACAACAACAACTACAGCAATTAATAGCGAAAACAGAACCAGGGACCTTGACGGAGCTTGGTCCCACAAAACTCGGGGCAGTCTGGTCTCTGGGGACTCTTAAAAAAAAGGTACCAAGCTGGAACGGCGGGGTATCCCGGGCTGGTGGATCGGAAGAAGTTCGGTGCTCCGTCGGTGGTCACTGGGGGGCAGGGATGTCTGGCAGGGAGGGCAGTGCGGGCCCGCGGTGCAGAGCAGCTCTAAAGCAGCGCCGAGGCAGTGGGACAGGGCTGAGACAGCTCCAGCAGAGCAGCAAAAGGAGAAATCAGGATCTTCTTGGGCACACAAGCAGATGATGGTAGCTCTCTTCAGGATCAGGTCCCAGTGGTGCCAGTGAGAAGCTCAAGCAGCAACGGCAGCCCAGTCCACTCCCAACGCAGACCACACCAAAAGTGCAGCTGCCCCCAGCCCGTCTTCCCCCCACCCCCCTCGGGGGGGGGGGAAACTCCTGGAGACAAAGGGTGTAGCCAAGTGCCAGTCTCCACCCAGCCTCCATGCTTTGTTCCACTGAGCACAGACAAACACTCAGCAATCAGTTGCCCCGCAACTCCTGGGAAAAAATTCTATAGGTGAAAAAAAAAAAACCAAAACAAAAAAAACAAAACAAACCAAACAAGTCTAACCCCCAACACAATTTTATACTTCCAATGACAATTAATCCAATGATAATTTCTCTTAACATTGACAATGACAGTGATCATGCCGTGATGCATAGGGGACATTTCATTACACAAAATCTGATTTTTTTAACCAGAAGGTTACACCTTACACCCTATCTCCACAAAAATGAGGATTTTCCCAAGATACAGGGCTACTAACCAATAAGGATTTATATTAGAGTACCTAATTACCAGCAATTATCCACAACAATAGAAACACGTCCGAAAATTACTCAGAATGGTGAAGCCTAAAATTTCACTGCTGTTAGGTAACTTCAAGCAACCCTGGCTGAGATTCCATCAAGCCTGTGTAAATTATGACAGAAAACATGAGATCTTTCTACTGATGATTGCAATGCTCCTAAGGAAGAAAATTGTATTATCTCCGTGTGATGATTTTTGCTGTGTTTTTCAAACTGATATCCTAACTGAACTGTGCCGTGTTAATATTTTCATGCGGTTTTGGAACAAATCCTGTTCCGGGTGCTGCTTGTATCTCATAACATTGCTCAAACCTGACATTCTTTTCATGTGAATTTAGTTCAATAAGAAGAACTGATTAACCTTTTCAGACTTCATGAGTTTTCATTAAATTGCTAAACTAATAATTGCATCTGAATCATATTGGACTTTAGCATAAAGTTAGCTGTCGAAGGACCTTGACCCTAGGTCTACCTGTTTTCGATTCCATTGTAATGAACAGATTCAAACATCATTCCTTAATTACATCATGCATCAATGAATCTTGCATTTTGATTAGGTAATAATTCTATGTGATTCTCTGGATCACTTGAGAATACACCCATGAAACATCTAAACCATGCTAATGAGTTCCAAGAAGGGCGTATGTATATATGCTTTAGACTTCTTAACATTTGTTTCCTATCTAGCCGGAGGTATTTGTATTTCATTTTATGATAATATAAGCATTTCTGCTGTTGCTCTTCATGCTCAGCAGTATGTTTTATACTTCTCAAATACTATTTCATCTCTGTCATTGCAATAGTGATCATAGTACAGCTGTATCAGTCAGAGAAAATTTCATAGAGGGATATGGAGCCATTGAGCTCACGTGTCTCAAGGGTTTTTTTATTATATTTTATTTAGGAAAAAATACACTCATATTAACAAACTTCAGCAGTTCTTAAGTTACCCAGCTGAGGGGCTGTTCTTTTATTCCCCATATAATCAGGCCATTATATTTCCTGAAAAATATGTTCTTGGAACTTCTCCTGCTCTTCAGGTTGTCCTATGTATTACCCAAATAGTTTACAGAAGGACTCTTGTAAAGTTTTTTTAGTGAAGAAAGAGTAAAATAAATTAAAACAATTAAATACTTCTTAAATTTTTTTCTTAAATTTAAATTTAATTTTCTTAAATTTCTTAAATTTAAATTTTCTTCTTAAATTTAAATTCTTAAATTTGGATTTCTTCATCATAGAAAATGCCACAGCTAAAGATGAAATGCAAGGTATAATCAATCTGGAAGGAGTTATATATCTTGGACAAACTTAAGTTACGAACAATGCTAACTGAGCATGAAATACAGATGGTAAGCTGGGCCACACAACCAGTATGGATGAACATCTGTAAGGCCACGTGCAGGTGCAGCTTAAGCGTTGAGGATTTCTCATATAGATCAAAGCAGTCAATAATATTTCACAGAATTTCATAAGCTTAAAAAAGCTGTGAGGCCTAAAAAAAACCAAAAAAACCTTGTAAACTTTGTAACATAGACATGCCATGCTGAGAAGAAATATTTCTGACCAGCAAAGAAACACACTTGTAGTAAAATAAATTGCACTTTCAGTAAAATAAATTGATTTGTTACAATTCAGATTTTTCACAGAAATTAATCACTATCAAATAATGCTATTAATTTTCCTCCAGTAAATCAGACATTTTATCATTCCACATTGGCAATTACAGTTTCAAAATTTGCAACATTTTCTTTTCTGTCATAGAGGCTGGTGGTTTATTTTTTTAGCAGACCTTGTTTACACCTATAATGTACTCTTTTTTTGCAGTGTATCTTCAGGCTAACATTGTACCTTGGAGGATGTCAAGCTCTGTAATTAGAGAATCTCTTAACTGAAGAGCACTAATGGCAGTCACTGCAACTGTCAGCAGTTTCTCACTTTTCACATGAGGACACTGATTGCTAATTGGATTTAGTCTGGTTCTGGCTGTAATCTCTGCAAGCAGTAGTTAAAGAAAGAACTGTGATGCCACACCTGGTTTGTGGGCTGGAAGGTGATGAGGACTGCTAATAAAATCTAAATTAAAGCACAACCCATGCACATAATTAACTATGCCTTATTTCCTTGATTAAAAATCTGCTTATCATTGATAATGGCTCAACTAAAACACGATATAATATTTTAAGGTAGAGTAGGCACTTACATTACTTGAATAAGATACTGTTTAAATGTGCTGAATGAGTTTCTTTTATGTAGCATTGCTGCTTCTTTTGACAAAGCAGGCAAGTAATGTTCAGAGCTTTGCAAGCTGGCATTTTTTCTGTAGTGGAAAAATTGAACAGGCAGGGATACTTTTCTAATAAAACCGAGTCTACTTCTTATGTATCTCTGTCTCAGTGCAGTACCACCAAATTCCATGAAAGCTGCTCTAGAAATCTGACTGCCAGCACCCTCCACAGAAAGTTTTTATTTCTCTTGACTTTACCCATTGTGAATGTTTGACGTCTCTCAATTTCTGTTGCTTTTATATTTTCCTATTTCAATCTTTTTTTTCCACTTGCACAACTGCTGATAAATAGATACAACTGAATCAATTCTCATCCCCCTGCCTTTGCAATAAGAACAGCCTCTGGTTGTGGTAACTGTTGCTTGAGTCATCATTAGAATGTAACTCCGCCCTTACTGAGCATGAGGGAAAGACAACATAAATAAGGTTTATGATTGTTCAGTTATTGACAACAAGCTTTCTGCAAGCTATACACCCTCTATATGTTATGCAAGGCATAACAGTAGAGCTACACTGTTAGGTGATTTTTTTGAATCTTTATAGTTTCTAATAAGACATGGATTCAAGGCTTATGTTCAATAGTACTGCAAGGGATGATAAAAAAGTACTGATGACTGCAGAGGTTAGGAAATTCAATCTAAAGAAAATTCAATCTAAAGAACATTGACCTGACATGGATAAAGAAAAGGAAACAGATGATGGAGCCTAAAACCTGTAAAAGGAATTTTGGTACATCATGCAGTAGGAGTGGTGGGAGACTTTCAAGATGGGTTGAGAGGTTATGGACAGTAAGAGAATAGCTAATCTTTATTTGTAACTAATGTTGTAATGGCTGAGTTCTTGAGGAACCCTTGGAAGAGCTAAAGAGCTAAGAGATAAACACCTCCCCTTTCCAAACATAAATAAAGAAAAAGTGATTTTCATCTTGACTCTGGTTTTGTCTGTGTTTTATGTCATCTGAAATATTTTGAAAGAACATAATTTAAAATCCTACTGCATATTTTCCATAATCCATCTATCTAGAGAGGGACTAAAAACAAATCAGCTGGGGCTGACTGTCCAGCAATAGTTGACGAATCTGAAGGTGAAAGCAGTGCCTGCTCAAGATCTTGAGAACCACCATGAGGAGCTCATCAGCAGTGTTTCAGTAAAGTGACTCAGAAAACTCTGGAAAGACCTTGTCTAGGTGTCTAAAGAAGTGAAATAAATAGATATTTTCTACTACATTGTAGAGAAATCACATTCTGACAAATGTAGAAAAAACTTGATGTAGAAAGCAAATGCAATACTGGTTCTTGGACTAGTGTGCTCTGTACATGGAGCTTAATGATACCTGTGTAGATAGAGACTGTAGATGTAGCATGTTTTAATGATGTGTCTTTGTAATGCATTTTCACTTTCTGGAAATTTATGAATGTGTTTAAATTAATACAATTAAGCCCCATAGGTGTACACTGCCCTGTGATCTCCTGTATTTGTGAAATGTAAGAGTAGTCTATGAGATAGTTTTGGCCCAGTCTAACAAATATCCATTAAAACAGCTCCTAAACAGAGCTTGGGACTAATGTACAATAGGGATTTGCATCCAGTTACTATGCTTCAGTTAATAAGATAGTTTAACACTGGGGACATTAGCCATTCTGTGCAACCTGACCTCAGACACTGAGATTCATTCCAGGCATGATCAATTTTACTGGTACACTTATGAACCCTGTATTATATCTGGCTGAGATGGAGTTAATTTTCCCCAAAGCAGCCCTCACAGTACTGTGCTTTGTTTTGGGAGCTAGGAAGATGTTTATAACTAGTGCTTTGGCTGAACAGTGTTGTCTTTCCAATGTTCCCTGCCACCACCAGTAGGCAGGGGGTGGGCAAGGTCTTAGAAGGGGACATAGCCAGGACAGCTGGCCCAAACTGACCAAAGGGTATTATATACAATGTTTGCTCAGCAATACGAACTGAGAAGAAAGTGGTGGACATTCGTTATTGTACTGTTTGTCACCCCAGGACTACCATTACCTTTTTTGAAGCCCAGATTCCAGGGAGGTGGCTGGATGTGGCCTGCTGATAGGAAGTAGAGAATTAATATTTTGTTTTCATTTGCTTCTGCATGAGGCCTTTGCTTTTTCAGACTGCCCTTCTTTTAAAAAACCATGAGGTTTTTCTGTTTTATTTTCCTCCCTTCCCATTCTGTCAAGGAGTGGAGGGTCAGAGTGTTATAGTGGACACCTGGTGTCCAGCCAAGATCAACCCACCAAAATCCATACCTTCTTAAAATCAAAATCATGTATCCTCAATCACAAATCTCTATTTAGAACCTTGCAGTTGAACTCTATAGGTGCATTAGGATGTTTGCCTTTCAATAGTCTCTCTGGAGGTATTGCCATGTATTGTTAGATTTGCATATATAATATGATCTCATAAATGATGCATATAGGGTGTGTCAGCTAAATTGTTCGAGCAAATTTGTCTCTAAATTTTTGCTTTAAATGTTAACATTTCCTTCTGCAAGGAATGTTAACATGTAGCTCATCCCTACACTGTCTGGACAGGTTCTGCCCCTCTGAACTTTTGATTTTTGTATATTCTGATGACAACTGACTTGTGATTCCTTGCAAACCATTTTTTCTTTGTTTTTTTTTGTTCCACAAAGTGACAGAATGGCCCCTTAAAGCCTTGGACTGAGTCCTTTTGATAACTCAGCTCTTGCAAGTGCTTTGTCTATAGACCATGACTTTTAATTTGCAAAGTACTGTGTAGGCAGCAGCTTTACAGATACTTGTCAAACTATTTTACTATATTCCTTGCCTTTGCTATTTTTTATTTCCCACTGGCTGTATTATCATTTTTATTTTATTTTCTTTTAAACCCCCAATGTTTTCTCTGCTCTATAAGCAAATAAGAGATTTTGCAGGTTAAACTCAGCATATTAAAGGCTTTCATGTTCCGTTATTATAAATAATGAATACTATTAGACACCGAAACTGCTTAATTTCGTTGCAATTTTATCACTGCAAAAACAGACCCTCTAGTGTTGTACTACTAAAGTGCTAGAGTAGAAGAGTCTTAGATAATTTTATATGGAGAAGTGCATGCTGTGCTTTGGATGTTCATTTAGGCTTTCCTTAATTTATTGAGATGTCTACTTTACATGGAATGCAAATTATATATGTATCTATGTATGCATATATACAGATATTTTTGTTGTCCAAGTTCAATGTTCCTTTGCTGTAAAAGTCTCTGGTAAAGTAATCTGCTTTTAAAAGATCACCAGTCAATAAAAGCATGCTATTCTCAGTAACCATATTGTATCACATCTTCTTCATACTTGAGAAGACTTGGAGTACTCCTACATTGCAAGGAAAGAGCTAAAAGAGAAGTTGTATGATTATTTTATTTTTGGTTTGTAGGAGTTCTTTTTTTTGAGGGGGACAACCCACAGATTCATGAAATTTGGCTTAGGTGAAAGTGCTTAAAATCCAATTTAGATAAACAAAAACCTTTACCAGACACATGAGAACTGTGTTTTGGTATGTTTTTTTAATGCAGATAGATAATAAACTTGTAAAAGAAGCTGTAGGAGATCCAAAATTACTTGCAATTTATGTTTCAATAGTGAAATAGCTGCTGCAGGAGTGAGTGAATTTTGAAAATTGTCTGCGAAGTGTTTTGACACTTTCTGAAAAGAAACAGTTTGTTTTAAAATTATATTTTTGTTATTTCATTGTGACTGAAATAACTTTCTGTTGATACACCAATTTATCTTCGTTTCTCGTTTTCAGAAGAAGAAAGCCCTTTAATAATTTATTTTCAGTTCAAGGGAAAATTTGAGCAAGAAAATCATAATCCTTTTATCAACCAATTCTAATAAGGCAGAAAATGATCCTAATATACTAAGTAATGCAAAGTTACACTTTTAAAAAAATAAATAATTTTGAAAGGGAAAGTCTGTCATTATATCTTCTGATACTCTCTGCTTATGGTTGTATGCATATTAAGTACAAAAAGTAGCCAGAATAAAGAAAAAAGACAACCTTTTTAATAAGTCAGAAGAGTCTGTAATGCTATGAGTAACTTCCTTAGACAGTGAAATTGTATCTTCATTTCTTCCATAAAAATTATAGGTTCCAAAACCTTTTCAGTTAGGAATACAATCCTACAGAAAATGATGGAACATATCCTCTTCATGCCTCATAGCCAGCAGGATAGGGCTCCAAGGGTTTATAAAATCCTTAGAAAATATGGATGTTGGGGAGTGGTTCACATATTTCTGATAACAACATTTAGTTTGGCCAAGTGTTTGATAAGATATTTTATAAATATTTATCTAAGATCCTAGGTTTGCTGGCATATCACAGTTACTAGTCACACAAGGTGAGCAAATGCAGCTAGCTCCCAAAGAGTTAGAAGTTCACCCACAACAGAGCAAGTAGGACCTTTCATTTTATCTCCAGAATGAATATAATTTCCATTTTTTCTTATTGTAATAAAACTTGAAAATAACTGAACAGTAAAACAAAAGCCCCCACAAAACACAAAATTAGACTGGAAAAGGCAGAAATGTATTTTACAACAAGATTCTGGAATTTTCAACAGGTAAGTATAAATTTAATTAGTGAAGGATAAAAGACCCATTTTCTCATACTTCTCTATCCAAATCAAGGAAACATCAAGAAAAAGACTGGCAATTATTCAATTCCTATTAAAAATCTTTAGCTCTTCTCAAACACAGACTTCATGGATGCTTAGAGATGTTAAGAGAGTAGTTCTAAATATCTCCCTTTATTCAGTTGTTTCTTCTTTTATTTTTGACAGTACTATTTTTTCTACATTGAACTAATTTTTCCTTTTTTTTTTAGATTTTATTTTATTTTTTATTTTTATTTTATTTTATCAGCTTTTAATGTTACTTTACAAAAGAATTACCAGAGGAGCATTTGAAATTTTAAAGTACAATTTTTTTAAGTGTGCTCTTCAGACACAGAATTATTTTTATTTTCTCTCGTAGTAATTTTTCAAAACCGTCTAAAATTTTACATATCTGAAAATCATGGAAAAAGGTTAACAAAGGCTGTATTTTCACCTTAGTCCTGTCTTTTCTTCCTGTCCTCCAACTACCTATGCTGGGAAATTTCTAACAGAATAAAATTCTAGTTAAACTCTGTAGTAACCCATGTAGTCCCTCAGCTCCATTGAAGCAGTGAAGTGTTTTTTCTGGAAAACAATGCTGGGATTCAAGATATCCCTCTTTTGTAAGCAAAGACATCTCTATCTCCCTCATAGCCTTGAGAAAAAGTCTGCAGTGGACAAATCCTTTCCTCAGCACTTGCATGGTGTAACCTCGTGGCACCAAGAAATGTGAAATACAATGAAGTGGTAAGATTCCCTGAGACTAAATTCAATGCCATTTCTGTTTCTCTCTTTCTGCTTCTGCATGTATGATAACATAATAATATATTTTCATAGTATTGTTAATGCTTTGATTGGAAGGAAATATTCCTCAGGCAGTGTTATAAATTATTTCTTTAACTCATAAAAGATTTTGTGTTTTTCTCATGAAAACATATTTCATAGAAACAACAACTGAAATTATTAATTAGTCTCATTTTAATTAAGTTATGGTTCCCATTTAACAGTGATTGAATTGAAATAGCCAGATAAATTAAGATAACAACATTTAGCCTAATGAAATTAGTTGTGATATTGCTTCCTATTATCAATGTGAATCACTAACACAATGGAACTACAAATTTCCTTGCTTTATCCTTCATTCATTTATTCGTTCAAGTAAATGTACTTTATCATTAAAAGAAAATTATTAACAGGCTTATATCTTCTTACATTTTAAAATATATCCTTCATTTGAATTTAAAAATATTTTCATACCGGAAAATATTTATGTAAGAAAGCTACTTAGCATTTTCAATCTTAAATCCAGGACTCCTACATTTTTGTCAAGATATTACTAAAAAAAGAGCATTTTGCATATTTTTTAAAATACAGAATTATTTATTTTAATCCTAAGTTTTGTTCCTTTAGGTCTGAGTTACTCTGGTTCCATTAAATAAACCTTTAGTTTAAAATAAATTTCCCATTCTAAAGTTCCACCTTAGAAAATCTACCATTAAGTGTTTCTTACAATTCTGCTGTTCTTTCTGATACAGAAATGCAGCACTTTACTTCAACTTTGCATTTTACAGAAATGCTTCTTGTCAGAGGTTACAGCTGAACAAATAGCATAGAAGCTTGTTTGCATAAGTCCGTGAAATCCAAATTTTGCTGATAAAAGAGAAAAATGGGAAAATAGTTCAACTATGAAAGAGAAGGCAAAGTAACCAAAGAACTACATCCATATTTGTCAGTCTCCTATACAAGGATGAGACATATTCTAAAAAATCAAGCCAAATTTTAAATTATTTTCTTTTTATCGGTAATAGAGTGCCTTTAAGAAAAATACATACGGCTTTTACAGCTACAAGTTAACATGAAAACCAAGATATCACATTTTAGAAACAAAATCCACTTTGAATAAATATTCAAAGCAGCAACAGTCATATAGGAAAAAAAAAAAAATAAGAAAAAGAGTCTTTGCTTCAGTGAGAAGGTAAATAGAAGTCATTGCATTCTTTACTCCTTCAGTTGTCTTTTCCAAGCTCTGGTCATTGTCATAGATGAACTAGAAGGACCACTGAATTCAAATGAGGTTCTTATTTGCATAAGGCTTTGTATGTTTCTTGGATTTTCTCCTAAATGATTTTTCTATTGTTTCTAATTCTATTCAGATCTTTTTCAAAAAATCCACTCTTTATTTGGAAGCTTTCCAGGTGCCAGAGTAACAACTCATAGAGATAGATGAACGTGATTGAAAAGTATGTTTTGCCACAGGACACATCTATCCTAGTTCTAAAATCTAAGACCAGGAATTACACTTTCAAACTTGATCTTCCAAGTGTCACAATTTCCTCTGCTTTGGTACATACTCAGAAGCAGGCAAATAAGATCAGTTTTGATGAGAGTAAATTGCGAGGTCAGCTCAAGAGCACTATGACAAGCCCAGGCTAGACCCATTGAAAGACAAGTAGAGCAGATTCTGGGTCTCCAACAAAAAACTGCTCTGCTCTACTGGCCCCAATGACACTATAAAATTTAATACTTACATGATCATAAAAAATGCTCCATTTTGCTTAACTCTCAAAGTGGAAGTATAAAAACACTGCACTACCTGTGTGTGTGATAAAAAAGTTCTAATATGGGCAGTTTGGAGGATTTGACCTAAAGTGCAAGACTTTTGATTTATTTTCTCACTATTGCAAAGTCAGATGCTTGGGAGACATTTTTAAGGAAAGTAAGCAGTTATCCTCTTCTAGCAACAATAAGAACAGGAAAAAAAAATCACTTTTCGAGGTTCTTTATATAATAAATTCAGTGGAAAAACAAATTACTAGAGTAAATTAGTGAAAATTTTGCAAAACAGTGAAGATCTTTCACACTGGAAAACTTGGATTTCCTACTAAGCAAGCACTAATATTTATTAGACCAAGCTTTTTTGCTATCAAAAACTGAAGAATAAACTGTAGTTTTAAGTATGTTTTTAAAATTCAGTAAATAAATATCTTGGGTTGCAATGCAAGATGTAACCAAAAGTGTGTATTCTGTTACAATTTGTTGAAACCGGCTGGGGAGGTGTTTTTCTCTTCTATGACCTGTCCTCGTGACTCTGGCAGGGGCTTCTGTTAATGGGCCAGCTGTTAAAACCAGGTGGGGCAGTGTTCTTTATCTCTTCCACAAGCCATGCTGCCTCCAGGGGGATAACTTCTGTTAATGGGTCATCAAGTCTCACTGCATGACTGATAAAATTACGTCATCCCATTGGGAGATGCTCCACCCAGCAGGAGGAGCCAAGCATTCCTACCTGGATAAAACCTGAGATTCAGAACACCAGGACAGCCTGTTTCCACTGGATTCCCAGAGGAAGACCAGAACCACCTCACCGCCACCAGACCTTCAGAGGAAAACTCACCCTTCTACAGGATCATCTCTGCTCCAACAGAACCACATCTGTCACTTTAGGAGGACTTAATTGGACTGCAACCAACACCCTGACCAACAGGGTGTCAGGTTGTATTCTGACTGTCAGTATTTTCTTTTTGGTTTGGTTTTTTTTTTTTTTTTGTACTATTACATTTTTATTTTTTAATATTCCTAGTAAAGAACTGTTATTCCTAGTCCCATATCTTTGCCTGAAAGCCCCTAATTTCAAAATTATAGTAATTCAGAGGGAGGAGGTTTACATTCTCCATTCCAAGGGAGGCTCCAGCTTTTCCCTGGCAGATACCTGTCTTTTCAAACCAAGACAATAAATGAATCAATTACAAAGTAAACTTTATTTAAAAACAACATCCAACCAACTAGCCCACTCACTCCTGTTTCATTTCTAGAAAATAAGTGAATTGAAATGAGAAACCTAGTTTCATCTCATACACAGGTATTTATTTTTTTATTCCAAAGGTTGCACCAAGAATTTATTTGCTGCAGAAAATAGATTTATTTAAAAACAAAAAACAAACAGAATACCAAAAAAACCCCACTCATCAATTTCAGGATTTGTAAACTGATGGCCAAACTCTAAGAAAAATAGTGTGACACATGTTAAACTGGACACCCAAGCAAAAAAGAAAAAAAAAAGAAAAAGAAAAAAAGAAAAAAAAGAGATCCTGGAAAGAAGCTCCCTGTATCATAGGAATTATTTCTTTCATCAGCTGTAACAACATTTGGAGTTATTAATATGCAATTATAATTTCAACAGCTCAAACTTAAATATTTGATCTTACCTACCTGTATGGTTTTTAAATACATGGTGGAAGCATTTCCTTTAGGTGTAGTCTGTCTCTTTAGAAGCTGTTTTCAGGTTTTTGTTTTGTAATTGCCTCAGTATTTTTAAAAGAACAAATGAAAGTGTTTCAGTAATGATGATGGAAAAATTATCTCACTTTAAGCATGCATTTTTATATATTACAGGATAAATATTCTTTGATAGTTTTTAAAGACAGATCCATATTAACATTCTCCTGAGCACAACTGAACTGATAAATGAAGGGAAAATGTGTATGCATTAATCCCACGACTAGATAAAGAAAAGCTTCAGAAATGTAATCTAATTGACGTTTTAAAATTCAGAAACATATGGAAGTCTAATTTCTGTACTGATTTTTTATTTATCCTACTGATTCTATCTATCTATGTAGATTCTATCTAGAAACATCTACTGGCCTTGTGGAAGCACAAATTATATGAACCAGAAAAGTTGCTTTAATAGGCCACTGGCTGTTGTATAGCTGGCACTGGTTTTTACAGTTAAAAATAATAATAATGCAATGCTGAACCTTATTTATATTTTGAGGATGTCAGTGAATGCACCATCTTGGAGTAATACACAGTGGGAAAGCAAGGCATAAAAATAAAATAAATACATATTTTGAGTGCATGTATGTCATTCTAACATATTTATTGGGTAGCACAAGTATCCTATCATAATACTTTCTTCCAGCAACTTTGTTTACTGTCCCATATATCTACCGAGAATCAGGTATATAGCAAGATAGTATATATCTTGCTATATACTAAATGCTCTACTGCTACGGTTAAAACAAAAACCCTGGAGTCTATGAAGGTTTATATTTTATTCCATATTCTTGAAATAATGTTGACTTGACTAGAAAAAAATTATGCAAGTCAGCTTGAAAATCATGTGCCTTTATATAAGTTATATGATTCTGGGTAAGTAGATCAAAGGAGCAGTGCTAGAAATTGTCAGAATCCAGGATATCCCTCTGGCAGTCCTGGATGATCCAGGACCCTGGCAAGGGGTCCAGAGACAAGCCACAAGAGTTTGATTAATATAATATTAATTTATCACCGGGTGTAAATGTAGAATTTTGGGGTTTAATGGGGGTTCAAGAAGGCAAGATGGAGGAATCTGGGCATGTCCTTGTCCTTCTGCTTCTTCTTCTTTCCCTCCATCTTCTGCTGTGGTGGTGGAACTTTTGGATTGGATTAGAGTAGAAATACTCTATCTAACATAGGTGATAGGTTTTGGTATTTATCTGTAAACATAAGACACATAGTACATAGTATAAAAGATTACGACCACCTTCTGGGTGGGCAGTCGGTGACGTCCAGCATTGTAGCTAGCACCCTAGCTGGGTGAGAACTGAATGTACCCAGATAAGAAATAACAAACATCTTTGAAGACCGAGACAGACGCATCCTGACTCTCTCTTCTGGCACCGGGGCTTGGGAGAAGGACTTTTAACAAACATTCTCGGGGCGCCATCAGCCCAAAGAAACAAGAACCGAGAAGAAATCTGAAACAATCATACTTATTGAGCTTATTAAATTATTTTTTTATCTCTGAATGTATTTGTGCAGCAAGCAAGCAAGCTGTGAAAATATAGAGATGACAAAAATCCGAGAGGTAAAAGGTAAATAAAAATGTATACTTATCATTTTTTATTCTTGATATGGTAGTTGAAAAGAATGTCTTTGATGAAAAAGATTCAAGAGGTGTGATTTGACTTAAAAAGTAGTTAAAGGCTGTCATAATTTTATCAACAGATAAATGGAGGGCATGTCAGCTTTCTGAAAATAGACTTCATCCTGAACATAGTAAGTGGCAGGAGGCGTGTTCAGCAGGTGAGCAGCCAAATAAATACGGAAGATTAGCACTGTAAATACAGACTGCAGAGCAGCTGCCTGAAGGCATAATACCTTGTTCTATGATCATCTTCCATTATGCAAAATAAATTAAGTTGTATCACAGGGTAATCCTGTGATGCATAGGACCTCTGCTGGAAGTACTGCTGTTGACTGAGAAGAATATGTGCTTTTCTGTAAGCCAAAACTAAATCACCCTCTCTACATGGTTTTAAAGTAGGATCTGTATCCTATTATATAAAATTTAATTATTCCTATGGATAAGATAAGGGATTAGTGTGGTCCCAAGCAGAAGAAAGACATGGACTATTGATCCATGATTAAAACATTACAATTGATCATCACCTGTACTTGCACTGATCTTTCTAAGCTCACCTTGTCACTGTTGCAATCTTACTTCATTTACAAGCACTACAGACCAAATTCTATATGCAAGGAAATGGCTGAGCTCTCTGATGGAGTCACCTATCCATTTCCATGCAAAACATTGCACTGCACTGTTGTTCTACTTTCCCACGTGGTCTACATGCTACAGAAGCCTTGCTGCCATGTGGGCACAGATTTCAGGCAAGCCAGGTGAGTAAGGCAAGCATTCAGACCTGGTGAATACCTACTGGGCTCTACTGAGAATGGGTCTTTATATGGCCTTACATATCCTTCCTTCCTTCCTTCCTTCCTTCCTTCCTTCCTTCCATTCATTACAGTACAGTTGGAGATAAGGAACTTTTCATTATGCACCTAAGACAAGTGCAGAATGAATAATTTTGAATCTTCTGTGCAGAAATTATGCTGTTTTAGAGGGCTGAATAATTTCTGCTACTCTTTGCCATTGGGGGATAATCTATGCCTCCACTCCAGAATACCTGAATGCCATTTATATATCAACCTAAGGACAGACAGCATGGTGCAGTAACCTGTTGTGTCTAGACATTTGCTTGGACAAAAAGTAACCACCACTAAAAGAAAGGGAAGGAAATCATATTTTCTATTTTAAAGCTGTGCTTTGGCCATCAGTTCAGATATTGATTACAGAGCACTGTCCAATTGGAACAACTTTCAGTGGAAACATTCCTTAAATGAAGGAAAGATTTTTTTCGTCAAATGTCTATTTTCGGCCCAAAATTTCTTTTATTGTCTCATTTATCCACACTGCCATCTTTCTTAAGCCCACCCTCCCATCCAGTATCTAGCTCAGTCAGTCCTATCCAGACTTACAGCTGCCTCCATCTTCATAGATATTGCCAAGGCTAGCAGTGATGCCATGATGATTATTTGCCTTTTCTTTTTTTATATACCTTTTATGTATTCTCAGTATTGTTAGCATACATGTAATTCTTTAAGACTTATATCTTAGGATAGTCCTGGTATTCTGTTAGGCAAGAGGCTCTAACATCCTAAAGGCCTCACAGTTGGAGGCCAGAAAGCCTTATGCTATCTTGAGAAACCAAGGGTCTCTCTGGACATATTTTGTAAACTGGGATTAAGCCCCATCTGGGGGTAATACTTTAGAATACGAGGATGTCATGCCATTCTTTTAAGCTTCTTGTTGAGAATCTTTGTTTATTTGCAAGGCCTATAAATTTGTATATGCTATATACTGGGTGGGTGCATTTTGGTGTATTCCACTTGAACGAATTGTTGCACCTGAGGATCCTTATTAATAAACACCAAAGTAAAAACCCTTTTATCCCTTAACTATGTCTGGCTCATAATTCTAGGGCCAGGAAAAAGCATCAGCACTAATGACTACCTCAGAATCTTCTTCTCCTGGCAGTCCTCTGCCCTTAACACTCCTCAGAAATTATCCTATAGAAAATTTATATGTTTAAAAATATAATCCTGATAAATATCCTGGTCTTTTCCAAAGTTATAAACAGTGGTCACAGTTGAAGTTATGTTTAGCAAATAACTCTTTGTCCCTCACTTACCTGTACAACTCATACAGGCAATGCAAAACAATTGATGCAGAACAAGAATGCTGACTTCATATCTTAGCTACAAAAATTATCGTTATTAGACTGTCTTAGAGAAACTTTAAAAAACATTTTATACATTATTTTTCAACAGAAAATGAGAGGCTCATTGGCTTCTAAAGACTGATAAAAGAGTAGTCAACATACAGCAATATTATTTATGGAGTTGCAAATTCATACGTAATTTTTATTGAATTTTCATGATAACGGCATTTGAAAAGAAAACAACCAAGCCAAAAGCTAATGGAAGTACAGAAGTCACACCAAAAAGACAGACTCAAAGTAATTTATTTACCTCCTTTTTTAGAAATGTATAACAAACATTAAAAATATGTGTTTTCATAATAAAAATGTGTCTAATTGCTAGGTAAAAAAGATGCACAGAAGACCAGGGCTATTATTATATTATTGCAAGTCAGCATTACTGTTATATTAAGGCCAAGTCTCAGAATTACTCAAGGTAGTAAACATTCAAATCACTTTGTTTCATAAATGAGTTCTTAAACTCAGCAAATTTTAAGATGGAAAGAAAGAACTACTACATGGATAATGTCAATTACTGACCAGGGAATCTGATAAATAAGACTGAAATGCAAAATAGATCAGATTTTCATGAAGAAAATGTAGCAAAAACTGATGACAAAATACGAATAGAGTAGCCAACTTCCTCCGTCCCTCCCTAAATTGAAGAAAATGTAGCAAAAACTGATGACAAAATAAGAATAGGGTAGCCAACTTCCTCTGTCAGGAAGAGACTCTCCCTACTATTGATACCTCGTAAGTGATAGGTGAAGATCTCCCCAGAATATACTGACCATGTGGATTTGATCTCTTCTAATACTGATGGAGCTGGAGATGCTTAACTGACATGTATAAATATAAATTTAGAGGTCTCAGAGTCAAATAAACCCTCAAACATGGTGACCAGAAGGACTGTCAGGCACTTTTACCATTTACTTCCCAAGTAAAACATATAATGTGATAAATGTGAGCTTTGTGTGGCTTCATTTTTTTCAGTCCAGAACATATTTCTATGTTTCTATTTTTCTTTCATTTGTAAACAGTATTTCTTCAAGGAGGTGAAACTGAAGTGTTTCTGTGACAGCAGCATCCACAGTAACATCCACAGCAACGTCCAAAGCCCCAACTTCAATTTCTCTTAACCGGCTTTTTTACCAATTCCCATTAACTATCACCTCTAATCAAATTTTTTATAATTCTTAAACACCAATTAAGTTTTTCTTTTCTTATAATACTTGCTGCTGAATAGAGAAGAAAGGGGAAAACAGGATACTGTTAAACATTGTATACCTAATTATCTTCATTTTTATCATTATTAGACTGTTAAGAAAATAATGTATTTTGACATTAATAGAATGATAGCTGTTTGCTCTGGTGACCCCTTGAAAATAAGAATCACATTTAATTCTTAATAATATGAGGCAGCTGGTCTGGTTAACATCTTTGCTTATATAATTTTATAGATTCCATCAAAATTTGTTTTTTATTGTGCTTTATATTTCATATCTCATGTATGGAGATTAACATTAATGCTAATCTCTGAGCTTCAGAGAAAATTATCAAGTGTTTGTGAGTAATAACAGCTCAGTCATAAGTAATAATCAGCTTATTCTTAGTAGGTATTCTGGATACTGTTACTAAATGAATTTATATATTGATAGCCAATATTATATCTGACATCTTAATATCACTGTGCATTTCATGTAAACGATATTGTAAAACCTTTACTATAAAAGGAGTGACCTAGAAATAAGAAATGTATCTGAAAATAAAAATACATGCATATTGTGTATTAACATGCTAATATGTCCCTATGGATGCCACTAGATTGAGGTAAGAGGACTCAGTATTTTCAAAACTTCAGGAATTTCCTGACGAGTTCTTTTACAGGTATTTTGGCTTTTTGATGTTTTGTTTTATTTTGGTTTTTACTATGTTTCACATATGTGTGTTACATGTTTATAAATTGCAAGTCATTTATGAGCAAACAAATAGATATACTGTTGTTACACCATAATGAAGGTGCAGAACAGCCTGTCTGAACCAAGCTCCTCAGTGGCATAGCGTTGGACTAATGTATATTATGTTGCAGTCTGGTGGTGATCTCCCCATAAAAAAGAATGACAATCAGCAGGTCTGGAAGGGCTGTGGAAGAACAGGACATTACTAAATTCACTGAAAAGCAAAATCCTCTTTTATGATTTTTAAGTAAAAATACTCTGAAATCAGCAAAAGAGGTTCTTTATCAGAGTTTAGATCTGCCTCCTGATCACCACACAGTAGCTGTATGAAAGAGGTAATCTTTCCCATTCTTCTTCCTGAGCAAATTTCCTCTGAAAGCTTCAACCACACACACAATTCAGGGAAATGAGCTCTACTGTCATTCATTTACCAGGCTTTAAGATCATATAGGCATTAGGTTTTAATTTAGAAAAAAGATTTTTTTTTTAAACTGTGATGTGTAGTATATTAAGGCTATTAGGAGGTTTATTAGTCTACCATAATATTTTACAGCATAACTAATCAAATGTATTCTTCAAAGCTTTGCCTAATTTTTTGTCATGAACCATATAACTCTTGCAATAGCGCTGAATGAATTCATAATGATTGAACATTTAGAATAGTGAGAAATAATGCATTTTAAATTTTAAGCCTTAATTATTCATTATGAATCAATTCTAATAATACTGGCAATGTATTCAGCAGATATCCTTGTAGTTGTGATAGGTCTCAGTAATCTGATAGCCATATAATTTAATAGATATTTTCATTGTCTTGGTTGTTATGAAAAGCATTATTTTAAAAAGGATGCCAGTAATATTTTCAAGATTGCTTTTAAAACAAAGCTCAAATGAGTTTCTCAACTCCATGAGGAGTTCAGAGGAGTCCACACTTAATATACACCAGGAGTCCTAAAGAGATTTTTGCTATAGTTTATTGCCATTAGGTCTCCCAATTCTTGACTTCAATGTCAAAGCAGGGACAGCAATTTCAGATTAGTTTAGCTGCCAGAAACACTATTTTCATTCAGAAGATAAACTCCAACTGACTTCAGAGGAGCAAGTTCAAGACCCTTGGGGGCAAAAAAATACCTGTGAATAAGAAACTCTCTCATAGAAAAGATTAGCACACTTCTTCCTTGGCAAGAGAGGTAAGTACTCATCCAAAAACTGCATACTTAAAAAACCTTTCCGTGTTTAAATAACTATCTACAGCCCTTGACTGCACTAGCAGTATCTTAAACGAGTGTGTAAGTAATGAATGTTTTTCAAATGTTAAAGAATAAATGCATGATTTGATTTACAAGTCCTTTATCTTGGTGTTCTCAGTTATTGCATGTAAGCAAAAATCTTATTTACCTGAAAATCTAGAGTGGATTAAAAGACAGTTATAGGAATCTTAGTAATTAAAAAAGTTCCATAGGGCAACACTGCAGATGCATCCTTTATGTATTTGTTAATCTTCCATATTGATCATGTAAATATTGGATAGCACAAGTTCAGCAGAATACATATGATTTACAAATGTGCCAAAACAGCAATTACTGAATCAGAAATTACCAAAAAGGATTCACTGAGGATGAAATGGATTACTGGGAAAGGTGTAATTCTCTGTGCACTCCTGATGGTGTGTACATCTAAAGAAAGAATGGCATTATTTTCAAACCAGAAGTCAGAACAATTGCAAAATGAATCACAAACCTTTCATTTTTTTTATTGAGCCACTTATTGTTTAAACAGAATAAGTCTTTTACACAGGACACTATGTAGAAAACTTCCTTTTGAGAAGAAAACATCCTGTACATAGATTCATTTATCACAAGATTACAATAATTCAGTGGGTTCAAATCAAGGGTTAACTGATTAACTCCTATAGAATCCAGTCCAAGAAGATGGTTAAACAGAATTATTGACAGCAACAAGCATCTGTTTTTCTCTTTGTGAATCTGACAAATTTCAGTAATTCCTATTATAAATCTGATCTTTCACTTATATTGGACAGAGATAAACCAGCAAATAAATTCCATGCTTTCTAAAAAACTTCATCAGTTTGTACTTTGTATTATGCAAGTACCTATACATCACTCATACAGTATGTGCACACCCAGTACATATAGAATTTAAACAGTGCTATATAAAGTGATGGTTTTAATGTTTTCAAATTTTTCACATGAATGGTTTATTCCATGTAATTCACAGTGCAGTGCAGAACGTAAGAATATATGGTGTTGAAAGGATTGAAGAAAAAAATTGTTAAAAAGGTAGCTGAGAGAAACTATAACACTTGTAAAGATTTTCTGTGGTCTTGAAAAATTAAAAATCATTCAATCACTGAAAACTGTGCATTTTAGCATATGAAAATCCAGAACTTTTTCTAGAAGCAGTGAATTTAAAATCTAAACTCTATTGTCTTCTTAAAAAAAGAATCCTTAGGAGGGAACATTGTTAACTTCTTAAATAAATAGTTAAATGTTTACAATATTTGGTACTGAGTGTACTATTAGAAAAATCTCCTACACCACACGCGTTTCACTCACCATCCGGGCTCTGAACATCCCATTAGCTTTTTTGTCTGCTTTAAAATGGGTTTTTTTGGCCTAGGCCTGTGAACTTAACTCATACATGGACAGCATGAACTTTGAATATTTCTACGCAAATAACAATTTAGACAGTCATAATATACAGAAATAAACAAAAAAATAATGTCTTTGAAGGAACACAAGTTCATATCTGATATTATATTACTATAAAGTTTATTAGCTCTAAACAATGTCTCTTTAAATGAGAATATTCACATAGAATTTTTTAAATAAACTGAGTGATTATAGTGAAAAGCAAACAATCAGTGACTTTTGATTTCTCATAATTCTCAGTGTCTACCTCTTGGCTTGACAGTTCACACATGGCAGTATCTCATTCTCCAGCATTGTTTCCCAGGCACAATCATAATAAAGACAAACACCCATAATTCCCTGTCCTAGGTTACAATGTAAAATTGTGCCCAAGGTTTGTATTCTATCCCCATGAGCCGTTGGAGCCAAGGTGGGGCAGTGTTTTCCTTATCTTCTGTTAATGAGCCTAACAATGCCTTGCCACATGACTCATAGATAACTCCCTCCGGGAGCTATCTCTGTTTAATGGGCCATCAAGGACCCACTGCATGACTCATAGAATGAGATCATCCCATTGTGAGATGCTCTGCCCAGGGGGAGGAGCCAAGCATTCCCACCTGGAGAAATCCAGGGTTTGGGACAGCACAGGCAGCTTTTTATCCACTGGACTCCCAGAGGAGACAAGAGCTACCAGACCTTTCTACAGAATCACTGTTTCGACAAGACCATCTCATCTGGACTGCCACTACCACCCTAACAGGGTGTCAGGTTGTATTCTGACTCTGTCAGTGGTTTTTTGTACTATTACTTTTATTTTACTTTTTTTTATTTCTTTTCTTTTCCTCTTATTAAATTGTGTTTCTGACTTGGAGTCTTTCACTGGTTTGCTTTCAAACCAGCACATTCCCCAAAAGGAAATTTCTACTTTCTACTTTCAAATTCTTGTCTCCCTTGAATGGGAAACCATGTATTGGTATCTTATGTGATGCCTTCAGAGATCTTAAGGCTTGTAGCATGTGAACCACTGCTGACTTAAGCTCCTGACACCAATGCTTGGGTTCAACAGTGCCACATAAAATCTGATCTGTCATTTTGTGCAGATATACACTTGCATGTATTTTCAGGGCGTTCCTCTGGCTGATAAACAGTTAACAGCTGAAGTTAAGATTTAGAGAGTGATTACTGGTACATCAAAGGGCTGCTAAATGAGATTTCTGTGTACTGCTCCCAATGTCCATGAACAAATTGCTAAATCCAGTAGGTCAAACATACAGAGCAAAGTAACTTGTCTAAATTTGCAATTCTGGATCTACAGATTTATGAACATCATAAAATGTTAAAACACCCCATTGAGTTACTGTAGCTCATACCACAAAGAATACAATAAAAAGCTATCATTACATTGTCAGAACAATTGTGGCCTCATTACTAAAGTATCAAAAGTTCTGGGTTCCACATAGCGAAGACCTTTGTAAGCTAAATTAATTCACACAGAGTTTGAAGTACATGCTTCAGCTACAGCTGACCACATCTGCTACTGAGAAACTTCTTATCCTTTCCAAACTACTGTTGGATAATTTCTATATTATATAAGACAAGGAGAGATTTTTACAAATTGAGTGGTAACCATGATATTTTCTTGCATTATGTTGAACACATCCTATATATGTACACAGACATGTATATATATCCACATACATATATACATTCAGTGTATGTTCAGTGTGTGTATGTGTACATTAATAAACACAGGTTCATTTTTATATACCATAAGTCTTCGAGATTCTGTGCAGAAGACCTTAGTTTGTTATTGTTATTTCCCCTGAATGTTTGGCATGGTATAATTTATTCTCATATTGCATGACTAATGATGCCATTCACTTTCTTATTAGTCTTGTAAACAAGTATATATTTTAATTTTGAGTAAATATTTTTTTTTAGTTATGATTTTATTTTAGTTTTATTTTTTCTACAAAGGAAAGACCTGCATGTTAACTTCAGGGTTCTGGTATACGTCTTCTATTTCTGTTATGTGGACATACAGAACTTGAAGAGGATATTTTTTCAGGTTTGGCTTTCAAAGCTTGTCAGTTGTAGTGAATCTGAGGAAAAAAAACTTACACACATATTAAGCATATATTAGAACAATTCACATTGTCTGATTCAAGCATTCAGAATGCATAATTAATATTTGGAAGACCAGGTCCTCAGCAATGTAATTCACTTCATAAAATACCCCAAAGACCTGCCAGCTGCCAAACATGCATAGTCTTGATTGTCCCTTTCAGAGAACAGAGATTTTGGGGCATCTCTGAGGCCTGGATTCTCCAAAAAATACTTAAAAATGGTGTGGTCTACAGCTAGGTGTTTCTTATTTTATATTCTTTTTATCAGAGAAAAAGCAAGTATAGGTGCTAAAAAGATGTTAGAAAAAAAAAATGAGAAAGTTTTAATAATGTACTGATGATTCCCTGTTGTATGTGAATATACTGTACAATTTTTAAAAATGGTCTTTTTGCTGTTAGAGGGGAAATTGGCAATTGCCCCATGTATGTCATTGAATCTCTATTCTTTTATGTTACCACGCCAGCACAGAGTCAGATCTTGTATTTGAACCACAGTCACTTACAGCACACATGCAAAACAAAACAGAGTTTTAAACAGATTTAAGGGAGCATGTAGGGGAGGGGGTATGACACAGGGGTCTACATGTTTTCCTTACTGTACAACCATTTTTGGGAGTAGAAATGGAATTACAGTCTGTGGACCAATCATTCAGGAGACATATCATTCTTTTAGAAAAATTAGTGAGGGAGTAATGACTAAGGTCTTTTTAGACACATGGTATTGTATTTGAGTAGTTGTTTTGTGCATTCGCTACTGAGGTATATGATTTAAAGGAAGGACATAAAATTGGATCTATGTGTTTGCCAATGTTTGTCACTTAGTTTCTGGTCAGCTTCTATTTCTACACCTCCAGCACAATAACAGGATGCTGCCCGTCATAGAAGCCAAGCTCTCAACCAGACACCACCTCCACTAGAATCCAAGAGCAACAGTATCTCTTGATCTCCATGGGAGAAAAATATCCCAGACACAGCTTCGATTTATGTATGGTAATCAATTTGTATTAAATATGGAATGTTTCAGTGGGAATGTTTGCATGAATGTACAAATACAATTTGGAAGACTGAGCTGGAAAATGTGTCATGTGCAGAAAGCAGGGAGTTAAAATGCTTGGTCTAACTAAACTGTCAGCTTGGTCTTTTATGCCTCTCCAAAAGTGATATGATAAACAATTCATTGAGCACTCTCACAGTGCAGCTGCTGTGAAGACTTGTGAGGATCTGACAGACCTTGCTTGACTAAAGTGTGTAGAAACACTCATGAAAGCCACTCTGAACAGTTGTTAAGTTCAGGAAGCTTCATAAAATAAAAAAAGTTATATTTTTAAAGTTATATAAATTTAAAATTCAGTATTCAATTTTTTCAAATCCCAATTGCAGATTTATGTAGCGTTATTTTAAAAATTATAGATAAATATGTATATGTGGCTCCCTTTTGCATATGATGTAGATTCCAATTAAATTTTTCTGTTTTCTTTACATTCTGTACAGAAACTTTTAAGCAGAACTGAAGTGAATCATCTTTAGAAAGTGCAAAATTGTGTCTGACAGCTTTAAAATTACTGCTACTGGCTAGTAGTCAAAACCTTGGTCTATCTAATCATAAGCTTCTGTTTTATGCAAAGCTTTGTATGAAATATTTACATGTACTACTTAAGCACATATATTCTTGCAAGCCATATAGCTTCCATCTTCTGTATATTTCCAAATTAAAAATATGGAAATTGACATGAGGTAGATCACAATCTGGCTTTCCTCTGTGGGAGGCCTATTACTCTGCATCAGAGTAGCTACATTTCACATGCCCTTTTTCTTCTTGCAGATGGACTCAAATCACATGAATACTGTTTGACAAGTGATCTTCCACTTGGCTTGAACAGGTAGAACATTTAGTCTGATTTCTGCATGGCAGACTCTCACCATCATCTTGCAGTTCTCTCTAGCTATCCTTGTACAGTGCAGACTTCAAAACACGGTAATGATCATATGAGTATAATGATTTCAGTTCTTTTCACTCTTTGTAAATCTGTTTAAAAGTAGAGAAATGTGAAAGGAGATCCAAAAGAAGGACAACTTTTACAACATGTAATGCAAAATGCAACTGAACACACTCGGCTTCTTCAGCAAGCGCCAAGAAAGGCTTGCTACCAAATCAAGCAGACAAACATCAGGCAGTGAAAAGAACTAGTTAAACTAAAGGGCAGTAGAAGCACAAGAGTAGGTGAAAACAAGCTGTCAGTGAATAAACAGAGACTGAAAGTCATAAGGAGAACAATGTAGAAGAATAAGACAATGAAAGAGTTTTCTAAATAAGAACCAACAGAGCGTTATCTGCTTTGAAGGCAGCATTCATTTAGTGCTTGAAAATGTTACATAAGATGAATATCAACATTAGACCTGAAGAGCATGAAACTGTGTCTTAACTAAGCCTCCAAAGAAGTGGAGAGTCTTGCAAATACCAGAAACCTTTTGATTTGTCTTGTTTATAAACAGAAGATCTTAAGAGTTTCCATTAAGTAAGACTGTGATCAATTTTTAGTTTTAACTGCAAGTCAGCTGTATGTTTGTGATGCCTCATTCATAGCATTCTAGCAACTTTTCCTCCATAATATTTTGTTCAGCATAGGTAATATGTAACCAGCCAAAAAATAAAATGTGTCTCACTCAATTCTGAAAGAAGCCCACAATTTTCTACATAATATTATTGAATTCATTGCAAGAATTCCCATTGAAAAAAATTATTCATTTTCAAAGCTATATAAGCTTGTAGAAATATTCTTCAAATGAGTAGTTGTTATAGAAGCAGGTTAGACTGTATCTAGGGTGCTGAAAATTTGCATAACTTTTTCAAGAAATAATCCTTCAACATTCACGAAAATTATTTAAATTCATTTCACCCTATTTACAAGATCAGACAGTAATTTGGATCACTGTCTTTAGCAGAAAAAGCACTTCCTCATAATGTTTGTAGGTTTAAACACAACATAAATAGTTACTGCTTCTTTAAAAAATATAACATAATTTTACCAGTAAAACCAAAATCCAAATGCTTATTTGAAAGATGATATTTATAGAGTTCATGTTTTTTACATGTGGGAATGTAGAACCCACTTCAAATGTGACTGTAAACCTGAACTGTACCAAATGATGACCTATTTTTTCTACTGAGAATATAATGATTATATTTAATGATATAAATATCAAATTGAAAAAGTCTGATCTCAAGAATTGTTTTCTGAACAGTATCAAATTAATGAACAGACACATAGTATAATAAAATAACATCTAATCAATACAAATCAAGTATATATAAATATACATATAATTTAACTGAAAATATGACAGAAAAGTTGTTTAAAAAACACCCCAATTTAAAGGAAAGGCTCCACTGGTTTCCACATAAATATGAAAGAGGGCCATTAGCCCATCTTATTAGGGACATAAAAGCAGTGCATCTAAAATAATATGGACTGAGGTAGTTTGGTTTTCAACTTCATGGGTTTTTGGTACAACTACAGTCAAATCTCACTAAAAAAATATTTCTCTTCTGAAGTTAACCAGAAAATCTAAACCTCATTTTTAATACTATTATTCAGTCCAAGAAACTGCCAAGCGTGATGTGTCTAATATTATTAGCTCTACTATATATTGAAATACATAAATGCAACTGAACTGACTAGTCATGAATTGCAAAACAGCTAGTAATATATTGCTAAGGGGATGTTTTCCTTGTTATGTTTCCTAAAAGAATCTCATTCCTTGGAATGCCATTCAGAGGATATGGTATTTACCTATCAATCTTACCTTGAAAAGGAGGTTTTTAAATTCTTGATCATGGAGGTAATTATATACATAGCAATGATACAGTTTTTCCTAAAGTTTTTATGCTCCTAACCACCAGAACATCAAAGCAACTGACTGAGCAGTAAGACAAAAAAAAAATCTGAAGGCAGCATATCTCTTGAAATATCAATGTCCTGAGAGATTAAATGGACTTTCAAAGACATGCAGCAAATTTTTATTCTTTAGAAAATTTGAGCAGGATTCTGATGCCCTGAAAATCATTGTGTCATCCTTCCTCTTGATTTAGTAGCTGATTCTAAAGTTAAATATTAGATGCAGCTACAGAGCCTTTCCTACAGGGAAAAAATGTTGAAGCAGGTTTGGAACATGGCTAATGGCATTTATTGGAATTTACAGTAGCCAAATACAATCAAGACCATACATACTTCTAGAAATTCTGAAAATTTCATCATGGAAAAACCATGTGATATTTTGAAAGGATTCCACAGGTCAAGTGTTTATTGGTGACAGTTTCTCTGATGTAAACATGCTCATCCCAAACAGCTGTTGGAAACAGAGCCTGGCCCTGACCACTGTGGTATGGCAGCATGCAGCAAGTCCTGTACCCTGCACACATGCCACACGCTCTGCCCAGCAGCCTTATTCTATCTTGCTACTTCAGTTTGATTTTCGGTTCTCTCCTGCTCCCGTCATCTCAGTGCGCACAGGACAGAACATCCCAGAACAGAATGCACAGTGGTCTGACATCATTCATGGTCCCAAAAGGCCCTGGTCTCAGAATGCAGGAGCAAGAAAACAGAAACACTTGTCAAATTGATAAATGGGAAATCAGCACTCAAATAATTTAGCAAACATAATAAGTAACTGTAGAAGTTATTCAAAACTAGACCAAAAAAGGAAATTACAGGATTCAGTTTAATATTCTGGGTTACACAGGTGCTCACTCACCCTGTTTACAGTGCCTTTGAGGACAGCACAGCTTTAGATATCTACACATTTTTTCTGCTTCAAAGCACTTCCCTTGGGCAGTGCTCAAAAGGAAATAAAAGGAAAATTTCTTGCTTATTCTCACTCTGTTACTCTCGGGAGTTTTTTTACTTGTCTAAAGGTTTCATTTTTCTTTTTATATCTTCTGCTGACTAGTGCTCTGCACTCTTCTACTTGGCATTTGTCTTCTCCCCTCTTCTAACCCCCCATAAGCTGCAATTTACCATTGTCAGAATTTCAAAGCCCTTCTGCAGCTTAAAATAATTGTGAGAGTTTGACTTTGGCACTGCTGTAGTAATGCTGTCGAACCCTGCCAGGTGTTTATAAGGAAATAAATAGTTAGGGCTTGGAAAAAACAAAACAAAGCAAAACAAAACAACCAAAAAGTTTTTAAAGGTGTCCCACTAATGATACAGATGTCTTTGAGTAACAAAGAAAAATGTCAAATAAGCAGCTACAAAAGAAAAAAGTAACAGATTGGAACATCAGCACTTTTAAGCTTTTCCCAGAAATGAAAGCATTGTATGTGAAAAATCTCTTTGATGTCTGATGTCAACCAAATATGCATAAATTTATGTAGTGGTTGCTCTGTTTCAGCAGCTTTCTATTCTTCTGTTGAACAGGAAAGGCATGAGTGACCTTAAATGACCTTCACGTTCTTCTGTGGTTCCGGGCCTGATGCAATTTTGACATAGAAAGACAGAGATTCTTTTCAAGTTTCATATTTGGGCCCAGCTTCTTGAAAACAGATAGAAATAAACATCAGAAATCCTGATATACTACATTTATTCACCTTTGGGGAAAAGTTTGTCTCTTCATACAAACTTTGCAGTTGTTGTGAGTTTATATACATGCTCAAACTAAGTATGCTCCAAAAAGTTACCATTTAACAACTAAGGTAGATTAATTATAGTGATACACATTTTTACCCAGTTTCAAATAAAAACTAATTTTAGCTGAAGAGAAAGGTATTTTGTAAGATACTCTTTTTCCCATATCAGTTATATCCTTGGATTCTAGTTTAAAACCCCTAGTGTTTCAAGTTGTATAACTATATTATTTTACCATATCTACTCCTTTATGGATCTTACAGTAAATCTTGATTTATCATAATAATGAAAAACAAAAAAGGAGGACTGAATTCTATTTATTTCTTCTGTATTATTCCCTTAATCATTCCTACATCCATCCCTGTTCCTCACTGTTAACAGGAGTGATGTCTATTTCTACTATTCAGACCTGAACAATGTCAATTAGAACCTCCTATTCTTAATAATATTGGCTTCTTTGAAGGCAGATTTGTAAGAATGGGTGGAGATTCTTGCTGCTTTTTGAGGGAAATGCCGATTTTTATTACTAAGTTTAAAACAGGCAATTTTGCTGAGAGGAAAAAAATAGGAGCAGAAAGATCAGGAAATTTTGGATAGAGTCTTCCAAAATGGTATATAGAAATTCTTTTCCTAGTGTCAGTGGCCAGCATACATAATTACATTGATGTTAGTCTAATAGAAGTATGTGTTGTTCTCATCACTGAGTGCTCTGACAGAGCATAGCTGACCTCTGAATTAATAACAGATTCTCATCACCTTGATGAATGCATAATAAGTGAGCTGACAGTATGTCAAATATTTTCACAATTCTCAAGTTCTGCAGTAATCGCTCTGGAAATGCTCTTTGTTCTAAATAAATCCTCCTTGTTCTAAAGTAAGAATACTGAATGTCAAAATGTGTATTTTACTGTGAACCTTCTGGTTTGAGTTTTCTTTTTTTTTTCTTATGATATCTTTTCTGCATAGTTTTGAGGGCTGCTTATCTAGATAAATATAAATCTAGAATAAGAAAAATGTTTATTCATAATAACTATTTGGCATTTTTTACACATAGTTTAAAAAATGGGGGTAGAGATCTGCATTAGTCTTGGATCTTTTCCCAATGACGCTTCATGCTGCAGACCAATACACAGGCATTAGATCATTATATCATGGGTAAGAAATTAGAATATTTCAGGTCCGTTGAACACTGTGAATATTTTACAGTTGATTAGATTAAACTGAGAAAATGCAGGTGGTTTTGTATGCTGAAAAAAATTCCAGTGTTTAGTGGTCCTTAAATTCTTTCACCTGTGCAGATTTCTCATCTGGTGAATAAAATAACCCATATAGTTAGCACATGGCCTGTTAATATGCAGTGCCATCGTGATTATGCTGTTTTGTTTACCAGAGAATGCTACTTTTATTTTTTCTTTTTTCCCCTTTTTTTTCGAAGAAAACCATGTTTTAAATATCTTGGGTAGGCAGCTTTTTAATTAGAAGACTCCCATACTACACAAAGAAAGAAAATGTGTTTCTAGTAGCAACAGTGGTTGTGTGGAATACATTAAAGGAATAAGCTGAGTAAACCAGCATAAATTTCTCACAGTCAATTCACAAAACAATCAGTAAAGAAGTAACCTCTCCAAATATCTTTGAAGAACACATAAATCTCTAAGAAAACATTCTACAGACAAACTTGCTCTTTTAGGTTTCAGTTTTTGCACAGACAGTCCTGCAGTACTAATGGTCAGCAATACAACAAAAGAAAACTTCCTTCTTTTCCAGTGTTTTGAGATGTTAAGATAATTATTCACAGTTTGATGCACAGAAATAATTCTAAATATAGTGGTTTTGGTCTCCACAATAATATCAACTTCATTTGAAAGGTTCTTTAGTCATAAATCTGAGACCAAAGAAGACAGAAGGATAATTATGAAATGGATTCTGGGAGGAAAAAAGTGTTTTCACATCATGCAGTGGGAAATACATGATTATGTTGGATAATTACTGAATGAAAAAATGGTGACCACAAAAAACACATTCATTTAAATGGAACCTTTAATTCTGCTGCACATAATTGCTTGGTTTGCCCACATCCAGATTCAGACATTTTTTGTTTTCTTTCTCAATATCTTGACTTCCATTTTCATCCTCACAGAAAGCAAGCACTACTTCTGAACCCATGTCTGTAGCTGACCACTCAGCTGTCCTTCAGGACAAGAATGCATAAAGTTGAGCAGTACAGAAGATTCAGTTGGTCAAAGTGGTCACAATGTCAGAATTGGTTTTAGGGGATTCTGGATTTAGACAGCTTCCAGCTGCTTGTTTTCTCTTAGTAGCCAACTCCAAGTGATTTCTGCTTTGGAAGCAGGATTTTGGAGAGTTCAGTTGTCCATTTTCTTAATTTTTTCTGAAGTTCACTCTTTGAGATGGGTAAGGACTGGTTCTGGATTAAAATAATCGCACTTAAATTTATTTGGATTCTCCCCATTGTGTATTTACTCCTATTCTCATACATGAAGAGTGTCGCAGAAACATAGGATGGTTTGCACTGGCAGAGATCTAAAAGATCATGTCATTCTAACCTCCCTTGCTCAGGGACACTTTCCACTGGATGAGGTTGCTCAGAGCCAACATGATCTTGAACTCTTCCAGGGATGGGGCATCCACAGTTTGTCTGGACACTGCCATCACAGTCAAGAATTTCTTCCTAATATCTAATGTGACAGTATCCTCTTACAGTTTAAAACATGCCCCATTGTCCTATCTCTACATGTCTTTTTATAAAGTTCCTCTCCAGGTTGTCTTAGGCCCCCTTTAGGTACTGGAAGGTGTTATAAGGTCTTCCCAGAACCTTCTCTTCTCCAAGCTGAACAACTCCACCTCTCTCAGCCTGTTCTTGTGGGAGAGGTGCTCCAGACAGAGCTCTAGTCCACTTAGAGGTCTTTCTCTTGGCCCAGGTTTACATAGTTTATAGCTATATAACTTGGCCCATTCCAGCAGGTCCACATCCTTATTGTCTTGGGGGCTCCAGAACTGGACACAATACGCCAGGTGGGAGGTCACAAGAGCAGAACAGGGGACAATCACCTTCCTTGAATTCTGGCCACATTTCTTTTGAGGTTGCCCTTGACACAGTTGACTTTGTAGGGTGCAAGCACACATTGCTGGGTAACATCAGGGTCATCACCCGCCAACACCCCCAAGTCATTGTCCTCAGGACTACTCTCAACAAATTGTACACACCTGGGAGTATTAACTACTGTTTCTGTAGAACATAGTTATTTGTTAGTAGAAAGAGAGAAGGACAAGAATATATAGTGTATAAGTAATATTGTAAGCAAAAGAAATAAAAACTGCCTCAACTAGTTTCCTCAACCCGTCAGGGAGAGTGAAGACAGCATAATGAAAATGTTTTGATTTTGAATTTCTTTATTTCTATTTAGACTTAAATTCTTTTCATTATTAAAATAAATTACCTTGGTGCTTGGCTAAAAAGGAGGTGAACATCACTATCTGAAGGAAAAGTAAGGAGATAGATAGATATAGATATAGATATAGAAAAAGACATATATAGGCAATAAAATATTTATAAGATCATAAATTTAAAAACTTATGAAATAATCTGTAAGAATAAAATAACGAATAGTCTTGGATGCACTTTTCAGTAGCATTACTTGAGGTGTTATAAAAACTCATAAATAGATCAGTGTATATATATATATGTATATATATACAGTATCTTTATTTTAATTTATTCAAGGTCTGTAACAATAATTTTTTTTAAAGTATGAAAAGTGACCTATTTATCCATCTGTAAAATGCTGGTCCATATGATTAGGATAAATATTTCAAAAGGAAAATGCTATTAATAATTATTTCACCCAAAACCTAAAATAAGTACATTCATTACAGTGCAGTTATCACTTCCAGTAATCCTCCTAAATATTATTTTGGGGTGAAAGAAGTTAATACACTGTGTAAAGAACACTTTTGGATTGCTTTAGACATTCTTACCAAATGGCATGGAAATTCAAATCACTTTTCTATAATGAATGTCAGTGCCCAAACAGTACGACTGCAAATAAAGTTCATGCTTCATTTCTGATAGTGTTCAGAGACACTTGCAATAGATTGACTACTCTTGCATCAGTTTGGTCACCAGTGTTCAGCTACAGGCCACCGTTCAAATTGTTTTCATTTTTGCGGAGTCAATGAAGAAGATATTAAATCATATACTTTAATTTCTCACAGTACTTGGACCCCATGGGATTTAGAAATTGCTTTCAACTTGTGCATTGACTCCAAACAGGGCATTCAATATTCATTATTTTAGTGACTTATTTTGTACATGTATCACCATGCTCCTGCCACTTAGAGATTTATCTTTTCCATTTTTTAAGAAAAACTTGAAGTAGTTGTTAATATTCCAAGAGGACTGAGATTTAAGCCCAGGAGCTTGCTGTTAGCAAGTTGTGCCTTGAGGAAAAAATGAATATGCAATTTGGGCTGTTCAATTATTTCACTCTTGAAAGAACAGTGTTTCACTTGAGCTTTTGGGAGTAGATTGTGTGGGAGGGGATTCTAGCTCCCTGTCTAAATGTGTATTTTGCTTTGCTCCTAGGAAAAAGAGCACAATGTGTGATGAACAAATTAGAGTCATTGATTTCATGAAGACCTTTACAAGTAAAATACCATTAAAATAATATTGCATAAATATACCAACCAAATTAATACCTCACCCATAGTTTCTGCCATTGTATGAGACAGACTATGGTGTTCGTCGAGGTAATTCATTTCCATTATGCACCAAAATCTACTGAGAAAAAAAAGAATCCATTTCCTGTTTAACACAAGGTTTTATTAGAACCTGTGCATTGGACAGGGAAGGATTACAAAGATTAGAACCAGACAGGTAATAGAGAGAACAAAACTTAGCCAGTAGTTTGGGTGTGAACATCTGAAAGATCTTCACCTAATGTACTTGTTGCAAGAGTTGCGTACACTGATATAAACATTTGAAAACAGTCACTTTTGTCAGATGCAATTGCAGCCAGGGAAGAATATGAATATACTGACTGCCAAGGAGCAGGATGGACATCAGTTTGGCCTACCTGGAAAAGGTCCCCATGACATGGACTATCTAGAAAATGTCCCCATGGTATAAGGAATGTACTCTGGAATCTCTGCCGGTGCATCTTGGCATTCATTATGAAATTGACTTAAAACTTTTCCAAACATCTCTTGTCTTTTTACACTGTACAATTCAAACTACTTCATCACTGTAACGTGGTTGGGATTTTGTGTGTGATTTCCTACACATAATATGTGGCATCTAGTTTAGGAATAATGGAATTTACTTATTACTCTGATGCACAAGCCTATTAAGTAAAATAATTTATACAAAATAATTTATGCTACATTTTGCATAAGTCTTCTGTCTTTAAGTTATGGTAGGTTTGAATTGCCCTTCAGAGATATGTAGTATGGCATTTTCTCTTTCTAATGTAAGAAATACCATTGACACTGTACGATTCAGGATATTCTACAGCACTCTGGAAAAAAAGTCCTGTTCTTGGCTTAGCATTGTTAATCTGATTCAGTTAACCAAGTATAAAATAATTCATGTAGAAAGAATAGGTTGGGTTTCAAGTCCAAATCAGAAGTTCACATTCAATTTATGAATGCCTTGAAATTTTTACTCATGTAAAAATTGTATTATATTATTTTTACTAATGGATTGGTTTAATTAGATTAACCAAATTGAAGGTTTTTGTGCAATGAACACAACTTCAGTTCAAATCTTGTCCATAAGTAGGGACAGGGAATGTGATGTGGGAAAAATAAAAGCAAATTTGAAAAAATTCTGCTTTATTTGAATGAATCCAAGGCAAAATCTACTTTGCAATACTCAAGTGTACATTAACCACTGCTGTAGAAGTTGGAGGGAGGAACAGCTCGAAAATCAAAATCTTTGTGCAAAATTTTATTTTAAGGAAAATACAAGTAGTAATAGCTGGAATTGTAATGAAACAATAAGTATAAAAAAATAATGAGGGTAGGGATTTGCAACTTTGTGCCTTAGATATTACAGTGTATGAAGAATTGATAGACTTGCTACTGTAAATAGGGCCCCTTGTTTCATAATCTCTGAATAAAATTTTACCAAAAGCATAATGGTAACATGAGTAATGTGTTTGCTTTTAGAATTTTGTTTAAACATTTTCCAGCTAGGGATGTGAAAGTACTAAAGCTTAGACAAAGGAAAGAATCATTAGGAATGGAAAGAATTAATTATCAAAAAGATCAACATTTTAAAGGTATTCTGATATTGAAAGGAAGAAAAAGTGTTTAAAAATGTAACCAGACTGAAAGATATTATTTTACAATAATAAAATTATTATAATTATTATTATAATAAATTATTATTATTATTAATAGATATATTATTTTATGATTAAGTGAAAACCAGTTTTCTGAACAGCTTTCCAGCAGGACACGGAGATACTCTTGTTAATATGTGGATATGTGTGAACTTCATAAACTTTCATTTGCTCCCATAACCTTTGTTTTGTAGTGTTCAGAATCCCCAGCTGAAAATAAATGTATAAGTTATGGCAAACCAACAAAGAGAACAAGTTGTTACAAATGTTTTGACTTGGTGTTATGTATGATATGGCTGTTTGTGGCAGATATTTTCCAGTCTGTTTAAGACAAGAATCTCCCTCCAGCTTGCACTTGTCAGAGGGTCACAGAACAAACTTGCGAATTTGCTGCTTACAAATGACAATTGTGAAGATGTGCATATAGTTTTAGTCTTCCTTGGACACATAGATCATGGTAACTTTATACGGATGATTAAAGAGCAGATTAAACTTAACCATGGCAGTTCAAATAAATCTAATCCAGTTCTTCTAAGACTCTGTCCTTTATGCAGTCCCCAGAGAGTCATCATTCAGTTCTTCTCCCTCAACAGTTTCATTGCAAAGCTGGATGAACATCAAGATAGTTCTTGCAAGTGCCATCATAAGCGAGGGATGGGGTAGCCCAGCTGAAGGACAAATGAAAGCAGCAATGACAGACTGGAGAAGTTTTTAGACTCTGCTCATGGAAAATTTAGAACCATAGAATAAGTTTGGTTGGAAGGAATTTTTAAATCCAACCCCCTTGCAACAAGCAGGGACGCTTTCAACTAGATGAAGTTACTTAAGAGCCCTGTCTAACCTGACCTTAAATTTTTCTAGGGATGGGCTATTTGCCACTTCTCCAGGCAATGTGTTCCAGCATTCTAGTGTTTATTTTAAATGATCATGTGAAGGACATTCAAAAGATTTAACTTTTTCAAAAATCAAAGAACTGTGTTTTGAATTTAATCTTTCCAGATGAAAAAAAAAAAAATTATTCATTCACTTTGAAAAGGTACGTCAAGTTAAATCATCTGAATATTTCCCTCTCATAAGGGAGAGGCCAGGGGAACTTGAAAGCTGAAGTGATTTACTTAAGGTCATAACCAGAAGGTAAGAGAACAAGGAAGAAGAGAGCAGTTTTTCCCAGCTCTTCAGTAGGAAATCAGTTCCCTGTCCACTTCTAATGGCACATTGTTACAGTATTAATTTAAATGAGTCCAACTTTTGATATTTTCAAGCTTCAGTTATAGCCTATTTATGCATTAGGAGATTTTAAATAGCCCAGTTTCTGACAGAAAGATTTTGATGACTGATATATATAATTTTTAGCTGCTTTCATTCATCGTAACAAAGATTAATCCTAAAACTGTGCTTTCATCATCCTTCCAAATGACAATTCACTGCAATCAGGTTTCCCTCACAAGATTTGCTCTTTTTCTTGCACCTATGTGTGAGACTTCCATTGAAGCCTCAGGGAAAATACTTAGTATCATTGTTTCCTTTTGAAAATACAGATAAAGTCTCTGAGCAGTTATTTCAATAGATTTTATTATCCATATATCTTTCACTTTTTCAACACAAACAGCTATAACACAACACAAAATAACACTGATATGTTATATTTTTTAAATGGAAAACAGTCATATTTATTACATTAATGAATTTGAAAATGTATGACCAAATAGTTGTTAATATCTATGGTTTTCCTTATGAGAAATACTATTTTGGCCCTTCCATTGAAAGACTAAATCAGCATGAATTGACCAGAGATGTAGTTTCTATGTCTGAGGAAGTTATCGGTCCTCTTGATGGGGTCTAATGCATATATCACTTCTAGGATTCAGTCCACCTTCTGTCATCACATAAACACACACACACACATATATATGTATGTATATGCACAGAGAGAGAAAGAAAGAGAGAAAGAGAGAAAGGAATTGTAAAGAACAATAGTAATTAATTTAGAAAACCAGTGGTACATTTACAACATAAATGTAAATGTTTTTTGAGACTGGAATAGGTTTTATGAGAAATCTAACTATAACAAAATTGAAATTTAATATATGAAAGTGATAAATAGTACATGCTTAGCATAATATTAAAAAAAAAATAGTCCTTGCCACAGTGCCTTGCAATCTGACTCATTATTGTCTTATCACATTAGGACATCATGGCTGTGTATCTATTGTTCCTCAAAGTCCCACTTAAACTAGACTGCCAACATGCTGGCTTGCATATTAGTTTAAATTATAGGTACATGCCAATGGTCTTTTTTCAATTCTTCTGAACTGCCTTTAAATAAATTCTGTTATGAAATAGAAAATGGTTTGAGTTCAATTTCTTTTATTATCTCTGTCCTGATGAACTTTTGTCTATCATTGAGAAGATTGAAGGTCAAAAGGACTATGCTGGTCATCACTAGGTCAGCTCACATGCAAATCGTTTCACTAGACTTCTGATCAAATTTCAGGGTATAGAAGCTATGTCTAGATTGTCCCTGTTAAATCTGAAGAAAACCAGCTTTGGCAGTATATTGCATATCTATTTCATAGACGTATGAGAGGGGACCATACTGTGAAAGTGGGTGATGTTTGAATGGTTTTAACTAATATTTAACAATTTGAAAACTATTGAAAACAACTTTTGTGTTGTAGGTTTATACAGACTTCATGCTGTCCTCCTGTTGTAATGTAATTCCATAAGGCAGTGAGGAGGAGCATGAAGAGACTTGGACGTGAAAGCACTTTGATCAAAGAAATATCCAGTTTTAATAATTACAAAATACGTTCTGTGTAGGAGATGGTGCAGTGAGGGAGAGAAACTGGGTGTCTTAACGTGGTAGTTTTTTATATGACCACCCTGTCCCTTCACAGAGGTGGCGCAGTCCCAGACAGAGATTGGACAGATCAATGTGTTTCTGCCAAGCTGTGCCTTATGGAAATACTGAATCATGAAGTTTCTCTGGGCTTCTTTCTACTTCCTGACCTTCCTGGAGATTGGAGAGTTTCAGGTCATGGGTACCCTCCAAGAGTCTGTCCTCAGCAGTCTTAGTTTTGACCTCAGCAGGCTTAATTTTTCCTTAATTATAAAGAGTTCGTAGACATATTTTGCTAGTGGCTAGTAATTACAAATCGCAGAGCTGCTCTCTGATTTTTATTATCTTTGTTGGTGCTTACAATCTTTGGTTTCTGAGTACTCCCAGACTGTCATATTTTTTGATGATCAGATAGGTTTGCTTGCAGAGTTTGGCTCCCTACGTGCTTGAGCACATCAAAACTATTCTGTTTGTGAGAGATTCATCATATTTCATCTACTGTAGCTACGGAAAAAGCAGGTAGAGTTCACAGGTTTATGCTAACAGCTATGCTAATTAGGCCTCACTGCTATACCTTCTGATTGAGAAATAGGATCACTGATTGCAGTGGCATAAGCTGGAAAATGGAGCCTTGTATGTCCAGTCACATTCAGCACAACTATTATGGAATGATTTTCCCCTGTTTCTCACAGAAGATGTAAAATGCGTGAGAGATCACGGCAATGTACAATGTCATCCAGACAAAGGGAAAAGGGGGTAATTTTTGAAGACACAAATATCAAACCCCCACTACAAAAAGGTGTTTGTAAAGCAGTTCTGATTCTTAGTTACTCATCAATCTTGATTTCACCACATTGCACAGTCTGACTCTACTTCAGCCTTGCAGGTGAAATGGCCATAAGAGAAAAATTGAAGCAGAGTAATTGTCATAATTCTCAAGGTACTAATGCCTGAGATGGTAAATTGTTCCCAAATGTGCTGTGTGTCAGATATTGCTTTCTAAAGCAAGAAGCACTGACTTCTACATGAACATTGATATAATATGCTAAAAAGGAAGACTCTGATATGAGGTTCATCTAAGTTCACGGCGTATATGGGTTGATGAAGTGTCTGAAGGAGTGTTATACATCTTGGGTTAAAATAATTAACTTCAGTTGTCTACACATAAGTTGTTTAGTGTGGGCCCTATTCTGAAGATATAGTTAATATAGTCAAAAGTGTCTAGAAAGGAGCTTATGTGATCACCCAGGAGAAGTATTTTTCTGGTTGTCTGAATGACTGTTTAAATTCCACTAACCAAATCCCCAAATTAATGAACCAAAAGTTCAGTAATAGTACCTCAACCTAAACATCTTAACCCTGATTTGATTCCCACTCTGGGGACTTGGTTTCTTCACTTACACAAGGACACCTCTGTTTATAAAATGTCTAAGAGACGGGACTCAAAGTTAATAAAGAATGCATAGAAGACCTGTGCCCATCTGGATAGGCATTTGAAAGCCATAACACGGTACCCAGGACATCTCAATAGCCATTGCACTTGTGATTAAGTGCCAAAATCAAGCCCTAGTTTTCATGAGCTGACCACCATAAAGAAGCATGGGATATCTAACAGACCTACATTCAACACACAAGCAGCTGAAAATGAAAATCAAAACAACCAAAGAAAAAATAAAATTCCAATAATGGATCACAATGAAAAAGTAGCATCTGACTAAAGCATTTCTTCTGCCAGACCATGCACTGGGCAGGCCTCTTAATGCTTGGGACGAAATTTTCAGTAAGAAGTTAATTCCTTACAATTAGTAGTCACATCCAAAAACCAGCATATTGGCTGGTAACAGTGATTCAAATGCTGGTCTGTTCCAACTGAGAGTAGAGATCTCAAAGTCACGATCCAAGTCACTCAGCTAAATTGCTACTTATTCACCATTCTCTCCTACACTACATGTAACCAAATCTGAAGTTGTAGTAAAAACTTTTAAATGAAATGCAAATCTCTTTTCCCCCAACCAGTCTACTGATCCATTTCTTAAATAAATTATCTTTCAACAATTGAAAGACAAAAGAAAAATAATCTTTTTCCAAAAGCGCTTCTGGAGTTCAGCAAAGCCAGATACTGTGAAAAAAAAACTGGCTGAATGCTGGTAACAGAGCCTAAAGAGAATCCACTGTTCTGTTCAGAAACTGTGTATCTTCAAAACTTTACTTTCAAATAGCTGTGGATAGAAACATTTTTTCTAAAGATGGGGTAAGGGATATTTATAGCTAACCTGAAAATTAGGAAGAGAGACTGTCCTATATTTTGGGGGCTTTTACCATTAAATTGATATTTTTTTGTAAGTAGACTAGAATGAATAGACATTGAACATTTATTTTAGCTTTTATTCATCTTTAATTTTTATTAAATTCTTTAATCTTTATTACTTACCTAATGGAAGAACTTTAAATGTAATTAACGTAAACAACAATAAAGAAGAAAGTTAATGTTGCCACCTTGAAAGCAGAGTATTCAATATTTAAAAAGAAATTGTAACTACCAATAGCCTTGAGGTCTATGAAACATTTTTTCCCATTAAATAGCACACTTGTGAACACTTAGATTATTTTACCATTCAGTGAAGAAATATTGTGCCAAATTACTCTGTGGAGAGTGTTTAGGATTTGTTGCATTAATTCCTTTTCTTGGTGCAACAACATTTCCAAGTGGCATGTATTATAATAACAGACACAAAAGAAAACTAATTTTTCTACCATTTAATGCATTTTAACTCTGTCATAAGCCAATTTAATCTATTTCTGAAACTTTAACTTGTGATCTTGAACATTTTTATTAAAATCTTTATATTAAACCTTTATATTAAAATCTGATCTATATCAAAATACTTAACATAAATATCCAGTTACCTGATTTTTTTGAATATTTACTAATCACTGAATTTGATTTGACATACTTTTTCCTAAATTCAAAATTTAACCAAATGTATGGTAAAGCAGTTAGAGATAATGTCTTGACAAATTCAGGTAGTGTTATCCTTTTTAAAGTAAAGCAAATATGAGTGTTTATTTTAGTCACTACTGCTAGGCTAAGTCTAAAAATACAGCTATAAATGCATTAATAATCAGAAGATTTTTTTTCTTCAGCTTGGCTGAGAGTCTCATTATTCTTCTGTGTAATACAAGGTGCTTCTTATCAGATACACACAAAATGTTCTCTTTTCAGTATTTTCCACTAAAGATTCCTTTGTTACAATCTATATAAACACTTCTCCCAGTTCCATTTTACTGCAAATGCTTTTGTTATGGAACACTATTTTATTATTTTGTTTAAAGAATGATTCAGCAGTTGTCATCTCGACAGCAATTTAAATTCTTGCTAGTGCAGAGTCTCCAGACTCTCTAGAGATAAAAAAGATGTAAGAAAGGGAGCTTGGCATTTGTTGTGCAGGAATTGTATGATGACAAGCCCTTGGACTCTTAAACTGAGTCTTTTCAAACGCAGTTTATGTAGTTAATTTTACAATGTAAACCATATTCTTTAAAAGATTTGGAAGAGATTTGCTAGTTATTTTAAGGTTATAACTATAAAAGCAATTTACTAAATTTAACCTCTCCCGTTATTCTCACTAGCTGTATAGGAGCCGTAATTCTTTCAAAGAACTGGGAGTGAATGAGTCTTGAAAAGTAAGACTATTGTTGGAACAGCTATGATATAGAGAATCATTTGGTCTTGAGGATTCAGAGTCAAGCAGAGTATTAGCCTGGTAAAGTCGTCCTAGCCTGATGATCAAAGAACATCCAACTGCAAATGTCTGGTTGATCTTACAGTGCCCAATGAATTTCTGTCACATAATAACTGATATATTGAAACAAGATACATTAAAAGGATGTAATATTATGAGGATACAGGAATCATAATAAATCATTGATATGATACAGAGTGTAACATGGGCAACTATCAATCTCATGTCTGCACAGGAAGTCAGACGTAAAGACAAATCTGTGAGAGCAGGTGATGAAAAATTAAAGTCTTGAGGATGTCTGTGTAAATTCAAAAATCTATGTGGGGTGAGGGAATGCTATGATATGAGTGATGCATAACAATTTACTGGGATTTAACATCTTGAGAGAGAGAATGCCATGTATTAAAAATGCTGAATGTAAATTTAATATTATGCAACTAAAATATTCTATTAAGTTCTCCTGAGCTGTGTAAGACTGGAGAAGCTTTTGAACAATTGTTTGGGAAATTAAAATAAGTAAACCTAAGGTAATAATATGACATTATATCTTGAATTAAACTGTATAGAATTTAGGCTAAGAGTAACACAGAATAAATGTACATCCTCATGTATAATGAGAACATCCTTTTACATTAGAAAGAGGTCTGTTATCTAGTCTGGTGTTAAGAAAAACTGGAATCTGGAAAACTTTAAGCTGTATAATAGACTTTTTTTTTCTTCTTTTTTTTTTTTCCTTAAAATAATATAACAGTTTACTTTTAAATTATTCACAGAAATATATCTTGAACATCTCTTTGCAATGAATTTAGGATATCAAACTGAGTTTAAGGCTGACTATCTTTTACAAATGCTCCTATGCTAAATAAAACCCATATAACATGTATTTGAGACACTTTGTAATCTCTAAGAATTTAGTACATACATTTTGAAGATCAGGTTTTGTGCATGTGTCTGTATGTACACAAGTGGGAATCATACACGTGTTTGGCTGGTTTGAAGTGAAAGAAATGGTATTAGAGCCACTCTAGGGCAAACTATATAAATATTATAAATTGACTATTATATTACACCATACAATTTAGTTCTTATATGATAACTCTGATAATCCTGGCTGTCAGAAGGCCATGATTTATCTGTTCTAAAACCTGCTTTTGCTATTAATATTAAACTTCACAATTTAAAGCAATAATAAATTCAAATTTAAACATCTCAAGTTAACACTTCAGGTGTAAAAACAGGAAAAAAAGGTCTCATCTTTCTAGATCATGGTTTTTAAGAAAATAAGAACCATCCTATCCGCATAGTACCATCAAAGTCAAGTAATGGCTGGATTTGTCCCATCCTTTAGATGAAACTGACTTTGAACAACACAAAATGTATTTATTTCACCTGTAGGCAACTCTGTTGGAATCTAAATTTCATGAACCCATATCCAGTCACCACTCAACTGTTCTCCTTTATGGTGATGCTTAGGTTTGGTTGTTTATTTTTGTCTGTGCATGTATGCATAAATTTTAAACACACGTGTATTTTCCAGCTCTTACAAATATCTGATTTGAAACTGGAATTGAAATTCCAAATTGAATAGCCCAGAATTAGAGAACATTTTAAAAAAGCAGTGAAGTAAATTGAAACATAAGATCTACCTACTATATATTCTGACTTTCTGCCTATTAGAAGAGAACAAGTTTTTGTTCTCCAGCATGTCTTAAAAATAAGGATTTAGTCAGGGGAGAGGTTCTGTTTAATTTTCAGTTTGGTCTCACTCAGTTACTGATTTACTCTTTTTTCTTCAGTTGTGTCCAGTCAGTTTCTGTCTCAGATAATTAGCCTACTGAAATATACTAAAACTGCCTATGTGTCGGAGTTTATTTGATAAACTCAATGTACAAATGGAAAGACAGTGAGAAAGGACTAAAACTTTTATGAAATTCTAAAAACTAAGAATCTTCTATCAAGAAAAACTAATTTCCTCTGGGGAAGGTGAAGTCTAATATTCTGATACATGTCAAAGCCACCTAAAATACCTTGTTTAGGAACCCCATTAAAATATTTGTTTTAAAATGTTTTTTTTTTATAGATGAAGTCAGTCTACTGTATGTCAGCAGCCCACAGAGTACAGTGTCACACAGTTCTTTTGTTTTCATCCTCAATTGCGTATCAAGCTTGCTGATCAGGCTACATTTGCACTGATTCATCTTTCTATCTCCTATCTTACTAACCGTGGTGTTACACTTAGCACAGAAGCCACGTGAGAGTGGTAAACCACAAGTGTCAGGAGAAGAGATTGGTGAGAAGAGTGATGAGAAGAGATTTATGCTCACTCTGTGAGTGAGGGGCTATTAGTCTTAGAGTGCAGAAGTCTGGAAAATAAAATTTCCTTAGAGTCATAATTCTATTTTAGAAGTTTGGCATTTAAAGTGGAAATAAAATATCTGGTTCTACTTTTCTCGTGTACACAAATTCCAAAAGACAGGGGAATTTCAGATGGGAATAAACTATGGAAATGGTTTTTCTTGTTCCAAAATTATGTTTTCTTACATAAAAAATAAATGCAAATTTAAAACCATCTATGGTTGAAATTGTTTTAAATTTCTGAATATTTCTAGTCAGGAAAGAACCCCTTTTGTCCCAAAAAACTGTAAAATCTTTTTTCTGCATAGGGTCTTCTCAATACCTTATGTAAGTCATTGTATTATGGAATTGAATTTACCTAAGTATGCAACCAATTGCAGAAATTATCAGATGCCAGTTGCATCAAACTATAGATAAAACAATTTTCTCTTAAGATACAAACACTTCTGAGAATTTCAGAATATTTCAGTTCCACATCAGATAAACCCACCACTTTCATACAAGTATTAAAATGTGATTGTACCTCGTAATTTCTTTTGCAACAATGTAAAGCAAACGAATTCCAAGAGAAAGAACTTCAGACTAACCACTAGCTTTGTGAAGAATATTCTCACATTGGTTAAGGGATGCTCTTGCATGGAGTCCTACTCTGTCCCTCACCCCTGTTCTGCAGGATATATGGGCTAACTGAGCTTTTTTATTTCTCCTTTGTCAAGAAATTCCATCTGGGGCCTGAGAAATGAAATTTAAATGAAGTTTTTAAAATAACAACTGGTTGTTGGAGTGAAAAGTTTCGGTTTTATCAAGTTCATATTTTTAAGAAAAGTTCCTATCCTATTTTTCCTAAGAACAATGTATTATGTCATATATCTCCAGAAACAAAGGCATTAAATGGTAGGTAAAATATCAAGTAGCTAATGCTTAGCATTTTGAGATTGTTAATTAGATGCCTTCCTGCTTTTTTGTGTGAGGAATATTTTTCCAATGGTTGCTGATTATTATAGCAATTAGGTTTAATAAGTCGATAATTTCTCAAGCTTAGGTCTTCTGGGTTACACTTTAGCCAATGGGGAACGGGTGTTAATTAAGGACAAAGAAAAGAGGAATTAAGAAGATTTGATGGGTTTAGGGAAACAGCAATTAAACAAAGTGTTAGAGTGATTTGCATATTTTAATAAGTCAAGAACTCTTGGATGTTTAGGAAAAAAGTTACATTTTCATTAGTCAGTGTAATTTTCCCAAAAGATCTTTTTTCAGATTTTAACACTTTATCTCCAGGACTATAAGATGAATGTCAGTTTTCAAGTCTTTATTATTAGTGCTTTAAGACTGGTTCTAGACCTCAAAATAGGTAGTATTGGTATAAATATGACCATTAATGGAGCGCGCTCTTATTTTGAGGAAACACATGTATTGTCCTGGTAATGGTATCTATAAAGAAGGCCTTACACAGGCTATCTCCCCTGCATCTGTGACCTGCTACCAAGCACCAAGAATCTCTATGTCCTCTAAAAAGCAGTTACCTAAATATCAGGGGAAAAAACACTTTTTTTTTTTTTTTTTCCCTAGTGAGAACAACAGAAAAGATTTGTAGGGAAGGAAATTTATCTCCTTCAATAGAGAAAGAGATCACTATACTCATCAACAGTCAGTGATGGGACACTGTCAAACCTATAGACTCTTCCTTAGTTCTGGTTTTTTTAGGCAACAAATGAAAAACATAATTGTTGGTGTGAGGAAAATCCACCTCAAATTAGTTCTAATTCAATAGGAAAAGTTCTGAACAGACTACAGAGTACAGTGAAGTGGACAAAGAGTAGTTTTATTTAAACTCAACCTCATTGTTCCATGAAACAGTGCATTACACCTGGGCATTTTAATTGTTTAAGACTTTGCAGCTTAGGAAAAATTCTACAAAGCACGTTGTAAAGAATATTCAAATAGTATGACCCACTAATAATATTTGTTCAGAACCAACTTTTCATCACTGAAATGTTAAAAAGTTGAAGATGATCTGAGTGCAATTCATGCTAGGAGCACCAGTTTCTTAATGATTATGTTATTGTGTTGTAAGTTAACATTCACAGTACTAAATTTACATGAGCCACAAAGGGTGTAAACTGTTGTTTTATTCATCAGTTAGTGAAGAATTGATGTAGAGAGTTGATCATTAGTGTCACAGGAACAATAGATCTATTGAAACCCACTAAAGTTCAAATATCAAATTGCTGAAAATATCACACAGATGGCAGAGAGACAAATAGGACAGTTCTTCTGCAGAGCTCAATATGAGCCCTTTTTTTTGCAAGGGGGAGAAGTTTATCAGGTTACCTAATGAAGAGGTGAGCAGGAAATGAGGAGAAGTAAAAGAAAAGGAAAGAGAGAAAGTAGGTGTGAAGAAGTTTTCTTGTCTAGGGATCAGGCAAAAACTTCATAGAATCATAGGATCATTAAGGTTGGAAAAGACCTCCAAGATCACTGAATCCAGCCTTTGATCAGACACCACCTTATCAACTAAACCAGAGTGCTATATGCCATCTCAAGTAATTTCTTGAACACTTCCAGGGCTCAGGTGACCTCACCACTCCCCTGGGAAGTCAATTCCAATGTTTGACAGCTCTTCCTGTGAAGAAATTCTTCCTGATGTCCAATCTGAACCTCCCCTGGTACACCTTAATGTCATTTTTTTCTCCTGTCACCAGTTGCCTGGGAGAAGATGCTGACTCTCACCTTGTTGCAACCTCCTTTCTGGTAGGTAGTACAGTAATTAGATTGTAATATAGACTGTTTATTGAGCAGGAGAGACAGAACATCTGCCTGTGCTCCCCACAATCCCAATGTCATTTCTACTACCAAAATTAAATAAATATGTAATTGTATGTGTGTTGTAGGCATAATAACAGAAGAATCCTCATTTTCAGTAATAATACAGGCAACTTCTACTGTTTATATTGCCACTTATCATGGAACAGACTTTCATATGAAGTTCTAATATAGCAGCACAATAAGAATAAGCATGACCAAAATAGCACTACACAAATTTAAAAGTTCGTTGATTGATAGAAATAATAACACAAAACCACTGGTAGTCATACACCCTTAGCCATCTGCTGTTGCAGTTACTATATCTTTCTTGTGTGGGGCTTGGGCACTAGCAAACGTAATAGAATATTTGTTCCATTTAGAAATAGGCAGTTACTGTAATGTTGTCATAAGCATAATAATAATAAAACTACCTTCCATCTCTCCAGTTGGTCTTTAGCTACCAACAAAGTAATTTCTAAGCATCTATTATTATTTCAAAGGCGATAGTCAAAAATTCAGACTCATCCAGCTAGCCTTCCTAATTTCTGAATCCCACTAATCATAAATAATGTTGTATAAATAATAATTTACATATAAATTATCACATTTCTGAGGCCGTGAGTGAAAATATCTTCTGCTGACCTAGCTAACAATTTGGGAGATGCTTAATCAAACAACACTAAAAAAATACCACAGGTCCTTACACAATAGAAATGGTGTGCACAATAAATGTGCTGCCTAATCAGATAAAGTTCAAAGATTTATAAATAGAGTTTATGGAAAGAAAACCTATTCTTCATTTTCACTGGAGCCTTTTCATTGTGGAAAATAAAAATTATCTCCTTTAAGACCACTTTAAAATACCCGATTTCAAGCTTCATTGAATATCACTTTTATTTTGCATTGCCCTTTCACAGACATTCTGCGAATAATTCATTATTAACTTCTGGAACCAAGAATTTGAACACCACTTCCTCAACCTGAGAGAAGCTTTCTGTCATCTAATCTCACTACTCCTTTTCCCTACAAGTGCTCCCATCTCCTCACAGATGAAGCCACTGGTAAAATTGTTTGGTGGTTTGTCATAGGAACGTCTCTATACTCAGCATAGCAATGGAGCATACCTTGATTGGTGTGATACTTTGACTGAAAAAGAGAAAAGGCAAAGCTTTTTTTTAGAGTTATTCAAACTGTAAATCACCCAAGACATCTTGGACCAGGCTGACAACCTGTTTATATGAAATGAATGTTGAAATAAAAATAAATGTAAAAGCCAGATTACAACAGGAGAGCCATGGAGCTCTTTGAAAGGTTGGCTTTGAAAACCTATCAGGCCTTACTGTTAAATATCACCATATACATTGCATTTGTAGAAATATTGCACCTAGGTAATAACTAAATTATTTCTCTGTCATCTCATAAGAAACCAGTGAAATCAGAGTAAGTTTTTATTGCTGGCAAGGTAACTGGAAAGCTATAGCCATACTGTGAATATAGCCAGGCGAATGCTCTTAGTTAAGAATGAGGGATACACTTCAGCAAAATATACAGATCAGCATTCACTCTGATCCACCCAAACATGATTCTGCAATGTACCTAGAGCACATCTATCTAAACATGTCCAGATTGTGTTTGATAATACAGTAGCAAATTTTATTGTGTGATGAATAAATGCTTGTCATACATTGTTTGGAGGATTATTTTGCAATTGTCTCTGGTATTGGGTAGACAGAATATGATTATCAGTGACACAGTTGCTAAATCCACTAAAATTACTTGATGATAATAGGTGAGCTCATGACTTCAGGCTGAGGACTTCATGCTTATAACTACTTCCTGCTTGATACTACACTTTACTGGAGAAATGACCTTTAGCAACCTATGATAAAAAGTCAAATGTCATGTTTCTCCTATTCTGCAGTGAACAGTCCATTCCTAATGAATGTCCTAAATTTCAAGAAAGGAGCTCAAAAGAGCACTTGAATGGGTGGAAATATAACGAGGCAGACTGAAGACCTCTTGATAACCCTTGATAGAAAGATCAAATGCAGGAACAGTGCACTTTTGTGTAGTGGTTCATAGCAAATGAGGTTTTTGCGGTGTAAGGATTATCTCCATAAGAAAATTACATTAGTTCATTTAGTGATTTACAGTTCTTCCAAATGAAAATGTGTAATTGCTGTCAAGACAGACAGTCTATTTCCACCCTCATTATCTTTCAGTTTTTTAAAATCTGCAAGTTCCTTTGGTCATCTGTCTTTCTGACAAAAGCCTTGTGGTCATGCTCTGATATTAAAGGCAGAATTGAACTAAGAGATGGATTTTGTGTTTGAAAGATGACAGAATTTAGGCTCCTTTTCCAAGGATGGGAACCTAGTCATAAACCTTCAACTAATTTATTATACAAACTTTATTCATCTGAGAAATTCCTCTGGTGAAAGATGTAGAGCTGCTAAAAAAATAACATAAGTATGTAACTTCAATGAACAGTTCCAGAGTACAGGAAATGTTTCACTGCTGTTGTCTTAAAATTGTGCATTCAACAAACTCAACTGGACTGCTCATCTTTTTTGTTAAATGACATTTGACAGATAAAATTGACTGTATTTCAGCACAAGAATGACAGCACAAAAAAAGTTCTTTGGAAAACCTGAAAGTACAGTAGGAAGAAGGTAGAAAAGGCACCTTTGTCCATTAAGAGACTAAATTTTCACAGTGCACATATCTGTTCAGCTGTTAAGTCATTCTTATGCGTTCCCCATCCTTGACATCCAGAACAGGTGATTCTGACAGGATAAAGCTGACAACTTTATTTGTATCTCTAAATTAAAAGCATGCCACCTGGAAAGACCTTGTGTGGTCCCCAGACCATTTATTTCTATATCAGTCCATCAAATGCTTATTATCTACAGCATTCATGTTTAGCTCATTTCCTTCTTGAAAACCTTCTTGAAATCTGAAATACCAAAGTAAGATTGTTTATTTTGTATTTTGCTTTCAGAAAAAATGTCATATATATGGTTTGGCATTTTATTGACTAAGAAAATATATGTCATCATCAGTGACAAAGCTCCTCTAAGAAGTGACATCAATTAAGTGTCTGATGAGTACAATTAAAGAGGTAGAAGAGAAGGTAAATAAAAGAAAATAAATTTCTACAAGGAGAACAGATATATATTATGTATATGATGACACTGCAATACTGCTATAACAATAGAAAATTAAAAATGTATCTAACCAAATCAAAAGATAAAGCTTAAAAGAGAGACAAGTGTGTAGGGGGCACCACTGGATTTCACTTTTTTTTAAGAGATCACTTTTAAGAGTGATCTCTTAAAAGAGCATAACTTTTTTGTTTCTAAAGAACACAACAGCATCACAAACCAATATATAAAATGGAGGTGAAAGACTGATCTGCCCACTACTGAAGCAGAGCAACTGTGCTGAGAAAGTTCAGAGTATTGTGTACAAAGCAAAGCTAAAATAAGGGTTTATTCAGGAAAGAATTACAATAGTAATTTGAGATTGCAATGGGTTTTTTAAAATAAATGATCATTTATTGTCCAGATTCATATTCTGTGATTATTTAATATGTTGCTTTAAGCCAGAAAGTTTCTGAGGATATTTTATTTTTCCAGTAATAAGTGTTAGACTAGGAGACTATTTTTGCATTAATTTTCAGTTTTGAAAGGTTTTTCCAGCAACATGTCTGTCACAGTCATGGAACATTTCTCCAATGCTGTTACAGATGCAAAACTACCTCAAAGCCAGTTTTGTGGCTGGAGATTTTTTGGTTTTTATTTTCCTTGAAAAGCGTTCATCTATTTATTGGCGGATGAACAGTCACTAGTATATAAGGTCTGGTGTTCTAGAACCACAGTAGTAAGGTTGTTTATCACTGTGTCTTGACTACATTTTCACTTTTTTTTCTAAACATCTATTGTCCATCCAATTTAGAACTCCAGAGTACACTTAGTGTTCAGTTCAGTGAAATACAGAAGCCTTTTCTTCATCTTACTTAGAAACCGTCAGTATGAAAATCCATGACTGATGTTTTCTTTTTTGGAACTACATGATCAGAGGAGTAGTTGCTAGACAATAAACCAGTAAAAAATATTTTTTACAGGGGAATTGTACTTATTGAGAATGTGTGAACTTTATTTAATTGAAAAAAACCACAAGATATGCAGAAAATAACAACAATTTTTTTTTAAAAGGTAAATTAATGTCTTATTTTAAAAATGTAAGATTACATGAAAGCATTGTCAAATGGCTTTTAACTATTGGAATGTAAGTATTTCATGCTATCTTATTTATGTAGGAATATATTGGTCCTGCATTTTGGAGGGATATTCTCTGAGTTTGGCACGTCTACTGTTTACTGCATATAGCGACAATGAATTGCTCTTGGATATGTACAACCACCTGATGGGCTCTGTACTATCCATGTCTGTCTTCTACAAACACATCCCTTCACCTCAGAATACATCCTGCACAACCAGCACTGCTTAAACAGCTGTTATCCTTCAGGGACTTCAAACAAAATTTTTATAGGAGGAGAAATCTGGGTCAGGGTATTCCTCTGTAAGATACCAAGCTTTCACATGTTTTTTCCATCATGTGTGCCCAAATTTGTGTTTGTACACATAGGGTAGGGAGAAAGAAAACAGGGACAACAAGAAATGATCTATACACTTTTAAAGGTAATTCATCTTTGACATTTCTCTGCATAGGCACCCAAATTTTCCATGGTACTGCATATTTCAAAGTGACAGATGTGTAAGGTCAGCTTTTGCCACATATAGTTTTGATGCAGCTGGTTCCTTGGACTGCCTGGCAGCTTGTGTGTCTCGGTTTGCTGATGGAGGACAAGGGCCTTTGCAGTATAGTAAACTCAGGACACAGAAATAAGATGCTTAAGTTCTGTAGGCATTTGCTTTACACATGGGAAGCTCTCTGATTGTTTATACGAGCACAAGACACTTCTGCTTTACTGACATTTGCTGCTTCTGTAGCAACCCTTACTGCAACATCCAAAGTGGTTTGAACCGCCTAGTATATAAAATAGAATGCTTGCAAAAGTATAGAGATGTTCTAGTAAACATATTAGAATATCAAAAGCTGGTTGTTAAAGGATGGTTAATTTTCAATTCTAAAACAGCTGATTACTTATAAGAATCAGTGAAACAGGTAGAATTGCCTGTCACTAAGCACGCTCAGGAGTTTCACTTAAGAAGGTCTTTCTGTGTGCATCTTTATTTTTCTGTCAGTTTGGAGTTCCAAATTCCCTCATCTCAGAAACTAGATTTGTTTTAGCTCTTTGACTCTGGGTGAAAGCAAAACAAGTACTTATTTGCCAGCCAGGAAACCTAGGCCTGAGAATGGACTGTGTCACATTTAATTCCCCTGGCCACAGAAAAAAATAATGGTCTCAGTGACTCAAGTTAGACTTTGGTCTGAGATTCTGCACTTGAGGTAAGCAAAGTCAAGAGAATTGAGAATCCCTAGACTCCATGTGAGATGTCCACCAGCTTCAAGAATCCTCCCTAACAGAAACCCTGGAGTAATACTAACATGTTTAATTACATATTTATGTGTCTTGTGAATGTTGATAGAAGAAGAGCCACCAAAACTGGTGTAAATACAATGCTAATGATCAATGTCTTGCATATAATATATGAAGGCATCAGAGATAAATATCTTTGCAGTTTTAAGTTCTTAATTCATACAGCTTAAGCCTGCTTCACTGTTTTAAGCAGGATTCATGATAGCTAATTGCATTTACATATTTTATTTGTTTATTTATTTATATTAGACATAAAACACCTGAATGTGCTGTGTTCAGTAGACACATTAAAACCCCCAAGAATCTGACTTTAATATATTTTAATTTCCTCTGACCTCAGGAAGAGGCTGTAGAGAATTTCCAGAATTATTCATCCTAATCATAATTCATTTTTATCTTTCTTTTAAAGACTTATGAAATCAGATTATTTTTATATACACTTTTTTTTGCATCAGTTTTCATCTTTTTTCAACTGCAGTCAAAAATCTGGTTCCTATCTTAGAATCATAGATTCATATAATATTCTCAGTTGAAGGGGACCCGTCAGGATCATTGAGTACAATTCCTGGCCCTGCACAGAAGACTCCAAGGGTCACACCATGTCCCCAAGAGTATTGTCCAAATGCTCCTTGAACTTTGTCAGGCTTGGTGCTTCCTGGGGAACATGTTCCAGGGCTTAGCCACCCTCTCTGGCTGAAAAACATTTTCCTGATTTTGCAAGATAACTCTCAAAGCCTTCCATTCCTAGAAAATTTTAAAATTTAAATTTTATGTACGTAAAAAAGTTACTGCCAACAACACACCATGCCTCCCAAGTGACAGAACCTATGCAGAAAGGGTCCAGGAATATACATGACTTTACCTACTCATACAAGTAAGAATTGTGTTGAAGGGTAGGCACACACCCTTGCTGAGTGGGAACAGATGTGTCTTGATTAACACAACTTTTTTTCATTTCTTTTTCCCTTATTTTTGGGCTGGGCTGTTGTCTCTCTCTCATTAGAACAGGTTATTTTATGTTCCTTTTCCTTAGGAATCCTCTTTGACACAGAGTAGTCAACCTAAACAAGAACCTTTTTGCTTTTCTTCAGCCTTAGCTCATGAGAGGGAAGCAGGTTGGACATGCATGAGCTAAGATTTTGAAACTGAGGCAAATATGTCTGACTCCAATATTTTAATATTTTTTTGCAAAGATCTTTCAATACAGTTGATGTGATGTCTATCCCATCTTTATTAATCATTCCACTGAAATTACCAGGCTAGGGTAAGAACTAAGGTTAATGACACAATTGTGACCTCACCTGAAAGGTTTTAAAGGAATCACCCATATTCAGTATTGTCATGGTTTCTGGAACCCATATACATCATTCTTGAACTCTGGTTGATACTGAAAACATTTCTCTAGATGTGTAAAATTTCCTTGTGAAATTGTGAACTTGAGATCCCATTTTTATATTTCTGTTGAGTTGAAAATTCCAGAGATGGCAATACTATAATATTACCTGGGGCTGGCAATAAGGGTGTTTATCCTCAATGAAGCTGTCTTCATAAGACATAAGGGGAGTCTTGCCCCCTTTCATGGGGAGCAAACAGATTTTTTCAAATAGAATTGAATTCAGCTATAGAAGGTAAACAGGAAACCAATATAGGGTGAAGGAAAAAAAAAAAAACCAATGTTGAATTAGAAAGAACAGCAATCATTAAAAAAAATTATTTGTAACATAGTAGTTCTGGGAAAGGGTTGCCTAGCAGGATCCACATTCCTGTAGTACATCTAAGCACTATCAGCTGTAATTACTGTTTAGAAATCCCAGGGAGATTACAATACCATTTGTGGCCTAATCAAAACTTCCACAAGTTTCTGCAAATAGAAAACATACCTACATTTTAACAATATTCAGTCAAATATTCTATCTTTTCAAGTAAAAAGTCTACAAATATCTTGTATTTATACAGTGAATTTAGGGGAACAAAAATATTTCTGAAAGCTTTAGCAAATCTTCTCCAAGCGTAATATAGCTAATTACTGATCCTTCATAGAAGCATGAGTGAAATCTTCTTAGAATATCATAGAAAAATTAAAGCATTTAATAAATCATCTGCTTAGGATATCAAGCAAAAATTAAAGCATTTCACAAATTATCAGATATGCATAATCCTATATAAAGCCTTTTAAACCAAAGAGAGCATATGATAGTTCCTATAGAAAAGTTACTTCAGGCCTTGATTCCAAATGATACTAAAGTCAGAGTCAATGCTAACTGAAGTGGGTCATATCTCCTCTCTGATAATATATGGCCTAGTAGATGATGCCTAGTGTTCTGAATTGATGTAGCACGTTAACATTGCCAGCAAAACCAAAGAGGCTGTGTAACATAACTGTATATGTAACGTAATTGTTTGGTAAAGCTTTTAAACATTTCCTTGACACTGACGACAGTGGTTCCATAAGGTATTTTCAGTAAGATGATACATGACTGTGTTCCTTCAGCCACATTTTTTTAAAGTGAAAGGAAAAAACCATCCCAAACTACACTAAAAGAACACCATTTTTGGGGGTTTGAAAAATGAGCACTTCAACAGTTTAAATATACCTGCATAAAGATGACTACTGGAGTAATATTGCATACAGACCGTGGACATGATTGCAGATTCTTTTCCCTACAAAACTCCAGTTTTATTCATCACTCGGGGACATGAAGTAATGTTGGGTCTTTTTTGCAGAGGTTTGTCACAGAAGTTGAAGAACACAGTGAGGAGTGGAAGGAGCTCAGGGTTACTACTCTAACAGGGAAGTTCAAGGAAGAATCCAGTACCTCCTTTTTCAACATATGCACAAACTAGACCTTGTGCCATTCATTTCATCCCTCTAGGACATGCTGTTCAGCCAGTTCTCAATCCAATTCACCATCCACTCAACCAGTCCACACTTCCCTATTTGCATATGAGAATGTTGTGTGAGACAGTGTTAAAAGTCCCTCAGAAGTCGAGGTGGACAATATCCACTGTTCCCCACTCACCCATCCAGGTATTGTTTCACTGCAGAAGGCAATTAGGTTTCCCAAAGTGTAAAAATTTAAATGATTTTAGAGAGCCAACTGACATGCTTTAGTCATAGAAGTGGTGCTATTATAGAGTAAAAGAATAAAAATTTTTTTTAAAAATTGTTTGATATCTGTTTTTAGCATGAACACTACTTTTTCATATTGGTTTGAAGGAAAATATTTCTATGTATAAAGCCAAGGAACAACACAACAATGTTAGCAAAGGAAAAAAACCTCACTGAGATGTGTGAGTAAGAAAAAAGATTCGGAAAAAAATACAAGAAAAAGAGAAAGGCCAGTTTTTCTTAAATATATTAATAAATATGTTAAGCTCCTTTATTAACTAGGGGTTTTAGTTTGCTCCCATCATGGCAAAGGACAAATCTTTCCAATCTGTTTAAATTTTTCTGGGTTTTTTAGCATCAGGAAACTTATATGATGGATTTCTGCAAGTTTTAATTCAGATCTAATGAGATCTGACCCAATTATAAACTTACTCATGATAACTCATAAGCTGCATAAAAGGATGACTTCAGGGAAGTTTCTTTAAAAGTTATGGAAGGCAAAATTAGAATTAGAAAATTAAATGGGGACTTTTTTACCTTCTATGCTTAAAGTTATAAGTAACAGAAAAGAAAAATGGTAAATTTCTATTATGGGAATGTTGCTTTAGAGAGAGTAATAGACATAAGTATCAACAAACTGAATTAGTGGCAGCTCTGCTACTACATTTTTGAGAACTTTAGTGTTAATGGAAGTGTTGGGAAATGGGAAATGTTGAGATATAGTGCTGAATTTAGTGCACTAAAATACATAGTTGTTATTTAGCAGTCCATGTTGAAGATGGTTAACATTTAAAATTGTTCTAAATAAAAGAGAAAATCATGAGAAGGCAAGCAAAAATTGGTAAGGTTTTGAAAATAAAGTTAATATACAGTGAGTGTGACAAATTCCTAAGAGAAAAAAAAAAGCTTTATTAAAACCCAGAGAAAGGTACATTTGCATCAAGAAAATGTAGATTATGCAAAGCAACCTGGGATATATCTGTATTAACATTAAAGACATTTAATGTGGGGAGACAAAGAGAGCTAGTGCTAAAGGCAATCTTACCCTTGATATATTGCAGCTGTGTTAATTATCCAAGAGTGGGAACAGCCTTGCCCTCCCAGCTATGGGTGTGATAAAGAGTGAGTTAGCTGTGAAGGAGTTCAGTTCACTTGGAGCTAGCTGGAGTCTGAGTCAGTTGGAGTCTGCTGGCTGTGCTGTGAGAAGGAAGGGACAGGAGGTTGTGCAAGGGACAGAAAGGGTAAGATGTTGTACATAGGACAAACATACATAGGGTTAGGTGGCCGTGATAGAGACAGAAAGGAGCGAGCTGGAACAGCAGACGGAAGAGAGAAGATTGTGGAGAAGGAGATGGAGCTGCCCTGTGGGATTGCTAAAGAGAAAAGGTACAAGAGACTTTTAGATAACAAGGAGCTGATGCTTGAAACCTTCTGATGTTTTTACTGAAGCACTTTGAGTGCAGTGTCCATCTCAACAACCACAATTTAATAATGTTGAAATTTTCAAAATTATACCAGAAAAAAAGACTTTTTTTCTGAAAAACGTGATAACAGTCAGTTTAAAGTTCTGTAGTTGCCAGTTAAAGCACTTGGTCTTTCTCCTGTGATGGCATATTCACACAAACTCCTGGTTTATTTTAATTATTTTTTAAATGAGTGGAAAGAAAATAATATAGAGGTAGAGAAATTAGTTGATCAAGTCAAATATAAGATCATTTAATATAGTGAGATATCCTCCTAAATTCTAGTCTTTCGTTGTGCTTCAGTGTTAAAAATATGATAGTGGTGAAGTAAGTTGCTAGTAGAAATGAAAATTTTATAGTTCATTCTACCCTCTTAATACTAATCAAAAAAAAGAATAATTTCCAATACTTTATTTCTGTTCCTATGATTGTTATTTTTCTCAATTAAAAATGTCACCTTCTCATGAGCTACATGATCTAATGAAAAAGCTCCTTTTATTTATATATGTCTCATTTATATTTTAAGCTGTCTGGTTAAGAATTCTCTTTATAGATGTAATATCAAATTTTCTGTGTATGAAAGGTATGAGACTAAAAATTAAAAAGAAGAAATTTCTTTATTTATCTAAAAACTAAGTACCACACAACAGCAGTAAATGATTTTCACCTTTCCTTAAATGACTGCCCGTTTCTACTAACAAATGTACACATTTTGAGATTTAGCTTTTGTATTGTTACAACTTTTGCTTGGTCACTCTGGACATGAGTGAGAATTCAGATCTTTGTTAGACTTCAGATCTAAAGTTTATAAGAACCACAATGCTGAAAAAACAAAGCAAAAAGATGTTTTACAGGAGTTGTCTTGCACTGAAGAATCTAATGCCTCGTTTTGGTTGGGCTGAGTTGATTTTTTTGGGGAGTTTGTTTCTTTGGGTTTTAGTTTTATTTCATTTTAGAAGAAAATGCAGTACTGCTTTGTGGATGATGAAAAAAGTGTCATCTGTTCATGCAGATTGAGATGTTTTAGGTTTAAAAAATGGATTGTTAAAAAAATTATTCTGTCAAGAAACCCTGAGCAATTAATTCATTATAATTTTTAGAGAACTTTGTCATATAATATCCTGAATTGCTGAACCACCTCTTGATAATTTTTTCCTTTATAAAAAGGATTTCAAGTGTGATTCTTTTCCTGCTTTGTCAACATAGAGAAGGTTATTCCTTCTCTCTCACTGGAATTGCCAGCAGTTGTGATTATCCAGCAAGTAAAATGGACACTAGTGGTCAGAATGCGGAGATATGATTACACTGAAAGGGGATGGAAGGAAACAAAAGAGCTACAGCTCCATCATTAGCATCCAAGAATGTCACACACACGAACCAACATGTGGCAGCTGCTGCCAATGTTTAAAAAATAAATCTTAAGATCATGTTTTCTTCTTAACCTATATTTTGAAAATACTTTTATAACAAGATTTATCTTTTTAACAGTAGAGAATGCCTTGGAAAATATAGACATTTGAGACTCCAAAAAAATAAAACATTTAAATGCTGATGGAATATTTCTATTAGTTTCCTTTCTACTTCCTTTCTCTATTTGATTTGGTTTTGCAAAGTTCTTTGTATGTTCTTGGGTTTGCCCAAATATAAAATGAAAAAAAATCACTGAAATCTCAACACGTTTGTTTTCAAAGCTTTCCTGTTTTGGAGCCACTCCCTTAGTGTCACCTCTTTAATTTTGGCATTTGGACCTTCCCTGGTATATTGTTATGAAATATTTATGAATCAGAAAATTTTTCTGTAAACAACAAGGTGATGTAGACCTGCATTACGACGCATAATAAATCTGCAAGAGGCTGCAATACTTAAAAGTTCACAGTAACCATAACGAAATCAGGTATGTAAAACTTAATTATAGTCCACCTAGTCACCAGTACAGTAGTTTCTAAATAATACAACACAAGATCTATCCTGTGGCTGAGATAGAGAATAACTGAAGAAACAACAGGTAAATGTTGGCTTAATACTGTTATTATTGGGTTTTTGCATGATGATACTGCTTCAATCAGTTCTATTTTCAAAAGATGACATTTCACTAATGACATTAAACAAGCAATAAATCTATTTTACATTCCTGAAAATATTGACCAGAAATATTTATATAAGTTTGGAACTTTTTTGTTTTATCCTATAATGTCGTATTGTATTTTGCACTTATTTAACTTTAATATTTTAAATTAATATACCATTTAAAAATGTGGTTGTCTCAAAAAAGTCATATGTTACAATAGAATCAATTTTGAATATTCACTGTTAATCTTATTGCAGTTTCTTTGGTAATTAAGGAGCTCACACTGCCAGTAAACACAGCCAAGATTATTATTTTAGTATTATATTATTAGAACTGTCCGTGAAGACGGTGGGTCCTTGCACCGGTTCCTGGCTACATTTGGGCCGCAAAGAAATCTGTGTATTTTTCGCCACGTGCAGTAGCCTGTGGCTGGGCAGGTGATAAACAATCTGCCCTGTGAAATTTTCCAGAGCACACTGCATGGTAACACTGTTTGCAAGGCTCCAGTCAAAATTTTCCCGATCAATTGGGATCACGATCTTTGCGGGGTCTGCTCCCATCAGCTGCAAACACCGTTGCCGGCATTTGATCACCAATCAAGCAACCAGCTCAGCTAACGGAGTTACCGTCTTCTGCAGCTGGTGGGGCAGGAAGACCCATTCCAAGATGTGCAAGGAATCTGACCATTTGACCATTGGCCGATGATACCCGTAGGATGTAAATCTGGAGCAGTGATGAACACAGTGATATCAACGGAGGGGTCAATGCGGTACACTTGGCAAGCGGAAACAGCTTGCTGAACCTCCTCCAGGGCCTTACGTGCCTCAGGGGTCAATTCATGAGGTGACTTCAAATCGGTGTCTCCCTTTAACAAATCATACAAAGGAGACAGTTGTGCATTGGTTAGTCCTAAATACGGACGCAACCACATGATGACGCCTACCAATTTCTGGGCGTCGTTCAGTGTTTTCACCGAACTCACAAATTGCACCTCCTGGTGACGGATTGTCCGTTCCAGAATCTTGACTCCCAAATACTTCCAAGGAGGCTCTTGTTGAACCTTTTCTGGAGCCACTTGCAGCCCATGAGCATGCAAAGCATCAATCAACTGAGGCTGTATCCTCAGCAGTTCATCCTGGGTGGGTGCAGCCACCAGAATGTTGTCCATGTAGTGATATACATGGGCGTTGGGAAACTGCCTGCGAACTCCAGACAAGGCACGGGCCACATACCATTGGCATATGGCGGGAGAATTCCGCATCCCTTGGGGCAAAACCGTCCATTGATATCTCTGTGCGGGCTCAGCATTGTTAATTGCTGGCACCGTGAAGGCAAATTTTGGTTTGTCATCGGGATGTAAAGGGATCGTAAAGAAACAATCCTTCAGATCCACGATGAGGATCGGCCAATCGGCTGGAAGCATGGCAGGTGACGGCATGCCCGCCTGCAACGTTCCCATGCTTTCCATCACGGCAGTCACTTTCCGGAGGTCTTGTAACAACCTCCATTTCCCAGACTTTTTTCGAATGCAGAAGACAGGAGTGTTCCAGGGACTGGTAGAAGGCTCCAGATGACCCTGGTCCAACTGCTCCTGCACTAGATTTCGAAGGGCAACGAGCTTTTCTTTAGGGAGGGGCCACTGGTTCTCCCAGACAGGTTTGTCCACCAGCCACCGTAAAGGAGGCGTAGGACAGTCTGTGCCCTTCGTCACAGTGGCCCCCATTAAAAATCCGTCCCGATGCGCACCCCCCACGCGGCCAGAACATCCCTCCCCCAGAGGTTAGCCTCAGTTGAAGTAACATGAGGCCGGACTACAGCTGATTGTCCCTCTGAGTTCGTGATGACCACGGGCTGCTGGCTCACGTAGCACTGCTTTGTTCCTCCCAGTCCCGCAACAGACGTCTCCACTGGACTCAAGGGCCACTCTGGGGGTCAGGCAGCGAGCGAGAGGATCGTGATGTCAGCGCCGGAATCAATCAGTCCACAGAGGCAAATTTCTGGAGGTGTCGCGCCAGGGATGGACAGGGTACACGGCATCGTGGGACGGTCGTTGGACAGGACAGCGGTCCAGTGCACTCGAGGCATCCCAGTGGACCCAAAGCCGCCGTCTCCTCGCGACTGGTCAACTGCCCTGCGAACAGAGGATCTGAAAGGCACAAGTTGAGCAAGCCGTGTTCCCTTTGGGATAGTGACAGGGGGTTTTGATGTGGATACCATGGCACAAATTTGTCCCGTGAAATCCGCATCAATGAGTCCCATGTGCACAATGAGACCCTGAAGAGTGGTACTAGACCTCCCCATAAGGAGAGCACTCATACCATCACCCAAGGGGCCAAAGGCCTCCAATGGGACCTTGTGCACGTCGCTGGTCTCTAACACAATCGTGTCTGCTGTGCAGACATCAACACCTGCTGAGCCGCGGGTGCTGGCTGCAAGTTGACCGAGCAGACCTCCATCAGCTCTGGGGCTTGGAGAGAGATTTTTGTCTGAGTGCGTCCCCCCTTCGCGCTTCGCTTTCCGTTTCCCGAGCCCAGCAAGGCCTGACCGTTAATGTGAACAGTGGCCTTGCACACGTTTGACAGATGATTCGGTCTGCCACAGCGACCACAGAAACACAAGGGAACCGTGGACTTCTTTCGCTTCTTCCCCTGTTTCCCGCTGGCCTGCACAAACCTTTTCTGCTGCTGGCTGCCCTGGGGCACTGCCCAGACTGGCTGCACAGCAGGAGCCAGAGCAGGCTGCATGACAGTGGCCACAGCAGCCCACTTACGACCTGAGGTGCGCAACCTCGCACAAGCCTGTGCCATCTGGGGGACAGAAGGATCCCCAGGAAGCGCCTCTATGATTGCTTTGCAGGCAGCGTTGCAGTTGTGCCTCGCAAGGTGTTTGAGTATATGTCTCCTTGCGTCAGGATCTGCCACCTGTTTCTCCACAGCAGCAGTCAGCCTGCCTGCAAACTGCAGGAAAGGCTCGTCCGCCCCCTGGACAGCTGCTACAAAGGATTCCTTCGGAGCTGCCATTTCAATGGTTTGGATGACTGCCGCCATGCCTGTCTCCTGGCACTGCTCAAGCACCAGGGGGTCAAATCCAGCCTGCCCATTAGGGCTAGCATAATTGCCTGTGCCCAGCAGTACATCCGTGCTGATTGCACGTCTGGGGTCGTCTGGGGCCCGCACGGCATTCCACTGCACGGCCTTGACTGCTAAATCAGTCCATATGGACTCAAAGATATCGTATTCCACAGGCTGAAAAAGAACACGAGCTATGCTTCGGATATCATAGGGTGTCAGCAAGTCAACAGCCAGCACACGAAGCATCTGCATGACCTGGTCAGACCCCAGACCATATTTGCCAGCCTGATCCCGGAGCTCCATTGTAGCCTTCCAGGATAGGGGCTGATAAGTATTGTGGGTGACACCCCTAAGCACAGGGAAAGCCTGGAAGCCCCCTGATGAGGCAGCACCTGTTACATTCTGTCCCGTGGACCCCACAGGCTCTGGGTCAGGTGCCTGACCAGGGGCCAGCTCGACACCACCTGATATCGCGTCGCCCGCAACATCAGCAGCTCCGGCCACATCACGGGCACGGGTCCTCGCAGCAGCCGGCGAAGGTCCCGGCGCAGGCGGGACGGGCGCAGCCGCGGGCAATGGCTGCCGCGGCACGGGAGGGGAACGGGGCGCAGAGAGGGGCGCGGCTCGCTGAGCCAGGTCACCGCCCCGCGCCGTGACCAGCGGCGCGGGGAGAGCGGGCAGCTGCACAGCCCCGCCCAAGCCCAAGGTCATCCCCGCGCCGAGAACACCACCCTCCGTCGCACCCGGGGGGGGCAGCGCAGGGAAGGGGGGGTCTGGAACTGCCCCTAAGAGGACCCCTTTCGCGGCTCTGAGACCCATCGCAGGCAACGCCCCCCCCGCTAGGTGCGGGGCGGTGCCCGACAGGCCGGTCAGAGCCCCATCCCCGCCTGCCTCCATTGCCCAGGCACGCCCCCTGGGCTGCACGGAGGCAGGGGGGGTTGGTGGAAGTCCTACCGGGGTCGGCGGCGGACCCGCCGGCCCCGCTTTTCCCGCCCCCAGGGGGTGGGCCGTGCAGATGCCACAATGTGGGCACAGCGTTGTCACAGAGTCCCGCCCAATGAGAGGCAGAGACTGATCCTGGGACTCTTCCCCACCCCCGAACGCCGGGAAGGCACGAGGGGGGGGCAGTTCTCTCCCACTCTGCCGCTTCTGCGGAGCGGGGAGGGGCGGGGCCGGCTTTGCCAGCCCCACGGAGCCTCCAGCAGGCTGCGGGGCATCTCCCACGCCCTGGCCGGGGGCCCGAAGGTCGCGCTCTGAGACAGAAACGTCTCCCTTCACAGCGCCGCGGGGGGGGAGGGAGGGCTCTGCCTCCTGCCGCGGCTCGAAATCCCCCCCGCCTCTGAAAGGACCTCGGCGTCCCCTTCACCCCCTCGGTCCTCCAGGACGGGAGAACCTGGCCGGGAGTCGAGATCTCCAACAGAACCCCGGGGACTAGAGCTCTCAGACCAGTGAAAAGAGCTATTAAACCTCTTCCAGTGCATTAAGAGTTTTGCGATCTCGATGTCGCAGTCAATAGAAAGGGTCTCAAGGAGGTGGTCACCAAGCAGTGACCAGGCCACCCTGGAGAACGCTTCCTTGGGATCCGAGAAAAACCCTTGGCCTCTCGCCCACAGGAAGAGTTTCTCAAAGCCACCCTGGGAGACAGAAACCTGTCTCCTTTCCAGCAAATCTCTCCAGATATTGAGGACCAGTGAGTCCTCCCCGAAAGACGCAAGGGTTGGCATGTTTCCAAAAGCTGCAGGCAAAGTGCCAAGCGGCCACTACAGAAGCAGGGAAGAGAGGGGTTTAAAATTCACCGATCTCACCCAAAGTGCCTCACACTCCGATGAGCACCAAACGCCGTTCCACGAGGGGTCACCAGTTGTTTCAGTCGGGGTCACCAGTTGTCACGCTGGACACGGAAGGAGGACGCTGGACACGGAAGGAGGACACTGGACACGCTCAGTCACCCAAGGCAAAAAAGGAGAGCTTTATTTACAGTTTCTACATTTTATAGACTCTCTAAAATGAGAGTGGATTGGAGGATAGCATATCTCCTCCAAATCACATTGGCCAGTTGAACAGTCTGTCAATTCATTCCTCCTCCAAGAAGGAATGTGGAAAACACATAGTGTTTTGAGAAAAGTGTGGGAATTCTGACTCCAAATATGTAAATATCAAAAGGCTTTTGAAAATCAGGGCAACAGATATGTGCATTATTTAAACTTTTATTATGGAGTTTAGAGATCATCATTTAAAAAGCAAGAGAAAAATTTTCCGGTGAAAAACTTCTTTAATCTAAGAGCTGAATCATGTTTTGGGGTGTACTTTTCTAATTATGGAAAACTTAGAACTATAATGTTGATTATTTAGCTGCTAACTGATTTAAGCTGGTGCAATCAGAATTCCTGTGCTAAAATCTTCCTTATTGATAGCAAAAAAGCCTTTCTAGACCATAGTGAGTTTAAGAGTTTTTAGATTGGGCACAGTGAGGCTGGACAGCAATCTGGTTGTCTTTTGACAAAACTAGGCTGTGATATCTTGCATAATGATAAATTATGTGGGAATAGACATGAGGGGAAGCACCCACATTAATGTATCATTCATCCTTCTTAGTATTTTTGTAATATATATATGTTGTTTGTGATCAGGCATTTAGACAACATCTAAAATCAATAAACATTTTCATTACAATCTTGACTCCAATACAACGTGAAAGAGAGCAATTTCTTGAGTACTGTTGTTTTTCAGCTGGACCACCAATGGCTGGCTGTTCTTTAATTCTAGACTTTATCTTGCTAAGTTTTCTTATTATTCTTGGAATAATATTCACTGCTTTACATAGGCACTTGAAACTTTTTGTCCTCCAGAGAACAGTAAGTATCTTAAGCAGTCTTCTTGCTCTGAAATTAAACCCTTTTGCTTATCACAAATGTAAAAGAAAGAGGATTTTAACTGCTTCTATGGGTGGGCAAAAAGAGGTAAAATTAATCAGATCTTAATATTCTAACTACAAGGGACAATTCTGCTGGTTGTATTTTATGATTTTATTATAATTTAGCAGTTTGGAACGAAAATTAAAAGATTTGATCTGGATACAACTTTCACACAGAATCTTCAGAAAGGCAAGATTTGGCCTTGGACTGCTTTAACACTATTTCATAAAGACTGAAAAACTATTCCTCTATAATCATTTTCTATAATCATTTATAATGATTATAGAATTATTATAATTTTTATATAAAATTATTTATATAAAATTTATTTATATAAATTTTATATAAAATTATTATAATTTTCTATAATAATTTAATTGTCAGTTTTCCTAAAGTTGCTGTCATCCTAACCTACTTTAATATCTCTAAGATTTTTCTTAAAAAAAAAGTGTATTTGATTTAAACAGTTTTTCTTTCACTGAGAATACACCCGCCACCTTAAAGTTGTCTGAACCCACGTTACATTTAGGGACTTTTTGGGTGGCATTGTCCTTTGCCAAAGATTGGATTGTACATACCATTTTATCTCACAGGAATAAAACATTATATTTGATTTCTTGAGAGGTCAGAGACCATCACCCCACCCTTCTCATAAAAGCCTCTGTTTAATACCATGTCCAAATAAACTGATATGTACAGTTGATTTCTTTAACAAACTGAGTAGTGAATTCGGGGGGAGGAATATCAATATGACTCCTCAGATGGCCCTCATATTTTATGCATTATATCCTCTGAGTGTCTAGAATAGGCCTTATTTGAATAACACAAAGTTGTTTTGGCCCATGTATTGTTTATCTTCTGATGCAGCATGGTCAGGCAGCACAGAGAATGCCATTGTAAAATGCCTTCTTCTCATAGATTTCAGTGGCTGGACTGGCAGCTGCACGCTAAAGCAGACTGAGTACCTGAATGACAAGAAAATGGGTATCCCATGTGTAGCGCATCATAGATCCAAGCACTGCATAAATAAAGAATCCTGCAACCCTGTCCAAAAATAATTTGCTGTAGCCTCTTAAAATACCACATGTATGTAGTGGGAAAGTCAATTTAAAGCAACGTAGCTGTAGCTTATTAATTCCTCCATATTCCAAGTGGAGGTTTAATGAGGTTTTATGAGGTTTAAATGGATGTGCTACAGAGTTGGATTGAATAAAGTACAAAGATCATTTAGGTTTCAGAATGAGTGCAGGCAACTCCAAAAGTGTTTAAGGATGTCATTAGATCATGCAGAAAGAAAATTAGGGAGACAAAAGCTCAATTAGAACTTAACCTGGCCACTTCTGTAAACGATAATAAAAAATATTTCTTTAAATACATTAATGGCAAAAGGAGGGGCAAGGAAAATGTCCATTCTCTATTGGACATGGAGGGGAATAAAGTTACTGAAGATGACGAAAAGGCTGGGGTATTTAACACCTTTTTTGCCTCAGTTGTCAACAGTAAGACAGGTTGTCCTCGTGACAACTTGCCTCCTGAGCTGGTAGACAGGGACAGGAGCAGAATAGGACTGTATTCAGGAGGAAGCTGAGCCACTTAGATGCTTACAAGTCTATGGGACTAGGTGTGTCTAACAGTGATGAGGGAGTAGCCACAACAGCTCACCAAGCCACTGTCCTTCATTTGTCATCTCTCTTGGCTTACTGAGGAGATCCCCAGTGACTGGAAGATGGCCAGTGTGATGCCCATCCTTAGGAAGGGCCAGAAGCAGGATCCAGGAAAGTCCATGTCTCCCCTGTCTATCTTTAATTGATAAAATGTCAGCATATTGCAAATTCTAACTCCTGTTTAATTATACTGCTAGAAGAGAAGTGACAGCATAAGTGGTATTTATTCAGACTGGCTCTACAGGTGTTCTGTGGTTCTGTCTCTATGTGAACCAAATATATGGAGATAACACCAAGACGACCACAATTCAAAGCTGAAGTGCAAAGAGTAGATTTATTTCATTATCTCCCTTGCTTGAGGATTCCAGAAAAAACACATGGAAGCACATACCCTGATAAGCTCATTTTAGCAGGAACAAAAAGGAGCAAGGCCTGAGTGCTGTGTTACATCTAAAAGGGGGCCTGGAGCACACACAAGTCTTTACCAGGCTGTGTTTTACAATCTCTGAACTTCTTATCTTCCTTCCCCCCTCTTACAAAGAGGCCTCAAGTCTGTGTGAGGAATGCTTTAATATTTTTCACAACATTCTGCTATCTGGAGAGAGCTTCATTTCTTTAGTAGACAGAAAACAACCCAAAGCAAACACAAATACACAAATTCTCTCACACTGAGTATTTTCTAACATCTCTTGGGTGCAAGGTTGGTCTCTGAGCAAAATCAGTTCTAAAACCAGCTTATTTTTCTCTTCCTCACCAGTCTTCTGATTTCTTTTCTTTCTTCTCCACTTAGTTATTTAATCCATTACACTGAAAAGCACAAAAAAAAGTTACAATAATAGAAAAGATAACGGAAAATTTAGTTTCCCATGGGTGCATTACTATGCCAATGAGCAGAAGTGCATCTGTGCATTTCCACAGAGGAACTGGTAACTGAACACTCTGCGCTTTGTTGAATACATATATGCTTAATCAGAAGGAATGAACTAATGATCCAATCTTAGGTGCCTGAAAATTCCATAAGAGCCCCAAAAGAAATGTCCTTGATTCTTAAACAACTCCTGGTTGAAAGTGAGCTGTGCTTTGCACCTGAAGTAAAATGTCAGTTGAGCACTTGGAGTTACATAATTGGATGAATGCTGAAGACATGCAAGTAGTGACTGCATTCTTCCTGTGCTTTGAAAAGTGGTCTAGAAAATCTTCTTTCAAATATATTTCTGTTTAAAGAACAGCTAAGGAGGGAATATTGTATAAAATTACCTGTCAACAGTTTGTATTAAGAAAAATATTTGTTAAAAAAGGGTAGGTTTTTTTACCAGAAAGGATTCCAACACACATTTTCTATATCCTCTTTGTGGTTTTGCTTTTTTTTTCCTCATGCAGCAATCTGTAGTTGTTCCTGGTCTGACTCTAGTCCATATAAGCAGACACTGGGCAAAAAACAGGTGAAATGATAAAAAGCAGGAAAAAAAAGTCTGCAGGAGTAGAAGATCCTGTCTCAGAAGAGTATCTTAGCTCTTTCACAACAATTCAACTCAGTCTGTGGCCTCTTCCCTCAGATGGTCAATGAGTCCTAGACCATATGGCCAACCCATGCAGCCACAAATCACAGAATCATAGAATGGCCTGGATTAGAAGGGACCTTAAACATCGTCTATTTCTGACCATCCTGATGTGATGTACCTTTTACCAGACCAGTTTTCTCAGAGCTCCATCCAATTCTGTCATGCACAGAAAAAAAAAAAAAAAAAAAAAAAAAGGCAGGAAAAAATAGAAAAAAAACCCCAGCAGAAATGCAAAAATACGGACCAAGAAACTATTAAATTTATATTTGAAAGAGTAGCAGTGTTCCTGCTCTTTCCTATCCTTGTGTGTATCATCTTTTTGCGCACATACAGATATGCTTATTTCAAATTGCTCTTAAAAGGAATGAACTGACATTACAAGAGAGAACAACTTTTGCCAGCCCTAGTCAGGATTTGGGGTGGTTTATGTGATATATTACACAAACACATAGCAAGATTCTACTCATGTGCATCTTAATTGATAAGAAAGACAATGAAAAATAGGTACTTGGTAAGACTCAGTAACGTAACAGTCGTTATGTAATGACATAACAGTCTCAAGGTCAATTCAGATTGGCTGAAATACAAACAGAACTCCAGTTCTATATTCTTTGTATGTGAGTATTCTGTATCTAGAAGTACTCCAAATCATTCAACAAACAGTGCAGATCTCAGCACACTGATATGCAGATCACACTGTGCATAGGGGCAGAATTGTAATGAAAGGTCTCTGTTATGCTTTCTTGACCAAAATGGATTTATTGAACATCAACAGTGAGTTCTGCCAATAGCTTTCACTGTTCTGTAATCCAATCACATGGGCACTGGCTTCAATTTTCTTGGATTTTGCCAAATGATAGCTCACCAAATGTTAGATATGTTTCTGGGGAACTGAGAAAAGAGTATATTATTGTTGGGATATTTCAATAAACATTTCAGGGAACCTCTGTAATCTGAGATAAGGTGAAGCATTCAAATACATATTTTTAAAAAACGCAGAGAGGAATTGAACACACAAAGGGGGGAAAAAAATCAAGAAAAAATCCTCAATTCTTATTTTAACCCTCCTAGATTTAGTGCACAGGGTAGACTAATAAAGCGTTCCTTTATGGGCAATGAACATCTAGCATTTTTACAGTATATGGTGGGTATCTTTTTCTAATCTGCATTTAGCATTCAGGTATCCAAATCTGAGCCAGGCACTCTGTACTCTGGTAAGAAATAATTAATTTCCTACCTGTATTTCTACCTAGATTATATAAGGTCCATGAAGAGTTGCTTTTCAGCAGGTATTCAGCATGATCTTCTGTTAGCAAGGTCTGAATGTCTTGCTGTCTTTCTGGATACACCCAAACTGGACCTCTGTGATTCTGAAAGGACAAACACATATTAATCATATTATTCATTTCTTGCTGCTATGTATTAGGAATACCAGTAGAGAAGGAAAGAATATAGGCAGATTTAGAAATTCAAAAATATGTATTTCAAAATAAAAAGAATCTTCACAAGAGCATAAAAACCCCCACAAACCAAAAAAGCAAACAACACAGAAACACAAAAAGTGAAAACAGCCAATCACAAAAGCTTATAGTAGCATGTATAATATGTATTCCATAAATTTCATAATGGCTGAAATTCCTAAATCATTATATTGTTTCTCTTTATATGTTAATATGCTGGGTGTTAATATGCTGGGTATTAATATGCTAGATATAGTTGCCTTAGTGTGATTTAAAGAAGTGTTCCACAGATGTACTTACTACGACATCTGGCTAATCCTGAAAATTAAGTATCTATTCCAATATTCCATTGGGCAAAAAAGTTTAACAGTCATGCCAAGCGTTTTCCATTTGCCTTTCACTTGGGAACTTCTTCCTATCTGTAGCCCTTATAATTTATTCCACTACAGGAGTCATGTTTCCAGTCACCCTCCTGCATGCTGACTATCGTGCAATGTAATTGAAGAGGTACATAACATTCTTCTCGTATATTGTCTAAGCCTGGCTGTCATAATTGACCATTTCACTCAGCACATGGATGCTCCCAATACAGTATGGAGCAATAATCATCTGCCTTACCATGCTGTAAGCACAAAGCCTGCGCAGTTGCTAACTTGTGGAGAAAAATGTTCCCAAGTAAAATGTTTCAGTAGAAATTTACGTGCAAAAAGTGCAAGCAGCATCCTATATATTACACATATGTGTTGTCTATATGAACACCTTCTGTGCAGCAGACTATGCTAGGTCAGATAGTTATATTTAAATTAATATGGAATTGAATGTTTTGGTTTGCACAACCTACTTCATCCATTGCATCAGGGATATGAATGAACACTAAAGAAGTAACAGTCAGTTTTGCACATCACTTTATATATGGCAGACAGGTGTAGATCTGAATCCTGAGGGGAAAGCGTACTGAAGGACAAATATCAGGGCACAGCCCATTTGTTCAGAGCAGAGCACTGGAATTAGAATAATTTCCATCATCCAGTTTTGGAGACTAACTGAAAAAAGATTTGTATTAATTTCCTCAAAGAATGTTTAGCATATGGAAAATACAGAGTAGTGTTTCTGCCTTGGCCGCATTCACCAGAAACAGATTGAATTTTTTATTGATTATAATTGCACACAATGCTGCTGTTACAAGAGACAGCTCAAAGCAGTAGCATCTTAATAAGCAAAGTTCTAATGCAACTAGCAGTGTGCTCAAAATGCGTATGCTTCTGTCTCTTCTCCAGTTGTATCATTCTGATCCAAATCTGCAAAATCTTAATTGATTTGAGCCTCAGCTATTTAAGGGCCATTTGTCTAACTATAGTATTTCAAAGCAGTTGCTTTCATTGAAAAATCATATTCCCCCCTCCTTCTACCAGCTGTATCATATGATTCTCAGCTGCTCATTTTAAACTAAAGTCCAGAATAAATGTTAGTCTGCTGTATCAAAATTAAAGACACGACTTTGCAGATTTTCTTCCAAATAAATTTAACTACAACAAGAAAACTTTTAATCATGCACCAGAGAACAGAAAGAGTAAAGTTTTGATTTTATTTGGCTTTCTTCTCACTGGAGAAACCCAGGCAAGAAATATCAATGTTTAAGTATTCACAAGCCTTCCCTCAACTTCAGGATAATCCCATAAGAAACTGAATCTCTTTGTGTCTCCATTTCTGCTCTGGGCATGCATTCAGCTGCCTGAGGCAGTGGTTACATGGGCAGCCAAGCTCTTCTAATGGCTTGTGGCTGCCAAGAAAGGAAGCTTTGCACTTCTCTTGCTTTCTCTCAATTGCTCTTATTGTCCTTCTTCCTTTACTTGCTATTGGAGTACAAATTCCCCTGGGCCAAATCCACACAGGCCCAGGAGTGCCCAGAAATGTGAGGACTGAATGCAAACCTTCAGAAAAACTAAGATGCATAAATCCACACAGACATGAGGTAGAAATGCAAGTTTAGTTTTTAAATAAGTAGAGGATTTTTAAGTGCCTTAGCAAAGAAGCTGAATTAGTTAGTAAGAAAAGGACCTAAAGCGTAGCTTAAAGTTCAATGGCATTGCCTTTTGCAAAGATAGTTAAATTCTAGACATAACAAAAACAATGTAACCTTGCTAAACATTCCTAGATGGAACAGAGAGAATTATATAAGTAGAATTTGTGTAAGAATTTGTGTTTGCCTTCACACATCAATCTTAGCTTAGGATAGGTCCAGGAAGGATGTAGAAAATTTGTGATTTAACCTGATTGACCAAGAATAGAATAAAATGCACTGCTTTGAGAATGCTAGTAGGCTCACGAGAAACACTGACTGAATGACGCTGCTGCTGCTGCTGCGGCTGCTACTGATAAGATGCTCACAGAACACCAAATACAGGTGCTGTGGCTGTTGCTTCTGCTTGGGACTTAAGGACTCCATGGTAGAAGGCTTTCTACATTCTGGTTTGGACTGTAATAACTTTGCCTTCATGAGACTGATTTAATGATGCAATAAAGGATTTTGTTTTTACAACTACCCAGCTTCTATAGTCTTCAATGTGGACATGCAGAAAACTTGACAACTTGCTTATTTCTAAAATAGACAAACAAGGATTGTGAAACTGAATTTATCATTTTCCAATAACATCTGCTTGGAAGATAAATGTCTGTTCCTCCTTCCTCACATTTAAAGGAAATTGTTAGTCTCATAGTAGCTGCAAGCCAGTTTCCACATACAAAGCACTAGTGGTGACACTCAGCAGCAAGTTGAGCATGGTTGTTTTGTGACCTTAGTGAGGATAACACTAAATTATGTCTAACAAAAATATTCATAAATGTGTGGGTCACCTAGTGTATTTGCTGCTTCAAAATACCTGATTTCAGACATTATAAAACAGTTTTTTTATATGGAGTATTTGCATTCCAAATATCTTCACTAATACAAAATTGTACCAACGCTTTTTACCTCTTCTAGTTTAGGGCAGATCTAGTGGATCCATATCTAATACTGATGCAGTCAATACTTTTCACCATTTAACTGTTTTATTACTTTGTCCTCACATTCTTATAATTAACATGGATCCCTGTGCGTCGACGGGACTTGTAATTATTTCATTCTCTCCGGAAAAACTACATTCTTCAACAGTTCTCATTATCACTTTTTACTTTCACTGTTAAATTAAAAAAGATATTGTTTCTTTTCCTTCTTGTTCTCTAACTTACTGATATCTCTATGTATTGACCATATGTTCCTATCAGAGGAATGAGAAGAACTAATATGTAAATTTATGGATTCGATTAGCATATTCTATTTTCCTTCTGAGGTTGCCCTACTATTTCTGTGAAGTAGTTAAGGCTTATAAAATTTCAAGTATAGACTCTACTTAATGATCATAACTCTCAGTCATTTCAAGCAAATTGAAAACTGTAGTTGTAATGATTTTATTGGTTTTTTAGAGAAGGCAGAGATCTGCATTTACAGGTAAGTGATTTTGGGGTTTCGTAACACTTCTTTTAATCTGAATATTTTATTATTTTTTTGTACTCAAGCTCTCTACAAGTTTAAAGTGGCCAAAAATTTTTGGATTAAAAAAAGCCTTCAAGGCCAGGTTGGCTCAGGCTCTGAACAACTTGTGAAAGGTGTCCCTGTCCGTGACAGGGGGGTTGGAACAAGTTGATTTTTAAGGTCCCTTTCAAACCATATCATTTAAAGATTCTATGAAAAAGGCAAATTGACAGAAACTGCAGGTTGAATTTAGTAGTTCAGAAAGCTCAGAATGTGGCAGAAAGGGATCCTGTTACTTTTTACTTTTTTTGTGGGATTTCGATCTACTGTCTAATGGCAAAATACCTTAATACTGAGTTAAGCCAAATGGTAGGTGTCATCTTTACTCCTCCTCTTTAATCTTGAATAAAATTCTTGCATAGACATTGATTAGAGAACAGAATTTATCTGTTAGAAAAATTGTATGACATTCATCTGCCCTGTCGTTTTAACCTGTCATTGTTCCATCAAGGACTCAGACAAGAACAATGATCATTGTAACACCAGCATCCAACCCCAGATGACAGCCCCTCTTCACAGTCTCAAAATTTTACTCCATAATAGTCACCAGCAGCTGGAGAATGAAGTCAAGTCTTCTCAGACACAGAAGTAGATAAAAATCTCAGCAATATCCTCATGATCATTTTGCTGTTCTAAATAACAGAATTACCTTTTAGCCTTTCTTGCAAATAGAGAAAATGAAATACACTTATAGCAAAGTACAAAAGATTGTACATGTAGAAAAATATTACATGAATCAGAATAACCTTATTCCTTCAAGCTGAATACAAAAGATAACAAAACAAAAAGCTCCACAAAAAATCCCAATCAAACAAACGAAAAATCACATCACAAAACAAGACCCCTAATGCCCCCTGCATTTTAAATTAGGTTATTAGTAGCCAAAATCTTATTATAAGCCACAGACTGAACTGTCTGAAGCTATATTCTGACTGGTCTTATTTACTAGAAATAATTCAACTGCTCTAAAATGTATTGGTTGAAAATAAAGTTAAATTAAATATTGTCTCCTTTTATGGAGGTTATGCCAGGCAGCCGTGCATGGGCATACGTAGTCACAAAAGGCCTACTAAATTTTGTTTTTTAATTACTTGATTGATTGCATTCCGAAAGAAACATTGCAGGAAAACATCTACCCTTTTCTTGTGTTGCAAATATAGTCAAAATGGAAGCTGTTAGATTTGTAACTAATATGTAGATTTGTAACTAATATCATGTAACTAACCAGCAGTTAGTGAATTATGCATTAATGAAGGCAAAACATAATATTTGATACTTAAAATACCTGGACATTTCTAAACGACCTTTTATAAAAATCCTTAGACATGCACACAGGTGCACATGTACTGCCCTCAGAGTCCACCCCAAAACCACTTCCCTGACCTCTTTGAGAATGACAATTCCTTTATTTCTGTACCCTTCTGCTGGAGGTGTAGGTTTTAGGCTTACATGTGCTCATGACAATCTCTACAAAACAACCAAACATTCTCATAAGAAAGCCCCCATCTCCACTTCAGACATGTATCTCAGATGTTTGGATTCTTACTCTGTGCACCGAAACTCTCAATCCTCAAGCTAGGTGCATTCAGTCATGGCATCTGATGGAAGTATTCTCATAAGGTCAAGGTACAGATTGCAATGTCAGTGGAGTGATTTCTGACGGTGTCAAAACAGGTTTTGACTCTTCTCTGTTGCTTTCTTTTCTCTTCCCACTACCACAAATTTTCAAGCTTTTCTAGAAGTTCTTCTCAAGCTGATGCCTTTGGTCTTAAGCTGTTTATCATGGCCAATGGATGTCTTTATCATCGTCAGTTTGAGGCAGACTCCCTCTCAGACAGTTTTGGATGTTCTGTTGACCCTCACCTCTGTTTTATCAACTGTTGGCATCCTGGACAGTTTGCTGAGGGGAAGCTAAGGAGGCACTCCCACAAACATTGTTAGGAGCACAATATGTTCTCTCTCCTGTTATGGATTCTTCTCATTTTCCATCAGGTGTAGATTTTGCCCTGCAGTGAAAATAATCACAAGGGATTGTATAATTTGTGAGTAATGTTAAGATTTTAGTGGTCTTCCGAATTCAATAGTTATAAATAGTCCCTGGAAAACTGGCTTTTTGGAAGAAGCTGCAGAATTCAAAGTAATTGGATTATTTGAAAGTCTCAATTAATGAAGTCAGATTTTTGTATTCCAATTAATGAATGCACGAATTTACATAGACATTAATAATTCTTTTCTCATTAATCTTATCACCATCTTGTTTAAAAATAAGAGCATATACCATATAGCACACAAGAACTAACTTTGTTCACTAGAGAGATCTTTCTCACCATTTTCCATTCTATTTTCTCACCATTTTTGATTCTTTTTTCTTTCTTTCTATTAAATATATTTTACTATTCTTTCAGCTCACTGGCAGAAATTTCTTGTTTTCATCCTTTCTATCCTTTAGTAAAAGCAAGAATCAACATTTCACTTCCAAAATAAAGAATGAACTCGGATAGTTCAACATCCAAGATAAAACAAAACCATAATATGATTCACGAGGAACATTGGTGTTAGCACTTTTATGAAAAATTTTCATGTCCTTTCTGATTAAAACATGCTCTCTGACTAGATAGGAAAGACTGCATTCTTAACTAATTGCTGGATGTGATTAAAATACAAATATTTTCCAGAAAATATAATTTTATTTTCTGTATGACAATAGTTTTTGATTCATTCAGATTTTACTTTGGACTCATTTTTATACAAAGAAACACTTTTCAGCTAGTGACTTATTTTAAACATGTTTCCTATGTCTCATGTTGGAATCCTATTCTGCTTCTTAAAACTGGGGGTAAATTTTCATGTTGATTACCCTTGGAAATAATTTCCCTTTAATCTCTAGGAATTTTTATTAACCCAGGCAGTGGAGTAAGTAACTGGATTAATGTAATTAATGTTGAAAAGGGTGATTTCAGGAATTTGTAAGAAACTCAAAAATTTGTTCTTAGTTTCTGCTGATAGCGTTTTGTAAACTACTCATTCTTTGCTTCATTTTCTTTATTCTCAAGGTAATGAAATACAGATGCTTATGAAATATATTAATATTAATTTTTCAGTTGCATGACAAATTTATACACCAAGTTGGGCCAGAGTGTTTTTTCTGTTGGAGGGTAGGAGGGTGCTGTAGAGGGATCTGGACAGACTGGATCAATGGACCAAGGCTGGGAGTATGAGGTTCAGTAAGGCAAAGTTCCAAGTTCTGTATATGGGTCACAACAACCCCAAGTAGCAGTAAAGGCTGGGGGCAGAGTGGCTGGAAAGCTGCTCAATGGAAAAGAACCTGGGGGTGCTGCTCAACAGTACTTGAACACGAACCATCCATGTGCCCATGTGGCCAAAAAAGCCAATGACATCCTGGCCTGTATCAGCAATAGTGTGACCAGCAGGGCTGGGGTAGTGATTTCCCTCTGTACTCAGCACTGGTGAGGGCACACCTCAAGTGCTGTGCCCAGTTCTGGGCCCCTCACTACAAGAAGGACATTGAAGCGCTGTAGGAAGTCCAGAGTAGAGCAAATCCAGCAAAGCTGGTGAAGAGTCTAGAAAGTAAATCATGTGATTTGAAGAGTGGCTGAGAGAGTTGTAGGTGTTTAGCCTGGCTAAAAGGAGGCACAAGGGAGAGCTTACTGTACTCCACCTCCAGTCTACCTAACAGAGGTTGTAGAAAGGTGGGGGTCAGCCTCTTCTCACAGGCAACTAGTGATAGGATGAGAGGACAGAGCCTCAATCTGTGTGACGCAAAGTTCAGGTTGTACATCAGGAAGAATTGCTTCATGAACAGGCTGCCCTGCTCATGAATGTGGCTTCACCACCCCTGGAGGGACACAGCACTTAGCACTATGGTTTAGTTGACATGGTATTGTTTGGTCAAAGGTTGGACTCCATGATCTTGGAGATATTTTTTAACATTAATGATTCTATTATATATATATATTGTAAGGAATAAACTTCTTAAAATAATTGACCTTTTTTTTACAGTTTTGAACAAATATAAAACCTGTAATATATATATAAACTGTAATATCATATGAACTATAAGCATGATTCATGATTCCTGATGAGTGAACTCATCAAGAAGTGTTGGTAAGTGTCAAGTATTTCTTCTACAAACTCAGTGAATTAATTCTTTTTCAATATGGTTATCATAGTTTAGGCAAACATTCCTCCACCATCAAAAGTACTCCGGCTTGAAAATGTATCTTTTCTTATTTAATATTAATGTGAGATCATTCTTGGATAATGCCTGCAAAACTGGATACTCTTTTTACAGTATTTAAACAACATTAAATTTCTTCAAACCAGAGGGTAATAAAATAGAAACTTGAGAAAATTCAAAGTATTACTCTTACAGCAGTGGAACGTACAAGAGGAAATAACCTGAGGAAGAAAATGAAAAACACCATAGACATCACTTTCTCCTTTGTTTACAGTTACAGTAGAAGTAGTAGTTTGGGAAGAATAATGATTTTATGAATTATGCATGTTTGATAATGCCTAGAGGGTGCAGTAAGTTAAAGCACAAGAAATTTACCTTATGTCGGTAATATTCTACTAGTACATTAACAATTGATATAGATGAAGACATCTGACAAACAGAAATATTAGGTTTGACAGGTGTTTGGTAGATCAATAGCATAGACAGACTTGTGAGTCACAAAATGCTAGTAGGAGGCAGTTACACAATAAGGTAGAGAATTTCATAAGAAATAATTTCACAGGAATACAGAGATGGAGGAAGATGAAGCATCTATTGAAATCTCTCTTAAAACAGAGAAAGAAAATAAATGGCAGGAACAAAAAAGAAATGCAGGACATAGAAGTAATAGAGAGATAAGTGACCCCCCAAATCAATAGCAACTGACATACTATTTGCTTTGAATTTGACTTCAAATTTTGATCAGAAGCATGAGTATGGCTTTCATGATGACTACTAGTTCTGGCTGACTTCAAAACTGTGGAACCCTAACCCTAATCTACGGCTTCATGCCATTCCCTCAGGTTCAGTCACTGGTCACCAGAGAGGAGACATCAATGCCTGCCCCTCTGCTAACATTCCAGTCATGAGCCAGTGTCTGAGTCCATGCCCTATTTATTAGCTGAGATACAGACTGTTTCACAGAATTGTTGGTACAGACAACACTTAGAAGAGATCTTGTCTGAAACTGGAAGATAAAAATTCAGCATAATATGAGTAATTGAAATTTCATTTCTGTGGAGACAAAAGGGTAAAGTGATAGCTGAAGGAAGATGAGTATCTGTAAAAAATGCATAAACAGAAAAAAAGGCCTAAAGTAGATGTGAATTTTAAAAAAAGTTAAGAAGGACAGAATAAGTAGAGAAAAAATATTTTTCTGCAGATAAACTGGTTTAATTAGATCATTCAAAGAATAGAAATGTATTTTGACAACTGGAACTGGTACTTTCTTTATAGTATAGTCTTGTATATATATATATATATATTTTTTTGTCCTGATACTGTGTAGGATTTGTCCTTCCTTCATTCTTCTAAATCCCATGCATGTTTGAAATCCTTACTCTTATCATCCACATGCCATATTGAAATATGGTTAAATGTGATTTGACTTAAGCTTCAAACCTAACACTCAGCACTATGTTGCTCAGTAGTTACTGGCTCATTTGCTCTAAGACATATTTATTTGAAAATTCAAGTCTGTGAGGAAAGCAAACTTGAACTGTTTGACATTGGTCAATAGGCTGCAATTGCCTGAGCATGTTGGCAGTCATCCACAAAATTAGTCACAATATCCTGTTGACCCAGTTTGAATCCTGTGTTGAGATTATACATACTCTATTATTTGGTTTCAGCCTTGGTTTGGGGAATACCATTTCCAATTTATGCAAGTTTTAATTCTGTTTCCACAGCTGTTGACTATCTGTCTTCCTACTGCTTTTATCTTGAGGATTTTATCATGTTCTATTCCCTTTTGATGCTTTTATTTGACATTAAGAATAGGTTTACATTTCTTTGCCAATATTACATTTTAAGCCTTGTACAAAATCCTCTCATTGGTCTTCTGAGAACACAGCAATGAGGCTATTGAGAAATTTTAGGACCACATCAATCCTCCTTCTAATACAATAGGGTTTAGGTGTTTTTCCTATGCTCTTTAGCATCTATTTTATTCAGGGGTTTTTTGGCTTGTTTTTTTTCTCTACTAATCTAAGTACATTCTCAATTAGCCCTGGTGTAATTCAGCTGCAATTTAAAACAGCAACACTGACTAATATTCCATGAGACAGCGTGTGAAGAAAGGGCATGTTTTGTCCTTCAGCTTCCTCAGTATCCGTTTAAAACTCACTGTCAGTTAAGCCCTGGAAGGTATACAGGAGGATTTGGTAATTTTTTTTGATAGGCACAGCTTAATAATTTCTCATATCCTTTCTATAATCATGCAGGCAAAGTGATTCCACAGAGGTCTAAGCAGAATGTTCAAGGACTCCAGCAGATTTGTAATTATTCTTCAGAGTTGGTATCTGTAAGCAATTTATACCAACTGTTTATAGGCCTCATTGTCAAGAGTAAGATTAACTATTCCAAACTTCTTAGTCTTAAAAAAAGAACCCACAGGGAAGGACAAAACTCCATAATTCTTTCTATAAGTAATAAAACTGTTGCCTTTTTCCTAAGGATTTCCTAATATTCCAGGCATGTAAATTTAAAAAAAAAAATTCTTTTTGTAAAATATTTATGTATAAATGCTCACCATTGAAATAATATTCTTCTATTTGTTAGTCAAGAAATTCAAACAATTCCTGTGGTATAAAGATTTAATTTAATTCTACTTGGCATGCACATCATTAAATTCAATAAATATTTTATAATATGAATTAAATTAAAATTTATCTGGAAGTTTTTTATGCCTACTTCGAAGTCAGTTAACTTACAGTGATACTGCAGTGCTAGACAACCAAAAAATAGCAGTAAGGGATTTTTGCTGCCTAAAACTACCCTAACGTCACTGAATAAAAGTAGTGAAGCAATTCAGTGGGGAGATTGTTCTACTATCACAGTCAAACTGTAGCTGATTCAACTTTCACTTTTTTCTCGTAGCAGCTATTTATATAAAATTCAGGAGAAAAAAAAAAGAAGGCTAAACATTAAGTTCAATGGACTAAGCATGTGCTTAACTGCTTTTCTAAGTGTAGATTCAAAAACACATTTAGAAATAAGCTGGAGGCATCCTTGGCTGTTTCTGAATTGGGCCCTTGGTAGATTTGCTTACGTGTAACTGAAATTTGTACTACAATTTTGTTATTATGTAAACATAGCTTTCCAGGAAATTAAAGTTCAACCAGTTCTAAGAAGGAAAATCAGCTTCATTACATAGAAAGGACCACTAGTTTACATTATTAGAGTGTGCAGTAGGTGTTTGCTCTTCATAAACCTGATCTGTAAATCAAATGTGCAACAGGTACCCCAGATTTTTTTAACAGTTGAGGGTGAAGTATGTAAATAAAAATGTTTTGTTAATTATTCTAGCAGTGTGTCATAAAAGAAACTGTTGGAACACAAAATTTCTTCCCTCACTATCATATTCTACCTCAGCATATCTCTGCTCTTCTGCGTTTTCATGGCTAAAGTCCCTGTCCTTTATATCTTGCTGATTTCAGATATGTTAATTAATAATTTCAGATATGTTAAAATCTGGTCTGGAAATTTCTGGAATCGAGATAGTACCTGGACCCATTGCGACAGAGAATTACTTATATTTCAGTTATGTTTCTTGTTGGGATATCTATGACAGCATATTTTTCTGTGCCAACAATAATGAAAAAATGCTAGAATATTTACCAGGAGAGAAGTAAATAATATTAACTGAAATAATAAAAATTATCAAATCCTTAATTACAGCAATTAGTTGCTATTACATTGTTTTTCAGTTTGACTATAATTGAATATTTAAATGACAAGTGTGTGTGTGTGTGTCAGTGTATAAAAGGTGTCAGTTTGTTAGTCTGTCTGGCACAGAACAACATTACCCTTACAAATATAGATGTTATTTATAGGACACCAAATTTGTTTCTGAGACTTGTCAGGAGATATCATGTAACCAATGTTATTATTTCTTGGATCAGTTTTCAGCAAATGTGACCACTTTCAAATTTATTTATCAAAATGCATTGGGTGTGCATGAATATTTTTTTCTCAAGTGTTATTTGAAAAATATTTCAATGACTGCTGCTGTGGCCTTCTACTGTCTTATGATACTTATTTGACAGGGAATGAATGTAAATGATTAATTGAACTTCTATTTGCTATCGAACAAAAGACATGACTAACAAATAGATTATTTCAATAGTGATCATTAATACATAAATATTTTATTAGACAACTTTTTTAAAAATTAACATGTCTGGAATATTAGGGAGAAATGTATCAGAAATCCATAGAAAAAATGCAGTAGTTTTATTACTTATAGAAAGAATTATGGAATTTGGGCTTTCCCTGTGTTGCTGATATTGTCAAGCAAAGATCTCCAAATAAATAAATAAATAAATGAATAAAATTATTATAAAACAAAGAGCTTTACAACTTTATTTGTAAGTGTTGAGCAAATAATGGAAATAACATTCTTGATAACTTCATAAATAGACATACTCATATAGTTTTGAAAACGTTAACTGTTCCACATCTGTGACCAGTGACACTGTTATTTTCATGACATTTGGCTAAATAATTAAATGGCAGTGTAAGATGAGTCTTGTGACACTAGACAAAGTAAAAAATTATGCTACCACTATGTAAGTCAGCCAATTATTACAGGAAAACTTTCTACTTTCACTGAGTAACAAGGTAAATTATTAGCAGCAATTGTGAATTAAAAATTACCAAGCTGACTGCTAATTCACCCTTTTTGTTAACAGGCCATAATCAAAAATAATCAGTGAGGAAATTTGTGAAAAATTCAGAGAAAAAAATTTAACAAAAGCTCTAAATACCTGCATCTTTATATATAAATTATTCACAAAATCTGATTTCAGGCAAGATTAATGGCTAACATTTAAAATAATGTCTGAAGTTTTTATTTCAATTTCCAGTAAGCCTTGAAAAGTTAGATACCAAGATCTCATTTCTATAAATCTGAAATGCCTAAAATCACAGAGGCAAGTTGAAAAGCCCATTCATAAATTAATATGAATTTGAATAAACAAATGGAAGTTGTTTGACAAGCAGGAAAAATACCAGCTAAGCCTCCACTGTTGTTCATTTGTTATGCCCCATGTTCCACTTTCTTTTTGACAACCCTTCGAAGGTAACAGCCAGCTTAATGGTGAGTCAATAGAATGGACATTACATATCTATTGATTTATGGGAAAGCAACAGTCAAAATGGATTGCATGATGTCTGACATCTACTATCCTTTCACTGCAGATACATATTTTCATAAAGCTTCCATCACTTTTTCAAATATAGCTGAAATTGGCCAGCTTGTGTTCAGGAAGAAATGGAAGGAAAAATATGGAATTCATATGGATGGAACCTTTAAACTTTTAAAAAGTTCTGAGACTACTGAAGTTAATTAAAAATATAGGAAGATCCTGGTAAATATTTTTTTCTTTTTTTTGCTTAAATGAACAGCTCCATTTTTAGGAAATCATACTTTATGGACAGATAAGAACAAGTACAAGGTCACAGTAATGTGAGGACGTTGTACCAGTCCATCAGTTCTTGTCCTCAAACCACAGATGACAAATTTCAGTGCGTTAATATTTGATAAATTTTTCTAATAGGTGAAAGTAAGACCAATGCTGGAAATAGAAAACTGTTAGGAGTATCTCTCTATCATGCAAATGATTTATTTGAGTACCTTAACATATGAATTTGTAAAAACTAACAAGAGCATTTTTTTTTCTAATATCATCTCTTCTCAAAGCATTTTTATGCAATTTAAAAAATTTTAAAATTTCAATATTTCTTTGACCACATTGCTTAGATGCAATGATTTAGATTCTATCAATCATCCTTGCTTCTCCTGAAGGGCATCTCCTCAGCAAGTGCAGGATAACCTAAATCACTGCCAGCCATGAACTTATTGTAAAGCAGGAAAGTTACTCCTCTAATGTGTTTACACCTCTTTTTCTTTACAAAACTGTGAGTCTGCTACACCCTTGTTTCTCAAATCTAATGTCCATCTTACCAACATATAGTCAATATCACCCTACTCACCAGCTCAGAATTCCTGTTTGTCACTCTTTTATACTGTGGCAAGGTTAAGACATCCCTTTATTTCCTCTTGAAAATCTTTTTAAGCCCTTGCTGTAAATGGTATATTGTGCTATGCAGAAGGCAGATCTCCAGAGGAAAGATAAAACTTCTCCATTTGGACTTCTAACAAAGAGCAGGAGGAAACATTCTCAAAAAAGAAATGTAATCATGAGACAAATCAGTACCAACTGTAATGAACATCTGAGATCCTTAAATCCTATAGGATGAAAGTAGCTTTTTGGCTTCTTCTCTAACAATTTGAAAATGGGGCTTTTGAGGGGGAGTATTATCTAACTTTAATTTGATTACACCTGCAGCATACCAATTAACTGAACTCAAAGCTATATCATGTTATCTTTTAGTTCCTTTCTAGATTTACTAACAGTAGGTTATTTTAGAATTATTTTCATTCTTTTTGGTGTGTAAACACATTTAATTATGAAGCAAGTGTATTAGTCTACTATTTGGGGTTTAGATACTTATTTTCATTGCAAGAAAAACCGTAATCCTTTTTAGTGTAGCACTATACTCTTATTTTATTCACTGTCATAGTCATTGCCTAATTGATCCGGGATTTTTTTACTTCTTTTTTTTCTGTTTTCCCTAGTTCTGTCACTGATCCTAAAAGACAATACCAAAAAGTTAGGTGCTACTGGTAAATATAAAGTTAAAAATTGATTTCTTTTTGTTCCCTCTCACTCATTCAACTTGAATGGAGTTACTTCAAATCCATGAAGTAGTGTGAGAAACAGAATTAAGGCTTATCCTTTTACTTTTCTTGAGCTTTGTTGTGAGCCTCTGTACTTTTTCCAGCATTAGATTAGAGAAAGAGAAATAAGCAAACTGAACAGCTAAAGAAAAACTCCTAAACTTCCTAACCATTCTGTACCTAGTGATAGTAGGCAAAACATGAAAATTGCCATAATTTCTTCTTCCATGTGTTGTAGTTTAACAAGTTTTCCTTTCAATCTCTAGAGTAAAACAGAAGCATAATAGAAATTATGCATAACCTGAGAACAAGGCTTGGAGCCAAGAATTTATGGCAATAATCACAGATCAGATGCCCTCTAGGGCTTGTCCTCTTTTCTAAATAGAAAAAGATACTAAATTAAGTTGCTTATCACTTACTCATCATATGTAGTTGCTAGAGAATTTGTGAGGCAGCTTAAAAGCTTTGCAGTCTATTCAAGTCCAAGGAATGGAGCTTGACAAGAGAAGAGCAAATAATGTTTAAGTTTGCAGTCTTCCTGCTGGTTCACCATTTTTCTGTTTGAGTTGTGTCCAGCCTTTAACTTTTTCAAGTGGATTTTTGTTAAAGGAAGATCAGTGAGGGAAGGCAGGTCAGTCAGATAGGAGAGAAGAAAAAATGAAAAGAGTAAAGAATGGCATCAGTGGGAGTGGGACTGAAGCAATGACTCCAGATAGAGTGGTGTGAGCTGGAACAAATAGCTAAGCAATACTAAGAGAGTTCAGTCTCAAAATTTTACATAACACAGATAGAATCAATGTACAAAGGTTCTTAGGTCAGCAGTAAGCACCAGGAAGCTGAATTACTTTTCCAATATTAAGTTTTTTTCTATCTGAGACTCTCTGATCAGCATGGAATGTATAGCAGAAAGGGAGAAGTGAGATGTGGCCACATAAAAACTGCCTTTAAGAATTATTCTCAGGTCTCACTGAGAGTATCCTGTTAGAATAGATATTTACCTTAAAACTTACATGAAGTTTAAAACCAGCTATAACTTAGGTTTCCCTTCTTTTTTTTTTTTTTTTTTTTTTTTTTTTTTTTTTTTTAATTATGTATCCATTTTAACAGTTGTGGAGAGAAGGAAAAGCAAAGCAAAAGAATATCTAATACCTGAATCCAGGATTAGGAGCTAAGGATTTATGACAAAAATTTCAGTTCTCTTGCATTGTATGAGCATTCTTAGAGGTGAATCGTTTGCTAAAAAGAAAATAGAAGTAAAAGACTGTCAGAGCAAGTCTGAAAAAGTAGCCTGGATTCTATCACCTTTACCTTAATTAAGGCAGATAATGCTGAATGTGTTAATCTTTGTATGGCCATTCTGAATCTTATTTTGTAATTCCTTGGGCCTAGGAATGGTTAAGTTCTATAAACTTTATGAAATTCTTTTTCACTCTTTCTCTAGATGCCTTTCAGAAGAAACCTCCTATTACTTCTATTGAAATGTATCCTTCAAAGGCCTAGCTCAGATCTACATGCCCACACTCAACTGCAAACACTGTCCTTGGATTTTCAGAAATTATTATAAATTATTACGTATTATAAATGCAGAGACAGTTTCTGAAAAATGTGGTTATGTTCTAAGCCATACAAGAAAAGAAGAAATATTTTCAATGTGTTAGTAGCTTTGTTACCTCTATTAGAAAATAAAACCTGAAAATTAAAAAGCAATTTTTTTTTTAATTTAAAACAAATAAAATTCTTCACTCAGGTAATGACTTCTATTTTAAAGTTGTGATAACTATCTAGCTTCTGTGTCATGTTTCTTGCCTTACTTTCATGTAGCATCTTGAATAATCTCACTTTCAAACCATTCCTGATTTATGGTTCCTTGTTCAGGTAAACTTGATTGTTCACTTACACTTGGCCTTTAGTAAGTGACAGCATTACTTTGAAGACTGTAAACAGGTTTTGCTGAAGAACCAAACTCTTCAGACATATAAAACCTATTAGTTTTCTCTGTTTAACTGACATTAGATGTTTTTCTGTTAATTCTATTTTTATTATTTAGTGATCCTAAGTAGCACAAAACTCGGTATACACAAGAAAATACATAGTTCAGGGTAGTTATATTTAAAAATTAATCAATGAAGTTTGTACTTTTGCATTTTAAAACATTTAATATTGGACAGGTAAAACAAATTTCCTTAGTAAATTATTTAGTTCAATTTTTGATTTTTTTACAGTTCATCTGACTTCTCACTTTTTCCAGACTTCAATCTCATTAAGACATGAAGCAGATTTACATTTAAATATGGCAAAAATATTTATCAATTTAAAATTCTATTCTAGAAATAGTTTTAAAATCATGGTTCATTTGAGCTTATTGATAAAAGAACGAATGAGAAAACAATGAACAAAAGGTAGGAAACATGTCTAAAAATCAGAGTGCAAGGCAAACAATGGACATGTGTTTCACAAGTCAGCAATGTACCCAAGCTACTTCTAAACAAGCTCTAAATGAGATAGCAGGAGCAGTTTTCAGACCAGGATAAATTTATTCTGCTGACAATGCATTGAGCATTGTAGATACACCAAAAAAGAGAAAGAAAAGATTACTATAAAATATCCATGAAATTGCCACTGTCAGTGTTGAGAAGTTTGCAATTGCTAATTTTATTTTTTGCATATTTTCTTTTCTTTAAAATGTGAATTACTTAGAGGATTTCAGCAAATTTTTTTAGTGCAGCGTATTATTTTTGCTGCTTAGTGAGAAACTGAAAATAATCTAACAGTGAAAAATATGACATATGCAAGCATTTTTCATGACCATGTTTGCTCGTATTTCTATTCATTTACTAGATTCAGAATTCTCCCAAATGGTAACATTTAATCCAATAGGCATTTAAAAACACAATAAAAAAACAAGTCAGAAAGGAAGTTGAGCATTTAATTTATAATGCATTCTTCTATTACGAAGAATGGACCCATTTAACATTTCACCTAAGTAATGTATTTTTTTAAAAAACTGTAAGTATATGTAAAATAATTCAAGATTAGAAATAAAGAACTTAATCCTGTTGTGTATCCACATAAAACCCATCACAGAATTAGAACCAATTGTATATCTTCTCTCTCTAATTTTATTTTATATATTTATGTTTATATATCTTTATATATCTATATCTATATTTTTTAAAATTCCTTAAAATATAATGAATGTTTTAACCTTTGGTCTGCTAAGAATTGATTTTGCATCTTGGGTCTTGCTTTGAATCTTGTCCCTAAGGCCTATAAACCCATGTCTTAAAGAGCACTGTAGAGATTAACATCTGTTGGCTAAACATTAGGCTGCCTGATTCCTTCCATGGTTTGTTTTATGAATACCCTATTAGGATTATTAATAATTCTGTTTAGATTCCCCAGATCATTACAAGAGGTAAAATTAATATCACACTGCTCTTATGCACAGCATTTGACACATTTACACAGCATTGCAATCATGTAGGTGAAGCAGTGACATCACTTATCAGGCAGATTGTTTTAGGAAAAAAAGAAAAAAGAAGAAAAATCCAATTTTAAATCAAATTCTCCTGGGGAAACACAAAAACGTACAACTAAAAATATATTTTGAGGCTATTTATTGATTTGAGGGAATCTGTTACATCCCAGGGAGATCCCAGACTGCAAACCAGAATAGCCAGTGTGCTGGGCAAGTCATAAACATAAAATCAATAGGAAACCCCAAGATTTCCTGGGGAGATAGTACCATAAGGAGACATATCTGTTCATTTCATGCCTGGTATAGATCCTTTTAAAAGTCAAAGACTTTTCTTTTAAATAAGGCTGTGATATGATGTCATCTGCTAGCAAATTCATGTCACTTTTCCCCTGAAGAATGCTTTAACAAATGATAGGCCATTTTTCTTTAGAAACCCTCTTTATCTGGCAGACTGAGATTTCAACTACAAAGGAGAATTCAAGATCTATTAGAAACACCCCACATATGACTCTGTATCCTTTTGGGGTGGGTCTCATCAGAGAAATAGTCAATTATAGGTTTCTTGTCAAGTCTGCTCATCTTTATTCTCTGGAATACTGATTACTAAAAAGCATAGAAGAGCCTCTTGAAGCAAAGATAGAATTTATGAAAACTATAAAAGCTGAACTGTAGAATGATGTATATTCTAGGGCTTCTGACTCCCCATCAAGTTATTCTTTTACCTCTGTCTGTATATTCCTATGAATCACATAATATTCCCTGTAGAGTAGCAGAGGAAGAAGAAGGGATTGCTTCCCCTGCTAACCTTAGGCCAAAGTACTCACTAAAAGTAAAACAAAAACACCTTCAGGAATGTGTGAACTTTAACCCCCTAACCAGAGGTCATTGAACCAGAGTGTACAAATGCTACGAATCTTCGACAGGTTTTTGGTTCATTATGAACTCTATTGTCAATGTCAGTCAGTTGTTCTTAGGAAATGCATATTAAATGCCCTTTGGAGACTTTGGTACTTGGCTGTTTTTAGGCATGTGGCAGCTGCTGAGCCCTGTAGACAGCAACAGTTTTGGTGCATTTCAGTAAGAAAGTCACACTAGACACTGGGGAAGTTTCAGTCAAAAGGGGAGACACCTGTGAGGTTTAAACATCTGCAAGATTAGACTTTTTATTGTCATTTATAGCTTCAGTCTGTAAAATCTGTCTATACCTTTCATTTGATATATGTCTTCATGTCCTTGGAATACACAGATCTAACAATTTACAATTCACTGCAGCAGCGTAAAGAAAAAAACCAACAAAGCACAACAACAACAACAACAACAAAAAAGCCTTTGAGGGAGAAATGAAAACAAAGTAAAAATATGATCTGTTTTTTCTAAAGCAAAGCAATATGTTATTTTTATTCCCTGGCTTACTAGAAAGTTATTTTGTTTTCCTAAATTGTTCAATATTTTTTTTAGAACAAGCCAGAATTTAGCCTGGTCCTTCTGCCTAAGACAAGCAGTCAATTTTAATTAACTCAGTGTGCAGGAGTCTTTGGCATTTGTGGAAACTGGGCACACAGCCAATCTCCAAAGCACCTCTGATCAGTTTGCCTGGAAAGAAGTAAAGAAAAAGATGTTTGCTTAGAGAGCTTGGAATTATAGTCCAAAATAACAACAGCTGGAAATAAAATTAATTATACAGTCCTGCTTTCTATACCTATCAGTGTAACATCCTTAACTTTGCTGAAACTACTCACGTGAATAAGTCCAAGGGAGTCTGCTCTAGATATTTTGTTCATTATATGTAAATATATGTACCAGTTTAGTATTCATGTTTCTTTTAAGTATAACTGGAGTACTTAATGCAATAATAATAACACTATGTTATTTAAATTAACACATCTGTGTGTGGGATCATGCATTTTAAAAGATTCAATAGAATCAGTTCTAAGGGCACAGTTAAAAAGCCAGTAAAGGTTTTCTTTAATACACTTTAATACACTTTTTCTTCTACACATTTTCATCAAGATACAACTGGAAAGAATGTGAAATGGAAATTTATCAACACTGCATGTGAATACAGAAAATAAAGACCTTCAAAGCCTATAACAGTAATAGTCTTCTTCTGGGTAGAGGGTTCAGAGCAAGAGTCCATTGCAAAGTTGGACCTTTGGTTTTTTTTGTGGGGAGACAAAGAGAGCTAGTACTAAAGGCAATCTTACCCTTGATATATTACAGCTGTGTTAATTATCCAAGAGTGGGAACAGCCTTGCCCTCCCAGCTATGGGTGTGATAAAGAGTGAGTTAGCTGGGTGGGAGTTCAGTTGGAGTCAGGTGGAGTCTGCTGGCTGTGCTGTGAGGAGGAAGGGACAGGAGGTTGTGTAAGGGACAGAAAGGGTAGGATGCTGCATGTAGGACAAACAGGGTTAGGTGGCCGTGATAGAGACAGAAAGGAGCGAGCTGGAACAGCAGAAGGAAGAGAGAAGGCTGTGGAGAAAGAGCCAGGGCTGTGTGGAGCTGCCCTGTGGGATTGCTAAAGAGAAAAGGTACAAAAGACTTTTATATAACAAGGAGCTGATGCTTGAAGCCTTCTGATGCTTTTATTGGAGCACTTTGAGTGCAGTGTCCATCTTGACAACCACAGTTGTAGAGTTGTAAATTTGCACAGAAGCTTCAAGATCCAATGTTTGGTGCTTTTGTCTGTATATATAAGAAATGAGAAAGTTTTCCACAAGCTGTTTTAACATCTTTACTTTAAAATGAAGTTGCATTGAGAATTTGGGAAATGGTATGTATAAACTTTCTTGATCCCTACATGGGGAAAAATAAATGGAAGTCTAGGGTTTTTTCTAGTTTTTATCCCTGTTAAAGGCCTCATGTTCTGAAAGAATCAGGCTTTCGTGATGTTTATGATCCACTGTGCTGTGGGCTTACCTGAGATTCACATTCAAGGTAGTGGAATAAGCTTCATTACTGAAAGCAACTTAGTAGGTCTTCTATTCAGTCGACATTATTGTAAAACCATAATGCCACCAAAGAACTGATTTTTTCCATGAATTCTAAATGAAAAATACTTTAGTCTCTGTCTAATGAGGGAAGACAAATATACAGTCTGTTTAAAAATCACTATTTAATAAATTTTATTAGAAAACTGTACATCTATGTCTCTTGTTGCTTTGACCTGGCTGACTTAAAACTTGAAGGCAACATTCAGTTTTGAAATGTAAAAGGGTACTAGTGGCAATCTTTTGAGAGGTGGAGTAGATCAGTAAGGTCACAGAGCATTACTAAAATTGTCAACAAGGTTATTCTGGTGCTGTCTGGCACTTCTCACACACATCTTAACAAAAACACTGTCAGCACGGAGACAGGAATGTCTGTATGTTCATGCAGATTTTTTCTCCAGTTTCCAGGATATCTCTTCCTATTTCAGCAACATGAGACACTGCAAGTTCTTCAGAGTAGAGAGTGTCTTGCAGCATGTATATTTTTATCATTCACTACCAGATGATGAATTAGACATAAAGTATGCTAACAGATCCATACAGAGGTTTATGTCAGGAGATCCGATGTAATTCACAAATATAGCAGCAGAAGACTAAAAGAACTCCAGCATCAATTATTGTTTAAAAAAACCTTCCAAAATCTACATGGTAAAATTTAAATTACGCTGTTTATTTGTTATTTCCCATTGCTTCTCACATGTTCTTAAGCTGTATTTCCCACTTTATAGAAAAAGATGGATGATATTAAGCTCAGGGTGCAATAGGTCTGTATCATGTATCCCTTCACATTCAAAAATCAACAGGCTTTTTAAGAGATGAAGTAGAAGATAAAGCAAGAGAAATGTACCAGCAACAGAATTCTATGCCATGCTTACTAGTCTTTTAGGTGCCTGTCTCCATAAAAAAATTGTAGAATACAGTCAACTGCATCTTCAGTACAGCCTTTGTTGCCATTTCCATGTCCATCACAATTATTTAAATCATCTGTTATTGCTAAGTATTCTGCTACCCCAATTATTTGCTTTCACAGACAGCCATCAGTCTAAAATGCAAAGTATAGCCACTTTTGACAGATGCTTCTCAAGTAACTTTTGTAAGTCGCCGAAGCACATCAGTGTGATAGGAAAATAAATACATTTCAAAAAACAAAATGATGAGTCACTCTGCATGGCTTGGGACATGATTGCATCCCTTTTTTCTTGAGTTTTTCAACCAGTTTTATAACATTTAGTAGCTCAGAGTAACATCAGAATATAATCTATGATATGGTTAAAAGTGAAGTGGTGTAGAACTCAATGCTCTCTGTTAATCTTTGCAAGGCTTTAGAGTGGTTTCCACAGAATCTGTATTAAATTTTTATAGATCTCTTTTTGCTGTTTTTAACTCCATTAAATTCTGTGCAGCTGTTCAAAAACATTCTTCTTTTTCTTCTCATCCTCAGGCCTTTTCTCTGACAGCTTTTTTGAATTTAAACTTCACAAAATTCTCTTCTCCTGAAAGGAGTCTTCTTGAAAGAGAAAAACAAAATATCCAGGGGCATATTTTCCATGAAATGTGACAATCCAGCCACAAAAGAAACATGTCTAGGAAGGAGGAGAATGCAGTGATAAAGATGGGGCGTTAACTTTAATAATTCATTTGAGCAATGTTGTACTTTATAGACATAAAGTACATAAAGATCATTTACAAGAGCTGACAAGCAAAGTAGAAATCCATAACTGGTAAATTATTGAATTTCATGCTTCTATGGCTCACTAAGCAATCATCCAAATGTTCTTGTACTACTCCTAAAGGTGACCATGGACAGTGACTCCTTATATGTGTTATAAGTGATAAACAAAGTTCTTAGTGAGAAAAAGCAGGACATTAAGTTCTACATTTTTCACATTAAGTTTCAGAGAGAAATCAATTCTGAACTGTATTTCTGAGTAGCCACAGAAACAGGACTCTTTATTTAATTGTCTGATCTAAATCCAGCCATCTGATGCAGATTGGAATAATCTACTGAAACTTGAAGTTCTTTTCACAAGCTGAGATGACAAAACCACTGTTTTATTTCTTTGTGGCAATGAACTTTTACATTAATTTTAAAGCAAAGACATAGAGGGAAAATAAAAGGCTTCCACTATTTATTTCTTATAGAAAGGACAAATTCTCTTGATTATGTGGAAAAAAAAATGCAAAGGGAAGGGGAAAAATGTACTTTTGCCAGAACAGTGTACTGTATTTTTTTATTAATTAAAATACTCTTCCTTGATTTCAAGAGCAAGCTTGGGGGAAACTCATGTTAAACAGCAGAATTTTTTCATGTATTTCAAATTACCTTGAGATGTAACTTACTCTCCCATGTACACAGATCCTCAGGACCCCACCAACCAACCCAAAGTAATCGAAGTGCATGATCTGCCACTTGCACACCAACCATCTACAAAGACCAAACATAAAAGCCTATTTGGACCTAAAAGATTATATATCTATCTATCTTTGCTTTTGGACAGCAAAAATGTCATTTTAATTCAAAAGGAAGCAAGACATTGTAGTGTTCTATAGTGTAACGTTAATTATCAAGCCTCCATCTGATGATGATGCAGATGATAAGGACCATTGGTCTGCAGTAGACTATGATCAATCAGGAGTAATTATTCTGAAGTACCTGAGCTTTCCTTCTACTGTGTTTCATAACCAGTGTGGAAAACTTTCATGTAGATGAATTTGTCTCATCTTATGATGTTGACTCCATGCTCCTTAGATATTTGTGATACTATTAAAATTAGCATTCTATATGCCCTCTTTCAGTGCTAAAAATAAGGATTCTAATAATTTTAATTAATTTGTTCACAAATCTCTAGGTTTCGCTGAATTCTTTTCTTACTATATTTATTAGGAAAAAAATCAGAACTTATACCCCTATTATAATTTATTTTTTCCCCTCCAAATTGCTCTCATCTCCTAACCCCTGGGTTTCAAAGACATATCAAAACACCAGTAAGCTCCCTTGCTTCCCATCCTCCTTTAAGCCTTAATATATTGCATATAGGTTTCCATTTGCCTATCAGAAATCAAGCTAGTAAGCTTCCAGGTACATCATTTCTTTTCAATAAAGTTAAAAAATTGTGCACTCTTTCAACTGCTCTATAACAAACTACTCTATCAATAATCCACCAGTTAGATGTGCATGTTCAACAGTAAGTACTATTAAAATATATTAGAATTATAAAAGTGAAAGTAATTTCTTAAACACTAATATAATCTAAATTTCTGATAACATAATTAAAATGAGCTTCCTTGGCTTACTGATAGGGAAAAATTAACAAAAAGGAGTAACATCATTCTGAAACAGTTCTTCTTGCTAGCCATCCTCTGCCCAACAGTGTATTCACTTGACAGCTTCATACTCTTGTGTCCTGAAAAACGTTTTCAAACACAGAGCTGGTGCTGAGTTCTTTTATTTTTTGTGTATAAAGTGTTCACTAAATTTTGCATATCTCTATCTCTCTAGGGAATTGGTTATATTATTTCACTCAACCCACTTCATCTCTGACCTCAGATTAGTGTGTTTTACTAAAAAAAAATCTTGATTCTCCTTCAAGAAATTAGTAATATATCAGTCCAAAAACCTACAATTCGATCTTTAAAAAATCTCAATTTTTTAGCAGAAATAAAAGAAACATTATTTCTCAAAAGCTCTGGCTTTCAAATGAAACCACAGAGACACTCATAGAAAATAAGATTCCTAAAAGATTGTAGTGGATTGACCCTGGCTGACAGACAGCCCCCAAAGCCTCTCTATCACTCCCCTCCACAGCTGGATGGGGAAGAGAAAATATATAGGAAAATGTTCATGAATTTTAGATTAATAGCTTTAGGAGCCAACATTTGGTCATTTTAGTCAATGTTATATTTTCACCTCCCAATCTCTTTAGATTTATATTTAGGTCTATATATTTAGGTAGACCTAATTATATAAATATTGATATTCTCATAATTCCTTTATATTCAAGAATGAAGAGTTCAGTCTTCTTTATTTTAGCTGACATGTACTGCATATTGCTGGATATCTTAGAAAATCAGCTCTATGTGTGCTTGGATGCTCAAGAGCAGATTTCAAATCAAACATAAGCTGATAATGCAGTTCAAAGAGAAGAGTTAAGTTCATTAGCATACAGAAATTCATATCAGACAAACACATGTTGCATTTATGCTTCTGATATGCACAGACACATTGGTGGCCCTATTTTTACTTTAATTTACCAACTTATCTGTAATCACCAAAGGTCCTCTTTTGATTTAATAATAAACAGACATTTATGACAGTTTAATAATAAAAAATGCAAGGAGTTTCTGTTTTCCCATTGAGCTACAAATTTTGCTTAATCACTCACTATGGACAAGTAAGCATTGAAAAATGCTCTGCTTTTCACTAACTCATCCTGATGCTAACTGCATCAATACAAATGATCTTGCATCTGGTTTTCATCCAAAGAAATAAAGGTAAAATGAGTTTTAATTAAATGCCTTTGTTAAATTTTATATTTCAAATAAGAAAAGAAAAAAGGTTGAAATTTGTAATAGAAGGAATGCTGGAAAAAGAAATTATATGCCCAAACTGAGAAAAGTTAGAGGAAGTAGCTAAGCTGAACAATGATAGGAATATTGAACTGAATAGAACCTTGTGATACAGCTACTGTGGTTACTCACAGAGGGAAAAACTGTGCACAGACAGAAAAAGAAAAAAAAATCAAATCAAATAAGAAAAGTCAAGGGAAAAAAGTGGAGATTAGAATATACAAAAAAAAAAGAACACAGATTTCAAGACAAAAATTTATAGAAGGTGGTTTGTGTCTTTCATTTTCATACCGTACTGTAACACTTTATTCCTATTTTGATTTGAGACCTACATTTAAATGTATGAATTTTCCACTTTCCCTTCCTTTTTTGACACACAGCTAGTATCTGACTAGTGATTAAACTTTGACAAAAGCTCCCAGATTTCCATGTAAAGAGCAAAGACAATTCAAAGTGATAAGAAATAAATGTATCTTATTGACAGACTATCAAAACTGAGGAAATTTGAGACCTGCATATTTTCTACAATTTTTAATGTTCTGATAAACCTCAGGTAAAGTCAGCAACATGAATTTTTTCAATAAGTCTATAGTAAAGACACTGTAAAGAAGTTGACTACCTTGGATCAGAGTTTACTTACAAAAGTTAGCTTTTCCCTAGTGTTAAGTCAATTAAAAGCCAAGCCACTCAACTTCCATTTCATTACAATGTGTTATAATCTGTTATCTAGTGCCCCCCATGTGCTGTATTATCAGGGACACTCTACAGTGATTAGCTCCAGAAATTTAATTAAAATGTAATTAATTTTATGCTTTGTTTATTTAAGAGAGTTTTTATTGAAAATCATCTATTAGATGAGGCTTGGATTTAACCATTTTTTCAGTATCAACAGCTACTGAATGTTCTCTAAACTGTGAACTATGCTCTGGCAGTAACAAGCATGACCCCCATGAATGAATTATGGGGTAGAAGAGAAAGCAGGCTGTCCTAGGTTACAATGTAAAATTGTGCCCAAGGTTTGTATTCTATCCCCATGAGCCGTTGGAGCCAAGGTGGGGCAGTGTTTTCCTTATCTTCTGTTAATGAGCCTAACAATGCCTTGCCCATGACTCATAGATAACTCCCTCCGGGAGTTATCTCTGTTTAATGGGCCATCAAGGACCCACTGCATGACTCATAGAATGAGATCAGCCCATTGGAAGATGCTCCACCCAGGGGGAGGGGCCAAGCATTCCCACCTGGATAAATCCAGGGTTTGGGACAGCACAGGCAGCTTTTATCCACTGGACTCCCAGAGGAGACAAGAGCTACCAGACATTTCTACAGGAATCACTGCTTTGACAAGACCATCTCATCTGGACTGCCACTACCACCCTAACTAACAGGGTGTCAGGTCGTATTCTGACTCTGTCAGTGTCTTTTTTTTTTTGTACTATTACTTTTATTTTATTTTACTTTCTTTTCTTTTCATCTTATTAAATTGTGTTTCTGACTTGGAGTCCTTCACTGGTTTTGCTTTCAAACCAGCACACAGGCTGATTGAATCAGTCATGAAGTTTCCAAAAATGATTGAAAGCCACAAATCAGAAAATTATTTTTTTATTATTTATGCTTAGACTCACCTGCAGTTCCTTGTGATTATAATTGTAATCTCATTGATTTAGCTGTTTATTTCTATGCATAACAGGATCAGCATCACAGGAAGGCCTGGCTACTAATTGCCTTTTTCCACCTGAACTGAAGTTGGCCTCCACGTTCTGTCAAAACACCTTCTGCTGACTTTGATATGGCAAGTATGGAAGTGGCACAGCTAACAGTGAGGACTTTGAGACATTCCAAAAAGCTATGTGACTTAAACACCTTTTAAAAGACAACCAAGCTGTAAACTAGGCACCAGCTGTAGATATATTCATTCACATTTCTCCCATGTACCTTGAAGTGCCTGAGAGTCATGTTAATGCGTCTCCTTTGTAGTTTGAGGACAAAATGGGACAATTCATACTAAGTAAAATTGAAGTCACTTTCATCATCTTGGATGTCTTCCTTGCTAAAGATTAGGCAAGATGAGTCCAGGCCAATGACTTTAAAACACTTGGGCAAGCCAAAATAGCACTTCTGTTAAAGATGCACCCTAACTGTAGCATTTAGACAGACTTTTAAACAAACTTACAAATTTACTGTCCAGTTCTGGGCTACATATTTCTGAGAATCTCTTGTGGATCATCAGGTTAATTACATTATGCATTTTTTATTAATTTCCTTCTAGCATCTGGATGAACTTTGAAATTCCACTGCAGGAAGACACTCTTCCTGGAGAGCTGCCACACTGTTCCATACCATCTATACACTTACACCTGTTTTTATTTTTTTTTCATGGCAATGCATTTGAGTCTCCTTGAAGGAAGGCTAGCAAAGTATACCGCTATGGGGAAAGTGAAGCTCTCAAATAGCTAAATATTCTGTTCCAGTTTTACTGAGTTATTCTCAGAAATTATCTGAAGTGGCTGCAACAACTCCAGGATTTATGGATTAAAAAAGTGGACAAAAAAATTCCCCAGTTGTGACTAAGTCTCAGCTGTTTTGGTAGCACTAAAAACAGTATAAAATGTGCACAGTTTCTTCAAGTACAGTTTAGAAGGCAAAGTTTGTCAAGAAGCTTCCAATATTTTTAATAAATAGCATTTTACTTCACTCAAAGCAGTTCTAAATGGCATCACACAACAGCATGAGACCTGCGCCGGTGCGCTCTGCTAATAAAGAGCTGACAATAAAGGCCAGGAGACAGGATCCCGTTTGGAAATCCAAGTGCTGTTTATTGTGGGCACATGCATCTTGGACACAGCCTCGAATGTGTTCCAGGGATGAGAGCCAAAATGGGGCCAGGGATCCAGGGTTATACACCAGATAAAAGGGGTGTTTCTGAGGGTCAAGGTCCAATAGAAGCAGGGAAGACTGGTGCAGAGGGTGACTAGGAACCAGGGGGATCAATGGTATCACAGGGGTGGAACACTGTGGCAAAAATAACCCAGTGCGGTTCAAGGGAAAGAAGAACATTCTAGGAGGGGTGCATATATGGTGAACGGGGGCTGAATAGGGTGACATAAATTGGCAAACCAATGAAACAATGAAACCTAAGGAATTTTGCAACATGTGGTTGCAAAAGCCCATGGGAAGAAGATTTTTCTCACCCTAATCTAAAAGAGTATCTCTCCTGGTATCAGGCCCCTGAGCCTCCACATCCTGTTAAAAAGGAACCTCAGGAGCAAAACTGGAAATTCAAAAGCAATGAGAAGCACTTCATCCAGAGTAAGTTACTGCTGAACAAGGGCAAACACATCTGCTAGCATCTTCCTACACCTAACCTCTTAGCCGCTCCCTCATCCATTCACGTCACATATCCCAAAACCTCACTCACTTAACCAGTATCTTTACCCTTCTCAGTCACATTTCCTATGTATTACCAGTTATAAGAACCAGCCCCCCCAATCACTATATGCTTGTTCAACAAGCAATATTTTAGAAAATAATCTGAATATTTTATTAATTTGCCGCCTTACTCAGTTGTATTCCTTCTAGTTAAAGCCCCTTAACAAAAGAAGTTTCCACCAACCCTCTTTTTCCCATCTTCTGCCAAACTTTGGATTTAAGCTGACAGTACATAGATGCAAGCTGAATTAATTGTATGTCCAGACTGCGGTGAATGGCAAATTGACATGCTTAGTATCTTCATCAGTAGCATTGATTAACTCCCAGAATGCATAATCTATTAAAAAACAACAATAACAACAACAACAAAACACCAGCAACAACACCGACTGAGACTTTCTTTTCTAAGGAAACTGTACTGTAAAAACCTTTGACTACAAAATCCACATTTCAGTCATCAATCCAATTCAAGTCTCCAAATTTTAAAGGAATTGTTATTTTGGTTGGTTGACACTTTAACAGCTTACCTTTTCAAAGAACAAAGCCCCTTATAAAGTTTGAAATTTTGAGAAGACATTAAAATCATAGACATCTTCAACAAATATACAAAAATGTAGTGTTCAAGATAGTAAAAGCAGAATGTGAAAACCTTTTCCTTGTGATTCTATAATATGTGAGAGATGCTTTTCATTAACTAGGAGTATTAGAAATGTAGTATAATATTCCTTTAATCCTTGATCTACTTATTTCTGCTTTCATTATGCACCCTCAATATTCCTTTTTATCATTTCAATCAGTTGGCAAGGTTTTTTACTAGACTGATATAGATGCCAAAGTATACTAACATATACTTAAAATTTGATTAAACATTTCAGATTTAGTGCATGACTGAATTTTTTGACTATATGCTGCCTCTGTTTAAAAATCAAGTTAATTATGTAGAGAACTCATTTGAAATGCTTAGTTTGAACTTTAGCTTTAGTTTTATTATAATAAGCAGCATTACTATAATAATCAGCAAGTTTAACTATAATGATCAGAGATGATTTTAATTTAAGGTTGACACTGATATTTTTACTGCCTCTGCACACGAGAAAGTATTTAGAAACTATTACTCATGTTGTATAATACTCTCAGGAAAAATCATTGTAAATTTTAATACATATTTAAATTATGTTGGTCAGGATCTACTTTTCCTTAGACTGACAAGGTGTCTCATCCTGGTAGTTGTCTGAGTTGATGATGCATTTAAAAACAGGCATAATGGTAGGCCTAGCAGTCTGACTGAAATCAATTATGCTTTTGGAATGCTTAAAATTAGCCACATGGTGAACTGTCTTAAACAGGATAATAGTGATTACAGTTATTACATTGTCATTTACAGATATGAAATCACCTTTTACTGGAATTTTTAAACTGTCCAGACAAATACCTAAAGAGCATGCTGCTTAAAAACAATAAACTAGTTGAGAGTGGATGTAGATGATCAAATTACTTTTTTTCAAAATTTGAGATTATTTGATTGCATAAGAGAGAGAGAGATGTGTGGAAGGTTACTCCAAATATATTAAAATGTTGAAGTATAAGCTTTCTAAAGATGTAAAAATATGTATTGCTTTCCAAAAAGACCTTTAAAATGTGCTTAATCAGTGAGAATGTTTATATTACACATGTAAACTCTCTATCTATTAATACACACATATATTTCCAAGCATGTACCTTTACTATTTTAGTTGGATATACTCAACTGATTCTATGAATCTAAAAAAATATATATTATCAGGAAAAAATGCTTGTAAGATACTACATCATCCCACCTTCTAGAAAATTTATTAATTATTTTATTGAAATGTTTTCTAAGATTTTTGACTCCTTCTTTGAATCTACTAGATTCACTGAATCAACACAGAAATATACTCTATAACAGTAAATTCATCCCTTCCCAAAGTTACTCTGAATCGGGATATGAAAATTAAGGTTTCTATCAAAATTTTCTTCCTTTCCATGTAAGTTTTGAAGTCTTTCATTATGAACCAATTACATGCAAGTTAATCTCACATGATCTGCATCTCTTCTAAGCATCTAAATTTACTCAGCTATGTCTATACTAGAAAGTAATTTGTTGCATAAGTGGATGAAAGCTTAGGCCCATATGATTACATTATATGCATACACCATGGTTACTTCTTCAGATTAAAATCAGTCTGGAGCATATCTCTGTGGACACTTTGAAATGAAATTCCCTTAGGGTACGATGAATTACATTCTAATTATGCCTATCCATCTCTGTAGAGTACAGAGGAAGTAAAAAATACCACATTTAAACAAAAAGAGTCAATTTTTAAGGTGGTTAAAGTCAGGTAAGAGGGTATGTACATTATGACACTCACTGTATTTAATTTAAGAGAAGCTTCATGTTCCACATTTCTGAATATGTTCCAAAACCTTATCACATCATTTAATAGAGTCCCACTGACTCCAGATAGCCCAATTATCAACAGCCCCAGAGAAGTTGTATTCAGCTCAATTTACCCACTGCCAGCGTTTGCCCTCTATACATTATTTCTTAACACATAGGATTATAGTGTACTGCAGTATAGTGTATTTTTAAATGGTGGGTTCTGCAATGGACATTTACTTTATCTCCTGCAACAACAGATTCATCTTTAATAGCAAATATTTCTACTCTCTGTAAAGTTAGTCTTGAGTCCTAGTCAGATGCTTTAACATTTCTTGAATGTTTTTCAAGAATACTTCAATTCATGAAATTAAACTGTTGCATAACTTTTAAGTCTATTGAGGACTAGCTTCTTAATAATATTTAACTCTGCTTCAGATTAAATTGTGTCATTTGAGAGTTTTTCTCTTTGACTGCCTCTAGTGTAATCAAACCTTCCTGATACTTTGGTAAATCTTCTAGAGTTGAATCAATGGATGCTATCATCTCCTCTACTAAAATAGATTTGGGCAGTAATGAGGTTTTTAAACCTCAATTTAAGCTGCTAAACTCCTTATCACTTATTTTTAGTGGCTAATATATAACTATTTTTACAAGTCCAGAATGATTAATTGTAGCCTGCATATCTAAATCAGTTTTAAATGAGCTACCTCACCTAGCTGGACAATAAGATGGACACTAATAACTTTTTTCAATGCCTGTAAAGATTTTTCAGGCTCTATTGAACTTAGTCCTGCTGATGGCAGACCATTCTGTTTGCTCATGCAAGTCATTTCTAAGAGAGTTTGGGTGCATCTACCCTGTACTGCAGCTGCAGAGCCCACTGTAAACTCCCGTCTTTTCTTGGGGTTTGGCATATATTATATATGGTACAATTCAGTGTCTTTGAGCACAAGTGTGAGTCTCTCCCACAGAAATTTTATTGGATTTTAAGTAAGATTATTATACTTTGCAAATATTACTGTGATTTTTTGACAGTCCTTATTCTAAGGAAATCAGCATTCTGTATAGATGTTGGGCAGTTACATAGGGCCTGTTATAATTTTCACTGGTTTAATTGTCATTTGGAAATTAAATGCAGTTGTAATCACTGGTTAAACCAATTTATTACAAGAGAAGAAAGTGATAGTCTGTCATTTCCCTTAGATATGTTTTTCAATGATGAGATAAGCATAAAAATATATGAATGAACAGCACTACAGAGATACTCTTGGAAAAATCTAAATATTTCCCAAATATATATATATAGAGAGAGAGAGAGAGAGAGAGTAAGGGTTTTCTGGTTTTGTATTTCAAATAATTTTAACAACTCATTTTAGAAATGAAAGATATTTTCTTTTCACAGTTTTCTCGCTTTGCACCTTCTATTTCTTTATTTTTTTTTACTACAAGGCAGAATTAGTGAGTTTTGAAAGTACAATATTTAAATACACCTTAAACTCATGAGTTTTCCAACACTTAGGGTTTTATGTAAGTTCCACTATAAAAAGATAATAAAATCATTCCCTGTGAAGATCCCTTTCTCAGTTCTTTAAAGATCCGTAGTCTACAATTCATATTACCTAGAATCTTCAGAGATATCTTTAGGTTGAGTAAGTTAATTCAGACAGGATGAAAAGATGTCTACAAGACATAATCAAAGCTATAAAATTATTACTGTCAAGAAGACTCCAAGACTTCAAGACTCCAAAGCAGTGTCTCGTAGTATCAAAAAGTGGACAGAGAGAAGAAGACATGTTTTCAAATGAAAAACACTATGTCAGGAAATGAGCATTCTCCAGTCTTGGTGTGTGTTTACTGACACTAAGGTAATTTTTTTTCACAGAAAAGTAATTCCTCATGTTGGGTACCAAGTACTGAGGGGGCATTATTCAACTTTTTTTTTTTGCACCAAACAAAAATTTCTGACTCAAAGTAACCCTTTGGATTAAAAAATGTGAATAGTTGATACTATTCCACTGGTATATTTTAAAGGAAAAGAGCTGATATGTTAGGCTTGCTCAATTTCAATTGCTGGGCCTAGGAGAAAAAAAATAATTTGATCACTTGAAAAACAAATTGTGTTATTATCCCTCTGGTGCACTGAATGTTTAGAGTTTCAAATAGTATCAGTCTAGGTTCATAGGTTCTCTAAATCTGACCTGGTATAAATTTATTTTAGATAGTGATCGTATTGACATTATATATACAAGATAATAATAGATTTCTCACATGACATTGTATTAGGCAAGTAGTGTTCAGTTCTAACAATAATCAGTTCACTAATTTATATGTAAGCTTCCTAAATGCAATTACTTCAGTGTCACCTGCCTTTGTCCATTACCTTTACTGGTCTCATTTGACTTGAGAATTTGACTGTCAGAATTCACAGTCTCTGAATCACAAACCATTTGATTTTAATCTGTTTCCCCCAGCATTCTAAGCTATTAGAAAAAGAGGCTTTTCTTTTAAAAATCTCCACTGAGTTTTGTCTGTCTACCACTCCAATTCTGTCAGCTATGGCTTGGCCTCAGGAGCCAACTGCATTCTGTATCTCCACTGAAAATGTCAGCCTAGTGTTAAATATATTTATTGAATCAAGAATAAACAATCCCCAATAGTTCTGTCCTTGGAGTCATGCCTTAAAATTGATATTTTTCTGTTTAATGATTAATTTCCATTTGTTTGTGTCAGATGCTGTCCATTCCAAGGAATAAGGTTTGTATTTAGGAATCATAGACATAGGAATAGTATATGCCATATTCTTTTTGCTTATGAAACATGGAACATTAAAAGAAATTATTTTCAACATTATCAATATCTCAGAATAAGTAGGATGGTATAATCAATTGTGAATTAGATAAGCCAAATTGGGACATTGCTGTTTCTTTGATTAAAAAAAACTATCTTACACAGCTTTGAAGCTTGACTGGAGACAGATATAGATATAGATATATCTATATACAGATAGATAGATAGATAGATAGATAGATAGATAGATAGAAATTTTGATACACTTCCCCTCAAAATTCTAAAATCAAACAAACCACAAAACTATCATTTATTGCATAGAATGATGCAGGAAGGCTAATAAAGTACAACATAAAAAGATTGTTTGGACTATGAATGACAACCCCTATCAGCATGTTGACACTGCATTATTATCCTCTTTTTGTAAACATACATAATTCACAGGTCCAATAGCAGTTGACAGATGGACTAAACATGCTGACGAAAGAGCAAATGGAGGAAGATTTTTTTTTGTGTCCATGAGATTTTTGGAAAGGATTCCAGTTCTTTTTCCTCTTTATGAGGAGTCCAGCTTTCAGAGGTCTTTTACAAGAATTCAAACAGAAATGTATGTCTCTATAGGTGCAAACATTCAAAAGCACAATCAGAGAGCACATGGATAAATGTGGACTGAGTGGATATGCTCAGTAAGCTCTATAAATCTGCTATATTTTTTTTGATTGGGAAAGAATTTCAAAACAACATTCTGCAGAATTTTATCATGAGGGAGATTTTGCAAAAGTAGCTTGGAAGACACAATTTTAATTTATTAGAAAGTGGATAAGGGCAGGAGGGCAGACTAAAAGGTCACAGAACAAGTAGGCAATCAAAGGCTGTAGAGCTCAGTCTATTCTGTTTTCACATGAACCAAGTACTAGCAAAAAAGAATATATACTTCAGTTTAAAAACAACATTTACTGCTTTAAACTCAGCATTTATTCTGTTTGAGTGTTAGACCTCCTCCCTCAGGAGTCAGTGCCTGGTCCAGTATTTCTCAGTGTACTTGTCAGCAGTCTGAAAGACACAGTACAGACCATGCACTAATGCACTGTTTTGTTGATACAAGGCTGAGGATAAAATTTCTTGAAAATTGCATGATTTAAGAAAGGGCCAAAGTCAATCACATGTGACAAAATAAAGGTGAATGGAGAATGGTTTTTGTGAGAAGCAGGAGTATTTCCCTACCACATGTAGTACTGAACTCAAAGATCAGAACAGAATAATGAAATTGGTGCTGGAAGAAAGCATCTTCTTATTACTACTGATTACTTCTTATTACTGCTGATATTGCATTCTGCATTTGGTTTTGATTGTTTGTTTTGTTGGGTTTTTGTTTGTTGTTTTTTTTTAATACAGAAATCAATAGGAAAGAGGATATGAAGCACATAGTTGGGAGATTTTTTTTCCTGTAATGTTGGAAACCTTTAGCAACTTATTATACTATGAAATATTACTAGCACAATTACTCTAACCAAGCACATGTATTACCTGAAACAGATGTTTGCATGTATTGATTGTCTGTCATCACTAGTTGTTGACAAGTGCAGGATTAGAAAGAGCTTCACATACTTGAAAAAATAGGTCCACATTATCAAAGCCACCAAAGGTGGAAATCACTCTTTAAAGATTATGGTCCTAATCAATTCATTTTGAATGTATTAAGAAGTTTATACTTAACATTCTGTCCACGAGTATATTCAAGTGCAATAACTAAAACCTCCAAGCCACTCAAGTAATACATTGAAATTTTAAACACACTTTCACATACTTTGAAAAAACATTTTGTTTCAGCCAATGTTACACAATAGCACAGTGTTCAGCCAATGGAACCAGATGCAGAAGAGCTCAAAATTACAAAATTTCCCCCATTTTTTCTTTTCCTTTTCTCTTACAAAATAGTTCAACAATGTGTGTTACTGCTTCATTTCCAGACTTTGGCATGCAGAACCTTTTTAAATAACAATGCTAACATGTGTTCAGAAGTTCTGAACTGGTTTCCATTGTTAGAGAATACATTTTAATACCTATCACCCGTGATAGATTTTCATGCTTGGAATTCATTGAGGACAACACTAATTCAGTTGTCCCATTTTCAAACACACGTGCACAATTCCATATGAAGATTCATAAAGTCTTGGGCCTTCTTCCAAGTGGAAAATCGTCTAAAGCATCCTAATCTGCTGAGAAATGTACAAATATGCATTCATACAGAAATTGAGACTTTCACAGGAAGAGTGGCACAAATAAACAGAAAAGAATTGTTCAGTGACCTTTTATACCTAAATTTTTAAACTTCTCTGGGAGCTGTGCTAGTCTCTTTCCTGTTGATCAGTGAATCAAGAGAATCGCATGATCAGCATTAAGTACCACAGAGAACCAATGGTATCAAGGCTGTAAGAAAACAATCTGTAAATAATTATGAGTTTTGAAACAGGCTGAATATTCTAGTCACCTCTGGGGAGCAGAAAGAGGACTCTCCATTAAAAAAAAAATGACCACAAATTCATTACTTCCCTTTCAATGAAAATAAAACCTGGCTTACTTTTGAAGACTACTCACTTCTCACTTCCAAAATTGCTTTTTTAGAAAAAAAATAATTCAATTCTTACTGGATTCAACTTTTGGGGTTTTGGTGTACTAATGTGGGTTATTGGTTTTGGCTTGTCTTTCCACCTTTCCTGAATGCACACTGTAGCTCTATCACCAAAATATTATCTATTTTAGAAGCCATGATTCACACTTATAATTTTAAATATTCCTCCCCTGGAATAACATCCCCCAAAACATTACTTACTTACTGAAATCATGTGTAAGTAAGCCTCCTACATACTGAAGTGGTTTCATATGACCCATGTGCATATAGTAGCATCCAGGGTATATGACAGAAAGCAGACTTTCTGGTGTTTTAGAAATCTGTCCCACACCAAGGAAATAAATAAAAGGGAAGCCTCTAGACACTTCTGTACAATAAGGGTTATGCATTCGTTACTTGTCTTTAAAAAAACAATTACTGTACGGCAACCGAACCTCTTAGTAATCAAAACACTGCTTTGATTAATCAGTGTTCAATGAATTTTGTCAGGAACTCAGTCCACCAAACACCTACAAAACCTCATTTTCACTTCTCTCAACATTTGGGCTATTTACCTTGATCTTGCCCTGGATATCATCTATGTCCCTCATGTTATGCCAGAAAGTCACCAGATGCGACCTGTTCTGGAGCAGGTAATTAAAGCAATATTTTGAAATCCCACTGAGCTAGAAAGGCTCTTCAGTAGCTACATTTTCCTTTTTCTAGGAAGAAGGGACCACTCCCAGGATTTCTGCTGACTGCAATATCTCAGAGCATTCAGCAGAAATACCATATTCTTCATATTTCAGCACTATATACAATCTATCCAGATCAGTGTAATGCCCTGGCCCAATCAGCTGGTTTAGGGAAAGGAAGATTGATATACTCTGGGCACTGCATGGGGGAAGCAACAAAATTCTCACCAAGTTCAATAACAAACTTTTATTTGCAAACTTTAGAACATTAACGTAGAATAAAGTACTTAGCAAATTTTAAAACAACATCCAGACAAAGTAAGGAACTTCACTAAGTTTTATTTAACCAACTTTAATTTATTCAGATAAAAGAAGACACTTACTTACAAAGGGTGTGGAGCAGTGGTCATCCCACCTATGCAGAGCTTGCCATATTCCCTGCCCCACTTCCCACCTAGTTGCTTTGAGCAGTCAACTAATCATCCAGTCTTCTACAACAGGTTTTAATCTAATTTTAATGCAGCAACCAATGTCCAGTTTCTACAAAGGTACAAAAAAATTTATGTATTGGTTAAAAGGTTTTCTACCATAGAGAAGATGATTGCTACAGTAATTGTGTGAAATCAGAAAGAAAAATACTTATTATAAGATTTTTCTGCAACTATTTTTAACCACATATCTATAACTTCATCCACCCTATTACTAAGTGGCCTATGGCAAGGATACAATCAGAAAAAGATAGGACTTTACACCATCTGAAATAAGATAATAGTTTTAATATTGGCAATATTTGAGGTCAAAAAAAATGCCAACAATGTAAATTGTGAGAAATAGAGATGGTAGATAAATTTGCTCTCCAAACATGATCTTGCTACCTACATCTTGAAAATGTTAGCCCCAGAAACCCAAAGGAATAATCAAAAATAATAGACAGGTTTATCTTCCCACAAACATTCTATTATTCATGTAATAAGTTAAAAATTATTTTAGATGAATGATCTATTTTAAATTATCAAAATTGCCCTCAAAAATCTCTTCTTTTACAATTTAAAGCAAAGAAACCATAGCAGAAAAGAAAGCAGTTAATAAATTTTTAAAAGAGAATTGGGGATTGGGAGAACAATAGATGTTAACTATACCTGCTGAAAAAATAAACTGAAGTGGGGATTATCCTGAAGAAGTGCAAGCCTTAGTGCCCAAGGCTTTCAAGACACTAATGAAGGTCAGGCATTTAATGTTGGGGAAGATGAAAATTTAACAGGAAAATCTTACAGATATGAATGCTTAGCAGAAAGTTCTCTAGAAATGAAAGCAAGTTTTGATATAGAAGAACAAAAGATACCTGAAATTAAAGATTGCTGAGCTAGTTGTTACTGGACAAAGGTTGAGATGAGTTGGAAGGAGATTTTTATGACTAAGAGCAAAGAATAAGCTAACTACAAACAAAAGCATGTTTTTATCAAGTAAAAATAAATCTCAGGAAAAACCCAGGCAAACAAATACCATATTTTTACCAAGCAAGAAGAATTTTCCACTGCAAGAAAACAAAAAACCAACTTTAAGTTAAACTGTAACATACTAGCTCATGGTTGGATGGTAGTGACAATAATATGATAATGATAATGGTTATGATAGGTCAGAGTAATAGTAAAGGTATCGTTTGATCCTGATGGATTGTTATGTATTAAGATGCTCAGTAAAGAAAAAAATATAACGTATTGTATCCAGAACTAAGGTGGCTTCAAGCATGCCTTTAAGCTGTAGCTGGCAGCTTTAGGCTTGGCTCTGTGACCCACAACCCAGGATGGCTGTAACATCTTCTATGCAGTAAACAGCATTTAGAAGAGCCGCCTGTTGTGCCACATCTCTCATCCGACTCCTACAATTTAATATTCTGCTCATAAAATGAAATACAATAAAATGAATGAGAAAAAAAAATCCAATTTGCAAGAATCAGAGCACTTTGTGTCATTCCTAAAGCTGAAGAGTTTTATACATGGATCTATAGCTCTCTTATTTTGCAGTCCTTCACAGTATAAGCCTTCAGTGTAGACAATCTTCTATACAGATTTAACCACAGTATCACTGACTCACTGAAATGAGCAAAACCAATTTTCTGTGTAGATACTACGGACATAATACCTTAGTATTACAAATAATAACAATATTGTATGAGAAGAGAATGAACAAAGATGTATAGGATGATAAATGCTGATAATACATGTGGAGATACCATGGGGAAACTCCTAGATTAAAAAGAAATATCTTGATGCTTTTGTTTCCTCATAAAATCCTGTTTACATAATTAGCATGTTGAATTATTCACTAAACCGTGATACTACTTGGTCACAGTAGCAGCAGGTTACACATAAATTGTAAGTTGCATATCTCCTGAATTTCAAAGCCAAAGCCGAGGAAACTGTGACAGCTACTTAATTTTGTTGTCCGTTCTCAATTACATTGCTCATAACTGAAAGAGAGGGTTGCTGGTTTAAATCAATTATCTCTACTTTCTAGGTTTCCAAAGGAAAAAACATGGGTCTAGCTAATTCAAGAAAATAATTATTTTGAGCAGTAATTTCAAGATACTCCTTTATAATTGTCAAATTAAAAGCAAATGCCAATCAAGTTTGTGATTTCTTGTAAAATAATACATGGCAACAAGGTCTGAGCAGAGAAATCTTATTAGCATGGTTAATTTTTAACTCATTTTAAAGATGGCTAAATTGTGGAAATTTTATTGAGACTTTTCCCCTTTCATTCAGGCAAACTTTCACAGGCTTCACTGGTCATATTCTGTATTTACCTTATTCCTCATTTTGTCAAGCTGATATAGCGAGGAATTTGTCTGAGTTAGAAATTAATGTGCTTGATCAGGATTAAATGTAATTTATAGCCAAGGGCAATTTGAAAATTGATCACTTCTAGTTTGCCATTACAAAATTTATCAACTCTGATATATACCTAATGTATTATTATTATTATTTTTGAGGGTTTTTTTTAATTTTAATTTTATTAATTTCTCAGTATTATTCCCCTGTTTGTTCTACTCAAAAAAATTTAGTCTATGTTTTTACCTTCTTACCTTGCCTTAACAGTTACAGCTAGATAAAACCAAAACAAACTGGACTTAGTTAATAACAATATTTATGAGAGTTTCAGAAATTGAATTGTGTGTATCTGTTAATAAAAGCTGAAACTGCACATAAACATCAACAGAAACACTTGTTTTACCCAGAGCATAACGTTTTAGATGGCTTGAGTTGTCCAAAGTCTGAATATCAAAATATATAGTAAAAATATTGCTGAAGTAGTGTACTGTTATACAAATGAACTGTTCTGTTTCTTCTTTTTCCATTCAAGTGTTAATGGAAAAAGAGTAAAAGGATTGAGCTAGTGCATTGTACATTTGCAGCCAAATCAGCTTTTCTTTTAGCAGTGCATTTCTACCTTAAACCACAATATTATAGAGAGTTGCACTTGCAATTCTGGGTTCAAAACAAAGGACATCATACAGATAAGTACAGCTTGCTTATTATAAGTATCTAGCTTGATTAACAGATTTTAAGGCTGGATATGAAAGAATAAAAATGCCACCAGGGAAGGCATTAATATGGACTGCTGTTGGGCATGCATTATGAATCAATGTTAGGTTTAATATTTGAATAAATTGGAAGGTTTCTTACTCTCTTCTAATCTATTAATATATATTCTTAATTTATGAGGACTATATCATGGTCCACATATTCCACAATTAGGTTACGTACCAGCTAATGAAGACCTCTTAATAAAAATCTTTTAGGCTAAAAAGATAGACAAAGTGAAAATAGGAATGCGATAAGATCTTATTCACAATTCCCACACTATTAAAATTTTCTTGAGATGTTTCTTAAACACTACATATCTTTAGAATAATGGCCACTTAGTAGAGATGTAATTCATACACAAAGCCACTTCATCAGCAAATATAACTTCATGGGAGACATCAGTGAAGTATTGGGCACTTTCAAAATATTACCTACAGTTTAGTTGCCTGTAGTTAAGATGCATGCTTCTGCACGAATATGCCAAATTTTTTAATTATATGGTTAGTTTCAAAACTGACTATCTACTTAAACATAAGAGCTTTTTTCTGTCTTCTGGAAATAAAGAGAATTCCTGTATTTTATTCCAGTATCTTATTATGGTTAAAATGAATGAAAATGTAAATGCATTCCAGGATTGATACATGAATAAATGTCAAAGCAATATTAATCCTATCTAATAATGATGATGTGATGGAAGAAATAACTCCACGCATTTTCAAATTACTTTGCTTTTATCTGTTATCTGGACTGCTAATCCACAATATTACTATCAGTTATATTATTTGTATACAGAATCTACAGTTTCACATCCATTTCAAACTATTTAATGTATTTACTCTCTTTCACCACTGAATATTCAGCGGGGAACACATTTATTTGAGGAGTAAAATCTTGTAGTATGTTTTATTGCAAATGATTCATTCATTAATTTCTCAGTGAATTTTTTGTTTGTATTTTATTGTTTTAATATAAGAGAATTAAGCTTTCCTATGTCCAGAACTGAATGAGACATTTAGGAAAAATGTTATTCCTGGCCAGAAGAGCTAATATTTTAGCAGGATTTACCTGTTGTATTTGTTCTTGATGGAAAAATGTGAACGGACATGTTCCCTTTCCTCTCTGAATATTTTCCACCTTTTCAGAAGTATTGTATCTAGTAGATGAGCATAATGACTATAACTAAAACATCAGCAGCTAATCAGGTGTAATTAATATGTTCAATTATATTCCAATATTGTGTAACCCCCCCTTTGATGCAATTTTTAAGACTTATATGTAGTTTTTTCTGTTTTCTTTCAGGCTGTAGCAGATTTTTCTAGTAGGCCACCAATGTGTCCTCCATGGTTACACGTTTTTTTAAAATAAGTTAAGCTCCTAATTACTGTTAGAGAGCACAATTCTTTCTGTAGATGCAGATATTCAGGAGGTGCTGTCTTGTCACTGGGCTGGTTCTTGCTCCTGTTATCTGAAGCACCTCCAAGTTCACATTTAGAAATGCATTCTTGCTAAGCTGTTAGTTTTGGCAACATTCCTGCTCATAGGGTTGTATGTTGGTGTGAAGAGGGAGTAAATACCATGGCTGAAAATAGGTTCTGAGGATTGACTTTCAAGCAAATGAAACTGATACCCCAAATTCTCAGCTGACAACAGCATGGAAATGGAGTCTAGTTTCATAAATGCTATGTGAGCAATGTAGGAAGATAGAATAAATGGCCGTTTAATTTATCATTTAAATAAGAATTAAAAGGTTTTTTAAATGTATAAATTATGAATGTACAAATTATGCCATGATTTCTTCTTCCTCCAGTGATGCACAGAAGAGCTCTTTTCAGTCACAGAGCAATGATTCACCACTCAAACAGCAGGAGATAGCTGACAGCAGGAGATGGCTGACAGAAACTGTAACTTTTTTTTTGTCTGTGTGATCTGGTGAAGAAAAACAACAGTCTTTTAATTATTTACTTCAGATAAGCTCTTCACCTCTTGGTCATGACCATTTGTTGAAAACATTGCTCTGCCAGAGGAAAAGCAAGATCTGGAGAAGAGGACAACAAATTATATATCCTAATATCTTTCCTGAAGAGATTCTGAAGCAACAATGATGGAGGAGATAAAGCCCGGTCAAATTGTGACATTCCTGAAAAGCTTAAAGTAGTAAAGTATCTCAGTGACTTCAATTAATTTTCTGTGTATCTACCTTTTTAAGATGTTGGAGAAGGTCTTTCAGCACTCAAGATTTCCATATGGCAAAGGAAATTTTATCCATAGTTCCATTCTTACATTATCTTAGGATTTACAGTAGATCAAAGAATCAGAGAAAAGCAAACATTTGCTAATAAGGCATCACAAGATGTAACAGCCACACATTTTCAGTCTTCTTGATCACAGATCAGGTTAGGTTTTGTTTTGCTATAATGGGTTCAGAAGAATCAGGAATGAAGATTCATTTGAATATTATTTTCTCTGATTTTACTGATGAAGTCTCAAAAAAGCAATGTATCTTTGTCTCATCTTTGAGACAAAATGAGAATCTCAGCTTGAGCAGCTATATCACAGGTGAATGATTTGTTGGCCTGCTGGTGCAACTCTGTCATGAACAATTTGAAGAGTAATGTTTTCTTTCCACTAATGCACTCAGCATCTCTCTAATGACATTCTGCTATCCTCCTGTAACTTTAGATATGGATAAAAGGATTAATTTTAATTCTGTTATAAAATAAATTTCCCATAATTATTTTTAGTTAAATATTCACCATGATAAAATTGATCACAGAGTTATTTTTTTATTTTACACAAGATATATTTGCTTTCAGATATTACAGAATGAGGAAAAATCACTTAATTACTATAAAAATGCATATAAATTTTCTCAGGTTTGTGCTGCAATTAGTACAAATTTTAGCAGAAAGAGAAAGTTGCACACCTGAGTTAAGGTTTCCAGTAGTATTTATTATTCATCAGCCAAGTTTTTACTTCATGCAAAGCTCATATTGCAAATAAAACTTGTTTTTAGATTAAAGTACTACTTTTCAGTTAAGAATGAAAATGTAATTCATTTTTTTTACAATTATATTAAAAACCTTAGAAAACCCCAAATATTTTTCTTTTGGAGTTACTGATCTTGTCAAAGAAATACTCTTTTAAGAAACATATCAGTAGAATGCTAATATTGAATATTGAATGCTAATATTGAATGCTAATAGATTACCACCATTTCCCTGGTGGTAATCTAATTGGACAAAATCCAATGCATTTTTAGGCACTATAAAGACTGAACAATATAAAAATCAGCCAGCTTTTTCATGGAAAACCTGCTGTCTTTGCAGGTGATAGCAGACCTTCCAAAAAGCCTTACTGAATCTGGTCAGAAAACTTAAAATCCAAACACATTTGATAAAATTTGGGAAGGCAATCACTACAGAATAAATAGTAGAATAACCAGTCCAAATAAGGGGAAAAAAAAAAAACAAAACAAAACAAAAAAACCAAACCTAAACCAAATAAAATACTCTCAAGAAATAATCTCAAGCAAAATCAAATCAAACATTCTAAACATTTTCAGAGATGTGTTTAAAGTCTAGAATACATATATACTAGCCAATTTAGAAAACCTAAATTCTATACATATTAGGATTAAAGGTTAAAAAAAAGGCAAACAAAAACGTGTGCAGCTTATTTTTACTGTTTTAATTAACTTGGAGTTTTCTTAAAATCAATTAAAAGAAAATTAAAAGATCTCTGGATGTGACAGGCAGCTGCTAATTTTCACCTGAACAATTAATGTATGTTGCCATGAAATTCAATACTTTCAGTTACCTGGGTTAAACTCTGAACTGCTGAAGTCTACAGCTAAATTAAAAACAATAGCACTGCAAGCTTTTTAGGTAATTAAACCAGTTTTATCCTGGATTTGTACCTCTTGTCTGGATTTCCTGGTGACACCTAGGATAAATTCTTAGGTAGCTTTCCCCAGAGTTATGTGCAGTTGTACCAGTCTAGTATAAAACTTTTGAGTCCTATAAAGGTATGACTTCACTCCTCTTCCATTCTCTCCATCAGGAAATCACTGAGGATCTATCTTCCCAACTTGAGCATCTATTTCGTAGAACAAGTAGGGCCTTAATTTTCTTTTGGTCTAAGTAAGGCATTTGCCCTTTTATTCAAAATAGAAGATCAACGTAGGGGGCAAAGTGTCTCAACAATATGATGGGATGGAAGTTGTTTCAGCAATTTGTAAGTGAAAACAAATTGAGGGTTGCAGCTGCAGGAAGCTAAAGGATTAAGCTAGCAGGAATCACAAAGTTTGGTAAAGGCAAATGCAATTACTTGTGCCTAGGATGAAGTCCAGTCTTAAATCTTGGGTACCAAGCGACTAGGAGCTAGCTCTGTAGAAAACTACATGTTAGTCATTGCAGTGAACACTTTGGACATGTGTCAGCAGTGCCTTTTGGTGAGGAAGACTAATCATATACTGGACTGCAGGACTAAGAACACATGCTAGGACTGGAAGGAAATGTATTTCCACCTTGTCTTGGTTTTGAAAGACAGTTGTCTGCCAGGGAAAGCTAGAGCTTCTCTTGGAGCAGAGAATGTAAACCCCCTCCCTGCCAAATTATAATAATTTTGCAATTAGGGACTTTAGGGCAAAGATATGAGAATAGGAGTAACAGTTCTTTACTAGGAATATTAAAAAAGTACAAATGTAGTAGTACAAAAAAAAACAAATAAGCAAGAAAAAAAAAGTCCTGGAAAAACCATGACAGGGTCAGGGATATGACCTGACACCCTGTTGGTCAGGGTGTTGGAAGCAATCCAAGGAAACCCTCCTGGAGTAACAGATGTGGCTCTGTGGAGTAGAGATGCTCTTGTAGAAAGTCCAGTGGTGGAGTGATGTGTCCGGTCTTCCTCCTGGAGTCCAGGGGAAAACCAGATGCTTGGTGACCCTGAGTCTCAGTTCTTATCCAGGTAGGAATGGTTGGCTCCCCCCACACTGGGTGGAGAGCATCTCACAATGGGATGAGGTAATGTGTCATGTCACTGGTGAGCTTTAATGGCCCATTATCAGAAGATATCCCCTGGAGGATGGATGGGTGGTGAAAGAGATAAGAAACACTGCCCCACCTGGTTTTAAGGGCTGGCCCATTATCAGAAGGCATCTGCCCCCCTCCCCCCTGGAGTTACAAGAGATAAAGAAAAGAAACATCTCCCTAACTGCTTTAACAGATGAAATAGAATACATATATTTTGGTTATATAACCCAAGACACACCTGTATTCAGTACTCACTAAGCTGCATCTGGAGAACTGGATCCAGTTTGGGGCTCTCAATACAATAAAGACATTGAGAAACTGCACCAGTTCCAGAGGAAAATCCCCAAGATGGGTAGGGGGCTGAAGGACATAACAAACAAGAATAAGTTGAGATCAGGTTTACTTGATTTGGAAAAGAGAAAATTAAAGGATAACGGGAGCTTAATGGGAGCTGTGAAGAAGCAGAGACAGACTGTCCTTGGAGACACTCGGCAGAAAGACAAGAGACTTCAAGTGAAGTTCTGATTCACGAAAAGGGAAAAAATTTCACTAGAAAGAGGTTTAGACCTTGGGACAGTTTGACTGCAGAAGCTGTGGAATCCCCATCCTTGGAAACATTCAAAACTCAACAAGACACTGAGCAACCTGCTCTGACTCTAAGCTGTAGTCTGATTTTGGGCAGGGAACTGGACCAAATGATCCTCATTGGTTCTCTACAATCCAGATTGTGCTGTTCCTCTAGGGAAAAACTTGGACACACACGTGCCCTCACATGGACACGTATGAATCACATTACCACAGGATATCTCAAACACACACAAAACCATGTCAAATTATTATCAGCTGGTTTTATTTAAGACATGTTCATCTTATTCTAGAAATCATGTCAGTGACATGACAAAGTCATAATACTCTAACCTGAAGGCTTCTTCCTTTAAAATGGTCACAAAATTTCAAACAGGGTTCTAGTTACTTCACCAGAGTATTTCCCAAGGAGCAAAATATGACAATCCTTGCACCCTGAATGAAATGAGCTTGATCCATAAATGCTTGGTGTCCTGCAGAGCCATATATATTGGTGCAAATATTGCCTCTGTTTCTTATGTGGAGTGTGTTCAATTTTTATTTACATTTAAGTTGCAAAAACATAAAGGAAAATGCATATAAAAATAGTGGAGCATTGGGCGTACTTGACAATATGTAATTAGGATTTTATATCTCATAGTTTTTCATTTTCATATTAATCCTTCTGTTTGATGCCACCTTCTTTTCCTCCAAAATTATTTTCAAATGAAAAACAGTTTAGAATCAAATATTGTTTCTGTAAACGTAATTAAATAATTCTGAGCAGCCTCAGATGGTCATACCTAGATTAGCAAGCATCTTATCTCAATGATAAGTTTAGAAATTAGAGATGATGAGGAGCTTCTTTTCAAAAGCACAGGTCTTCCACAAAAAAAAAAAAAAAACAAACAAAAAAAAAAAACCACACACACCACCACAACCAAACCAACCAACCAAAAAACCACCACAAAAACACAAACCAACCCCCAAACATTTACTTTAATGGCATTACTCAAAAACTGGCAGTGATACACCTTGTTTTGCTTGGCAGAATGGATTTGATAATTTTTCAGGATCACATCCAGTACTGATGATGCATATACGTGAGAATTAGATTCTGTTCCTGGTCTGCACTTCAATGGATCTGAGGATTTAGTTCATTGATGGCTCCTATGTTAATATTCAATTTTTTAATGCACACAACTGTTGCGGTGTGCTTTGTATTTTCATGTTTTGTTTTTACCTGTTTTTATTATGTAAGTTCTGTAATGGTTTAATCCATGTTCCCCCTATCCCTTTCCCCTCATTGTTTCCCCCTGCATTTGTCTGTGCAGCAGCAGTGTCTGCCCTCCTCCAGGAGGCCTCTCCCCCTCATTCCAGAGACTTCAAAGAGACTCGGTCCCAGATTGGAGCAGGCTGGGAAATTCCCTACCCCTCGTCTTCCAGTGGTTGTCTGTGTGCCATCCCCGTTCCCCTGATTAGGTTTCCCTCTTGTGTCCACCCCTCTTTCCAGTCCCTTATAATCACTAGCCCCCAACTAGCCCCCAGCTCTCTCTGTCGCCCTCTTCTCTCTCTCCCTCTCTCTCTCTCTCTCTCTCTCTCACTCTCTCTGTGTCTCTCTCTCTCTTCGGCCTTGTGGCTGCCTGCACCATGGGGTGCATGTGACAATAAACTCCATCTGCCAGGAAGCCTCCTTCTGAATCCTTCATAGAAGCCTCACCAACAGCTCTCGTGTAGCTCTGACCCACCGGAGGGTGGTGGCCGGTCTGCCTGCTACTGCCTAACCGAGTCTGGAACGATTCCTAGCCAGGGCCAGCCGGGAATAGCTGGAAAGTCATCTCCAGCAGGCACAGGAATCATTTCACACAACCACCTACAGCTATTAGAATACAAAATGAATACAAAATACTACAACACGTGCGAACTATAGAATCCTGATTTTTGTGAGAAATAATACATGAAAGGAAAAATATATTTTCTTTAATGAAAATCTAAAAATAATATTTTAACTGCAAAAGTATTTTCTAACAAAAAACTGTTTTACTAATATTCTAAAATAAAAAGGCATCCACATCCAATATAACAATAAGCATTTTAATATATGGTCTTATTGACTTCATAACAAACATCTTTATGAATTTCTTTACCTTTAAGGTTACAATTCATTATATAGAAAATAATTTTATTTAAGCATGGCATAGGGTCATTCAAAAAGGTGACTATCAAAATGGTGCCTTTTAAAGTAACCTTTTTGAAGTCTTTATTCTTTATGACAAAATAGGAGAATTGTTTACTGTTGGGGAGGGGGAATGGATACATCTTACTTGTAGTGTTTTTTAAGGAAAATATCAGCTCTGGTTTTCCCTGGTTACGCATCACATCAAAAAGTTGTGTTGTGAGAGAGAATGCATAGTGCTGTGTTAAATATCTAAGGAGTTTGTTCTTAATTCATTCATAAGTATTTTCTTTCTCCAAAGTGATAAATAAACAAAAATAAAATGCAGTTTGAAACATGCAGTGAAAAGGACTTTCTCCTTCTAGTTGTACATACAATTTTTGAGTTGTTGGTCTGGGGGATTTCTTTTAACCTTTGTTTTGTCATAAGCAGTTTGACTGATACAACTCCATTACAGAAAATAAAGGCTGTGATGGTGGAGGTATGGCATTCAGAGACCAGGAGGGAGTACCCAACCTTAACATTGAAACTGGACATGCTCAAACCAGGTCTTAAAGACACAACTGTGTTTAAGTCCATGCAAAAGTCACATATCTCTATTTATAAGACTTATACCCATGTTTCTATGAAGGAGATAAACTGAATTCTTAAGCATAAGTGTGTTAAGTCTTCTATAGTTGATTAAACACTTCCAGAGGGAAAAAGCAAACAAGAGGAATATTGAAAATTTTAACTCCAGAGTTCTCTTTCCAGTCTTTCTTTGTGAAGGCAAAGAAGTAAAGAAAAAATCTGTTCCCTGCCTCCTCAATTGCTTGTTAAAAACCAAGCAAAAATTACATTGTTCTCTGTTCCCCAGCACCTCCAGGACAAGCTAGGAAACTTGGGGTTCTGTTGATGCTTTTTGGTAGATGCAGTAATTCCAGAGGGCAGTTGTTGACTAATTTACCATTGTTCACTGAACTGCAAGGAAGCAGTGTTCTTGGCACTGGCTATGTTAGTATAACAAACAGACCCATTTGACGTAGCAGCAGTGAATATTACATGAGGTTGATCATTAATGGCTCTTTTCAGTTCACACTGGTAGAACTGTGACAGAGCTTGCATAGTTCAGTTAGGTATTAGACATTTCTCATATCACTTGTCCATCAAATCAGATTCATTTAAAAGCCAGATATTTGAATTTCTGCTTGTATTTTGTAAAGCTGCATTTTCTGAGCTAACACATGACAAACACTCTTACAGATCTGAATTACACAGATTAAATATACATATTTTGTTTTGGTTTTCAATTTTTTTTTTACCTGAAGAAAGAAAAAAAATATTATGAGAGAATAATCTCTCCAGTAAATACACGCTAGAGTCCACACTGATGTATAAATATGCAAAAAGCTTGAATTGGTATTTTCCTCGTGTTCAGAAATTAAATTACATCTATAATATTATGCTGAAATGGGAAAGATTCTGATAATTTCTTTTCATGTTTAATTTTCTCTTTTCTTTTTTTTAATAGAAGAAAAATGTAGTGAAATATTTTTACCTACAACAATCAAAATAAACTACAATTAACTTCTTTTTACATCAGGAATGCCAAAATGTTTGAGAGGCCTTGTTGGCCTAGGTTCAATAAGAAGACTGAGCTGGGTTTGGACATTAGCCTAGTACTCCAGGAACTTTCATTAAACAATAGGAATATAGATTAAATCACGTTTGTCTGAAGAGGCAATTGATCCCAGGCTGCAAAGAACTCTTTCTTTCTGCAGGACATAAACAGTGAAGCAAAATGCAAGGACTTAGAAACCTTCTTCCTAAGTCATGGTGAAATTGAAGGGGATATACTCCTTTTGTATAGAAGAGAGTTAATTTTCTTCATAACAATTGTACAGAGATGGCTAAGCACTGGCCTTCTGAGGGAAAGCAGTGAATGAATTCCTTATTTTGCTCACATGTGCTTTTTTTTTTGCTTTGCCTATATAACTGGTTTTTATCTCAGCTCATGAGTTTTCTCACTTCTCTTTCAATTCTCAACACAACCATTTAAAGGGAAGTGAGCAAGCACTTTTGTGGGGTTTAGCTGTTGTTACTGGAGTTAAGCCACAAAAGAGGCAAAGTGAGTACCTTGTTTGACATGCCTGGATGCCTCAGTATCATTATCTAACTCTAGGCATTTGAGAATTTTCAGAAAAAACATGGAGGTAGGTTTGTGACTTTGAATCTCCAGCAGAAATTATAGCTGTCTTAGAATAAAGGCATTAAAAGCAACCTAAGTCAGATTTCTATCTGCCAAATCTCATTCTGCATAAAAGAAGTTGAAGTCAAAATGTACCTTTTTCTTGTAATAAAAAGAGACAGCATTGAGAGAAATGTAGCTAACTGCTCCCACTTGCCACGTTATGTATTTTGGTCCCACCACCTTGGGTTGTACCATCTCTTGGGGTGAGAAGGTGCAGCTGCCTCCAACTACTCTCCTTTCTCATATCTGTTCATTATCATGGCCTCAAAACATTGGCAAACAGTTTGTTTCTGTCAAAATTATCCACTATCCTAGGTAGCTACATATAGTCTTTGCAAAGTCCCCTCCCGTGACAGCCAATAATTTGGTTTGAAACCAAGCATCTTTGCCTGCTATACAGAACCCTCCATTTGCCCTCTCCATCACTGTTAGAAACTTTTTCAAAGGCAGCCCTGAAGTGTAAATGTTCTTTGTAAACATTAAAATGTCATTTCAGTGCTTGTCTGAGTATTATTGATTTCATCTAACAAGTAGGTGAAAGTCTCCAGGGACCAGTGCTGTGTAATTGCTGCTGTGACACAGCCAACTAACACCACTCTGGCCAGAAGCTTTTTGATCATAATCAATAGCGAATCTACTTCTTTCACGCTTAAATTTCCTTCAATAAAATATGGTCATGGATGGCATCAAACTGGCAGGCGATATTATTCCCACTTTGACAGTCACACCCTCATATCACCTCATTAGGAAGTTTGAAATTTGAAGTGACATGTGCCTGTTTTCTTTTGTATCAGCCACATTTCTTTAATTCTATGAAAGCTTTGTCTTTTACCCTGCATGTTGCCTGATGTCCTAAATTGATTTAATTTTCGATTTCAGTAAATTCTTTAGGTTTCCATTTCCTGTTTAGAAACAATGAGAGACATATTTTCAACATAAGTAACAAATGAAGGACTATTTCATTTTTACTACACTGAGTGGTAATGGACATTATATATCTGGGGAAGTGGAGTAGTAAGAAGGTGCTCATGAAGTAGCCATATGTCCTTAGAAATAAGAGTGAAGATAATGAGGTCTCCAAAATTTTTTTCCAGAACAGAGATTGGAATAAATGTGATATTTATATGAGACAAATTAAAACTCTTTTTTTCTCAGTAAATATCTGCTAAAATTTTTTGTATGTATTCAAAAAAAAAAAATCTTTCTTTTCTTCAGAATTTTACATTATGTTTCCTCAGTTAAACTTGAAATTCAGGCAAACACTCTTGTTTCCAGACATGCTTTTAGAAGGAAGATTATGTCCCTGAAAAAAAAGTAGTGAAATGAACCCATAACATCTTGCCTTTCCACTATCCATTAAAAAGACAAAGATTGAAAAACAACATGGCAGGACATATGACCAAGCAAATTCTAAGATTTTGATCTAAAGCACTCATGACAGATTGGCTGACAGACCATGACCTTTTTCTCTGGATTCAGCCTGGACATATATAATGTTGAATCCTAAAGTTAGGATTAACTTTAACTCACACTCAGCCCTCACTGGAGTCAGTGGAGAATGATGAAAATATATGTTGCTCCAGATATCCGTGACTTTTGACTGTCTTGACTGCTAAAGGAGCCTACCCTGAAATTTACCCTATTTCAGACAAGGATGGGTGAACCTAGGGTTTTCCATTGCACCAATTGCAAATTTGGCAGTGATGGGGAGGCATGGTGTCTATATTTCAGCTTTGAAAGGATTATCTAAGGTTATAAAACTAAAAGTAACAGTGAATTCACTCCTTCCTTCACCACACCTTACTTCACAGACATGAAAAATAACATGCAAAAGATAGGTACATGTTACAGTGTAACATCTAGAAAAACAAAAATTCCTTTCTGCTGCATTGCAATACTGCATGTAGGCTATCAAAGTGAGAAGAAAATTATGTGACTTCTTAAATTCTTTTTGACACATGCTGATAAGCTTTGAAATCATCTTTTAATTTTCTGATTTTTTTAATTAGGGATCATTGGGCATTCTTATTGCACATTTCATTACATGGTTGGGCAAGAATTAACACTTCTAAAACTAGAAAAACTTTAATTCTCACAAGGTGAATGACAGTTTTTTAAGATTTTATTAACATCCTTCTAAAATAGTGCACCTTTTGTCAGCAATGTGAGAATCTGAACAATAGGCCCTTAACTTCAAGTTTGGAACTTCAGTATTTTCCTTCTCTGCGTTTTATCACTCAAAGTCTGGCAAGATGCTGGGTTTGTATAAGACTGTAGAAGAAGATTGTATTTAACCTAGTAATGAGATGACCCTAATAATCTAATGTCACATTTAATACTGAACTTCTCAAATATGTGATGGACATTCTTGCAAACAGAACATCCTACATATGATGCACTCATTTCTGTTTAAAAAGAACACACAATGAGAAAAGGGAATTTGGATAATTTCTTTGACTAATTCCAAGAGTCTGACACAATTATGCATGTAATTCTTTTATCTATAGAACAATGAAATTACAATTTTAACATGTCAAGGTTCCAAAACTACAAATACTAACAGCACTTCACTATATCACAGAATCATAGAATATGTTGAGTTGGAAGAAGCCCACAAGAATCATCAAGTCCAAGCCCTGGTCCTGCACAAGACCATCTCCTAGTCACATCATGTGCCCAAGGGTGTTGTTCAAATGCTTCTTGAACTCTGTCAGGATTGGTGTTGTGACCACATCCCTAGGGAGCCTGTGTTCAACGCCCATATATATATGAGAATATGATACTGCTGAAAGTAATTTCTAATATTTAAAAATCCATAAACATCCACAATGCTTAGAAGGGCCTGGTTGCAATTCTTTTCTTTGAATCAGTTCTAGCTTCCATCTTGGCATTTATTTGTTCAGTATCAGTTAGTGAAAGAAATAACTGCATTGTCACCTCTTCCCAAAAACTCTGGGGAAAGTGTCTCAGAAACTTTAAACTATGTATTACATTCCTCCAAACTAACCCATTCAGCAATGAAATGTTGCTCATAACTGAGTACTATTTAGTGCATTAATTCCATCAGGGATTGCTGATAATTATACCCCCAGTATGATTTCCTCAAAGATATCATACAGACCCTTGATAAACAGCTGAGGAGAAAAATCAGGGGATTAAGTGTAATTATAGCAAAGTGGTTTGCTATTAAAATAATTGAATAAAAAGTAATTGGATTATGTGTGATCTTCAGCAACTCCTAGAATCTAAACATTAATTAAATTATCATACTTCTCATTCAAAAATGGAAGGGTTGAATATTAGCTATTTTGACACTACCAAAGCAGTAGAAACAAAATACAAGATATTTGTGCTGTATGTAATGCTCACTGTTACTATTGTAAATAGTAACATTGTTACACTGCTCAGAAATGAAGGCCCACTTTAGTAACCCTGAACCTCTTATTTTTCATTTAAATTCTATTTAACTACTGCTCCCTGATAGAAAAATTCATGATAACTGTCAAAAGAATTCTTCTTGTTAAACAGCTAACAATATAATATCCAATAAAAACAACCTGATTACCTAATTTTGTCTGAAAGATTTTCAAACGGAAATATGTCTTATTTCTTAGTAGAAATTACATTAATGTAAAAAAAAGTAGAAAAAAATAAAAATATGGTTGCTTTCCTATATTATTAGACCTTGAATATACCATGTATAAAATAGTATTATGTTTAAATGTACCATTAATTAAATGTATATATTTGCAATTAATTTCACCCAATGAAGTATTTCTCGGGGGAAAGAATAAATACTTTTTTAATGTTAAATTGGCATGGAGGCTAGAAGATAAATACTTCACTTAAAAATTATCCCTTTAAACACAATTAATTTTTTTTTATTCAAGGTAAGATAAATTTTAAGCAAAAATCTATTTTCCCCTATATGCATTTAAATAGCTTAATAATAATAATAATAATAATAATAATAATAATAATAATGTGATTGTATGATTATTTCAAACTAAATAATCCAACAGAAATGAAAAAAATCTCAAAGAAAGATTTAACTTGAACATTCAGAGGAGCAAATATTTTGTGTCTCTACTGGGGGTTGCACACATCACGGTCATTCTTTAGGGGTTCATTATACCTTTGTGCTATTCTTTATGGCTACCCCTAAATGCCAAAGTGTTCATGCAGTGGGTCATTCTAGAAGGATCATAACTTCAGAAAATACTGTCTGCCTTTCATAAAGACTCAGGGTTTTTTTACATTATGAATGCTGTATATTCTGATGTATAATCAATAAAGGCAAGGGTAAAAGGTAATATTGTAGATGACACTGTCTAGCAAAATGAGACACTGCTATTGAGGTACTATTGGGAAAAAAGAATAAAAGATTTAACACATTCAAAGAATTGTTCAAAATGTACATGTTGTGACCTCTGTATCCGTGAAAGTCTCTACTGATATAATGAACTGTCTTGGCTGAAACAGTAAATAAAAATTGATGGAAGGCAAGACATAACTGAGAGTGGAGGCAATCAAGATTTTTGGATTAAATTTTTTTTCATTGTCTCTGCCTTATTCTGAGCAGAAAATGCTCTGTGAGGTGGTCTCCTGGTGTTTTAACTGGAAGTGAGGCTGCTGAACCCAATGGCTTTCAACAGGAGTCAGCTGCCTACCACTAAAAAAAATTTTATTAATCTAAAAGTAAACCTACTATATTCAATTCACTCAGGCTGGCATTCCAAGGTGTGAAGAGATAGCCAGTCCTCCATGAATCTATCAACATTTGCATCACACTTACTAGGCAGCATTAAAAAATAATTAAATGTAAAATGTCATTTTAGGTTATATAATGAATGCAAATATTTAATTCACTTTATCATTAATTTGCCTTAATTGATCCATATTTCTTCTTTAAATGTCTCTTCGGCAATTTCAGCACTGTAAACCCAACATTCAGAACTCATCATCAGTCTCAAAGAATCATCCACAGTAGCTGTCCTAAACAAGGTGGGGGTTGGGCACACCAAGCATGTATGCATGATGCGGTGTTCTAACAAGGTTAAACTGCCTAAACTGCTAGCCCAGATTATTCATACACTTAAATGCATTGCAAAAAATATTTTACAGCATAAAGTCTGTATGATCACTGTTAAGCTACTTCAGTGTCATCTCCACATGTCACTCCAAGTCCACTGGCCTCCTTCCAACACTTTGTTATAGGCTCTTGATATCTGAGTGTTACTGACAGGTAACACTGTAAGTGTGGAAGTGGAGGTACTCTATAACTTGAGAACTATCAAAACTTTCATAAAAAACAGGTCATATAAAATATAGTTGAGATAACAAACAATGATTAAAATCAAGTAAGACCCTTAGAAACTGAGATGACCATATGAAATCAGTTCTGAGAAATGGAGCAGTTAAACTGATTTAAGAATCAACCAGGTTTCCTACATGAGACATGAGATTTCTCATTGCAGGATACATAAAAACTTATTTTATAGGAGTAGATGTTTCAAACTGAAGTAAAAAAAGGGTTAATTTTCCTACCTTATTTACCTGTGGTCTTTGGTCACATAATTGAGGGGGTCAATTTGGGCATTTTCTCTAAAAGCAAATTTGTCTAATATTTCTAACATGGTCAATAAAGTTTCAAAGTTTATGCCATACTCATATGGAAGTGCATGTAATGAGACCCCCTAACTATCAAAAGCCCATTAAATCAGTTTGTCAAATGGAGCTTCTGGGAATCTCACAACAGTCCAACTGAGATATTATTAAAAAAATGCATTAGCTTTTCAGAAGCATATTTGAAATACAAGGTAAGACCCACTCAGGGTGTCTGAGACCAGAAGTTAGAATTAAGTATTACTTTGAAGATCAATTCAGGGATGAACCAAGAATAAAAACAACTCACCTGGATAACATTAAATTCTTACAGGTGTCAGACATCATTCATCAAAGTAATTTCCAAAAGTAGGCACAGCTCTAAGCTTTTTAGAGACTCATGGAAGTACTTCAGGTTTAACTGAGTTCAACCCTTGAAAACTTTTTTGTTGGTTGTATTTTGTTGTTTATTTAACAAATCTTCAAATATCATCCCATTCTATTAAAATTGTCATTAGAATCTGATGCAGGACATTCGATATCTAACCAGCAATGATGATCATATTTACTTTTAAAACATTTCTTCACTATTCTCTATAATATTCTGTCTATATGCTTGGGAGAAAGATTACACATGCAGAAAACACACAGAAAGATGATATATTTAGCCAGTGTCAGAAAGTGATAGTTAACTACATGAAATATTGCAGCAGTGTATGAACACCAGTTGTCAGCTTCCATTTGGAAGTGTTTTTTTATTTGGAAGACAGTAAGTGGTTTTACCAAGAATAGCAAGTGAACTTTTCTGCATTGCTCTGGAATTAAAATATGTAACAATATCACAGTTATAAAAGACACCTGAAAATGGGTTAGATTAGAAAATGAACAAGCAACTACAATAGATAATTCTGAATTCCTAACTATATGTTCTTCATGATCAACTACAAATATTTATATAATTTGCATTACTTTAATTAATTTATCAAATATTTTGATAATTTAGATAAAACGGCTTTGAGAACTGTGACCTTGCTGAGCCTATAGCAACCTTTACAGTTGAGTTATCATCTCTTGAAAAATGGCATTTTAATGAAACTGCTGACACAACCTTTACTATAGCAATGTTACGGTAAAGAAATTTATACCAGGCAATAAAGCCTCTGGGACATCTCAAGTACTGTCATCTCTTGATGCATTTCTTGGTACCAAAATGATCATAAGAGTGACAATTAAGATGTTTATATTACTGTAATAGCTTATCAAAGCAATATTGGAAAGAAGAATGAAGCAATTTAATTTCTAACATCTCTTTGTTGTTTCTTTGGGAAATATAAAATTATATAATTCTTGAAAAGAAAAGATAAGAATTGAACTAAGGAATGTGAATCCTTGAAGCCTAAAATTATCGTTACCTCTTATTCCCACCAAATGTGTCATGGCTTAACATACAAACCACAACAGGATCTTTAAAAAATAAAAATCAAAGACATATATAATACTGAATTTTGGCTTACAAGGAAATAAGTACCAGTGCAAAAAGGAGGAAAATGTTAATCATATGATGATAGCAAAATATTTCAATTACTTCACAGATCAATATTTGGCATTGCAGGATCAGCAACTTATGCAAGGTTCATGTTGCACTTGTTGATGAACTCTGAAGACATATCCTTACAGGCACGTCCTTGTCACAGACACTCCGGTTGAGTAATCTGAAGACACTGCTGAACTTCACATAATATTCTGAAACGTCCACAAAATTCAACCTCATGATATGCTTCTTTGATTTTATAACAGATCCCCACAAACTATAATCAAGAAATACTGTTGCATTGTCTGAAATGCTTTTTCTGTCACATATTCTGTGGTTTTGTTTAAAGATACAGCTTTTAATCTAGTTATATTGCATGTTTTGGGTGTGATGTGACAGTGTCTGCCCCATGAAGCTGCCAAGTATCAAGTAACTGTCATATAATTTATGAACTAAAACAGCATATTTCTATTTCTCATTTCACAGACTTTATCAAATTCCTAACCCTAAAGTAGGTCCTGAGGGAAAAACAAAACAAGAACTGCATAAAAGATAATTGTATATAACTAGCATGGCTATTTTTTCTTTGATAAATCAATTTATACAAAGTTGAAAACCATCATATTAGCAAATGATAAACATTCACCATGCCTAGAAGATAAGAAAAAATAAGAATGTTGATTGCAGAGAAATACAAAATGAAAAAGCAAAAATATTTTCTCAAAAATTTTTGAGACAAGATGCCTCACATGAAATCAGAGAACTGGCAAATATAGAGGTAAAAGATCTAATGCTTTGTCCATTGGCATTCTGCCTGCTTAAAGATGAGATAAAGCGGCTTTTTCAACTAATGTATTTCAAGATGTAGCTGAAAGATCAGTTCAAAGTTTAAAGTTCAATAAGCAAAACAAGTTTTTTTACTGAAGAAACACCATTCAGAAAAAGAAACTTCCTCTTGTTTGTCACCATGGTGAATGCTTAAGTTCACATTTGGGAGAAGCATTGCAGTAGATAGGTGTTATATTTGGGCCTTTGCAGTCCCTAGGGACATGTCAGTATTCCCAGGCATGAAGAAGGAAAAGACAGAAGCCATCTCTGATCTGGAAATAATTTACAAAATGCTAGTTCACTAGAAACACTCCTGCACTAATAGTCTCTAGAATGGCCATGTGGGGACCCATTCTGTTTCAGCTCAGAGCATGAATATCTCTAGCTAGCAACCTTCACACCCTGTAGACATCCAGGGAAAGGGTGATTGATCTTGCATGATTTGCCATTCACAGCCTTATCTACAAGACTAGAAGAACAGATGACATTCTCTGTCCACAGAAGAGTTGAATGTGTGATGATGAGAATAGCTTCAAGAGCACGGACTCTCCTTTTTGGGGGGAGGGGTGTATTTTTGCTTGGTTTATTTATTGATTTGGTTTTAATGTTGTCTCCTGCTCTATGTAAAGGAAAAAGCACCTTGACTACAAATAATGAAAACAGGTAAGTAAGCCACTGCTGATGGTGGGTTTGATAAGCAGTTATCCATTTGAAATTATTCTGCTGCTGACATCTGGTTGAAGGATTATCTAAGAGTTTGCAAGGAAAAATCTTTTATGTCTAGGATTAAGTGATTCTTGGTCTATACCGCTACAAACAGAAGCACAACTGCAATCTCATTTCTGAGTCTTTGTCATTAATACAAACCTGTCTGTCCTGTTTTACCCTCCTTTAAAAGGTTTGAGAATGTAAACAGTAACAGTAGCCCACTGAAGAACACTTCTGAACTTGTGAATTGAGTAGATGCTTGAAGTAATTTGACTTTTTTCCTCATTTGGCAAACATTTTCATGCAACAAGACATCAGGTTTATGAAAGATGTCCTGAAATTTAAAGTGGATTTAGTCATTATTATATGCATATTAAAATCTCTCTAGTTTTTGTTTAATAACCCCAAGTTTATATGGACCTTGACATGGGCAAGCAGAGATCAAAGGTCCTGTCAAGTGAGAGTATCTCAAGAGCTTTCTGTATGTCTGTGCTTCTTGTTCTCTCTACCTCCTCAGACAAATTGACCTGAGGCATTAGAACCAGCACCTATTTTGTATGCAGTGATGGGTCAGAGGAATTCTGTACCAGACTGCCTGAAAGCAAGACTTGGCTCTTCTTGGTATAGTAGAAATGAATAAAAGGGAATAGTTAAGTGTCACTGTAGAGCTTCTAGTGCCTTTGTAAGAGTCTGATAGTTTCCATGCCCTGAAAATGCTCAGGGACTGAGGACTTAATGGATGACGCTGACCGTCACGCCGTACACTAGCAGTCTCCATTTACTTTTACATTAAAAAGAATGAAAAAAAGTCATCTTCATAACTTATGTTAGCAAATTGGACTGTTTTTTCATAATATAGTGATTTGACAGAAATATATACAATTTCCATATAGATAAGGAGACCTAGTAATTATTGCTTCCGAATGTTTGCAGTCTTCTCTATAAAAAGGCAATGGATTGATCCAGATAAAAACTGAGACATTTATGTAGTAGTTATATGTGTCTAACTGGTGGTTTAAATGAAGAAAATTAATGGATGTGTATGTACAGATCAGTATCTTTTTGTCACTACACAGCAAAATTTTTATGATAATTTTATAATAGAAAAGATATATACATAATATATGAGTCCAAAGAGAATTAAGCAGAGCAAAATCTGAATAAAATGCATTGCAGCATTAGCAGTAGGACAACAACCATAGATATGAATAGAAATATTTAAGATCTAGAAGATAAATATGAGGTTAGCTTAAAAATTCAATCTTCATTATGCTGTTCCAGACTCTGTGTCGAGAGTTTGACTATCTGTCTGTCACTCTCCTTCTTCAGAAACTTCTGTTAACCCATTGAAAACAAATCCAAGAAAGGCATTTATATCCTGAAAGATATTAAAATCTCATACTTGTGTTTCACAGCACAGTGAATGAAATTAAGAGGGTTTTTTTTTAAGTCTCCTGTTGGTATAGCTAGTCAATAGGACAAGTCTTTTATTTGTTACTAGAGACTGTAGATTGTGTTCTTTTTTAGTCAGCTGGACAGGAAAAGATGTCCTCTCTGAAGGTTATGTGGTTCAACCAGAGAAGACCCCTCCTGGAAGAGATGTCTCTTTCCTTGTAAGTAATGAAAACAGAGAAAACACAAGCCAGAATTCTCCAGCACAACCTGGACTAAAAGACTCCAAAGACTTCAAGGGCAGAGAGGATATATTGTTTAAAATTAACAGAAAAGTGATTTTTCAAAAATCCAGATGTGATTGCTAAATGATTGCAACCATTTTCAAGATCTTTTCAAGGATGTGGTAGGACAAAGAATGATTTTTTCCAGAGTCTTACTACCTTATCAAGGCCTTTAAATTATGCTCATTCATAAGGTTTTTCTCATATAGATTGTGTTAAATGAAATTGTGTTAAATTAAATGTATTCTAACCTCTAACTCTTTTCAATGTTCTCAGCATGTTCTAAAAAGGCAACTGTGGTAGCAGTCTGACTAAAAATCCACTGGAAGAAAAAGTTTGGAAGGTTTACAAACAATATATTTCATATTATTGGACCTAATGTTGCAGAAGGATTTGTCAACTAAGTCCTGGCAGAACTGGCATAACATCTGGAAAATTTTAAAATGCAACATATCAGCTGGTCATACACACACAGGTTGTAAATAATTATGATAATTATCTTTCCTTCTAGAGATGTGTTCATTTCTGCCTCAGGATTATTAGAACTATCAACAAACAGGGAGTAAAACACCTCCACAAAATATGAAATCACACTGCCTGAAGTAGGTTTACTAATAGCTCAGGTAGAAAGAGTGTAGTTAGCTGTACATGCACAAGTTTGTTTGTACTTCAAAAACAAACTTCATTCCAAGTGTTTCAGTGAAATAATAACCAGCACGACTCTGTGCGGTCTTTTCAATGCCTTTGACAAGGTGGCAAGACTGATAACAATTCACTTCACCCTGAAGAAAGTTCCCTGCCTGTAATTCCCTTTAGGCATCTCAGGGGAACTGTAGGGCTTCTATTTGAAGGTTATCCAAAAGAACTGCCTCTGGATACAAGATATCTGAGTCACCAGCAGACATAATGGCAATATTTGAGTACCTTTTGAATCTTTTTTTTTTCCCAGATATAAGGCAAAATATTGTTATGATAAGATCTGTAGCCATTTCTCTCAAGTTTTGAGTACAATTTTTTGATCATCTAATAGCACACTCCTTTCTTCTGGAACCCAACTGAATCTTTGTCACATTTTACTTCAGAAATATTCTTTTACATGGGGCAGAGATAGATACTTTGAGTTATGTTTTGTCCCAATCAACACAATCAATTTACAAGACTTGTACAACTCAAATTCTGCTTCTAACTCTTCTTTAATTGTGAGTCAATTCTTCCTACCAAGACATGGGATTTCACACAAGTTTTATTTCCAACAACATGCCCCTTGTTCATTCAATCTCATGACCTGACATTGCCATTACACTGTCACCCTTTTTCTGCAGTTCCCCTTTTAACTCACATCATTCAATGTTTTGACACCACCCTTCACCCTTGGAATCACTTGCAAATTCCAGGGCTTAAACTTCTGAGCAAGTTACTGCAGCTTAATTTTGTATGTATATGCAGTATCTATTCATTTGTATTTTGCATGCAGCCATGCAAATTAAGGCATTTAAGTTGTTTTATCCATTTTCATTGTTAAATTGAGACACTTAACTCCCCATTGTTAGGGATCTAAAACTGTATACATATGTGCTTATTTGATGTATAATGCATTTTTAGCATAAAAAATGGACCAAGACTTTATCCTTTATTAATTCATTTGAATTAAGTACATAATGACCTTACCCATCTCATTTGAATGGTAGCCTGGATCTCTCCTGCAGACTCTAGTTCAGATTTTGAATCCTCAAGAACTCATTGCCACTTTCATTTTGATGATTACAACTGGGATCTAGAATTTGTGGTTGTGGTTGTGGTGTCGATTGTCTGAACTAGATCTAAAGAAACCATAAATTCTACATCAGGACTTCCAGACACATGAGATCAAGGATCCCTGTGTTATGGATAGTATGATGATAATTCATGGTTGATCTGACTTCTGATGTATTATTGTCCACTCCTGTCTGTTGCTTACAGCTTCACAATAATACAGACTTATTTGTTAACCTCCCATATCTTTCTGCCAAATTTTGACTTCTAGAAAAATAAAGCCATTCCTTTTAACTCTTCCCACTACTCTACTCTCATTAGCATTGTTATCCCTTTTGTTGTGTTATGTAGAAGAGGTTCCCTGCTGTGTCTCTGACAAGAAATGCAGTGCTGCATTAAATTTTACATTAAATCTTTTAATGGATGGCTTCAATGTGATACCTTGATTATGTGTATCAGAGGTTAAAGTACAGGAGAAAAAGACAACATACACTGTACTAGATAACTTAAAAGATTTTACTTTCCATCTGATGGTGAATGCAACCTTGATTTATAGGCAAGAAGCCTATGCAAGGTAAATATTATCCATTTGAGAAGGGTCAGTCTTAAGTAATTAAATCCTAAAATATGAAGTTTGCATCTTTATTTATGAGGACTATTAAAATAATCCTTCTATACTTTTTCATTTCTTAAACAATTACACCGTTAAGACAATGGAGAATTGCTATATAAATCCCACTTAAATCCCTCATGACCCTTCTTGCAAGAGTACAAAAAATCCTCTTTTCCTTTTAGGCAGAAGGAAAATACCCAAATCTACTTACACCTAAAACATTTCAGACCTACGACATAGCATGGAATGCAGTAAGTAATTTTTTTTCTCTTGTCTCTGAATTTCTGAAAAGCAGATTACATTCTGCTTTATGGCTCAAGTTACCATTGAACTCATTCATTAATATTAAATTTTAAAACATTTATAATTAAGTCTAATTTTCAACATTAATTCCATCCCCATTTGAAAATTATTTAATAGGCCACTGCTTGGCAAGGTATGAAATAATACTTTGCTTTGCTCTTGGGCTATACATGCATTTTTTTACATTCATCTCACTAACTAGACAACTCCATTAACATAACCGTATTTACAGGGGAAAACAGTCCTTAGCATTAATTAAATTTGCCACTTCTTGAGACTATTAATTAACTTGTGACCCACTTTGTAAGTATCTGATGGCATTCATTGGTTTCCAAAAATAACAGACACATTATGCTTTGTGAGATTGGAATTATGCATAAAATGTCATTACACAAGTTTTCCACTGTCACCTTATAATCAGAAGTATTTATGTGAAATACATTGTCTGAAAAATCAGCACAAACCTTTTATTATCCCAAAAAGGTCATTAGGTGTCACTATCATTGTTATCTGGAAATAGGGTCATCGTTAGCTTTCCACGTCTGGCAGCAGCTCTTTTGTTAGACACAATTTTTTTCCAATGCTATGATTAGGCCACTGTTCTAGGCAAAATTTATGGATTTTACACATTTCCCAAGTTCTGTCTGAGCAGATATTTCTGGTGTTGGATTCAAAAAGGCTTTTTTGGTTAACAGGAATAAGCAATAGCACAAATGGAAGAGAAGAAAAAATGAGAAAAAAAGAAAAGGAAATCTTCATGTCATACCTATAATTATTACCTTGATTGTATAGATTGTGGATAGATCTGAATATAAAAAGATATTAAAAAAATTAAATCTCCCAGTGCTGGTCATGAAAGAATTCAATTTATTTCAGTATCTTAAAGCACATCAGCAGTTTGTAGTTGTATTTCCAAAGGAGCAACCTGTCTTAAGATCTTAACTTAGAGCAAACCTGCAACTAACAGTTTATCCATTGAATCCATTCAAACAAAGATTTTCCTCTCAATCTTGGAGATATAAATTACATCCTGATTTTAGAGAGTATCTTCACATCTCTAGGGCTTTAGGCTTAGCTCATAGACATGCCTTATGAACCCTTTATCTAGAGGGCAGGCGCAAAGAGGTGTTACAGAGGGTTCATGGGTGTACTAAAATCTCAGAGAAGTTGTTTCCTGAAAGAACTTACACTTCTTATTCACCCTTCAAAATGACAATAGCTCAGAAAGCTTATTCAAGCTGCTAAAGAGTGTGATGCTCTACAGATTTTAGGCCAGATGCGTTAACATGCCGTGACATACTTACTACCTTTTATAAACCCAAAAAACCTTCTCAAGTATTTGCCAGCAGATTAACAAGTAACTCTAGTGTATGTCATTAAAATAACTCCCTTGCAACCCCTGGAGAAATTTGTCTAAGCTTGAACAGAGAGTCATGGTACTACTGTATCTTAAATTCCAACTAATACTCCATATCTGAAAAATGAAAAAGGTCCTAGTAGCAATATTTCACACAAGCCCATGCCTATCATTGCATATTGCAGTAGAGATTTTCAAACCAATTTATGGGAGTCATAAAATTCTTTCATTTTCTTAGTAAGCATCTAGACATGACAAAAGCAAGCTATTATTTCAATAACTAAGGAATCTTTCATGAGAAAAATGGGAATTATTCAATATTCTTTTCATATAGATGTGTTCACATGAAATCATGTAGATCTATCCCTTTCTACTTTTTCTATAACCAAAGTCTTATAGCAGGTGTAATCCACCATTGCATTATGAAAATTCATAGAGCTGCAACATTTTGTAAATCAGTGTGTGTGATCTATGTTCAGTCAGTGTCAAATCAGTGTCAAATTTGGTCTGTCAGAGAAATTCTTCTTTGGGGTGGGTATCATTAAAATGACAAAGCTCTTATAGTCATCTTTAGTGACTAAGACACCCTTGCATGCATTGTGTGTATCCTGAAGCAGCTTGCAGTATATGAGATAGACTAGGGTCTAAATGTCATTTGACATAAAATGTGCAGTTATTTCTGTATTTATTTTGTTACAAGATGTAGAGTCATTAAAAAAAAAAAAAAGAGAAAAGAGAAATCAGCTAGCAGATTTTGCAAAAGAGAAGTAAGGAATTATTAATTTTTGTTCTTCAGATAGGAAATTTATCTGCAAATTAAACTTGACAAGTTGTTTCACAAAATTTCTTGGGACCCTGCAACCTTTCTGGGGAATGTGCAGGCTGACTGGCGTCCCCACCCCAATGCCTGCTGTCTCCCTGCAAACCTATGTCCTTTGATGTCCCTTTGAGCTCTACTTTCCTTTCTCAACCTTTTTGTATGCAAAAATGAAAACCTCTCTCAGTTAAGCCACTCCAAAGTCACAGAGAATGGTTGAATAGTGTGACAACAGAAAACTCTTCTTTGTAGATGCATTGATAAAAGAATGGATTTTTTCTAATATTTCACATAAATGTTGCACATCTTCATATACCAGAGAAGTGACATTCAAACAAAAAGAAATTTAAATTCTTGTGAATATAATAAATTGATTATCTCCCAAGATATGTCCAAAACATGAATGAAACATTTTCAATATTAATTCTTCCTTTTAAAATATATCAATGCTTTAAAGCCATCCTTAACAAAATAAAATTAAATATCAAGTTTTCATATAAATCAAAACCAGTAACAGAATAATTGTAGCAGTTTTCCCTGCATAAAACCTTTTCTTTATTACTCTGTTTAGCCACTCATGCCAAAAGAGAAGAGATGTAAGCCATTTTTTCCCAGATTGTAGTGTTCTTTACATCTAAACATACAGAAAGTGCACAAACCCTTAATTTGCTTGGCAAAGTAGAAGAGAAAGAAGTATGATTGCAGCTAGTCTCTGTGTAGACATTGCTAGCAAATTGAGAAAAAAATTGAACAGGCACAGAGATTGCTCTCACTGCTGATCAAAGCAAGGCTGAGGTCCACTGCAGGAATGACAATAGGACCTGTGGATTTCATGTAGATCCCCCCCAAAGATATTTTGGGAGTCTTGGCTCTAAACAAAGAATTCCACAAATCCAAACACATTTGCATTCCTTAGAATTAAGTACACCAACAATAATGAATTGCTTTGCCTCATGGATTCATAAATATTTTCCACAAAAATAGTAGTATTTTCAGATGTGCTACTTTATGGCACTTATAATGTACCTAATGTGTCATGTGTACTACCTCCTCAATTTTGATGGAAGCACAAGTCAAGAAATGTGAAAAGTAGGTATTCTATTTACAGTATATTTCTGCTTCCAACAAATCGCTATTTCCTGATATAATGTTTGCCACCATTTTACTGTGATGTTAAGAAGATATTTTTCCTTTTATCCTTTCCACATTCATCAACAGGTTTGGTTATTGTTGGAGATTTTTCCCTGTTTTCAAGCCTATATCATAAAAAATCATGTCAAATGCTGGTGATTAACAATGAGACACTTCATAGTGAAGCCTCTGCAAAGTAGGAAATTGCACAAACAAGCAGAATTATCTGTCACCACATGATAAGATTTAACTGTAAGAAGCTTCTTGTCAAATACAATTGACAGAACTAGTAATAGATTAATCTTCATAGCAGTAAAAGTAAGCTATAAAACATTGTCTTCTCCTACAATATAAAAGCCTCTCCTTTTAAAGACTGTGATGAAGTGGAGTAAAACAAAATAAAAAAGGGTAGTGGGAGAACCAGTGATGTTTCTTCTTCACTCAGAACACAGTGAACTGTGTTAATATTTTTAGTGTTCACTTCCTGTCAAGATCAATTTAGTTTTGTTGTTGTTTTTATGAAAAAGTAGCATAGACAAAAATGAATCTAGCCACTTTCATGATTTCTGTAAGCTTACTAATGTTTCAAAATCTGTCTTTAATTCTGAGACCTGTAAGCAGCTTTGGCAAAAATTACTTGGTAATTTTTTCATTTAAGCTATTTAAATGTTTCTCTCTTTCTTCTGAATGGCTTAAAATATATTATCTTCCAATGAAAAAGTGCACAATACACTGAAATGCAAATTTAGAAAAGAATTAGATTTTTTGTTGTTGTTTAAGAAGCACCTACTTTTAATTTGTTTCCATTCTGAAATGTTAGCAATGTTTTTCTTCACTTCTTCAGAAGAACAAAATTCCCCAGTATTTTATTAGGCCAAATAGTTCATTTGAAACTCAGCATAATCCTTCTTGGATTACTTGCATTACTTCTTGCATTACTACTTATAACATGTAATAAATAAATAAACAAATAAATAAATAAATAAAATTTTTGTCCTATGTTGTATTTAAAGAACTCTTGAGTGGTCATTTAGTGCATATTTTCTCAAGACATCTTTGATATGCACTTCAAAAGACTGAAATGTCATGTAAGCACGAGAATGTACCTCAATTCCTTCTTATTTCATTAATATAATTTTTATTATCTCACAAGGTTTATTGATGATTCTATATTACTTATATTATTTGTATCATTATTCTTTGATATTACTGAAACATTAAGCGGCAAATGTTTTGTATCACTGAAAAAAAGAAGAATCAACATACTGTAATTTAGATGCTGGAAATTTGAGGTTTAGGGGACATTTTGTAGCCTAGTCTGTCCTTTTGCACACCAGAATAACTCTATAAGACATTCTTGACTTAGTATTTCAGGCAGGAAAAACACCTCCTAGCTCTGGCAAAATGCTTGCTTCTAACTGATCTTTGCAAAATGAAGGAAGTTGCCTAATTTAATTCTTCAGTATTGCAGAATACTGTCATTTTGTAAGTATAAATAATGTATGGACTCAAACTGTTAAAGACAGTGCAGTCTGAAGACTTGAGTGCCAGACTCATATTCCTGGTAACTATTCACAACTTTCCTATGAATCTGCTGTGTGATGTTAAACAAGCTACTTTCTTGTTTTCCTACTTCCTTTACATTAAATAAAGAAGGTCATGAGAAAACATCTACCCCCTTCGAGAAGAATTTTGAAATCCCTGACTATTGGTTTCAAAATTAACTTGAATAGAGCAGAAGAACTATGATTCTTTACCAGGACTTTACTGAACTTTATAAAAGCTGTCTAAACCTCTGGGGGAGCTTTCCTACCTATGCAGGTGTCAGACCTGCCCTCATAAGCACACACATTCTAAATGATACAGGAAGAGCTGTATGAGCTCTGAAGGAACATAACAGAGACAGCATAGGAAGATCCAGGTAAAAGGCTGGAATTACAACTGGAACAGAAATAAATTGAAGAGAACTCTTATCAGAATTTAATTTGATTGTGTCTTACATAGACTGGAACATATGCTTATAAAATTGTACCAGTATGAGCATTTGGTAAACTATGTATGCCATTATATTTTAATGTTGGATAATGCCATTTCTGTGACTATTTAAGGACCTTAAAAAAAGTAAGCAGAAATTTCACAATTATGAACTGCAATTGCAGATCATCAGATACTATCCCTTCTATTTGCATGATAAAGTTCAAAATGAAATCTTTTATACAATAAACAAGTGTTATTTAAAAACTTGTCAAATTTCTAAAACCCCAGGAAGATTAATACTAGTAAGTTTATTTACATGCTAAATTAATTTATTTCCAGCTTATATTTTTTTACGGCAGTATTGTTCTACAGTGTTGAACTCTATCTCCAACCATTGTTCCCAGATAGTAGAGAACAATTACATTTACGCTCATTTTCGTGTTGCTGCATCATATGATTTCAGTCCCCTTTGCCACTGCACTTTGAAATGGTCTTCTCAAATTAACTTTGCACAATTTTTGAAGGTTGACTTTCTCAGTTTTTAAACATTTACTACCTGTCACATAAAGCGGAGTTCAGGTGAGCTCTTATCAGTCCTTTCTGCAAAACCATTGATGATTTCACCAATCAATAGCCTGGTAGCTCCTCATGCTACATTTCCCTTTTAATAGCAGCTTTATAGTGACAACATAATATTAGTCATCCTTCTCTATCATATTCTATTGAACATTCACAGATACGTATTTTTGGTTTCCAGGTTTTTTGGTTAAGGATTAGGTTATCTTTTTGGCTTTTGAACCTTTTTTTCCACAGGTACTTGATATTGCACATTGTTTTCCTAAATTTTATCTGTTTCACATGTTTTCCTGAGGTATTAGAGCTACAACAAATACATAGGCAAGATTGTACTTAGTAGTAGAATATATCCTGCTTGTTTCTTTATAACAGCTCCAAAGAATCCCATAAACTTCTCAGGCTTTCAATGAAAAAATATGTATTTGGTCTCTGATGGACAGGCTGTAATACATGTTTCCTTGCAAGCACTTTTGGAAACAGTGGTTTTATAAGCCAGATAGAATTCTAGCAATTCAGAATGCCAGGGAAAAAAAAAAAAAACAAAACCAAAACCAAACAGAACACCCCAGAAACAAGGCCCCCAAACTACTAACAAAACCCAACAAACCAGCAAAAATTTCTCACAAACAAAAAACAAACCCACAAGCAAAGAAAACCAAAACAAACCAAAACTAAGGCACACATTCCACACATTTAGGTTCCAAGCTGCTAGGAATTCATAACATTTTCAGTCTGAGTCCAAAGATAGTTTGTGTTCTTAAGAACTTGTGAGCAGCATTCAGAGCTTTAGAAATTTATAGATGTGTCTTAAAATGGAAAAAAGGCTTATGTTACACTACTACATTTTATATAAATTTTCTGAGCATCCAAAAATCACCATAATCTCCATGTAAAACAGGTATTGTTTTGCATCCAACATACAATATCACCCCTATCAGGAACCATATGGAAAACAATAGCTTCTTGTTTCTGCTTGTCCTTTCCTATACAGGAAAAGAGGAATTAAGAGCAGGTCCCATTTCCATTTTGTAACACTCTTGCAATAGTCTCTTAGCCCACCAAGGCAATAGTTTACCTCATTCCATTTCCCATGTTCGCCTTTCTGACTAGTTCTGTATGTCATTTCAGGACGTTCTAAGGCACATACATTGTTTCCACATTTCTTCTTTCAATGCTCCAACACTTTTGTACATAAAGTTTATGTTTCCAATGAAAGACAGCATAATTACTGCATCTTCACACAAGTTTAAGAAAAGCCTCCATGTTTCTGAATTTCTGGTCTTTTTGATTTCTTTGTTCATTAATTTTTTTTTTAGAAATTAACAAAGCAAAGAGAAAATCCTAAGTGCTCTTCACATTACCACTTAGAAATTCTGACTTTCTCAATTCTAAATCCAGCATATTCTGCAAACATACAGCACAACCCAGAAAGGAAGCACATCTTTGTGAGTGCTTCCATCCTTTTACATAAACCTTGAATTTCCATCCATGCAAGAATGTGAAGTAATCAATTTTTTTTCTCAGTGTATAAAAAATTAGGTAAGACAAACCTGCAGTGATAAATACCAAATATTTCCTAATGGGGATAACCAACTTGAAGCAGACATTTTTTTTTATATTAATATAAATAAATAAATAAATATTGGTTTGCCATGGGCAGATTTTATTAGTACCCATTGGATTACCTTCCAATTCAAGAAAAACATCCTTTCTAGTATTCCACAAATGTGAGGTTCCTAAATTATTTAAGTTCACCTTTCCTTTAAAAAGCAAATGTTTCTGGTTTAGGATTTATGTATTAGAACCACAGAATTAGGAGAATCAAAATTTTTATTCTTTCCATGCATTTTCTTTCTAACCTGGACATCAAAACTCCCTTTTAATGCCTGTAAAAACATTCACTAACAAAGCAGAAGGAATTTATTCCCCCATGATGGATATTACTGTGAAAACTGTGTCACTAAATATTTATTCCATATTTATAGCTATTGAGAAGGTCATGATAGAAAAATGTCAGGAAGAAATTTGAGAAGAGAACAGAGGGAGGTGAAAGCCATGTTATTTGATTCCTAACTGACATTACTTCCATATCAAAAGATTCCACAAATGAGCTACTGTAGACTACCTAATGATATTTTTACCACATTCCATTGAAACTTAACATGGCCAATGAGGCTTCGTGGTTTCCTGAAAAACCATATTAAATGAAATGTATGGAGCTCGCCACAACCAGCAGCAAGAGTAACTTGTGTGCGTCAAGACGCTCCATGGGTCTCATTTTGCAATAACAGGGAATAGTTATTCTGCTTATAGATTTCTGGCACTCTTTTTATTAAATTAGGTAATTAACTGAGTACCATCACTACTGGAACATACATTGAGAAAACCTCAAGGGAAAATAACTACTTGAGTTTCAGTGATTATAGTCTCTCAAATTGTTTTTAAGTAAATTTGCAGCCCTGAAGTTTTTGTCACGACCTTTTTCCCAGTTGCTATGGAATCAATAATTTTAAGCTTTGCAACAGGGAAATGACTGCGTTTTATGCCATCACAGAACTCAACTACATTCACATCTAACCACACCTGCTGAAAAATCTGAATTAGAGTGCATAGGGTTCATAGGAAAACAAGACAACTTAAACAGTAGTGGGAATGGATACATTTTATGAAAATGGTTTTCCTGAAAGACTGGGACATAAGCCACCAAATTGTTTAAGAAATTGTCAAAACAGATAAATGCTGAGCAATATACTAGATTTACACTGCATAAGCTGAAGTGGCTATATATGAACAAATGAATTGTAACACTAGGGACCTTGTTCTGGGAACTTCTGGACATACCAGTGGCAGCATGTCTACATGCATATTCACTACTGTAAGCCCTAAAACATACCTCAGACAACTGTACTTGTTGTTTGCCATTTCTTTTACTGTTTCATTTCTGGAGAGACAGTAAGACAAAAGTTGAAAATGTAGAAAATCTCATTCTAACAAATAAACAGAAAAATGAGAGAATTTTCTTTATAGCAGCAGCAAAAAATGTAAGTGCATGCCTGCAGTTATCAGAATCAAACCACTCTTTTCAGCGTCTAGGAACACTTTAATCAGGAATATTTTCAGCACAAAGGAACAGCAAGCATGGAAAGGGTTCATGTTCTTTCTGACTGTGAACATTTTTGCTACAGTCTTGTCACATCAGCTGGTGAGAGTGTTCAGGCTTTTGACTCAAATAGGAATGCCATATGGGTCACAAGCTTCCAATCTCTCACTATTTGAAATGTTTTCATTCCAGTAAAGGAAGTTTCCTGGAGGCTATCATGAATAGAAACACGGACAGATTAGCCTCTCGTACGCATAACCACACTTTGATAGAAATAGGGCAAAGTGTGTGAATCTGAAGTGTGCTGAATGGACTTAAATCTGCATCTACAACATCTAATATCATTAGCGACTCCATTGGTGAAAAAACAAACCGCTAAGAAAAATCAGAATAAACTTGTGAAAGGAAAAAATCCCAACAGAATAGCGAATTATAGAAACAAGAATAAATTGAAGCTATATCTTCAGACATGGTTAAAAAATTTAACAATTTCTTTCTCTTCTGTCAAAAGAGAATGTAAACTTACATGTACTGACAACATCATCCCTTTAGTGACACTTGCAAGAATGCTGCTGTAATATCCTACTACTAAGTGTTTTAGGAAAGGAAGCAGCTGAAAATAGATGCATTAAATTCACCTGCCAAAGTGCTGATTTTTCATATAAAAATGTCAAGATCTTGCACTACAGCCAAATGACTCCATAGTGATATCTAAATTGCCAATCACAAATAATTGCAACATATTTTCCCATGATTTTTTCTTTTTCTTCTTAACATAATGAACATTTGTAAAGATTATAAAATAGCTTAATAGACTATCGCAAAATTTCTTCTCAAATCATATTCTTTACAGAGTGATTTAGTGTGAGTTCTGGATTTGATTAGGTCAGAAAGGGTATTACCACTGGGTTAGATAAAATATGCATAAATGAGCCCTTTGTTTGCACTACCTCCTTACAACAGGCAGACTCTGAGAGAGTCATTACTCCTTTTGATAGCTCTCCAGCAGAGGTAACCTTTAAAAAAAAACAGTGGAGAAATGCAACGACTGGTGCTCCTCGCTGTCAGAAAGGTTCTCTAGGCAGTGTTTCAGCACTGCCTTTTGCCTCTCTTTATAAAGAGGGGTCTGGAAAGAAGAGTTGGCATCACCCCTGTACATGATGAGATTGAGAGGGACCTGGAGACTGAATAAGGCAGGTGCAAAAGCAAATATTTCTCTGCATCTGCAAAGAGAAAAATATTAGCCAGTAAGGCTGTGAAAGAGATTTAAATTATAAGAAAATAAAGCAAAACATGGCAAAATACATGTCAGAATGAAGATGGAGTTGCCATATGCGAACTGCAGGCTTGTTTTATTTTTTACTAATTAGCAAAATGGCCTTTAGGAATTTCTAGCAAACTGTCTAAGGAAAATAATCTTAAACAAATGAACAAACCAGCCAAACTGAAAAAAACCCAATCAAAAAGCCTCATAGTAAAGAGTATCCTGAGCAACACTTGCAGAAAAGTGATGCAAGTAATTTGCTTTGGGATGTTCTTTCCCTTCCAACCGGAGCATCTTTTTCTCCAGCATGTGGAAATTATATGCCAAAGGTCTAACATATATTTGAAATGTAGTCTGGGAAGGAGGAACACTGAAATGGAATATTTCTAGTTAAAAAATCATACTGAAACAAAACAAATTTTTAAAAATTGTTATAAGTTTTTTCATTATTATGACATCAACATCTTAGAGCTGGTAGAGTCCTACAGACATTAAGTTCCATGTGAATGATAAAGAGGGGCCTGGGAAGATAGGCATGCCAAACATTGCTAATTAGTTCTATCTTAAAATAAACAGTATCCAAAACCAGCAAGGGGGTGGAGTATGTTCTGTGTTGTGTGCATGTGTAAACATATTGAGTCACTAATATTAGTGGCTGGTCACTGCTGCTACAAATCTTGAACTGCAATTCCTTATTCAAATAACCTGACCATACAGTAACTATTGCAAACAAAAAAAAAAAGAATGGAGAATCCAAGTGAATCTTAGAATGGCTTTCCACCATAAAAAGCTAGACTGAAACCTTAGAAGCAAGAGGCTCTTAAGGAAGTCAAAAGGTATCATATGTACTGTCAATAAACTGCTTTTTACCTACCAGCTTGGTCTCAGGGGGTGATAGAGGTGAAAGGGTTTCAGAAAGAAGAAGTATGAGTAAGTGTATGGGCACAAAAAAAGAAAAAACAAAACATATGGTGGAGAAATGCAAATAAAATCCACAGTTTAAAATAACACCCAAAGAAAACAGACAGCTGGGGAAAATAAAGAAAAACATAAATCATAAATACAATATTCAAGAAGAAAAAGAAAACTCTCTAAAGAGAAAGTTATTTGTATGCTGGGGTTTTTTGTTGTTTTTTTTTTTTTTTAATCAGGTTCAAGGCTGCCTATCCTTTTCAGAAGGTTATTGTAAGTATGGTATGCCAAGTTCTCTGTCAAATGCTACCCAAACTAGTTAAGCTGAACTACAAACTGATTAAACTAGGAAACCACTTATATCTGGTAGCTGAGGTGAGACTCTAAATATGACAAATAGACATTATGAGAACTCCTATTAAGGAATGGCTGTAAAATACTATTTTTAAAAAAAATATAAAAAAGGTGGCAGGCATACTTCAAAATATTATGTCATTTCAAATAGACTCTACATGATTTGCAAATAGCAGCACTGTTTTACATAAACTGACAAAGAAAATTCATGCTTAAAATTTTTATATTTGACGTTTAATACGTGTTGTGTAGAGATGGAAAAGGTATATGAATGGAGAAAAGAAATAGAGGAAAAAGTAAGAAAGTTACCAAGGCCCAAATATAGAGTCAAATTCCAGAATGCAGATCTATGAATTTCCTGCTTTGTGGGACATAATGAACAAAATATAGCAACAAATCATATGTATTTTCTTGTACATAAAATAATCTGCTGTCTTTCTTTACTTCTTTTTACACTCATGGATTACACCCTGTCTTAAAATTCAGAAATTTTGTTTTGTCTAGTTATGACTGCTATGAGAAGTAAAAGACTTTGAAAGTCACAGTTCATGACCCATAAACAGTGAAAGGTGTATGGTAAGCTTCAAATGATGATAATTATTTGCCTTTTCTCTTGGCCAGGCAGTAGTAGCAGTGCACATGATAAAAGCTGGTATATCTAGTCTTGTTAGAGAGATTCTATTTTCTTTGAAACAGGAACTTTCCAGACACTGGTACTTCAGATGCCAGCCAACCTCTATTAGCAGATAGCACTGTGAAGCTGCAGGCTAGGTAGAATCAGAATAATGACTCTTATGATTGGCGCTGTTAATGACTTTTTCCCTGAGTTCTTGTTCTGGCTAGTATTTACTATTTTGCTCTGTCTTCTCTGGCATTTTGCATGTTACACGGCATCAGTGAACAAAAAAAAAGTTTGAATTGCAGAACACTAGTTTTGATCTGACAATTTTCTCTAAAATTTCTTTATGAATCCATGGAATTCCTTTTCTTAATAAGCCTGCCAACCACACAAAGAATGTCTTGATATTGGACTAGAGGTAATACATGAAGACTAAACTCCATAGGAAAGCAAAGAACCTAATTATCTTTTCCTTTGCTTTTAATAAATAATCACTTTGGTAAAAAGAAGTCTAGAGATATTAGTACCTCTATAGCAATGAAGGTACACAGTAAGTTTGTGCTTGAATGTTACAGAACTCCTTCTGAAATTACTACAGCTATGTGTATTAAAGGTGGAGTGCCATTAATGGCTCTTCATTTTATCTACTTCTAGCCATGCATAGGTGTTCAGTCTAATCTTGTTATCTAAGCAATTTGCAGTCAGTAGAAGTTAAATAAAGAGTCCTGTGTAGGTGTCTTAAATAGGGTGGGGATAAACTAACAGCTAGAGATGCCTCACTTTTTTGAATGACAAAAGCAAAAAGAATTAAATAGCTTGACCAGATGCCAAATCTTAGACAACTGAAGTGAATATCACACTGAATATCTACACTAAACAGGAAAAATTAAGGTGAGGAGTCAATATTTCTGTGACTAAATTTGTTTTAACTTAGTGAGAATTCTTTTCCCTCTTCCACATCCCTTAAAAGAGGAAAAAAAAGCCCTGTGCACCTTATGTTTCAACCATTGCTTTTTATAACAATAATAAGTTTACATGTGGAGTCTGTTTTGAGAATCATCTTTCTTTTTTTACTGAAAAAGTTGGATTCTGCCCTAGCCATGCAAACTCCTTTGTTACTCAGTGATCTTATTCACACATTTTGCAATGCTGCAAAAGCTCAGCATTACAGATCAGAACTGCAGAGATAAGTCTGGAGTCTTTGAAGATTTAAAGACTCTTTGAAAATATGGTCTGGTGACTCCTTTCCAGAGCCCACTGGGGTCACTGTAAATTTTTGTATGTATTTCAAAAGCCTCTGGATCAGATCACACCCACTCCACCTCCCATATACATAACTATGCTTATTTCAGAAAAAGTTTTGTAATATGAGATTTAAGGAAAACTTAAATTGACCACACAGAGATCCTAATGTCCCCAGACTGCCTGCTTAAACTGAGAATATATGAGCTCCACCATGTTTCTATACTGAAACTGGCTTTGTTATTCCATGGTAGAAGGAAATGTATGTTTAACATTCTGCAGATGTCTATGCAATGCTTATCTGCAGCCAGAATGAATAATTCTAAAAGGCTGATGTTTGAACACATACTACAGCAGCAGAATTAAAGGTGAAAGTTCAAGTGCTGCAATTTCAAACTATTGATCAATGGTAATTTTTGGCACCCCTAGGTTAGTGATGCTGGCATATGGCAAACAAGCAAACCATGAAGGTTAAGTATGAATCATCATTACAAACGAAACTCACCTTCTTCAGTTTTCTTAGATTTAAAAAAGTTTTGCTGTTAAGTGGTCTTTCTCCTGCATGCTTCTGTGCACTGCAGCAAAGCATATCTTGTAGACCAGGTCTTCTGAGCACATCAAATTAGAGAGAAGGTTGAGAAAGAAAGCTGTTTGTTCTTACTGATTTGTCAGATAACCCAAAAAGAGAATTATTTACATATTACCACTACACTTTATTATATCAGGGATGGCTCAAATTTTCTCCCATTCATCCTTACACTCTGCAAATTGTCATAAAAAGACAAACTGTCATAAAAACCCTTTAACCAACAGGGGTTTTTTGCTTATTATTCTAGAAATTATAGAAAGAATACTGTTTCATAATAAACTTACTTAAGAAACCTCATTTAACTAAAAATAATTTGGTTAATACTCATTGAACAAGGATATTAAGTCTGTTATATGGAATGGTGGTGCTATGTCATTATTATTCATGATTGATTAATTCACTAGGATCACATTTAGGAACACTCCTTTCTGCAAATTCCTATCCTTTTGAACAGCATATAAGATCTGGGTTGGGCTCATTGGTAAGAATTTCAAGCATAATTCTACTGTTTCCAAATATTAGGAGGGAAAAAATATTTTGTTTTCTTACACTACCTCTGTAGTTTTATTACAAGCACTAGTTTTATTCACTTTGTACTCTAATGATCTATATATAGAGTAAGACAGTTGTTGATCTGTATGAAAAAAACAGGCATACCATTCATTTTATAAGAACATAGCCTGCAATAAAGTATTGTCAAAGCTATTAACTGGCCATATGCTTTGTACTTAATTTACACAGTTCTATGTAAATAACAGACTGTGATTTGCCAGACTTTCTCTGCCTGCAACTTTCTTTTATTTGGTTTACATGTAACTGCAGCTTCTCTGAATGAGCAGGTGTCTACGACTCATTTGTTTTTCTTTTGTTTATCTTTGTATTATAGAATTTTAGAATCATAATATAATTTTTATGCACATAACATTAGTAAGCAGTTATTTCATGTATTGTGAGGTATTTGTGACTCTCACATGGTATTCTAGTGTAGAGAAATACAGGCCTGGATATCAGAAGACTTAAGAAGAGGAGACACAGGGCAGAGCACCGAGAAGTGCAGACACAGGGAGGTAAGAGATGAGCACAGTCTGGCCGCAGAGGCTGAACAATTATAAACAACTCAGCCTTGGTCAGTTAAAGAAATACAGACCTGGAACTGCACAGAACTGCATTTAGGAGTTATAAGCAGAACACAAGACTGATGTCAAACATACTGGAAGTTACTACGCATGGCAAATCTGGGTTTAACCTGGAGCTTCAGATTAAAGAAGAAAGAGCAATGTGTGAAAGTGTGCAGGTAAACACACAAAAATGACCCCTCGTGAATCCTAGAGACAGGAAGGAACCATCAACAAGAACGCCACATTCCTCCTGCTGATGAAAGACTCTGGATGCCAGTGACTCAAACCTCTAACACCACAGCCCAGGGAAGAAGGGTGAGCTCATCAGGAAAAGATACAAAACCTAAATGCATGTATAACAATTTGAAGTACATTTCTAGTGTTTCTTTATTTAACACATCAGTCTGAACTAAGAATGATTAGATTCTGAAGATTTCCATTATATGAACAATAAATCATTTCCATTCCTTAAATATATACCAGGTGTGCTGCCTTTTCCTATAAAGAAATTTGGAGCATAAAAGCTTGTGGCTAAACAGTGCCCTGATTAAAGCTGAAGATATTACCTTACTATTTATTTTTAACAAAAAAATAATAAGACATACCAATAAGACTTGATTTTGTCTTAGGTTGCAATGCAAGATAGAACCATATGTATTCTATTACCATCTGTTAAAACCAGGTAGGGCAATGTTTATCTCTTCCACGGCCCATCCTCCCTCCAGGGGGATATCTCCTGTTAATGGGTCATTGAGTCTCACTCAAGTAAAATTACATCATCCCATTGGGAGATGCTCCACCCAGCAGGAGGACCCAAGCATTCCTGCCTGGATATAATCTGATAGTCAGAACACCAAGGCAGACTGTTTCCACTGAATTCCCAGAGGAAGACTGGACCCATCACACCACTGCTAGACCTTGAGAGGAAAACTACACCCTTCTACTGGATCATCTCTGCTCCAACAGAACCACATATATCACTCTAGGAGGACTTGATTGTACTGCTACCAACACCCTGACCAACAGGGTGTCAGGTTGTATTCTGACACTGTCAGTGTTTTTCGTTTGTTTGTTTGCTTTTTTTGAACTAGTACATTTTCATTTCAATTTTCCTAGTAAGGAACTGTTATTCCTATTCCCATATCTTTGCCTGAGAGCCCCTCAATTTCCAAATTATAATATTCAGAGGGAGGAGGTTTACATTCTCCATTTCAAGGGAGGCTCCTGCCTTCCTTAGCAGACACCTGTCTTTCCAAACCAAGACAGGTTTCTAGGAAGTTAATTTCACCTTAGAAACATCTCAGAAATGATTTGATAATTTTTCACTTGTTTTACAATCATCATGCTTTAGAGGAAAGATATGCTGTCACAACATAAACATCCAAATATAATTTGAGAGGAAAAAATACCTTTAAACATATGTTGAGTGGCTTTATTTCAGAGTCACAAATGAAAATGGGAAATTTTCCTTTTACCTAAACAAGAAACATGTACAAGTTATAATTATGAAGTAACAGAAGTGAGTTTAATATGTGTCTAAGAGAATTTTCAGCTGCAATTTATATTTCAAATCCCCTCTGGGAGTTTTAGGGCAGTTCTGGGGGTTTGGTTCTGGTTCTTTGTCTTGGTTTTGAAAAGAAGACAGGTATCTGCTAAAGAGGGGCAGGACCTCTCTTGGAATGGATAATTCAAATCCCCTCCCCTCTAATTATTATAATTTAGAAAATTAAAATGGCTCTCAGGCAGAGATATGGGGATAGGAATAACAGTTCTTTACTAATAGCTATAACAAGGCAAACAAACGACAAAAACTACAGCACTAATAGTGAACAGAACCAGGGACCTTGACAGGGCTTGGTTTCACAAAACCCGGGGCAGTCTGGTCTCTGGGGACTCCAAAAAAAAGGTACCAAGCTGGAACGGTGAGAGATCCCGGGCTGGTGGATCGGATGAAATCTAAAGCTCCGTTGGTGGTCACTGGAGGGCAGGGATGTTTGGCAGGGAGGGCAGTGCGGGCCTGCAGTGCAGAGCAGCTCTAAAACAGCGCCGAGGCAGTGGGACAGAGTTGAGCAAACTCCAGGAGGGCAGCAAAAGGAGAACTCAGGAGTCCCCTTGGGCACACGAGGGGAATGAGGGTAGCTCTCCTCACGATCAGATCCGGGTGGTGCCAATGAAAAACCCACGCAATAACAGCAGCCCCGTCCTCTCCCGATGCAGAGCACACCAAAAATGGAGCTGCCCCCTCTTGGATCTTGGTTTTGATAGCCTTCCAAGATTGCGGATGTTTCTTTTCTTCCCAGCCCTGTGCCAGAAGAAGGAGTCAGGATGCGTCCATTTAGGTTTCTCAAGGTTGTTTATTTCTTCTTATCTAGTACATTTTGTTCTCACTCGGCTTGGGTGCTAGCTACACCGCTGCCCAAGGCTGTCTGCCCTGCTCATGGGCGGTCGTAATCTTTTATACTATGTACTACGTGCTAGTTGCTTTTACTATTATACCAGTACCTATCACTTTTATTAAACAGTGCACTTTCACCCTAAACCAATCCAAAAGTGCCACCATCACAGCAGAAGATGGAGGGCAAGAAGAAGAAGCAGAAGGACAGGGACACGCCCAGATTCCTCCATCTTTCCTCCTTGAACCTCCATTAGACCCCTAAATTCTATATCTACACAAGGTGATAAAATAATACTGTTCTAATTGGACTCTCGTGGTTGGTCTCTGGACCCTTGCCAGGGTCTCGGATCACCCAGGCACTCAGAGAGATGTCCTGGGTTCCGACAGCCCCCCAGCCCCGTCTTTCTCCCTGCCCCCTCTCCAAGAGAAACTCCCAGAGACAAAGAGTGTCCCAAGTGCTAGGCTCCATCCCTTTGTTTCACCTGAGCACTGATAAGTATCCAGTAATTAGCTGCCTCGAAACCCTTGGGAAAAAATTCTATAGGTGACAAAAAAAAACAAGAAACAAGCCTAACCCCCAACATTCTTCTTTAAGAATTTTATGTGACATCAGCAAGAACAGTTATTGACTAAAGCTGCAAATGAAACCTGGGATAAAAAACACTGTAAATGGGAAATTAAAATAGTAATGTTTTTTCTTTACAAAGTTCCATCAGGGAGTAGGGGAGGGAGGAAAAAAGATAAGAGAAAAGGGGAAAGTAAGTATTTTTTCATATACACAAGCAGATACATCTTACACAGTTTTTGTGTTTTAAGTAAAATAACACCAATAGTAGCAAAAAAAGTGGATTTTTACTGGATAAAAGTCACACTTTTTCTTGTAATGGCATAAGCATGGATGCAAGAAAGTCAAAGCCCAAATTTTCAAAATTTTCTAATAGCCAGTGCATTCATCATACTTACATGACTCTTGAAGTCTCTGGTGTCTCATGTGCCTTAGTAGTGTTCTTTTCCATACGTGTACTTTATTTTCCTTAATTTACAAGTTCAGTTTGAGTATAATCAGAACACCTCTGGTACATTTACCTAATGAGTATGATAATATAGCTTTGAGGTTGTACAGCTCTATCCAGAAAAATAAAAATAAAATACATTAAAATAAAACACAAAAAAAAATCAAAATGTTGAAAAGACTGTATCCTTTCCAGAATTTCAGATACACCTAACATAACTTATTCAGTAACCTTTACCATAGGCATATAGGAGAAGTAAATTGGAAGTTATTTTTAATCTCTGTGGAGTTATTTAGGATAATTTTCTTCCACCTCTTGGGAGAAAGTTCCTAGCAATTTGTTTTTTCTGCTTTAACTCTTTTACCTTTTGAAGGCAGAATTTTTTTTTTTTTCTTTTCATTAAAATCTTTAACCCTCAGGGATTCAGATCCACAGTTTTCCTGTCTTTGAATGACTTCACTACTGTATTTTAAAACTCTCTGAGAAGAGGAAGTGGATTGAGGAAATGTTTTCTCCTACATCACTACAGAAGTGTACAATGAGGATGACATTAAATCCAGAAGGCTCTTATGCCAAAAGAGGGCCACGTCCATTGAAAGGTAGAGTCGCATACACTTCTTCCCCTCCTCTGTCATTTAGTTACTTAATTCATGCAGTGTAGAACAAAAATCATCTGTGACAATTTGTACCTTTAGGCTCCTGCAAGCCTAAAAGTTAGCATATAGTGGTAAAAAAAAAAAAAAAAAAGTTTATTAAATAAAGGAAACAAGAAATTAATCCCTACATGTCCCTACCGTGGACATGTGTTCTAGCTCAAAATTATGCCACTAAAGAAGATGTAGTCAATTATGTGCAAGCAATTTAGGGATCTAGGTGGAAGCCTCCAGTAGATACCTTAACTTATGCAAGTCCATTTCTCCCACTCTACTGGCTTTAGTTTGAAAATTCTACTTTCACACCTGGCTAACTACATGAGGTCCTACTCAATGCAATGCACAAATCCTTTAATTTTTACACACAATGCTACCTGAACAGAATTCTAGTTGCTTGAAACACTTTTTCCAAAACCACACGATGCTTCAGCAGAATCATGAAAATAGTGGCTAACAGACTGACAAAAGCTAAAAGTAACTGCTTCTTAGACGAAATTCTTGAGTATGCTTACCCATTTTTCTGTGTGATCTTCCCCACAGATACAAAGAAATAGATTAAACACGTGAAGAGTTAGCAAAGATAACAGCAGTCATCTTACATTGTGTAGGATGACTATGGAACCATACGTTTTATTGCAATTGATATAAAACCTCTCCTATTGTCCTGCAGTGAACCAAACAGTTGTGTCAAAAAAACCCTGTTTTCAGTGTTTTTCATCCTTTCACTAGGAAACAGCCTAAAGCCAACTCTCTCTTCCATCTCTATCTGAAGCAATCAATAGAGAGAGCACAGCTCCCACTCTTCCTACACATTTGGAAGCCTATATACAACATAATGTCAAATTCTTCAGAAATTAAAGCAGGCACTCAGTAAACACAGACTATAATGTGGAAACTCGTTCTTGTTTAAAGTATTCTGGAAGACTGTGGTTTCAAACAAAAAAAAAAAAAAGAAAAAGGACAAAATAAAATATAATTGAGAAAAAGTGGAGGACAGGGAGGAAAGAAAGAAAAAAAAATCAGTATCCCTGGTTTTCTTTCCTGTGACCCAAAAAGTCCCTTAGGAGTGAGATAGGAGTATTTCTGTCTGCTGTACTTTAAAATCATCCAGAAACTGAATGTTTTATAATATAAAGTGACTCCCTAGCCCTAGTTGATGAATGACTATAATTTTCCATGGGACATCCTGAATCATCCAACTTGCCACAGCAAGGAAGCTCTCTAACTCTGAATTGAAGCTATAATTCTAAAACGTAAAAGTCCACTGTGGAAGGGTAACACATTGGTCATGAATCCTTGGCATTTAGGCACTGTTGAAGAAAGAAAACTCAAACAATAACCAAACACTATTTATTTACAGAGAAAAGGATTCTGAGTGAGCTTAGTCATTTTAATGCTGAGCACAAAGCCCTAACTGGGGCCCAAAATAAGATTTACAACAGGAAGAAGCAGGATGCAGGAGTAGGCAGTACCACAGACCTCAAATATAAAAGCATTATCAAGGATAGATAACTCCAAACAGGTCAGATATAATGACCTATGTTAATAACACAGAAGTCAGTTTATTTGTCTTAAAACCCAGTGAGAAAATTTCCACTCTCTTTCTTCCCTAGAAATAAGAATTTGAAAGAAAGAGGCTAAAATAAAGGGATCATTGGATATTAAAGTGATATCATCAAACTCTGACTGTTCAGGATGAAAAGGTAGTTAATACTTCATGTATTAAAGACTGCAAAGCTCTAGCATCAGCAAACCAAATAATGTTAAAAAGCAATATCATTCTTAAGTGAAACTTGTTTTGGAGATCACAGTGGGACATACAGTTGTTACTTAGTAAGTAGACTAATGTCTGACAGACAACAAGAATAATGGCAATGTTTTTTAAGATAGAAAATAAAGGTGAGGACTAGTGTTGCACCGAAGGTGACAAGTGCAAATGTGTAATCAAGATAATCTTGTGAGAGGAGCGAGGTGTGGTATAGTTAGGTCACTTGACTATCTTATTGAAGATCTGAGGTTTTTTGCCAGAGCAAGCAGACTAAAACTTCTATGCCTTGACAGCTGCTGAAGGCCCTATAGATACGAAATATGCAGGACAAGTACCAAAATCTTTCAGTGCTTCAGTTTCTACTTCTACAGTAAAAAATGCCGTTTCCTTTACCTCTTCCCAAATCTATAACTACACCTGTGACCATATGTGTGTCTCTGAGATTCATGCTCATGTTTGTTGCTGGCTGGACCTACAAACCAGAATGTGGTAGCCACATCCTTTAGTCTGGTCAGAAACCCCCAGCAGCCAGACAGGATTGTTTTAAGCCAGAGCAGTTAGATATATTTCCTATAAAATTGCATGGAAAATCCCAAGTCCGCTCAATTCAGTGACAGAGATGTTATCACGTGGGTTGAACCAGGATTTCACTATTCATATGTACTAATCTCATACATTTCCCATTAATTGAAGAATCTTGAAATCCACACAGAATTAACAGAGAATAAAAAAAATGCTAGTTTAAGTGGATGCAAGTTTTTTTTTTTTTCCAAGTATTAGAACAGTGGTCTTTTTTGACTTCCAGCCAATTGGCCAACTGGATTTTATTAATTCACAAAATAAATGCCAGCTTCAGTTCGGTGAGTAGTGAATACCCCAAGATCCTGGCAAGCGAGTCACACTTGGCAGATTTTCATACTCATCAAGCCAAAATGAGGCAAACGAGAAAACAAACACCAAGCCTGCTTCTTCCCAAGTATCAACCCAACTTTCAGGAGACATAAGGTGTTGTTATAAATTATGAGCCCTTATCTAGCATGTTCAAAATACAGTTGCAACTAGAGATATGTGGTTGGACTGGCAAATACTCATTCCATTTCCATTTGAGGGCAATGAGAAAACCCTATTTTCCTAACTGTCAATAACCTCATAGCCAACTCTATAAATAAGCACCAAATGGATTTTATGGGATGGTTCGATTTCCATTAGATTCCATCTTCAAGTATTAGTGATGTCTGATTTGCTTATTTTTTCCTTCCAGCAAATGGCATCTACTAAGAAATGTAGACTTGTGAGAATGCTGCACTTTAAATGAAAAATTAACTGAAGGTGAAACCCTAACAGCAGCTTTTATGTGACATTCAAGGCTGCATTCCAGCAAGGATCATTTTAACTTCACTACTGTAACAGGGACTAAAACTGTTTCCTGAAAGTAGCACTACAAAGCATTTTAAATAATAACTTGACCCTTTATCTTCTGTAAATTTGCCAGGATGTAATTTGATTAGCCTAGAAAAAACCCAGCACTATTCCTGTCTACTGGAAAGATACAGGATTAAAAAACAGGCTAACAATTCTCAAAGTGGATCTGTGCAATTTCTGCTGTAACCCATAAAGCGTAATAGATGATTTTTAAGGAAAGAAGAGCATTGAAAATCTACATGGAAGATACACTAAAAATTACCTTTAACATGTCTTCTATTAATTACATTTTAAAAAATATGTATATTAAATGGAGAAAAGGTATTTCCATAATTTTAATTACATGTCCTTACTTCAAAGGTGATATCCAGTATGCAATCTAGCTTATTACCAAAGAAAATCAGTATATGCAATATTGAGCAGTTTCTCAGTATATACTGGTTTACCTGTAAAAAATTAAAATATGGATTCCGAAATATGTTAAATTTCCAGTGAAGTACTTCAATGGCTTAACTACTATAACTACAGAAGATCCCTGCATGCATTACTGTTAAGCTAATTTGTTTGAATAATATCTAGTAAGTAAATCCAGAAAAAATAGTAAGTACCTTCAAGACCCAGACATAGTATTTTCACATCTCTCATGGACTACCATTTGGGTAAGACTGTGGTTTTACACTGAAAGTGGTTGAGCAAAAATTTGAATACTTTCACCTTATGTTTCAGGTTGAGCGGAACAATATGACTTATCTTTTATCTCTCAAGTCTGCAGGTGATGCTGTAAAGAGAAACATCTGTAGATTATTCTCTTTCCCCTTTTTTGTTTCCACTATAAGCAACATTTTTGGTGCATTTCAGTGGTAATGTGGATCCTGTACAAAGGTGGTTCCAGAGCATTCATATCTCGAGTTCCTGGAATGGGTAATGTTATCACATGGAAAAATATCAGCAATATGAAGTTTTCTATTTTTTTTCCCCAGATCAATCTCCTCTGGTTGGAAAGAGTTTACATATATCAAAACATATAGAAACTGAAGAAAGTATGTGGAATTTTTCACTGACTACATATATGTTCATCTGTATGTACACAAACACGTATGGAAATTTGCTGACAGAAACTGTTTTTCTGTTCATGAAGCTTAAGTTTTGCTTCATCTGGGGAAAAAAAAATTGCTGTGTCCAAAATATTTTGTTCAGAGATTGATGCTTCTAAATAGATTAATTCATTCTATACAGGTAGTGCATGAAGACCATATTGGAATAATTCAAGGGAAATTAATGTTAGAAACCTAACATTGGAAAGATAAGAAAGCTTGTCTTAGACATATGATCAAACATTTCATCATTTCTTATAAAGTACGTTTTAGTAGGTTGGCATCAAGCTGCCACACAGGTGCTTGGACAACAGCATTCACAGGTTTAACTTTCAGTTATGAATCCCTGTCTGTTGAAATTTAGTGCAGATAACAAGAAACTCAACTCCTCCAGTGGCCAGGTAAGAGATGTACAGTCATTTGGATTTGGAATTTTGAGTTTTCTTTTGGTTCATTGGTTTGGTTTCATTTTTATGGGATTTTAATGGTGGGGGGGGAAGGGTGTTTAATTGTCATCTCTTTTACATATACTTCTGGGTCTTAGTTTTCCTGTACAGGGTAGTATATGCTTTATGTTATAAGATCTCAGAGTCATAGAATTTTTTTTCTTTTTTTTCTCTCTCAGTACTGAAGTATGATGCATGTCACATATGCCGCAACTGGATGAACATAACTAGATCAAAACATGAGTCACTGCATTAATAGTTTGCTTCCAGGCATTACAGCAGTATCTTGGAAATTTAAATGCATGCAATCAACCCTACCAACAGTCTTTAAATGCATGCAAACAACCCTACAAACAGAAAAACTTGTTTTCAGTCTAAACTGTGTTACTGTGATACTGCACAGTTACAAGAGTCTTGAAGACAGATTAAAAATGAGAAATTTGAAAACTGCTTTTCCATATTCTATCAACAAATCTACAGTAGTCTATATGAAAACCTGTTATGCCCCACCTTGTGTGTACAAAAACAAACCCTGCTGTATTTACCTGTAACATTCCACATTCATGCTGGAATGAGAACAATATTTGACTCTTTAAGGAGACAGAGTAGGGCAGATGTTCAATGACTTATTCTTTTAGAATAAGTCAAAGTTATCCTACTTGAAGTTTTTTCATACTTACACGTGATAAATTTTAAGCTGCACTTTGTGTTGGGTGTGCCTTATACAGACACAGTTTTCCCCACAGCTGCCCTCACAGTGCCACCACATGGGTGGCTGGAAAGTGCTGGTAACACACCAGTGCTCTGGCTGCAGCTGGGCAGCACCAGCACAGCGTCAGCCCAGTCTCTGCAGTGCTCCCCCACTAGGGAGGGGGTGGTCAAAATCCTGGCAGGAGACAGAACCAGGACAACTGACCAAAACTGACCAAAGGGATACTCCATAACCTGTGATGTCTGCTCAGATATAAAAGGTAAGAGAAAAGAGGAGGAAAAGGGGTTGCATTAATTATTTACAACATTTTCCTTCTGGAGTACCACTTGTGGTAAAGTCCAGCTTCCCAAGAAGCAGCCGGACATTGTTTGCAGATGGGAAGCATAGAATAAATCTTCTGACTTTTTTCCCTTTGCTTGCACTCACATGACCTTCACTTTTGCTTTTATAACCTGCCTTTATCTAGATCTGCAAGGGGTTATTTCCATCTTATTTTCTCTTACCCCACCTTTCATCCTACTGAGGGAAATGATAGAATAGCCTGGTGGACACCTGGCATCCAGCCAAGGTCAACCCACCACAGTCTTAAAAATGTGTAAATGTTTGATTACAATGGGATCTTCCCAATTTTGAAAATACTGCTTCCTGTTAGTGAAAGCAAAGAAACCTGAGATACATTCAGCTAAGGGTATTTCTTACTGTTTTACTTTTGTTTCAATACAATTTGAATAAAATTCCAAAGGTTCACTGTGGCTGAAGTGAAAAAATCAATATTTTTATCTTCAAAAAGAAATCTGAAATCTCACTTTCCTAGCTAACTGCAAAAAAGAAGTTTATAGGAAACTAAAATTAGATAAAAGACAAAGTTTGAAAAATCTTTTTGCAAAGAAAATTCCAAACCCAAATAATTTATTTTTATATCAAACCTGACTCTTGTATGAATATGTTTTAATCAAGTTGACGAAAAGTTATTGTGAAATCAAATGAATGCTGAATTTCAGGGATAATACCTGAGTGATAATCATAGGGAATTTAAAGATTTTCTGCATAGATATTTAAAGCTTCAAGGACCATGGGACTGAAAAATGAGACCAAAACAATCTTGATGAAAATAAAAAGTTCATGGGGTAAAAAGAGCCCCTTTCTCAGTATTTTATTGGAGGATAATGTACCCAATAGGTAACAATGTGCATCCCTCATTGCTATGGATATCAATCAGCAATTTTTCATAAAGACTGAAGTAAGAGAATAATGAAATTGTTAATGCACAGAAGTGCATTTACATATTTAATGTGTATAAATGTTTAATGTTCATATTGATACATTAATGTAATAATAATTTTTTTTTCTTTTGAATTATTTCTTTAACTGCATTACTGGTTGACTACTATTTACTAGGAAAAGGTTAATTGTTACAGATGATGCTCTCTTCTGCTTAGTTCTGGAATCTCTCTTCCTCTCTCTTGCAACTGTTTTGATATATCGAATTTTATCTTACAAATAGATCTAATAATCTGATCAAAACATATTCCCAATTTAAACTCATGATGGCAAAGCACTGTGCATATGTGATCAGCTGTATTCCTCACCATTTAGTCTGTGAGTGTGTACAGCTATCATATTCATCAGCATTCACAGTCAATGGCTTTGAATATGCAAGCAACACTAAACTGAATAATTTATATTTCAGTTTTCTGAAACAGAGAGAAGAAAAATATGTGAAAACTTAAAATCTGAAGGATAATAGGAGCAGATGTCTGATAGAATGCCTTTTCTATAAATTAGATACTATATGGTATGACCAAAATTTGGGATGCTTCTCTGTTTCCGCATCATATTGGAAAACTTGTGTATTTACAGTGGTAGGGTATTTCCATTTATTTTTATTATGTGCCTATTCCTTAGTGTTATTCATTTTTCAGTGTAAATGAGACTAAACTACATAGCTCTCCGGGTTATACTAATCATCAGAAACCTAGTCATGAAAAATCCATCTGCAATGCATTGAACTCTGCAGTAGAAATTGTATGCTATTGTCACATGCTTTCTCAGCTGCTCTGTTAGCACAGAGAAGATAAATTTATTTTGAAGTTCTTATTTGGGTTTTCACTGTCTTTCCTTTAAATTCAGAAGAGACTAGACTTTCAGCAAACTTGAGAGTGGTAGAAACCAAGCATGGCCCAGCTACAGGAGCTAGTGCCAATAAATATTAGTGAGACACTGCAGGACACATTGGCCAGTGCTGTCTTACATGAGGGAATGTCCTTGTTAATAGTGGGATGGATCAAATTCAGAGCATAAGAAATTCCTATGTGGAATACAGGAAATGTAAAAAAAAAAAAGTATATTAAAGAATAAAATAAAATATATGAAGAGCAAAAGAGGGCCTTTTGTACAGTCTTCAAGTTTCTTTTTTTTTTCCTAAACTATCACAGCAAATTCCATTTTTAAAAGTATCATGCTGTTACATGTGTGATTACATGAGTACTGAAGCCCTTATCCTTTGGAAATATTAGTTGAAAGACCACTCCATGTAGGCCAGCCAATATTGAAATCAAGTTGATGTAAATTTTTGCTTGTTCACACCACAGAATCAGGACATAGTTCAGGATATTTGGTGATCTCTGATGCATGAACAACCAAGAGATTGCAGGCAACAATCTGTAAATTCTCACAGACCTGTCACAATTTTGAATGGTGGCTGTCCTTGCTATCCTTGATACAGATTAATGCTGTTTCCCCATTGCTTTTGAGAAAGTGCATTCACTCAAGAGTACCTTAAGAACAAAACTGTAGCTTTCCTTTTGAAGCCAGTAGTGTTTCTTGTCTTTTGCACATTACCTTTCCTGAAAAAAATCATTTTTTTATAAATGATCCTATTACTTTAATAGTTTCCATTTACATTCTGAATTTTCATTGTGTCAGTTATCCGATCCCATTTCAATAGTGAAATTTGTGGGCCTCAAGGCTATTTTAATGTGATGCCTTTCATGCCATAATTGATGTTTTCAGAGGAATCTCAAATCCTCAACAGACATCACTAAAATGTTAAGAGTGCCTCAAAGTCCCCCTGGTACTATATTTTATAACCATGAAAGAAATGTCATTATTGTAAATTCTCAGCCTTTGTCTGAAAATCTTGTACCAGTTCCCTTGAGCATTGGTTTGGTTAATTAATTCAAACAATTTCCCCTCTAATCTCTAAAACATTTTCATATTTAAGACAATAAATGGAACACTTAAGGGGCCCATTAGTTGTTGGTCATTAATATGCCATGGAATTAAAGGAATTATTGCTGGCCTTCAGTGACATGAATAATTTTCATATGGTTTGGACCCATACAAGGTTAAAATTATGACCTCTCAGTGCTCTGAGCAAATGAATATAATGAAATCCTTTGAATAGGACTTGCTACTCTTTTGCCTTTCTTGAAACCTAATTCGATACTTAACTACATGATTTATGCCAATTTTAGAATCATATTGTTTAATGATAACTTTAAAATTAGTAATTAATTTAGCAATGGATTGATTATATTTCTCTTGAACTAGTTCATAAGGTTAATGCAATAGGAGTCTGATGGGTCTGGTCACATTGACAGTAATTGGTTATTATGTTACATGTTAAGATAAGGAGTCAGCAGTTGAGAACCCCAATGGGATTTGCAGGGGACAGAGCTGAATGTTTGCAAGCCTCTTTTCCTGCCTTCAAACACTTGTTTTAAATTCATAACAGAATTATTTTTGACCTTCAGGGTGATGTTTCATAAGGCTTAGTTCTAACTAATGTACAATAGCAGATTATAGCAATGCAGAAAATAATTCTCTAACAGGAAGATCAACAAAGGCACTGCAGTCCCCTCTTAGTGCTTGAATGTGGAATTCCAGTGCGACTGTCAAAGTAACATGCTGCCACCATAGTAATCTCAGTTTCTTCTTATCTGATGTTCAGATTAAAAAGCTTATACTAAAGTCCAAAATATATATTAATATCTTTTGTCATTATTAAATGGAAAAAACCTCTATCATATTGAAATTTTATTATTCATAATTATAAAATCATGAATAAATAACTTGTGACCAATAAGTTCAATGATCAGCTTCTATCAAAGACTAAACTAAAGGACACAGAATGAATGAAGTATTTGTGTGCTTATTATCTCATTTTTTGAATAACATACCTATTGATAATTTTATGTCAAGTGACAGCATATAGTTTAACTTATGTTTTCGAGATTACAAAATATTGAGAGATAATAGATAAGCATAATACAGTTGAATCAAATATATTAACCAAGACTCTTTTCATTTAGTTTCCCTTTGAAGCCAAATCATTAGAAAGCTTTTACAGCTTATGAATTGATTTACCACACTCATTGAGATTTTTAAAGAACTCTTTAAAGATATAAAAAGTATACTTACTTTCATTCATACTTACAAGTATGAATGAAAGAAAACTGTATGCAGAGTATATATTCATATCTTAATGATTATATGAGCCTAGTTTATCACATCTAAACTTTTATAGTTCCAAAGAAAAAATTAAGAATTCCACTTCTAAATTTCTAAAATATTCAAGATAAATTGTTCAAGTTATTGCAACGTGGAAAAATACTAGAATCCTGATTCAAAGACTGTGGAAATTAAAAGATATTTCTGAAAAGGAATGACACCAAATACATTGTTATGAGGGACAAGCCCCTAAGAAAAGTCTGCAGTCAGGTCAATAGAAATTAAAGGAAAGGATATATGAAAATATTACATGTCATATATCTCAAAGTACATCTTCTGAAGGTCACGTTTTCATAAATTAGATTAGGCACTGTCAGTTATTTCTGTTTCTGAGGCATAGCATCAGTCACATTCTGTTAGACAATATGCTACAAAATGACTTGACATGATGCACTGGAAGACACGGCACTTCAACCGGGAAATTTAGAAATAGTATTTGAGCATTTTCCACTTGTCTGAGTGACCAAACACCTAAAGATGCCAGTCCTTACTTAAAGTTGGTCACAAGTCTTCCAATGTTGAGAGTGCAGGAAATTTGGTCTGCTTTTTACTGTCAGAGCTATGTAAGGGAAATTGCATGCTAACTGCTTTGGAACAGTGCTTTCCTGTAAGCCACTGCCAGGCCCCATTTTACTAGCATCTAATTGCTCCACAGAATTGCAAATATACTTAATAGCAGTGGCTTAGGCGTGTATTTGGATTTTTTTCCCTTCTCTTCTATTAAAGTTCTTCTGTGACTGAATACTGAGTACTAGTGAGCACCTGTAGAAGTGGGTAGGGGAATTTTAATTTCCTTGGAATAGCAATTGTGTCATAGTTGAAGGCAAAAGACACCATTCAATTATTCCAGAAATATCCCCAAGAGGATCTGAATTTCCCTGCTTGCTTCTATCATGAGCAGCTGGCATGAAATGAACAAATGTAATATTACTGTGAAACACCGAGGAAAAAAGAATTGTCTATCATAAAAAAAATTCAAACTAGAATGGGATCACATACCAATTTAAAGTACATTTTTCAGGCATGTATATAGAACCATAAGCATAAATATAAGATATGGCTTGCCTATCCCAACCATGGCCTATTATCCAATAAGGGAACACAAACTAAAAAGTTCTATTATATAACATATATAGTTCATAAATTTTCTTTATATAGACAAATTTTTATACTATTTCTACCACTAAGACCACTGAGAAAAATATTTAGGCACTTTAAAATAATTTGCCACCATTTTAAGTAAAATTACACTCATATTTTCACACTTACTTATTGAGGCCTGACAGCACGACAAGACACTCCCAGCCTCTTGACCTCATGTCTGAAAATCCTAGCACCATTGAACAAAAAGAAAACAGATTAAAAGGGCTATCCTAAAGAAAAACTGGTTTCAATAACCTACCTTAAAGTATGCTACTGCTTTTCCTTAGATCAGGATTTTATTCTAAGTGCATAGATCTCTCACTATGCTCCAGAATATTAATACTCTTGTGAAAGTAAATGTATTCTCATCCTTAGATCTTATAATCCCTACAGTATTACATTTTATTTCCTGGCTTACGGCCCATGCTTTTCTGTAAAGGCATTAAGTAGAATTTGCAACCTCAGATCATATTTGCTGATCCAGAGGGTTGCAGACAAAATATGACATGAAAAAGAACTGCTGCTTCCTCTCAGCAGTGTTTCAAAGGAATCTTAATTATCATTAATTCTCTGAGACTGCAGATAACTGATAATCACAAATATTTTCCTTTCTATTCCTTGTCCACTCCTCTTATCTACTGGATGTTAATTTGGGGGATTTGTAAAATTGTAGGATGTCTAAGACTGGTGCAAATGTTAGTGCACCTGAGTTATCCTAGACTTTCAAAAGAAACTGAGTGTACAATATCATAAAAAAAACCCCAAATGTCCAGACTATTAAATAGAAGACATCCTTTCAAAGGGAGTCATAATCCTTATTACAGGATCATTTATTTTGCACTGGACAACATGCACAAGAATACAGAAACAATTATGGGTTGGGACAATAGAGGGAGGCACTACTGTAGTGCTTTCAAGTACCAACACACCTGCGATGGACAAATCCTATCAAGTTTTTAAAAGCATAAATTTCATCTTCATAGCTACTTCCTGGATGAAATTGCAGTTATATATATTCATGCTGTAAACTAGAATCAATCCTTTTGGACAAAGTCTTAAAACTATTTTTTTTTTCCATTACAGTATGAAGAGAGGGCAAACCACCAGCTTTTGTACTTACCAATCCAGTTTCTTTCACTTTGTTTTGTTTGCTGCCTTTACAACTTCCTGTGAAGCTTTCTGCATAATAAGCACTCAAGTCATACACAATCTTCCTGTATTCCCATGACATTTCAAAATTAACCTTCTGCAAGACACTTGTCTAATTTTAAAGAAGATTGACAGCTTCTGTTAAGGTTAAATGGAGAAGAGTACAATTGCATATTTATTCACCTATATTGATAACCAACATAATGAATTCCATAGGGAGACATACAGATAGCAAACTGATAGTGATAAGAGAAATGGGAGGAACTTATCCACTGAAGTGTTGCTTTAGCTCATCAGGAGACATGGCTCAGGCTGGCCAAATGTTTAGCAATGGCCACCAGAAGCAGCTATCTGTCCTCAGCTGCTGAAATGTTGTGTCAGTAATGCTGCTATAGGATCAGCCAGTAGACCACAGAGGAGACGGGAAAAAGAGGAAAACACTTGTGAAGAGAAGATCAGTGTCATCAAAGGGATTTAGGCACTGAAATCAAGTGCAGTCATCGGCTCTCTTGCCTGTATGACCCCAGCCTCAGGGCTGTGCTTTCTCCAGCTCTTTTTTAACTGTGCTCCAAGAAAGCTGTTCTACAGCCAAGTACTCACAGAGGAAAAGAGATGAGGTTGCTTCAAATTTTTTTTGGATTGACCCTGTTCAGAGAAGTGGGCTGAAATTGTGTCTCCTGCCTTCCCAGGGAATCAGACAGATACTGGGATGCTCAAGATATTCCTGGATTAATTTTCTGTTTCTTTTTTGTTAATTTTCTAGGTTTTATTTTAAATGAAAGAACAAGTTAATTAAAACAGGAATGAAGACAGACTCATACATGTTTACTCTAACCCCCCTTGTCCCCATCACTGTGATTTTTAAATGACCAAAAAAGCTTTATGATATTTTCAATATGATATGTGTAGGTGTTATGAACCTAACTTGAGACCAAAGGTCATATTGTGAGAAAAAACCCTGAGATATTTCAAGATATGTACCTTATCACTGTCTAATTACCAGCTCTATTTGAAGAAATCCTATTGTGTGCTTTTTATTAGTTCCTGTTGCTTTGCAAGAGAATCCACGTTGTGCCTCATGTTATTATCACTTAGTCAACAGTACCAAAGATTTCTTGCATAACCTAAACAAAGGCGGAAGGAACTATTATTCACAATTCAGCAGCTCTGAATTTGCTTTTGCAGGACAACAGAAAAGCAATTTTTGGCCTGAGGTCTTTCTTCCATAAATGTCAACCTCTATTGTCCAACTGAGGAGATTTTTTTTTTTTTTTAGCAACAGTTTCAAACATCTTTTTACAGTGAAACTGTTTACTCAATTTATGTGTAAGAAATTGAGTCCTTCCCCTTCAGTAAACATGTGCTCTCACTCATGGTCTCCATTTCTGTTTTATCATGTTGATTATTATTGAATAGTTCTTTAATTTTCCCAATATTTCTGATAGAAACTAGCAAATACCCAGGTCTAAATGATAAAGGAGAAAGAACTTATCTTCACCTTTGGAACTTCAGCAACATTCTACCTTTTTATTCTGCATCTTAGAATAATTTCTGGCATTTCTTCAAGTTTCTACTTTTTGTTAAATGTCTGCTTCACACATAGATTTTGCTATCACAAAAAAAATCTATATATGGGAGCTTTGCACCTGGAGTACAGTTATTTCAACATTAAAATCATAATTAATATTAATATTATTTACTACCATTGTTAGTTTTCTTTACTATACTTCTACTTTCATGTGCTTGAGAGTATAAACTCTCTAAGTCCAATGCTCGTTTACCAAATTATCTATATACTCATTTACATTGTACATTAGAAACTACATTCATGGTTTCTTTTCACTTGCATTGCCCCTAGCATAAAAAACTTTTTTTTGGTCCAAAAATGGCCTTTAATAATATCAGAAATTTTTGTGCAAATCCTTCAGTCACATTACAAGTATTTTCCTTTAGACCTCCAGAAGTATTACTGTGATATCATTTTGCTGATATGCAGAGGGCAGTATATTATTCCATTTCCTTAATCTGAGACTCAAACACCTACCTGCAATTAACTATAGTTACTTAATTCCCTCATTCCTTCACTTCCTTCAAAAATTCAGCTTCAGTTCTCCTGAGTCCACTGTGCACTTTTTAAATTTATTTTACTCCTTTTTTATAGAACAAAATGAGGTTTGCGAATATCAAGGTTAAATTATTGTGTATTTATTTCTTTATTCTTTTTCCTATCTCTTTGTTTTAACGTTTCACTGCCTTACATCATTTTCCACCTCTGTATCATTCTATGTAGGGGTTAATTGTATCTCTCTTCTAGCACTCCCCCTTTAGAGCAAAGATTCCCCTCAGGATTTCTACAGCATCATTAGGATTCTTTTGTCTTTGGTGATTACATCTGGCGCTGTCCCAGCTTCTGTATCTTCTTACAATGTAGAAAGCGCTGTATACTAATTCTTGTGTTTTCTTCTGCATCCATAAATAGAAAATACATACACACTTCTTATGAAACTGTCTTGCATTTTTTTCAATAGCAAACTTAGCAGGCTTAGCTTAGTGTGTTTCTGCATATTAGAAAGTGAGTAGGGTAACAGTTCAGCAAGCCAAGACCTCCTGTAGTTTTAATCTAAAATTCGCTGTTAGATCACGTAGACATTATTCATGGAGCAAAACTTGAAGGGGACTCCTGCTTCTCTGGATGCGTATCTTGATTTCAAAATTGTGGGTTGCCATTAAGATAGTCATATCCCACCACACATCTCTGTGAGAGATTCAATTCTCTAATCCCTAACTATAGCATTAAGCAGCTTAGTCCCAGAAGTACATAGAAAAACACAAATTTTATATCATCCCACCTACTGGAATATACTGTCCTCAGTAAAATCCTCCTTTCACTTCCCATTGACGAGCATTTATGGATTTCTCTTCAGGTTGCAGTTTTTTGTGGATTTCCCTTTCAGAGAAATACCTCCTTCAAAGCACCCCACAGGTACTTTTTGCAGAAAAGCACAGTTCAGTCAAGCATCACAACACTTTGTGCTTTTACCCCACCATGCCGTAATTTCTATCCAGACACAAGCTCTCTGGAAGAGAGAAAAGGCTAAAATTTTCCTTCCTGTAGAGAATATTATGAATACGCATGTCAAAGGGTCACATATCATAAAATATTCTCATTGTCTGTACTACATACACCCACTACATTTGTATAACACTGAAGCATAATAGTGTGAGTTCTTAAGGAGATAAATTATGTCAAACTTTATATTTTCCTTGAGAAAATAAATTATATTACATCTTTGTTTGCCTAAGGGAATGTGGGATAAATCAGAGAAATGAAGAGAAGGATTGATTAATTTAGTGATACGAGAATGCAAAATGTTTACTACTTTTTTATTTATTGATATTATTATTGTTATTGTCATTTATTATTGTTATTATTTATTTACTTATTTATTTATTTAAAATTATTTGACTGAACATGTATATTTCATGATAGGATGGTTCAGTCTTCAAAGAAGCATTTTCCCTTACTGATTCCTCTAAAGCTACTCAATTATTCAACTTAAAATGAGAACAGCTCAAAATATTTTTATCATCTAAGTAACTGCAAAAGGAGGAGATAACATTGCACTTTCACAAGGATTAACTACCAGTTGTCCGGTAATATTTATTTGTTTTTCTTCAGGGAATCTTTAAAATTGACCCTCCTCTCATAAAACAAAATAATAAGTATGAGAAGCAAGCTTTATGATAGCATCACAACAGTGCATTCAACATTCTATGAACATATTTTTTCTTGTAATGTAGTAATTCAATCAATTTATATATTAACGGAACTGGATTCATTAGATTTGGAGGAAAAGAGGAAAAGTGGAGGAGAAATGATAACTACAGGAGTATGTATGTACTTGTGAATCAGGCTGTGCAATATATTTTTGTAAATATAATTTTAGATACAGTTGTATTACACATAAAAAGCATCTGATATATCTGAGAATATAGCACAGGGCTACAAGACAAACATGGCTCTTGGCAAAGTGCTAAACAAAATGCAACAACACGTGTAGCATAAGGTGAGAAAACTCTGGTCTGAAACACACGCTGCAATTTAATTTATGTGACAATTCATCTTTCAAGAACAAGGGTGATGGCCAGCTCTAGAATCTCAATCTTTACAGCACCTATACATCAGTGTATAAACAGAGATACTGACATGCTTCCTTTTATGCTTAACTGAAAATAAACATAATAGCCTATATATGGCAAAGCAGAACATCAGTGAAGATTGCCTTTTTACCTACAACTGTTGCAAGGAAAGTCTGTCATCTATAATGAAACTGTTGTATTGATAATCAAGCACTGAAGACTTCTAGATAAGTGAATCTAAAGAGTACACAGAAGAGATTTGAGAGGACAACACCGTGTTTTTGTGGTTTAACCACTCTCTACATGTGCAATTGTAATACTGTTAAATTTCCTCTACCATCCCGATCAAATTAAGTGGCAGAAAACCATGGTCAATATCTGTTCTGAGGACCAGGAACCAAGTAACCATTCTGCTCTCATTCTTTCAACATTAAAGAACTGAGTCAATCATGATAGATTACTTCAGTCATCAAAATTCTCTAAATTTTTCAGACTTTCTGTCTGAAACAAAGGATTTGGTTGAAGTATGAAGTCCAACTTAATACTATATAGGAAATAAGATTAAAATTTTATTAGTGAAAATCTAGTATGGAGAGAGAGTTTGCATATAGCACCAGCACACAGACATTAAAATGTGCAGAAATTTATTTCTACAAATGCAATGGTTACAAATTACTGAATTTTTGAAACTATACGTAGGACAGTTGTCCATTACGCAGTCCTGGCCATTATGCTACTACATCAGGTCCTGCTGTATGTCTTCTTCCTACCCCACCATGGTCTGAGATCTGATTTGAACAGAATCCACCCAAAAATATTTAGCTTTTATTATGTCATTTTTTGCAGAGTCACCTAAGTTTCGGAAAATTTCTTCTGTAAAGCTCTCACCAAAAATCTCTGGTAGGGGAACATACCTTATACCCAAGGCACCTTTCAACTACCACCAATACGCTAAGGAAAGTCATTCAGAAATATTTATTTGTACCACAAGTCAAAATACCACGGAAATATGTCCCTGAAGAAAATGGGTATGCCTCTTACATTACAGAACATACACTTACAAATATTCCTCCAAAACACCAGAAATAATTGCTTACATTATCAAGCACACAAATCTAGATATTTTAGATAATTAGCATCTGGAAGAAAGCCTAAACTTTAGGCAACAGTGTCAGAAATTTTTTCCAATATAAAAGTAGTTCATTTGAAGCTTCACAGAAAAACCTAATGTAAAAATCTTGGAAGCTGTCTCAAAAAACAATTTCTGTATTTAGGTCATAAAGATGGAAATATAAAATCTTTTTTATATTTACAAAAAAGCTTAAAGTAAGCCAAAGTAATGATTTCCATACCATGTTGCTTATAAACCTATGGAGAAAGGTTTTCAAATAAAAGTTGTTAAAGGCTTGTGAATTTACCTGTTATTCTGTAATTCTGACTAGTTATGGTTCAGCACTTATGCTAATTGTAAGTATTGCTCCAAATATATAAATGATTCTACTACATAAACTCGATCCTTTTTTCTGTATATATGTTATAACTGCATGACAAGGATATTTTGTAGTAAAAGAAAAAAGTATATGCTTCTCCTTAAAAGGACCAGTTATAGCAACTACAAAAGGGTAAAGGCCCATCATAACACATCCTCTCTGTAATATTTGGGATTTACGTTCCAGTTGGCAGAAGTGAAACTAAAGACAATTAACACATCTTAAATGCTGGACCCAAAAACCTTTACCTCTGTAATTATTCACAGAAGTCAATAATGTTAGAAAGTACTCATCAGAGTACATCAGGGTGAGTAAAGGTTCACAGTCTGCCCTGCATAAGGTGATTGTTCCCTCTTAAGGAATATGAATGACCCATTTAATTAATCCTAGTTGTACCATGAGGAAGTGGTGATGTTTTATACTAGCAAAACATTTATGTTCAGGTCAGCATCAAGACCCAATGGCTTTGCACTTAATAGTATATTTCCCTGCAGATTTTGCTGAGCACAAAAATATAATCTGTATTGCTCTAGTTGAGCAGGTACTTCCTTCTGGTAAGAAAGACAGAGGAGTTTTCTGTGCAAAAGCATGTCTACAAAGTAGCTGAAGAGTGTGATTCCAGCACAGAGAACATTCGATTCCAGATTCAGGTGATAAGAATCCCCTCTCTTCACTAAGTTAACCAAGAAGAAATATGAGCCTGATTTCATAATCATAAATCAGTTAATTAATGAAAAAATATTTACTCAGTCTTTTTTAAAATTAATTTTTATGTTAGTAAAGCGAAGGCATTTTCTGTCCCTAAGCTTTCTCATGCATTGCTACTGCAGCTCGTTTTCTAATGCTTTCCTAGGCATAGATTATGCTTCTTGTTAATGTTAACTTCCTGTGATAACAAGAAAAAAATAAAAATATATCGACAAGAGGTGGAGAGCAAGTGGTATCAGTAGACAAGAATAATATATTCTGGAATGAATATAACATTTACATTCCTCACAATAGTATGAAACACTCAAGGGTATCATGCTGTCTATGCTTTAGGACACAGTGAATCAAATAACTTTCAAGCTCACTACTGAAAGACAAGGTTTACCAAGCTGTCCCAGTCAAGCTGGCACATGAATGTTTCTAGAGTGAAAAGCAACTTTTAGTGTAGCAAATATTCTGTGTAGTCTCATTAATCCAGTCAAAATGTAATACAGAAATTATTTACCCAAACATGGTTTTGTAATTCTGGTCTAAAAAGCTTTCAAAACTTCACAGAATTCCATATGTTAAAAAGGTCACAACACTGAATCTCTTCCTAGAGCAAAACTGATATTAAAAAATCCATTCCTTAAAAATCCTTTCTTTAAGCCATTTCTATTTCTGTTTCCAAAGACAAAGAGTTGCAGAGAATCCAAATCAGCAATGTTTAAAAAATATGAATCCATCTTAGGCACCTGCATTCCCATTGAAATCAGTATGTAGTGTCACAAAGGACACAATCAGCTGTAAATCTTAACAAAATGAACTTGCTCATTTTGCTCAAATAAAATGAATGTTCATTTGTAGTCTGCTTTAATTCTCACTCCTAAATTTACTTCTCAGCTTGAAGGACCTTGTGAGCAAGAAACAAGTTAAAACAATCGAAGAAAAATTACTGAACCCCATTACTTTCTTATGCTTGTAATTTCCCGTATGGCAAAGAGCCATTTCCTGAATATATATGTATCAAAGCTTTCATATATATCCTGGCAAATCTATCATCTCTTGCACTCAAAGAATCATCAAATTACAGAAATGTTGATTATGAAACCCATGAAAATTCAAACAGGGGTTGTTGTACACATAAATTTCCCTCTATAAAAAATTTTACATTTTAAACATCCCAAAGTGGACTATGTAGCACAAGACTTATACACGTTTAATGAAAAAAAAGAAAAAAACCTACCCAAACCAACAACCAATCAAACAAAAAACCCCACAACCACACCTCAACAAAGCCAACAAAACCCCAGTTGTGATAAAGCCTATTATCAGCTGGCAAAAATTTTCCAGATGACTGATGGTGAGGTGTCCTGTATGCCAAAACTCTGTCCCCTTCAAATCTGTTCCCTGTGCTAAATGGCCTCTATTGTCAGTTTCTTTCAGTTGCTTTCCCCATAAGTGAATTTCAGCTGGCAACAAGGAAAAATATCTTTTTTTTTTTTTTTTTTAATGAAGCTGATGGCATCTTTAGTACAATTGCACACAGCTGCTGGGGAAGAGTGATGCTTTGCCAAGTGCATCCCATGATGTCCTGTTTCCCTCTTTTTGTGCTTTGTTTCATTTCCATTCTCTCTGCAATAAAAAGAAAAGACAAATCACCAAAATTGAATAGAGAAAACTTGCTGTCATTTTTTGCTTATGGAGCGAGAGAATGAGCCCACCACTGAGAAGAGATGGCTGCAGACACAGCTTTCATTAGAAGAGCCTTTTTGGGAAAGAGAATGGCAAAAAGGGACAGAAACTTTTTAATACCAAGCCAGCTGAGGATGGTCAGGAGCTTATGGCATTGCAATAGGCTTCACAGGAAACAATATGGAATAGCAGACTCCAACCATGGCCAGTTTGCTGTCACTTTAGGATATACATTTCATAAAGTCAAAAACTGAAATAATTTGGACATTGATGCAACCAGAAGAGAGGCTCAGGACCAGATTTTGAACCTTTTAATAAAGAAAGAGAAGGCTGCAATGGTAGTAATGAAGATGGATAGCTACAATAACCTTGGTTAAATCAGTGTTTCCTAGAAAACCCTTCATAAAACCACCTTTTGCTTTGCAAAATCACTTCTTGTTTCTTTTCAGAGTTTATCTTTCCCAGTCCAGTTCTCTGTGCCAGCTCTCCATCTTTGATAACATCGCTTTATACTTTCATTTGTTTATGAGGGAATAATATGTATCATTAGTTTTGTCCCTAATATTGTCCTCTTAGCAAAAGCAAGCAATAAGTTAAAAATATGTATGATAAAAATTCAACCCACATTTCTTTAAATTTTCTATAATAAGCCATATACATTCATGTTTTTAAAAAGGGAGTTGAGTTGTAGTGAGTAGACTACAGAATAGTAGTATTGCAATATTTTCTCAAGCCTAAAGATGCTTTTACAATTGTACTCCAAGCCATAATGAGCATGAAAGAAATTTAAAGTTCCTTCCTCATAGAATGCATGTATGATACCTCCATCTTGTTTCAAATCCATGAAGGACTGATAGACCTAGAAGTAGTGGAAAAAATAAAATTTGAAGCTAAGAAATTTTTTCAAATTTCTTTATTTTCTTAATAAAGTTAATACACAGCCCAAGCTGCAGTAATTTACTTTCCATAACATTCAAATGTCTATCTCATCCAGATTTAAATTTGAAATTTTGTACACCAAACATTTTAAGAAACATCCCAAGAAGCATGTGTTTTATACTCACAAGAAGTATGGGTCTTGTACTCCGCTCTGTCCAAGAAACTCAGTGATAAGAAATTGTCTCTCAATCCCCCAGGTTTTAAAACCTCCAATTTTTCTTCTTTTGTTTGAGAAAAATTAGATTAAGCTTCTTCTTTCAGAGGCTAGTTATTTACCTCAGCAAGTACTGAAATTATTAACAAGCATATAAATACTTCTAAGGATGTGTGAGTCGGTGCAGGCAGCCAGAACAACCACAAACCACAGCTGAAACGTATAAAATAAATAAATTTCATTACCTCATAAACCGGAGTATCCTGAGGCAGTATGGGAACACTGGAAATTTCAGGCTCAGTAAATTCTTCTCAGGAGCTGTTACAGTGCTGTGTTTTGGATTCAGAATAAGAATGGTATTGATAACACATTGATGCTTTGGTTTCTTGCTAGGTTGTGTTTATCCTAAATCCAGAACTTTTTCTTGTCTCATTCTCTGCCAGTGAGGAGGTACACAATGGAAACTGTGAGTAAGCACAGCTGGGACAGGTGACCAAAGAGATATTCCACAACATAGAAGGACATGCTCTGTATATAAACCGGGGGGAGTTACCCACAAAGGCAGCTGGTCTGGGTTCAGGAAGGGACATCTGGCACCAGTCAGTGGGTGCTGAGCAATTGCATAGTGCGTCACTGTTTTTATCCCTTTTCATTGCCATTGCTTTTATAATTTACCATTATTATTTTATTTTACTTTACTTTATTTTTCAATCATTAAACTGTTTTTATTTCAGCATAAAAGTTTTATTTTGGTTCCCCTCCCCATTCCACCAGGATAGCAGGGAAAGAAAGGGTAGGGTGGAGGGAGCAGCTGCATAGGTCTTCATCTCCAGCTAAGCTTTAAGCAATGACATATCTTGTTATATGTGGAAACTAAAATTTATTTGGTTATACCTGTGTAGAACAAGCAAGTGGAAGCCTGGAAGTGAGGGTTCCATATCTGTTCTCTTTTGCACCAATATATGTGTATAATCACCCAGGTGTGCACAAAGAAAAAGAGTCCTAGCAGTAATTCTGATATCATGGAACTAGATTTTGCATTTCATCAAACACAGAAGAGGGATATACTGAACAAATTTTGCATTACATACAGTTTTTGGTTTTCTTTTCAGTAAGTCAGAAATACACAGTCACTTTCATATATTGAATATTTAAAATAAATAAGTGTTAAAATTATTCCCTTAGGCACACTCAGAAAATATAAGCATGATTATGTATGAAAGAATGTGGTCTTCTATTGACCTCCCATGTGCTTCCAACAAGGACCATATTTAATTACTTGAATGAACCATTATGTAATTAAGAAAGAAATCCTGTGATTGTACTTAAGCATGATTGCCCTTTAAAATACTCTATATAATTGCTCTGAAGCTAAATTCTGACATTCTTCTCTTGTATAATTTTTAGAAATCTAGAACATTTGTTCAAAAACCTATTAATGTCTTTAACCAAAGGCTTCTTCACAGTCTGCTAAAGCTTTGGGAAGTTCTCATGACAAGACATATCTATTTCAGGGAAATACAGAAAGAATATTTTCAAACAGGAAACAACAGCTAGCCTAGGAGAAAATTTATTTTTAATGTCCATAATTCACAGACAGAAACTGTGTTATGCAGCGACTGCAAGAAAGGTTTACAAGGATGTTAAATCATTGTAATAGTTGCATGTACAACTGTACTAAGATTGTCCTAGGGTGACTTTATGATGCTTGTGTCTCCAATCATCTGTTCTGTATACTGTGTTCTGTACCTTTAAGACTGATTCGGAGAGCCGAACAGGGAAAGAAATAGTGAGCAGTTTGTTTTGAGAAAACTGCCTGACTCCCATGCATTCTTCTCTTCTCAGGACTGCAGGTGTTCAACAGACTGCAGAGATCTCCTGTGCTTTTAGTTAGTTTTAGATAGCAAGGGCGGAGAAGTTCCCTGGACTGTTTTTTTCTTTTTTCTTGGGACTGTTTAAACCTGCTCCAGACTGAAAGACCCGGAGGAGCACCGAAGGCTCTCACACCTGCGTCCCGCCAGGGCCCAGACCTCCAGAGGACTGATGGGAGACTGAGAGAGCTGAGCTGCCCACGATGGGGACTTTCTGAATTGACCATCTCACTTCAGAACAACAAAAGGTTTTATTGTCTCATATTATTCATTTTTTGTGCTTGTGGGCACTTTTATTTTTTTGTTAAATAAATAGTTTTTTCCCCTTTCCTTCGAGGAAGTTCTTTTTCCCAGAGCAGTTGTGGGGAGAGGCCATTTGGGTTTGCTTCCCAGAGGAATCCCATTTGGAGGTTTCCTCCCAAATTTGCCCTAAATCAGGACAGAGATATAAAAGGTGGTGCTTTAAAATACAGCTTCCTCCTGCTGCAAGTCTCTAGTCTAAACAGCTGCCACTTTGACATCCACATTCACTCTCTTCCAAGGGGCTTTAAAGATGATGGTAGGATAATCAACAGTCACTTCCTCTCAGTATAAAAATGGTGGCTAACAAAGTCTGAGTAGTGCCTCCTAGAATATGGTCAGTATTTTCATAGCATGAAAAAAGATTTTCTACAACACTTGTAAATGATACATGCTCATACTGGCTGAAAAACAACCATCATAAATGTTGATGCTCCTTCTATCTCTGAATGCCCATCATCTGTGGCACAGCTGCCAGTGTAGCACAGTCCAAAGGCTCCCAGGCTGGTAGGTGACAGACTGGAATGCAACTGGTTGGACAAAAATCCCTCCCTCTCCCTTCCCTCAAAGCATATTTCAGACACATCACACCATTGCTTTTACCTTTTTCTACAATTTTAAATGGAAATTAATATCTTTCTTTATGGTATTCTACAGGCAGAACCCCACTGTTAAGTATGATGAAAATAAAACACGTGAAATATAAACCCAAACCATCTCTACTCTGTCTTGATTAATTGTTCTCCTTTCATCTTTCCCACTTGGTAAGGACAGTGCACCTAGCCCTTATCTCCTAGGTTTTTCCTGTTAATATTAATTTCAGGATATTTCTACTTGAGCAGGAAAACAAATGTGCAAAATGTCATGGAAATTAATAACCCTTTAAAATAGGGGGGTTTATTAATAGTGATTTCCCCCCCCCAGAAAATCATGGCCCTCCAGGTCTTTCCAGCAGTAGGGAAAAGGAAAGCTTAGCCACAGTAGTGACCAGGTATTGATGACAGTCATTGGGGCAGCATGAGTCAGAAACAGTGATAATATCTCCAGGGGAATCTTGCGAAAGTGGATACAATCACATGCACGGAGTTTCAGGATGGATTTGGTCATATTAGCAAAATTTCAGCCATCTACTCCTGGTTCTTCATGCTCTTGTGCCAGCCTAAGTGTCAGAGGGTTGGGGAGCCTGGCTTGAAACAGCAGTTTGAGGGGGACTTTCTATCAGGCTTGCCTGGAGACTGATGCCAGGTGCAGTGCTCAGTGCTCCTGTAAAAGAGCTGTGCATCCCTTCATATACATCATGAAGTTTTTTTTGATGCAAGAACAGTTTGCATTTAATATTTATATTTTTAAATATTACTTAATTTAATTTAAAGACTTAAATAACACAATAACCACATCCTTCAACATCCCTTTAGACCAGAGATTTACTTTTTTAAATTGAAAAAAAGCATCTAATTTTTAAATTCTCCCTTTTTCCCCTTCTTTGCAAAAAAAAAAAATCCTAAGATTCCCTAATAAATCACCTACTGGTGCAAAAGCTCAAGACATTGACTATGGCTTGACTGTTCCTGTTCTTGTTTTGGAATTTTTTTCTTCCCTTGCTTAATGGAGGAAGGAGACTTAATTATTTGAATTAAATTTTATATTCAAGCCTGATATAATTTTATCACTGTCACAGGAGCTCAGGCTAATAATGTTTAAAGGACTCTTTATAGCCTTATTATATACTGAATTGTGAAACACATCAATATTTGCACACATCTGTCTCTTTTGAAGAAAAGGAATGCTGCAGGCCTTCCTGCTCACAGTTTATTTACTGTTACAAAAATTGGTGTTTTGGCATGTCAATTTATATTTTTCTGTAGAATGAGAAATATAAAAATCCAAGATTGTGGTCTGAAACTATGTCACAAGACCATCTGCTATTTGATAGCAATTCATTAATGCTTGGTCTCATACCTCCACAGATACTACTTCTCTGGCTCAGAACCCATTCCCAGCTACATGACAAGTGACCTCTAGTTCCAGTATATCTTCCTCTTTCAAATAGAGTAAGATTGCTTGGAGAAGCATCACTCTTTCAACTACCAACACTCCTGCTTGATTAAAAAGTAGGAAATGTTAGGCACCGTAACAGGCTTCCTGTCACTTTTGAATTTTGTCTCCTTTAGCCTGAAATTCAGAACTCTACTTTTGACCTCTGCTGCATATCCACTGCCACTACCAACCCTGGATTTCTGGCAGCCTTTATCCACACTTAGTACAGTGATCTTCACCTTGTGTACTGGGATGACCGCTTTATGGAATCCAGGAACTCCTCCTCATCGCTGAATTTCTCACTGGATTCCTTTGCTGCATTTACTGTTTTATTTTTCCTGCACTGAATGACAAAATGGCTGGGCAGCACTCAGCTTAAGCTGCTTTATTCAAATGTTGGAATGTAGCTCCATTACACTCAGCTTCCTACCCAGTAGGGTTCTTTATTCACGCATTCTGTCACTCTATTTCTTGCCATTCCTGCTGTGCCTTTTCTCTATATTCTCTGATCTGTTCATACATGTAGCAGCAGCCCTCTTGTTAGAGGGTAGAAATGAGCCAAGACAAACTTCTTGTTTATCACAGCATGAAAAAGGCTCCTGGTTTATTATTCTTTACAGCTTAGCCATCCTGACTCAAACTACTCACTGCCTACTCTAAGCTTGACTGCTGGTTATTTCCTGCTACACTATGACTTCAGGTATTAGTTTGCAGACTCTGAATGCAGGCTTTTACCTAGCTAGACTATGAGTGCAGGTTCCAACAACAGGCTCTAACTGCAGACCCAGAATGACCTCAAAGCAGGGATTCTCTTGCCCCAGGATCCTGCTCCTTCTTCACTATCCTCTCACTCCCTCTTCCTCAAGGTTGCTGTTCCTTCATGATTCTCCCCTCACCAGCTAACCCACTCATTTTTATCACATTTATCTTCATTGGATATAGCTGTGACTCATCAGGGGCAAGGCTGAATTGGGTAATTAACACAGCTGCTGCTTATCAGGGGTGAGGTCACCTGTATTCCCCTCTCCTACAGATACATAGTCCATGACTCAATGATTATCTTACACCATTCCCTGTCATTTTATTTTTATATATATTAGAAATCTTTTTTTTAATAAGAAAGCAACTGGAAAAAAGAAGGATCAGACAAGCTGACACTCTCAGACAACACTTGAGTTCCAACAGATTTCAAAATAAAATGTATTGCTGTATATTTTTGTGGCAATATTATAATTATTGACAAAGCCATGTTAATCTTTACTAAAGTGCATGATGATTCCAAGAAATAATCTCTATCTGTTTCATATTCCCCAACAGTTTGCTGAGTATGTTGCTCCTGATGAGCATCAGCACTAGCATGAGCTGCATCAAGAACACTGTGAGGCACCTACATCTCTAAAGCACACCTGATCAGAGCTCCCCCATGCCAATGGCGCTGCCAGTATTGATGAGAATTCGTAAGACATAACAAAAATCAGATTTTAGGAAACACATACACTTACATATTCTAACTTTGTGTCCAAAAAGATTACAGTAAATATACAGTAGGTCTGTATTCATTAGACATATGGTCTAATGAACAAATTGACATATGGTATTATTTGTATTGTTATTTTAAAGACTTCAGAGGACAATAGCTACATATCCACACATTATTCATTGATGGAATAAAGATTTTCTTTAATTCATTTAGGAAAAATGCATATTGTTCATCATCTAAATATTCTATAGCTAAAATTAGATGGTAATTTTTAAAAGCTATACTTTTACTTTAAACAGTTAGTTGTGACAACCTAGAAATATAAGGCAATGTTCATTACACTAGTTATATAGTTCAAAGATTTATAAATTACAAACACCTTATATTCACATTTCTTTCCCAGAATTCTTAATGCCTAATATCATAAGTATCTGAAAAATTACTTTTTGCTTATGTAGCTGGTAAGGTCTGTTCCCCTAGGACCTAAAACTGAATTATTCAGTGCTCTCTGACAACACTCAAGACAAATTAAATAAAATCAAAATGAATCCTGATGACTTTCCCCTTATATTCACACTTTAAAATAATAAGCCCTGACAAAAGGGCATTATCATCTCGTATGGCCCAATTAGGGAAACTAAAGGCTTGAGGCCATATTATTTGCTATGGCAATTTCACATTGAACTACATTGGAATGATCTGCCAGAAGTCTGGCTATATTCCCAGCCTTAAAATTTATGCACAGGGATTTGATAGCCTGAGAAGAAAAAAGGACTTGGGTGAGGAAAAAAAAAAATTGTTTCAGAAATAGTTAGTGGCAAAACTGTGGAGGAGAGTTGTCACATTTAGCACACAGAATAATAGGACATACAATGTGCCCTATTTTCTTACAAGTAAAGTTTAGTGACGGATCTGGTATAAGGAAGTCCAGACATTTCCAAGCTGACATCTAGCCAGTAATCACCTGGGATTAAACTAGAAATATTTTTGGTTTAACCATTTTTGTTCTGATGTTATTTATAATACTTTTAAAAAAATCTTTATCTGTGCTGGAATTTTATCCAGTTCATTACTTATGAAAAATTACAAATTTTACATGGGATAAGTACAAAATAGTTTATTGTTTCAAATCTTAGCTGTAGAAAGATATTTGTTACTGGTATTAATCAATCAAAACACAGTACTACAAGGCTTTGTCAACAACTTGTCTTCATAACACTTAATCATATACTCGAATCTCAAGCCTTTTGGTTGATCTTATGTTTTCTAAATATTTTCTAAAAATCAATAGAAACCATAAGGTAAGAGGCATAAGAGGAACATATAACTTTTTCTTTTTATGCTTTACAATATTTGAATGATACAGCCAACTGTTGGTCGTGTTTTGAAATAATTTTTTCCATCCCTTTTAATCATAGATGAAAAAGAAATGAACATTTGCTCATGTCACTCCATTTACATATTTTACCATTTGTAGTAAAATGCAAATATAACTTTCGTTCTAGAGAATTTGCAATGAAGAAGTGAGTCTAAACTGGCATTATAAAACCTTGTCACAGAAATATCAGACATTCTCATAATGTATCTGTAACAAATGAATGCTCTAAGTCAGACAGAAAACTTGAAACAATTGGGGTTTTTTATCCTTTTATACTTAAAAGGATAAAAGATATGTAGCCTTTAATAGTGATTTTTTTTTTCTTACCTGTTTATATCTTAAAACCTTCATCTTGGTGAATGCTGACGGCATGTTCTATTATTTGTCATTTATTCTGATACAGCATTTCATGATATTAAGTACCATATAAAATCACAAGTACGCTTTCCTCCACAGAGCCTACAACATAGAAAAGCAAAACAAAAATGAAGAGTGGAAATAAAGGATATATCACCAAATAACACTAAATTTGCTCCATTTCATCTCTACCATACATGATTACAGAGGCTACAATTTTTCCAGAATTCTGAGTCAAATTTTTATGTATCTGCAGCAAATTAATTGTCAGTAAGGAACTAAAATACTTTTAACTTGAAACTGCTATCCGCATCAATAAGGAACCCAGTAGGCTAATAAGAGATTTGCATTCTGTGATTTGTGGTTTTGCCTCACTAAAATTCTAAAATGGAGAACAGTCACAAATTTCTCTTGATAGAATCAATTTATAGCATTTTATATCTCATGCCATAACTTCAACAGTAAAAGACAGCTGTTTCAGGAACTGTAGAAATCTGATATGGAGAAACAGTTAAAAGAAACAGTTATTCAATTTGTGTTAAAATAATTAAATCAAATTAAAATAGTAATATAAAGTTAGTTTGAGTTTATAAATAAAGTTTCTCTTTTATTTTTTCTTAAGCAGCAATGGTAAATGTTCTAAATGTATGAAGTTAGAAGCTGAAGATTCAAGCTACTCAAGGACAGCTCAATGTTAATAAAAAGATATATATGCCTGATAGCGTTTTTTTATCTTTCCAGGACATATATTAGAGGAAAAAAAATATTTCCCAATGCATATAGAAATCAGGAAAAACTAATTTATAGATTGTTCCTTAGACTATCTAAATGATTGTGAAGGCAAAAAATAGAAATCATGTTTAATTCTTCCTTCACTATTGCCCCTTAACAGTTTAATTCACCATTAGTTTTCTACAGTTTTGTGACTATTAACAGTAGCACTAAGAGCAGTGCTAATAGCTAATAGCATTATTACTAATAGCATATAACTAATAGCACTAGCAGAAATAGCAACTTTCTAGTCCTGTTCACATACTAGGATTTTAATGGTTTGCACCTTATATATACAATATCAGATGACTCCTGTGCCTTAAATCTGCATGTGCTAGACAGTCCTTTGTCAATTGGTCTGTAAGGAACCAGATCTTCTTCAGGCTGATCATACTTAATATGTAAATAATATTACAAGCACATCTTCTGCATACGTTTAAGAATTCATTTTGTTTGTGCTTTAAAATGCACTTCTATTATACAGCTCTAACTTAGCAATGGGCTGAGGAGAATATCACAAGATAGTCCTTCACCCACCATGCAACACTGGCTTACCATTAATTAAGCACCATTCTATGTAGGACAAACTCTACAGTCAAAACCCATGCCTTGAGAAATATATACACCTTGGCAAGTTTTGCCTTTCTTTAGTAAGTGATTTGCATACAAAAACGTAGCAGTAAACTCTTAATTTGGCCGCTGTTACTGAACATCGCAAACAATGAAATAAATTGATGGGTGAACACCTGTCAGAGTTGATACATTTAAAAAATATACGGTCAAAGTCTAAATAAGTCATCTTAAACATTCTAAAGATCCCAAAAACAGAAGACACAGGAAAGAGGAGAAAGCTGCTTGGAATACTAATTTAATGAAAAACATAGACTAAAAATGTTTTAAAATAATCATCTCACGGATTGCTTGTAGCCATCTTCATCATCTTATGAGATCCATAAAGGGCAACCTTTGTGTAATAGCAACATCTGACATTTATTGCTATGCCTCATATAGACAGTGTCCCTTTTAATTTATGAAGTCATAAGGGCACCATATCTCTTTTTGGGAAAACAATATATGGTAACTAGGTTTGTTTCTCAATCAAAATAATGTTTAAGCCACATCAAAGCAGCTGCACAGCAACTGTTACTGGGGATTTTAATGTAATAAAAATACTTTTTGGTATAACATATGTGAATTTGACAAGAATAAAGTACTCTGCAAAATAAATCCACATGATAGAAGAATGTAATCAAAGTTTTCATAAAGGCAAAACCCAATTGCTGTATTGATTCTACTGGTACTTTTTAGAGTCAGTTGTATCTAAGCTATGATGGACTAACTAACTCCAGATGGACTCTCATCAGATAGTTCTTTACATGGGTTTCCATCAGAGAATTTTTTCAAAGCAATATTTCATCTAGTGTTTCAATACGATTTGAAAGTTCCATGCATTCAAAAGTTATAAGCAGGCTTACAACTGCCTTAAAAGTCATAAGATTTTATAAAATAGAAACTTTTCCATTTGATTTACTCTATGATTCTGCATGCTTAGGCTTTATTGAAATATTGTTTTTAATATTTCCAGGGAAGGAATCTTTTCTCCAAATTAATTTATATTTTAAGATTTCTAAATAGTCTCATTCTTACATTAAATTATTAAGTAGTGGTAATACTGATGGATAGTAGCACCTGTTGAACCTCCAGCAGGGCATTAAAACTTGCACAGAAATGTTAGCTGATCTGGTCTTTATCCTGCCATGAATGTCACAGAGGAAGAATGTTAGGCAGACCTAAATGTAAATGTCGTCACAGGAGGCCCCACCTTACATACCACACTAAGTAGTCTTCTGCAGCAGTCCTTGTTCTGCACAGCTTCTGCCTTTGGGCACCCCTGCTGCTAGAGGCATGGAAGAGGCTCCCAGTAACCTCTCCCTTCTCAGCAAGTTACTCTACATTATGTTAATAAGTGTATTTATTTTTACAAAATAGGGATTATTTTACACTGTCTCTTGCACACCACCATTCCTTTCACAACCCACACTTTATTTAATTGTGTAGGCTTAAATTTATGTAGTTGATGCAATCGTACTAGGAATGTGAAGTGTCAAGTATTCTAGCTTACAATTTTTGTCCTCCATTCTGGTCTTGCAATGAGGTCTTGAAGATGAAACTGCTGTGAATAAACACTGAGTCCTTTTCTCACTTAGTTTTGTTTCTTCAGAATTCAGAAAAAAAAATGAAAATAGAATGAATCATATTCTAGCAACAATTTCAAATTGTGCAATATCTCAAGCTAAAACAATTTTGCTCATCAGCCTCAGCAAGATCAGTACTGTAATGGGAACATTGCCTTTAGATTAGCTTGACTTTGCTGTGAGCAGAGAGAGCATCAGCCTTTGCCCATGCAAGCCTGATAGATACCACCACTGTTTTGTCTTCTTTAAGCAATGCACAGAGGTGAATATAGCATGAAATGGCTCTGGGAGTTGTGAGACGACTGTGTGCAGAAAATGTGCAAATTCCCACGGACACAGACAGGCATCAAAGCACATTAAAGCTCTGGTATTTGGGTTCACTTCTGTGTATACTTCACGTAATGTATCTGTATGCATTTCTGACTAATGTTTTATTCTAATCTAGATGCTTTAAATCAATCATAAAACTAGGTGCAGATAGAATGCTATATTTTAAACAGAACTAAATTAGGAATGTAACTTTAGCTTAGTGACAAACTCCAAAAATATAAGTCCAAGAACAGAAAGTATCACCTCACTGTATCTGATATTAATAAATGTAGAGAATGTTTTCATGCTTTTCACTCCATAGGAGTTGAAGGCCTCAGAATATACTTAGTCTACTTATCACTTCTGCAGATCACATTTATTTGTATAGGCAACATAGTTGTTTATCTTCTGATTTTTCCAAAGTCACCATAATTCTTTCTGGCATATGTATCTCAATATTACCACACTGAATGACCAGCTGTCTCAAAACTCCTTGAGGTAAATCTCTATGATATCTCTACACCTGTTCATTGTCACAGTATAACAATACTCTCCACACATGGGATAGACCACATGAGCACAACCTCAGTGATTTGCTTTTCTTTGTTGTTAATCTCACATATTTCACCAAACCTTTCATTTGGTTCCATACCTCCTCCTACCTCATCATGCCCTAAACCGACCAATCATTTGAATGAGACCAAATGTATTTCCTGGAAATATCCTTCAAATTCCTTCAGACCTTTTGCCTTCTCTTTCTTTCAGGCTCAATCATATTGCCTTGGAATACAACTTTCTAAAATGCCCTGATATCTTTGGTATGTATCCTTACTATGGCATTCATTACTGCAAAGGTATCCACTGATTATATCAGATGTGAGAATGGATCACAATTCAAAATAAAAAGTACTGCTGTCAAACTTTGGTAGGATTCACAGTATATTTGCACTGTTATAGCCCAAATCACCTAAAAGTATGTGAACCAGAGATTTTGCTTGTTTGCTTTTCTTTTCTATTTTTTTTTTTTTTTTTTGTCTCAATGCTAACCTGAAGACAGGGGGAAAAGGCTAAGATATAAACATGTGTTGGAACAGGCAACAGTCTGAAGATATTAATCTTATACTGCATGACTGAAACATCATGAGCAATGAGAAAAGTTAAAAAAAAAAAAAAAGACTACAACCAAACAAAAATTTTAAAAGAAATTATAGATTAACTTTACATTTAATGTATGGATTAGTACTTAGCTTTTCAGTTAAAATTTTAAAAAAGCATCAGCAGAAGTGCGGATCCAAAACATTACCCTCTCTCCTGTCTAACATGCACACTAGCACACACCACAGTCCTGGCCAGTCTGGATGCTGGATTCCAGGCATGTGATATTTTAAGGAAAGAAACAGCTCTGTCATTATAGAGTGTTTCCTTCTCTTCTTCCTTGAAAAGGTCAGTAATGACAGGTAGTCCTCCAATTGCATAGTCTATTTCCCCTCTTGACCTTTTCAGAGGCAGAATCCATGCAAAACTTCTGAAATACCATGTAAGCTCGAAGAAAGGGTTAGAATAGGTTTGGAAGAAAGTGCTGGTTATCAAAGTCTTTCAAGTGAAACATCATTGTGAGACAAAGGCAACTATAAAAACCTTTTCAGTGAAGTTTACTCTCTTTTAATCCACAGTAGGTTTCCTTTTAAACACGTGAGTCAGATTCTCAATACATGTAAATCATCACAGAAACAGTTACAGCAGCAAGATTTATTTCCATTTTCCTTTTTGTTTTTTTTAATATCTAATTATTTTGTATAAGTAGACATTTTTAACAGTTTTTAAATGAATGTTAATGATAGGAGAGGAAGTAAGAACACCTCAACAGGAAGGAAATGGCATATCAGCATATGATTAACACAAGCAGTGTTAATGAAAGAGTAGAAAATAAAAAGTATAAATTAAATCTAGGAGTTCTGAAGTTATTGTGACTTTAGACTTGTCCAAAGGTAAGCAGTCATCCTGAGAATATTTACAAATAAATAAAAGGGTCAAAAGTATGAAAGAGAACTTATTGTTAGCCCCACTTCTTATAATGCATTCCTTAGTAGAGAAGCCAGAAAAGGATAGATTCAGATGAAAAGAAAAGGAATCAAGAAGTAATGTAAGGTTTCTACATAGACACAGAGAACCTAACCTGTATTATTATGCACATCACATGGCTTGTAAAGGCAAATATTCTTTTTTTTTCCCTCAAGTACACAAGGAAAGAACAAGGAGCCCTGATTTCCTGTTTAACTCCTGCCCTTTTTATTAATTATGGAATGGATTTTTTTTTTCTGCATGGCAGGCTAGGCGGTGAGAGAAATATTCCTAATTTGTAAAGGGATAATAGAATTTAAATCAGATCCAGTGGAGAATATCACTCTCTGGTCAATAATATCACCTACTTTGCTAAAGGCATCTAGTTATTAGCATCCCAGACAAGATGTCATTTGTCTGATGGACTTATTTTTTTTATAAACTGGAAGGTACATGTTTGGCTAACAATATACAGATGAATTTTATAAACATATAATTAAAATTAATGTCATTGGGTCAGGAAAAAAAGTCGAATTTAACTGCAGTGGATGCAACAGAACTGTCTAAATGTCAGCAACTGTTCAGAGCAACATGATCAGTGCATCAAAATTGCATATAAAATTATTTCAATATGCATGCAAAACTGGTGAGATTATCGACACTCATAAAAGCAAGGCAGGAATGAGGAAGGCATTGATAAAAAGATGCAAAACATTTTTTTTTAATTTCTTATTCCCCAAAAATAAAACAAAGGAAGGAAATAATGAGAACATTAAGAAAGACAGATCTGAAGAAATTTTTTTGTTGTTTCTTCATGCCCAGTTATGGTATAAAGGAGAGAAACATGAACCATGACTCATCAATCATTTAGAATGTTAACCAAATGCTGCCAAATTCTTGTTATTTTCACCACTGACAGCATTGATTTCATTGTCACATAGGTCTATAACTTGTAAAAATCTTCAACTCTTTTCATGTCTCGGAAGACTTCTTGCACAGGTGCTAGTGGGACTTATTGGCAGAGCTATAAACTAGCTCAGAAGGGGGAAAGGGACAAAACCAGGCTCACTAGTGATGAGCAAGGTGATGCCGTGCCAAAACTTGAGGTGACAAGCACTAACAGGATCCCTCAATACGCTTCAGGAGGTGGTGGCTACAAAAGACCATACCTGAAATGTTTTTACATTAATGTAATGAGGAAAGAAAGTAAAGAGGAGCTTGAGGCTTCAGCCAAGTCCCAGAGATCTGACATCAGTGGTATAAATGAAGCCTGGTGGGATGAGTCCTGTGACCAGAGTGCCCTGATGAATGGTTATATGCTCTCCAGGAGACAGGCAGGGGAGAAGAGAGAGATAGGTGGCATTGTGAGTAAAGGAAGGGTTAGAATGTATGGAGCTCAAAGTTGACAACGGCACAGTTGAGACCCTCCGGATGAAGAATCAAGGGGCAAACAAAAAATACTGATGAATCGATTTCTCTCTGCTTGCTGGAAAGCAATTTCCCAGCTAGTCCTGGCTGCCCTGGCTGGGAATCGTTTCAGATCCGGTTAGGCAGTCGCAGGGCAGACTGGCCACCACCCCCCCGTGGGTCTTTTAGCCACACGAGCGCTGTTGAGGAGGCTACGACGAAGGCAGGAAAAGGAGACTTCGTGGCAGGCTGGCGTTTATTGTCACCTGCTCAGCATGCAGGCGAGCCCACGAAGTGAGGAAGAGGGGCGGGGTAAGTGATTATAAGGGACCAGAAAAAGGGGCATACACAAGAGGGAAAACCAATCAGGGGAGTGGGGATGGAACACAGACAACGAATAGAAAACAAGGGGTGGGGGATTTCTCAGCTTGTTCCAATCAGGGACTGACTTCTCCCGATCTTTCCAGAAGCAGGGGAGAGTCTTCCCCAGAGATTGACAGGCACTGGGAGATTAATGCATTTGACTGACAGCAGCAGGTGGCTGCACAAACAAATGCAGGGACAAACCATTAAGGGGAAAGGGATGGGGGAAACATGGACTGTATAATTACATAAACAATTAATATTAAAAGTAAAATAAAAAATAAAAAACAGAAAACGCGTCGCTACATACTGATATCATCATGGGAGTCTGCTATAGACCTCCTAGCCAAGATAATGACACTGATGAAGGATTCTTTGAGGGATTAAGGGATGCTTCCAAGTCAACTGCCCTTGTCTTGATGGGAGACTTCAGCTTGCCAGAAAAATTGACTGAGGGCATCATACAGCTGGTACAGTCCAGGACAGAAGATTCCTAAGAAACTTGGATGACAACTTTATGGAACAAGTCCTAAAGGAGTTGACTTGGAAAGATTCCTACTTTGTTCTACTTGTCAACAGAGGGATCTCATGAGAGAAGTAGAGATTGGTAGCTGTCTTGACCACAACAACCATGAGGCAATCAAGTTTAAAATGGCTGTCAACAGGAAGAGTGCCAGCAAAACCTCATCTCTGGACATGAGGAGAGCAGACTTGAGGCTGCTCAGGGAATCAGTGAGTGAGGACCACCAGGAAAATTTTTTTTGCATGTGCTGGAGTCCATCAGTGCTGGTCACTTCTTAAACACCCCTCCCAAGGTCACAGAAGCAAGCAATTCCCAAATGTCAGAAGTCATGCAGGGAAGGCAGATGGCCAGCTTGAATGAACAGGATCCTTCTCTTGGAACCAAGGCAAAAAAGAAAGGTAGGTGTATGTCCAGTGAAAGCAAAGTCAGGTGACATGGGAAGAATACAGATATGCTGCTTGCCACTCTAGGGAGAAAATTCATACAGCCAAGGTTCGACTGGAGTTGAGGCTGGCCAGATCATAAAAAGAGTTTTCTGAAATATATTAATGGCAATAGGCAGTTGGTCAGTTAGAGAGGCCACCTGCCTCTGAAGAATGAGAATAGTCACCTCACAAGCAGAATTCTCGTTCTCTGATCTGTTCTCAGCTCCATAATAGGAGAGTTGCTTCTTAACAAGGAATCCCTTGGCGAGTCTGAGATGCCTACTTTAACTTGATTCTATTTCTTCATATTGACAATAAAACACTAATCTAAAAGTTTAAACTTATAAATTTCGTGTGCCTACATTCAGGTAAATAACTCTCATTGTAATTAATCTTGCTCATGTTTGAAGAGGGCCAAGGTACCTAGATCAGACAAGATCCTGTGTTTTATCTCGCTGGAGAGGGACTCACATGAGTAGTGAGTAGTCTGAGCTTGGTTCCTCAGAGAGTGGCCTCAAGGATCAAATCCAAGACCATACATTACTTTTCAGCAAAAAAAGGGTTTGTCAGGGTATTTGAATTCTATCGTATATGGATATTAAAAAGCTTTCTACATTACAGAGACCTCACAACCTTTTGAAACAGTATGTTTATCCTTCATTTTAGTACAAAGAAAATACAAGGCAACTTCTATTTATTTTTTGTGTAGTTGTTTTTCATTATTTAGCATAGTTTGTTTCATGGATCTTGATAATCTGAATACAAAGAAGCAGTAAAATCACCAGATCTCTACAGACACTTATCATGTGAGGGTTTATTGCATACATTCATAACCTTCCAGCTGTCTCTTCTAAGGAAACAATGCATTCTGCCTCAGATTATATTTATCTGTATTCTATAAATTTCTAAAGTGTTTTATCTAATTCTTTTTGCAATACAATATTTTATATAATTTAACATGGTTTAGGAATGGTTTTCCCTATTTAGTGTTCCCACCAAAACTGTGCCAGCACTTGCTTCACCCTCTCACCCCAGCTGGAAGCAAAAAAGGCAAAGATTATGGGTTGAGACAAGAACAATTTAATGGAAACAGCAAAGAGAGAAGAAAATTAACAGTAGTAGCAACAATATTAATAACAAATGTGTACAAAGGGAGGATGGTTTATATGCAAAATACTCACCAAGACTGGTATGACAAAAAATATTAATGGACAGACCCTCTGCCTGCCAAGCATGAAAAGGATCACTCTTATCACCTCTTATCACAGGGATAAAGGGTAATACTGAGGGAAAGCAGAAAGTGATACATTCATCTTACATAGATCTCTTAATCATGGTTAAATATTCAGACCCTCTGCCATTTTCTCTGTATCATGTGTCCTATACAGCTCAAAAATTCACCTCACATGCAACTAGAGAATTCTCCAATAAATATTTTTGGTTTTCTTTTCATCATTAATGGCATTTTGTGCCACATAAAAAGGTCTGCTGAGAAAAAATGCTGTAACTGTATAGCATAATAAAAAAGCTTTGCCTTCAATTAACAACTAAAATTTTTAGTTTGTCTTCTTGGCTTTACAGTCCCTGATATGTTTAGTTTTATCTGTTAGTCGCAACTGTGCTCTGCTTGTAATCAGATAGATAGCAGCACAGTAGGACTCAGGCCTTTTGGGTGATACAGAGAAAATATGATAACCATAAAGACAGTGGCAGGACTGCCACAGCACAGTGCTCTCCCTTTCTGAAGGAAAACAAAGCATTGCTCCATGGATGCAGATGGTACTGCAGTGGGACTCTGCATCTGTCAGTATTCACTTCTCATTTCATGCTAGAATTAGTTTGAAAAGAAAATAACAAGGCATAAGACAAGATGGTTCATTTTACTAGCCTGTACTAGCTGTTATTTTCTTTTTGGTTGTTTGGTAGATAAAACGTTAATACTTAGATTCTACAGTGGCTCAGAAAAAACATAGAGATTATAAGGAATGGGCTATTCTAAAAAGTAGTGTAATAATTAAACATTAGTTATTGTCTAAGTCCCATCTCATGGAATAGATTTGACATGTCTTCATAGAATTTCAAAGAAATAGATATCATCAGAAAAATGTCATAGAATACTTTCTTTCTGAGATTACAGGTTACCCTCTCCCCCAAAAAAAAGGCTTTTTCTGACATATTTTATTAAAATAGGTACCACGGTGGAAGAAAATATTTTTTAATTAATGCAACAAATAAAATACTGGCTTCCCTGTGCAATGCAATCAACGAATGTAGAAAATGCTCATTTGACACTCATTTCATTTTGAATCAAATTTTTTGCTATTAGAAACATTAGGAAGATGATTAGGACATTTTATAGTGGTTCTCAGTCCTCGTCAATTTTATATGGCAAGGTGAATGAGGGGATAAAATCTTCAAGGCATATTAGCATTATGGAAAATGTGTGCAAAAATTGAACCTCCTGTAACAGACAGCCAATTAAAGTTTGCCGTTGCACTATGCATACTTTCACACATAGTCATTGCTTACAGCTCTCTCTTGTTTTCACTGCTTCAAAAACTAATTTATATTTAAGTGACATCATCTTTCCACTTTCTCTTAGCCACAGCAAGCACTAAAGAATACCTACAAGAGTCAGAAAGGCAAACTTACTGACACTTCAGCCTGAGAGCTGGATTTGTTTCAAAATCACAGTTCCAAAAGAAAAGCCAAGTTGATAAAGGCTAACCCTCTTCTGTGTCCCAGAATTCTTTATTTATGATGCGTGAAGAAAAAGAGACCTTCACAGTTTGTCTTAGACCCCTGCCCAGGAGAGAGGCAGGTAGTGTCTGAGAGAAGCAGTAAACACCTCATCCTGCCACTCACAGCTAGGTTGCCAAGACTTTAGTGAGCAGGGGACCAGGCTGTTTCCTCACTTGCACCATCTGAATCATTGTCTGAAGGACAATTCATCCCTTCCTTTGCCGGAGGCAGCCGAAGATTCCAAAGGAAACCCATACCCTTTGCCAGGTGGTGGGGCTGTCAGATGGGTGTCCAATTACCATCAAAGGAAAAACAGACTTTGCTTGGGGAAGTTAATTTGTTTTGTTACTAATCAAATCAGAGCAGGACAATAAGAAATAAACCCAGATCTTAAAATATCTTCCCCACACTCCTCTACTCCTCCTGGGCTCAACTTCGCAGAAGAAAATTTTAAAAAAAAACATGTAGACATTATTCAAAACGAACCATTTTTCTCTCTTTTTCTTCCTTTCTTCCTCTCTTTCTCTCACATTTTTATTCTTTCTCTCCTCTCTCTCTTTCCTTTCTTTTTTTTTCTTCTCCCTCCTTTCAGTCTTTCAATCTGTCTTTCTATCTCTACTTCCAGAAAAATAGAGATCGCAGCAAAGGATTCAGGAATCTGACACTGAGGTACAAAGGAAAAAAAAAGTCAAGTTATGGTAACTTTCTCTCTCCCTCTTACAAAATATACATTAGAATTTAATTTTTCATCACAGGATCAGAAAATATGTGGTTGCCTTACATATGATCTTACAAAGCAATTGTAAATGATAGACATGTAGAATACAAATGTCAGCGTTTCTATAACCTAGATAGTGGTAGATGAAATAAATCAACATAATACCCTTTTATATGTTCAGCATGGGAGAAATTCTCTTCCTAGTTGAGATATTTGTGATTGACAGTGCAAAATGTTTTGAGTTATCATTTAATAAAAATATGTGTGAAATTCAGAAGAAGTCTGGCTGCAGAAAACTTAGTTATCTGGGTTTTGTTAATTAAAGGTATATTATAAAACTAACTCTCTTTGGCTCAATCCTAGTTCACATATATAAGCAGAACTAGAATTAACATGTATGGAAAATGTGATTGAACAGTGAAAAAACATAGATTAAAGGAAACTTCAGTTCTCACAGGAGACAGGAAAATGATAACCTGAGGAAAGACTGCAGTTTACTCTGGAAGATGTATAGTATGTCAGCTTATCACTGTAAATCAAGAGAGACTAGAGGGTGGTTTTGTGTAAAAATAACTATTTGCTATTGAAACTTGAGAAGGAACTGGAATACCAGTAAAACTATTGATTTATGTTCTGCAGCCTTCACACCAATAAAAAGATGACTTTTTTCATGGAGAAAATACTAAACTTCTCTTTTAAAATCATGGAAAAGGAAGAGCTGTGCTTTTTGATTCACCTTTGCAGATAGGTATCTATCCTCAAGTTTCCATTCTGCCCAGCCAACTTGAGTTTCTTCAGCTCAAGATGCCTTTAAAGATAGTTAAAGAACTTGGCAAAGCACATGGAGATGAAGTGCATAGAGACCAAGAATAGCAGAGTGGACAAGACTCCTAACATAATTTCACTGACTTTATATAGATTCCCTCTAAAAGTAATTATAGAGTGACCTTTGGCAGTCTTGTACTACGAAGCAGGTACCGAGATTGTAAAATCGTAAGAAAATGATGGGAACACCTCATGGCAGTGGCATTGCCAGAAATGATTAAAACTGAAGAAACCTCTTTTGCTTCATTACTGGCTTAAGTCTCACACTCAGAATATGTTGCATAACCAGAACTGAAGGGATTTCCATGACAGTACCTAAGCATTACATTTCAGAACAAGGTCCCATTTTTAGTTATAATCTCTTATTTCTGCCTCTGAAGGATGCAGAGAAATACTTGTACATGTGAACTGTATAACTTTATAATTTGTGCTGTCTTCTCCTGAGAGTCTAAAACCCACAGACTGAAACACTGGCCAATTCATATGAACTCCTAAAGTTTTCCCAACCCAACGAAGAATGTGTCTACAGCATAAGGGTTCCCATACACCACACTGTCTTAATTTCACTGTGCTAGTTTTGCACAGGGCTAAGGAACATTTTCATCTAGCCCATTTTATATGGTGTTTCAAGAAATCTCTAGGAGAATTGAAAGTGTATGAACAATTTAGCAAAATATTCAATTAATATCTACAGAACGGTTTCGCTCAAATCAAAAGACTATTAAAAATTTAGTGCACACTTAAACACTTTTGCTTAAATGGGACAGAAAGTAAGCTTATACCTTGGAGATAACCTCTGAGACACTTTGATTCCTTAACTAACGCATGTGGAGTAGCAGAATATTTAAAAAGTGGCAAGCTCTTTTAGCTTCCATTTGGAAACAAGAAAAACATACAGCTTACTATTTGTATGGTAAAATTTTTAAAACTAATTTTATCTCTGCATTCACAGAAAATTTACAAACAGTACTGAGGGACCAGTGATTGCACCAGTAATTAGTGCTCTATTACTATTCAAATACAAATCCAGTGTACTCTGCTGTTTCAGAAAACATAAGATAGGAAGAAATAATATTTGTTACATAATCTTTAACAGGCTTACTAAAAGACTGCATGCATTTCCATTCCTATTTCAAATACACTTATCCTTAGCCCAAACTGTTAATACAAGATGTAGCATTTTAATAATGCAAGTAGCTGCATATTCTGATTGATTATGAAAGACTGTCTGACCTCAGATAAAAATTAAAAAATAATGTTCATATATTAAGATAAAACAGCCGTCAGTGTCTCATTGCTCTTTATTTAGGGCTTAGATTAGTTAATATTTACTCACTCTATTTATTTGTATGCAAGATATAAAATAAAATCACCATTTAATGCATTAATGTAGTTTCATCAAAATGGGTGGCTAGCTTGTGGAGATTAAATAACATGATTTATGCAGCAAGGCTTAGTTTAATTTGTTTGACAACTGAGTTTTTGTACTTGTAATTGCAGATATTGCAAGCGGAGTTAACAATGTGCTGCAGTTGATCTATATGAGACTCAAAACTGATGTGCAGTTTCAAGTTCTCAGGACTCAGAAAATCATGTCAGCTTTTTTTTAATCTTCATAAATAAGATTACATTTGGATACAGTAATTAAGAGTTAATGCTACAGAAACAATCAAATGCACTTCCTTGAATTGTTTTTTGTTTCATTTGGATAATTTACATTAATATGTATTTGTGCTCAATTTTAAGCCTGCATGATCTAGTCCCAGTAAAAACTTTACAACTGATCTCATAAAAACAGAAAAAAAATTATTAATTGAATTATGCCAAAAGTCACTATAGAAATAGTCTTCGTTAGAAGATTTAAAAGACTTTTTTTACTTATTGCAGCTTTGTTAGAAACAAATCTCATGCTATAGGCAAACAATTGCCAATATTTGAGCTTTCAGTGGGATGAATAAAGAATACAGTGAGCTAAATGATGATTCTCACATCAGCAAGAATTGAATAATTTATCCTCATAGGAAGCTACTCCAGAGAGAATCCCAGACACAAATTTACAGGCATACAGTATGTGTGCTGAGGATCCTGGGAAGAAAAAAAAAAAAAAAAAAGAAAAAAAAGGTGGTAAGCTATAGTGACAGTGGCAACACACAATGGGAAACAGATCTGCAGCTGTTCCATAGAAAGATACGAAAGTTCCAGGAAGCAGAAGCTACAAACTTGAGCTACATTTTGTAGGCACTGCAGAAGTTCCCATTAAGAAGCTGATCACTAAAAACTTTCTCCTTTTTTCAGGTGCCTATTCTTATAAAACTTACATTTCTTGACGATCCCTTCTTGAAAATCATCAATCAGTTAAGGAAGGCAGACAGGGACATAGTTATTCCTTTAAAAATTACCACTGTAATGGAACAAACATTGTTTTATTTAATGAATAAAAGTAGCTTCAGGGAATACCAATATGTAGTCCCATTCAGAGTTTAGATAGCATGTAGCTTTAGCTTTTTGTGTTAGGCATAGCATCTGACATCCCTACTGTCTTTTCAATTCATTAGGTATAAAGAAGATATTAGGAACATGTCTCTCCACATCAGCATAGCACTAGTGATAGGAACTGTCAGCTCTAAATGTTTTGCTTGTCGCCTGAGCCCAGATATACCCCTGCTGAGAAGAATTTGTGATTTTATTCTTTCTGTATTAGATGAGTAAACATGGCTCATTCACTGTGAAAACTACAAATATCATAAGGCGCAAAATACAGAACGTGAACTGGGAAGATTCCTCAATTGCAAAGCGAAGAAAGGAAAAAGGAATCAGCAATTTGGTCATTGGTGGAAGTTAGGAAAGCACAGCTGGATTCCTTCATTTACATGTTCAAAAGTACACTTCCAGATGTTCAGGAACTCTCTATAAATGCTCAATAATAAATTTCCCTTTAGGGATAATGTTGATTCATTAAAAAGGTAGTATAGCTGACTAGCTTAAATCAGTTGTCATATTTTATGCCTTAGAGGCAGGTGAGATGACTACCTGTGAGGATTCAAAAACTTCTACAATAAGGTATGAAATTTCAATACAAGTAACAGTTAAGTTGGGACGGTAAGTAATGTATAAATGTCTAAAAAGAGATACCTAAAAATGGATTAGATTCTTCAATGTAGACTGTTCAAAATGCTTTAACTCTTCTCAGGCTGCTGGGAGAACACAAAAAAAAAAGTAGTTAGTGATCACAGAAAGTTACCTTTAATTATCCTATGGAGCAAAATATGTACGAATAATGAAAGAAAAAAAAAGCTTTGGGATTTTTAGATATCTCAGTCATCTCTCAGTAAGCAGCATCCCACAAAAAAAAGTGTCAGAATACTGAAGAGATTTTGTTTCCCTAAGACTCCCTGAACATAGATGAAGTTGAGTTTTTGAGTTGTATTTTATTGAAATGTTCAAGAGTCTGTGACTTAATAAATAGACAGCTATAGGGGGCTGTACTTATAAAGATCTGTCTGTAGTAAAATTGTGGAATTATGCTAGGAAAACAATAGATCCTGCACTTGTCTGTACTAAATCACAACACATGTATTTTGTTTTAATTAGTCTTTCTCTCTTGCTGCTTTCTCTCTTGCTTTACAGATTGCCATGGGTGAATGAGCTGCAAAGAACTCTCTGAGGGCAAAGCTTTCATTTTTGTTTAGAATTTTCCACTCAAGTTAAGAATAAGCCTCAAGACAGAAGCTTAGTACAAAGACACAGAGAGGGGACATAACAAATGAGAAACTTTTTGAAGTTGCTTTATTTTAATTAAAGACTTGCTAATTTGCTTTTTTTTTTTTGCCTTTTTTTTCCCTTGAAGGTTCAATAATCCTGGCTTCTCCCCTGGATACAAAGTTCAACATTTTTAGTTCTTCTTTTCTGTGCCTTTGACAATAACTGTCAGTTACTTCTTTGGCATGTTGAAGACAAGGCAGAGTCCAAGAGTATTCTCTCAAAGTGAAAGTGCTCATCTCACTTTTACAAACTTTTTACAAGCAGACTGCAAACAATCTGCCTAGGCAACCACCAGCTTTTGGGTGGCTCCAGCAGCTCCCCCTATCTCTGGAGCCTGTTGCTGGTGTAGATGCCCAGCCCCAGCTGGGTACAACCCTTCAGATGCTGTAAGACTGTGCAGTGACTGGAATGTTCGAGTCTTGTAGGGTGCTGATGTCAGATACCTTCAGCACACATTGCATTGCCCAAGGGCCAGTACAAACGCTAACACATCGATATAAGCCAGAGCAAGGTGGCTGCAAAAGAGAGATTGTAGCCCTAGCATGCTCAAAATCCCACCTCAACAGTGATCAGAACTGGATAATTAGCAGAGAAAAATTGATTAACAGTTTCTTTACCAAGAAAATATTAGGAATTATAAGCTATAAAATTGTTATTTCTATACCAGCATGACAGAAAGTCCTTGAACTCTTGTGGTTTTTACTGTACTTCCATCTATAGCCTATTATATATCAATCTCATCTAGAGAACAAATCATTTTCCTGGAAATTAAATGAAATTATATTTAGCCTGTGAAGCTCTGCAACAATACCAATTAGTCACTTTTTTATCTTCGCTTGGAAACAAGAAAAAAACTTCATGAGTGCTTATCTCCTAAAAACTGTGATTTCTACAGCAATTTAACTTCTAATTCATTGTTATGAACAATAGATATCTCAAAGTTAGGTATCTAGTCTAACTAAGGCATCTAAATTATTTTTATATAACACACCTTACTATGTTATTAATCATCTTACGACAATCCCTTTGTTCTTTTTTATTCTATTTGACATTAAACTTCTTCCTATTCTTATTCACCTCACCAGAGTCAATCAGTCTGCCTGTATGCTGATTGTATCCTCAATGTGCTTACTCCTTGGATTACACTAACGTCACTTTATTCTGACATGGTGACCTGTTAAGGTAACAATTCAATCTTCCTTCCTTAGAAAAGAAAGTGTTCTTTAATGGTCTTGCAATAGAATCAATTTTACGTACTTAAATAAGGAAAGAAAAGTGCACCACAGACATTTATAAGACTTTGAAAGGGAATTGACAATGACAATAATTTATAAAGGTAGGCGTAAACAGGTTTTATAATATATTTTTCTTGTGTTGCACATTTACAAATAGCAGTTGGGAGGAACCCTAGATCCTATTCAGGCTTGTGAGAATATTAGTTCTGGAAGGCAAAATAGCCAGGAGCTAGAGAATTTTCATTGGGGAAAAAGAAAGACTGAATTAAAATTGCAAAACTTGTATAAACTATTCTTCTAGATAGAAAGTACTTCCCAAGGGCTGCCATAGGACACTGGCACTCCAAGAGAATGATGACTCTGAAAATGTTAATGCTCCACCTGTTTCCCCTTGGCAGCCAGACCTTGCAGTGTGGCTTTGGACTGTGGATAAGCAGAATGTGTTCTGTGACCATCTTAATAGTTAACTATTGAGATATTGGTAAATGTGACTTGCTGCTTGCTCTCATTTTTTTTTCATGCTATGAAATGCTTTAATAATCCTGGGTATGTACATCATTTAGCTCCTACTTCACTTTATAAATTAAAGTCTTTATAAAAGGTCTTTTTATAGGAAATAATTTGGTATCACTGAGAGGAGGGGAAAGAACTAAACTTTCAATTAAAGTCTCAATCAAACTTTATTGTTTTTGAAGTAATCTAAATTGATTCCTTTATAGTACAGGGCTTTGATGCCATTTTAAATAACTTCATAGAAGAGTGAATTTGAAAAAAGAGTCATGTTCAGTGTAGCTGAATGCACTTAAGGCATTAGCTGCACTGAGTAAAGATATTCAATGGATTTTAACAGACCAGAAACCTTACACTGACTTCCAAGTATTTGCACTTTTTAAAAACTCTCTTGTAATCTTAGAAAACTGCGGTTTCAGGTCAGATCTCACTATATTACAGTGGTTTATGTTAAGTAAGCACAGCTAATGGATGAAAATTCAGCAATTTACCTGTGTGCTTCTCAATACTGAAAGCTTCATTAACCAGTAAATGATTACATAATCTGCACATATTAAAACATACAGAATTTGCCATCATTAGGAGCCTGGACGTTGAACTATTGAAGTCTATGAGAGGAATTTGCAGATTTCAGAGGGTTGTGAACGAGAAGTCACGGCGTTTTGATGTTTGTCCTGTCAGAACAGGAAACCCGTGCAGCAATATCATTCTTTTTTTCATGAGAAAGCCTTCAAAATTCAGAAATAAATGTCTTCTTCATCCCCCCGTCTTTGAAGGAGTGGCCACCTTGCTGAGGCTTTACTCTCTGTCCATCAGTTTTCAGTGACTGCTTGGATAGCAACAAACTATACCACATACACTCCTGCAAAGGGTAGGGAAATTTCCTTCTCTCCATAATTTCTAAAGTTTATCTTCTCCCCTTTGAGCTCCATTAATACCTCAAGAGCCTTTCCCATGCCTGTTTACCAAGTGCCCTGTTAGCTGTCTAATGTGAGCAGGAAAAAAATCTAGCAATCTTTTGTTAAAGGAGGCATGGGAGTTGATGTTGAGAAGCTATTTTTCTGTAGGGCCTGGCAAGGCAAACTGCTTAAATGAGACTTGAGGAGGAGGAGTTCAAAAGATGTTGGTGTGCAGGAATATGCTCAGTTAGAATTACAGTATTTGTAGCTTTTTCTTCCACTGTATCCTCAAGTACAGCAGAATTCCCTTGATCATAAAAAAGCCCACATCAAAACCCCAACAATTAGAGAACAAGCTTAGATTATTGTTAATCTTTTATAGCTCAAAACACACTCTTTTAGTTGTCCACAGTGAGACAGGCGTTTAGCATGTCAAAACTACCATAAAAGAACCTACAACTGCACCAAGGAAATCCCTATTAATATTATATCTCATATAGAGCTTTATATCCTCACAGCTTAGTGCGACAATATTCATCAGAAGCTCTGAAAGTCAAGTCAAACTTCTTAAAAAAAAAAAGTGAAGATCCAAAGGGTTTTTTTTTTTCATTCAGGAAGCCAAAATCTTCTTTAAAAGCAAGATTTACTGGAGTAAATGTTTTAAATACAGCATGTTTGATTGAAAAATTTAGGAAAAAATAATTTCAGCTAACTATATCTGAATTTAAAAAACTCTATTTAAACTGAAGTGAATTATAATAAAAAAAACATAGGTTTATCATACAAAACATTTTTCAAGGCAGTTTCTAAACTTCATAAATAAATATGATAAAAGAGAAATTGTTTTGAAAAACGCTGAATTACAGCATTTTAATCTTTCTCCAAGAAAACTTGAAATAAAAAAAATATTTTAAAAAAAGCTTGACCTTTATTCTAGGAGATTTCAAATGAGTTAATACAATAACTATGATTTGCCCCTCATTTGCACACACAACTGCTACTAGAGAAATACATTGCAGCACAGAACTTTGTATTTATTGGCATTTGAGCTCTCCAGCAATAAAAAATACTGCTTGGAACAGAAATGCAGAATAACTCAATAAATAATAACAATTTAAACTGTTTTATAAATTGATACTACCCTAAAAGTATCTACTTCATTGAAAGTCATGGGATATTATTTAATTGGTTAAGAGGACAGTGTTAATGATGTCAAGGGTGAGGGTTCAATCCCCATCTGGGCCATTCACTTAGGACTTGGACTTGATGATCTTTGCGTGTCCCTTCCAACTCAGAATATTCTGTCATTATGCTGAGAGTCTTGAAATGTAGAGTAAGAAGATGTATAACAGTATTCTATTCCATGGTAGAAAGGGATATTAATTCAGGAGGTGTAGCCAAGTACATTGATCTTTGCTGCCATCCAGAAATGAAATGTCATGTACAGCAACTTTGTCATTTCTATTCCAATATACTGCCTATTCTGTGGTGCTACCTTTTAGTTTTTTCAAGGGAAATCCTTGGTGATCATCACAAGAATTTGGATTGTTATAGATCTCCCAAATACTTCATTGTGATGAATTACCATTTTTCTGTTGCATGATGACAGTCCATGGACAATTCCATATAAGAGGCACATGGCAGTAATCTTTCTTTGGATTGAAAATATTTTCTGTTTATATCATAGAAGGCTCAATCCTGCAAACATACAGAATTCTACTCAGTGTCATCAGGACTTCCAGTAACACTGGAATACTGAAAAACGTGTCTTAAGTTTCATAATATAATCTAGTTTCCACTCATATAATATGGTTGCATAATATAATATGTTTTCCACTCATCCAGAATCTACTGAGGTTTCATAGAGATACCTTAATAGTGCCTGCTAAAAACATATTAAAGAAGGCATGTCAGTTGCATGTCAAATTCATGGCTGTAATAACAATGGTACATTGGGTGGATCCACCTATACTTATCTGCAAACCAGCTTCCTGCAAAAAACTGCTGCAGGTGAAAAAGGTTAAGGATAACATAGAAGGTGACATGGAAAATAATAATACTTAGTGGATGGGATTCATTCCACCTAGCTTCAGATATCTTAGCTAAGCTAGTACCTAATATCATCTGAATGAACAAAACATAAATGTCTAAAACACATTGAAACATCCTCAGAAGTTATTTTCTTTATCAAACATAGAAGGAACATTTATCAATAGGTTTCAATAAATAGCTAACTTCTGGATGACAGGATACTAAATTTTGCATTTCATCTATTAAAAAGTAATTTTAAAAATCACCTCAGGCATACATATGTACATGCCTTCCAGTCACCATGTTCAAAATATTCCATTATTTCCTTGCACCGACACACAGCTGGACAGATTTCCAGATTTTATCATAAGAACTTGGATTATCCTCATTATCCTCCTTTTTTTATAGTCTGACACAGAGGAACTTCCACCCACTTGCTGTAGCAATCAGCAACTTAGCAACCAAACCTTGCAAGGATGCAATTTTATGAAACTATATTCTGCTTTTGTGTGTGCAGGTATATCTGAGCATCTGCCTCCCTCCTACACATATATGCTCAAAAACTTTTAAATCTTTCAATCCACTAAAACCAGAATTTCAAATACATTAAATTTCATTAAATTATTTGAAAATGTGTGTTTTGTATTAGCATGTGCACTGATGAATAGGTTGCAATCTGAGCTCACTTTTTATGAAATATAGAAATAAACTTAGGAAAGGTTCAATCAGGGCAAATATTCTTAAGAAACAGAGATACTGGCTTCAGACTGGATGGGACAGGTTCCCAGCTGAAGAGGACATGAGTAGCATATTTTCAAAAATTCTGCTTTATAGGAAATTGGCCAACTGAATTGATGATTTGCCAGTAACATTTTCGACACTTATTACTATATTTCTGAAGTTCTCCATAGCATGTGGTCAGCTAAGGTACTTGAGTTAAAATGAGTAATGGATCCTAACAACACAATCAGTTTAACAGTTGGCAACTACAATGTCATCTTATTCATCAAAGAGTAAGAAATAAAGTGTAGGAAAGGATGAAGGAACTGGTCAATTTTGATACTTGAGACTATTTGGGGATAGGCATTTTTCAGCTTTCTAAAAACACACTAACTCTGCTATTTGTGCAATTAGAATCTCAAAATAAAGACAAAGAGAAGCAGTGCAACAGGTAAAATATTTTTTGTCTTTCAAAACAAAAAACAAAAAACAAAAGACTCATTTTTCTCTTCCATTATTTCAATATAGAAAAAAAGTAATAAATTTCAATTAAACACACACACACAAACACATAGCAATTCTGTAATAAAATAAAATCAATAAATATTAAAAAACTGGAGGGAATCCCAGTCAGCTCACAGCCATTCCACAAGCCAAGGAGGACAAATTTTGTCTACCAATTAATGCAGATTATTCATCAAGTCCTGATAGGGAGGTAATGATATAAAATGAAGTACTAGCAGTACTTATGGCTTGGGTGCTCCTATAGTTTCCTACACGAACTGCTTTATGTGTTTCTAAGAAAGATTTCCTATAATATTTTTTAGAATTCAAATTCAGAAAGATTCTTGTAGAATCATTTAAATAAGGTCTCAATTACAAGAGAAAGTGTTTTCTCTTTTTTTTTTTCCTAATAAAAGTTAATGATATTTAATTTATCTGCTACAGAAACACCTGAAAGTTAATTTTTTTAGTTCTGTAGTAAGGTACTGTTCCACTAAATTGAGATTTTTCCCATAAAGGACTAGGATATTCTACCTAATTCACTGCACAGTTATTAAGTGTGTCTTACCTCGGTGATGTGCTAAGTTATATGACAGCCAGACCTGTGATGCAGGTGAGGTATTATTTTTAAAAAGGACACAAAGATTATTATAAAGTATGGGAAAAAACATTTCCAGCCACCAAGCTAGCTAATAAGTATGCAGGGAAAGCTATCATTCTTCAAGAATGTGGCCTTTTAGTAGTGTAGCTGTGCAAAGCAGCTTGAATTAGAATTAGGTGGCCAGGAGGATTGCTTTTGTCTGTTTGCATATGTGAATTTGATGAGCCTGCAAGCTCCTTACAGGGAAGAGAGAGAGGAGAAAAATGGAATGAACCCTTGTTCTTGCTTTAGAAGAGAAATGTGAAAGTGAAATACTATTTTCACTTGGTGTTGACTCAGCTGAAATATATTGAGAGAATTATATCCAATCTTTAGCTCTCTATCCTCATGTGTTTTCTAGTTATTTTTTATGCAACCTGACTATAGTGCTACAAAAGTCTTCAAAATAATCCTTACAGAGATTGCAAGTACCAGCATAAATCCATTTTTCTTTACCAAGTTTGTTAGGTATGTACATCAGTTCTTGTGTAAGTGCTCTAATGAGCAGATATCCACTTCCTTGCATGTCCACAGCTAAGCAAATCATAAAGCTTTTGGAATTTGATTCATCACACCTGACTATAGCTTTTTAAATAGTGATGTCAAATAGAAAAGAAAATTACATAGGATCCATTTATGTCTTCAGACAGATTCCTAAGCTAGTCCTAACACCAGTTTAGAATAGCTGTTCAACTTTTAGCGAATACCAGCCTGGGATAAAATCATATGAATTAAAGCTTCTAAAAGATGTAGTAAATCAGAAAATGCTTGGATATCACCTGAGCTGTACCAAACATTGGTTTGTCTTACATTATTGTCTAAGAAGCAGAAAGTATTTTTACCTAATTTCATCATAAATGAGGGGCATGCAATTGTTAAGATGCAGTTAGATATGCATGGCATCCCTCTGAATGTTTGCTTTTCAATCCTCAAGTGTTTTTTTCACCTCCAGGATGTCCAATTAGAAGAATCAATATATTCCCACCCACTTAGAAAGCCATTTGTCTATCCCTCACAGACAAAACAATGCCAGATGTAATTAGCTGAACTTCTCATGGTGGAAGACTTCGTCCATTTTTGCTCCATATCCAAAGTTAGTAGACCAGGAAGAGAAAGAACTGCGTACCTTTTTCTAAAAGTATCTGTCTTTCCCAAAGCAACCAGTAGGTCCTACCTTGTTCTTGATCAAATAGCAGTTCAAAAACACAGTGATTCCAGCTAAATTCAGTCTGAAGATCCTGACAAATGGAAGGTAGTTTCTTCCTCATGCTAGACGATGAGTAGTAACCAACATTACTACATGTAAGATAGACATCTTACATCTTACTACATGTAAGATTAGACACACAGCTGGAGCCTCCCTCCACATTGTGGCAAAGCTGATTCAGGAGGCAGGTGTCCTGCTGTACAGGTAAGGATGTGTCTGGCCTTCACAGATACTTGTGGCTTTTTTGGAACAAAAAGAGGTTTGATTAAATGGAAGTGCTATAAGAAAATTGACTACAGCATTAAAACACTATTTCTTTTCAACCTGAGATTCTAAATTCTACCTCTCTCCATAATAATTTTCAATGAATGTGACTTGTTCATATATTGGCTCTGGGTCCATAAGAAAAAGACGAAGACATATAAAATTATATAAAGTAACAAATAATACAGTTTTTCTGATTTCTCTGTTCTCAAAATACAAGTTACAAGATTAAACAGAATAAAATGATAGCATACGTAAAATCAATAAAACAATAAATAATACACATAAAACCACACATGTAAATTATATTTATGTATGGGTGTAAATTATGAATACTAAATATTATCAGGGAAAAATATTAAAAGAAAGCAAAACAAATGTTGAATTTTGCAACAGTTGAGAGAATTAGTGAGGGTAGTTACTATCAAATGCAATAAGATAGCCTCCAGTTTCCTCTTAGACGAAAGCTGGAGGAAACTTACTAATATTGGGTAGAAATATCTGTCAGAGAGGGCTTTTGTATCATCTTTAACCCTAGCGAATATAAAGATCTTTGATTCTCCAGTATCTTATGCCCATATTTGCTAGGCAGGGTTCTGCTGATAGAATGCTAACTCAAAAAAAAAAATATTGTGCTCATGTGTTATATTCTCACCCATGTGTTGAAATCATATCATCAAAAGCTCATGGGTTTCTACATGTCTTATTCTTAAATTAATTCTTGGTGAAATATGTAAAAGGGATTTTTTTTTCCACATCCATAATGGTAACACTTTATGTTTTGATTGAGTTTTTACTGATTTGCTCTCTTTTCTGTGTAAGTTTTATTGTTGCTTCTCTAATGTTTGTTGAATTAGTGGATCAAGCTAGGAAAAAATCTCACTGAAGTGTATGGGCTTTTGAATGAATGTCTGCCAATTTTTGTATAACAGACTTCTCCCTTGTTGATGAAAAAAAAGGGTTAACTTAAATTACTTTAGGCACTTCAAACATTCCGTACTCTCCTAGCAAAACAAAGTCTGTTCTCTATATTGCCATCCATGCAGGTATTTTTATGTGAAAGGATACATTTTCAAAGGACTGCAAGGGAGGTATGTGCTAAAATCTGTTCATGTATAACAGGATTTGTGTTAATGCTGCCCACACGCTACTTTGAAACTATACCCCTCTCTGGTTTCACTAGTTTATCACCATGGAAAGACTGTGACTTGAAAGAAGCTGACATTTGTGGAACAGAAAACTCACTAAGAAAACAAAATTAAAATGAAATTGGTAAATCTGAAATAAAATGCACACTGTAATGATAATTTTTTTTTTTTTTTTTTTTAAACTTAGAGAAGTCTCTTTTATATAAAGATCACAGTAGCTTAAAAAGATTTTCCCGGTCTATAACCTCCTTTGCACATGTAACAAGTCAGGTTGATGAAATTTGTTCTGGAAAATGATACAGCTTCTCAGTGTATGGGAAGCAAGGTAAGGGTATTGAATTTGATAAAGCTACATGGATTTAAGAGAATTTGAGATTTAGTCCAAAGCCTTAGAAGCGTTTACTTTCATAACTGTTCAGAAGAACAAAAAGGTCGGGATTTAGCACATACTATATAACAGAGCAAACAATTTTCTCCAAAGTTCTTTCTAGTTTCTATTTTCTACATGCCATACAGTTAAAGATTATAAAATTATATTATAGAAGAGAAACTATATATGTACATGTACTTGAATGCATGTCTTATCTATAAAATATGGTATTTCACAGATCACCGGAACTTAATTTTATCAATGATGGGCTCTTCATTCTGGCTAATCAAGGGCACCAAAAGTCACCAGTGTCTTAGGAAAAGATGTAATGACTCTTTCCATACAGCAGTTTCTAAGCAGAACTGGAATTCTGCAAGTCAGCCTGGAATCTGGGTGAAGAAACCTTGTCACACTTAAAGTAGAAGCTCAGTCAACTTTTTGATTTTTTGTTCAGGAAAAGAGGGCCAGGTTTTGCATAAATGCCAACTACATTAGCAAGCAGGTTATTGAATACTACCCTTATATTCCTTTAAATGTGAGGCAGACTTCACAGAAGAATCTTCCATCTGTAACAGTAAAAAGGCAAAGGTGAGAATTAAATGGTCAGGGAGTGGTACTGAACACATCCACTGTCACCACATGTCTTCATCTCTTGGTATATATGCTACTGTTCCTTCAAAGACATGCAGGTGAAAAAAAAAATACCAGTGTAACAAGAACACAACTAAATCCTATACAGAAATATCACCATAGAAGTCACATCAGATGGCTGGCTGGAACACAGTGCTAAAAATAATGTGTATTTTATAGCTTCTAACTCATGTATGCAATAGAAAATGAAAAGTATTTTGAAATAAAAGAGTGCTGACACATAAAAAAAGATTTTCATCATAAGAAACAGAAATTGGTTTATCACATCCAACACTTCACCGTAACTTGTAGCATCCAACACTCATTACTTATGTTCATCAATGACTACCAGTTACATGAGGGAACTATTAAAATGTTTTTTCTTGTAAAATCTAAGGGAGAAAAGAAAAACAAATACTTGTTTTAAAACCTTTGTTGTTGTTAAGTTAATAAAGCATTTCTGCTGAGATCAGTTGTAAAATCTGCCAAGTCTGTATCTCCCTTTTGGACAAAAGCTCTAAAAGTTTTAGTCTCTATTTCTGTATGTACCCTTTTCATGTTTCTCCTCCTTGTATCCCAGAATGCAGTTGGTATTTTTACCTTCATTACCACCTCTAGGTCTTACCATGGGCTGCACCATGGGCTGCAGGAATCCCTACTTCAGCCCCTGTAGGACCTCCTCCCTCTCCTGCTTTACTGGCTTTGGTATCTGCAGAGCAATTCCTCTCACATATCCTCACTCCTCTCTCCAGATGAAATAGCTCATACACAGAATTTTTTTACCCTTCTTAAATACTTTATCTCAAGTGCTACTACTGCCGCTGATAGGATCGGCCTTGGCCAGTGGTGAAACTATACACTAGCCAAAGTTCTGTGCCCAGCCTCTAAGATTTGGTTTATATGCCACTACTTTGATCATTACCTGGTGAACTCCCATGCTTGAATACTTCAGTGCACGTCCCCTGATCATTCAGTTCTACCCAGAGCAAGGAACAACCTCTCTTGGGCTGTGCAACCTGCCTACACTCCCAAAAAGTTAAGGGAATGAACAGAGAAAGCAGCACATGTGATGCTCAGCCTGTGGAAGTGCTCCTGTGGCCCACAGATCAGGCAGAGGTTTACCCTTACCCTTTTCAGTATCCTGAGAAATGATTCACAGATCCGAAAGATTAGTTCTAAGTTGGTAGAGTCAATTCACCTGTACTCAGTTGTCTGTTGTAGCTCCCCAGGTTGTCCAATTTTATGTCATTACCAGGCTGTGCCATTACATGAAAGGAACATTTAAATAACACCAAGTAGGACATTTGTGAATATATGAAAACCAGAGGCAGGGGAGAATATTTGAGATTATTTATTAAGAAATTATGAGATTTACACCAAGCTCAAAGTTATTTCACTTAACTAATTTCTAGATTGCTAGGTATCTAGTATAAATTAGAAATTCCCTTATACAGTAAGAGATACAGGCACACAGTGAGAATTTTCACCTGTCTTAAATACTTGTTTTAGAATATAATTATAACTTAAGAAACTATGATATAAATTCTAGAGGTCTAAAATGTGGTTGGTTAAATCAGATCTAAGATCAACAGGGACTTCCCAGGAAACATGGACTTGAACCATATTTAAGCCATGCTCATAAATTTATGCTTGCTTCACCCTGAAACCTAAGAAATTATTTTATTCCAAATCAGAATTAAAGCAGTTTGACTTTTACAATCAATTTTGGAATTCTGTAAATTCTTATGAATATTACACAACATCTGTAATTAAGGCCACCTTCAAATTCTCAAAGAAAAATCTTAAACAATATCTTAGAATCAGTTTGAAAGCCTCATTTCTGAACTTGACAGATTAATTTATTTATTTGTGTCAAGTCCTTTATTCACTTTTCAATGAAGTAAAACCTCATTTAGATGATGCATTTAAGCATCAAGCTTGCTGACATGAATATCAATATTTCCCTCTATACAATTAGTTAAACTAGATTAAGTTACATTGAAGTAGTGTCAATTTTATCACACCACCATGGATCATACTATCAGTGTTGTCAAAAGTTTTCAATCTTGCCTATTTTTATTAAATAATAGAATAAGAAGGAGATTGCATTAATAAAGGCCAGTGATCCTCATTTGTGTGTCCAACCCCTATAATGTATTAGCAGTGCACGAGGTTCTGCTGCTGTATTAAATGAGAGGAAAGCAAAAGCCACACACCAGATCCACACAGTAACACGCTCTACAGCAGTCAAAATAGCATGCTGAGATTTTTCTTGTGTTTCCCACTGTATGTTTAAGCTATTCTTCCCATTTGCATGCAAGCTAATCACCCAACAAAACTGAAAAAGGGGTCATGGAAACAGATGGGAAGCTTTCAACGTTTCCTGGCTTCTGACTGCAAACTTTCTTGTTTTCTGCTTTAAATTCAAATGCTTCTCATTTTCAATAAACTCATCTTCTGGAATTTTAAAGACAGAAAAGAAAATTCATAGGTGTGGTGGTGCATGCCCTCCCCCAGCCCTTTCTCAGGCCTGCTTTACAGTTTCAGAACCCCCTGATAAGCCTTGACTGAGCCAGCTGGGTGTGAAGTGGCCTTTAACCATACCAAATGAGCCATGAGTTGAGAATGATCATACCAGGAGCTCTTGCATGATAGAGGTGGGATCAACCAGAAACATCAGCTGCCCAACCAACGAAACAGAGGACAAACAATTACCCTTTGTAGCCATTTACCTGAATCATGGTTCAAGCGGAGTAGCATCACTGGGAATTGTAGCTTGGGTGGAAGTGTGCCGTTGTTACTGCACTTTGGGAAAAAGGTGCAGTTGTTATTGGCTTGGATTATGGCCAGGATGGAAACTTACTGATGACCAAAGTTAATCATCCTGTAATCCTACAAACAGCGGTGATAAGTGAGGCTCTCTTCATTCTCCTGGACAACAGCAGACTGTCCAGCACCTCCCTCTCAATAGGACACCTCTCACTGCTCCCAGACTCCCAAGTTTACAATATTGTCTTACAAGACTTACAGTGATAAGACCTAGGCTGATAACCCCTCACACACAATTCTTCAAGGGACAGTCCTTGCCTGTTGGAAATACAAAAGGATTTGATGTATTTTATTGAACTTGACCGGAACTTTTAATGCGTACCTTTACACTCACAAAAATAGCTGTACACATTGTTTTACCTCTGTGTATGTGAATTGATTATGGTACGAATGGTAATATCCCAAATCTATAGTTAAATCATTGTTATAATTGTAGTAAGTCCTATCAAATCACTTTGTAAACAGTAAAGTAGTCAATAATTTAGTGCTCATAAACCATTTTGCACCTTTATCTTTCATCCATATCCTTTGCACCTCTAGCCCTTTTTGCATTTCTAGCTTCAATGCAAGTCATACCATATTGCTTCCAATTAGATCTTACTTTGTATGCTTTCATTTAGTAAATAATAGAGTGAACCTTTCCATCTAACTCTGTAATGTTGTACTTCCACAAATTCACATGAAACCCTACTTTTGCCAAGACATTTGACAGTGGTTCTTTAAGGGATCCAATCACTCATTTGTAACAGTAGACTGGTAAAGTGCAGTGAAGATACACTGAGGCAAAGTCAACAGATATCTAAACTGCATTGAGCTTCTTTGTTTTTTTTACATCATCTTGGGTGTCTCAGAGTCTGTGTCCAATACACAATTCTTTGTTTTCTACCAGGACCAGAGCTTCTCTCTTAGGAGGATAGGCTGGGAGAGTTGGGCCTGTTCACGCTTAACAAGACACAACAGAGAGTGGACCCCACCAACGTCTGCATCTGAAGGGAGCATTTCAAGGAGATGGAGCCAGGCTCTTTTGGTCATGTCAAACAATAAGATAAGAGGCAAGAAACTGATGCACAGAAAGTTCCACCTGAACATGAGGACGAACTTCCTTAATGTATGGGTGACCGAGCAGTGGAATAGATTGCCCAGAGAGGGTATGGAGTCTTCCTCACTGGAGATATTCAAGAATTGTCTGAGTGCATTCCTGTGCAATGTGCTCTAGGATGACCCTGCCTCTGCAGGGAGGTTGGATCAAATGACCCACAGTGATCCCTTCCAACCTTATGTTTTCTGCAATTGTGAGCACAGACACAACTTCTTTTGCACAATAGTAAACAAAGTAAACACAAATAATAAGACCAAAAAAGAAGGTTAGGGTTTCTAGTGTTCCATATCTTGAAATAAAACATGATTTCTATTTAAATTTTTAATCTTAAATTATATCCATATTAGGAGCAATAAGAAATTCTTCTTCAAATTTAGTACACTCAAATTAACCTTGGGAATGGGAAAAGAAACACACTAGGACACTAACACACTTCCACATAGATTTGGTGAAGAGTGTAGAAATAATGTTTTCAGAACACCCAGTACTATATGTATTTGTTCACTTTTACAGACATCCAAAACATCTTACTTTCTTTCCATCTAGATTATCACAATGAATTTTTTTGGTAATTAATAGCTAGACACTTTCACAATAGTTCTGACACGTTCCAAGTTTTCTAATTCACCCAAAAGTTTCAAACTACAGTTTGAACTTTTGAAACTACTAGGTCAAATATATTTAATCACACATCTTAAGCTTATGTTGCAAAACCTTAATAAATATATAAACTTTACAGTTTCTTCCTTCCATAGTACAGAGAAGCTTTCATTTACATATTTGAAAGAATGGAATTTGATGAAAGGATTTTTTTCAATCTTCATTGAAACTTATAGGAATCAAGATCAATCTGCTTTTTTTATATTTATATCTGCATAGCTGGATTTTTTTAAGGCATTTTAATTGAATTAAAGACGATGTTTGACCAACATAGATAATAGGAAAGAAGGAAAAAGCCCCAGGAGCTCAGGCGAGTGAGGTGACAACCAAAAGACACAATAAAATATGGAAAATTGATGAAGAGAAAGACATCTTGATTTTTATTGCTTTGATTTGTGCATTGCTTACAGCAGCATAAAGCAAACAGCTAAGCAGTGAAGCAAGCAGCAGCAAGCAGTGAAAGCAGTGAATATAAGCATCAGTTTACTGTGGTGTATCTTGCTGACTAATAAAAAGAACAATTTGATCTGGAATTTGCAGTGAAACTCTTGACTGCACTTCCTACTTTCAATGTACTGCAATCTTCTTTTAAAAGAATAGTGTTTGTTTTTTAGGGCAATGTATTTGTTCATTTCACTGGAAAGAATAAACTGATCTTAAATTCTAACTAGTTTCATAGAGGAAAACTAGAAGAGCATTTTTCTAATTAGAAGCTATAAATGACACACAGACCTGTATAATACATTCAGGTCATATCTGTTTTCAACAGTGATTTCATAAATATCATGATTTAAACCCTTGAACAATAAGCCTAAAAGGAAAGAATCTTCTTTTCTAAACTACCTCCCCAGAACCAAAATAGAATAAAAGTTAATGCAGTTATCCTCTCGGCAGCTTTGCTGGCAAGCTTTATGGTTTGTGATCATAAAACATCTCAGTAAACTGAATTTTAAGTAGCTGAATTCTAGTCAAGAATTTTTTATCCCACTTAGGAATTGGTTCATAGTGACAGAATTTATTCCCCTTGTGAGCTCAAACATTGTCAGAGAGGAAAAGCATTTTACTTTCTGTTGGTCTGTGTTTGAATATAAAAAGAAAAAGACATTTACTAAAAACTATTATCTGAGTCATTTAAGATATAAAGTCTTGAGTGCTAGAATTTTCTCTGGTTTTCTCTCTAAATAAAAACAATTGGAGAGCTGATCTGGTCCCAAAAAATCCATGTACATTCCTGGAAAAAATAAAGCTTAGGAAAAGGGAGGGGGAAAGCATATTTGTTCTATTTTGGACAGTAAAAAATGAAAATTCAGGGCAGAGACTTTGAATATCCTCTTCTTTTCCCAGTAGAAAGTAAGTCTCAGTCTTTCCTTATACTGTTCTCTCTCATTTTTTTTTTTCCTAAGGCTGAAAATAATACACACAAAACCTATTGTGTAATGGATTCCTTCCAGATAAAAGCTCCACCAGAGATGCAAATTAATCTCTGTGTAAATATATCTTTAAAATAGGGGAAAGTCTTAAATTAAATGGAAGGACTATTTATGGATAAACATCTTAAGGCTTGCAGTTTATCACCTTTTTATTTTTTTGGTCCAAAAGCCACAGAAATCTGCTAAATAATGCAGAATTATTTATTTATTTATTTATTATCAAAGGCTGGACCTGAACAAAGACTCAATACAAACAGCAACTCTAACCAGCATCAAATAAAGATTTCAGGTATATTATACCTTCTTTCACTATATCTGAGAGTGACTAGTCAGAAAAGTGAATTGTGGTAATGTTTTACACCGGAGGAACCTGCCAGCTACACTGAATATAATGAGCTTCACAACAGTTCTTACACTGCCTTGACTTTCTGAGTTGGGATAACCCTGTTTGGATGCCAGGTGCCCACCAAGCCAGTCTATCACTCTCATCCTCAGCAGTACAGGGCACAGGGAACAGAAAATAAGGTGGAAAAACCCCTCATGGCCCAGGATAAAGACAGCTTAATAAAGTAAAAGCAAATGTGCACGAAAGCAAAGGAGAAAATAGATTTTATTCTGTACCTCCCATCAGCAGGCAAGCAGTGCCCAGCCACTTCCTAGGAAGCTGGGCTTCAGTATGTGGTTGCTTTGGATAGCATTCACTGTAATAAATGTTTTCCTCCTTTTTTCTCTCAACTTTTATGGTTGAGCAGATGTCATATGGTATGGAATATTCCTTTGGTCAGTTTGGGTCAGTTATCCTGGCTGTGTTCCCACCCAGGATCTTAACCACCCCCAAGCTACTGTTGATGTGTGAATATTGGAGAGACAGTGCTGATTCTGGGTCAGGGTTGCTCAGCTGTAGCCAAAACACTGATTGTCATCAGCACCTTTCTTGCCACCAAACAAAGCTCAGCACTGTGAGGGCTGCGGCAGGGAAAAATCTCCATCTGAGCCAGACTCAATACTCAATTTCAGGTAAGAAGGAGCTCCTTTGGCACAGGCCTATGGCAGCTGGCAGGAGGCAAGTGACTCTTTGGGAAGACACAGGAAAACATCGAGAATGCAGACACTATTGAAGCACAATGTAGAGTGAATCTACACACCAGGGAAAAATACAATTAATGGCTTTGAACTGAAAGTTAGCTTCAATGTGTTCACTTTTCTTTCCTTTCTTTTTTATTCTTCGCTTTAATTGATTGGGTTGTGCAGTGCTATGAGCAAGCTCTAATTTAAAACAGATTTCCTACATAGCAAGGTCAGCCTTTGCTGCACGGATAACACTGAAGCAAACTTGGCTGTGAGCCTTCAATCATGGTGAGGTTTTTATTATTTTGTAACAGGATATCAAAAAAGAAAACAGAATCAGAAAAGACTTCTGAGAAGCAAAACTACTTTCATCGTCAAGACTGATTTTATCATCTGCATCTTTGTTTTCAAACATGTTCTGTATGTATATAGACTTAGATGGACATAAGTATTCTTTTACTTACATATTTTTCAATGTACACATGCACACCTATGCAAATCTATTTGAAAACAGAAGAAATATATTTCTGCCTTTGCACACTTATGTAAAGCTATAATGTGGACATTTTTATGCATAGGAGAGAAGGGGAAAACCTAATATTCTATAATCCTATCTCACTTTGTCTCCAGGCAAAGTGGCACAATTTTTTAACATTTGACCAAAAATACGTACCTGAATGTGTTCCCACATTTTTTCACATATATACAGAGGGATAGATAGATAGATAGATAGATAGATAGATAGATAGATAGATGCATACACATGTGTGCATAATGAATTATGAATATTGATCTCACTTCTTTGATTTCCCCAAACTGTTGTATTAAAATTATCATCCTACATTTCAACACTGGAAAAAGACCAATTATCTACTGTCTATTTTATATTCTGCTTCATATTCAATTCAACAGTTCATCAATTAATTTTGTGGAAAGCAATTATAGCATTCTACTGTTCCAAACTCAGTTTGAGTCTTTTACATTGAGTATTGCCTTACCTGCAAGATGAAAAAGTTTAATACTACAAAGTAATCATTCTTGCCCAGTGATAGATATAAAAAATTGATGTTAAAAGATGTGGTAGCTAGAGATTTTACTGAAACAAAATCCTGAGATGGATTATTCTTTTTTTATTATTTCTATGCAGAAATTGTGAGAATACTTTTGCCAAATTCAAATTTTATCTTTCAGAGTCACAGGCATGGCTCCAACACATACTTTCAGGGATTTTCACAACATCTTTCAGAAACAAACCAAAAAAAGCCCTCAAAAACCAAAACAAAGAAAAACATCCATAAAATTTTGTTTGTAACCGAGAAAAATGAGCCACAGAGAAGAGCTAAACTTGTAACAGCATTACTTAGAGTATGGCTAGACAGAGTACAAGTAGATACTCTTCACTGAAAGAACCTTATATAGGAAAGCATCAATTACTAAAAACCAAAATGTCTTTAGATAACATAAATAGCAGGAGCACAGAAAGCATAAGCAACAGAAGGTCATTGAGACTGCACTTTCAATCAAAGGGGGTTCAGATCCAGAAAATTTCTGGGTGGTTTCTCTGATACCATTTCTAGATCACCCTATTCTTAGCTATTCTCTCTAGGACTTTGAAACACAGTGGAGTGTTTCTCCAAGATTTTCCTGCTGGAGAATTATATAAATAATAATCATTGTGACAGGCACCTGAACATCAATTTTTCCTACTGTAATGTTATCTCTTCAGGCTGCTCTTTCTTTCTTGAGATGAAAGAAGGTGTGGAAATTCACTTAGGACTCTTTTTGTCTGATTGTTCCCAATACTTATTTTTCTTTCCATTCAGAATTCATTTTAGCTCATCTTTCTCTCACTTTTCTCTCCATCCCACACATTGTCGGTTAATTAAAGAAAACACCTTTAGTTATTTTGCATAAAAGACATTTCTACAAAATCTGCTATCATTTTACTTAGACACTTCAAAGTCTGTGTTATGAATAAGTCCAAACTGTGACCTTCTCCTCAGGTGTTTTGAGCATTTGTGAAACTTCACAGAAATCTCGGATGAGGAGTGGCTGTCAAGATTTCTTACATTTTAACATCAGATTTTCTTAAAAAAACTTGGTATTTCAGCCACTTTGACTTCCTGGAGTGTCCAGAGGGCCTTTAGAAACAACCAAATCCCCAAACGATCAGACAAAGACACATCAGTTTTTTCCAGATTTACTTCCCATATTTACTGCGAGAAAACCTTAAGCCTGAAACTTATGTCTTCACTCATTCTGCTCCATACTCAAAACCATCTAAAGAGAAGCCCACCATTACAATGTTGCTGAAGTCTTCAAGGTTACTAAAAGACATAGATGTTCCCAAATGTTATGAAGGCTAAAAGGTGTCTCCAGCAAATGAAGGAACGGACACCAATGATAGCATAAAAATACGTGACTTAGAGGTCTCACCCTAAAGTTCTCTCCCTTTTGAAAACAGCAAGTGGCAGACAAGATCAAGCTATAAAAATCATTGTCTATCATGGAAACGAGTAGAAGTTCCCTCTACAGGATACTATTTATTTTCTTGGAGATGGACTTAGAATTACTTTATGTCACATACAGTTACTGGATTTGAGTCCTCATCAACATACAAGAATAGAGATACCTTTCTGCCTTCTACATTCCTTTTTATGAGCTTTCATCTTTATCCACATGTTTCATAGAATTCATTTTAATTAGCAATGAACTCTCTCACATTTCCTTTTGACACATATAAATGAAAATTACTCATCTATATCAGAAATAGCTATTCAAAGTCAGTGTTTGTTCAAAGGAAGAAATATTAATATTGGCCAAAAATGCTGAAATCTTTACTATTTATGCATACACCTACATGTACAGAACTCAGTGATCTTAAGTTTCTTTCCTATACCTACAATAAGATTCTCAGAGGTACTAAGCCCACAGAATCAGCTTTTCTGTGAGTCATAAAAATAACGTAGAAAACAGTCCATGTGGCATAATTAATGTCTTGCAGCCTGGTGAAAAAGGATCATTTGTAGACTAAATGGAAGCATCAGAGCCAGAGGAGAGTGTAGCTGTTGACATGATGGTGATTCTCTGCTCAATTTGAGTGAAATGGGTCCTAGGAAGTGGGAAGTAACTTAAAACAGCTGTGGAAGTGGCTTAATTGATGTCAAGGTCAGTGCAAAGTTGCTTTAAAGACATTTCAATTCCAACTCATGTTCTGAGACCAGTACAGGATTAGGAAAAAAAAAAAAATTGTGAGCTGTGTGATTTCAACCCAAACAAACTGAAAAACAAACAACAACAAAACAAAAAAACAACCAAACAAAAAAGAAACCCCACATTTTTTTTTAAAAGATCACAAATAGTTAAATCCTCTTGTCTCATACCAGGACATAAATTCATCCCTTAGGCCTTTTTGGGCAGTAGCTTATTGAGTCTGAAATCACAGTGGCTATGGATAAAGATTCAGCAGTCAGTTTATTACACACAACTTTGCATTCAAGCCCTTCATTTAGATTTCTCAAACCAAATACTGCAGGCTACAGACAGTTTGCACCCTGTTTTAACCAACAAACAAAGGCATATACAAAAAAAAAAGAAATAAAAGATTTTTATCTATCCACATGGAACCAAAAACAGAAAAAGCAAAACATTAGGACATATACCCCAGTGGGATTTTGTAGACTATTTCACCAAAGCAGGCTTAAAATAAAAAAAAAGAAAACAACCAACAAAACAACAACAACAACAAAAAAGAGCAACACTAAAGAAAACAGCCAAATTTTTAGAAAAGTAAAGACTATAGACATTTCTTTTTTTTCAAACTACGTAAATATCAAGTCTTTTTGGATTTAAATTGAAACTAAGTTCCACAAGAAACCAAGATCTACAAAAGTAATTGTAGCAACAGGTGGAGGATATTCAAAGGGATGACAGTCATTCCTCTGGAGAGCACATACTTTAACATGAGTAGCAGTTGTAATCACACTGATTGTTTTTTTTGTTTGGGTTTCTTTTCTAAGAAATCTTTTATCACCCTAAGACTGCTTGTGTGAAGAAAAATACAAAATTAATTTTTCTTTACCTGTCCATTTTGTGTGACTATCCAAACAAAGAAGAACACCTCGAAAGAGTGTTTCAGATTATTGTGAATTATTCAGAGGAAATACAATGTGGATGATTAAGCATTAATATTGCTCCTGGAAACCTAGGGGAGCAGTATCATTGCACTGGGACTCTAGAAGCAATTACAGCTTTGTTTCTCGTGTCCACCTGTCCATGTCTCCCTTGTGCCATGGTGTCAGTGTGTCCTTATTCCAGCACAACCCTTGGGAGGGAGATAGGGTGGCAGGGAGTTGAATTCCAAGATGTTTCGTTTATGTGGGATTAGGAATAGATTACAAGTCTCAAAAAAGTAGGAAGATACAACTAAGTAGTAGACAGTGCATCCTCAACAGAAATTACCAGCAGACTAGGAAGTCCTTATAGTTTTAATGAAACTGTGGCTTAATTTGACAGCAAGGGAGAGAGGGAAGAAAAAGTGAGGGATCTTTCCTCTGAAATCGATTTGCCTTGCCCTCCTCACTACTGGCACGAGGATCGTATGATCAGTGTCATATTATCCATACAAAGAAAAGTAGATACTTAACTGAACTACTGTGATTAATTGCCTGATTCTGAAATTGAATTACCATTGGCTAGCAAATTTTATTACACAAATTTATGTTGCTCTGCACCTTTTCTGCATTTTAGAATTCTTAAATTAAATTACAATTTGTTTACAAGTACATGGGTTACCAAACTCAATATAGTACTTGCAGCATGTAAGTTACAATAGAAAACAAATTATGGTTATTATCAAGGAAAAGGAATTTATAATACATTGATGCAAAGTATATCACAACAGAAGAAAAGCATATTAAAGTCATTAACTAAATTAAACATAAAACTAGTAATTTTTCCGTATTCCATTTGTTATTCAAAAAAAGAAAAAAATTCACTGACTTCAGTGTTCTGTCCAAGTGACAGGAGTTGCATCAATGAAAAGTAGAAATGTTTAAGTTTACTTTCAAGATCAATCATGGTAACAGTCGCTGAAGATTAGAAGTGACAATGACTTTCCTATTAAGAGAATCACATTAGTTCAAGACAGATAAGAGGCACAAGGGTTTTAATTCTGTATTTTAGGGTGATTTTTCAAAGTATTGCTGGTAATTTTAATGAATCACATGTTATCAAGGTCAAGCAGTATGTTCATCTTAGCAGTGTTAGTATATTTACTGGATGGAGTCAGTTCCATTCAACTTAATAATTGGTCTCTGAATGCATTAGTGAGAAGAAGGAATAAAATACTTTTTAAGATCTTTTATGTGTCAGCTTGCCTTTGCAATCCTTCAGGTAAATTACACACATCTCTTGCCTCAGTTACTGTGAGGACATTCTATTCCCATTAATTTCCCTCCTAGGATCTTATAGCCATATCTACTCTCTACATATATCTAAGTATTGCATAATGACATATTTGTATTTGAACCCTGAAGTTTTAGTGATTCTACTAAAAAAAATCAAACTCAAATTATGCAGATAAATAATGCCAAAATTTTGGCATAGCTAGGCCTTGGTCTAGATGAGCACAGGCTGACTCTCTGTCTGTTTTTCTTTTAGAATAAGGGCTGACATTCTGTGCCAGCATCAGTCAGCCCTGGCCAGAAATGAAAATCGTTGCATCAGGCAGTGTACAAAATGAGAATTTAAAAAATTTGGGTGCTGAACAAGTTTCTACCTTCCCTTACTGCTTGGTAGATTCTGCAGTCTTAGAGTCAAATATGTAAATGTATAATTTAAAAAAAGAGAGCTATTTATTTTTGAAAGCCTCGACATTTAACGAAGCAGGAGTCAGTGATAAACTGCTCACAAGGACTGCCAGCAGGCGACTTCACACACTGTAAGCACTTTACTATGGAGTGATTAATACTTATCACAAGGGAAAATAATATGCCATCCTTTCTTGCTAAGAACATAAAAGAAGCTGCTTAGGTCACCAGGAGCAGAGCTGTGGACATGGCCACAGTAGTTATAGCTACACTGGGAGATGCTCAGGTCAGAAATGGGAACATGATTATTCAAAATGCTAGATAAAAAGTAATGCTCAAAGGCCACATGAATGTTAGTAGATTAAATGAATAATCAGACTTTAAATATGAGCTTCATATTGATTAGAAAGCAAATGTCAGTTGGAATTAGACTGCATGAGAAATGTTTTATATCTCTGTTATGTTAATGGTGCCTTGACAAGTCATTCAAACACTTGCTCAGTGTCTGGACAATGCACACACACAACTGAACTGAGTTCTGGACCCCTTGTTCAGGTCCAGTCATTTAGGTGACTCCCTAAATCTCAGTAGCTGAGGTAGCTTTTGAGAGACATTGATAAAAAAACACAGGATACACATTTGCATATTTTCATTTCAGCCAAGGACCATGTGAAATGCAGCAATGAAGTGTCCTTGCTAACTCACCTTCCAGCTCATGCAGAGAAATGAAATCCCTCAGCCAGCACTATTTTCTTTGATTCTTTACTTCAATTGGTGATAAATATATACATATCTCCTCATAATAATATCTAAACTATCTTTCAATCTTTACATTATTAACCTTGTGAGTGAATGATCCCCCCTTTTTAATAGGTGAGCAAATTGAAGACTAGATTATAGCAAATATTTGGCTGATAGGTATTAGCTGTGTGGGTATATGTGGCAACTTGAAAGTCAAAAAGAAATCTTTGGCAGAGCAGGAACTGAATCAAAGCCCACAAATATTAATTCTAGAACACTTTTCTGTTGCATTATGAAAGGAAGGTTCTGCCACATTATCTGTACAAGCAACCTGCTGAACCATTACCAGTTATCTTAAGTTAAGGCTGCTATTTGTGTTGTCACTGCCTGCACAGAATAAAGACAAATCCTATCATCAAACTCAATTCCAGCCCTGTATGAATATAAAACTTGAAGGGTATTTTCTGGGCATATCAATGCTTTTGTCTGACATCTAATAGGTTCATATTATCTTCATTTCTCAGTTGTAATTAAATGTAATGACTTCATATTTATTTTTATTTACAAAGGCAGTTGCTTGTACAATAAAATTTGATTTAATCTATTGAAGACTCATTTAATGGACTTTTGAGGACCAAATGCATGTAAACAGTGCTCTAATCAGACATCAAAACATGCATAAATCAAAGTAATTAAATCAATGTAACACTAAGAAAATTGTGAACCAGACAGATATTTTTAAAAATAAGGAATAAAATATATGATTTAAGATCTCAGTTAAGAGGACAGCTGCAATATTGATAACTGTATCTACTGTTACTCTCATTAAATAGCTCTCCCTGATTAGAGCCTTGTGATCAAGGTATCATAATTAGGAACTGAGCATTTCTATAAAATATCTTCAGTATAAAGTGGAGAAGACCATGGAGGAAACCAGAAATATCTGTCATGGTGGAATATTATAATGTAGCCGTATGTTCAGAATATTAAAGCCATAAACATTTCTTACATCATACACAACACAAAGAGAAGTAGTTGAAAATTCAGACTTTCAACTAGGACAGCTGGTGTAAAGTTTGACAATCTCCTTCCAGGTGTGCTGAATCATAGTGCTTTGTGAAAATAAATCTCCAAGTATGTAATTAAATTGAATATTTGTTTTCTCATACTTTTTTGACAAGAGTAATTCACCTCTCACATATATCCTCACAAAGACAGAAGGGAAAATATATGCCTTTCTCATAGATATTTGTCTGTTCTTCTTATCAAGGTAGCTATGTGCTTTGTGGCTGCTGGGGTATGTTTGCATAAACTCTGCATCCAGGTGGCTCCAGGCACGGCCAGTGTCTGAAACCAAGGTCAGCTGCATGTGTAACTAGATAAAATGCCCATTGATGCACACACAATGCAAAAAACCTTGAGATGCAGCTGTCAGCAACAGACCACTATGATGGGTTCTCCCACCTGACACTCATAGAAGCTGGCTATTCATAGCACAGTTTCGTTTGTACTCTTGTCACAGTGAAGGTAGATGGGACAAAGCTTTGTGTCCCCTGACATCAGGGTAGAGGGTGGCAAGAAAATAATTAGGAGTGGGAACTATGGTTGGCACTAGAAAAAGAACACTTTAATAACAGATAAAAGAAAATAGAGATGGTGCCCCAAAACCATGCACAGTACCCAGGAGAACCCCGTGGGAGCAACCAACCGAAGACCCGGAACTGAGGAAAACATGACAATGTATAGGGTGGGTCTGAGGGTAAGGATCCAATCAGAAACTCGAACTGGGAACATAACCGTATTTGTTCAACATAACTGACCAGTCATAAAAATATAACCTTATATGGAACAACTTCATTAACATGCAATCTGACATGAACCTTTACTACTTGTCACAGCTAGAAAGGGGTTTCCCATGGCCTTAGGTTTATAGTTGCTTCAGCTTGGCCAACTCCCACACACTCTGACATCTCAGCACGTTTGCAGGGCACGTAAGCAGGGCTTTCTGCTGGTCGTACAGACAGAAGGACACACAGCTATTTGTCCAGATGATGAAGATCTGATATAAATAAGCAGTCATCACTACAACTGAAAATAATCCTATCCCACAGGCTATGTCCTTTTTCCTCCAGTGATCCTTTCTCTCATGTTCTATCACAAAAGAGAGGGAAACCACAGTCTGATTCAGGCCAGGATTTATCACTTCTAGCTTCAGGTATGTAATAACTGAGGCCAGTTTAAAAGCCTCCTTGACTGTAAGATACCTTCTACAGTCCGCAGAAACAGGCATCTACTGAGGGCTATTTAGTACACGTCAGATCCACTGTTTTTAATCCTCCATCAACTAGTGAAAAAGATGGGAAAATGCCTGCTACCTGACAAAGTGTACAATGGGTACAAATCCAGGTCTTTCTTCATATCCCAGTTCATTCCAAGAACCCATGTGGGAATAAAAAGACAGGTGTGTGTTTGCAAATTAGTGGATGCCACCCAAGAACACATTTTCAGGACTGCATCCCTAGATGACAGTGCTCTTATCACCAAAGATTCTTTTGGCCTTATGCCCATAAATATATTTCTGCCCAGGTTCAGCCCTATGCAAATGTGCTTTGAGTCACAGTTCTGTCAATCCTGCCTTGATGAATCCTTCCTCCAATGTCAACTCCTATGTTCCACAATGTTTGCTGATAATCTCCTCCAGCTTAATGTATTTGTTCATTCCCCTGTCCCCAACAGCTTCTCTCCCACTTTGTCCCTGGAAAAGGAGCCTCCCCAGCACCTCCACTCCTAAACTGTGCATTCCCAGCCTTACTCAGGAATGCATACCCCTCATCCCTTTTCAACCTGGATGTCAATGCTCTACAGAAGCTGCTTCTTTATTTGCTCCAAATATGTCTATGTGTTTTTCACATGAAATTTCTGTCATCTTTTCCCTGTCAGTCAGCATCCAATTATTTCTCTTTTCTCTACTGTTTTTTTCACTCTTTGTTGATTTTTTTCCATAAACATAAGTGAGGTTCCAACAAGGCTATACAATGTAATTATCACTCGACACGAGGCTGGATTTCACAAAAAAAACAGGCAATCCACCAGTTCATAATAGTAAACCTAAGATAAAATTCTCTTTTCAAATAAACTGATATGGATTGGTTGATATCAAACCTGAGAATTTAGACCTTTATTCGGTTAAAATTGAAGGCTTAACAGATGGCTTGTTGGAAGCTATCTTACTCAAGACAGAATGTCAGTATATGGTGATGAATCTTTAATATAAGCCAGAAGATTCCTGGAAATTTTTGCAGGTATTTGCCAAAATAACCTCAGATCTTTTGTACATTTTCAATTTTTTTACTCAATGCACACCAATACAGAAAATACAAAAAATACAGATTATCTGAGTGTTTTTCAAAAGGTAAGATAGCAGGAAAACACCTTTTAGCAAGCAACTTCTCTTACTAACAGTAAAACATGAAGGGATAGGGATTCTGCACCTGAAAGCACTTAATGCTTTTATGGAAGCAATAAAATAGCTTCAGGTGTTTCTCAAGGAATGAGTTTTAAAACTGGTGGGGAGAAGATCCATCAAAAATAAAGCTTGTTTTGCTTGTGCCACAAGAAGTGTGTGTAATAGAAAGTTATTAACACCAAAGCTACTTGCCGCATTGCCTCAGAACACTGTCCAATTGCCAAAGCATTCTCCAATCAATCAACCGTCAGCCTCATTTCTCCTTGCCAGCACTGACAAGTCACCATCTGACTGTAGATTATGAGATAAAAGGGAGCTAGTAGCTTTGTTTCCTTCTTTATTAAATTATTTGCAACACACTGTTCTGTCATCCAGACAGGTGTGAGCTGATAAGGAAAACCTGCACTTTCTGGAAAGTTATTTCAAAACATAGATCAAAATATAGTCTGATGTCTAGGCAAGGTGTTAATTAAAAATGTATAAAAATATAATGGGATTTGAATAGCTAAATACGTAATAGCTGAAATAATAATATTCAGCACTAGAAGAAATCTCATTGTTATGATACCCACAGGTATCTCTTCATTTTTGGAAACTACATATGAATTTTTTTTTTTTTTTTTGCTATATACTTCCTTCATAAATTCACTAAAAATTGCTTCTTTTCCCTCTTATTTATAAATGAACTACCCTGTTTGACCCTGAGATTAGCTCAGTTGGTTAGAGCATCCTGCTAACAACCCCAAGGTTTTTGTGGGTTCAATCCCCATAAGGGCCATTCAAATCCTTAAACACTAAGAATTTAAGGATTGTCAGAATAACTGGTGTAATTTACATTTTATAATACAAATCTGGAGTCATAACACAGAAAAGCACGCAGAAAAATAGATGTCCAGATTAAAGTGACTGCATCTCCTTCTCCTTCACCTATTAGTCCTGTAGCTATACCTGCCATGGTCTTCCAGTGAGCAGGTGCACAAGAAGCCCAGAGGGACCATAGGCAGGACAGCTGACCTGAAATATCTAAAGGGATATTCCACACCACAGAATGTCATATTCAGTGGGCAGTTAGCCAGGAATCTGTGATTTCGTCTTGGGAATGGGCTGAGTGTCTGTCCTCAGGGGATGAACAACAGTGTTGTGTATTGCTTGTTTCTCTTGAGTTTTATTCCCCTCTCTCTCTCTTTTTCATTACAACTATTATTAGTAGTATTATTAGTATTGTATTCTATTTTATTAAAAATATTAAACTGTCCTTACCTCAACCCCTGACTTCTACTTTCTTTTCTGATTCTCTGTCTCACTGGGGTGGGGAGAAGGGCAAGTGGGTGACTGGCTGCATGGTGCTGGGCTTCTGGCTGGGGTTAAACCATGAAACATGTTCATTTTCATCAAATATAGCTGTGGCTCTGCCAAAGGTATTGGTCTTCAAATTGTTCAACAAGGAAATGTCTATGAACTGAAAGACCCACACTGCCTTTGTTCTGCTGGACAGCCTAGGCACTAGCAATACCTTTAATTGTTAAGGTGTCATTAAGCGCTTCTCCTAGATTCTAGTTTATATGCAGATGTGTTTTTCAGTAGTTTTCCTTGTCAAGAGCGAGACTTGAACAGCATTTCGTGTAACTAAGTTGAAAGTAATTTCTAACTGCAGTCTTTGTTTTCAAAGATTTATTAAACTACTTTGTCTTCTCAAGGCTGTGTTTATTCATTTTGAATGTCATCTGGTCAAATAGCTCATTGTGTGCACAAAGAAGCATTTGAATTTATAGAAAATTTCATGCATGCTACAAACTTTTTACAGGAAAAAATTCCAGAAAATTAGGAGAAAAAATAATCCTAGTTCATCAGCAAAGTGTTGTGATGAATGGAGTTCCACTCATATACAGTATATGCACAGGACTGTTCTGATAAATCAGTAATATCAAGGCTCTGTGGGAGCCTTTGAAACACTGAGAGGATGCTTGTTAGAGGATTCTCACTGTCTCAATTTGAAATCCATCAAAAGCTCATTTCTGCTACTCAGCAGATCCTTATTTAGCACAGACCTGCCAGCTTGGGCTTAGTGTGTCAGGGTGCATCAGTGTGTTCAGAAAAGTGATTTATTGTGGCAGCATGAATGTCTAATTATGTACATAGTTTACAGTTTTTAAACAGGAAAGAGCCCAAATAAGTGAAAAGCTGAAATGAGATTTATTTTGTGTTACCAGCATTTGCTTACATATGCCTGTTGTTTTTTCTTTAAATTAAATTATTTTCTATCCCTTTCTCCTCCTGCCTTTTCAAAGCTATATTACATTACAAAGTCTTCCTTAGCTGGATATGTTTTTAAAAGCATCTCTATGCGTCCTTCCCACAAAACATCATATTAATCATTTTTCTCATGTATGCTGGCTGACAGTCATTCTCAGTATCTACAATGCTATTAGTTTCACAGACATTAAACTTACAGGAGAACTATTATTAAATCAAGCCATTACAGCATATAAAACACCGGGTTTAAATTGCCTTTAACCTTGGGTTATTTCCTGAGCTATACAATTTTTAGTTTAACTCCAACCTTTCCAGATTTGCAGTCACTGCTTCCCATGGGGAGGTGCTCAGCCATCTCCAGGAGAGCAGGGCCCCAGCACATGTAATGGTTGCTCAGAAAGACAAATGCCATCACTCCAAACGTCTCCACCTTCCTCCTCCTTTCCTCCACTTTATGTGCTGAGCATGATGTCATATGATCTGGAACACACTTTTGGTCAGTTGGGGTCACCTGTCCCAGCTATGTCTCCTCTCAAGCCTCTGTCTTGTCCCCAGCATGGCAATTTGAAAAGCAAAAAAGACCTTGACTCTGTGCAAGCACCTTTTAGCAATAACAAAACCATCTTAATATTATGGACCCTGTGTTCAGCACAAATTCAAAACTTAACCTTGTACTAGCCACTGAGAAGAACATTCACTCTACCCCAGGCAAGACCAGCACAGTTCTGAAGACAGAATTATTAATTCCCATATACGCTCTTACTGCAGTCCTCACTGAAGTAGCTCACAAATGAGAATTCATTTATCTTCACAGTAGTCATGTAAGATAAGTGATTAGTAATACCTCCATTTTATAAGGGCAGGAGGAAAAATTTAAGACAAAGGTTTTCACTTAGTGTGCCCAGTTTGAGATATTTATTATTCCTTGTAACTCTGCACAGAACACTTACAAAGCCCAGCTCTCAGTGATTTCAGTTGCTGCTGTGAATGCTTAGCAATTATGTAGATTCAGGTGGAGGATGCTAAGTTGAAAACACAGCTAATGCCTAAACATATAATTAGTGCCTGCCTTTGTAGAGTTTGCTTCAAGCAACTTACCTGTAGGAACACTCTTACAGCAGCAGGACAGAAGAGAATTCTACTTATGACCAACCAATTGCCTTAACTCTCCTATCTCTTCCTACAGTTCCCTTCCTCACTTAATATCTACTTTTCAGTAATAGAAACAAAAGTGAAAGCAATGCAAAATGAGATATTCTGTTTCTTCTCCTTTTTTTGTTTTTGGGGTTTTTTTTTTTGAGCCTCCAGTTATCTTTTCTTGTAAGAAAACTAGTCCAGATGATGCAGAATTGAGCAGCCTCATACTGGACTATATGACCAACCACCTATGCTCCTCTGTCCTGTGTACGCTTTGGGAAAGCCAAGGCAAAACCACAGGCATATGTATCTGTAGCACACACTGGATGAGCCCAATGTTCTCCAGATATGTCAGACCAACTTATTCTCAGAGTAGCTGCCGTGCACCTTTCAAACACGAATTGTAGGTCCAATGTGTTCAGAGTAGATTGGATTACAACTACATGTATATTGTGACAGGATGTGGGAAGAGATGACTGAGAGGGGACCTCCTCAATGTCTATCAGTATCTGAAGGGAGAGTGTGGAAAGGATGAAACTTGGCTTGTTTCAGTGGTGTCCAACAATAGGACAAGAGGGAATGGGCAGAAACTGATGCACACAAAGTTACACCTGAATATGAGGAAGAATTTCTTTACTGTGCAGGATTGGCCAGAGAGGTTGTGGAGTATCCGTCACTGGAGATATTCAAGAACTGTCTGGACACAATTCTGTGCCCTGTGCTCTGGAATAACCCTGCTTGAGCAGGGAGGTTGGACCAGATGTCCCACTGTGGTCCCTTCCAAACTTGCCCATTCTGTGATTCTGTGACTTTGCACTATCAGACAAAAGCTTAACTCCAAGGCAATGACCTGAAATGATGCCATCTGGATTTCTGGTCTATTCACCAATTCTACTCAAATCTATTGTACCAATCTGTTGTTTCAACTCCCAGGTTATCCTTGAGTGAACTCTACAATGGGTCATGAATGGAAGAAAACAAGCAGAATACATGCTTTTAAAGGCAGTTTCATTCACAATTGAGAGGACAGTCTTCTAAACATTTATTGTGTTGATGTTAAAGAAAACATCTTACTGAAAACTGATGATGAAGAAAATAATATTTTGTGGGAAGATCAAAAACATTTATCAAAAGTTAGGATTACAGAAATACCCATCTAAATGTTCACCCAAAATTGATTTAGACACTTGGATCAAAGGGATTTAATATTAAAGTCTGTAGATCAAGAAGAAACATGAAGTATATTCCAAGAGAACATTCATCAGTTCTAATTCATAGGCAACTATTAAAATATAAGTAAATATGAAATATGTTCCAGCTTTTATGTAAGGTTTTGAAAAAAGGCTAACTTACCAGAAGGTCATTAATGTTAATTCTCTAGAATAAGAAATTATCTGTGGTTAGACAGATGCAGGTAATAAAAGAAAAATCATGAACATATGAGATCAAAGCATTATAATAAAATTCAGAAGAAATTCAAACACTAGTCTTTTTTTGCATTTACTTTAATTCCCATTTTAGATAATCCATTCACAGTGGGCAGATGACTAATGGAATATAAGCTAGTGAAAATTTTACAGTGATCACAATGTAAATTTACACCTTCACGCATGTCATCGTTGGAAGTATGAAGAGAACAGACATTCAATGGTAATGCACTTAGAGATTTTATATCCTGTCTTCAGCTCATATATAGCTGAATTAAAAAGAACTCAGAAAGGATAGCAAAAAAATGAAAATATTCTTTTTCCTATTGGTTTTGTGATTATTTAAATGTTCTGCTACTTTCCATACCATAAGAGCAAAACAGAGAATGATGCAGGAAGAAATCAAAGGTGTTCTCTTTATCCAAAGAAGCAGATAAAGATATTGTGTCAGATTGTATTTTGTTTCACCAAGAAATACTTTTTTTCCCCAAGAAATGAATGAGTTAGCTCTGCTATTAGCCAGCAAGTTCTGTGGCTCAGGGGGAAACTTGCCATGGGGTGATCAGTAGGACCTCGCTTCTGTTCCAGAGAACTGTCCTCATTACAATAAGTTAAAGTTTAGTGGGATGGAGAAGCTACCTTAAGGACTCCTCTTTAAAAGTCTCATTGAGTATGGCATTTCCTATATGAGATGCTGTCATCCCTATGTAAGTGTTGTATGCCCTTGACTTTTGCTTCCAGCCTCTTCTTTTCAAAACAGGTTCAGCTGTACCCAAAAAATGCATAGTAGATGTTTGCCACATCTTTCAGTAAGACTCAAAAGTGATAGAGATCTCATTGTTTGTTTGGATTATATAGTCCAGAAGTGTAATTCTTAAAATAAGAAAATTATTTTAGGTAACTTTCCTTCAACACAAGTCTGCTGATTATTATTGTTTCTCTAATGGTACGACACATAATTTTTTAAAATGTAAAGAAAGCTAATTGCAAAACAAAATAAAAACCACATCATTTAAAAACTTTCAGAGCAGGATTTTTCAAAGCAATTCATGTATCTCTAATATTTTTCTCATCTTAAAAAAATAGCATTCAGGCTTAAGCAACTGAAATGTGTGAAGTGTTAAACCTCAACAAACCAACCAGCATGTTTCAACTGATTGTGGCTCCAATTAAACTCCCTTGACCCATTTTTCCCCTCAGCATGCATTAAGATCTCTCCACATAGGCAACTTGTTCTACCCACAGCAAGCACCAACTACGAACCACATAGTTGTGCGAGGATGCTGCTTTGTTCACACTGACATGCTCAGCATCCCGGGTGAACACATTAGCTCAGATAATCATCACCTTAACACAGATGTATGGTGCCTGGTCACAGCTGATCAGGTCTGTCTCGTAGCTCTGAGTGTGCTCAAAGTTATTTGTATCTGCTTGTATGTCTCTTTAAAGATATCCCAATTTACATCAAGGCTGTCTTTTTCAGACAGCAGAGTGTTTTTAAATAAGAGTCCAAGTAAGAACAGGAAGTATGTCTGCAAAACTGAGATACTATATGTTAGCAAAAACATGTTTAGTACTGGAGAATTGTAAGTATTGTAGTGCTTATGTAGAACGAGATATATCAAGAGGTATAAAGTGATAAGGATGAAAGAAAATGAAGATTCTCTCTAGACCTTTTTAATGTATAGGTATCAGGATTCTCATAAATATATTCAATAGACTGCTGTAAAGTTCAGTTGGAGGTTAGGATAGCGAGCAGACTTTGCAGTGTGAAGGTGAGATAGCTAAAATTGGTTTACAGAACAGCTAATCTTCCACTGATATTCCTGAAATTCCTTGTAACTGTCTTGTCATTTTCTGATGCCCAGTAATTTCAGCCTTGTCCTTTATATGCTGATTGATTCTTAAACTCATAATCCATTTTCGATCTTTAGCTCTTTGTTTTTTCACACAGCCTATCCAGGGCACATAGGAACTTCTCCATCAGTGCAATGCACACTCCCATCATGCAGCCAGGCATAGCAGTGTGACAGGACTGCTATTGATCAAAATTGACTGTATGCAGAAGTGTAAGTTGAGCAGGAATTCTGAAAATAGCTGTAACAAATTTCTTTCAAATCTCCTGTAATATTGGGCACTGATTTGGACACAAGTGTCTTGACTCATTTAAGAAACTTAAAGAGTAATACCAAGTGGATAAGGACATTACTTGATACTGCTAGTTGCTTTTGAAGGACCCTTGCTGCTGAGGTACATTACTGAAGACCTCACAAATTCCTTTATTTCAATTAATTACTTTGGTGTTTATTGATTGATTTGCAAAGAAAAAGAGATATTTTTAAACAGGATTCCCACTGTGTTCCCTGAGGAAAGATATCAGTTAAGACTGCAGGGTTACCTCAGATTAATTTTACTTAAACATTGAACTCTGAGCATCAATTCCATGGTCAGTCTCAGGGTAGCTTTTGGACAGGGAAAAGTAAAGGGTCTCTAAAAGTAAACATTCTAGTCCCTATGGAAAAGATTGAACATACATAAAATACTTATGTATAAACATTTTCCTTTTCCCCACTGATAGTAATTTTCCTTAATGATGAGGCTAGCACAAACAGAAAGGAAAAGTAAATAAATACACAATTACAGACTATTTCAAGCTATAGTATGTTAAATGTACTAACATTATGGGAATTACATGTCTAGTTATGAGGTTTAGCTTTCTTTCCCAAATTCTTTAAGAAATGGCCTAGAGACGTTCTACTGTCTATTTATACATCTGCTGTGAAAGCATTATCAGAGATTGAAATTTTGCCAGTCTGCCAAGCATTTTAAAATTCATAGTGTTTATTCCCTGAACATTGTTTTCAGCCTGCTCAACTTTTTCTAATCAACAGATTTCTGGAGAGGAGTTTTGCTCATCTGTTAATAACTTCTTATATCTAGGATCACATTACATAAAAGGCTTCAAAATACACACTGATGACACCTCTTTGTAGTGGGATCTTCAAACATTAGTCCTGGTTTTCCTTCTTCTCTACTTCAATGAGTAGCTGGTGAGTCATTTCTCTGGTAGTTTGAGGGGATCTGCAATATCTGCCCAGTTTACCATTTTACATATTTTTTCTCATTATTTTTTCTCTGCCACAAAATGTGGGACCTCCAGGCCCCCATTGGAAGGCTTTTCGTTCAAGCGTCTCAATGAACTTAGTGGTAAGAAAATCTATAGGGATCCTTACCAAACTCCTCTATTCAGTGATAAACCATTAAGTAACCTGCCTTTTGTAAATTTTAGTGTGCACAGACAACATGCTGTCACTCTAACTGCTATCTTTCTTTTTGTTTCAGAGGATTTCAAGCCATTTATTTCTGCAGTTAGTTATTCAACCTGAAAACTACAAATGGGTCTTTATATTGATAGCAAAGTCTGCAGGATACTACTCCCATACACATATCCACTCATATACTAAAAATCAGGACAATTTTTTGTATTTTCAACTGGAGAGCCAAAAGATCTTTCTTCCTAAATTTATTCTTTTTCATGACTTTTACCAGTTTTTCGTAGAAACTGAAATAAGAAATAAAAATATAGAAGCTTACAGAACAGTTCTAAACTGTGGGTTTGTGTCAAGGATTAGGCAATCATCCCTTCTTGCATCCAAGAAAAATACAATCCTCTCTCTTACTTTATTGCCCAGAATTTCAAGGCTTATCACACTATCTGACTTGATGGTCTGTATGAGAGTAGAATGAAATAGGATGAAGAAATACAAAAGCAACAAGTAGTGGAAGCATCTGTGAGCCAGAGGTAGAGTGGCAGTCTGATAAAGACGTTCTTAACTGTGGCAAAAAGCCACACACTTAAGGGTTGCAGGCTCAGGATGAAATGTACATCAGTACACGTACTAGCCCCAGTTGTGGACTGGCAGGATGTCAGTCTCATGCATTATTGCCTCTTTGTCTACGCTTCCTACCACCTCGCGCCATTTCTCAGTCTGTGCAGGATTTAGACACCTCTGCAGCTACTTTGGCAGTAGGCTGTCCTAGCAATGGATGGCTGATACTTAGCTCCCACAAGCCTCACCCCTCCTATGTAGCAGAGTGCAATGTAAGCAAGAACCTGCTGCCAAAAGAAAATTACAGCAGATGGGAATATTCACTCTTATCAGGGGGTGTAATTGCCAAAGAAGGTGTTTAATAGTTTATGCTCCACTTAATTTGTTCATGTGGAGCATTCTACTGACTCTTAGTGAACACCAGTAAATACATTACTCCTAAAACTGATAGTTTTAACATGGAAGATGTTTACAGAAGATACCTGTGTATATGCACACCTACATGAAGACACACATGCACTTTGTATTTAATCACTGCATGTCTCAAGAGCAAAGGCAGAAAAACCTATAATAAATACTAATTCAAAGTTTATGAAATTTTATTGTTGCTTTTTAGATCCACTGCTCATATTATAAAAAGACTAGAAGATAATTAATAAAAATAATAATATTTTTTAAAAGAGAGTGACAGAACATATTCATACATTATGCTGCTCTAATTCAGTAAGTGTGGAATGTTTAGTCATCAGAAGCTTCTTATTTTGCAAGGGCACAGGAATAAGTGGCTATACTTTTTTTTTTTTGACCTTGAACCTCTGCTTAGCCTGGGGAACAAATTTATCTGGACCAGAAACCCATGAGAATCCCAGATATATACTGTGTATATAAACATATGTCTTATGTTTTAGAAGTCTCAGAAATGGCACAACATACTTGGAATAGAGAATACTTTACATGTTTTTTTTCTATTTCCATCTGGAGACAAGCTTCTGCCACATCCTATGAGTGCTGGGCACACCATCAAATTTTCTCTTGTTAAGCCTAGGACATCAGGATTAAGATTTCAAGACAGTAGAAGAAAATAGGAAAGGAAAGGGTTAGTAAAAGTGTAAGATTATCCTGAACTGACCATAATACATTCCTTGAATTCACTGGTTTGTTTGTAACTCCCTTGAATGCATTACATAGATGACTGGTTGCTGCACTGAGGTGAATTTAAAAGGAATTGGCAGAGCAGTCACAGATTCGCATCATGATTCAGCTCTGCACCACTCCACTCTCAAAGGATTTTACTTATGCTATCAATGTAAAAAATCTTTATGAAAACACAAAAAATTGTCATATTCCTTAAAGATCTGTATTTTATGCACAAGCTCATTTTATCTTATAAATTGCAACCACACATCAGACCATGAGAAAAGAATCAGGACAGCAATGAGTGAGGACAGAAGCATAAGTCAGCTATAGCAACCATCTTTTTCTCAGGCTGATGTTGTTTTATAATCTACATTGAATCCTCTCTGAAATGTGGAAGAATTGTTGGAAAAAAAATGAAGAAAGTCTGGCAGCCTTACTAGTTTAGGGAAAGATTACTAGTCTTTCTCTTTTCTGTAAGTGCTGGTCAGGAGCTTTTAGATGAATTAAAAAGATAAATTTCTGGTTTTCAGAAGGAAAAGACTATAGAAGATAGCTAAAGACAACTTTACCAGAAAGTCTAAAAAAAATGGAAATTTCTGCTTAAAAATAAGAGAATGTATCACCACAGAAGAGCTAATAATAATTTGCACAGAAATGAGAATCTTCACTGTGCAATATCTGGACCATCTCTTTGAACCTGAATCTTCATTTTGAGTGCTAAAGATGAGATCATATATGTGCTTTTGACCATAAATTTCAGCCTGGTTTGGGGACACTTTCACAATGAAAAATTCTTTTAAAATATCAAGAAGATTTTCTAACAGAGAAAGACAAAGAATCTGATTAGCTTTGAGGATCCAGTCCTAAAGAACATTTATATTTTTCTTCACAAAATGGACAGAGAAAATCCAAGGCCTTGCACCATTCGTCATCAAATGAGTCTCATGTTCTGGTCAGCTTTATAAAACAGAACACAAACAACACAGAGGAATAAACACCTGATAAGGTTTAATAACTTTCTCTTATCTATGTGCATGTTATTTTTTGTTACCTCCATACACATGGAGAAAGACAGAAAGCATTCATATACATTTTAGTTTAGTCACATGATGCAGCCAGTTCACAATGACTTCCCTATTTAATATAGTCTAGATTTAATCTGACTGTTAGAAAACTGTCCTGTTTAAAACAAGGTTCAGGGCAATAATTCCTGATTCATACATTTTGCTTCACTTATTTATTCTCTAATGAATTGTGTTTCTCATCTGGAAAGACAGAACAGCTTATACATACCAAGCGCTGCATGTGACATAATGCTAGAGACAGCCTAGCTGTACTGAATAACACTATATCCAACTGTAAATCCCAGATGAAAAGTTAATTCAATATTGTACCAGGTTCAGCAGATTGAAATTCTGCCTGTTCTGAATTATTCCACACACATTTATATGAGAGATACAATGATATTTTTGTGTTCAGGTTGATATATATGACATTTCTTAGGAAAAGAATTGCTACTGCACTAATATCCCTTGCTGGTTTACAGATGGGCTTAACCACTGATCAACACACTTTTAAAAATTACTACCAAAAACCCCCAGATTTTCTGTATTGCAATGGTGTCTACCTATTAAGTTTTTGCCTAATAAGTTTTTGATCATATATAAGTTCGTATATATATCTGGAGTACATTATCAATAGCAATTATATTGTACTATGAAGAGATTATGCATTAACTAGATGATGGCTAAAGCTTCAAATATGAGTTCTACAGCAGAAGGAGCTCATCTCAGTCTGTAGACTGCCTTGAAAAACTGGGCCACAGAACTGCCACCTGATACAAGTTCAGACTATCTCAGCATACACAAAGATATTTCCCTGTATTATTTTCAGAGTATACAGATCCTGGGTGTCAAACATTCATTGTCTTATTGGAGAAAATCAATCTGAGGCCTGGTGCTTTCAAATTTATGAAATTGAGATTTTTCCGATTACTTACACATTTTATATGGACATATTTCTTCAAAATTTGCACAGAATGACCCTATTTGCTGCTTCTTTGCTCTCATCTGACAGACTACATTTATCCTGACACAATGAGTGTGCAGCTGCATTCATCTACAAAGTAAAGTTCAGACAAGTTAGAGCAAACTTAGTCACTGCCTCTGTCCTGCCAGGGAAACTTTTTCTCAGGAGTACTGCAGCAGGCAGACATGCTGCAATATCATCCAGAGTTTGGTTAAAGGGCTCTGGTAACAATTAACATATTATTTTAGGGTTTTAAAACATGTAAAGTCATTAATCCCTTTAAAATTAAGGAATAAAAAGAATTATCATTAACTCTTCATATATATATCACATATATATATATGTTTGAGCAACTGATCTGGAAAACCAGGAAAATTGTATATTTGTTTATGAGTAACAAAGATTTTGTACCTGGTAAACTGATCTGAAGCATCTACTTACTGGTCACAGCTATTTCATAATAACCTGAAGATGTATCGCACCATGCTCGATTTTTGACATATATTATGATGTTGTATTAACTACAATATCAGAAATATCAGAAATAACTCTCCAGGTCCACTTTAATCAGTATATCTGATGTTTTACATGGTTTGGCAGACAGACAATACTACAGAATCCTTTGATTATTCTGAAGACTTTTTTTCAAAAAAGAAAAATGTTAAAAAATTTAGCTGAACAGAATGAATGAGACAAGATCATTTAAATGTGGTTACATTAATAAAGTACACAGATGAACAGTACAGAATGCCAGCTAAAACTCTTGGAAAAAAGGAATACAGCCAAATGTGTGGTGATGCCAGGCTATCCTATTCACACACAAAATAATTTGAGCTTTTCATTCTTCATATGAATGCACTTGAAGGAATTTCCTAGTTATAAAACTGAATTATTAATTTTTTTGGCTTGATAAGTCTATGCAGCCTCAACTCCTGCAGCAGTTCAGTTTTATCGACCATTTCATCTCTGAAACTAGACATGACATTAAAAAGAAAAAAAAAAAAGAAAGAAAGAAAGAAAGAAAGAAAGAAAGAAAGAAAGAAAGAAAGAAACTAGAAAATCATTGTTCATCTTTGTTCAGAAAGTAGCTTTTTGACTTAGTGCCTTAGCAAACAGAATAAGTGCATTAGTCCAATGGAACAGCCATCTCTAGCTCTCAGTTTTACCAAACAGACCTCAATTAAATAACATAACAAAGAAGACTTTTTGTTGTCTTACTCCTAGGAAGTCAGAATGCCAGTTGTTGTCACTGTCTCTGAAAAGGCTAGGAGTGGTACAGCATCTGTTTAGGTTACCTGAATATCTCCAAAAACTCAGCTTTAGAAAGGCTGGAAAATAATGTAGTCTTTGTGGAAAATAAATGCAGTGAGAAAACAAAAAATGAACATAAATCACAGTATAGTGAATCCACAAGTGAATAGGTTCAGATAAAGTGACAACAAGTAAAAATATTCCTTTATAGAAAGGTTGAAGCCAAAAAGATTAATTAAATTAATTGAAAACCAAATGATGGAATTAGAAAGCACAACAGGCAGAGGCGGGTTATGCATGCTGACTTTAGATCGAAAGGCCTTAAGCTATCCCAACGTAACTTAGAATGTATTGGATAAAATGTGTTCTGCTTTCAGTTGCTCAGCATTATCCAAAATCGTGATCTGGTATAATTTTTGCCAGAATTAGGAGTACAAAACTGGAAAATGTTAAGACAGTTCCGAGAAGGAAGGAATGAAAATAAACTGCTTCTACTGAAATACTGAAATTCCACAGATATTTCTCTTGCTTAATGCTTTAAGTCACACAGCATTATTGCCCTTTTGTAAAGAAGGGGTATTACACGTAGTGTGAAAGTGAACATTCAGAAATAATATTTTCATATAGAGGTTCTTCTGGGAAGTGAAAATCTCTTTCAAAAGGGATAGCAGAAGGTTGCTAAAAAGTGTGGGATGTCAAGAAACATTGCAAGTTTTCCCTTGCATGTGACTGTAAATTGTATTCAACTAAAATATGGATTTTGCTGAGTTTTTTATTATTTTTATTAGATCCCCATTTCAGTAAAGATTAATTTTAGCAATTTTTCCAAATATTCTTTCTCTGCATATCAGCTGACTGCTTTATATAATTTGATTTGTTTGCTTGTGGGGCAACAAGCACCAGCATATCACAAAGCTTGAGGAGAGCTGTACTCCTATCCCAGATTTATTTCTGACAGGGCCACCTACATAGTGAAGTTGATTGGAAAGCATATAGGACAGGATGTTTTGGAAGTGATTGTGTTCCGGAAAACAGCAGGCACCAAGGTCAAAGTGTCAATCAAGATGTAAAAAAAAATACAAGAGAGATTCAGAGAAGAGTCAAAGCAATACATGTGCTCAACATATATATGAAAAATATGGCATCATCATTCTGTAAGGATGCAGTGCAAATCGTGTGTACTGCATAAGTATATACATTTGGGAAAAATAAAAGGACCAATTATAAAAATGCAAATTATATTAATTTCATCCTGTATCATAAACGATGGTATTAGAGATGTCAAGTGAAAGACCATTAGTTTTCTTGACTGGTGGATGAACTGAAACAACTCTCATTTTTCTTTCTCAATACTGATAGTAACAGATCCTAATGACATTAGGACTTTCATGAACCATTAAGATTTCAAATTCCACTGCGCACATTCACATTAAGTGGTATTTTAGTCTGTGCAGAACAGAATAGTTACTGAGAAAATTTTCAGTATAAATGCAGAGATAGTATAGGTTATTGCGCTTATCTTTAATAATGGGTTTCAATGTATTTTGAGGGCTTTTTTTATTAAATAATTTGTAAACAAGGAAAAAAGCTAAATGTGCAAATATGACTGGGAAGATTCATGTGGTAAGGTTTTATTCAACAAGAAAATTAGAGAGACTGAATCTTGTCTTGAAAACTAATGTTAAATGATGTATAACAACTATTATGCTGCATCATATACAGGGGTCAATATTTTAATAATATGTATTGTCTACAAGTGTATTTCAACAAAGACAGAAATGTTTACAAGGAGAAATAAATATTATTAGACCATCTATGCTAGTTGAAGAAAAAAATAAACTTTCAGACTGAACCCCTTTGAATAAACCGTCTTGTGCAGCACATGAAATGTTACACATACACACACTCATACACACATATACATTTCCAAATGTCATGTCTATTGTTCTCAGCACTTTTCTGCCTCTTTTGCAACACATAAACTTCCACAAGATGAAATATGATAAGTGCTATACAAATAAAAGGAGCTTTGAATTTGGGAGAAAGAGCATATTTTTGTCTCCTAAAGTGAGCGTAGGGAGGGACTTCCAATAATTCACAGTGGATGACATCACCTGAGTCCTATTGTGGTGGTTTACTGAAGCTGGAAAATAATGTGCTTTGACTTCATCTACCAAAAAGAAATTAAAATCACTCCAAGCTTGTTCTATAGGCATTTTTTATGTCAAGCAGCAGCATCTGTCATTTCTATCAAGAACAATCCAAAAATAAAACCAATAACAATTTAAAAAAACCCAAAAGCCCAAAAACTGTGGAGCCACTTCACAGTATAATATCACAGTTTTGGGCACTCATCTGTGTGAAAAATGGGAACTCTGCTTGCTTTTGCTGGCTTCTGCTTCACTGGATGTACCCAGAAGTCTCAGAGAATTGGTTGCTAACAAGGTTATTGTCTTAAATTTCTTGCAATATTCTAGGAGGTACAACAAGGATACGCTCATCCTTCTGGACTTACTTTTGAAATAGAAGTGTGGCTTCTACTTAGGATATGCCAAGAGGTGGAGGCATTTCCAGACAACCAAGTCAACCACTGAAAAAGAAATTATACAATAAAAGCGAAATTCTGGAACTGTTTTTCTAAAAACCACATTTTTGGGACATCACTGAAGAGTAAGAATTCTTCTTTATCTGACCAAGTAAAAATAATTCATTGTCATTATCATGACTTAAGGTGGAGTTGGTGAGAAAAAAGTTACTGGTTTTTTTCCTGAAGGTGTTTTTACAGACCTAAGTGTACACACAGAAGTGTTAATGAAGGCATTATTTCTCCATCTCTGGCATTTTTCTAGAGTATATTAACCTTTCATTATCAAGTACCTGTCTTTTCTGCAAATCTAAATATTAGAAATTTTGTGATGTCTTTTGTCTTCCTTTGGTTTCAAACAAGACACAAATCACCAACATGAGAAAAGTGAGAAATGTGTCATGTCCTTTACAAACATAGAAGATAAAGCCTTTTAGCAGGGTCAACAACCTGCCACAGGCATCTACTTATCAGTTGATAAAAGGGAACTTCCTTTGTGGAATTCTATTAATCCCTTTACCAACCTGCCAATAATGTCACTCTCTAGAAATCCAGTTTTATTTATTTATAGTCTGCAGAGTATATTTTCTTCTCTGCCAATTAAATAAAACAGCTCTGTCAGGTTAACCATATATATGAAATATCAGTAAGTTGTCATAAAGAATGTTTTTGATGCTCAAATTAAAATACGCCTTGCAACCTAAAAGCATATGCATTAAATCAAAAAAATATATTTTAAGTGCTCTTTCACAGACGTAGATACACAACAATTCACACATTCTGAAAATACAGGGTTGGTTTTGCACATAAATGTAGGAAGACTTACCTAATTAAATTTCTATTTAGTTTTTTTGAGTGATCACCTCATTAAAATATACATCACAAATCCCATGTCTTTACTACTCAAGCTTCAAGTATATTTATCTAAATGTGGTTAATAGGTACGGTAAATACCTTTTTATCTTTTGAGTTTGCAAGTTGATTTCTTTTGCAAATATTGAATTTCGTGTCTATTTAATGGACTGGAAGAGATACTAAGCAAGTTCACAGACAATACAAAACTGGGATGAGCTGTTGACTCCCTCAAAGGCAGAGAGGCCCTGCAGAGAGACCTCAACAAATGAGAGGGCTGGGCAATCAGCAACTGTATAAAGTTCAACAAGAGAAAGTGCTGGATTCTGCGCCTGGGGTAGGGCAGCCCTGGGTCTATGGACAGACTGGGGAATGAGATAATGGAAAGCAGAGCCGTGGAAAGGGACCTGGTGTCCTGGTCGATGGCAAGTTGTGTTTGAGTCAGCAGTTCCCTGGCAGCCAGGAGGGCCTCCTGTGTCCTGGGGGCATCAGCACAGCATTGCCAGCCGGGCAAGGGAGGGGATTGTCCTGCTCTGCTCTGCTCTGCTCTGGGGCGGCCTCACCTTGGGTGATGGGGACAGTTCTGGGTGCCACAATACAAGACATTAAGCCATTACAGAGTGTCCAAAGGAGGGCAGCAAAGACAGTGAAGGGCCTTGAGGGGAAGCCATGTGACAAGCAACTGAGGTCACTTGGTCTGTTCAGCCTGGAGGAGCAGCTGAGGACAGACATAATTGCAGTCTGCAACTTCCTGGTGAGGGGAAGAGGAGGGGCAGCATTGATCTCTGCTGCGGTGACCAGTGAGAGGGAATGGCCTGAACTTGTGTCAGGGGAGGTGTAGGTAAGATGTAAGAAAAGGGCTTTTTACCCAGAGGGTGGTTGGGCGCTGGAACAGACTCCCCAGGGAAGTGGTCACAGCATCAAACCTGGTGGAGTTCAAGAAACATTTGGACAATACTTTTGGGCGCATGGTGTGACTTCAGGCATAGTTTTGTGCAGGGCAAGGATTTGGACTCAGTGATACTTTAGGGTCCCTTCCAACTCAGCTTATCTTCTGATTTTTAAAAGAAAAAATTCTTATTTTTGTTCTAAAATTGAAAAATTGTATACTTGAAGTGAATATTTGCATGTTAAAAAACCAGAACAGAGTAGGGGAGAATTCCTAACTTTGCTACTGTTGATTCCAGCAGGGCAAAGCACTTCAACATGGACTTAGGTTCAACGAAGTTTTAAAGTGTAAGTCAATCTTACCTATCCTTTACCATCTGTACTGGTTTTGACTGGGATAGAGCTAAATTTATCAGTAGTAGCTTGTATGGGGGTATGTTCTGGGTTTGTGTTGGTAACACAGGGATGTTTTTGCTGCTGCTGAGCAGTGCTGACACAGAGTCAAGGCCTTTCCTGTCTCTCACCCTACCCCACTATGAGTGGGCTGAGAGTGCACAAGAGGCTGGGAGGCAGCACAGCCAGGACTGCTAACCCCAAGTGACCCAAGACATATTTCTGACCAAATGGTGTCATGCTCAGTATATGAAGCTGAAGGGAAAAGGGATAAAGTGGGGAAGTGATGGTGTTTTTCTACCAAGTGGCCATCATGCAGGATGGAGCCCTGCTCTCCTGAGGATTGCCTATGGGAAGTGGTGAATTAACTCCTTGTTTTGCTTTTGCTTATGTGTGCAGGTTTTGTTTCACCTATCAAGCTGTCTCTCTCTTAACTTATGAATTTTCTCACCTCTATCCCACTAGAGCAAACTGAGCAGGTGGCTGGGTGGGGGGTGGGACTTAGTTGTTGCCAAGGGTTTAACCATGACACCATTCCAAAGGCCAAAAGTTAAGCCCAAGTTCTTTTATACCCCAGTAATCAATGGGAGAGAGAAAGCACATCCATATGGTACCTATTCATGTTATATTAAGGCACGTTACACCTCCTAATAAGATATCCTTTGTTTTGTCAGAAGGATCAGTTACCTGTTTTGACAGCAAATCAAGAGCAATGCCTGGCTGAACATGTACTCATCAGATTATCCTGACTGTCTGTATCCAGACAATGAGGCTATTGGAACTGCTCAGTCACTTTAGCCTTTTAATAAATAAAGGATGTACGCTGAAAAAGAATAGTTCATCTCCCTTATTCAAGGAATGGGCACTGTCTGTCAGCAATGGGATTCACATTGTAGTGGGAGTTTGTATTTAACACAGGTAAAGCTAACTGGAAAATTTTCACCTGAGGCATTTTGCCAATTAAAGATGAAAATGCATTTTTCTTTTTGTTAAGAGATGGAATCAATAGAGAAATTATCTGATATAACGGTAAAAAGAAATTCAATTATTAATGTGCAAATATGATACTCTACAGCAAAATTTAAAAATTAAAAATGCAACAATGCAACAGACATTATGGAACCTTAATTAAAGGCTGGTGATTTTTCTTCTTTATAATATTTAAAAAATAATAACATATTGATGATAATTTATTAGAGAAGCCTGCTCTGGTTAACTGAAAAAAAATTCTACTCTACAAACATTTCCTCTGTGCAATTTATTTGGCCTGTAACTTTGCCAGGTTTGACAGGAGCAATGTGTATTGGGTCATATTTACTTGGAATTCACATGAAGAACTAGAAATCCTTCCCAGGAAAAAGCCAAAAGGATGACAGTAGATTTAAATTCTATTTGACTAACTGTTTGGCTTTCCTTTAGAAGCCCTTCTAAGCCCCTGCTCAGCAAACTAGTCTGGTGAGGTCTGCAACACTAAACTTGTGCCATGTGTTTGAAAACAGTTATTCTTGCTTTAGTATATTAACAGAGTGGTATCACTGAATTTCTACAGAAGTTAAAATGGAACAATATTGTTCAGAGATGATCTCTGCTTTGCTTGTTACATTTCTGCAAAGATAACTTTCTTATTCAGATGAAATATGAATTATATAATAGTTGACAGAAGGAAAGGAATAAGGAAAAGAAACTTCAATGAATCCTGAAACGTTATTATCATAACAATTCTTTATTTATTACATCCCAGGCAGATGTACAAAATCGATACTAAAGTGAAAATTTGGATAGTTGGAAATCTTGATAGCTAGCGATTTGTAAGATTTTTTTATTTCTCAACTTTTTTAAAAACACCTCAATCATGATGCGTATGTTTATGACTCAGAGGTAACCACAACTCAAGGTAGACTGTCTTATATACTGATATTAGTATAGCTAATATCAGGAGATCATGAAAAATACCAACTGTTAAACTCTGGATGGAGTAAGTACAATGTCCACGACACTTTCATCATCCTGACTAAATCATTGCCCAAATGTGCTGTGTCAGAAATGCTGTTAGATATCTGTATGTCTTTAAAATAATGTCTTGAAGCACTATTTCATGTTACCCAGCTAAAATGTTAATATATTTGATGTCAATATATATTTGGATCCAGATCACCCTCTTTTTCTCCTTCTTCACACATCCACCCTTGTCCTTGTTTAATTTATTGGAAAGCAATAAGCGTTAACAGGTGCTTTACCCAACATTTCAGATACAGTGAATCATACCGTGAGAATGCCAGTCTCTCTATATTAGACTAGAAAACTTCTCAACAACTGCTCTAAATCAGTGGCCCTGATTCAGGGCAGTGCAATTCCACCCTCCAATCCTACTGTTTTTATCATACTCTGAAAGGAATTTGCAGTGCATCAGAACAATATGCTTAATCTCAGTAGTCTTACTAAACCTTAACACATGGTGTATGAGATGCTAATAAATCTTGACTGAGTAGTGCACTTCCTGTTACATGTATTTACTGTATTACCACAAAAATATATGACATTTATGCCATTGATATATTGAGGATGCCATATAATGATTTCATAAACATCCAACCATTCTTTACAGTACTGCCAATAATCATGCTCAAATTTCTGGGGGAAAAAATCATGTAATTGTCATCCACATACAGTTCAGGGCTTTACCGGACTACAGTTGATCCTCTTGTATAATACAGCTTTCAAGGTTTTCAACTTGGAAAATCATTCCCATTTCTCGGTGCACCTAAACGTGTGTGTTTGTCTTTAAGCACATACACTTACACTGCACAGTGCCTCAAGTGTCTTAACCTTCCTAAAGATAAGGTCTCTACATTTGCAATTCTGTAGTCTGACTACAGCTGAGGTGGCAATATTTTCCCACTTCTTTTGCTATGCTGGTTTTCTCATGTTATTCTCATGGCCTTGCACCTGCCAATTCTAGTGTTGTAATGATGGCATATTCTCATAGGAAGCTACTTCCATTGGCATGAGAATCATCTCTCCTACCCCCTGTCCTATTCCTTGTTTTGTAACTTTTAGTTTATACTACAGGAATACAGGTCTTAGTGAGTAACATTCCAGATAATGGTCATAAATCACTGACAAACATTACCCAACAACATGCAGGCCCAAAACACAGCAACCCAATTTGTGCAATGCTTGTACCTGTCTAAACATGGTCCCATCAGTGCTAAAAGCACAATAAGTAGGGGAAAAAATGCCAGGTTTTTTCTGTATCCTGAGGAAAACCACACCGTATGAGGGAAAAAAGTCTGTGTGGAAAACTCATCATGTTTATCACTTCCTGCTACACCATTGCATTGGAAAAGATATGCAAGAGAGGACTATGTTCTTCTGGGGACTCTGCCACTTAATTTACCAGCTAGCCACCAGGGGAAAAGATTTCTCTCTTCTCTCTTCCTTATTAAATTTTATATTCCCCATTTTTCTTCTCATTCATATGGATTCCTTCCTTCCTCCTTCACTCCAAGTAACTTTAAAGTCAATTTATGCCATCATCTGTGAACCTCAAAAATAAAATTTTATGCACATATTTCATCATCCTTTCAACAGCACTTAAATATTGATTAAACATAAGAAACTAAAGATGTCCTAAACAGGGGTAAATTAAACCTTTAGATGCTTTTCTCAACTTAAACTGAAAATCTGATGCAAATTTCAGGAGCAACAGGCTTAGTGATCCAAATAATCCCAAGCATGGCACCACAGGGAGCATTTTACATCAATAAGCTATAAAGGAGACACATGAAGATGCCATGCTGGATGAGATAAGGTTACAAACTAAGTGCTATATGGTGTATCCAAAGAACAGCAAAGGCTGACAGATTCTGAATTATTTGAGTGCTTCCTTGTCTGTACTGCTTTCAGAAACTGCCAGTGTATGAGTACCTGTAAGTCATTAGGTCACGAATGCTGTGAATAGCTGGGAAATATGATTATTTGACTCTCTGAACATCAAACTCTATCCAAAAACTCCAATTAGACTGTTTCAGGTAAGTGGATTTAAGTGGATTACTCAGTCTCTATAGGTCCTGAATGAAGGACAACAGTCATCATCTCAAAGAGCGATCTGCAGATGTACATCATAAGAAATTTGTATGTCTATAGGTGATCTAAGTGCTTTCAGTTGCCATGTTAGTTGCTAGATATTTCGTCAGTAGAGACAGCAGAGCTTAAAGAATGTGATTAAACTCAATGTAAAAATCTATTAGCTAGCCAGATTAATAAATCCCTAAATCCCACTGCCTGTATTGACTGTTGACTAGAAAGGAAGTTTACACAACACAGACATCTACAGTAAGCAGTCTTAATCTCAAACTGAATTCTGTCCTTCCTGCCTCCTCGGGTTACATATATCAAGAAACAATAAGTACAAAGCATAAGTGGTGTTTCATTAAGTATGGCCATTATTACTTTAAAATTCAAACCTAAAAGATGTTTCAGAAAAAAAAATTATTCTCAGAAAAATGATAACCTCAGTCCTCTCACTCCTAAACTAGATGAAGAATGAGTACATGCATTTCCACGTTAAATGCTCCCTGACAATAGGGCCATGAGAAATGTTAGGATATCTTTCATGAGAGGAAATACTTTTACTTTTAAATACATATGTAAATAAATAGTGATAACAACAGAAAAGTCTTTTTCTTCCAAGATAATTATGCAAAGATATTTAAAGACAAATGCTTATAAAATTCTAAGTGGACAAACAACCCATTTGGCATAGCCTCCTGGAACCTCATGCTTCTCTGATAAACAGAATATAATTTATTTTCTCTTAACTCTATACATCACTAAACAGCATTTAGAAATGTCCATGTGATGGAGAGGGTGGGATTTGCTTGTGAGCTAGAATTATGCATTGCTCCTGAAGCATTGCAAAACATGATTTGTCCTTCTCTATGTTTGTGTTTCAGCTGATTTTAACATTTATTTAGTTTTATCAATTATTGACCGTGTTTGAAGGCAATAAGTAATTTTCACAGCAGATCAGGCTGGAGAACTTAACCTCCTAGCACCTGAAAGATGAAATATAAAGGCATCCAGAGAAAGGCCTTAAAGTGCTTGAACTCTAGCAGTATAAGCTTTTCCCAAGCCATATTGCCACTTTGGTGTGATGGGAATAGAACCAGGATTTTTTTTTTTTAAAGGGAAATTATCCTTTTCCCCTCCAATGAACAACAAGTCCTTTGCACAGATGACTGTCACTTTGGTAATCATGTTGCTTTCCTCAGCTGTTAATGATGCATTTTAAAATTTCTTCACGGAGTACACCTAGTAAGAAAACTATATGTATTGTGCCAATGGAAAAGTTCTCCAAGGCACAGGTTTCCATTGCGTTTCTCTGGATGGAGATCTGTAAACCACTGATAAAGAACTGACTAATTGTTGCTTGATGGACAGTCCTCAGAAGACTACAGGATTCAACCTCCAATACTTTGTGTCTTTTGTCTGTGTGTCACAGCAGCTACTGAGTTACTGAGGGTATCTTAATTTTGCCAACAGTTTGTAGCAGTTCCTAAGATGTTTCTAACATTAGTATACCAAAAATGCTGCTATTCTATTCAAATGCATGGATGAAGGATTTTTTTTCAAGAAAGAGGGAAAGCATGCAAAAAAAAAAATTTAAACATTTAAAATACAGCTCAAAGAAAATGCTGGCTCATTAATAAAACCAGGATAAATCAAAGAAATATTTAATCGGTGAGAAAAGATGATTGTTGGAAGTAATTTGATGAATGAAATAACTTCTCATTAAAGAGGAGTAGTATGCATACCTCAGAGTAAGCAAGTTAAAAGGAGAAATAATTTAAATTTGCATTGAATAAAAATGACTATTTGAAAGGACCTGTTCAAAGCCCGTTTGTTTACACTGCTTTAATGACTGCCAAATCTGACACCTGAAGTTCCCAAAATTCCCTGTTGGTCTGCCATCAGAGGTTGTAGATACTTGCTGCTATGTGAAAAAAAGAAGTGCAATGAGCCTCCCAAAGGCCATCCCATGCTCTTCTGTGGTGCTTCTGCCTCTTCTGGGCTTGCACTTGTTATCTCAGCTTAAATACAGTTAATGGCCACATCACAGTACCAACAGGATATCAATACTAGGTGAGCTCTGCCTGGAATAACAGCAAAGCAGTACTGAATATCCAGAAAATAAATAAATAAGAGCTTGGGTTTCCATCAGGCTTTTCCAAACAGAAGGTGAGCAGCTCCTTCTAATATTTCTTGAAGCCTTAAGCTGAATGAAGAGTGGCATGCACAATGCTCCGAGGGCCATCAAGCCGACTGCTCAAAGTCATAATAACAGAGACTCCTCAAAGCAAACAACGCTGGTATTTGCCCATGGTAATAAGCTCACTGCCTGCATGCAAAATTAAGTTTTAATTTATTTTAAACCTCTTCTGTTTCATCTTGGTAATCCAAGGAAGCATAAAATAAAAAGGGGAGAGAGAGAAAAGTACTAGAAAACTTTTAAAATGCCCTTCATGTTTACATGCTCTTACAGGTTTTCTTCTGCTCTCAGAGAGAGCTCATTTCTTTGAAGTGTCAACACATTTAAAAGTAAAATTAATTACAACTAAGAGTGTGAGAATAAAGAAGAATAAAATTCATTATAAAGCTCTTCCTCTTAAGTCAGTAATGAGAGACTCAAAGGAAGCTCCAATCTAGACTATGCTGCACAGGTTCAAAACTTAAAGAAACTACTTTAGTTTGCAGTTCTCAAATAACACTTACTAGAAATAAGAAAAGTTGTGGAAGAGTGAATTATTTCTTGAATATGAGTTTATCATTAAAATGGATCAGTGAAAAGCTTTAGTGAAGAATAACCTAGAACCTGTACGTTACTTCTTAGTCTAAATTTAGAAAACACTGCATGAAAACTTAAAACATTAAATAAGAGCGTTCATCTTCTCAGAGGGGTTAATAAAGGAGTAACTTACTAGAGGAAATTCTCCAGGCATTTGAGAATAAATTTAATGTCATTTTCTTCAAGATAAACTATTCTGTAGTCATTTCCAAGGAACCTATCTCACTTCCTGTATTTCAGATAAGAAACACATGTAACACCATAGGCCACTACTCGCAAAAACATTGTTCTTTCAATTTTTTGTGCTTCTTTCCCTTCTTTTAATGGGAATCAGAACCCCAGCTGTTGACATTTAGTAGGGGGGAGACTGCATGAAGTAACATATAAGAAGAGAGGGTTCCACCTTCCATCAGTAAATTATATAAGATTTTTTCTTGAGTGCTTGTTGTTGAGACTCATTTGAGAGAAGGTAAGCCAAACAAGCTTTTTCATTGAAACACCCTCTTCAGCTAAGGTTTTTGAGCCAGGAGAGTATATTTCCTTTGCTGTGATCAGCTAAGCTACTAAAATTACACATAATCAGAAAAATCTTCAAAAACAATTCAACTGAGCTATTTTGAGTATTTTTGATCTATAATTTCATTATTGTTTTTTCTTCCTCATATGCTTATTTTGCTAAAAATAAGACTTTACAAAACCAGTCCTTGCAGATTCTCACCTTTGAAACTAAGACATTAATATATTCTAAAGATTTATTTTAAGCTAAAAAAACTACATCTTGAAATGCTGAAAGGGGTATATGCAATTTAATTTCAATAGTTATCCAAAACAACAATATTTTAGCAATATTTTAGGTGAAATAACTTTGTATAAGCACAGTTTATGTAAACATTACTAAACCCAAGTTAGCCACCTCTTCCTAACATTTTATTTTATGTCTTCTCTTTCCCATGTCATAATAATCAAAGGAAAGTTTCACAGCTTCTCTGTCCAACCATTTAATTCTGTTTCACCTTAAACACTTGAGTTCAGTAAAATGTGCTCTCTAGAGCCAACTATGATGAATCTTAGTTTTGAAGATTAAATAGAAAGCAGCAACAGAAAATAATAGGAAATAGGAGAAAGACTGTGTTACTAGAAGGTGCTAACAGCAAAGATGACATTAAATAAATGATTACAGAGGTTCAGTTCACCTGGGCCTGGATCAAAACCAAGACCTTCTGGTGTATGACTCATCAGTTTACCAAATGAGAACAGATGCCAAGCTCCGAAAAGTCAGCAGGATCAAATGGTTCAGTGCAAAGAACAGAAACCTGGCAATAACTAAACATAGGCTAAATTCACCTTTAAAAAAAATATTTTCAATAATTTCTAATCTGATTATTTACTGTGCATTGATACTGTGGATTAATTTAATAATACTGAGTCATTAAATTTATATTTCATAAATATTCAAGAATCCTACAGGTTTTAACATTGTACACCACTTACTTCTTGCCACATCACAAACCTACTGGAAGGTTTTATGAATAAAATCTGATAGATGATTGCAATTAATAGTATAAAAGTTTCTCATAGAAACAAACTTCATCAATAACCTAGTCCAAAACTCTAGTGTGACTTCATTCACTTTCTGCATGGGTTTTCATCTGAGGACACAATTAAGGGATAGTCCTCTGGTTGTAATGAGAATCTGATCAACATTAATTAAAAATGCTTGGAAAGTACTTCTCTGAACCGTGGGTGGCTCCTATCTCATCTAAGTTTAGCGGATGAAAAATTAGCTCCTTAATTTAAGCCAGTTACCTTTGATCCCCATAGAGTAAGTGCAGAGGCACACATGACTGAAGGGAATTGTTTCATTCTAATTGAGCTGTATAAGGATAGGATCCAGCTGTAGATTATGACATCTAAGTTCAGGTGACAGGAGGTAAACTAGATGTCCAAGGACCCATTAAACTGGATAATTATGGTCCTACTATCTAGAAACACAAAGCCATTTTAAAAAACCATTATTAAAAAAAAGTGTTGCTTGTTAAATTCTGTTTAGATGCCTAATTTTATCTCTTTCTTCTAATGAAGAAGGAAAATTTAAAATACTTTCTTTAAAAAGCTGTTTAGCCTAATCTGGATATGGAAGCATTATTATTCATTAATCATAGCCCTGTAATTATTTCATAGCCTTGTAGATATTGTGTGGCCTTGTTCCATGGAAAAATTAAAACCGTTTTCTGCCATAATTTCTTTTCAATCTGACTCCAGTTCCGGATTTCCTGTTTTCATAGTGCTTAGTTTGGAGATTATTAGAATAACCCCATAATATTTTTATGATATAATCATTAATACATACTTGACCATTGAACACTCTTTTATTTTAAAATAAGAGCTTCACATTAATAGACATGTAGTGAATAATTAAAACAGATCTATAAAAATAATTCTCTTGCAGATAGATCCATTCCTATTTCCTCTGCAAGCTGGTGTGATTTAGTGTAAGTTCAATTGAACCACTGCTCTGCCTTCATGTCACATGGATTTAGTGAAATAGATAAGATACAGTCTCAATTCAGCGATTTACAAGAATTTTTTCCACCATTGATTATTCTGGTGAGTTCTTATTTTTCAATAATGTTTCTGGCCCCTGACACCATGTAACAGCATCTCCATTAGCTGGAAGTTTATTCTCCATATAACATCTCTGGTATAGCCAACAGATTGGCCATCAGGTAGTTGTGCCATACCATTTTCTACCTAAGTAAAAAATACTCTGTGGCAAAATACTTTGGAATGAATCCGCTTTGACAGTCATTAGCTGTACATCTGGTCAAGATACTTTCCACATGTTCACTGTTGGAAAAGAAATTTTCATTACTGACAACTATAACACATGATTCAATAAAATACTAATAAAATGTTTTAGTTATTTATATAGTTAGTTATTTATATATTTAGTTATTGCCATTTAAAAATGTCCATGTGGGTTTGTCAGTACAGCTTTTGAAATGTAATGAATAAATATCCTTACTTTGTCTTAATTTGTCGACAGATGGTGTGAAGAGGACTGAGTGATCCACAGTGCTATCCCTCAGCTTGTCAAGACTTATTTACAGTACAGGAGCCATCCTCTGATGGCTGATTATCTGCTTCATTTAGTGAAAGTGAAATTAACCTCTGGTTTCTGTGCTGGTGACTCAGCAGGTACTGCACCAATAATGCAAAAAGTAATACCAGAAAGACATTGGTCTTCAACCCTAACAAGACCCATTAAAGAGCCAAATTGCTTTATTAGTCCCAAGAGATAGAAGCAATCATTTCAGTCTACTAACTGGAAATAATAAAGTCTGAGGGAAAAAAGGAGAAGAAAACGAGTTTTCTTTCCATGCCTAACAAAAAAAAAAAAATGCCTGTTAGGTGAATTTTTTAAAAAAGCTCATAATTCTGCAATTAAGTTCATTGGAAGCAGATCTGTGCACTGAAATTGAAAAATCAGGAAAGATATGGAAGCTTATATCCATTGTTTCAGCTGTCATGTGGCTTTTGTTTCTTCGTTTGCATTACCTGGTACAGAAAGTTATGCACAGTGCATCTCTAACAAGAGTAATCTTAGTTAAACAGCTTGATGTTAAGTACCCCCTATGCAGGATTCTTTATGCTGGTTAATAACACAACAGCAGTAATAATCCACCCGGAAAAGCAAATTAAATGCTTTCAAAACTGTAACTTCTTTTGAAAGGACCTTCTAATGATAGCATTTATGAGCTCATAATGGAAAATCAGCACAGAGGAAAGCTAATGATGAGCAATACCAACCCTGTTTAATTGAATGTTCTGAGAACTACCTGAATCTCAAGGGCTATCTGTCAACAGGAGGAAAGGACAGGCTATTTGAAATCAAATTTACATTATATTTCTGCAAGAAAAGCTCCTTTCAGAATATATTTTGTTTCATCACAACACATTTACTCCGTCTGAAAATATCCTCTTTTAGTGGTGTGATGTATCAGAAGTGTTAAAAAGAAAACAATCTCTTTTTTGTGCTGAACATACACAAAGTGCTTCAAGTGAAAATATTGATTACCCATGGGTAGTTTTTGAGAGCAAGTATCAAGCAAGAAAGGTATCAAGCATGATACCCACTCATGTTCAGAAAAGCAAGTGCTGAGGTACACACACCAGATGGGAGATTAAACAGAGTTCAAAACCTTTTCCTGAAATATTGAAAAAGTTTATATATGGAACACACTGAGGAATTCTTGTTATGGAAATATCTTTGTGGTGTTTGCTCAAAAGCGTCAACTCATTCTACAGATGTTATTTTTAACCCCTCCCGGTCTTTGAAAGCAGAAGTATTTTCATTACCTCAGATTATTTTCAAAAAGAAACATTAATATTTTTATTACACATTTGACTGTGTTGGCATGTTCCCTGTCATTTGTTCCTGGACATATTGTGATTTATTTAATTCCTCCAAACAAGGGCCACTGAGCAAGACTCAGGACAGTTAAACTAGGATAGCATTCAATTCTTCTATACAGTAAAGCATTACTGAAAGCTGGAATCACTTTTCAAACCATAAACAGCTGCAAGGAACATTAAAGGTGAAAAGCACATGCCCTTTCTTTATGCCAAGATGCTTTCTATTTTTATTTCTTTTCCTCTGAGACTTCTTGCCCAACTTAAAAAAAAACCCCAAAACACACAGAAGTCTTTTCTTGATTGACTTGATCAAAGTTCCAGGACTGTTCGGGGAAATTTGCTGAGCAATAGGTTTTCAGTGTCTGCACAGGGATATGAAAATTTACCATGCCTTCTGAATAAGGTTATATAGAAAGGATCCCTAGTATAGCTTATTAATAATATTCAGTTTCTTTGCACCCCAGACAAAATGACCTGGGTTGAAAGACATGCCACGGAGTCTAGAAAAGGATTGTCTGAAAATTAGTATTTATCTTATTCCTCTCCTGCCTTGCTCCTTTCTGTGCAGGTTATTTTAACCATCCACGTAAACTACTGTCTCATATGACTGAAAATAAACAATGTTGTTGTTCTATCAGGAGATCATAGACTGTAAAAACGTAATTGCAATCTGAGATCTCAGGGTAATTGTGGTATTATCCTAGAACCAGGAGAGCTCTACATCTTGAGAAGAGTGTGTTTGGGAAGAGCATTTTGACCACTTGTATTCTTGTGGAAAATAAGTATATCATTCATATTTTGTGGAGGAAAGACAAGGTATATAACTATTACATGTATCTAAACTTTTTGTGGAAGCTGAAAACTGCCATATTGCATTTAACTCGATCTCTAATATTCATCCCACTCTCCACATTTCTAGGGTGTCACCTTACCAAGTCATCCTGATTTCTTTACCTCCTTTGGAATTGCTCCACCTAAAGTTTGTCATAGCCTGAGATTTTGCAACTGATTGTGTGCTGTATTATGCCAACCTTTCCCCACTGAGATATCTCCCTCTTGTCACAGTCCTTTCCAGTTAACAGATCACCTTCTCCAAAATTTTTTAGCAGCTTCCTCTCTGTCCAACTATCACTTTCTTCTTCTACACAACTCAGTCCTCTTTTACTTGCCATATTTCAGTTTTCTTCTCAGTCAGATCTTTTGGCAGATCATACTGTTCCTATTTCAGAATTTCATTAACCCGGTCTTTATAGGACAGGATTCAGTCTTGGGATCATTCGCTGATGTTAACCCATACATTTGATCATATTTATCTGCATAAGGAAGATAATACATTGATGAATGCATTGGACTGTAACAAAAACTATGAGCAGCATCTTCCAGGTTGTGAAGAGATTCAAGTCACATTCTGAAAGTTACATGCAGATCTCCTGCTCTCAGTCAGACTGCAGATTCCTTTCTCGCTTTGAGCTTCACATTGCCTCCAGCTAAGAGCAGGAAAGAAATTAGGTCTCAATAATGATTACACATCAGCCTCTCATGGGAGTCCCAAGAGGAAAATCTGTCATTTCACTTCAACATTTACTGTAGCAATATTGACAAAGTGTTCCTATGCCACTAGCTCAGAGCACTGGATATATGCATATCTCCAGCAAGTGTGTGAACAAGAGTGATCTTTATCCACTGCCACTTCTTCAAGGACTGTATGCTGTGATTGAGCAATCTAATGTCAGTTTTGTCCAGTATTTAGACTTAACTATACTTTCACCTGAGCACAAGAAAATTTTGTTCCTAATCTTCTCAGTTTCCTAATGACAAAATGGCTTTCTAAAGTGCTGAAGAGGTAACATTATAAAAACTAATTAAGAATGCTCAATAAATTCTTGTAACAATATCACCTATACTGATGCAGTTTGTCTAAACTTAAACAAACTTGTTTATTAAAGTTGAAGTTCCTTGAAATTCCTTTTCTCACAACTGTTTTCTACTATTCCAGGAGACAGGCAATCTTCTCCTGCAATTTTTTTCATTTTTTTAGATATATGTGATATCTGAAAGGCTAAATAGTATATGATTCTGTCTCCTGGAATCTTTTGCAGCAAGAAACTTAGTTAGAAAACTTTTTCTTATTGGCTCAGGTTCTTGTGGTCTCTCTGGAGTATTTTTAATGTCACAAGAAGCCATTCCTTCCAGGAACTGGTTCTTTTAGTCTCTTTTTAAATTTATTTTCCCTAAGATATCTAGGATAAATACATAGTATTTAATGTCCACATATGTCTACAATATACACATGAATCTCCCAAAAAAAGCTCCATCAACTACTCTTTGAGTTTATTTGTTTATTAGCATTTCAGCAATGACAGATTGCAAATTTTATTTGGCATAAGATAGTTGCTGCAACAACACCTTCCAAACCATCTGAAGCAATAGCTCAGAAATATGGATTGTCATTTTTTTTTGCTCACAAATTTGAGAACAAGAGTCACTTTTTCAATATTTAGTACTTAACTGAAATATGTTGCTTAGTCCTTAGTCTTTTACTCTTCCAACAGTTACTAATTACATAAGCTGTCTTAGAAGTATTATGACTCAGTTGCTATGTTTCACTTAAAATCCATGATACTGAGGAGTCAGCAACAATACATAATATCACTTATCAAGACAAAGAAAAAGTGCAGTAATGTTTGGGTTGTTCTTTTATGTAAAGTAAATTAAATTCCTGCATTTTAAAATGAATCCAATTCTTCTGCAGGTCTAAAGTGTCTTTTTTAGATAATTTGGCAAGGTGCACATCAGGCTCTGGAGAAAACATGGTTTTCATCTGAAAAGCAGAAATAAAAAAAAGTTCACACTTTTAAAACAAAATATAAACATGTTAAGTCCAAAGACATAGAGTAGCCAAGATGTATGTGAGGGACGTTGTCCACATTTAGGAGAGTGGAAATTAGGTTTCTTATAGCAAATATTATTTAAAAATAATTGCATAAAGACTATGGGGGGAATAAAGAAACCTAAACCGTATATAGCTTCCCAGCAAACTCATTTGTCTATAGGGCTACAGAGACACACACGGCTATTTCTCTCCTGGAGGCATGGTTTTGTATACCACCATGTCCACCTTAAAAGGATGGTGTAGCAATTAAAACTTTAACTGAGTTTCCAGAGCTAGGCAACCATTAGCCCCATTGAGAAGATCTGGAAACCTGGAAAACATCTTCCTGGCAAGCATCTATTATCCATAGATTGAGCTCCTCAAGCTTTTAGGTAGGTTCTGGGAAACAGTCTAACACTTAAGCATTAAATGGCCTAAGGAAGCAAATATATGTCTAAGGATTAGAAAGAGGGTTTCCAAAATGAAAGCAGTGTTTAAGTCACAAGCAGAAACAGAAATAGGGAAAGTAAGCATGAAATTTTTGCATGAAATCCCAGCAATCCACAATTTCAAGGGCAAGCTTATCTGGAGAGTTCCTTAACATTAATCCTTCAATGATGCCTTCACAAGGTTTTAGATCATTACATTTTGATTCTTACACTGGTTCCTTTTACATACACTTTGGGCCTCTCCAACACATTTTGTACAAATTTGGCAATGTTAGCTGTACAGTCCTTCTCCTCTGGGCCTTCTCTGTTGCATGCCCAAACAAGAACAGGCATAATTTTTGCTTATTCAGCTCCCAACTAGCACTTACTCTTCCCTGAAAGAGTTAAGTTGACTGGGACAAACTTTTCTGTCCTATTTTCTTGTTATTTTTATGTTTATTAAAGTGCATACAGATATGCTGCTGTTCACTTCAGACTGACCACCAAGTGAGTGGCAAGTGCTTAAATTGTTTACTCTCAATCATTGCTCTCAATACACACTACCATGAATATTAGCCATTTTTCTTCAAATTTGTATTTACCACAGTTCAAATTTAGTGTGAGGCAACAAAGATTTAAATTGGGAATCATTATCACTAGATGTTTTCTTCATAATTTTTCTCATTAATATAATTAAAATGGTGACTTTTTTTCAGTTCAAGAATTTTATATACATGGCAGTTATATTTCTTTTTTTTAAACAAGTAACTTCAGACAAAAAAAGATGCTATGAAATAGAGTTGTTTTCTTCTTTCAGGTTTTCAGTAGTAAGGCACACATAGCATAGCATGGTTTTATTTGTGGAATTTATGCCACACAAGTTCTATCACAAAATATTTTACTGGGGCAATTTTACGGGAATATTAGCAAGCAGACAAGTTGAGCTCTCAGAGAAACTGTGGGGTAGCCATGTTTGTTCAAAAAGGATCAAGAACTGCCAATTTAGAAGAAAAATAATAAGACAAAGCAAATTATTCTAGATATCACTTGGGGATCTGTAAGTTCTTAAGTGATGACCTGGCAGCAAGCTCTAATGAGGAGGGAGGGCTACTTTGGTAGTGACCTAGCCAAAGGGAACAGCTGGTTCTCCAGCAGTAAGAGCCTGATTGGAATCCTTGTCCTTCTTATAAGGGAGATAAGGAGAGCTGAAGAGCTGGCCTTAGATGTTGTATGAACTAAAAGTTCCACTGAAGATGGCAAATAGTGGATACCAACATATGTAAGTGTCTGCAACTATTTGATTCACAAATTATGATCTAATAAGAAATATGTTTTTTTGATTATTTTATCTGCAGAAGTAGAGATAGAATATGTTTTATACATGTAAAAGAACATGAAGAAAAAGTGCTCCTGAGTTCAGCTGACACTGGTGTATGTGGGACAGTTGCAGCAAAACAGGGAATGCCAAATATGGCTTAGCCCAATACATTATTGAGAGGCAATTATTAGAAGAGCTAAGAAAAATGAAGTCAAAGTCAAATCAATGTATGTCTACCTTACTGTTATGATTCACTTTCATCTGGCAAATAAAAAGGACTGCTTCAGAAGAAAACAACAAAGTTCAGACCTTTTAAAACACAAAAAAATTACATCTTAATTCTCAGAAAATATGAAAATGTGGCTAGAATAACTGGAATATGGTGAAAGCTGAACTTATAATGACTATAATGATGATAACAACCTTAATGCTTACTGAAAGATGGTATTTTGGGTAGTATGAAGAACCCAGAAGTCCCATTGGAATCATCACGAGCGGTGCCTGTTCCTGTGATGAATGAGAATATCTCTACTGTTATTAAAATATCAGATTAGTTGCTCATATATCAAAATCAAATTTTTCTCCACTGAAATTTGCAAAAAAAATACATACAGTGCATTTTTCCTGGGTCTTTGTTATTTCTGTCCACTGAGCTACAAAACAGAAAGACCAAATTCATTTAAAATACAAGTCTAGCCAGAGAGGGATGGGAGAGAGAAGAAGACAAAGCTGTAGAAAACATCCCTTCATTTCTTTTAATCCTGTTATTCTTAAGTGTTACATGGAAAAGAAAAGGTAAAAAACCCATACAAAATTGATATTCAAAAGAGTAGGATCTTACAGCTCCAGACTTCAAGAAATATCTTAGTACATTCTAGATCTGACAGAATTCTGAACCTAGTAAATATTGAAATTTTTCTTCTTTAACTTAGTGTTATAGTATCAGTGTTAAAATATGCAAACCAAATGGAAACTCAAAGGAGCTGGGTACCAGCAGTCTATATTTCACATTATAATTTGTAGATGTACAAAATCCTAAAATGATATGAGAAGTACTTTTATGTGCACTGCTATTAATTTACTTATATTTTATTATAAATCTGAAAAGGAAAGATAATGAATTGGACAACTGTTACAGCGATTGGGCAGCAAAGAAGGCACACAGACAGTTCTTGGTCATCAGAAGGCCTTTACTTTTTGAATCTTTGCGCTTTTATAACATGCTCCGCAAAAGAGGCTGTGATTGGTCGGAGAAGGACTGCGTCTCTTCTCCTTTAGCAAACAACTGGTGACAGAGATTGTTTTGGGAAACTTGTGTGAGAAGAGCAAAGCTCTCTTTAGTATTTACAAAATAACAAAGACATTGTTATGAGAACGGGAATTTCTTCCCATGGGAAACAGCTAACAGTAACTAGGAGTAAAAATCCAAAGCCCAAGAAAATACAGAGCCACAGACAACATATTTTCTGTATCTCCAGCAGTTTTACTAAAATCACAGTTCTACAAAAACTGTAATACAATGTAGAAAAATGTTACTGTGTGAATCAATTCCCTCTGCCTGCTGGAAAGTGGCTTCCAGCTACTCCCGGCTGCCCTGGCTGGGAATCGTTTCAGCTCCGGTTAGGCAGTAGCAGGCAGACCGGCCACCACCCCCCGCTGGGTCAGAGCTACACGAGAGCTGCTGGTGAGGCTTCGACGAGGTAGGAAATGGAGACTTCGTGGCATGCTACATGTTGGCTCTTATTGTCCCTCTGCACCTGCTCAGCATGATGACGAACCACAAAGTGAGGGGGGGGGGGGGGTGTAATTGATTATAAGGGACCAGAAAAAGGGGCATACACAAGAGGGAAAACCAGTCAGGGGAGTGGGGATGGCATACAGACAATGAATAGAAAAGGAGGGGTGGGGGATTTCCCAGCCTGTTCCAATCAGGGACTGACTTCTCCCGATCTCTCTAGAAGCAGGGGAGAGTCCTTCCCGGAGATTGACAAGCACAGCTGCTGCACAAACAAGTGCAGGGGGAAACCATTAGGGGGAAAGGGATAGGGGGAACATGGACTAAACCATTACAGAACTCAGTTAATATTAACAATAAATAAAAAAATAGAAAACACACCGCTACAACTGTGTATAGCTAAACTATGGTCAAACAGTACCCCTTATTTAATCTTGTTCCCATCCAGCCTTGAATCCTCTGTGTGACTTTAATAGCTTTTACAAAATTTAATCAAAGACCAGTATGATGATAAAAAAGATTTTAAAAAGTCCTCAAATAGATTATCATTAAATATCAGAAGTAAGCAGCTACCTATTTCTGTGTCAATGGGTGAATAACAGTAAATTACTCTTCTTTCCTAAACAAGTTAAGCAACCTTCACGTTTCACACTAACATAAATTAGCCAGGTATCCACTGAAACAAGGAAATCAAGGAAATCACAAAAATATTGCATATACAGGCTCTGTGTTATTAAAAATATAAACATAAGGTAGAAAAGTACTACAGGATGAGCGTGGTAAAGTTAAGTGAATATGAATGTAAGTGGCATTTTCATCTGGTTCCTGAAAATATTTTAAACTATATCCATGGCATTAGCAGCAACAATTTCTTTTTTCTACCCTCCTTACTCTTTCTGAGAATAGTGAGATAGTTTAGCATCACAGATGGCATCTAACTGCAGTTCTAGAGACATACAACTTCAGAATCTACATTGACAAATAGACTCACATTTTTATATTAGTCTAGAATGAATTTAGATACTTCATAGGTTTTTTTGTCTGATAATTTTCCTTTAGCATCTACAGATTCACCAAGTAAAGGTTGAAAAACAAAGAAATAAAATGTAACCAAAACCCTGGAGACCCCAGGGAGAAACCTTCCTTTTTCTTTTATGTCTGCTCTGGAGATGATTCCACCATGAAATCTAACTATTCATGATTATAGCACTTCCCCCTCTCAAAAATCCATCCCTAACTCCACAGTATTTGGTAAACTCCCGTTTTCATGTTTACATGTAAAAATTTCAGTTTCATTTGGAAAAACTGTTCTTCTCAGTTTTAAGGAACAGAGTGAAAAATAAAGCTAGAAAGAAAGGGCAAGTCAATAGTATAGTTTATCCATATCTCACATCTGGAAGAACCCAACTTGCTTAGCCTTAGCATTAACAATATTGTCATGAATCACCCTATTGATGTACCAAACCCCATTAATAGGAGGCAGATTTACAGGAATATACTGCAAAGCAGAACTGGAATATTTAAATTTACTGAGTAGTTTGCAAATCAGAATGAAATCCATTTCATCCTCCCTTTGCTTTCTAGATCAGATCAAAACTACTGAGTCACGTCTATTAGTATCAGCAGCCAATGTGTGTGTTTAACCCAAGGAATTAAACATCCCCAGGAATAGTCACAGCATAGGTGTGAAAGAGTCATTTCCATTGTTAAACATTTCCATTGTTTACCATTTCCTGGTAAACTCTTACCAGGAAAAATAAAAAAAGTGATTATGTACAAACTGTCTAATGTGAGTAGCTCCTGGAATGTCTTAAGTCCCACACTATGCCCAGCATCATTTGGGAGAGTGCCTGACACCAGGAGCCAAAAGCAGGCTAGCAATCATTCTCACAGCTCAGCAGCACAGATGACTGCACTCTACCAGACTTTGCCTAATCTGCTAAAATAGCCCTAAGGAAGGAGCTCAGCAGAGTGTTTCATTAATTGCTGCATAACTTTGAACTTCTGCATAACAAGACAATCAGCTACAGCTTTTTCATTACATTGAGCTAGACCCATTTTTCCCAATCTTACTTTCAATATGAAACAGTTAAGGGATAAATAGCAGAGCTGCTTCAGCTGTGCAACTTTACAAATATACAGGCACACAGATATATTATAAACTAGAAAAATTTGTTCTAAATTCCCTACTGCCAATGCTTTAGAAGGGTGATGGTTGCAAAATTTCCTACCCCAGGACTACCACACAATGGATCTCCCACAGGGACACAAAAGGTGAGAGTAAAAGGTGAGCTCAGGTTTCACTGATTTGTATGCATCAGACACCGAGATGCTGCATCAGTGAACACATACAATACTTCTCACAGAGCTGAGGTCTCCCACAATGGGAGCATTTGAACACTCTATTTAAATAGATTTTTTTCTCACAGTATTTTTACTTTCTTTTTGGGAAACTGGAAGATTTAAAAATGAACATGATTTTCACAGGCTATCTTGCCTAATGTAACACCAAAATTTCAACTCAAAGCTCAAAACCACTATACATTCTTTAACTATTGTTTTCTCCACATAATAACTGCCCAGTTTCTGCCTGCCAAGTACGTACAGATACATTTACAAATCCGTACCAAAAAATTCCACTCTTGCAAAAAACAAAGGAAGATTTTTTTATTATTATTATTATTTCCAGAAAGATTTTCTTCACAGGAAAGGTTGTTAGGCACTGTAACTGGTTTCCCAAGGAGGTGGTAGAGTCACCATCTCTGGAGATGTTTAAGGAAGGACTGGATGTGTCACTTAGTACTCTGGTCTAGTTGACAAGGCGGTCACAGGTTGGACTCAAAAGTCGTGGAGACTTTTTTCAACCTAAATGATACTGTGATACTCTGGAAAAAAAAGATGAATCATTAATGTTTCACATCTAATTCAGACTGTGGATTTTTCAATTAGGCTGTGAAAAATTTTAGCTTAAAGAATAATATAGAATATATGAACTAACAACGTAACACAATGTCTTGGTTTTGAAAGACAGTTGCCTGCCAGGGAAAGGTAGAGCTTCCCTTAGAACAGAGAACGTAAACCCCCTTCCCTCCAAATTATTATAATTTTGCAATTAGGGGCTTTCAGGCAAAGATATGGGAATAGGAATAACAGTTCTTTACTAGGAATATAAAGAAAAAGGAATACAAATGTGGTAGTACAAAAAAAAAAAAAAACAAGCAAGCAAGCAAAACTAAAAGTCCTGGTAAACCCTGACAGGGTCAAGGATACAACCTGACGCCCTAATGTTGTCAGGGTGTTGTCAGGATGCTGGAAGCAATCCAAATAAATCCTCCTGGAGTAACAGATGTGGTTCTGTGGAGCAGAGATGATGGAGTAGAGAAAGTCCAGTGGTGGCAAGATGGGTCCTGTCTTCCTCCTGGAGCCTAGTGGAAAGGCTGGATTCCTGCAATGCCAGCTCTTACTCTCAAGTTTTTATCTAGGTAGGAACGGTTGGCTCCCCCCACACTGGGTGGAGCATCTCACAATGGGATGATGTAATGTGTCATGTCATTTGTGAGCCTTAATGGCCCATTATCAGAAGATATCCCCCGGAGGATGGATGGGTGGTGAAAGAGATAAGAAACACTGCCCCACCTGGTTTTGATGGCAGGCCCATTATCAGAAGGCATCTGCCCCCCTCCCCCCTGGAGTTACAAGAGATAAAGAAAAAACTGCTTTCAACAGATGAAATAGAACACAAATATTTTGGTTACCTAACCCAAGACACACAATTTTAGAGAACAAATTTGACTGGGTTTTATAATTATTTTAAACTGTGTAATTTAAAAGAAAAAAAAATTATGTCTTTTATGGATAGAATTGTAATTCTTTATTTTTTAATCACAATTAATTTGGAAATTACTTTTGATCATGAATATCAAAATTATTAGCAAGACAACCCAAGAAATGTTACCCTTATTTTGGCAAAACCTGATATATAAATGTAAATAAATTTCACAATGCACAGATGAGAAAAAATCAGGGCAATGAAACCACATTTGAGAGCTATTAAGACATAAGTCTGTCAACCTAACTCATTTCTCATTCCAATCATTTTATCTGAAGTAACAGTTTTATTCTACATACATGAAAGAAAGCAGTAAGTCAAATTTTATTTTTCCTCTTAAACTTTATCATCACAAACTTACTCAATTGTAGTCACTGCCTGAAGCCAAGCTAGTATCCAAATATCATAAAGAACAATATTATTCAACAGTAGAGAGAGCATAACAATCATAAATTATACATCATGCGAAGATAAAAAAGAAATGCAAGGCCTTGTACTCTGCTTGCTAGTAGTATTAATGTTTAGTATTAAGCACTTTCTTACCCAAGATGTAACCTCTGAAAATATATGTTCTCTCAAGCCCTTATTTTCTTGAACCCACCTCAAATTAACAGAAATTAGAAAAATAAAATCTAGAAAGGGAAGAGAACCTTTCCCCTCTAGTCAAAAATTCTCTCCTCTGCCTAATGTTCTGTAACATTTTTGTAGCGGCGCGCTTTCTGGTTTTTTACTTATTGTTAATAATCATTTGTTCTGTAATGGTTTTTCCCAAGTTCCCCCTGTACTTCTCCCCATCTAATACAATCTCCTGCCTGGGAAATTCCCTTGTTCCCCTCTGTTGCAATATGTTGTCAATCATCTGTTGCTCTCCTCCCAGTGCCTGCCCCCCTCCGGGGAGCCTCTCCCCCTCATTCCAGAGACTTCAGAGGAACTCAATACCGGATTGGAGCAGGCTGGGAGTCCCCCACCCCTCGTTTCCTATTTGCTGGCTATGTGCCCTCCCCATTCCCCTGATTGGTTTTCCCTCTTGTATCCACCCCCTTCCCCTAGTCCCTGAAAAGCAATGAGCCCGCCTCCTTTGCTCTCTCTCTCCTGGACGCTTGAGTACCTGCACCATGGGGTGCATGTGACAATGAACTCTATCTTGCCACGAGGCCTCCTTCTTCTTACCTTTGTCGAGCCTCACTAACAGCTCTTGTGTGGCTTCTGAACTACCAAGGAGGTAGTGGCCGGTCTGCTAGCCACTGCCTAACCAGACTTGAAACAATTCCCAGCCAGGGCAGCTGGGATTAGCTGGAAAACCATCTACAGCAGGCACAGGGAATTATTTCACATTTTAGAAGAAAGGCATGACCTGTAACAGCCAACTGAGAGGGGATATAAGGAGTACCTTATATTTACAACTACATTCCTTCTCTTTTGTGAATATGAAACCAAATTAAAAATCATGTCAGATAAGGAAAGTCCTCTCTGCTCTCAGTCTTCTCCACTGCCTCTGTATTGCTACTGCAGTCATGCTAATTGATGGACGCCAGCAACATTAAACTTAAAATCAAGTGTCATAAGCAAAATTTTTCGTATTATTTACCTGACAAAGAAATTAGTGGGCAGTTCTTGTGAAGGTTTCTAGAGGATTTCCTTTGGCTTGGAAATCGTACTCTCTGAGTATGGCTGTTCTCAAGTGACACTACAGGGAGCAAGGATATACCACAGAGTACAAAAGAAGACTGAGGAAGAGTTTTTTGGAGCAAGATGGAACAAAGTTTCTTTCTGCATTTTGTGGCTTACTTGCAAAGTCTCAATGAGACATCCCTTTTATTTTCAGCCTTTAGTTTCAGAATTTAGTTGCTGCATTTCACAGATATAACAGTCCTTATTGATAGTGATACAAAGTGGAGAGTTCACTAAACCCACTAGAATGATGATTCCTCCTTTCTACTCCTGGCACCATGCTGAGTATCCAGCTGTGAAACACAAACACAATTCTGGGTAGTCCTGGACTAGGATCCTGGTATGGACCTAGTTGGGTGTGCGTAAACAATGAAGTCCCTTTTTTCTCTTTCTTATTTTTTCCTCTTCTTTCATAGATATCATCTAATCCATTTCCCTGAGCTAGGTCATGGTTAAGTTCCTCCATTTAATGAAGCAATTTTTATCTGAATGCCCTTGCTATGAACCATCATAGCTGCTACCTGGCAGTGCAAAGATGGATAAGGGAAAGTATAACTGTGAGCTTTGCTCTTGCAACAGAGTGGTTCAGTACAGGAAATTTCAGCAGGTCTGGGACTTGAGTTATCCTATTTTTGATATACAAAGCTGCTATATGCTATATAGTAGAAATGAAAAAAAGCAGTAGTCATCAGTTTGCAACATTTTCATTTCTCCTCTTATTGCTGTTCTTCTTTTTTTAGCTAGTAATCAGTTGTCCAGCAGATCTACTGTTACTCAGCTCACTGGAGTTTGGATTGCAAGAGATTGCAAGGAATTGCAAAGACTAATCCTAAAAAACATAACTAAATACTTGTAATACTGTGAAAATACTGAAGCTAATGGTATTTGTTTACCTGTGCTACAAAACCATAATAAATCGGAGTTTGAATATGCTGCAAATATATACATCACCTATATGTTAATAATTAAACAAGACACATTTACATAGTAACACATATTTCAGATATGTTCACAAATTAGACTTCAATGATGAAGAAACTGTAATTAAATCATTTTAATAAAAATGTGGAAGACAGCTGCATTTTTTTTTTCCTTCACTGAGGTTAAAATAACCCAGACCCCATTAAAAATGAAAGAGAACTGATGCACAGTGGAAATAAGACTGGGCATATAACTGCAGTTTCTGTGAAACAAAAAACTGCTAACCGAATTGGCATTGAAAAAAAGTAAGAGCAAACCTTGGAACCTAAATGAAGATATTATTCCCATTCTCAATGCTTAGAAAGAAATCATATTAACTGAGGGTAAACTTTACTTCTTAAGAAACACATATCAATAATATCACAAATGCAAGGTTTGGGCTTTTATAAACAGATATTTAATATTATTTAATCCCATTCCTATCTTTTTCTGCCATTCTGGAAGTGTGCTTCTTCACAGATGCTTTGCCATCATCTGAATTCTTTTGCTTAAAAAGTAGAGCAAGACCAAACATTCTTCAGATGCTTTACCATCATCTGAATTCTTTTGCTTAAAAAGTAGAGCAAAACCAAACATTTTTCTATGCACCGCTCTTTTTTTTAAGCTTTAAATAACAGTACAGCTTTTTATAAAAACAACAAAAAACCTAAATAAAAAAAAATCAAAAAGAGCCAAGAAAAATTCTCTACTAAATCCAAACAAACCAACAAAACCAAATGCACATTTATTGTCTCTCCAGCAGTCTAACACCCTGTGCAACCTCACATAATACTAAGAAGGAAAAAAAAAAATCAATTTCAAATCTGTAGCCTTACCTTTTAGCACAGGAATGAAAATATTGATTAAAGCTAAATTGTTTGGACAAATTTTTACTATAAGTCTAAATATCTTGCAAATAGAGCAATTCCAAAGGACAACTGAAATCAGTTTTATATTCTTTCAGTGTCGTGCAATAGTAATACAGTGTCATAGTAATTTTGGTATCATACAAATAGTAAAAATACAGCTTCCAAACACACACATTGATTCATTGCATGTATGAATATGTATGAATAAATGCCTTATGATCATGACAGAGAGATTTCAAATAGAAGGGAAAAGGCATTCCCTAAAATATATAAAAATATCTGTGCAATTTACTAGCCTCATGAAGTCATCTGCACAATTTGTTTTAGCTGGCAAGACTGGTCTCTGCAGAGCCCTTTATTCAGGAAGGGAAAGACACATGCAGAGAGTGATTGAAAACTTCTAAAATTAGGCCCCAACTCTGAATTTCTCAGCAAAATCATATTTTTCTCTATTAACTAAATAAGCTAATAACCTGGTGGCTCTGTGTGGTTTTGCAAGCACTGTCCAAGCCCCAACAAGACAGTCTCTTAAGGGTTATTCTCCAAAGTGCTCAAGGGCATTAGTAACACAAATCGTTCTGATAGACAGTAGGTACTGTAGAAATTATCTCTTTTTTACTATAAATATTTAAGCTTTGAGAGAGTTAATTTCAAAGCAACAAAACCCTGAGAATTCCCACATGGAACTGCTAGGATTACTGGTGGTTTATGAAGTGAACATGCAGATTTTCAATAAAATGACTAATCAAACTAATAAGTATGGGAATATGAACTACATGAAGATCATCAGTTCCTCAAGAGCAAAGTCTTTAGCCTGAGGAAAGTTTGTGATGTTTCAGTACAAAAATTTATTCATTTTTGAATAAATGAATAAAAAGAGAAAAAAGTGAGAAGGATGCTTAACATCCTTTTCAGTCTGTTACTGATGAGAGAGATTTAGACAAATGGTTTTGCTTTCTAGCCCAGGCTCATGACCTTCAATCTTCTCCCTTGTTTGTCCTAACATTAAATACTCAAGCTTCAGTTCTTCCAAAAATTAGAGCTTTTTCTGCAAATCTTCAAACTAAAAATTCCCCTGCTGATTCAGAGACAAATAGAAAGAAAATATTCAATATGAAAAAGAAAAATAATAGTCTTCAAAGAAGCAGCAAAAACTGTCTGTATTTCTTTTGCTGGTTAACTAAATAAATATTTTTCTGCCACTGAACTAAAACAAATTTTAAAAAGCTATCATGTCCAAGGATATTCCAGAAACAGAAATGTACTTCTCTGCAGGGAGCTAGCTTCATGAGCCACATCAATCACCTAAAGGTAAATCCTTTTAATTGCAATAAGCTCTTGGAAAGGTCTGAGAGTTGTCTTGCTGCATATCAGAAAAACATCAACCATAGATAAAATAGAAACTGCAAGCATCTGTACCTTACAGACATTAGGGATAGCTTTCAAAAATTTCAGATAAGATGAGCATCAGAACCAGGATTCTCCTATTAGTATTCCTAGCAGCATTCTCAGTACAAGAATGCTTACACTCCTCATGCTACAAAACTGGAAGGACTGCAGTTTATTCCACAGCAAAGCATTCTAATAAATGGTGCTGAATAAGTCCTCCTAGGGCTACACTAATTTCCATGACTGCGAACAAATTAAATGAAAATTGCTGTGAATGTAGGGCAATCATCTGAGCTGGTTGTGTTTTGAAAATAGTTTTGGTAGTAGAAAAGAGAAGCTGTGAAGAAGCACCCCTTGCTTAAGGGAGCACTGTTAAGACTACTTCTGAAATTGTAGGTGGCATCAAATGGCCTGTTTTGCTACTTTTGAAATAATAAAGTAACAGTAAAGTCAAAATAGAAACATTATAAAGAGCTAAAAAGAACTAGATGCTGAGCTTTTGCTGTAGCCCCACAAGGACAAATTTGCAGTCCATGAGTTCTTCAAACAAAGGAACCCATTGATCTTAAGGAACATCACAGAAACGTGCAAGGGGGTAAACAAAGCAAAGCTGGGAGAAAAGAGTGACCTACTAACTCCTTGAAGTCATAGAACAAGAAACTAACCTTTCGTAAATATCCCTCTGCTAGTAATAGCCACATAGATGTTTCTAAACCTTTGATGCCGGTGTACACTGGGAAAGAGGGAAGTTTGGTATGCCCTGACCATTACAGGTGCACAGTCATCTGTCTCAGCTGTGATGAGATTAGCTCAGGCTTTAGCTCAGGTGCAGGTTTTCTCATTCTTTAACTTTGGTGATGGATCCAGCCTTCTGACGGGCAACTCATTTTCTAGAAGTAGTGGAGGCACCTGGAGAGGATCTCATTCACCTGCCTTTTTGTGGCTAAGCTAAAGCAGTCATCCAGGCCCTTCTTACTGTCAGGGAGAGGGAGTGGGAGAGACAACTGCTGAAAACCGTTGCCCCACACAAGATGTCTGTAAGGTAAGCACGGGATTAGTTACCTCCAGGGAGCTTAACTATACAACCCTGGACTATAGAGAGAATCTGGGTTTCTACCCTGAGCAGAAATAATGATTCTCAAGGAAAACAGGCTCACAGAGGCCAGAGTGATTCCACAAACAGAAATTTCACAGAAGTAAGTTAGTTCAACATAGTGGTGGAATAAAAACAAACAGAAGTTTATAAATCACAGGCAAGAGAGCAACACAGCACTCTACACAATAGGGGAAATAAACAAACAAACAAACCAAAACAAACACAAAGCAAACAAATGGGGGGGGGGGGGAGGGGACAGTAAAAGAGAAGTTTTCTATGGTTCTCATCTGGAAGAAAAGATATTGAGAGGTAAACTGAAGTCTTGAGTTTCTCATTCTACAATTTTGCTTCAACAGATTAATCTTCCCCAAAGGAATCAAAATCTTCCTAATAATATGCTGGGGATTGTCTTCATTATAAGTGTGATGATGCTCTATATTTAACCTTAAAACATATATTCCCTAGACCTCCTGACTGCTCTAAACTTGATTTAATCCAGGAATGCTCTCTATTGTCAGAAGGAAGCTTTTGATATTCTGTAGTAGTAAACTTGAAGGAATTAATTCCTGTTTCTTGAATGCATTCTTGATATTATAGCTCAATATATGTGATCAGCCACCTCTGCCATTCTGGCAAAGACATTGCATATGAGAAAGTGTTTTATGTGCTAAAAACAAAAGAAGAAAGTATGAACTTTTGCAAATGTAGGAAAATAAAAGACTTTTCAAATATCACTTAACTTTATATAAATGTTCTGTTGGTTTGGATAGTTCTGACAGTTTTTCAGTGATCTGTTGTCACTGACTCGTAGGTTAACTCACAGAAGTTAAGTGAGTGCAATATTGTAATATTGCTCTATGAGTATTACTTTTGGCTGGTAGTATTTCAAAATGCTACAATGCTTAGGAAATCAGCACCATTGTTTTCTGGTGTAATGAAGAAACAATACCTCAAGTCATGATGGTTTTTCCTTTATGATGAATATATGGGAAACTAAATGTGTGTCTAAAGCACACTTTCTCATATTTTCTTCTTATATTATTAAACTACTCTGTGTTCACCTGAAATTAATATATACAGATTTTTCAGCAATGAAGGAAGCAGGAAAAGTCTTGAAGTTCCTGAGAAAATTCTGTAAGAATTCATCAAGAATGTTTTTTTCCTCAGCTGGTCTTCTTAGAATAAGCATCCTCATCAGAAATACTCAGTGTCATCTGAGGAGGTACGAAATACAGACATAAATTATAACCCCAGGATACAGTCCTATTATCTTCAGTAATAATTAATATTCATTGGTCTCCATCATTCTATAGTCTTCAGCCATCTTAGATTAAAAATCGTCTTTAATTTTAATCAAAACCAATTTAAACTATATATTTTATCACAGAATAAGAAAAAAAACCCGGAAATTAAAAGAATTTAGTAGAAGTCTCAGCACAAAGACCTTTAAAGCTTGCTGCAAGAGATTAAATCTACATTTTATAACCAAGTCTGCAAAGATTATTATCATAACCAGTTTTTACCCAGCAAATTTTAATATGTGAAATTTGCAAGACGTTTAATTTTAACACAAAGAAACCATTAGAGATATCAGATATCACAAGCTCATTTTCATGAGAAGTACCCTGATCCAGGCAAATAAGAATCTGAAATACCTGTTCTCTAGGAATTAATATGGGATCCTTAATTTGTAATATTATGTATGTGTACTGATAAGAAAATAAAAAACTGTAAAACAGATTAATACTACATTCTAAAAATCAGAGTCAAACATCCACTAAATCTTTCAAAACATCTTTAAGGAGGTATGAGCTACACTGTAGTTGGTACATAATGAATCAGTATATTCTGGGTTTTAAAAAGTTACTCATCTGCAAAAAAAATGAAAGGATAAGAGATTTCACAATGAATGAACATTAATCAATTTTATAGGTCACCAGCAAATAATAAAATAAAAAAAGTTGAATTCAAACCAGTCATAGGATTAACTGCTCTATGCCCCAAATAGCAACAGACAGGAGAGTGGACTCGGTATGTTCTGTCTCTCTTCTCTTTGCACAGGAAGCTCTGATCAGCCTGCCACTGCAGTTTATTGGTTATATTCTCTTTTCTTGTAATGTAGGGAATGAAACCAAAACTGTTCTAAGGCGTCCACAACACTTTAATGCATTAGGGGTCTTTGCAGGACCATTTTTTATAGGACCATCATGGATTTTGTCTTTAACTTGAGGGGTGGGACAGAAGAGAGACAGTAATATGCATTTTGATCACGAAACTTGTAAACTCTTTTAAGGTTTGAAGGTCTTTGTGTGGCTGACAACTTTCTCCCAACCCTTTAATATAAATTGATGGATTATGCTAAAGTTTGACATTGTCATTTCAACCTTAGAAATGAAAGATAGGGCATAACAAGAAACTATATTAAAAAATAATTATTGAGGGTCTCTACAGAGAATGAGTCTACTAAAGAGGTCACAGAACTCTCTAAAAGTTGGTATCTCAGAGAGACTGTTAGATATCACAAAAGAACTAGGAGATAAAAACATTTAATCATTAAAGTGAACTTTCTAGCTCAGTTACAATAAATTGGGCAGCTATATGCTTGTTTACAGAAGATTGAATACAGAGGATAGACATAGTCATTATTTCTTCACAGAGCTGAGATATCTTGGGATGGGCATAGCAAAGTTCATTTGGGCTTTAATCCCAACTTTGATGCAGTGACTAACACAGACAATCAGTTTTTAAAGACTGGTATATTAGAACTACTGGAAGGCACTTGCTTCATGGATATTCTGTAATTCTTCAGAAGCAAATCCAGAGTTGAGATCAGGCTTCGCACTCCTTGAAGGCCTGGAAGCATCTCCCTTAGGACTGATTAGAGCATTGTTTTTCTACAGTATTTCCATCCCCCTGAAGGTTCACATCAGTCTTCCTTAGCTCCTGAGGCATTCATCTCATCTATTATCTAGAACAGGAATAGAGGGAAGGAAAAATAAAGGAAATGTCTGGGTTTTTCAATGTTATGAAGATTTGGTCATATGTCTTTATCTTGGGTTGTTATGTTTCTGTGATTTCCTGCTACCATTTTTAAACACTGTGCAAGTTTCCATTATAACTAAATTTCTGTTTATATTCAGAAATGGTAATTAAAGGTAAGTACCTGGGACAGGTTTTGCAGCACCTATATGCGCACACGCACACAAACACACACATATATATACACATGCACAAACCTATTTTACATCTATACATTCACTGTCTTGAGTTGTTTATTTAGTTAGCTCAATAGCTCTCGGGTGTTTCTGATGAGTTTTTCCTATGAGCATGATCTGTCAATTTTGGCATAATGAACTCCTGCAAAGGTCAAATTTAAAGGATAAATGCTGCAGGAAATGATGACTCTACAATAATCCTGTTATCCTCCTACAACTCTAATTTCATTTTATTGAGTTGAACAGTGTAAGGGTAAAAGGGTAACTACTCTCCCTCTGCTAACACCCATATACCCAAGTCCCCTGAGCATGGTATTATGTTGAATCACTCCTGTAAATGTATTAGTAATAAAGATTTATTACAAAAATAATTGTTGTTATCTGGTTTTTATTTGTTTATGGTAGCTTTTTTTTTTAATTTTACAAATATCAGCAAAACATGTTGAAGTACTATTTAGTTACCTTTGAGGGGTAGGGGGGGATGGCAGAGCATGGCCTAAGAGGGAATTTTATCCTGATAAAATACTGTAAATGGAAGGCAAACTGTGTTGTAAACAACAGCGTTTTTGTGGCTGTTATCAACTGTTCATACTGCTACTGTATTGATGTTCATCTGAATATTTCCATATACAGAATCGAACAAAACTTCCAGATAATATTTTCAAAAAATTCTTGACATCTGCCTAACCCTGCTCTGTTTAAGACTTGCAGAACCTTATTCTTGCAAACAGACTGAAGTTTGCTTTCTTTGTCTTTTTTTTTTTTTTTAATTTAGTAGTTCTACTAATTCATCAATACTTCTAATAAACTGTGACTATTCTCTGGTTGGTGCATCCATACTTGCAATGTCAAAAAAATTTCTTGGGTAAAAATGTAACACACACAGGGCATCAGAAAGCCCTGTCTTTTCTAGAATGATTAAGGAGGAAAACAAGGCTTCACTGTTCTTCTGCTAGATGAGCCCTTTCGTCTTACCACAACATAATTATGTCGACAAATGCATTCAGTAGCTTACCATATTCAAGCCAACATGTACATTACTTTATCCTAAGGTAGGAGCAACACTTGAGCTGTTTAAGAGGCACTTCCCCTGTGGTGTAGTTCTCATTCCAAGCTATGCTTGTTATCAAAAAACAATTTAACAGGTATGAGGTGATATCTATCCCCTCTCTCTGTTGCCTGATGGTTAACTGTAACTCTGTTTTTCTAAGGGCATGTGTCCAGCAGTATGAGGAGCAGACCAGCTACGGCAATACTACACAGATTATTTGCTAGCACAGAGGTAGCCCATCTTTGGAAGAGTTTTGGCATCCTGTGGTAAACAAACCACAATTTTTAATTCGTTAAAAGCAACATTGTGTGCAGTAATGTGAGCATAGGCAAACCCAGAAAAAGTTAAGAAAGCCGTTTGAATATCTGTATATAAGAATATCTGTATATATATCTGTGTATATATATATATATATAAGATGTACTTTTGTACATCTCCAGGGTGGCCAAACAAAATTTCAGGAGGTGCTGCAGAAACCAAATACAGGATAGGCAGAAACATAAAGTCAATTGATTTGTTAAAGTAATTACCCTATGCTTATAGACAAGTATACTCATTTTCAAACTTTTGAAATACATTGATATTATACTTACCAAATACATTGATATTTGGGTGTCCTGTGTGCACTGCTATGATAAGTAATTTAGCCCAGAAAATGTAGGAATTTTTTAACAGTTCACGAGCTAGGAAGACTCAGGAGGTACTAGAGGTGTTCAAAAGAGCTACTGAAGTTGTATTTGCCCACAGAATATTTTTTCTTGGAAACTCCCCAGCAAATACAGACAAGATAGACCACAAAGAAGATAAAATCAATTTCATGCCATTGTCTCAGCTTGCTCTGAAACATGCAAAGTCCCTGTGTAAAGGACCCATTTCAACAGTGGTGGCTATTAACTATTACCTTTTATGTTTTTATTAGGTGTGAATCTCAGCTGAGGTTTGTTGCTTTCTTTGATAGTTTGCTTGTGGCAATAGGTTGAAGAGATGAGTTTACTTAGATATTGGAAACAGATTCTTAGATATCAGAAACTTGAAAACACATGAAAAATTGCAGTGACAAGGTAGGAATTCACTGCTTCTGATGCAGTGCAATGAAATTCTTGCCCCTGCACCTAATGTGTCTGTATAGGCAATAGATTCCCACACAGAGGCTGGAGTGATATTTGTTTAAAACTAGCTTTCATCCCTTCATAAACATGATAAATGTCAGCTTCCCATAATCCCCCTTTCACACTTTTGACCTGGCAAAAATGTTCTACAAGCAGAAAAGGCTTACAAAAATTTTGAACTAAAGTTCACCCCCAAGCCGTCAAAAAGGTGTTTCATTTGCTGAGTACTAATCAAGAGCTCCCAAGCCCAGAAACTGCAACATGTGGTTTATTGACAGAGTAATACATATAGAACAATACACCAACTAGACAATCATTGCCTAGCAAAAATTGTATCTACCATCAAAGCAAGCTGCTAACAAAGTCACTCTTAGTTTTAAAAAATTGACCCATTGCACGCAACCCAACTTCCCCTGCCATTATCATCCTTCCCATAATCTATCATGTAGACTAATTCAAACTCATCAACATATGCATCATGACTAGCTGTTGGGAAGCAAAAACTCAATAAATGAGAATAATGAAAGAAATAGTGCCTTTGAGATCATATAATCAGAGAAAACTAAGAGTTGGAAGGGACCTTAAAATCACAACCTTCCTGCCACAGGAAGGAACACCTTCCTTTTGACCAGGCTGCTCAAAGCCTAATCCAACATTGCTTTGAACAGTTCCAGGGATGGGTCATCCAGAACTTCTCTGGGAAACCTGCCTCACCAGCCACACAGTAAAGAATATGTTTGTAACATCCAGTCTACCTTCTTTCATCCTAAAACAAATCCCCCTTTTCCTATCACTGCATGTCCTTGTAAACAAACATGAGAGCCTACATACTAGGAGTGATAAAAGGACAGTGTCTGGGTAGTAGAAGAGAAGACCCATGTTGTGATTTTATTACATGAGCAACTGAAGCAAAGTGTTTTGATCCTTGGAACAAGATGGAGCTGAAACAGAAAGCTCTTGGACAGGATGACAGTGAGCATTTCAGGGGTGTTAATGGGAGTCCTCTCTACAACTTCCTTGTGGAGGCACCCTCAGTCCATCAGGCAAGACTCTCCAAAAGAGGCATGCTGGCAACTTATGTGTCCTGTATATCACACATACGTATATATTATATGTGACCAGCTATATAACTGAGCAAAGTTTCTGTATTTTTCTCTGCCCAAGCACTAATTGCATACTCTTTAGATTATAGGAGCAGTTAGGCAAGTTAGGAACATGTTTCCATAAACATTAAAAGATTATATGAGTTCATATTATTGGGTTATAACCAATTTATATAAATTTACACTCATATCAATGTAAGCTTGACTGGGCAGAGGAGTCAAGGCCAGACATTCTACATAGCACTGAGGACAGATTTTCAAGCAAAATCCTTTTTCTCATACTATCTTTCCCACTTGGGTAAAGTTCTCTCTAAACTTACATGTCATCTCAATACTATTCTTTAAGTTCTTTATTGTGGTGATTCATTTTTTTTAAATGATTGTTCTGTTTACCCCCAAAATGTATAAATTGCAATCTCTCCTCAAAATGTATTCATTGTAACCCTTGTCCATCACCTCATCCTTGACTGTTTTACCCAACCCCTCCTACCTTCTGTTCCCATTAGTTCATAAGATGTGTTCTCCTCCCATATCAGTACCCCATTAGTCCATGCCTTAGATCCCTGGTGGGAACTGTCTCTTAGGCTGAACCACGAGGTTTTTTCTCTCTCTCTGCCTCTCTGGCCCTGGGCCTGGGCCTGGCTTTGGCCTTGGCCTTCTTGCCTCTCGCCTCTCCTTTGGGAGCCATGCTCCACGCCCCAGGTGTGGGACCCTGAATAAATCTCATCTGATCAGCACCCTCAGAAGCCGTGTGGTGTCTTGCCTGCCTGCACGCTGCCATTAGCTGGCACAACCAAGAGACGGCTCCCCAGAAACTCCGGTAAGGGTTTTGTACCTGCCCCACCTCCTAGGACCCAGAGATATGTTGCCCCCAGCCCTCTGCAGCTGCTGGCCGGGCCTGAAAAGAGCAGGGGGGAGAATGCAACACTTTCTTAAAAATCTCTTTTGCACACAACCTATCTTGACTACACATTTATAGGTATCTGGTTATTTACTTGTGTGAGAATGGACTATTCTCTTGTTCTCTGTCTGAACTGGATGTAATGTAGATTTTAAAGGGCTTCTGAAGAATCTTCTAAAATATGCTGATGGCCATAACTTGCACAAGTGTAAGTGACATTAAAGAGTGTAGAAGTGAAGCCAGGGGGCCCATGGGAGGCTGAAGCAGAGCAATGCACAATACGACCAGTATGGTTAATGCATGCATTCTCCGTTTATTGCTACAAAATGGTGGGTTATATACAGGAGTACATAGTTTACACTAACAGGTGCTTTTTAATTGGTACTAGATTAGAAAGGAATGTAAACAATCTTAGTTTTAAGGTCGCCATGGTAAAATTGCTATAACTATACTAATTAATACTAAACACACCTTAATAGAATTTACTGCTGCGCCACAGGCTTGCTCACTACTACTCAGGCCCAAATCTGAGGCCTAGCTCAGGCCCAAATCTGAGGCCTTACCCAGGATAGCTCAGGCCCAATCCCAAAGTGGATTGTGCCCTCTAAGAAATTTTGCAACATGGAAGAGACAATCTAAGAAAATATTAGGCTGTTACTTAAAGATAACAAAGCAATTCTTTAGGTGTTCCAACTGTTGTTGGCAAAATAAGATGTAAAAAATCCCAGAGAAGATACATAGTAAGAAACCAGTGTAGAACAGAGTAGTTTTAATTCACTATGACTTGAGGAAATAAGGAAATCTTGAACTACTAGTGTGTGTGTGTGTGTGTGCGTGTGTAATCTCTCCCTTGGATGAATAGATATCACATTTTGTAACTCAGAATTTTCTTACTGTTTATCATGCTAAGAAAACATTCTAAATTTACCTTATAAGAAGAAAATTGCTACTTAGAAGTCAAATCTGCATGTCAGCTGTCACAGAAAGGAGTTTTCTTTTATGTCCTAGGGTACAGACTAGACTCTACCTTGAGGTAGAGACTTTCTGCAGCATATTCACAAGGAGGAAAAAGAAGAGAGAGACTTGCTTCACTTTATTTAAAAAGAAATGCTGACAGAATATTTTATTCTGTAGAAAGAGATGGACAGCACAGTGTAAAGTCATTTTTGAACAGGGTTCAATTTAATGTTCAGTCTTTTTGCAGCACTGTCGCCAATTGGATAAAACATTTAATGGCATTGTATTCTGAACTATATATATTTTTGACAATGTATTTCATGCCTTGTATGTTACTGAAGTTATGAGATTGGAGTGAATAATGAAAGAGTAACTCCACATTTCTCATGTCGCTGCATACAGATTTGTTATTTTTCACTGATGTACCACTAGCTACATCAAGCCTTGGTAATCCATAACTATTTCATACTTTGTAGGAATTATATTAAGGTATAAGAGCATCTTAACCTTCTGTCTTTTTCTATGTAATATTAAAATCATATTAATATTTGAAGCTTTGGTATCCATTGCAGAAAATAAAATTTTAAAGAGTATGTACAAATCTGTGCTACAAAAATTTGATTTAAGAGCTTTAGTTTTCATACCAATATTATCTGTTCACAAAACAATTCATCCAGGAAGAAAGAATAGTAAAGTTACAAAAAGATTTCAAAATGTTCATTATAGTATTTTTAGGAACACTATATTTTTCAAAAGTAGAAATACAAACCTTTTCCATGGTGATTTAAAGAGCACATAAGGAGTTTGGAGGATTGATTTAAAAATATAAAAGGAAAAGTTTGTGAGAAAAGGAAGTTATTAAAAGGAAAAAATGTAAATTCAAAGGAAAAAATACTGCCCTGGTTTTTGCAAAATATTCTGATAGTAGAGCAGATTATAGACAGATTTTGTACTATTTATTAAGGTCAAATTACCTGTAGTCATCTACATCTTCATATTGAGACATTCTGTGCTCCATTAGCATCTTTTTGGAATGTTGTATGGTATGTCATAATCACAGAGAAAGGCAGGACAGTAGGAACAGTTTGTAGAGGACTTTCTAGGGACACCTTGGAATCAAAAGAAAGCACCTGGCCATATGATTGTCATGGATCAAACCCTAGGAGTTCCTCCTGAAATTACTAGCTGGATAAATCCAAGGGTGCGCATGGATATGTACTCAGGATATGAGTCTAGGATGCTGATTCTTCTTATTTAGGGGAGTAACACATCTCAAATTTTATGTGAAAGTCAGACAGGTCATGTGTGGCAACTAAGGAAGGGCCTTGTTAAATATTCATTTCAGTCAGCATGGGTATAATATATCTAGCAGACTTTTACAGAGCTATAGAAACTAGCAAGTTGATTCAAATATTTGAAAACAGGTGCTGTCAACCAGGAAAATATTTTTAATAAAAAAACCTTCTCATAGTTCACCCTTTTCCTACTTACTGTTACCTCAAATTTGTATAGGTTTCCACTGAAGCAAGCCGAATTTCTGGTGAGGCACATATTGGTCAGGCATCCAGGACCAGCATTTCATCTAAAGCTTCAGGAACAGCTAAACACATGCTCTTGGTGGGCTGACACCAAGAAGAGGTGAGATCACACATGCAATGAGGGCCCACGACATCCTAGAAGAGGTGAGCTCTATAAACAGAGGATGGCTGCCAGAGCCCATGGTGCTTCTCCCTGCACAGGATGGGACACAGCTTATTGCAGCACTGCAGCACATCAGCCCTAAGTTTGCACTGCCTTCACCCATAGTTTTCCTTCTCACCCTTGGTAACCTCCTTGATCACCGGTAAACACACACTGACCCAAAGGCTCACACAGTGATGCTGCTTATGGTAGACCATAGTGAGCTGCAAAATGCTCCCTAAACAGTACTGTAGTAACAGAAAAAATACTGTTTTGTCACTGAAGGTGTAACAGTTTTAAACATAATACATATGCTGGAAAAAAAAAATCCAAACAAACCATGGCTGAATCCTACATTGTCAATTTAGGTAAGAAATTTTAAAGAAAAATATGAGAAAATGTTATTAATTAGGTGGTGATAATAGGAGAGGATCAATGTCATTAAGTATTAACAAGTAGTGTAATTGCATTTTAAAGGAGAAATAGTACTTCTCCCAAGTTAATAAAGTAATAAAACTTTAATTTCAAAAATGTCTTTGCCATATTTCTTTTATATACTGGATACATGAAATTTCGTTTATTTTTCCCAGTATTTAAAACCCTCATAAGGTTTGCTTTGCTGACATCACATGCAACCATTAAGTGGCTATTGCTAATTGTGAAGAACAAATAAAAATGCTAAGGGGAAAAGGTGGAAATTCTGTCATCAGCTACCCTAGGTACATAACTAATCAAATGAGAGGTAATAGAGATTCAATGTTGTTGATTTGCTAAGACATAACCACTTACAGATATTCTATCTGCCTGTAAATGAAAGAAAGTCTTTAGCATTGTAAGATATTTACTTGATCAGTTGTAAAAAAATGACAGCTTGGATAAACTGTCAGTATGTGATGCATTCTGATGCTAAAGCCATGATAGTAATCATGGACATGATGGATTCCACAGAGAGACAAAGAAATACTCACAAGTTTCCATCATATCAAAACAAACATGAAAAATGCACACATGCTGACACCTTGAAAGCATATCTTAATTTGGGGTTTACAATTTTAAAATAACAGATTTTCAAAGGATAGATGTTCATTAGATTCCCAGGGAAAAAATAAAGAAGGTAATAACAGCTTTATGACAGGTATTTCATATAAAGTGCTCAAAACATAGAAGCAAGAAATCACTTTTAAAGAGTGATTCACTTGCACTTATGCAAGATTGTAAACAGAAAGACATCAGAAAGATAATGTCAAAGTGAGGGAAAAGCAATTGAGAACATATTTTGCTATATTTATCTTTAGTTTTATAATTTTTATTTTTAATCCTCTTCACATTTCTTATTGGAGGAATGAAAGTCATATTGTTGGTGGAAAAATATTTTAGAAAGACATTAAGTGGCTCTAAAATTCTACATTTATCATACCAACATTTGTTTGCCACATTATGGAAGGGTTATTTTATTAAGCAAAATATCCTTTTCTGACATGCTGGATCACTTTAATGGCTTCTTATTTTGACACAGTGTGAATATACATCCATTTCAATGTATATATAACCTGAACAACTCCTGGTGCATGAAGAATTACTTTGAGGTTAATGTAAGACTATGTGATAGTTTGCTCTTGAAAAAATATTAAAACAAATTGTTGGGTAATATTAGGACTAAGTGAGTAATATCTTGTGAAGTGCCCTTGGATGTCAGTAGTTAAGGTTAATAATCCCTCCAAATAATGGGATGTAAGATGATAATTTTGCTAAGAAAATAATAGGTAGTAGATAAATAGGATTTCTACTTCAGCAACCTGCCGAGGACACATGCAGCTTAACTTCTGAGTAGAAAATATGGATGGCAAAAAGTTATGTTCAAAGACACAGTAATTTTATGTTTTAATATGTTATTCCTACGTTGTACCTTCATATTCTTCATAACCACTGCATTATACTTGGACTCCTGTAGGGCTGCAGAAGACAGTGGCTTTCATTGTGAGAAGTCATAAATACTCTCCTGCTGTGTAATGCTTTACAGGGTTGAGGGTAATTGTGAGAAGTTTAAAAACTCACTGGTAACTCCAGACCCTTTAAGCTCAACACAGGCAGAAAAAGAACAAGTTAAGTAGGAATGTTCCAAACTTTATTTACATTTTATAAAAGGCAACAGAAAAATTTTAGACATTTAACAGACTTGTATATACTGTGGGCTTATGTAAAGTAACTTACACCATTAAAAAAAAATCATTCTTCCTGTTTCTTTCTATCTTTGTTGCAGATCATGGGTTTACTCCTGTTTGGCCTCATCACCTGAATTTTACCCAACATGAATATATCATAATTTGTTTCAAGTAGCTGTAGAAACCATTTAAAAAAAAAGAAATAGACATAAAAATTGATATATGAACAGAATACATTTGCTTGAACTGCATTGAATGGGAACTGTGAGGGTTTTTACTTTCCCAGGGCTGTGAATTACAAGCAGATCACACTTGTTGGGCACTCACCAATTTTTAAGTGTCTCTGTATTAGAGACTGCCCAACACAGAGGTCAGCAGGACCTGGAAAGTACTGCTGACCAAGCCATGAGGATGTGAGGCCGCAGCAGTGCCCTACCCCAGGTCCAGGCAGCGTCAAGGCTAAACCAAACATGTATACATGTGGTTGTATGCACATACACACTATAAAAACACAGCTGGATACACAGACCAACACAGAGAGTATAAAGCATATTTTATGGCACCCACTTAAACACAAAGAACACTCCCACAAACATGAACAGAATGTGAGGCTCAGCCATGGCCCTTCCCTATGGCTGATCAGATCAAAATCTGTTAGTGAAATATCCACACGCTAGGGGTCTTGCTAGAAGCTGGTCCTGGACATTCAATCTACCTAGTAGCCATGTCCAAGACCTAGGTCTTCCTGACTTCCTATAACCTCAGGCTCTCAAGCTTCTGAGACTCATGTTCCCACCTCATTTGCTGGTTATCAGATGTCTTAGTCTACCACCAATCAGTCCAGGTTGAATTTCTGTAACATCCACATATATTAAAAAGGCTCTAGTTAGAATATAAGACAGTTTGCAGTGATAAAGCACAGGGCTTAGCCAGACAAACGTACCCGCCAACCCCTGTTTATAATCATCTGGCCTTTACCCTTTCTCGTTTCTTTACCCACATTTATTCCTCCCAGAACAGTCAAGCCTCACCCTTTCCTTTTTTTCCATTCACTAAACATCCCATTATAAAAATGTCAATTAATCCCAAAATCCCCAAATTTAAAGCATCTGATAATAAATATCACAGAATCCCAAAATACTTTTCCCCCTGCATCCCATCATAGTCCCTGTACCCTGCAAGGTATTCAGAAGAGGCAACTCCTTGGGCAGATTCGTCTTGATGGGTTCTCCATTAGGTCCAGGGGCTCATCACTCACCATGAAAGGTGCTGCCAGTGCCAGGCCAGGATACTCTATTATCAATTCTTTGCTTCTTGGGGTCCCTCTACCTGCCACAGTTCCCCTGATCCCCACAAATCCTTTTGTTTATTTTCATTAGCCTTTAATCATATAATCTAATACTCTGAGCTCTAAGTCTAGAGCAGATGAATGTCAAAAAATTTCAGGACCCTGTGTTGCAAGTGGAAGCGAAAACAAATTAACTTGAAAAAATTTCGCCAAAAGTTATAAAACTTGGCAGTGTTTCACTGTCTACAATGACTTCATAAACTAGAGCTGCAAAGCCAAGTCAGCAGCAAAAGGCTGCTGGTAATATCCAGAGGCTTTCTGACACCCAAGATACAGGAGAGAAAAAAACATAACCTCCTTGAAAGAATTCCCCTCAATCTTTGCTAGCACTGCTTGAATACTTACACCAATAAACAAGCATATCTGACGAAAAAGGTTAGGGAGAGGAAAAGCAGACTGTGCTCCAGAGGTGGCCCCTTTCAGGGTATCTGACAAAACAGGTTGTGGGTTTTCTCTCATTTTTGCACTGTCAGAGGCTGCAGGTTCTGAAAGCAGAATTATGCAGTGATTAGTCCAGTCTCTCACAGCCCAACACCAAGGATGAGTCTTCTCTACTCAAAAGGTAAGTGCAAGAATTTTATACACATTTCTTTTACCAACAGAAACCTAAAGAGGGACAAGGGATTGCAATTCCACTCAGAGGTAAACTGAATAAGGTCAGCCCAGCAAGGTAGTTTGACTGCTGCTGGTATCATGTAGATATTTCATGATAAAAATACAAGTACTCAATCTTCATCTGAATCTTTCAATGTATTGTCATGTCAGTGTTCTCATTTGTAAAAGCATGTCTTTTTATAGACAGCAACAAACCAGCCCCCAAGTGCCACCCACAGTATGCAAGTCCAAATGAACAACAGGAGCAACAGAAGATTTTAAGCTGACAGTTTTGCACTTTTTTTCTTTTGCACAGTACTAAATAACTTTGCATACACCACACACTGGGAAAAAATATCACAGATAACATATGGTAGTCTTCCTGAACAAAAATGTCAAATGAAATGCACTGGAGATGAATAAAAGGAAATCCAGAATAGTGCTCAGTGAACGTGGTTGATTCTGACATATGTAACATTTGAAGTTACATTGAATACCGTAGGGGTGCATCCTGAGAGGGAACAAAGTGAAAAGACAGCATGATAATACACAGGGATTAGATGTTTTAGAGGTTCATGTTTTAACACCTGCATAGAAGACGACATAATAAACCACTGGTGAAGAAGAAGAAGGCATAAATAAGACATTTTCCAGACTAAGGAAAATAAAGCTCATAGGAAGACACCAGAATTCACTGACAGTAATGAGGAAGGGACTGCACAGAGGAATGACGACTAAGGTGAATTGCTGCCATCAAAAGGAGTCCTCACAGAGTTTAAATAAACCCACAGCTGTAAAGCAGTCCTAAAGGAGCCCCAATTCTCTATGTCAAGAGTTGAAAGAGATGCAGCTAATGTTCATAGCCAAGAATATTAACATGACATACCTACAATATCAATGTGGAATTCTGTCATGCTTCAATTACTTAATATAAAGCAAACAGCTTTTTAAGAATTCAGTATCAAGGAGAAGAGAGCGTAATAAAATAAATATATAACATATAATAAATATATGATAAATATATAGTAAATATGTAATATAGTAAATATATTCAGCATACATATATTCAGTATCCTCACATCAAGCTGTCAGACAACACTGATTTATTCCTATAGAAAATTGACAAAGTAGAACTATTTTACTTACAGAATTCTGTTTCAAGTCAGCTAGAATTTTTCTTTCAGTCATTATATATATAATATATCAGTAACTTTTATATTATTATATCTAACTGTTCTGGAAAGGGTGTGTTGCTGATCCCACTGTGCTAACTTTGAATTTTGTTGTTTTTCTAAGAATAATTTTGGCTGCAACAAAAACAGTTCATTTCAGGATTTGCACTCCACAAGAAGAGCAATTAGGAAATTCTCTGAGGTACTGAAGTAAAAAAAGGAAAGTAGAAAACTGAGTCATATTCTCCTATACATATTACACCAGTTACCAGGAAGTTACTGTGATATGTTTCAAGTATTCTACATCACATCCATTTTACTGCGGTAAAAAAAATTGAAGATTGAAACAGTTTTATTAAAGGTTCTTTCTAGAGCTAGAATTTTTCATAATTAGTGTCTCAGTCCTTCTAATTTGCTCTGAAAATGCTAGGCATTATACGATTAAAAAAAACCCCAAACGTTGTCTTCAATTACCTCTAAGTCTAAATGAATATAAGGAACAAACTTTGTTAAGAAATGGATTGATAATTTTCTTGGAATGAATAATTTCTTCAGTTGCAATTCCTTCCAGTCTCTATGCACCTGATGTACTTAACAAAAAAGAATATGACAATGACAAAACAATGCAAGAAATACTGGGGTATAAAGATATGAAATGCCAATTTCTATGTACTCTTCTTGAAAGGATTATTTTTCCAGTGTTTCCTTTACATAATAGACTGCAGGAGGCAAGCATCCCTGCTATACTTGCTCCAATTTCAAGAAATAATCAGTTTTTCCAGAGGAAAACACTGGGATGCCCAAAATATTTTTTCGGTATATTTACTGAACTGAGAATCCATGGGGTGTATTTACATAAGAATAGAAGGCAAGTAAACACAATGAGCTGGGAAGTGATTTCTGCTTTATATACACCATGAAAAATGGAAAAAAAGGAGCAAATCACATTTAGCAATTGCATTGGTCTATTAATTAATTTACTGTAGGGCTTAATTTATTGTGAGCCTCATTCAATTCATTTTTGAGTCTCCTACACTTGTCTTTTAATTGGGGGAGGGTGGGGCTTTAAGATTCCTCTCTGCACTGCTTTTATCAATAATCTTGCAGTGTAGATTGTCAGCTGGTTTAGTTCTTCTAAATCAGTGTCAAAATTTCTAATTCAATGGTTTTGATAAAATAAACAGACCATATTCTAGACTAAAGTTTATATTCCTGATCTAATTTTTCTTCAGTTTTACATATTTTTATGCCATTTACCAAAGTATTTCTAATTTTCTATATTAGCACATGAATCCATGAAAATAGAGCTCGAAGCTTAGCCCTCACAAAGATACTTGTACCTGGTTTTCAGTAGTAAGTGAAGACTGCAGCAGGGATGGGCAGCTGACTGCAATAAACATTCCATCCTCCCACTCCTGTGGGTGGGAAAGGTGATCTAGGATCGGATTTCCAAAGAGTATAGGAGCATATTAGCATCATAGAATCCTGCAATATCCTGAGTTGGAAGGGATCCACAAGGATCAACTACAGCTCCTGTGTAATTTTAGTATTCAAGTTTTTCTGTCTACTTTGAAAATGCTTTAAGTATAAACTAAAATCCAGATTTCAAATTCACATTTTCTTTATGAACAGATACAGATTTACACACTATGCTAAGTGCCAATCCAACAAGTTTTTTTAATCATCAGCCTAAACTAGGATCCTAAAGAAGTGCAAATCTCTTAAAAAGTTCTTAAATCAAAACAAAAGAGGGTAAAAGTTAGTAGGTTAACTCTCTACTGATCCTAGTATTGCTTAATAAACTATTCAACTCAGAGACTTTTGCTCTACATTGCACTTAACAACTTGGTCTTGCTCCTCAAATAAGACTCTCTGATGCTCTGGTCTATGCAGTGAATAATAAAGTTACGAGTTGTTGTCATCAACAACTGTGACATGATCAAACACAGTCCTCCTAATGGAAATAGAGCAGTCCTAGGCCAATGGCATCCTGGCTTGTATCAGCAACAGTGTGGCCAGCAGGACCAGGGCCATGACTGTCCCTCTGCACTTGGCACTGCTGAGGCCACACCTCAAAGCTTGTGCTCATCTTTGGGACACTCACAAATTGGAGCTGATGATCTTAAGGGACTTTTCCAACATAAATGATTCCATAATTTTCTAATATGAAAATTAATCATCTCTGGGAATTTTGACAAGAGTTTTGTCTTGTGTATTTTTGGGAGCCTCATAAAGGATCAGGGTTGATAAAGAGTTGTTGATAATTAAGAAATATCATTTGGAAAACAGTGGGTTTTGCTCAGTACTAAAGCAACCACTTTTGAAAAATTTGAAGTGGGAAGTTATTACTGTAGTCCATAAACCTCTCCTCAGCCCTGAAGGCAGAAATGCCTGCTAGCTGTTGTAAATGAAGTCTACTTAAAAGAAAGCTACCAAATTATCATTACTGCTCTTGCCTAGGGAATGTCTCTGGAGTCAGTAGCAATTACTACAATAGGTTTCACAAATGGAAACAATTTGCTTGTTAGTGCCACTTGGGTTTGTGCTAGATTTAAACTGTCAGTTTTTAAAACAGTAAATGCTTACTATAAGCTCTGAGAACACAGGTAGGAGAAATGACTACTAAATAAGAGAAGGTTTAATTTTTTTTTTATTCTTATTATTACTAGAATGAAGTAGAATCGTTAATTACCAGACAATATGCTTTTTGAAATTGTGTGACAACATAAACAAGTGTGTTACATTATTTGTTTAGGGTAAATGTTTCTCTAAGAGACATTCCAAGGATAAGACAATATTTCTGTGAAAACATCCTTTGAAAAGAATGCATGCAGTCAGTCTGCACAGTTTAAGGGGTTTTGGATTTGGAATTTTCATTCAGGGTCATCCCTAGGTATAAAAAGACTTTTTTCCTTTGCCTTTCAAACACCTTTCAGAAGCTCAAACTTCTTTTAGAAGGATGGTTCTGAGTGTGCTGAGTAGACCCACAATAAATATATGTCAACTAAGGAAATTAGTTGCCCAGTGGTTGACTCTCTATTAACTGACTGACTGAGGTTAAAGGAAGGCATAGACACCAAAGAGCAGACCACTATTTATAATCCTTACATATATACTCTCAGAATAAATTATGTCTTGGATGTAGATACCACTCTCTCATCTATTCTATGGTTGTGAAAATATCAAAATCCAGTGGCTCAGATAAGGATTGTGATAAAGAGCAGGGTGATTTTTTTTCCAGTCCAGAGGCCACATGACCCAGTATGACTCACATCAACATACCTAAACTTTCTTCTGTAAAAGAGAATGGCCACACAAAACCACTGGAAATTACTCCTGCTTTCCTGATTTGCAGTAACCCAGAGTATGGCCAAGTTTTCTGGGATGCTATTAGCTTTCACAGGCAAAATAAATGCTAGAGAATGAGTTCTCAAGAATGCTACTGGAACAAGCACATGCACACACTTGTGTTTTGGCCTTGACAATCTAATGCAGGCCTACACTGCACTGTGTCTCAGGCCAAAATGTACCAGATCACTCACTTCACAAGACTCATCTTTGACCATTTGGTTATACTGAATTCACTCATAGTCTCCCCGTAATTCATGCCTTCCATCAATCCAGTCCTACTCTTTAACTCAGTTATAGACCCTGCGTCTGACAAGTACAGTTTTATTTGTATGCTTTAGCTTTGTTCAGTTTTGTGGGTATTAACAGTACAGTACTGTAATACCACAACTCTAATTTTGCTTTTCCTTCCATTCTGTTTTTATCAAATAAGTATACTATTAAGATGTTGACAACCGCCTTCCAGTAGCATCTTGTCCCAGATCAAAACACTTCTGGCACATCATCACACAGCACATAATTTCACTGGAATGCCTAGCTGTCGTTGTAGATGATCTTGCTGGTCTATGATCAAATGATCATAAAATACTCATTGTATGCCATATGATTCCTACATGGTAGCTGGTAGCTGAAGTTTTCTAGAAAACCTTGCTAATAGGCCTTTTTTCTGGGTTAAGATTTTAGGAGGTTTTTACATGAAGAGATCTTGGTTCTGTTTAAATCGTCTCTTATAGCAGAACCTACTCATGGATTGAAATGTAAAACTACTAAACATATTAAACAGATTCAAGTAAAACACATCATCTTCTTGATACAGACCCTCTCTTGTTCTACCTTTCCTCCTCTCTGTTTTATGTCTCCTATTCCTCATACGAAAATATATTTTGTTAGTTTTTAACCGGAGATATAACTATGCATTACCTACTCTATTTTCATTTCTTCTGCCATTCAGGTAACCGATATTATAATTATAAATGCCAGATCTGTGTACAAAATCCAGAGTAAAGTAAATTACCCTGATGAATTCACAACCACCACAGCTGTGACTTGAAACTCCACCGAGATAATTTCCAGAAAGTGATACCTCCAGCAAAGGAAGAAAATGGAAACAACCCAGCTTAGGGTTGTTCAGATTTGCTCCTACACTATATTGGACTACCTTGTGATGCCTTGGGAAGGCTGTCTTGAAACAGAGACTGGACAGAGCTAGAGATTAAAGTAGATTGAAAGGCCTTTGGGGTACACCTTGGGCAGGATATGAGCCTGACCAGGGCTACACTCAAGGTGGACTTAGAATGATCACAAAATGGACAACCGGTCACGAAATCCTACACTTTTACAAGTTTTGGTCTATTTGCATATTGGGGCCCAATTGTCCAACCACTGTCCCAGGTCATGAGGTCTCATCCTTCTTGTTTCTCTCTTCAGTCCACTGTTGTTTATGATTTGGGGCCTGAAAACTGTAGTTGTTTTCTTTGGTCAAATCCAGGAAAAGGATTTGTTTTTTCTATCTAGTCTGTGAAGAGCGCTTACTAGCACTAAATATGAGGCTCAGAACTACACCCATAGGCAGCACCGAATCTGAAAAATGTGAAAGCTAAAACTTAACACATCACTTAAAAATCTATACCAGCCCACAGAATGATAGTATCCCATTACTCCTCTTCTACTGAAGTATGTTACTCAAGGAGTGACCACTAAATAAGTTACACTACCAACTTTGTCCTAGTTACCTGTAACTCCCCATGACTGTACACTGTATTATACAGCTTGTAATCCAGTTATCACCAATTTAGACACCTTCGGTGGTTTTGCTCTCAACTGATGCTGGCGTCAGTATTCATGTTGTTAAACTGAGTCTGCATCACATAACAGAGTGTGAGCATAAAAGTCAGAAAGGGTCTCAGTCCCATCAAGAGTGCTATTATTCACACATGAAAATATTATTCCACTAACCTTTCACAAAACTGGTTCTGCAGCTGTCACCTTTATATGCTTTCTTTCATTTCATGTAAAAGAAAAATGAATTTTATTGTTCAAAATGTCCTTTCTTATTACAGGGTCAATTATAGTTCTCAAAAATTTTCGCAACAACTGCTGACAAATAACATTCTTTCTTAGTCAAGGGTTAATTTTCACTTTTTCAATGGAGGAAAAAGTATCTAAGGGAGGGTTTCTTGAAATAAAATATTTAACTGCAGCATGGCTTACAGACCTATTTGATTGTGTGTTGATTATTTAGTAACTGAACAAAGAATATTAAATGAATATGGAAACTTTCTCATTAATATATTTCATTTTTTATCATTATATATTATAAGAACACTTGATATTGATGATATCCAGACCCTTGATAGGTTGTGCTGCATAATTACCACCATTAACGTTCTGTGGTCAATTACTTAAAGTTATCCATTCATACCTATAGATGATTTCTATGGTATAGCACATAAGAGTTGCAGAACCTAATAATATTTGGCAGCAGAAGTTCTCATTTTTGATTTGGGGATATTTTGAAGAATTTCTTTTTTATATTTTTCAAATACCTTTCAAATGCCTTCACATTACAAAATATAAGAAATAACTCAGCAAGTTCTCCAACAACATTAAGCTGTAGGTGCAGTTAACACACATGTCATCAGCAGGGACCTTGACAGACTTGAGAGGTGGGCAAGTGTGAACCTCATTAAATTCAAGGGAAATGTGAGGTCCTACAAAGGGATCGGGGAAATCCCAAGCACAAATACAGGCTGGGCAGGGAATGGATCAAGAACAGACCTGAGGAGAAAGACGTGGGGGTGTTGGGTGACAAGAAGCACAACATGACCAAAAAAAGTGTGCTTGCAGCCCAAAAAGCCAACTGTGTCCTGGGCTGCATGAAAAGAATAATAACCAGCAGGTTCAGACAGCTGGAGAACTGTATCCAGTTCCGAGACCACAACATGAGAAAGACATGGACCTGTTAGAGCACATCCAAAGGTGGACTGTGAGAATGATCACATCATCCCTGTGAGGGCAGGAGCACCTCTCCTTTAAGATAGGCTGAGAGCATTGGGGTTGCCCAGCCTGCAGAAGAGGAGGCTTTGGGAAGACCTCAGAGCCTTCCAGCACCTAGAAAGAACCTATAAGAGAGCTGGAGAAGGACCTGGGACAAGGGCATGTGCTGATAGTGCACGGTGTGATGGCTTTAAACTGAAAGAGAATTACATTGGACATAAGGAAGAAATTCTTTGTCATGAAGGTGGTGAGGCACTGGGATAGGTTGCCCAGAGGAGTTCTGGATGCTCCATTCTTGGAAGGGTTTAAGACCAGGTTGGATGGGGCTTTTAGCCCCTGGATGTTTTCCCTGCCTATGGTGGGGGGATTGGAATGAGATAATCTTTGCAGACCCTTTCAATCCAAAGCATTCTGTGATTCTATGAATTCAAAGACAGCAATGGTTAAGATGCTTTTCTTCCAGAAAATTATTAAACCTGTCTATTTACATTGACAGAATAATAGAATCATTTAGGTTGGAAGACCTCTAAGATTATCAGGCTGTAAACTCAGCACTGCCATCTTTACCACTAACCAAATATCAAACACGCATGGTTTTAAAAAACTTTCCAGGATAATGATACCCACAGATCCCTAGGTACCCTGTTCCATTGCCTGTCTACTCTTCCAGTGAAGAAATTTTCCCTAACATTCAACTAAATCTCTGATACAACTTAAGGCCATTTCTTCTCATCCTATCATGTTACCTGTAACATTGCCCTCATCCACTAAATGAGTCACTATCGGTGCTCATGTGAAATAATTCCCTGTGCCCTCTGGAGATGGTCTTCCAGCTAATTCCAGCTGCCCTGGCTGGGAATTGTTTTGAGTCTGGTTGGGCAGTGGCTAGCAGACCGGCCACTACCTCCTTGGTAGTTCAGAAGCCACACAAGAGCTGTTAGTGAGGCTCGACGAAGGTAAGAAGAAGGAGGCCTCGTGGCAAGATAGAGTTTATTGTCACATGCACCCCATGGTGCAGGCACTCACGCGTCCCAGGGGGGGAGAGAGAGAGAGAGAGAGAGAGAGGAAAAACCAGTCAGGGGAATGGGGAGGGCACATAGCCAGCAAATAGGAAACGAGGGGTGGGGCACTCCCAGCCTGCTCCAATCCGGCACTGAGTCCCTCCGAAGTCTCTGGAATGAGGGGGAGAGGCTTCCTGGAGGGGGGCAGGCACTGGGAGGAGAGCAACAGATGATTGACAACATATTGCAACAGAGGGGAACAAAGGGAATTTCCTCTCGGGTCCCAGGCTGGTAGCCATCCGAGAATTGCGGGTAAAGTCCTTTTCTCCAAGCCCCATGTTAAAAGAAGGAGTCAGGATGCATCGATTTCTTTTATCAGAGTTGTTTATTCTATCATGTTCTTAAATATTTTTCCTTCAACCGGCATAGGTGTCACCTACACAGCAGCCGAAGGCTATCTGCCCCGCTCATGGGTGGTCTTAATCTTTTATACTATGTACTATGTGCTAGTTGTTTTTACTATTATACCAATACCTATCACTTTTATTAAACAGTGTACTTTCATCCTAAACCAATTAGAAAATGTCACCACCTCACCCAAAGATAGAGGACAAGAAGAAGAAGAAGAAAGACAAGGGACACACCCAAATCCCTCCATCTTGTCTCCTTGAGCCTCCTTTGTGAACCCCCAAAATCCACATTAATACACAAAAATAAGTTATCTAATATCCTAATTACACACCCGTGACTTGTAATTCTTCATATAATGTAGGCAATCTCTCCCAAGGGCTAAAATCAAGGGCACTGGTGTTTTTATCACTGTACCAGGGTCTCCAGACCCCCTCCTGGGGTCTCTGACTGCCCAGGACATCCAAAGGGATGTCCTGGGTTCCGACATTTCCCAGGCAGGAGATTGTACCAAATGGGGAGAAGTACAGGGGGAACTTGGGGAAAACCATTACAGAACAAATGATTATTAACAATAAGTAAAAACCAGAAAATGCACCGCTACACTCATGCTTCCTCCTCACACAGAGCACCAATTGTCAGTGTCAGTGCTCAGCATCACTAGACAGTGGATGCACACTGACTGACACCATCAGTTCATTATCCTACCATAAAACCTTCACACCTTCTCTCTGTAAGTTCCCACTGACACCATCAGTCTGCCTTGCAGAAAACCACCTAACCCTCCTCACAGCACAGCCAGCAAACTTCAACTAACTCTTAACTAGTTAACCCACTCTTTTATAACACCCATCTTTATTGGACATAGCTGTGGCCTATTAAGGGCAAAGCTGTTTCTACTCATTGTTAATTAGTTCAGCTGCATCTCTTACAATCTATTCTCCCACAGGTCACACGGAAGATGATCAGGTTGGTCACGGAGGATCTGCCTTTCATAAACCCTTCATAAACAATGATGGCTGGGCCCAATTCCCTGGTTGTACCATATTTACCCCAGAATATCTCTCAGATGATCTGCTCCATGACCTTTCTGGCACTGAGGTCATTCTGAGTTTCTGCAGATCCTCTTGAAAAGTCTTTATTTTATATGGGTGTTACACTTGCTAACTTCCAGTCAACTGTGAGTCAACATAGTTAGCCAAGGACTGCTGGTAAATGAGTCACTTAACCAGCCACTGATAACATTATTCAGAATATCATTTACATACTATTGTTAAAATTAATATCCAATAGGAAACTTACAGAAAACCACAACTGGTAATAAATTCAGGGATTTACCATTAAAACAAAAAACAGTAGAATAAGACTAATAAAAATCTTAAAACTTGTATAATATTCCTTTTCAGATTGAAGTTCATATTTCTGTCTGAACAATCAATCCTTGCTAAAATTTCTAGTTGCAGGAAAAAGTATTTTTAACGCATAACAGATCCTTCAATTATTTTTAATCAGGTCTATCTACATCTATAATGGTAGCCAGTACAAAATAATACTTCGTAGGCTTCAGTAAAATGTCAATGTATAATTGCACTACACCTACACCGCACCTGCTGATGTAATTAGTCATGTTTTACGTTCCTCAAATAGAACAGCTTAACAGAAATACCATACAGAAATGTTTACACTTTTAATTGGCAATTATTCTCTGATTTTTATGTCAGAATTTTCCTCTAATATCTACACCTGATCCTACACATATGTTTTGTTATTATTGATTGTTTTTGTAAATCATATGAGATGGTGCATTATGAACAAGGATTATTTGAAAGAATTTTTCCAAAACTGTTTTAGAATTAGAACGGATATCATAATATTCTTCTCAGTATCAAAGAACCCTTTCGCAGAGATGGACAAAGTCATGCAAAGGCAAATCAAACATCTGCATAGCATTTGCAAAGCCTGTCAGTATTACTTCTGATAACTTCCTTCCTAACAGTCCTTTCTACTGAGCTTATATAATACTAATTATATAAAACCTTTTCATAATCACTCTCTCAAGCCATGATGTTTGATCAATAGGGTTTAACTTTAGCTCATCTAAATTTAGCAAAAGGCCTCTCTCTGATCTGTTTCAAACACAGTATCGCCGATATTTGTCTCCTAGCAAATGATAAGTTTGTTTTAAATCACTTGGCTTGTTCTCTAGGAAGATGAGAGTCAGGATATATAAATTACTTAATAACAGTTATGATGAGATAAGAGAGGAATAGAACTATATTAATATATATGTGAATATATCTTGCTTCCCTAAACTATATTCTGCACACATTTGCTGATTCTTTTTTCTATTGAAAGTGCTAGAGGTCTCTGCTAGATGTCTTCTAGCATATTTGTTATACCAGTTTATGCATATAACTTATTTACAAATTAATTTATGACACTTCTGAACTTAGTCCAGAGTGTCAAATTTAGTCTCCAATGGCTCAGTGGAGATCTCATCATAGATTTCATCATATATTTAAATTTAGGGGTAAAGAAAATATTTCTTTATATTTTAAAAAATATATATCAAGTAAGTTGTTCAAAAAACGGTGCAAGTGGTAAATAACAGGTAAACTCATCCTAGTTTAACATGAGAATAAACTGAAACTGGTTTGCACACTAAGATGAAGCAGGACTGCATGTACCAGAAATCTGGGCAGAAAAATACTCCACCGTATTACAAAATACTGCCATACAAATATTCATTATGCATCCTATGTTGTTATTATACTTGCTTCACTATCCCTTCATTGTAATCTTACACCTACAGTAAAAGATGTAAATTATGACCACTTTTGGTACGTGGGCAGCTATATGTGTATTTGTCTCAAAACAGAGATGGATTTGGACCACAAATCACAAAAGTGTGTTTTAAACTTAATGAATTAGATACTCTTTGGATTTCTGTATATTGGATATGACTGAAGTAAATTGATATAATTGTTTCCTACTGATAGAAATAACTAGTTCAAAAGAAAACAGAGCCATGTATATTTATACTGCCAAAAGTACAGCATGTTTTGCTTCTGGAAAATCAGTTAGATTAGAATTTCCTGTGCTATTTATGTTCTATTAATCAGAAATAAATAAGGGCAATATATACCCTTCACCTGACACATAAGGCTGTATCTGTTTGCATAAGGCTGTATCTGTTTGCATTTTTGCAAACAGAAACACAAAGCACATATTAAGGATATTAAATTAATTTTCATATTATTGAAGTCTTAATTTTCAGATTATTAAAGGCTGTCTTTCCAGAAATTTATGGTTTAAATTCACAATACTCTTTGTGAAAACAATTAGCCAATAATAATAGAAAGTAGATTGTTTCCTGAGAGCTCTGAACACTGTGGTTCACAGTAAGATTGCTCTGGCACTTGAGACTCATGTTGTAGAGTCCCTCAGAGTAGGAAATATCCTCAAATATCAAGGGTTTAAAATGATTAGCTAATAAAAGAATATTGTTTTGTTCTCCATTGGGCACTACAAGTAGCCTACATGCAGGTAGTGGAGCAACAATGCAGGGTGCAGCATGCAAAGACCCATGGTTTTTTGCCTGTGAAATCAACAGGGTGCTCTCAAGTTGGTGCATGGATAGCTGGGAGTGATGGGGAAAGGCACAGAGCTGGAGCACCACACATCCTTTAGGGGAAGGAGAAGTTTGCAGCTGCGGGGAGCGCTCCCTGAAGGGGAAAAGGGCCTACTGGCCCACATGGCTGGTCACTGCTGTTAACTGATTACATGGTGGAGAGTATTGGACTTTTGGAGACCTTTCATTAGGGAAGGCATTTGAAAAGGCGTTCATTAACATTTTTTACATATCCATTACTGTTGTTTATCTGTTATATGGCTCCTATTGGACCTGAATTATACCTTGCTCATTCCTTGTTGATTCTGTGTCATTAATAAATCAATATACCACTTCTATCATTATTTGTTTTAAACTACATAAATTGAGCAGATTTTTTTTCCCTATAATACCCTCATAAATGATCTCTCAAACCTCTTTAAAAGAAATAATCACTCTGATAGTAAGAGTTGAATATACAAAACCTATTGCAAACAAAAGCCTGCAAAATGTTGGTAGAGGGGCACACTTGATTCAGTTCTTTCTGAAAGAATGTTTATGAAGATTCACACCAGGAGCTCATGCAGTGTTTGCAGATAGACTGAGCTAAGGGAGGCACACAGCTCCCAGGGAGAGCTATGACTTATGTGGATTCACCACCAGAACTCCTCTGCTGGATCTGACACCTGGGGAAACTTTCAAAGCCTTAGGCTTTTGCAGAGAAGATTTTAGAGGCAGACACTATGCTGGAAAAAAAAAAAGAAACTTAACTCATTATACTAAGTTCATACAGCAAACCTGAAGAGAGGCAGAATCCCCCATTCCACACCTGCAAACACTCACTGCTGAAATCTGCTCTAGCTGCAGGTGATAGATGAACCTTTTTGGCAGCACACAATCAAGCATACTGCAGCAATTCAACCGTGATATCAGAAAGATCCATGTAACAGGTCAAGTTGTGAGAGAGAAATGTAAAGTTCTCATCAACCTAAAAGGTTTAAAAAACCTTTAAAAGACATTTCAAGCTGTGACTGACAGATGATTTTCTGACATTCACTTTTGATCGATCTGTGCAAATAAATCTCAAGGCCAACACAGTATCAGACCTGCAATACTGTATTTCATACTATATCATTCAAAGGATATATAGCACTGAGAGTAACTAAAAAGCAGGAGATGTTCTTTACAAATATCCATTTTTCCTCTCTGAAATAGCAATAGCCGAACAAGATCTGAGTTAAATCATCATGGGTTTAGTTGAAAAATGATTTTTTTTAATTCCAAATCTTTAAAGATCTCTCGAGCCCCTAAATATTCTGTGGACATAGAAGAAAGTTGACACTGTAAACTCCTATAAACCTGTTGGTGTCTTCCCCTACTTCAGATCATTCTAAGATGAAAGTTGATATTGAGAGTCCTTATCTATATAAATGAAAAACAGGTATTCATTTCTTCCCCAGGGAATTCCTTAGTAAACTGCAATGTCAGAGAAAAAGCAACTGAGGAGTAAAAGCACATTGAAAACACAGTGCAGAATCCAGAACCAATGAATGATGCTCTAGACAGATGTTCTTACTCTTCCCTCCCTCTTCTGTGATCTTGTGAGTCACTTTAATCCCAAGTCATTTTCTCAGATATCTCCTGGAGAACTTGCCTAATTATATGAAAAGCATTTGTACCAGAAGAGAATGCTGATATCTGTTCAATTGTGCTATTTTTAGAGCTGTTTAACTTAGTAATAATAATAAAATCTTAGGTGAAGACAGAAAAGAGTTGAAAATTTGAAAGAAAAAATTCAATTTATTTAGATGTTTTCTCTTTTTGCTAGGACTTCGTCTTCTAGCTATCTTCTCCAGGTACATAACCTGCCCTTTCTGCCTCTATCTCACTCACAGCACTGTTGTTTCTAGGTGACATTTAGAATGTCTGTAAGCAAAATTCTCACACACATTTTAATGCAGGAAAAATCGAGCATAACATATGTGTAATGCAGATAGCATTTATTTCACTGTGGGAAACTCTAACTTCACTTGTTACTTTTGAACAATTGGGAATATGCCTCCTCCAAACTACCATCTTGCTAATATTCCAAATTATATATATATATATATGTTTAATCCTTGCCTAGGAAAATACCTCTCTTCCTTCTTCCTTGTAATGAGCTTCATACCAAACTGTATTAGTATCATATATGATCTCAATAATATTGAGACTATTTTAACAGAATAAATTGACTAGCTCAGTGCAATAATGAAGTTATTTACCACACATTAATATGTCAAGAGTAGACCTAGACATTCTATCTCATTCTATCTCACTTTAGGGACCTAAACAAAGTGGCTAGCCACAGTATGCCTATTGCCAGTGCAATGACACAGACACCTTCATATGGTAAATCAGATCCTAAAGAAGGTGCCTCTTTTTCTGTCTGCTGTTTGAATCCATAGGGCAGCCCTGTTCAGAGTGTAGGCCACTCAGTTCTGTGTCTAATGGTGCACAAGATGGATCTGGACTTGTAAAATTTTACATGTTTTGGAAGGACATACCCTATTAGCTCTCAGAACAAACTTTTTCTGTGAAATGCCAGCAACTACTGCAGGATCATAGCCAAAAAAAAAAAAAAAAATTAAAAAAAAAAAAAAAAAAAAAAAAAAAAAAAAAAAAAAAAAAAGTAAAAATAATTGGGGGAAAAAATGGAGGAAAAGCCATACCAAAACCTGTTTCTGGAATAGGTGGTAGGAAATTTCTTGAGGTATAGTAGGAATATAATGATGCCTTGAATAGAGAAAGAGCAGCAAATATCATAAGCAGGATGATAGAGAGGGCTGTATATAGAGAAAGGCAGAAGAGTGACTTGTAAGGACTTGCAAGTCTCCCTCTAGGGAGAGACAAATGGAGAAAAAGCTTAAGAAACAAAGGAGCTTTCTGATTTTGGCTGCACGTAATAGAAAGAAGGCAGTGAAAAGATAGGTAAAAATTATTATTTTATTTTTATTCTTTCCTTTGTTCCATGATGAGTTCTTCCAACTTCTCCTTTCTGAACTCTTTTTACCTTGGGCTCTGGCTGTTGGAGATGAAAAAAACCAAGCAACCGAAACACTGACAACATTTACAGAAGTTGATGCTGTGGGGAAAGAATCTAAATAGCTTTTTCTGATTCACTTAAGGGTAGGCAGAAATGTTGTATACACCTTTGTGTATGAACATGCTTAACAAGCTGGCTCATGTACCAGAAGTCAAGATCAGCCAGAGCTAATTTACTCTGTGCACCAGACCTGGGGAAAAGTGAATTTAAAACAGAGACTTAGTTAAAGAGAAATTTCCATGTCAGGAAAAAATGGTCTTATCAGAGATATTAGTCAATGTTGCATTTTTGTAAATAATTTCTAGGCCCAAGGAAATGGCTTTATGTGCTGCTTTGCTTTTGCAGTCAACAAGTATTTTCTTGCACAGTTTATCAATGATAAAGATGACATATTTAGGTAAGGAAGACTTCTATTAGGGTCTAGTCAGCAGCATGGGCTAATTCATCCTGCTGTTTCATTTTCTGGCAGACAAATAGCATTTAAGTGCTAGACATTTAAGAGTGAAGTAGACTGTAACAGATTTCTGTTCTGAAATGCTACCCTTGGTGTAGAGTCTGGTAATGAAGAGTCAACGTTAGGAGCTTAGACTTCATTCAGTGTATAAGTAGTAAGGATTCTCACTTCAAACATTTCATTTCTGTTTCAGTTCGGCCTACAATTAACAAACAACTTTGGATGTTAAGTTAATTTCTAGAAGTTATTTATATTAAGATATCGAGAAATAGAATTTTATTCTCCAGTTGACTTCTTTTCCAGCTGTCTCCACTTATTCATGTTGCTAGGTCTGTTGGATTGCTAAGTTTACTATGGCAAGTCTCTAACAGTTCACTTGTGAGCAACCTGCTCTGATTAGATCTAAACTAACCCTTAGAAAAAAAAAATTACTTTTTTTTTAGGTACACAGCATGCTAATAGATTACAGGTGCCAGATTTAATGTGAAACATTGGTTTAATTTCTCACATGGCAAGTAGAAAAGCCTTCTCTAGATTGTTCTCTGCAGCACAGAGTGCTATGCTGTGAGATACCCAGACCATGCATCCCCATAGCTGTGTATAAATTCATTTCCCAGGTGAAAGAAACACAGTACATTATCTTCAGCATAGCACACTGTTAAATAGCCATACTAAATCTTTGCTACAACAAAGCATTTTTGGTTCCCTATAGATACAGATTTCATAAGGTCACATCACAATAGAAATTTTACTGATAGATAAATTGAAGAGAACAAGCCCTTAGTCATCAAGATGATAAAGGCAAGTAGCAGGTGATAAAATAGAACTGCTATGTTAATTTTGGCAGGCCAAGAGCTGGAGTCAAAAAAATTACTTGCATTCTGTCCTATGAGTTGTAGACGTCCATTCCATATATTTTCTGACCACCCTGTGCTTGGTCTTTTTACATACAACTTTCCTGCAAAATTCATATTGCCTCATTTGTCTCATAGTTCTGAAACAAGGCACACTTTAATGAAGATGTAGCACTGACACCATCATCTAAAGAACAATGCTAAAAATAGGTTCTCAGATCTGTGCATTTTGACTCACAGAAAAGAAAGGCAATTTATTTTTAAAAAAAAGCAATCAACTAAAATCTTCAAAATGGGCTCCAAACCTTTTCATTGCTCAGATATAAAGAGTAACATCTAAACTGCTTTCTGAATGAAAGAGCTCTATAGGAGGTTAATAGAAAATCTTGAATGGAATTGCCCATTCCATCGATTAGATTCAATTTACAATGCCATCACAGTAAAACTTAATTTTATTTAACTTATTTTGCCTATTGTTATTCTGCACATCAGTAGAAGACTAACCCATTTTCTCTCCTCTATGATCCTATTATCAATCAATCAATAATTTTCAAGTGAAAAAAGCAGAATTTCAAAATAGTTTCAATCTTGAACGTTTCAGAAGTCAATCTGTTCTCCTTGGTTTTGATCAAAAGGCAAATAGTGAGGAATAAAACTTTAGATCTGTTTATGTGAGTTAAAAAATTCTATAGTTGAAGTCATCTGCTATTTAACACTGGGCATGACAGACTTCAGACAAATCTTCTAAGAGCAGCACAAATGCAGCATTCATATTTTCACAATAAATGACAACAAATCATTTCCCCTCAGGTCTTAAAAGTAAAATGTGCATGAGTCCCAGCTCTTTTACAAATCAACTAGAATGAATTTCTATTATTTAATCAAAATTATGACTGCTCTTCACAGTTTCAGAACTGAAAGGTAGATGAACAAGTAATTACTAATCAAATATGAGAGTTTGGTTTTGAGACTGGTTAAAGGTTGAACCAACAACTCACTGACTGCCACAATATATGATATATTTTAAAATATTACTGAAACAGTACAATTCAGAAAAAAAGCCATGTGATTTGTAGTTGCAACATGATGGGAAACTTCATTTTCAAACAATTCTGTCTTTTACAATTTAATATTATCTGTAGAATCATCAGTGTATTGGAAGACTTATTCATACGTGAATGTTAGCCTCTAATCTCAGAGGAGATTATTACAATTTCATTTTTTCCTGCTTTTATCTGCTTCTTTATTTCTCAAATTGCAGCACATAATTATTCAACTGCTAACCTTTCAAACCTAAATGTTTGGGGTTTTTTCTTATAATGGTAGATCTCTTTTAGAGGACTTTCCTACTACATGATCACTGTCTTGGGTTGATACAAAACAAGTTTTCCACTTAAAGAGACTATTCCATCATGTTAGCTTTCTAGCACAATTAAAATGTGAATGCTCTGGGGTTTTATTCTTTTCACAATTTATTCTGTTATTCTATTCTCAGCTTTAAAATATTTGTCTGGATTTCAACAGATCTATTGAGAGATAGAAGTCCAACATTTTATTATTTTTTCACCAACAGACAAGTATCTGGTTAAATGAACAGCTGTTAAAGGTATAAAAATAGGAATGAAGAGTTACAAATGTACTTAAAAATTCTGTGGTTTCAACTTCCATTTAAAATTTATTCTTCAGTAATTAATTTTCGTATTGTAGTCTCTAACACTCAAGTCACTCACTCAGGTAAAGATACTGCTTAAAGCCTGAAGTAGTAACAGCTGCAGTACCACTGAATAGTATCCAGCCATAGTACCTAAATGTTTATAGTTCTAGATAACGTCACAGATATTTTATGGCATATAAATGCCTTTCAATTATTATAATTAATGTCTTTTCCATTTTATACTGCTACGTCTCTATTGCAACCACAGAAAATAATACTGATGAGAAAAAATTATGCCAGCTATCTAAGGCAGAGTGCTCTGTTGTGATCCAGTGGAGTTCTCAAGTGAAATTCTCATCTGATAAAATCTCAGAGAAACAGGATGATCACTTGTGAAATTTTTTTTTCATTCTTTTTTGCTTCAGGTTGTTCATTTTTCTGAAGTACATTAACTCCCTATTTCAAAACACTGTTATCATTGTCCTTATGAAACAGGTGATAGAATTGATACTGCAGAATAACAAGATAATGGTAACATCCTTAATGACCTAAACATGCATATTCTTGGCTGCTCTTCTCTGTTGTATTTTCCAATCTATGGAAGTTTTCTATTTCCAAAGATTAGCATAATATAAAAAGGAGAAGTGAGAAACAGGCAGAGCTAAAATGGTAAACTGGGATTCACTGTCAGTCCAGTTTGAGGCAACAACTCTGAGTTATGGCTAAATTAGTCTCTGTTAGCACATTGTTCAAATATTAGTAATTAATTAATATATTAGACATTTTAAGACCATGGACTGGAAACATACAGATTCAGGCAGCAAGAAAATACAGAACAGAGGAAATGCTGCAGCTGAAGTGACAAGAAGTGCTTTAAACCTTTTTAATATAATCTTTTATGTGACATTAGGATGTAGCAACCTGACAGTGTGGTGGCTGTGGCTTTTTGTTATCATCATGGCAAAAAGAGTGCAATTATACCTGTGTATACACGGCTCCATCTAGATTTCAATCTACACAGAACTAGATTTTCCAGCAAGTCCAATTGCCAAAATAATTCATTCCAGGAATGAGTAATGTGTTCATTCTCCAGGGCAAGTGTCTTGTTTCTACAGCAAGAGAAAAATTCTGTGTCTTTTCACCACATCTGCAACTTTCATACAGGCTCAACCATCCTGTACTCCATCCTGCACAACCATCCTCTATTTTTCCTTTACAAGCTGCAATATTCCACAAGATCAGGAAAGGAGCCTTGTAACTCAAACTGTCATTTCATAGAGCCTCTTTGAATTTCTGGTGCAAACATTCAATATTTTATAATTTTAGAAAACAGATAATGTTAGAGATTCTGCTTGTAGGGATATATCTCTTCTGTACTTAACCATATTTTATTAAATTGCCCTGGTTTTAAGCCTGAGGTGCTAAATATGATAATGCTTTCAAATTTTCATGCAAGCTGTTTGAAAAATCTCATCAGCGGACAAGTAGAGATTGTTCTTAAGCAGTAACCTTTCTTTCCAGGCATATGGCTGAACTATTCCAGGAAAGTAGTTTATTATTTGCTAAGAAAACCAAAGATAACAATATGACAGGACCAGGATGAAATCCATCTGCCATTCAAGTGGAACAGAGGTTGCCCAGGGCTCTGTGCTGCCTCAATTTGTGCACTGGTGCATTCACAGACATTACCTGTAGAAAGTACATTTGCTTTTCCCGACAGAAATCATAGGCATATACAAAAGTGTGTGGAGAATACATGAAAATGCATATATGAAAGCTAGATAAGAAAGGCCATGGCCCCACTAAAAAAAGCTTCATCTTACCAGCCACAGCTCTTATTAATTACTGGTGTTAAAGTCAGCAGACACAGACACATATTTTGTTGAGCCTTTCTTACTGATTAGCACCGCTTCTTCTTGCAGATTCATTAAGTCCATTATCACCAATTTTTTGCAAGTTCCACACATTTTATTTAAACCTCTACATATGCAGGGATTGGGAGGGCTGATTTTCTTGCTGCACTACTGTAGTGACTAGTGATTTATAACATGGTAGACAATAAAAATCATAACCTCTAAGAACCTATAAATAAGACCTCTTGAACTCAGCAACATAAACCTCATTTATTCATGGACCTGGGGCTGCCAACTCTAGAGACACAGTTTTGCAGTAAGCTGTAGAAACTTTGGTCTCATGAGAATTCTTGCCTGCCACACTGCTGATCCGTATGAGCATGGCACATTATCAATGGCACAGGCAGATGAACTTGCCATAAATTAGCCTTGTAAAAACATGAATTAAAGGAGAAAGGGGCCTGGATAAAGGAGGTTGCAGTTGGGTTAGCTTTTTCCATAATCACAACCTTAACAAACAACAGATTTTAGAATCTGGGGTCAAAAGAGTGAGAATATGAGTTTTGGATTAAATCATCCAAACATGAAAATTTAAAAATTAAATTCTGGATATTGACCCCAGAGTTGCAACACAATATCAAGTAATTATACCCATCTTCCTCATAAATTCGTTAAATGTGTGTATAACAGCAATAATTTACTGAGGTGGCTTTTCCCCTGCTAGGTAAGGTGTTCCTCTCCCTCTGTAAGGCATTGTTTGAAAGTGGTTTCTGGTAGAATTGAGAGGGTATGTGACAGGAGAGCTGGCTGAAACTACAGTTTCACAGCAAGGGTGTAAAAAGACTTTTGAAATTAATCCTGTGCTCTAGGACACCACATTGCTTACATTATTTACATAAAATGTCAGGATGCTTGTAATACAATCTAATGCTACTAAGCTGAGCATAGCCAGTGACTTTTGCTGACTGCAGCAGGGAAAGATGAGCAAAGCTGACATTAAGATAAAGACAGTGAAAACTCCACTGCTGGGGAAAAATAAAGGAAAAATGTGAAGAGGCAAGAGAGGCAAACAGTGTAGGTCAGAGCTGTTTTCAAGAGAGTATTCAGAGTTCTAAAAACATTAAAGTGAATCTATCACATAAAACAGAATAAGCAAATGAATCTATAGATGCACACCTTTAAACAGACTGAGCTTGAATATACCTATTGAGCAAGCAGGGAAAGGACTAAAAGGTCAGGACTGGCTCCTGAGAGAGTGGCAGAAAGGACTGAAGCAGGTTAGAGACAGATTAAAGGGCCACACATTTGTCTTAAAGGGCCTCATGAGGCAGCAGAAGGGAGGCCAGTGGGGGCTGCAATTTCCCATGAAGAAGAAAGCCAGAAGGCATTCTGCAGCAGTGCAAGGGAGCTTGCCCTGAGCACCCTTTCAGACTGGAGTGCCGGTTGTGAAAGGTTATGACAGCAGTGGTCTTCACTTGCATGTTGGTCAGAGAAGCAGCCGAGGCATTGGCTGGTGATGAGAGAAACTGTTTCCAAAATGTGTTGAAGGGATTAGCAGCTGAAGTGGAGAGGACCATACCAGGACCTTAGAAAGAACAGTAGAATTACAATGAACAATTGAATGTGTGAATGAAAGAATTCAGGTACAGGTAGCTAGAAACAGTCTGAGAACATTATAATCTGCCTTTCTCTCCCAGTGCTTTCCAGCTTCTATTCATAACTGGACAACTCAGAAGAAAATACAATTTTTAATACCCATTAAAAATTACAGAAAAGCTACAGATTTCCCATTTATTTCTTGTTAGTAATAATAGTTTTATGCCAACATTTATCTTTGGTTTGTTTTACAAAGTAATCAATGCTCCAAGAGCTACAGAGCTTGTACAATTATAAACCACTATGATCCTTATTAGAAGAAACAATGTATCAGCTTTGATACAGATAAAACTCGTAACTAAAGAGTTTCAGTAGGAATTAGAAAAATCGTTATCTTGATAAAGTAGAGAAATAATATGAGACCCACATTGCAATCTGCTATTAGCTGGCAATGACAGAGTAGCAAAATACGAATTGTATGTCAGCAAGTGGACAAGCATCTGCCTGGCTTCACCAATAAAAATATGAGCATGCTTGATTTGGTTATTGATGCTGAGATCATTATTCAAGATATAAAGGAACTCAACCACTTCAAAGACAAAAACGAGCTAGTGCAAAATGAAAGCTGACAACAAAACATGAAAATATAAATACCTACACATACAGGGAAGAGAAACAAAAGTATTTTTCTTGCCAAATTGAGAAGAGAAAAAATGTGTCACTCTGTGTTTTCTGAGCTTAATTTTGTTTTATCTAATCCTGCTCCTCAACTTTCTTCAAGGACTCACTTGGGTGAAATTCTGAAAGATATGGAAAATGTGGAAGATAAAGAATTCTGCAGAAATTGTCAAGAGTAAACGTGAACTTGAAATCTGATGGCCCTAAAAGTTCTCATTTTATGTGACCAAGCCCTGCTAAACGTTCAATATTAATTTCTAAACCAAATCATCCGAAATGAATTTGAAGTTTATCTGAATCCTTCTAATATTCACAAGGGAAAAAAGTTCAAAAACACAGAAGGATGAAGATTTGGTCACTCAAAAGAATAGAGTTTGCAGTATAAAAAATTATTGTCTAAACTTCCATTTTAACATTCTGTAATGGACTAAGAAATTAAATCCTATATTTTTCAAACCATTTATATGTATAAAAGTGAGCTTACAGATTGCAGGAAAAGAGACAAGTCAAATTGGAAGAAAATATTGTCATCGTGTTACCCTGATGAAAATATAATATTATCCATCTAGCCTATTAAGGTACACAAGCAGTGAATATTACTAGAAGAAGGTAACTTTTGAGACAATTTTTACTCTTTTCTAAAATTCCATTTAAAACAACTTTTTAAATCAAAAGGTGATTCTATGTATGATTCCTACCCCTTCCTTTTAAATATTGCACATGCTTTTTCATTCGTTTTACAAGATCTTAATACATTCACCAAAGCAGAAATAAATATTCAACTACACATATTATTGAATTCTTTGCATTGAATTCTATTTGGAAGCAAAGAACAAATATGGCATGTTTTCTATTTTTGACATTCCTGTAACAGAATCAGTTATCAATATGTAAAGAAAAAGAGATGAAAAAGTTTCAGTAAAATAATTGGTCCTATATCACAATCATTGCAATGTTTTCTTGACACATAGTTCTGGCTTCTGTCTCTATTCTGGGGAATTCTGTGCACATGAAGAAGAAACACAGTAAGTTATTTACAAACAAACAAGAAAATTAGGCAATCTATCTAAGCCTTTCTCATTTCATAGATTTTATCCTTGAAATGGGAGTAGGATGACAGAGAAACATCTTGTTAAGTAAATGTTGCAATTTCTAAAAATTATATAAACGTTCTATTTTCATCACCTAGACCATATATCAAATAGGAAGTGTTGCATTTTACCTTTCCAGTGTTTCCCACTGTAAGGAAACCTAAGAAATCTTAATTGGGTCTTAGGTTATACAAATTTTAAAATATTTTGCAGTCATTCAGGCCTGATTCCTTGCTTTGCATCTGGAAGTCTCTGCTTCCAAACTCAAAGCTACAGACCCAATTCAAAGTGTTCCCAACAAGATTCAGCATCCTTTCTACTGAATGTCTGCTCCATGGCATTGTTCTGAAAACTGACTGATAGACATTGTAACTACATTTCTGTTTTGGGAGCCTGACCTTATTCTTGGATTTTTGACTGAATCCATAACATATGAAAACTTCTATTATTTCATATTTTTATTGCAATAGAATAACTTATATAGCATAGTGATCTTTAAGCAGTATCTGTTTTCTACCCACTAAATGGATTTTCAGAGAGACAGCTTGGGGTTTTCATAGGCATCTATCCCCATGCACTGAGTACTGTAAACATAGAGGCTTGATCTAAGAGGGATAAAATCATCTTTGCCTCCCTCTGAGTGCTGGATGATTAAACTGCAGATACAATAAAGCCTACATCAGGTATATGAGATCCCATACATGTTTCTCATCTAATTTTTCTGAGGTTAAGGAGGTTACAAATTTCAAAGCTCTGTGGGGTTGCATTTGGAGTACAAACAAATGCACCATTTTAGAAATTACTCGGAAACTATTCCTGAAACACTGAAGAATGAACACAGAGTTTTGCCTTGAAACAAGAAACTTGAGCAACCCCACTTGAAAGCAATGAAAACATTCACCTGAGAAACCTATGAGACCCATTGATACCAATTTAGAGGAATAAAGAAAATGCTGTGTTTAAGGAAGATGTTTACTTCCATGTGGTTCCACTAACAGGACAATATTGTTCCTTTCGTCTAAGGTATATGTGAAAATCAATGTGTTTCATGAAGTGCTCTTCTTATAACAAGTTTTTTGTTTACAGGGTTTTGGTTTTGTCAGGCATGTAAATCTCACTCCAGTACATTGGACTGTAAGCAGGTTTTGTCAATTTAAACTATATTTAACATCTATATTTAACAAAAAACACCAACCCATGGGTTGGTGTTCAAATGGAATTGACAGAGAGAGCTGAAAAAGAGCAAGGCATTTTGTCTCCTTTTGGTTATGTGTAATGAGATATTCTCAATGACTCTTCTCAGAAGTTGGTCTTTATGTACTTGTGATTCTCAACATGTAAAATGTGTTATAAAGGATGACTCTTAGCATAAATAATGCATAATTTAATAGACAAAAATATTCTCAGGTGGTTTTGATGGGTGTTTTGGTTTTGAAAAGACAGGTATCTGCTAAAGAGGGGCAGGGCCTTTCTTGGAATGGATAATTCAAATCCCCTCCCCCCAAATTATTATAATTTAGAAAATTAAAACAGCTTTCAGGCAGAGATATGGGGATAGGAATAACAGTTCTTTACTAATATGCATAACAAGGCAAACAAACAACAACAACTACAGCACTAATAGTGAACAGAACCAGGGACCTTGAGGGCGGCTTTGTTTCACAAAACCCGGGGCAGTGCAATCTCTTGGGACTCCAAAAAGCACCAAGCTGGAATGGTGAGGGATCCCGGGCTGGTGGATCGGATAAATCCGAAGCTCCATCGGTGGTCACTGAAGGGCAGGGATGTCCTGGCAGGACGGGGCAGTGCGGGGCCACAGCGTAGCAGAAAAACCTCAAAGCAGCGCTGAGAAAGCAGCGGCGGTGGGACAGGGCCGGGCCAGCTCCAGCAGGGCAGCAGGAGGAGAGCTCAGGATTCCTGGGCACAGCTGAGCAGATGATGGTAGCTTCCCTCAGGATCGGACCCAGTGGTGCCAGTGAAACTCCTCCTGCAGCAAGCAGCAGCCTGCCCGTCCTCTCTCGGAGGATGCTGAGAACAAGAGAGCGAAGCTGCTCCCAGCCCCGTCTTTTTCCTGCCCCCAAAACCACACGTCACCTTCCCCCTCTGAGAGGAACTCCTGGAGACAAAAGAAAAGAGTGTAGCCAGGTGCCATGCTCCATCCATTTGTCCCACCTGAGTACCTATAAGTACTCAGTAGTTAGCTGCTCAGCAACTCCGGGGAAAATATTCCATAGGTTAAAAAAAAAAAACAAAAAAACCCAAGAAACAAACTTAACCCCCAACAATGGGGAATTTTGTGAATATTACAAGATAGATTTTCTTAAAGCAGACTTAGAAGCAGTAGTTCTGCAGGTTCGGGGTTTTTTTTTTCCATGTCTTTTTCTAGAGTTCTCTATCCTTTTGGGGGAAAATATGCACAGAGAAAGACTTATTACAGTAGATGCTACCATTTCCAAATCTAACAGAAACAGTATGCTCAGACACCGGATTCAGACTAAAAATGTTTCATTTTCAGAAGCACTGACATTCTGTTGACAGGGATTTCAATAAACAAACAAGAGACGCTTTTTGATAACCCTCCTTCTGTACGGTGGTATTTCACTGCAGAGGCAGAGCTCTTTACAGGCTCACTGCTGTGAATGAAAAAAGATGACAGTCAGATTAAAGGCTTCTAAGGAAAACTTTCATTTTATGTCAAGATAAAAGATGGTGAGTTTTATTTACAGTTCTGTGTCCTTATTCAGGGCATGCATGCTAATCTAGACATATGATTAGAAATGCTGAACTGAAATAGTTGCTGCTCTTCAGACCTCACCATATCTCTAATTTATGTGTATCCTTGAAGACATTCTTCATGTTATAGAACAGCATAGGAATATTCTACTGAAATCACTTCCTTTTCCTTAAAATAATATTTACAGAAAGTTCTATATCTAACACATAAATACATCCAAGGTTTCATCTGTTAAACAAAAGCCCTAAAATATTAATTCAGAATACTCTCTCCCTCTTTGCTTTAATCTATAAATGCTTTCACAAATACAGTTTGTCCACAAGAAACATCAGTTTTAAGTAGACCATGTTTAGACAAACACATTGAATTTGCACCAGAGCATTCCTGGAATTTTAATGTACCCCCCTCATCCACTTTTTTTTCATATATTCCTATCCTGTTGTTTTATTTACTCACAGGCACGCTAAGATTCATACTGCCCTTTATGGCATGACAAAAAATGGACCTATGCTTTGCTGATAATTCTCTGAGCACAACAGATATGATGAGCCACTTTTTCTCCCAAGGAAACAACAGTTAATAGGTTGCAGAAGGGGTCTCCTGACAAGACTTCTCAGTTTTCATGTCAAACACTGCTTAGGAACTCTTCTAATGTGTGGTACTATAGATGCCAGTAGGATCAAGACCTCATGATTATAGTTAAATAGGGATAAGCTACAACTGCAGTATAAGACTGTAAAAACTCCACAGGTAAACAAAGATAAAAACAGTTGGATGAGAGACAAGAAAAGTAAATACATAGCATGTTAGCTTGTAGTCATTTGCATCTTGTTTCTGTTGCTACTACAAAACAATTCATAAACATGCAGATATGCTGTACGTTTATGAGAGAGATTTGGTAATGACAAAATGCTGTCTCTTAAATATGTAGAAATTAAAAGGTTTTTGTAAAAGGTCTAATTGAAACATCTGTTTCAACAAATACTCCTCCTATATTTTTAGTTTCAATTTTCACGTGTCTCAGAAGCCAAAAAATACATCTTGTCAATGCTTACTACTAAAATGTTAACTACTGTTTGACACTTAAGTGGCATGAGAAGTACTGTGAGCTATTAATGTGTATTAATCAAATTCTGTCTACCATTTGCAACATATGGTATTATAATTACATCAAATATGTTTACAAAAGACGTGAAGAGGTGTTAATGCTTGTGTTCCAAATGCCAACAATCCTTAACAAGATGTTCACTGATTACCAAACTGTGTCCTACAGACAAGGCAAGAAAAGGACTATTAACTATGACCAAAAATTTTTCCAAGTAACTTAAATTTCTTGCTAGACTTTTATTAACTTGCTTTTTTCTATCTAATTTGATATAGACTGTAGTCAAGATTCTACATTATGCGTGAAATATAAAAACAATTTCTAAAAAGTATTATTCTTTCCAATTCATAAGGTGAATGTAGTATACATCTGCTGCTAATCCTGTTATCACTAATTATTATTACTAACATTGTGGTGGATTCTAGAGGCCCTGCCAGACGTGACAGTCACAAAGCAGCTATCATATGTTCCTGCACATAAAAGACAGTCTTTTATGTGTAGGAGACACAGGTCTACAGAGTTCAAAATCTCAGAAAGATACACAACAATGAAACACAATGAAGACGGAACATAATTTGAAGAGAAAGAGCAATTTGGAACAGTTTTATCCAAGAACATTGATATAGCTCCTTTATCTTTAATAGTATAGTTGCCTAAAATGTCTATTGAACCAAAATAGACATAAGTTCCCATTAAGACAGGGAGCATTACTATACAAAAGCATTTATTACAAAATAATATTTGCTCCTATTTGTGTTTGATCTAGAACAGTAAGCAGCAGATATGGCTCACTTACCAACACCTTTTAGTAGTAAGTACCAGAATGTGTAACTATTCTTCTTAAGAAGACACTATTTCAGGCTGCTGAATATTTTAATTGTAAACCATTTAGATATCGTGCTTATAGGTACAATTACAAAGGCAAAGGAATGGACTGGCTTCTCTGTCTTTAAAGAATTGCTTTAAATAAATTGTCATTGACTTTAAATCATTTCCATTATTTAATTCTGCTGCCATTGCTTTGCTTATATCATTACCCCTTAGAAATGATACATAATTCACCTGTATTAGAAGGTTCCAGGTCAGGTGAGAAAAATAATCAAGTGTTTACTGTACTTAACAGGAAGTTTAAATTCTTAATTAAACCCGCATAGATCAAACTAAGGATTTTGTACTATGCTGATTACTTCAAGCAGCATTTTTTTCACTGCTTTAAAAAAGACTTTAAATCATATCTAAAGGAAATTGCTCACCTCAATGAAAACCTCTCCAGTGTTGCATTCAAACATGTCTTCTCCTCATTATTCACATGAAGCTGCTGCAAGCCTTTGTGAAACAGAACTGACAGCACATTGTGGACTTCTGGTTTGCATTATTTAGGTGATGAAATTCGTTAGTTCCACTAGTTCCTAGTCATGTTGAAGATATAGGAAAAAATGTGGGGCTCAATTCAAATATGGCCTGAGCAAAAACAGAGAATACCTGAGCAAAAACAGAGAACATACAAATATTGCCAGGATATCTGGTTGAGGAAGTTCATTTGTCACAGCTAAATAATATATTTAATTTACAGCTGGTTTTAAGTCCTTGCTAAGAAGAGTGATAGAACATTTGTTATATCACTCTATCAATTGTTACATTTCTGTTTAAAATTGAATAGTATCATATTTCTCTGCAAATTGTTCATCTAAAATTTAAGCTATTCCAAAATACTCAGAACATCTTAAAACTGCTTGTTAGTTGAAGCATGTATAATTTCCTCAGCTACCTTTGAAATCACAGCCGCAGGAACAGATGAAACTGTATTCTAAAACAATAAATGCAGGCAGTGCTTACCCATCCGAATGGCTGGACTGATTTACCACATCATGGTCTGCTTCTGTTTGTGCTGTACTGGTATGATTGAGTGACAACGTGATTTTGTGCAATGTCTTTCATTGTAACAGAACATTTTTAGCTAATCCACCATTCTCTACAAACGTATCTTCACCGCAGTATTAATCTAAACTTTCCCCTAGGTGTTCCCCAAATGTTCACATCCATGATATCTGACCCAAATGTCATGGTAATTTAAAGCACAATCACAAAATAGAACTTTCAACCTTAATTAGAACTTAGGTAAACTGGCTGAAAGATGTATGATGTTTGACAATCTGTAAACTGCTTCTCTTTCTTCAAAATGCATTTCTGAACAGAGGCAATGGACTTTCTGTCAAGACTGTAAGAGACACAAAATTTAATTCAACTCCTCTTCCTTCACTTATAACCATATTACATAAAACCAGCCACAGCAGAGGTGCATCTCTTTCAGTAACCTCTTCCACAGCTCTTGGTCACTGCTGCCATCTCTCATGTCAAGCAGCCACCCCATCCACCTCCATTGGTTGTGCTTCTGGGGACTAAGAAGAGGCCATTATCAGTGGTTTGAGCTAAGTTCTGCCTTTGCTTCGTTGCAATGTTGCCTTTGCCATGCCACCTGAAGCAGCAGACAAAAGGAGCGTAATGTATAGAACAATACATTCATCATGCCAATAAGAACTCAAAATAAGCTGCTTAAGCTTCCAGACAATGTAAAATTTTAAATTGGAAACTGCTTTTACCTAGACCTGGGTACCTAAAAAAAAAGGCAGGTTGTAATATTCTGTAACATGAAATACTTCAAATATTTTACAAATACAAAATTATTTATATTGACAACATCCATTTGTAAGGTGACAGGAAATTTTAGTTGCATGCACTCATAAGAGATCATTCGGACATCATCAAAATGCATTTATTTTCTTCTGAATGTGAAAAATGTTCTTTTTTTTAATAGAAAACAAGAACAAGGAAGAAGCAATCTACTTTTTACTAGGAATCACAAAGGAAATGAAAAAAATAGAATGGAGAAAAATTAACTCATCTGTATATTAATCTTTCAGTATTTTTTCCCTGGAAACTCTTTCTCCTTTCAAGACAGAGTATTTAAGCTCAGATCAAACTAAAGAAAAAACAAAGTTCTTTGCAGTAAAATTTGAAGTTTATTCTATAAAATATTGTTCATTGAAACTAATTCATATGATATAAAATATCATTCCACTCTTCCTACTAATATTACTTATTTGAGAACAGAATAGATTACAAATGCATACATTTATTAGCTCATAGCAACTGCCTAAATATTTCTAAAAGATTTTAAGGAATAATATTTTTTTTTTAATTCCCAAAAGCATTGAAGGAAATGTGTATGAAAAAATGTTATCAACAATCAGCAGACACCATAAATCCAAATTTTATTATCCGTCTTCCTCTCAACAGCATTAAAAATTTTCACCAGATGAAAGTGAAACTAAGAGTAAAAAAAAGAAAATCAGGAAGAGTGAAAATATGAAATTGCAGCATAGCTGGAGGTGCAGATAACTGGAATACTAGAGTGGAGGTGATTATTCATATAAACAACAAGGCACTAATATTTTGGGGGAAGACCCACAAAATTGAAGAATTTTTTACTAATATAATTTTTAGCATGAGTAATTTTTTGGTCAATCCTGGATATTTCAATAAACACCAAAATGCCAACACTGTATCCTGCATTAGCACATACACTGCTATAGATGTTCTCTCCACAGCAAATAGCAAATGAGGTAAATGTATACCCTAGATGTATTCTCAGCTAGCTCTGGTTCAAGCCTGATTTTTTTCCAAGAAATAGCATGAGAGTTTCTCTCTCTTTTTTTTTTCCCCACAGAAATTGCCTTTAGCTTTTTACACCTCAGGCTTCCCACAGACAAGTGTTTTCCTTCGCTTTCCCTCTCTCTGTCTCTCCCTCCCTCTTTCCTGCTACGTACAATGCAAAATAACTGTTTTCAGGCTGATGTTCTTAGTATATTTTACCTCTGAGACTGGCACATTAGTAGATGTCAAATGGCCCAAGTCACAAAGCATTTTTCATAGTCCTAATTGGCCGAGTTTAACCTATATTAGCCCACCTTCACAGAAGCCATTTCAGAGATGATTCCTCAGACAGGCAGCCTGCATTTAAACGGATCCCTCTGGTCAACTAGGAGAAAAAAACGGGAAAAATAAACACTGTGGTTGCTCTGGCAGGCTGGTTTCCTACCACATTTATTACTTTCTGAAAGTCTTTTGAGAACTGTCTTATTTTATTTTCCGTTTAGCTCAAGATGAGAATTTCCCATTTTTAGAGGGATATTTTTCTTACTGATATCAAAGCTTCCCTGTGCCAACAGGCTATTTTTACACCATAATATTCCTGTAAAGAAACTTACATATAATCTTCCCATATGTCTCCAAAACCAAATTATCATTGCCATTTAATACCTGACATTACATAAGTGTATCCTCCATTTCCAAGAGAAAAAAGGGTGTTGTTCCACTGCTGTCTGAAGCCTGTTGTAATCTCAGACCATAACATGACAAGCTGATCTTAACAATCACACACATAGAACATTAGCAGTCTACTATTCTTCCCTCCCAACCAGACATCTGGAAGTTGTTGTAATAATAGGAATTCACACCTTGTAGCAACTGTCTCTGGTTTTCACAGGAGAAATTTCTTTTATTAGATCAATTAAATTCCACCATCAGTCTAAAAGATATGAAATTGAGGAGGAAAGAAGGGCAGAAGACAACCAGGGCATGGCAGTGAATACAAGTAGCTTTGCTGGTGAATTTTCTTCATATGTCCCTTCCAGTCTTTCAGGAATGGCCAAATATCCCATGTTTCTTTGCTTTTGTATGGGGAAATGAGTATTTTCACCTGCTTTCTCTTACACATAAATAGTTTTCAGGTTAAATTGATGAAAGTCAAAGGGTGACAGTAAATATAGAAACTGGACTTGTGCAAACACAAAACTTTTCATCTGGATGAACATAAAAATTTATAAATGTACACCTCACAATACAAATGAGCACCAGGCAGATAGGAAACTTCAAAACTAAGGGTGAGAAAATTTCAGAATGATAGCACATCTGTAGAATACAGATTCCAACAAAACATCTGATTTTTCCTGCTACAGGCACTCCCAGTTTTGATAAAATGTCACCAGCAGAAGTTGAATAACAGTGGTTCATAACCAACAAAATGTCTTGTTTTCCTAAACAACTGACCATATATTGGATTTTTAAAAAAGCTTTTTTTTTTCCAATTAATTAAAAAAATTAAATGATAAGTTAATTCTATTTAGAACAACTTGCATAATCATGTATTTAAATAAAAATATGCTAAATAAAAACTAAAATATTTAGATTTTTTGCTGCATGGCTTCAAAATTTGGAATTCTGAAGCTGAAGGAAAAAACTAAGTTCTACTCAGAAAATTTCTAAGCAAAATATTTTTACTTCAAATATTTTCCTTTTCACTATTTTCACAGTTCTAATCTGTGATCTCACTTTGGATAAGAACCATTCTTTCAAACTTTTGTAAGTCTACTAAATCAATTTTGAGATGGATTGACCAATGCATCACTCAATATTTTACATTTGAGTGAATCACTGTCTTATAAACCAATTTTCAGAACTGTTCTTTCCACTTAATTATTTTCCTAATGATTCCTGACACTGTATTAGATTTTTGAGGCACGGATGAATTTTGACCTCATGTTTTCAAAGAAGAATCTGCATTCTGTTAATGCTGATTTAGACAGCAGGATGTACATAAAATTAGTAGTTCAGCATTTTCATAATTTGTTGTCTTTACCTTGCATGTTATCCACTCTTAGTGCTTTCCTACCAATCATTGTATTGATTTTTTCTAAAAATCTCTTATGTAAATTAATTTAATATTATTGTTGATATCAATTTTCTGTACAGAATGGTTCTAGTGCAGCAGCATCTTAACTTATACGAATAATTCTCCTATAATTTAAAATTATTTAAAATTATTTTTACATTCTTTTAAAAAACTTTTAGATGCAGCTCAAAATACGTCTTGATTAAAACAAAACCTTTTTTTAACCTGACAAAATCTGTACTCTTTTAAATTCAACAAGATTTGCACTTTTCAATAGAAGTAAAATATTTTGGCTCTGCTGTTAGCCCAGTAAACACTTTTGTTCCTCAGAGAATTTATTGATCACTTTATATTTTTACCGTGCCTATAAAGTAGAATTTTTGAACAAACCTTATACTGTCTGTGAATGATTTTCCTTCTCAGCTATTTAACTTGCTCTCTTATGTTTTTAAGTAATTCATACAAATATTTTCCTGTAATTTTCCATTTCCATATTAAATTTGCTGCTTTGGGTTTATGTACTTTTACATTCCTACTCAGGTGCTACAACTCTGATTCCCCAAAAGCTTCATGAAGCAGAATCTAGACATAGATCCTGTGCACAACAAAATAGTAAATCAAGACTCATGTCCCCTCTTGCTCACTAACTGACCAGGCTTTTCTTATAAGTTAGCATTCAAGGGATTTAAAACATAGAGTTTACATTATGCATTTTTTTGTTACAGAGCCAGCATAGGAATGAGCAAAGCCTCCCAGTACAATTAATCTTCTGCCTTAACCACACTCTAAATTTCCCTTAGCATCTCGTGGTTAGTGTTACTGTCAGCCCAGTACGGCCTAATACTGTTCTCTTACTCCTTTGGTGTGGTATTTGAACCCACTGAGATTGTGTTAATTTTTTAAAAACAAATCTTGCTTAATATTCATATTTTTTATGATATAATTACTCTAGGTGTTCCAAATTCTTCATTGGAACATGCTTCATATTGCTTGTGGGCTCCCTAAATATATACAGCAATCTGGCCAAATAATATCAGCTTCTGCAGCAGAATAGTTTTCCCTCCCTTTGCTTCAAAGCAAACAATTCCTATTCCTCTTCTCAGCCACTCTGAAAATCATCTCATCTTGGCCTTAGAGTTCTGAACCATGCCTCTTCAGAAAAACATTGCCAGCCTTGACTACTTTGTTTCTGTGATCTTCAGTAAATCAATTTCTGCAAAACATGAAAGGCAAAATAGAACTGAATTTATGGAGCAATAACAGGCTGGATAAAATACTATACCCAGTTTTAAATTAATTAAAAAGTAAAGAAAAAAATCAAAAAGAAAAGTAATTAGAAAAATTTTGCTTCTTCATGTGACAAGACAATCTAAATTATATCATCCAGTCAGTCACAGGTTTCTCTTGGGCAGGATCTCTGCGCATGTAATTCCTGCTTTGATGATTTTCTGGGTACTTCCAGGCATTAGCTATTGACTGGATAGTCAGTTACCCAAGCCATTCTGTGCTGTAGAAGTGTAAGAGGCAACTAAATCAGAATTTTTTAATCATAGTTAGGGACTTGCTGCTTGAAGTATCTTAGATCCATTTCTTTCCCAACTAGCCATACAGCTCAGCTCAAGTAAGTTTCTACCTTTTCCTGAAACATTAGCACAAATCTCTTCATGCTTGTAACTGGGACAATAGTGTTCTAGACTAAATGTTTCAGTCTATAGGAAGAAAAATATTAGTGAAGGATTAAAAATAGGATGATCTAGTAATCCCCAATACAAATGCACAAAATATATTTTCTGTCCCATTGACGCAGTGCTATGAAGAGTCTGATATTTGGTCTTCTTTTAAATAGTAGTTTCTTTCTTATGATACTTGAAAGCTAAAGACCAATTAAAGGATATTGATTTCCCATGCCTCAGAGTAGGTTCTACAGTTCAGGAAAAAGGACTTCAGATGCTGCAATTCCAAACTAAAAAAAGAGAGATTTCAGTAATTATAATTTAATTATATACTTCATTCCCAAGACAAACTATTTATTCCCCATGTGTAGCGGCGCGTTTTATACCTTTTTATTTATTGTTAATATTAATTTGTTCTGTAATGGTTTCTCCCAAGTTCCACCCTGTATTTCTCCCCATTTGGTTTCCCCTGTCTTTGTTCTCCACAGCCTGTCACTCTCTGGGAAGCCTCTCCTCTCCTTCTAGAATGTTCAGAGAGTCTCGGTCCCAGATTGGAGCAGGCTGGGGAACCCCCACCCCTCGTTTCCCATTCGCTGTCTGTGTGACATCCATATTTCCCTTATTGGCTTTCCCTCTTGTGTCCACCCCCTTCTCCCAACCCCATATAAGCTGTAACCACGCCTCTGGGTGGGGACACTCTTGAGAGAGGCTCAGAGACACGCGTGGCTCCCCTGCGAGGAGCAGGTGACAATAAAAACCATCTAGCCACAAAGTAGCCTCCTCGCTTCCTACCTTCGTCAAGCCTCACCGACATCTCTCCTGCAGCTCTGACCCACCGGGGGGGTGGTGGCCGCTCCGCCTGCTGCCACCAACCGAGTTTGGAAGTATCCCGAGCCAGGGCTAGCCGGGAACAGCTGGAAGCCACTTTCCAGCAGGGCTCGAGGGATATTTTCACCCATGGAAATAATAATTCTTTTTTTTATTATTTTTTTACTATTAACAAACAATGCAGTAAGTTTTAGAGGCATAATATAATACAGGGTTTACGAAAAAGGTCGGATTCCAGCAGATGTCTTCAATATGCATGCAACATTCAAAATAATTATACAAACACCATCGTTTCTCTAAGTAGCAAATTTAAATTCAGCTTTGATAATATGTAAATTTTTACTCAATTCTCATAATTTATGACTGTTTAAAAAATCACTTGTTCAAAACAAGACCAGATGTATTCTATGAGTCCAGAGAAAATATCAAAAATTAATATCAAAAATTATGTTTTGAGCAGCCCTTTTTCTATTGGAGTTTCTGGTTGAACTTTAAAATGTTACAAAAAATATGTATTCCAATCTTTGTCCTTCTATTTGACATTAGAAAAGATTATTACCTTTTCAAATTGATTTGCTATTAATCAGAAAAAGACCTTTCCACACAAAGGTTCCAATAAGACATGTATTAGTCAAGCATGCACACATTTCATGCCCATTTCTTACTCTGCCAAGGACATAAAATACACAAAAAAGACCATTGCAAACAACCTTTGACACTCACTCCTTTTATGATTTTTTCCAGGCAACAAAAAATAATAAAAAAGTTTGAAGTAGTTATTGAATGGTGGCATGTAAATATAAATAACTGTGTATTTTTAATAAAGACAGTCTGCAGGGAGGGGTGGTGGACGGGGACAAACCAAGTTCTGTGCAAAATGTTGCTCATCAATAAACTACCAACAAATTATGGCTACATCTGCTGTCTGCCTTATTGTTATATGTCTGTCAATCCAAACAGGTGAATCACAAGCCCCTCTTCAATAAGGAACGCAGACTAACAATTGCCAGAAATATGTCAATGTGAAAGGTTTTTCTTTTTCAAGAGTCCTAATGTGGAATGAAAATTTGGAATGCTTTTGTATGCCATAGACTTGATCACCTAATACTGAATTACTAACAGCTCTCAGAGCAGAGTTCCCTTTTAGGGTTACCTGCATTCATTCAAAAGACTTTTGCATGTCAAAAAGAAAGAAATATATTTTCCATTTTATGTGTGGTTTAAGTTAAATAGAACCATACCAGATTTGAATAGGATATGTTGTATCCTAACCTGACCATGGTCAGAAATTCCCATAGCAGTTTTATGAACTACAATATATAAGCTAGTTTCTTTATTTCTGCAACTCATTTTACTTGGATATAATTTTTTTATTTTGAAATATTGAGTATATTTAATGTTATACTAAGCCTAATATCACAATTTGTTTTACTTTGTACTCATTTCTGTTGCTAGTAAGAAAATTTCATGGTTTAAACCCAGTGAGAATCTAAGCACCACCCAGCCACTCACTTACTCCCCTTCCAGCTGATCAGAGGAGAGAACCAGAAGGGTAAAGCTAGGAAAACTTATCAGTTGGAATAAAGACAATTTAACAGGTAAAGCAAAAGCTACACATGCAAGGAAAGAAAACCAAGGAATTCTTTCACCACTTTTCATGAGCAGGCAGGTGGTTCCATCACACACAATGACACCCTCACTCCAGCTGTCACGCCCTTCTTTCTCCTGCTTTTATTTCTAAGCATGACTCCATATGGTAAAATTGCATACAAAATATAATATAACTCCATATAATAAAATTACATCATCCCATTGCAAGATGCTCCACCCAGCAGGAGGACCCAAGCATTCCTGCCTGGATAAAACCTGAGATTCAGAGCACCAGGACAGACTGTTTTCCACTGGATTCCCAGAGGAAGACCGGACCCATCTCACCACCACTGGACCCTTCTACAGGATTATCTTTACTCCAACAGAACCACATCTGTCACTCCAGGAGGACTTGATTGGACTGCTACCAACACCCTGACCAACAGGACGTCAGGTCGTGTTCTGACTGTCAGAGGGGGTTTTTTTGTTGTTGTTCATTTGCTTTTTTCTACTACTACATTTTTAATATTCCTAGTAAAGAACTGTTATTCCTATTCCCATATCTTTGCCTGAAAGCCCCTTTGAAATAAGAATTTCAAACTTATAATAATTCAAAGGGAGGGGGTTTACATTCTCTATTCCAAGGGAAGCTCCAGCTTTTCCCTGGCAGACACCTGTCTTTCCAAACTACGACAAGCACAAACCCAAAACAGAGCCCCATAATAACAATTATGAAGAAATTTAACTTTATCCCACCTCAAATGAGAACAGAAATTAATTTCTCTGGTGGATAAATTATTCTTTGCAATCTGTAGGTCTAGAAGAAAATTTGGGTTTATGTGTTAATAGCATAAAAATTTTTGTGATTCCATGAAAGATTTATATGTATGTAATGGCATGATCTGCCCAGTACTTTTTTAAGTGTTTGAGGAGCCATTGGGATAAAATTAGGTACCTAAGATTTATTTGTTTAGATGCTTAAGAATTTGAAGTGGTTTAACATTTCTCCCAGCTTCATGAGCTCACTTGATTGAAGAGTCAAAAGTTAAATATCCTGAAAAATTCCAATAGTCTCTCTAATTATAAAATGCTCCTTACAGGGATGGGAGATGACTGCTGTGCTTTAAGTATTGCTCTTAATTATAATGTTAGCTGAATATTTGTAATCACTTCAAAATTAACCTTTGTATCCTCAAGAGGTTCTTCTTTCTAAGAGTCACTCAGAACCTGAGAGAAAAACTAATTAGTCAATGACTGATAAGTGCAGAAGGAACACAAATTAATTCTTTGTTTACTGCTTTATGGTTGGTACCGCATAATTTGTATTGAAATTAAAATTGGTTTTATATTGTAAAAAGAAAAGCATATAATCCTTGGATAATAATATTTTAATGATGCTGATGTTTCATTAATGTGGTCTATTCTTTGGCAAGTTCAGAGGAAGACTTCTGATAGGTCTTTTACAAGAAATTTGCTGCATCTCTTGACAGAGTCCAGTTTTGAAACACACACATCATGAAGCATGGAGGAACACATTTAATACGGAATAGCTGAGTTTCGACACAGCTTCAGGCAACTCCACTTGACAAAATCTTGTGTCCTTAACATTCACTAGCTCCATCTTGATGAACAAGGCATTAACCAATGATGTCATCCTCTCAAAAAGATACCCAAGGCCATTCCATTAATCTAATAACATTAGCGTGTAACAGATTCAATTAAAATCTGAGGTTGTTATTATGTGGTACACAATAAACTTATAAAATAGATTTATACTATGTGGATTTAAAGCTCTAGGATAAACTCACAAGTTTCTACTAGCTGATATGATCCACAGTCCTACGCAACATGAATTAATCCTGAAATGAGGGTTTCATGGATGGAAATCTCAGTGCAGGACCATCTTTGCACATCTTAAAAGACCTCAGCTAAAAGATTGTTTCTCTCATTCATTCTGTTACCATGCTATCATTCTCACATGATGTTCTTTTATCATAGCTATATCAAAATTTCTTAATATTTGATAATTTATTCCAAATTATCATCTTGGTGTGATTCTTGGGATGTCCTGCACAGGAACTTGATGACCCTGATGGGTCCTTTCCAAATCAGGATATTCTATAATTCTCAAAAAGTAACATTATATTAGGTCAGTTAGATCAACTTACAAAAAGGTTTTAGTATCTGTAACTGTCCTAAATATTTTTTATACTCCCGTTATTCTTCCTTCCTACACTAGCTAACACAAATATTTGCAATTTGATTCTAATTTTCTGATAGAAAAATTACATAGGCAATTAGGTTTATGGTAGGAGGTGTAAGACTGTACATCTGCTGCCTGGACAGATAATGTTTTCACTGAGATCTTTTCTGAACAGATATTACCATATTGAGAAGTCTTTTTTGCAATGAAGTCAGTGGCATAGATTTCTGCTAAATGTTCATAGGAAACTCCAGTATTTTTTGTTGGGTGGTCTCTAATAGAGTTATGCTGTGTTTTTCTCTCCACTGAGGAGCTCACAACCCTACAGCTGTCCCTCAAGAAATGCAGACACAGGCCACAGTTGGCACCCTTGGGACCAGCAGCTGATAGTCTATCACAAGGCAAAAGCAAAACTCAGATGCTAACTAATAGAATTTAACTTAATAATAAAATTTCACCAGGTCTACCAGAAAGGATTTTCTGCAGCTCTGAAGATGTTAACCAATTAATGAGCATACTGCTGTTCTTTTTTTCAAGTGCTGAACCTGCTCTACTCTTTTCAGCCTTTCAGCTCAGTCTTTGGCTGCTGCACAGCAAAAACAGCAGGAGCACCAGCTACTCCCTTGGCTCAGGGAAACCTGGAGCTGGGAGCGACCCTGATGCCAGCCATGCCCCTTTCAATTGTTTCTAGGGGCTACTAATATCAATCAATATCCCAGGCAGGGCGAGTGATGAACCATGTTCTTCTCTTGGGGTCCAACCAGGAGAAGAACACAAAGCAGAAGAAGTTGGAGAGAGCATCCTTCTGAAGTCCTCCCCTCCCCGAGGGGAGACCCCAGCCCATCTGCATAAGACAGGGTTGGTGGTCAGGGGTCCCCAGTGACCTGGTCAGGGCCAGCCTGGCCTGTGAGTGCCTTTGCCTTTCTGCATTTGATGCACAAAGCTCTTACTTCCTCCTGTCCTAATTTCCAGACTATATTTTCTTCAAACTAATACCTTTTCATGGCATGATGATGTTTCAGTATGTGGGGACCATTTTTCTTAAAAAAAACCACCAAATTTTTTTGCAGTTGTCCAGGACTGAGTTTATCAAAAGTAAATGCAGAAAACTTTACTTCTTATGGAAAAAAAAAATTTAAAAAAAAAAAAACTATTTCATTTTGTTACAAATATTTTTTAAATCTTCCTGACTTCATAAAATATTTAATTTCCAATGAAATTGTATTTCTCAGTCCTTTTGAGACAGAACTCATCAGATCCAACATTAACAAAATTTCCAGAACATAAAAATATAATGTCAAATCATTAATCTCAGTATAGTTCTTCTTTCCTTGGTCTGTAGCTCCTGACACTTTTCTATTTATTGACCTTTTACTAGCATGAAGAAATCCAGTTTATAAGTTAAGTGAAAAAATTTCAACTTTAAGTCAACCTCCTCCTCCAAACACAGAAACATAATAGCAATAAAATTTTCAATAATTTTGAGTATCCAGAAGACTTACAAACACCTTACATCCAGTTCCAAAACACTTTTTTTTCTTTTACCTTACTTCTATTATTAGTAACTATTACTATTTTACTGTAAGGATATCAGCCTTGCCATATTATTTCTGAGGTAGATTTTACATAAGGAGGGTGCTGGCACCATGAGTCCAGTTTTCCAGAGATGTAGCCTATTTTGAAATAGACATTTAATGCAGAAAGTTTTGCTGAACCTCCGTTTACTGAGTTTCAACTGACTGCATACCAAAGGACATTTTTCCAATCACATAAAAAAGATTCATAACAAATTTAATAACCAAAACCTACAATCATTACATCCAAAAGAAGAGAAGTGGGAGAGATCAAATTTTCTTCAAGTAATCATATCAGGCTACCTGACACTCAGGGTTAGAAATGCTCACCTTCTCAAGAGTACATCCAAAATAAATCCACTGTAGTTATTTCAGTCTGCAGCAGCAAACTGAAGAGAGTTTGACCACAAGGCCAGAGTTCAGAAACCTTGTTAGAACTATCTTATGCTTCAAGAAATCAAAGTTTAAATATCTCTGGCAGCTACAAAACATTGACATCATCTCCTCAGCATGGGAGTAGGTAACATGCTGATTCATTTCCAAATTTAGTGGACCTGTATCTCCTAAAATAATCTCTTTCTATCAGTCTTTAATGTGCCTCTATCCAGCTGGAGAAACTTGTAATATTTTCTTTCATTCAAAGCTACTTTCAGAATATTTTGATTATTCTTTCTTCCCCTACATATTTGATGTTTCTAATTTGGATTGTTATATCAGGAATAAAACTAATTACTTAGTGGCATCAATTGATATTCAACTTAAAGTAATTCATTGTTTTATTTTAAGGATATTTTCTGATATCTCCTGAACCATAATTGGGCCACTGGAGAGGTTAATCAAAACTTTGTAGACTAAGAAAATTCCATCTACTTTTCTCTAATTTAGTAATTCTCAGTTAGGGAGTTGCACTAATGTGTCTATAATGTTCCAAGCACCCAAAATCTTACATTGTTATTAGAAAAACGTTCTTTTACTCTCAAAACTAAAAAGACAAAAAATATGAAAACTTTGGCTTAGTTTGAATTCTATGATGGTGATATTGGAATTTATTTTTCCTCTGTGATTTTGCAGGTTTTTTAGTGTTAGAACCAAAGAATCAGTTAGAATTACAGAATCCCTTATGCTGGAAATGGTCTTTAAGATCATCAAGCCCACCTGTAATAAAATATCATTCTTTCACTTGACAAAGTGTCATTGCTCCCACACATGAAATACAGAACCACCTAGTTCTTAGAACATTTTCTGTGGACCAGGGAAGTTTTCGTTCTAGAAAGACATGCTTAAACCCCATTCCCAGAAGAGCTCTACTTCCCAAATAATTGTCAAGCTTGCAATGAACATCAGAATTACTTTAATAAGAATAAGGCCATTGTTGCATTACCCAAGCAAGTGACACAGATAAATTATTCTGACCATACATTTGAAACATGTTTTGAGAATCGTAGAAAACAGCTTCTTTGTTCTGTCCCTGGAATGAGAGATAAGCATGCACAGTGAGATTTTCACTTAATGATGAAGCCCCATCTGAAAAGCTTTTAAAACATGACAATTGTACCTGCCTTGAATGCAATGTTATCAGTGCAAAGCATAAATGCATTACAGTTCCTATACTACTTTTTCTATCAGAAATACCATGTAATAATAATACTTAAAATTGCATTTATTTTTTTATATAATGTTAGTGATTTAATACCACATTTAATACTCAATAATATCCAGAACTTCTTGCCTGCCATTTTCCAAACCTGTCCATATTATAGTTAATCTTCTACAAAGACTAGATTCAAGAAAAGACTGAGGCATCTGGAAGCACCCTGCAGTGAGGCACAACTCCTAGTTAAATGGTTAGATTCTTTAGTTAACACCAGGGAGTTGATAAAACCATTAAAATGAGATCCAAAGTCCAAGACACAAGTAAGAACTTCTGACAAAAGGGGAGGGGTTTTTTTTAAATCTGGCAGTCCTCATGTGTGGGTTGATTTTGGGAGATTTTGTTATCCAGCTGTAAACCATTGACCTGGAACCTCTTCCTAGGAATGAAGTTTATAATGTTTTTATAAAGAGCTACGTGACATTCAGTCAGCTGAAGCACAGCTTTGTGAGAAGTGTATGGTGGTGTTCACTGTTGCAAGAGCCAAGAAAGGAGGGGCCTGGGTGTGTTATCTGCTCCTGCTGAGCAAACTCTGATAGCCACTGCTCCTCTCCCAGGAAAATGCCCTTGTTAGCAAGAATACAATGAGGCTTAACCCAGTATCCAGCAGTTCTGTAGAGCTGTGCAGCAAGGTGTTCACAGCTCTCCCAGTCAGAGAGGAAAAGCAGGTACATAAGGAAAGTAAGAACATTACATGGTACAAAGTGACATTACCCAGGAAATTAATATAGATCCTGCTCCCTTTATGGTTTCTCTGCTTTATATTTAAATAAATAAATAACCCAGTTTACTATTTATGTAAATTGCTTTTATCAGTGAGTCATAACACATATGAGGCAGAAGTGTTTCAGTAAAGGAATTACTGCAACTTTACTTAATGATGCCTCTTTTACAAAGTGGGCACAAAGATGCTCAGTACAAACAAGAAAGAAGGCACCCTAGAGAATGGTAAGGTCCTGCTATGGAATAATGAGGTAGTTAAAGCATTTCTGCAGCTAGAATTGCACCCACTGTGAGGTTAGAGTTATATGTCTGGATATTACCTTTCACTTGACTTCCCTAATACTAGCTTAAACTCATATCAGGCCCTTGGTAATTTGTTTTTTTCTTTTGCCATTTGCTATCATAACTCTTTTTATTTATAGTTAAAAATTGATTTCTATTGACAATGAATCAAGTGTTTCTAAATCAGAACACTTAATAATACTTGAAAGTTTAGTACGACTGTCAAAATATTGATCAAAATTGATCCTGAGACCAATCCTTAAACTAGTTCCTGGCAACTTCTTTTAAGCCTGAGATATCACCTTTTGTCACAGCATGTGTTGCATTTTCTTCTCTACTATGTATTTTACTGAGTTCCTATTCTAATTTGACTAACATTTTCCAGTGAAGACACAGACCAAACATTTTGTGGCAAACAGATTTACTACCTCCTTTTATGTAAGAAATTATCTATTTTAACCAAAGAAGTATAATATATTATTCAGACATGAGTTGTCTTTAATGAGCTATGCTTAGTTGTACTAGCCTTTCTTTTCATGACCGTCTCATCAGTCTACTTTCCTGAGAAAGAGGTCTTTGAAAATGCACACTCTCTCTTGAAAATGAACTGCTGAGTCACTCCAGCTTCCTTCTCCAGCAGATGCAGTGTTATTAGAGATTCATTGTTAACAAAAGTTATTCATAAGCTCATAGATTTGTTAAAAGTTCTGACTGACCTACAATTTGATTCACTGTGTGAGTCAGATCCTCAATTCTTCTTGTGTCAAGCTCTCAGAGCTTTTCTTTTCATGTTACTCACTTTTGTCTGTCCTTCGTTCCTATTAGCTCTGTTTTCACTCCCATGTTCAAAGTCAGTATCTGTACTGAAAACAGATGTAAGAATTTTATCCTTCAGCTCTAACTTACCCACATCTTTAACCTCTGGCCTGTCATCTTTGTACTTACCTTTACCCTCATGATTTACATGTTCAGTAGTACTAGTCTGACTAAGATGAATATACTTAATAATTTTATTTCTTATGGAAATAGAAAGTCAACAGAGGAGGAGTCAAAGAGGAGTCCCGATGGTCTCAGAGCTTAGCCACAACTCTTAAACCAATACCTCGGCAGGTGGATCCTGCCCTCCAAGGGTTCCTCACCCGCCGGGGGTCCATGCCCCCCGCTCAGCCCCGCTTACCCTCGGGCGAGGGCTTCTGGCTATGACTGGACACGCGCTCTTCACAACCTGCCGGGGGTCCTAGCGTCCCGCTCAGCCCTCTCTCACCCTGGGGCACGGGCTGCGGCTGTGATCCAGCTTCTCTCTTGCCTGGGTTCGCCAATGTCACTGTGTGTCTGCAGCCAGGGAGCAGGCACACGCTTCCCAAGATGGAACTTCTGATAAACCGGGGACTTTTCCTTCCTTCACCTGCTGTTTCCAGGGACCGGCTGCCCCTGGCCCTCTCGTCCAACACTGACGCTTTTAGCTCAGAGTCCTCTCAAGGCTGGCAGGCTTTCTCTATGCGCCCTTTGGGTAGGTCCACCCTGCACCAGTACCTCACCCTTTTCAATGGCTTCACCCCGCGGGTCCTGGTGGAGAGCCTCAAAGGCAAGGACAAAAGGAGTCCCAGAGCCTAAATTTAACTGCTTGGCTCCTCTTAGAGTCTTGCAGACCTCGAAATGTCGCTGATGTTCTTCTGCTCCCATCTTTTTCTCCAGCGAGAAGAAGCAGGGAGGCCCCATGTTGAGCACCAGCTGGCACATTTCCTTGAGGTACCTCTGTACCCCAGGGGTGCTCCAGGTTAAGCAACACAGAACGGGGTGAGACAAACCCCCCTTGTGAGTTCTGCGGGTCCCGGTTATCGAATCTTCGGCACAGGGACAGATGGAACAGCAACACGGGTCTTGGAAGTTGAACAGAGGTGGTTTATTCAACACATGGTGGAATCCAAGACCATTATCTGCCACGTGCAGATGGCTTTTATGCACACAGAGGGTAGGAGGGGTTGGGGTTGGAGTCAGGTGACTTCCCAATGACAGCAGAGCTTGAGAGGGGAATTAGAGGAAATAACATGGGTGGAATTGGGCAAGGGAAGGATTGCAACCCCTGGGTTGGACCAAAAACCAGGGGAAAAGCAGGGGTGTGCTGGGTTAAACCATGAAATGAAAACATGGATACGTATGACTTAAAAAGCCCACTGCAACATTTCCTGATATTTTTTAATTATTATTTTATCTCCAAACTCCAAAAAAAATAAAAAGGAAAGAGAAACTGTCATTCAGTTTCATTTTCATCCATATAGATTTCTTCTCCATTTTCTTTTTTAAAGATAATGCTTTTACTAGAAAAACTGGAAGTTTTTCTTTATGGTAGATAGCTTTCAAACATTTTGCTTTTAAACTCTACATGGAAAAATGTAATTTCTTCATGTGTCTGAATGAGTGGGTACTAAGCATTTCCCTTAAACAGCTAGATTTTAAATTTCAAGGATTTGATTTATTTTTAGAAATCTTTCTTGAGCCTCAAAACTTTGAGGTTTTTGAAGAAGTCCTGACCTATCAAAAAATCTGTATCACAATTGGGTTAATGTTCACCTAACAGACTTAGAAGACAAGAAAAATATCTCGACAAATGCAAGGTCTTCTATTCATTAGGTCTACTTCTTTAGGTTTAAACATGATGACATAAAACTTCCACTAGCCAGCAAATTTTTTACACAGGTGTTCAGGATTAATCTGGTATTATTACTTTTCCTCTTAAGGTGAGCTATTATTTTGGTACTAGCTCAGTAACTAAACCATTACAAATTCAGTATTTCATAGGTCAAGACCTCTGGAGCTGTGCAAAAGTATCTTGCTCTGCATAATGTTAGTCAAGGGCAATATGCTGGTGACCATGTGCTTTTGTTTTCCATTTTGCAGTTTCAGCATGGTGTCATTTGACCCTGCATTGAGCCACCAAGTCTACAACCTAAGATTTCTCTGGACAAATCATAACCAATGGCCCAGGTCTGTCTATATTAGAACTAAGATAGAGTTCCATTAAGTACAAATTATAGCTCAAAGGGGTTACTACACATAAGCACATTTCAGTGCAGTCTTTAAGAAATCATTTTATTTCATTTCTGGATTCCTAAGTACTAATACTTCAAACAGACACAAACAATGTACCAGAAAAAAAAATCTAATTTTTAGACTTATTATCATATTTTTATGTTCAGTAGTATAAGGGCATCAAGGAGAAGGTTTCAAGTTTTCTGAGAAAAGAATTACACTTTCATTTTGCTCTGCAGCATTTTCCACTTGAGTATTACTGACAGTATTATCTTGATTACAAAAAAAAGTACCATGCATACTGCTATATATTGCAAAGGTCCTTCTTCTTCATGCAACATTGTTCTCTTAGACATCTCTGTGTTACATATACGTGCACACAACTGTGGTCAAAGTCTTGCTTTTGAGAGTCCTACTGCCTGAAAGGCATCACAGCACCAGCCAGAGCACAGCATAACTGGGCAGAAGATGAGAGCTACAGAACTCCTGAGCCTCTGTGGTTTGGGATTCTGCACACAAAGGATCTGGTGTCAGAGGACACCGTTTACGCAACAGGAAAAAACATGCACAAATAAAGGGTGAAACCCCAAACCCTCATTCTGGGGATTGTCCACAGCTCATTATACCTCTTTCAAATCTAGTTATTAAGTCAAACTCAAACAGTCTCAGTGCTACACTTGTTGCATGCTTCTACTGCAATTGGTGCATCTCCTTTGGGAAGCTGCTGTCTGCCCTATAGCTTCCTCATCTACAGCAAAAACTTTAATCACCCTGGGTTTAATGTGCTGGGGATTTTGCAGGGGTTGTCAAATGGAAGAGACTAGGGTCTATTCTCTGGACACAGGGGGAAAAATAAATAAAGTGGGTTTTTTTAATCTTTAATCCACCCACTGATTTTTTTCTAAGGACCTAATATTCACATTGGATGTACTGAATGTCTGCTGTTTAATTTCCTACTATCCCCTCTAAAACAGCCATTTTTAATGTCTCTGACTTCAAGTAGAATGATAACAAGTAGGTCAGCTGAATTAAACCAAATTTGCATAAAATATAGCCCAGTTCTCATTTTTATCTTGAACTATAAAGTGATTTGATTGATTAAAAAAAACTTGAAAACTTTAATTTCAGCTCTGTTGGTATGCTACATGATGCAATCACATAAAACAACTGCAACTTTGAGCACAAAAAGGAAAAAAAGCTGTCGTGGTTATTGTGCTCCAAGCATGATTTTTGAAGCCACCATAAAAAGTGAATTAGCATGTATACCAATAAGCTTTTAGAAGATATTCTTCATGATTGTAAGATCCTATTTTAGTTGATTTGTTGGTATTGGTTACTTGAAAGATCTTTGCAATTCAAGATATGCACAGGCAGAGGTATATGAAACTTCAGTATAACCTCGGACACTAAAAATGAGTGTGCAAGAAAAAAAGAGAGGAGTGGTTAATTGCCGGAAACTCAACACAGACTCTCAGAACAAGATTTTTTCAGTAGGTATGATTCTGACAGGACTTTTCCTGGTTTTAAAGTGCTTCAGTATATTATTTGATTTTTGATATGTGGAGCATCTCTCTTACAAAGACAGGATGAAGAGCTGGACCTGTTCAGCCTCAAAAAGAGATGACTGAAAATAGACCTCATCAATGTCTATCAGTATCTGAAGGGAGGCTATCAAGAGAATGGAGCCAGACTCTGCTCGGTGGTGCCGGGCAATGTGACAAGAGGCAGTGGGCAGAGGCTGACGCACAGGGAGTTCCACCTGAACGTGAGGAACGACTTCTTCACTGTGCAGGTGACCGAGCACTGGAACAGATTGTCCAGAAAGGTTGCACAGGAGATACTCAAGAACTGTCTGGAAAAAATCCTATGCTCTGGTATGGTCTTCCTAGTGATTTTGTTTGAAAGGATTTGACAGGAGTTTGAAAGCTGTTGTTTGCTGATATTTCTTAAGCAAAACAACAATTTTAAGAATCTTTGCATTTCTTTGCCTGGCAATTTTAAAAATTGAAAAATAAAAAATGTTACTTCAAACTGAGAAGCTACAAATTGCTTGAGGTAAAAGGAAAGAAAGCTGATTATATATTAAAACAACCCTAACCAGATAAACACAATGGTTAGATGAAACTTTCAGATAAAGTGCAATGAGGAAGGGAAAGAACAGTAACTACTATACAAGACACTTTTTATATCATTGGGGTTTAATTTTTTTTGTTTGACTGACTCTAAACTGATTTCTCTGCTCATATCTTTTTGGTTTTCTGCAAAAAAGTTCATAAAAATATATTCCTTTTCCAGACCTGTAGATGATGTCCACTGCTTAACCATCATAAATTAAACTCAGCCCTCAGCATTGTATATAGTTCTGTTTATGCCTAAATATATTAACACAAGTTATCGTATTATAAAAACTAACAAATAAAATGCATGCAGTACTCAACACCTCACAATATTATTAGAGTTCTGAGGGATAGCAAGGATCACCTTGCCTTTGTGGGACTAATTACAACTTCAGCATTATATTCCCCTGTTTACAAGTAAATACATTACGTTACCTATGTGCTATCAGGAATTTCTTTAGTGAACTACATCTATAATTTGAGAACTGTGAAATAAAAAATATCTCTTACTGTATTATAGAACTCCAAAAAGAAGGCTTTGTGATTTCAAGCAGTTTCCATGTCTTTTTTGTCATCTTTTGTCATCATACATATTTAATCATTGTTTCTGATGAAATTTTTTTTTCCCTTCGTGTGAAAAAATACTGAAAGCAATAGTTCACCAGGGACAGTGCATACAACTTCTCACACCCTGTTAATGCTAATGAAATCAAACCTGTTCACACTATATACGACAAATAGCTACAGTAAGAAAATTAAATATTTTCCATGTCTAGATTTTTTTCTAAAGCAAACCATATTTCTAACTTAAGTATGCTTAATACTGTCCCCAAATAAAATGACAACACCCAGAACCTTGGACCTAAAGGAAGAAGATGTCAAAAAAATGCAGTTTAAAAAGGAATTTTCTTTAAAAATTTGTACAATATATATAAAACTTAACAAAAAGAAGATGTTTCACTCAAGAAAAAGACCAAAACCAAAAAGTCTGCATATGCTCAAGAGTCATGATTTCAAGCTGCTCAAGTCAAACTCTAATGTTTCAAAGTACTGAATACTTGAAAAACTGTAAGAGATGTATACCTTGGGGCATGGATGATTGTAAGTTCCATGATGTAGTTCAAAAGTATATTATAAATTCCATAATTTCTGTAAACTAGTCCAGTATGTTCAAAATTTTCAGAATTTATGTCTCTGAAGTCGGTATCAATACTAATGTCTCTAAAATAAATATTTAGGTCAGTGATGACCTCACAATGTAATTATATAATCTATTATAATACAGCAATTCTAGCTCAAGGAAATAATTCTCTAATACAATAAGATAAGCTAAATTGCATTCATCTCAGTTTTGGATCCTAGGGAGAGGACTCCAGATGTCCATCTGGACCAAATGTCATAAACTTGATGTACATTGGTCAGCTTATGTTAAGCAAAGACAGTAAAGAAGCTCTTTATAGCACTTATTTCAGTAATTGCATGAATCACTAACCACTGGTAAAAACATCACTGGGGGTTTGTTCAAGGATGCACCACACATTTTTTTATGGTAGTAAATCAAATTCAGTACTGTTAACTATTATGAAACATTGTGCTGCTCAAAGTCTTCTGTAGAACTTATATACAAGGGATAAAATCTAATTGCCTTGAAAGCTCAGATAGCTTTTACTTAAGGACTTTTGAAATAATAATTATTGACTCAGTTAACAACACTGGCTTCAGAGAAGCTTTGACCATCTGTACAGACATGCAGTAAAGGAGTTTTTAAGATGCCATAACTGGAGTAAAGAAATCATTTCAGTCAATTGTGTAAATGTTTAGCCGACATAATATGGACTTGAGATATGTCACCTCCCTGGAGACCTAAGGCCCGCATGGTATTGAATTTGTCAAGCCATTTCAGTGTAGAAAACACCAAAAGGTCACTGAAGATTAATATCTTTTAAAGAAAAGCATACTTGTAAAACATATAATATACAGAGGAAACTGGAAACATTAAATCTTAACTATACATAACTTTTAAGCATTTAGCTTAAAAGCATTTAGCATTGATTGAATACCAGAAAAATAACAGAAAATATTTAAAAATTTTAGGGTTGAAAATTGCAAAGGTTATTGCTATGAAATATTTTTCTCAGTTTAGAAAAATAGGAAAAAACCAGTTCTCTTTTTTATTATGCAATTAGTTCAGTGCAAATGCTCTTCTTCTTCCTCATCTTTCCTCTTTTTTATACCCCTTTTATTTAGTCCTTGTTTATAATGGCCTTAGGATCAGAGCTGTACCTGAATAGGTCATTTAGTGCCACAAGCTTTTCAGTCTAAAGAAACTGCCAAGCAGAGCACAGCAGATATCTCACATGAGAACCAAAGGGATTTTACATTTAAAATTCTTAACAAAATAGTACTATTTTTTAAGAGGAAGGGAATGTACTTTGGTTTTTTCCACTTAAAGATCCCCATACCATATTTTATAAAAACATGAACATTCCTCTGAGATCATAAATTAAATTTAACACATTAAATAAAAACCTTGCATTATCCAAAGGAGGAAAAAAATACCTTGTCTTGGTAAAGGGCTGATTTCAGAGGACCACAAGAAAGGCTCTGTCATCTAGCCCAGGTAAGCATGCCTAGCTTTGAAATTGAGTAGTTAGACTTCATAAACTGAATTTCCCAATGTCTTGAAGTGATCCAAGACTTCACTGTCCAGCAGTATTACAAAACCCAGTTACCATAATACAGATGTTGAGAATACATTTATTGTAAGAATGTCACTACAAATATTCAGAATTCCAAGTATTTTGAGGGAAACAGATGTAATAAGACCATTATGATCTACAAAAACCTGAATTAAGTTCCCAGTTATTTCTTCCTGGATGCATGATCCTCTATACAGCCAGGCTCCTGTCAGACATAAATAATGGAGAGTGGCCTCCTCACTCAAACATAGCGCATTGTGTATAGTTCTCTTTTTAACCTTCTCGTTTTGGAAAACCTCAGTACTCCCAGTGTCCAGGTGTTCACTGATCATTTGCTATGACAGCTGCCCATCACAAGAAAGAAAAAAATCAACTTGGAAAACCAAGATGTAATTAAATTCACTGAGTAAGGGATTCAGCTCTCATCTAGGTGTCTTTCCATATAACCTTGAATAGAACAAGCCTAATATTAGATCTTATAACTACTGCTCTGATGAAGAAGCTGCAATTAAAATTCAATTTAAATAATGGGTGAGTGTTACAGTCTTTTTCATATTTAGATTTCAAAGCACTTTTTAAACTGAGAATCATTACTATCAGCATTATAGTGCAAACATGAAGTGAAACCATGTGAGAAGCTTTAATCATTCCCAGCTTGCACATTACACAGGTCTTGTTTACCTAAGAAGCATTTAGACTATTCAGTAAAAAGAGCTATAGGTGAGAGACAGGTAAAAATGCTGAGAAAAAAAAAAAAGTAGGTGAAATATTAAAGATGGCAAAGGATGAGACTGAACTTGATGTAAAAGGAAATTGGAAGCCAACAAAGAAAGTTTAAAAACAGGAAGAGATATGTTCAGTAAAACAGGATAAGAGGTAATCCTAGCAGCACTATATTTGGTAGACTAGAACAGGGGAAGCAAGCTGGGCTTCACAGTACATTAGAGTAAAGATAGCTGTGAATCAAAATGGCTATTCTAAAATGACTTGTGATAATTTAGCTGTGGACATAGATACATTTCTGGGTTCTCAATCCTGCAACGAGACAGATGAGAGGAACCAGTGTCAACCAGCATTTTTAATGATGAAGATTGTGTACATGCTTGAGATCATTGTTGAGAAATTTGGATCAAATACATTACCTGAGCCTCAGCACAAACTTTAGTTAAGACATAACATGAGAAATGTAGGATCAGAAGTTTAGTTTGAATATACTAGGATATTTTAGTCCTCACACTTCTCAAGAATGAAAGATAAAGAAAAGCTCTATATTTCATTATCATCAGAAGGATTTTGTTGATAATATACACTAAGATGCTTCTAATAAAGATCTAACCAAGCTGTCATTATAAATGATGCAATATACAATTTAGAAATTTTATACCTAAAAACAAAAACTGGAGAAATTTAAAACTCCGAACCCTTGAATCAGAATTCCATAACATGTCACAGAATAGGTAACATTTTTTCTACCTATATGTAACTAATCATGTGAGCAATTAACACAGCCCATAAGAAATTTCTCATGTTTATTTTGAATGAGTTATATTATTTTATTTTTATATTAATCAGTCAAACAAAAGAGTATTTAACTGACTCTTATGTAGATCTACAGCAACAAAGCCAGATGCAGAAAATTTCTTCTTTTTCACCAGGACCTCTCCTGTCTATACAATTACTGTACCGGGATATAAGAAGATTGCAAGACAAAAGCAGTAACATACAATGTTGAATACTAACAATTCATTACAATAACTTGGGCAATAACTTAGCGGCATAGCTCTATGTGGTAGACGTGTGCTTTAAAGAGAATTATGGATGTAAGTCAAGGTGCAGATATAGACAAAATGTTTCCTGAAGCTAGAAGAAAAAATACCATGAAGGGTAAAGTTTGTCAATACAGTCCTCTGAAATGGTGCTCAGCAGCCTGGTTAAAATCCTGTCATGGGAAGCTGGTACCACTGGGTCCTCCATGGATTGTGGCTTACTCTGTGCTACGGAAAGCTAATGCAAAGCTTAAAAAGGCTGCAGTGGAGGAGGCCACCCTTTTGCTGCACACAAGCTATAGTAATAGTTATTTCAAGACAATAGTCTAGTACAGATGGCAAAATCTGGACAGGTTATCTAAACAGGGAGGACTTCATTTTTGGTGCTTTTCAGTGAATATGAGAGATCATATCCAAAAAAATAATAAAATTTGGAGGAAAAAAAATTATTTTATTTTCACACATGACCCTTTCTTTTTATTTTTACACATAATTCAAACAGATCTTGCTTTGTTTCATGCAGAGTTTTTCTCTATGAATAATTATAGTAGCTAGCTGTCTCTCAAAACTACCTCATGCAATTACACTACATTTTTTTAAGACTGTCATATCTACCTCTTTATATACAGTACATAAATCATATAAGGCATAGTGTTCGTGGTATCAGAAATTATATAGTGACCAATGTCTGGTAAACTTGGTCAAATAGCAATCTCAGATATTTTTTTAAATTAATTACAGAAAGTGTTACTACCACATATATTTAATGTCATTAACATAATTGACTTCAACAGGTGAGGTAAAATAATTTATTTGGTTTCGATCTTAATTGCATGTTATTTTTTTATAAAATAACTAAACTTGATGCATAGAGACTTTTATCAACCTAGCTGATGGTTATTTTATCTCATGAGAAAGCTTTCATCTCTCATGAGACCTCTAATTGACACTTATACAGACTTGAAGTAAAACATTAGACAAAGGGGATCCTGTTTATTTTTGAGAGACCAGCCTATATTGGAAAAAAATTGAGGAATGGTGACTTTGACAAGGAAGGAGCTGTGAAGGAGTAGTGCAGCTTCCAACCATAACACAGCTTTCATATCAAATTAAAAAGTTGGTATTTTCAGATTCAATAGAAAAAAAAGGAAATACAGAGTTTTCTAATAGAGATTTCATTCATAACTTTTACATTATTTATTTAAAGAAAAATAAATTTCTTTTTCTTTCCATAACAGAAGGAAACTATCATAAACTTGAAGAGAAGTCTTCTTCATTGGATTGAACTCATATTTTGCAGATTATATTATTTCAAAAAAAAATCTGACCAATTTTTTAGTAAGCACTCAAGGCCTAAAGAACATTGTTTTTAAACTGTTTTTTAAACTCTTCTGTCTGTATTTCATCAGGGACAGTAAATGTGAAGAGCTCCAAGGACATCATCTGTGCTTCCACTGTGGTCTCCAGAAGAGTCACAAAGAAATTGCCACTACTCATGTAACTTCTTTCCCCATGGTGCCTGTTCCACAGACAAAGCAAAGGAGGAAATTAGTTGATAGTCTTTCCTTGAGCTATTCCATAGTGAGATTGAGTTGTAACAGACCAAAGAGCTCCAAAATTTCCAGTGGATGCTGAAGGATAGGAATCCTAAAGGTATTTCAGACATTGTCCAAGTCCATTCTGCATATGAGTGAGGCCTCATGCAACCAAAAGCAGTGGAAACACTCCCAAAAGCACATCTTTCATTCAAAATTTTTCAGTGCACCTAGTTTCATGCTTACCTCTTCATTAGAGAAACCATGACTGAACATAAAAAACTACAAGGGCAGGAGGTTCAATGGCTACCAGCCTTGCACCTACTGGATGCGTTAGCTGAAAACACACACCACTTCATGGGAGCAGTTGTGCTTATCAAAGATTACTTCTTGAAGACCATGTCAACCAGTTTAACAACATATTATCAAAATATTTTTTTTATTGTAAGGAGAAACATTGTAAGGCCCAGACTCATAAGGCACTAAATGTTGTTCTCAAGTACTGCTAATGTGTATTTTTTCAGTGTCACAGGTTGAATGGAAGCTTCAGGTAAGGTTTATTAGAGGAGACATGCTGTTGAACCACAAGATTCAGAAGGGACCCCCTTGCTTTCAAAACTCCTTCTCAGAGAGGAGTGTAGGTGGAAATGCAGTAAATCCTAGTCCCAGACTTGGTAAGCAGTTTATATCTAAAGGATTTTATAGATGTAATGGAATCTTTGTGCAACTTTTTCCTGCAGGACTAAGGATTGAAGACCAGTATAGAATAATTATTTATTTTAATTCATTATAATAATGATTAAACTAAAGTACCCTAATCAGAAGAACTTCTGCTCAATATAGATAACTATAACCACTTGTACAGTGCACTACTTTTAAACAAGTTTGAGGCAACAATACTAGAGCTAGAAAAATAATTATTAAGTAGAGATTGTTATTGCTCACTAACACCAATGACCATGAGCAGAACTCTTTTGCTCAGTTTGAGAAGTGACCTTGAGGGGTGTCCCACTCAAGAGAGGAATCTCCCCACATTCCTAGAATGGGTGTGTCAGAAGTTCCTGCCATTAAATGTGAGACTGTGCTTTTATGGTACATAGTGTTGACCGTCACTCAGAGGTTTTTAGACTAGCCTTCCCAATTCAGCAGCTCTAGACAAGCTCTCAGTTCTATCATTTGTTGGTTCCTTTATGAGAAACTTTCTCTGACACATCCTCACCCATGCGAGTTTCTGTTCTTCACATCTTCAGAATTTTTGACTTTGGGATTGATGAATCAGGCTTGTCTCAGAATTCTTTAACACCAAAAGAAGAGTTACCCCTCTTTTATATGCACCACTGACAACTTTTGAAAACTGGGTAAAGTTCAAGTTGTTTTACCTCCCACTTAAGCAGAACATCCTACTACACTCATCCACAGTGAAGACTGACATAAACTTTCACATCATATCCATCTCAGGTATGCATTCAGAAATCTATTCTGTATTCTGAGATCTCCAGCCTATAAGTATTAAGTTACAATTATAAACAGCCATTATCCATAGCTACTGGAAAGGCAAAGGATGTTCTAAAAAAATAGAGAAAATAATTTTACACAAGTGTATTCATGATAAATTAAGGGCTCAGACAACATTCTGATTAAAGTCAAAATACCCTTTATTCCTTTCTTTCTAATTATTGCATTGATATGTTCAATTTATGTCAGGAATTGGTGCAAATAAAGGAACACCTTCTCATCTTGTGCCAAAGTGGGACAGAAGACAAAAGGACGTTTTATAAATAGATATGATGAAATCACAGAAAAAATAGAGACTTTAGTGTGAAAAACAAGGTTCACTTTCTAAAAAAAATTTAGAAGTATAATAATAAAATAAAAAAATAAATAAATTAAAAAAAAAAAAGAAAATAGACAATTAGAAGAGACAAAAGCAAAATAGTTTCTCGGCCGAGGGTGCCTGGCGCAATAGACCTTAATGCATTATTCAAACATTCCTTTAAGTTCAGATGTTCTCTTGGTTTTGCCCCCCCCCCAACTTGTCCTATTTGACCAAATTAACATTTTATTACATCTTATAGATAAAGTTCTTTGTGTTGTCTTGCAGTCGTTCTTGTGTCTTATTCTTCTGATACTAGGAAATCAATAAATTCCTTTCTGTAGCTTTCTCCATTTGGTCCACCACTATCTTCAGTTGGTTAACGCAGGAATGTAGAAATGCAAGGGGACTTCCCCCACCCCCCTTTCTGGTTTGGCCAGAAAAAAGACCTGTCTTATACTTTTAACACTATGTTACAAGCAAAAAGAAAATATGCCTTCATCACATTTCTAAACTCAATAAAAGAAAATACAGTAAAATCTTCCCATATTATACATATAGCATTCATTTTAATATTTGCAAAAAGCCAACTTTATAATGTGCATTTATAACTTTAGTAAATATAAGAAGCAAAAACAAGTTCATAGAAAAAAAGGTTAAAATATGGGAAGACAGAATTTAATCTACAAACAAAGAAACATGAAAGTGATAAACAGAGAATATGAAACTAAAAACACAAATACGACAATTGAAGGAATGAGGTTACAAAGAAAGAATATAGAAAACTTGGACAAAAAGTCATACTAAAATTTCACAGTAAGAGTTAGGTGCAAACACAATATTGCTGTAGAACAAACATAATCCAGATCTGGGTTGGGTTTTTTGCTTCTTTATTCACATGCTCATAACTATTGATTGTATTTTATCTTGCACTAAAATTAAAAGTAAAACAAATGACTGCTGTTCTACACGTCATTTTCATTTTATTTTTTTACCAAAAATCTCCTACTACCAATATCCGAGCAGAGTTGTCAAGGACTTACTCAAGAAAGATGCTTCTGCTCATAAAATAACTCATAAAATGTTCCCCTGATCGTAAAAGTAACCTGCTGTCATTTTGCCTTATCCTTTTTACTGTGATTTTTTAATCAGAGAACAATATTGTTTTAATTCCCAAATCAATATTATAGAGACAATTGCATATCTGCCAATACAGAAGACAGAACAGAGAACTGTAACTTTGTGAGAGAGGATAAATAGGAGTTTTGGATTAAAAAACCTAACAATGAAAACAGGAACACTGGGAGAAGATGGGAAAAAAAAAAAAAAAAAACCAAGAAGAGTAATCAAGAGGTTAAAGCTCTGAAAACAGCCTTTGTTATCTACTTAAATTTTGTGTTTATAACAAGAAAGCTTTACTTGTGATTAATTTGTCTCTCCTTGCCTTCAATAAAGCCCTTCATCAGTGGCATATATCAAGGAATATCTTCTCATAGTTAACTGTTAGTACAGAATTCAAGAATTTTATGCAGCTTGAGGCAGGACAGGCATTGAAGAGAAGGTACATTTCATATTACACAATTAAAAGTTTCTCAGCTAAGATGGGATACCAGTAACTCCTTGTGCTACATGAATGTTTCTGAGACACAGGCATTCTGACAGTGAAATTGGGGAAGCATAACTCTCACAGGACAACCAACATGGCATCCAAATAATGAAAATAATAATCAGCTAACATAGCTTAGAAACAGCTACCAAAATATCCTTAAATAAGTGGAGGTCCCAATTCCTGTTTCCCTGGAAATGCAACAAGTATATATTCCACAAATAAGGAATTTAGAGTAATAGAATTTCAACACTTACCTTATAGACATGTTGTAATTTGTATTAAATAGATTATATTTAAGTGCAACCTCAAAGCCAGATAAGTACCCTATGAAGAATTTTTAGAGATCTTTATTTTCTTAAGATTTTTTTTTTAAGATTTAAATGTTTTTTACACAGATACTCATGAGCTGCCCAGGCAAGCAATATCAGTTCCAATTTCTAAGTCAGAATAGAAAATGCTGTGTAATCAGATACAAATCTGATAATAGGATTTTCAGCTTAGGTCCATTATATTCCAAACAGTAAATGTACAAAAAGTGGTAGGTGATGGATGGAGTTAAGGATTTTTTATCAACAGCCTCTATGTCAGAGTGCTGTGATAAATGAATGAAGTTGTGAATTATTATCTAACCATTAAATCCTATTTTGAATTATTGACAAAGGCAGCCACAGTCAACTTCATGCACTTTTTATTTCCTTTTTTTCACATTTAATTGAAAGTAACTCAGTCCATGGATAGGGAGAAAATAGAGAAGTACATTACTATGGACAGTATAGCTAGAGAGGGTAAGGAAAGTAATAGCAGTTCAGGGAAATAATCTTCTTGAAAACATATAAAATGACAATAAATTACCTTATGTCCAATATATACAGCGTTTCATAAATATATTAGAAAATATATTGGAAGTATTATAAGTAAATGTTATCTGTCCTGAAGAGAAAGAGGGAAATTTAAGGAAAAATTTAAAGAGAAGACTACTAATAACAGCCAGATGTCAAGAGACTATTTCAGAGGCCATCTTCTGTCAAATAAACATCTGTCCACTTTTTAACTTTTTCTGTGAGGTAACAAATCTGGGTTTGGAACTAAACAGCATCTATCTAATAAGATATTCATGGTGAAAATGATAACAGTTTGTGTTATCACTTCTATTTCCCATGCTTATTCATTTATTATTTTGTTGGTGTTCAGTTTTGGTTTTTTGGTTCATTGTGGTTTTGTTTGCTTTTTTTTAACACAAATATCTGCACCAATTTCAATAATCTAAATTATTTATGTAAATCTACATCATGAAAGGTGAAAATTAACCTAAACAAGGATGAGATAAAATAAACCTCAAAACTTTCTGTATGTGTCTATCTGTGAAGTGGGATTGCAGGTTCAGATTACATAGCCAGATTACCTGACTTTTTATAGTTTATTACCTGACACTTATAATGCTAAAATTATGAGGGAAAAATCACAATCTCAAATCCTCCTACCACCATAAACTCTGTAGTCTGTGTACTCAGGACACGTATCTGCAATGTTTACTCCTTCAATATTCCCTAGAATTGCTATCACAACATACTTTTTACTTCTGACACTGCAAAAGGTACTTTGGAGTGGTGGTGTTTGGCAGTTTACCAAGGAATTCCTTATACAAAAGGAACGTAATTATAGTTTGTAACCCAGGTGGGTCATGTCTGAATTGTATTATTGGCTAAATCAGCATCATGTATACTAAAGGACTGAGGTCCACACTGAGGTATTTCAGGATGTTTTATTTGAGACTTTTTTTTTAGCGTGGTCCTGTGCATTAAATGGCCCTTAGTGGCCTGGGTGCCTAAAAATGAGCTTCAACCTGATTAACCAGAAAGGCATTCAAAATTCTAATCACTTACAGTCTGCAATAAGAGGATTGCCTCAGAACTCCAGAATTCTGTGACATTAAGATTTTCTTGCACAAACTGGAGCTCTGCAACTTTTACATCTTGAGCTTGGACCTAGAAGCACACTCAGCAGTTGTTCATGCAATAGGAGGGGCACAACACATGGCAGCCCTTAGGTTTGTGTGCTGAGGCTTGGATTTTGAGTGCACCCTTCTAAAGACTCAGGATCCCACACAGAGCAAGGATTTAGCAGTCCTGGACTGGAGTCTTAAAACTGTGTTCTTCAAGGTATATAAAGTTCCAGATTCATTCATACCTATAGCTGTCCCTTGTCTTGGGGCATTATCTATGAATTTCAGGCAGCCTAGTAAGTCTTTGGGGATTTGATGGCTGATTAGTCACTACACAAGAAGCTCCATCTTTTTTTTTTTTTTCCTTTTTTTCTTTTTTTTTTACTCTTTTTCTTTTTTTTCTTTTTTTTTTTTTTTTTTTTTTTTTTTTGTTAAAAGGTAAACCCAGGTGATTCTTTTTTTCTAATATCCTTTTAATGTCTCAAACTTTTTCATGGTTGAAAAGACTAATTTTCCTTAGGAATCAGAATAAAAGCTTTTTCAAAGTCTAATTTTCCTGCAATACAGAAACTGAATTTCACCCTCTCCACAGCATTTAATTGGTAATTGCAGGCCAAAGGCACAGGTGTCTGTCTCATTCTTCACAGTAGCATTTCTACATGCATTTATCTATACCTCACGCACACACCTACCAAATATTAATGAATACTCAAGAAATTATTGGTGATCTTTATGACATTTTCCACAGACAGTGCAAGGACAGAGTAAGCGTTGCTTGAGAGGAACATGTAGAAACTGGGAAGATGCACTTCTTTTTCTATCAAAATAAAAAGCTACAGAGCATGAGTAAAGGGAAGCAACAACTCACAGGGAAATTAAGTTCATAGAAGAAATAATATAAAAGCTATTATTTTAAGACCAACAAAGCATGTATGAGAATATATTAAGTAGGAATGATGTTTCTCAAACTTATTTCCTGTTGACAAAAAAATTTTGTCAGCAGATCAAGGGTTCCCTAGATGAATTCATTTATTAAAATTATATTTCATACAAATATGTTCTGCCCTGTGTATTGATTACCAACATCACATTTTGAATATCTCATATCTCCACAGAGGTGACTTAATTGGATATATCAGTCATTTGGTACATTCTTCTTTCCTGTCTAGATTATTTTCACTTTTCAGCAGACAAGTTACAGTGAATATGAATAAATTCAGAGAAGAGTTGAAATCAAAGTCAATGTTGAGAATGAATGAGAACAGAAAGTAATATATCTGTACTGAGAAAGAGAGACACATACATTGATAATAATAACGTTCATGCTCACAGTCCCAGATCCCTAATATTTCCTTCCTGTTGGCACAGTCTGCTTCTTTATACTGCCTTGAAACTGTCCTAAAGTACTCATGGACTTTCTACAATCAGCTGCACATTCAGCCTCTCCCCCTAGTACTCAGAAGCCACAAACCACTAGTTTGATTCAAAGCAAATCAGTCTCTCAAATGCACTTATTCAGGCAGGATGGCTAGTGAGAAATTTAACACTGTGTACCATTGGTCAGACTGCATATAGGACCATGAGGAGTGTATTAGGAATGTAACCAGAGAGAAAACAGCAATTTGTTATTTCCAACTATTTAATGACTGAAGTAAATGTTGTGTTGAAAAGGATTATCCAACGAATGTAATAAACTTCCAGTTGAGAAGAAATCTGCATTCCAGGCTTAATTGTGTATTTAACTCACACTAAAGCAAAAGCGGAGCTGCTCCACAGTCTTACATGCCTTCTTAATGACAGACAACTCATCATTGCACTTGAAGAGCAGTAATCCCTCTGCTCCCCTAGCAGGTGTCTGCCTTCTAACAAAGCTCCTCTCATGGTGTAGGAAGAAATAACACTCATTTCTAGCCTTCTTTGTAAGTACTTTTTTAATCATCAGGGGTAGTGTTACAGCACTTTGGTGGAAGGGAAATCACCAGTTAATTAAGGTTCTGGAGACTCGAGGCATCTACATCCTCCTAAACATTCTTTTGCCTGGCAGTATGTAAAATGTCAGCATCCCAATTAATACTTAGTTTGTAGCTGGAATTTTAAGGTACTGTTACAAGAATGGGGTAAGAGAACTATGCCAAATAATCAAGTTGTGCAGACCTTAAAATTATGCCTGATAGAACTTGTTATTCTCAGCCTTATACATCTGAACTTTGACATTCAAGTGTTATGTGCAAGCTTCCTAAGGGACTTGAATCACAGTTTGAAAGAGCTCAGGCAACATTTTGTATGAAGCATAAATGAATCACCAGTAATGACAACCATAACAAAATAAACCATAAACGTCCAGTTTGGATGGGCAAGGAAATTTTAGGAATAAAAAGAGAATGTATCATCTTTGGAAGAGGGTCAGGTCTCTCAGGAAGTATTTAAGGGGCCTGCTAGAGCATGTAGGAAAAAAATTAGGGAGGCCAAAGCTCAGTTTGAACTTAAAGGATAATAACAGTTTGTACTGTAAAGGATAATAAAAAATGTTTTTACAACTACATTAATGGTAAAAGGAAGGGTAAGACCAACCTTTGTTCTTTGTTGGATGAGAGAGGGAACTTAGTAACTGCAGATGAGGAGAAGGCAGAATAGCTTAAGGCCTTCTTTGCCTCAGTTTTTGGTGGGGAGATGGCTTGCCTTCAAGACAACTGTCCTCTTGGCTTGGTTGAAGGTGTCAAGGAACAGAATGGTCCCCCCTTATCCAAGAGGAGGCAGTCAGAGAACTGCTGAGATGCTTTGATATTCATAAATCTATAGGATCCATCCCAGGGTGATGAGGGAGCTGGCAAATGAGCTTGCAAAGCCGCTCTCCATCATCTACCAACAAACTTGGCTTACTGGTGAGGTTCTGGATGACTGGAAGCTGGACAATGTGGCACCCATTCACAAAAAGGGTGGGAAGTAGGATCTTAGTAATTATAGACCAGACAGCCTGACTTCAGTACCTGGCAAGATAATGGAACAGTTTATACTGTCATCACACAGAATTTACAGGATGGCCAGGGTATCAGACCCAGCCAGCATGGGTTTAGGAGGGATAGGTCGTGTTTGACCATCCAGATCTCCTTTTATGACCAGGTGACCCACCTGGTGGATGCAGGAAGGGCTGTGGATGTTTGGATGTTGTCTGTTTGGACTTTGGCAATGCCTTTGACACTGTCTCCCACAGCACACTCCTGGAAAAGCTGGCAGCCCGTGGCTTGGACAGGAGCACTCTGTGCTGGGTTAGGAACTGGCTGCATGGCTGGGCCCAGAGAGTGGTGGTGAACGGTGCTGCATCCAGCTGGCAGCCAGTCACCAGCGGTGCTCCTCAGGGGTCTGTGCTGGGGCCAGCTCTGTTCAATATTTTTACTGATGACATGGATGAGGGTATTGAGTCTTTCATCCGTAAATTTGCAGATGACACTAAGCTGGGAGCGTGTGTTGATCTGTGGGAAGGTAGAAGGGCCCTGCAGAGAGACCTGGAATAGTTGGATAGGTGGGCAGAGTCTAACAAGATGAAGTTTGATAAGTCCAAGCTCCAAGTCTTGCATTTTGGCCCCAGTAACCCCCTGCAATGCTATAGGCTGGGCATGGTGTGGCTGGACGGTGCCCAGGCAGAAAGGGACCTTGGGGTTCTGATGACAGCCAGCTGAACATGAGCCAGCTGTGTGCCCTGGTGGCCAAGAAGGCCAATGGCATCCTGGCCTGTATCAGCAATGGTGTGGCCAGCAGGAGCAGGGAGGTCACTCTTCCCCTGTACTGGGCACTGGTGAGGCCACACCTTGAGTGCTGTGTCCAGCTCTGGTCTCTCAGTTCAGGAAGGATGTAGAGATGCTTGAGCGTGTCCAGAGGAGGCAACGAGGCTGGTGAGGGGCTTGGAGCACAAGCCCCATGAGGAATGACTGAGGGAGTTGGGGTTGTTTAGCCTGGAAAAAAGGAGACTCAGAGGTGACCTTATCACTCTCTACAACTCCCTGAAAGGTGGCTGTAGTCAGCTGGGGGTTGGTCTCTTTCTCCAGGCAGCAACTGACAGAACAAGAGGACACAGTCTCAAGCTGCATCAAGTGAAATATAGGTTGGCTACTAGAAAAAAGTTTTTCACAGAAAGAGTGATAAAGTACTGGAATGATCTGCCTGGGAAGGTGGTGGAGTCACCATCCCTGGATGTGTTTAAAAAAAGACTGAATGTGGCACTTGGTGCCACGATCTAGTGAGGTGTTAGGGCATGGGTTGGACTTGATGATCTTGAAGGTCACTTCCAACCTAGACATTCTGTGTTTCTGTGATTCTGTGATAATTATATTAATACTCCTACTAAGAAGGTCAGTGGTGATTATCAATGACCTTGGTGAACCCAAAGGGCAGATTGAATCAAATCTTAACAGGTGAATGTCATCATCAAGGTGGTCACACAGGTCAGTTCTTGGCTTTGCTGGTGGAAGTGAAAGATAGTTTCACCCACAGTCCTTAGATTTTATTAAGATTGGAACTGCATTTATTTCCTTAGAACACCTTCACGCCAAGTGAGTAACTTCTTTTTTAGGTCTTCCAGCCATAAAATCCTTGTTGATTCATTGATGTTTTCCTGATTTACAAAGCACCGCAGAGGTTTGATCCCCTCAAAATCAATATTTCATTCACACCTCAGAGAGCAAAAGTCTGTTGGTCTTCCAGGAAGATAGAAGGGCTGCCATGAAAGGCCTTAAAATACCTCAGTCTGACTCTGTCTGAGGTATTTACATGGACTGAGAAAAGCACATATGACTGCAGAGAAATATCTACACCTGTGATTAAAATCTTGTTCTAAATGAAAACAACCAGATTCTGCACAATTTTTACAGTGTGATCTGCTACAGGATAAACATTAAGAAGAAGACAGACTTTGTATTAGGGTGTTTATTTTTTAATAAGTTGAGAGAAGGGGAAATGTTTATGCTCCCTTTTAGTATCTGACAGCTGAGCATACCCAACCTCTGCAAAATGAAAATGAGGACACATTGATCAAGTTCTTTGCTTGAAAACCTGATTTTCAAGCCCTGTGGTCTAAGTAGAGCCTTAGTGGATTCATTCCAGCATTGTTACTATTGACAGTGAAGTGGATTAAGTTTTTCTGGCAATAGTCAAGAATATTTTGCTTTTCCCACTAAGCAGCTACCCCTACTTTCACTGCTAAGCTCTCCCAAATCTGCAGGGTGGTTTGGCACTCAGCTCACTTCTGCTAAGGGAGTTAAGAACACAGGTCCAATCCTCCACTTAAATGCTGCTGGAGGGCTTGCATAGGCTCTGGAGTGATCCTAAGCCCAGGATTGAATTTCATTAAAGGCTGTTGACAACCACCAGGTTCCAATTTGTCGCAGATTGGGAAGAAAATGCTATTCATTCTGAAAATATGTACTAAACCTTCATAGAAGTACAATCAAATACTCATACACACAATATAGTTATCTTTTATTGCATTCTTTTTTGAGATATATTGATTTAAGATATTATGCTAAATTTATATATATGTATATCATAATGTAAAAAACCACATGGGTTTGTTAGCCTATATAAAATTATGATTATAGCCTCTTCATTTCAAATCTGCAAAATATTTTTAGGTCTCAATTTTTGGAAATCTTAGCTAAAGACTGTAGGATTTGAACTGCTTGGATACACATTAGAGAACAAGTCCCTGCAGCTGGAGTTTGAGATTTATTGTTAGGGGATGTTGGAAAATTATATGTACTAAACTCTTATCAAGGGATAAATACAAGTTCAAAGATGCTAGTCTGTCTGCTATAGCACATAAATTTTCCTGTGCACGCTAAGCAGAAAGACAGAACCCAGAATCACAGGTTAACAGCGTGTCAACAATGCAGCCTCTGGACTGCTCTACATATACAAGATGTAAGATATACCACTACAAAAATGAACACAGTATTAAAAATAATAGAGACAGAGATAGGCTTTAAACAAATTCTTTACCAGAAAACCCATACAGACCAAACAAGAATCCTCTTTCCAAAGAAATGAAGAGGGTTTCTATGAATGCTGTTTGAATATATCACAGACAAATAGAAAGAAATTAAAATCCTCACAAGAAAAAAAAAAATTAGGATCAGTATGCAATGCTTATCACACTGAACACATAGGAAGAAGAATTTTTCATCAAAATGCCTGATTTAAAAAATGTAACTATAATCACACTTTTTAGTATTCTGAGCCATATTGTGTGCAATCACATACACTGAAGGCAGAGTAACTAAAATCTTACAGACTGGCTACCTGAGGACACTATGCTGTGAGGGTCATCCTCTAAGCATCAATGATCAGCATTAGGTAAGGGAGATAGAAGCCTGAAGCTCAGCAGTTATGCACCCATGAGAGCCAGTCCAAGAGCTTTAGCAGAGGTATAGTATTGTTCTGGAATCACAATTTCAATTTTTTGTTCCCTTAACAGATTAATATTGTGTCTTCAATTGAGTACCTGGAATATCATACTTAAGTATTTCAAAATTTCAGTATAATTTTGTTGGGTTCACTAGTTCTTTCTCTCTTACTCTCTTACCCCAGCTGTCTCCTTCCTTCTTCCTCTTCTTCCCTGTCACTTCTTTCTCATACTGCAGTTAAAAGGAGCAGAAAAAAAAAAAGTTCAGTTTTCAATTTGGCTTATTACATCTTCGTCAACCTTTAAGTGAGCTCATTGAGGCTCACATCATTATGAACCCAATTTCTGCCACAGTGCTTAATACACATACCTACATTATCTCTCCAACATCTTGTTTAAAATTGCATCCTGCTAAAGGGTTCCTTTTAGACTACAGATATTCTCTTCATTATGCCCTTTCCCATATTTCACTGATGCCTGTTCTCATGAGTGACTGTTTAAAGGAATTTTGATTAACAATTCCTGATTCACCACTGCGCACATCTAATCATATTTGAAGAATGTTATAATTCATGGAAAAATTAAGCATGTAATAAAGGTAAAATGTCAAAAATGACAATATACAGCTTTTGTCTAGAGTTATTATTCCATAGTTAGACAGGTGATCTCTGGGGGAAAACAGTGCTTATTCGCATTCTAATAGAAGAAGAATCTTTTTTTGAAACCTGCCAGTATTTTATTGTAAAGACATGCCTGCATAGACTCTTCAGCATTTCTCAGACACCTTTAAATTACTATATTATTTAATTTTCTCAACTGAAACTCCAGTAGGATAGCAACATATAGCGTGGGGTTAACACACTGGGATGTTCAGCAAAGATAAAAGCAGTGTGGCAATATGGTTCCATTGCACCACTCGCTTTAGCAGGCAAGATAGACTCTCTTTCTTTGTCCTAGGATACAATGTAAAATTGTGCCCAAGGTTTGTATTCTATCCCCATGAGCCCTTGGAGCCAAGGTGGGGCAGTGTTTTCCTTATCTTCTGTTAACGAGCCTAACAATGCCTTGCCACATGACTCATAGATAACTCCCTCCAGGAGCTATCTCTGTTTAATGGGCCATCAAGGACCCACTGCATGACTCATAGAATGAGATCAGCCCATTGGGAGATGCTCTGCCCAGGGGGAGGAGCCAAGCATTCCCACCTGGATAAATCCAGGGTTTGGGACAGCACAGGCAGCTTTTTATCCACTGGACTCCCAGAGGAGACAAGAGCTACCAGACCTTTCTACAGGATCACTGCTTCGACAAGACCATCTCATCTAGACTGCCGCTACCACCCTAACTAACAGGGTGTCAGGTTATATTCTGACTCTGTCAGTGCTTTTTTGTACTATTACTTTTATTTTACTTTCTTTTATTTCTTTTCCTCTTATTAAATTGTGTTTCTGACTTGGAGTCTTTCACTGGTTTTGCTTTCAAACCAGCACATTCTTCTAAATGGTCAGACCCCAGTGAGCTGTGATAGGGCTGACTACAGCACATTGCTCCACTTTGGAAAAGGAGGGGAGGAAGAATGAGACAAGAAATGCTGGTTACATCTGCATCTTTTTGACTGGCATATCTGAACTAAACTGAATTGATCCTGCTAAATATTTCACTTTTTGAAAAGGCTGAGTAAAGAATATTCAAATGCAAAAGTGTGCAAACTGTGTAGGCAACATACTATCTATATAGCAACAGTACCAGTGAGTTTAAAATTATATTCATTCCTGTGAGAAAGAAACCAGAATACTGAAATTTAGTATTGCTCCTGGAAATATTGGATCAGTGGGAGTCGAAAAATGCTTACTCCAGCTATTTTTTAGTTCTATTTTTTCTTCTGTGGGAAAAAACCAAAAAAAACACACAAAAATCCCCAAACAAAACAAAATAAACAAACAAACCCATCAAAAACAGACTCACAGTCCCACTCCCCCCACACACAGACAATAGAGAGACCTTTTCTGTTCCTGCAGCTCTTCAGGTGTAATTGCAACATGCTATTACCCTAGTTATTGATCTACTTCCATGTTACATACTGCTCTTCCTCATGCCAATAGGTAAAGCAATCTTACCATAAGAAGTTACATCTCAATAGGATGGGTCCTAGGAATTATTTAGTATCTCATATTTTTTCCCAATGCATATCTTGCAGCATAGCAGAGTGCAATTCCAAGGAAGGTTAGAGACTGATTCAGAGAAAAAGATTTGTTGTCTCTCCCTTGCCCACAGAGCAGCAAGCTGAGTTCTCACCAGGTCTTCATTCACAGGATTTTACTAAAGGGACAACACAGTGATGTGTGCAGGAGCAAAATACTCTGAGGACATTTCACAATTTAATAACCCTCTGGAGTATGATGATCAGAAGTCATTTGTGACCTCCAGCATGATGTTACCAATATATAGTTAAGTTCAGGTGCTGACTGAAACTAACACAATTTTCCCATTAAATTTTTAAATTTAATCATTCACCTTTCACAGGTTTCCCAAAGGTTGTATTATAAAACAAGGCACTACCTGACCCCTGAAAATTCTTAATTCTTATTAATTACAATTTATTCAGGGTACTCTTCTTCTTGAACCAGGATTGTACTCTCTTACACACTGCAAAAAAGAAACTAAAAGACAGTCACTGTCCTTGCATCAACTAAATGTAAGAGATAAATATTAATATAAACTGGCAGGGATATCACAGGAAACAATGAGATATTATTGGTCAGGATATTAGGGGATGATCTCAGTATAACATCTTAAAATGCCATACTTTTAAAAGTATGTTTAGGCCTTATTGGCAAGAGCATTTTTAGGGTTAGTGGTCAATCTGAAAAAGCTCAAGAGTGGAAACTGCAGAAAGCACTAAATACACAGGTTTACAGAACTCAGCAGATAATGACTGACATATTGCTTGGTGCTCAGCAGAAATCAGCTGGGCAATTTAGTGTTCGAACTCTATGACTGGTCACCAAAATCTCATTATATGGCTTATTTTTTAATTAGAGATTTCTAGTCAGAAGACATGATGAACTCACTAGGACTTCTGATTTTTTAAATAAGAAGTATAAGTAGGTAGAATAGCAGATCTTGTGAATGCAATTAGACACTCAAAGTTTCCTTTTAATCAAGAAGGTATTTTGGTGAGATATGTAGACATCAGATATTTCCAGCATGAACAAACAAACAAACAAACAAAAAGTTTAACCTCACTAGAAACCAGTTCTAGTGACTTTGTGTAGCACACAGTATTCTAGTTTCTCCTGCCACATTCATGAAAAGTAATTGCATTTTCATATACATGCAATATTGTTTTCACCATATTTGAGTTCCATTTATTCTGCCTACAAACCATACCTTCTGAGAAATAGTACACTCACAGAGCACTTTATCAAGTAAAAGTACAGGACCTTCTGTAGCTGAACAGGCCTGCCCTCACAGCATTATAAAACTCAGCCAGTGTTATCTCATCCTCACTGATTCAGCTCTTTCATCCATATTATCCTTTACCTAAAATTATCATCACAGAAGAAAAACAGAATTTACACATAGTAGTTTTTCTAAGCAAACACTGCAGATTTGGGGAGAACTGTTCATCATGATCTTCTAGGAACTTTAACTGATGTAAGCACTAATGAAATCAAGAGTCTAAACAACAGCTTTTAAATTGACCTAGGAAGACTTAATGGACAACCTCTTTCCTACAATAAATCACACAGAGACAAAAAGGCTTCACAAATATCAGAGGAAGCATACATACAGCAAGGAGAGAAAGCATTCACTTCTATCAAGAAATAGATTGATTTTTTTCATGGGACTTTATATACCTAATATGCACTCAGAGACATTAAAAATTAGGCATTAATATGTAAAGAACATGTTGAAATAAACGAGGGTATACAAACACTCTTCGATCCAAAGCTTTTTCTTACCTAGAATTAAAGAATGGTTTGGGTTGGAAGGGACCTAAATCATCATCTAGTTCCAACACCCCCTGCCGTGGGCAGGGACACCTTCCAGTAGGCCAGGTTTGTCAGACCCCCGTTCAACCTAACTGATTCAAAAAATTAGCAAACAGGTCTTGGTATGACAGGAACATGACTCATCACTGAACCTATCGAGCTAAAGTCCATCTTTTCCTTGATTTCCTTCCATCTCTCTGTATCTGGACACTTCTTCCCCACACAGAGCTAGTACACCCACACTGGGTGTGCTTCTAGCAGGGTATCCTGTGACAAGAAGAGAGTGCAGTGAGCACTGTGCAGAGGTAATGGGGATACAGACACTAGAGCAATTCAATTCATGCCTAATTAAGTCTGAAGGACTGTGCAGAGAACTAGACTGTGTCAGTTTATAGAAGCTGATTGATACTGTTATTGACTTCTAAGGCTCTGACTCAGCACACAATCAGATTCTGGATTTTTAACTCAAACCGTATACTGAAGAATATGTACTACTGCAGCAGGGCCTTTTTCCTTAAGGCTGCCTATCAGCATAACACTGAAGCTCTCCATAAATCTGTGTTTTGTTGATGTGCATGAAAAAGCTGCTATCATGATTAAGCCATTTTGGTGAATGGAGATAGTAGCTTAATGATAGATCTCCATTACCTGGTTTCATTACGTAGCTGGACTTAGTTTTTAAAGGGTATTTGTTCCCATTTATTTCAGTGTAGAAACACAGTTAAGCTTTAGTGCATCTGAGATTCTACAAGATTTGAGCAGATTAATTACAATCTCCTTTTATATTCTCTTATTTTAAGAATAATTACAGGTATAGCAGGCTACTGTCCACACCTCCTTGCATCGGGTGTATTTTGAAAATAGACAATTTGCATTAATATTATATTTTTGAGAAGCCAAATATATTTAGATATTTTCATTATGGGTGTAATATAGCAAATATCAAGGAGGGACATACATCAGAAGTGCAGAGTGCTTGAAATTTTGTTTCTTTCTTATGAATGCACAGTACCAAGGCTCAGGTCTTGTAGCTGAATACATTATTACATATTACACTGCTCACATGCACACTCCTAGTTTATGGCAAATGCAATATAATTCAGCTCAGCCTTCTTTCATTGCAGACTCCTGTATTTATTCTAAGACATGTGCACTCAGTCCTACTAAGGTCACTAGACTAGTTCTTTCACCTCTCATGGTGAATAAGAAACCCTGGCACAGGAATCTTTGCAGTAGCCAAGGAAGAAATCCTGCCTATGAAGGATGTTTATTTTCCTCTATCCCCCCACCCCACTATAACCACATTACAGCAAATGTCATCCATATTCTCCTTTGGGGTCTCAGTAATCCATATTTTATAGGAGTGTACTTAGAATTAGTCCATGTTTGGAATTGCTTACAGAACGCCATACAAATCATGCAAGGTGGTAACATGACTCATCAACAAGAATATAGATGAGTCATGAGAGTTGTCTGCAATACTAGAGGTTAGATTTAAATTTCATTTTGAAAACATCAGATCATTACTAAAATCACTGAGTAGAATTCTTCAAGAAGGATTTTTGTCCCTCTCAATATTAGCCATTAAAAATAAATTATCACAGACAAGACAGCAAGTGAAAGGAAAAAAAAAGACAGTAGAAGGGGATGATTTGAATCACATCATACAGAGAATGAGACCCTTATCTGAAAAAAAAGAAAAAATAATCAGTGGAAACCTCCAGACATCTTATTTGGTACTTAAACAGAAAACCCAAATATTTTCAGATTCTATTGCCACACCAATTTTAAGAGCCTAAACATCAACTTCAGGTTGTTCCTGAAGTTCCTTTGGAGTTCCAAAGGATTTTGAAATGTCATAAAAAATTTTCTCAGACTGAAAAAACAAGACTACAAAAATCCCTGATCAGCACTTGTAAATTCAAATATTTGTTTTGTTTTTAAAACACCAAAGATGCTAAGAGACAGAATAATCTGGCAGCATTTTTCATGCTGCTGCTTTATTTTTAAGCATACTAAGAAGGGCTCAAGAAAAGAAAACATTATCAGCACTTTAAAGATTAAGTGTTAAGTGTCATTCACTAGGGAAACTGGTTTGAATTTCCCCCTTCCCATCCTCCTCCAATTCAAGATTTATTTAACGTGCTCAGACTGAGATTGATCAAGGCAGAAGACAGAACTGGTTGCATGGACAGCTGGTCCCAAATTCCAGTGACTCGCAAGAAAGTCTCACTTACAGTAAAATGAAATTCATTAAACATACTTACATATCCTCTGCCTTTATGACCAATCTTTATCCCACAATATTCATGCTTTTTAATATTAAGCAAAAAGTATGAAAGCAGAACACTAAAAAATCCATTTCTGCAGGTGTTCAGTTACTTTGTATAGCCAGTCACTGAAGAGCTGTCATGGAAACTGATTATGAACAGTAATTTATTATTTATGAACAGTAGTTCATTTCCCATGAGCCTGTCACAGGAGGGCATAGCTCATGGTGGAACATAATAATTCAGCTCATATAGATCTCCTCCATTAGCTTTGGGTACAATCCCCAAGTGAGGGCATAGTCTCATATTGTCTCTTCCATCAAAACTCCATTTCAATTAAAGTTAAGGTCTTGTTTGTGTTGAGTTCTCTGGCCTCTTCCAGAACCTCATTTAACTTTTGATTAGAAGCCCTTTTATTTTGAGCCTAAACCTTAAACTTCGTTAAGCCTTGGGCAAATCTGGTACATAAGATCAGTACTGGGAGGATGAACTGTTGAACTCTGATGTTTCAAGAGAAAGTTATTATATCCCTTTCAAGTCTCTCTTCCTGTTTTAAGGAACAGAGAGGGAAAGAGGTTCTCTCTCTTCACAAGACATCTGTCATCTGTTCTGTTACCATCCTATCTTCCTTCTTCCAGATCCCAAATACAGCAAAATTCCTCTTCTGTGAGAGAAGTATAGGTATGATGTCCCCAAATCCCAGCTACTGTACAGCAGATTCAATACTTCCGTGCTTCTCAGGGTGAAATCCTTTGCAATACACGCTAAAGGATGGGGTTTGAAGAAATATTTTTAAAGAAGACATGAGAAATCAGTAAATTTCAGAGACTAAGGACTACAAAAATGTAGACCTTAGTCTCTGAAAGTTCACAGAGAGATTCAGGATAGTTTCTTGTCTTCTTTCCTCATAATTAAGAGCAATATTCAGAATGTCTAGTTAGAGACAGTTTGATCACTAATATTTTAGGAAAGAGCCACTACAGAAATCACTACTGAGTCCAGTTATGGGGTTGAAGAACAAACATCTAGTGTCAGTATTCTCATTCTTTGTGAAATTATGAACTAAGAACTTACTTTGAATTAATAAATAAATAGCAGGTGTTCAAATGGGTGAAAATACTATGTAGATGAGCAGAAAAGGCTTTTCAGTATAGCATATTTATTAATCCAAGAGTAAGTATGCTTTGATGACTGCATTGGCTTGATCACACTGTAAATTGGCTTGATCACAGCTGTCAATCACCTAGTTAGAATCTGAATTTAAACTCCTTTTTAAATATAGGGCAAAAAATAAAGCATTGTATCATTACTGTGTTGCCAAACTGAGACAAAACCCATTTGTAACAGCTGGATCAGCAGGGTCATTACAAAATCCAAAACTATGGCAAAGTTAAAGTGGAGTAATTAATTTAATTTCTACCTCATGAGTTAATATTGCCATCTTCATTGTCTCATATCTCCATCCATGCTATGTATTCACAGCAGGCTCCATCTGTCACCAAAACAAACAGAAGTGCTAATGTTACTAGAAAGAATGTCCACACCTTAGTCACAATCCATTGCACACCTTATATGTAAGAAAATCCCCAGCACCATCTATTTTTACCCTCTTCCTTAACTTGGAAATGCTTTTTCATTCAATAACTTTTTGACACTTCATATGCTTTTTTCCAGTAAGAGAGAATATACATAGTCACCTGGAGTATTAATTCAGAGGAATACTCTAATGAAAATTCACTGCCAAAGAATTTTGTTTGTGTTTATGATCTTAAATTATGAGGGGGAAAGGGGGTGGAGGAGGGAGAAGCAATTGTTTCTATGGTTTAGTTATTTTTGAGAATAAAAACTCATAGGCCATTTCCACTTTGTAATTGCTGTACACTAGAACAGACCTGTCCCTGGTTTGAAAGTTTTATCCCTTGAAACAGGAATCCAGTCACATAAGATAAATAATTTTGTAGAACTAAAGAAAATTATGTTCTGTTTTTCACTCACCATAAATTTTGCCTTATGAGTTTTCCTCTTGGATTACTAAAACACTAGAAAAATATACCTGAGTTTTTAGAGAGATTAATCACAATTCGGTTAGGTTGTATTTTGAAAATTCTTAGATTTTTTTATAATTTTTAATTAGAATAACCAAAATTAATTTTGGATATTACTATGATTTAATATTTAGAAGGGTCTAAGAAGTCTAAAGTTAGTTAAAGGCACTAATATGTCTTCAAGAGTATCTTAACAGACATGTTTAACTCAATATATTTTTCTAAACCCATGTCTAAACATAATAAACTGGAAGTTAATTTAAATATCATTCCAGATTCTCAAGCTCTTAGCCAAATATTAAGTTTGAGGTAATACTTTACATGTCCCTATTACAATTTTATATAAACAGATGTTAGCAGGGGTTCTTTTACTGAATAAAATTAGTTACAGATGGTTGGAGAGTTAAAAATGGCTATAAAATATTAAAATGCTAATTGAAAAAACACATAGCAACAAGTATCAAGATCTTCAAAACTGACCAAAGAGACTAAAGGCCATATTTTCTGATACTAACTTCTCCAGTTTCACAAGCAAAATATGCATCATTAGCCTCTTCATCCTACCATCAAGTAAACCTAGCTCAAAAATGAGGAGAAAATGCTTATCATTTTTTTTGTTGAAAAAGATATATTTATGATCATTTTCTAGAAGACTCTTTACAGTATGTTAAAAAAATGAGGTGAACACACCATTCAGACAGCATTCTTTCTTACAAGGTTCAGATAAATCTTTGTACCAAGGAAGTAACACATATTTCTTCTATTCAAGGAAGTTACTTACCTCAACAAAAAAATGGTACTGCTGACACTTTAGTATTATTGCTACTAAGAAACATCCTACTAAGATGAGACCAGATTAACAATTCATTTCAAGTTTATTTGTTGGAAAAGTCTGCCCAAAGAAGAAAAGTTCAAAGTGTTGTTTAAAAAAAAAACCTTTTCAGATATCATAGGGTGGCTTGGGCACTGGAACAGGCTCCTCAGGAAAGTGGTCATAGCACCAAGTCTGACAGATTTCAGGAAGCATTTTGACAATGCTCTTAGACACATAGTGTGACTCTTGGTGTGTTCTGCACAGGGCCAGGAGCTGGTCTCTATGATCCTTGTGGGCCCCTTCCAACTCATCATATCCTATGATTCTATTGTACACTTCCTTGCCAAGACTTGTATCTCTGTTTGTTCCTACTGGTGCTTTTAACTCTTGAGTCTGAGGACATCAATTTTATGGCTGGCAAACTATTTCTATGTAAAAGTACTTATCTGGAAAAGAATAAACTTAGATTATGCTTCTAGTAGACTCCTACTCAAATAATACTTTCTTTTTTCTTTATATTTTTCCCGGAAATATGCATTAGCTCTGTGGCACAAGTTTCACCTCTCCGAAGAGGTATTTCAAACACCTTTTTCAATTGCTACCACCATAATGCTCTTGGTGATTGAGCTCCAGTGAAAGTTAAAGTTACAGCTTCTAAACAATATTACTGACCCTTAAAATTAAATAGACAAAAAGGTTGTGTTTCAAAACACCATGCTCCATCAAGCAAATTTACCTGTGTTTTGAAAGTTCTGGTTAGAGTTAATATGCTCTGGGAAGAGCTTGTACCATAGCTGCAGTAGCATGAGGTCCTCCACAGGCTGTAGGGGAAGATCTGCTTCAGCACCTGGAGCACCCCCTCCTTTTTCTCTGACCTTAGTGCCTGCAGGGCTTTTTCTCTCTATAAAAGCTGCTGCACAGTGATTTTTACCCTTTCCTTTCCTAAACATTATCACAGACATGCCACCATTTTGGAACCAACCATAACTGGCTCTGCCCTACCTGGGAGTGGCTCCTAACATCTTCTGAGAGAAGACATAAACCCATAAAACTACCCTACTGCTTTAATTTCACCACATAAACAAAACACACTCAGTTTAATAGTGATTAAATTTGAATTTTTTTAAAAGCAAATGGTGACCTGTTCCCTATAATTCCGAGGATAAACAGGTCTTTTTACAAGGGCATGTAGTGATAGGACAAGAGGGAATGTCTTTAAACTGAAAGAGGGTAGGTTTATATTAGCTATTGGGAAGAAATTTTTTACTGGGAGGATGATGAGACACTAAAACAGGTTACCCAGAAAACTTGTGGATGCTCCATCCCAGGAAGTGTTCAAGGCCAAATTGGATGGGACTCTTAACAACCAGGTCTAGGGAAGGTGTCCCTGTCCACAGCAGGAGGATTGAAACCAGGTAATCCCTAAGGTCCCTTCCAACCCAAACTGTCCTGTGACCCTGTGCTTGAAACAGTGCTTGAAAGTAGAAGCTCGTCACACATGGACTTCTCTTTAACACCTAGACTGAACAACAGAAGTAATCCTAATGCATTGTCTTTCTACATTCAAGATTATATTCACTTCAGTGACTGGCAAAAAGTTCTTTTAATTTCCCATCTCTATACAGTGAGACAGCCTTAATAATGTTTTCTCTACAAAATTACAGAAAATTTAAATTTGTATTAACTTTTCCAAATAGTATTGTACTCTATAGTCTGGGTCATCTTTATCCTCTCAGAGGAGCCTACTGAAGTCGTGTTTCAAGTACTGCACATTTACGCGATGAAAGCACCACAAGCTACCAACCTTTATTTGCTCAATACCAAGCAGATCTAACTAGTATTTTCTTGTGCATAAGGATAGCACAATTATCTCCTTATTATTTATGTAAATATATATCATTCTTGAATTTCCAATGCTTTGTGTTCACTTAAAACTTCTAAAAGACACGTTATATTTTTCTGTGATCTTCCTGAAATTAGTCTTTCCATATTTTAGATTCTGAGTTCATACAGAACTAGATTTTTTTGCATTTGATTATTTTATTATAGCTTCATGGAATCATATTTTAGAAAACCTTCCATACTTGTAAGTCCTTGCAGCCGTGAAAACCACCTTTACAGCATACTAGCAAAAAAAGTCCAGAAACTACACTCTCTGCCCCCAAACAGCTTATAACTTCAGATACTGTCAACATCAACAAAAAGGATTCAAGAGCACTGCAGAAGAAAAGAGAGGATAGCAAGCTTCTAACAAGGGAAATAAATGATGTAGGGTGGATTTTAACAAGAACAGGGTCTTAATTAGGGAGGGATTTGGAGAGAGAGAGAAAAAAGATTCTTGTAATACGATAATTAGCAGCAGTAGTTTACATCAGCACAAATTAGGACAGGCAGTTGGCAATTAGAAAATACTGCTTTCTTGGTGGTGTCAGTCAAGTGGCACACAGCAGCAAACATTTCTAAAGCCAAAAAAGTGCCAGATGTAAGCTGGAAACACAATCTTCTCCCTTTTTGTCACCATAATTTTGAAACCCTATAGTATTCCTTTTCATTTAGTACTTTGAAAATTAACTGGAATCTTTGAAAACAAAATACTAGATGCTCCCTAAAAAGGAGACAAAAGTATGAATAGGCAGAGAGGAGGACAAAAGTAAGCTGTCAGAGTTTCATTTTGGACATCCATCATATGTGTTCAGATAAGAACAATTTTATGCTCAGGAAGGGGTTAAGTCAGGAACAACACAGTTGAAAACAGATTAGTTAGATTATGCATAAAAGGCTTACTATCTTTGATCTTAGAAGAATTTAGGCAGCTCCTGCATTTTTGTCTTATTGAGACATATACCTACATATTAGCCAAAGAAATTAAAATATAATTTACAACCAGCTAAGCATACCCTGCCTTTCCTCTGGTTACTTTCTGAAATGGCTTTAGAGACTTGGAAGCTACAGCAAAGCATCCTTTTGTCCAACCTGTCAGAGACAGCAGAAATATTCACTATGGGCTGTACTGTTTACTCTCTATTCCTGGCACTTGGTAAATACAAGATTTTTTATTTTTACAACCTGTGTCTGTGGCTCTCTATAATTTCTCTGACATAGTGACTACCTTGCATCACAGTGAATCTATTGTGGATGAGTGGTCTGGGTGCTCTGAGATGCATGCTGACTGACATACAGCACTTTGGCAGAACTTTCTAGAAGCCAGTGCACCAGAGCATCTTGTGGTGCATCCTACACCAGCCCTACAAGGATACTGGTAACACCTGCTGTTACTGGCATAGTGTTTAATTGCAAGTGAAGCATTTACAATTTCTTGCTCTTGATGAAAACCATGCATTATTTCTAAGCTGGTGAAGGAAATCTCCAAATATTAAACCAACTCTAATTGCTTCACCCCTCTGTTACCTGATTGCATTTCTCTAATATATCTCTTTCAACACAGTACCCTTTTCCCCTTTTCTCACACTGCTGAGATCTCCCCACAGAAATTCTGAAGTGACCTTTCTCACTACCACTTGTTCATCCCTCCCACCTGCAGCAAAGCGCACCCATAGACCAGGAGCCTTGTCTGAGCAGGAAGAACATGAGCAGGGTCCATGTAGAACTGTGTTGCTGAGCCAAGTCTGCCAGTGAGGACCTTCACCTGCTTGGTACCAGTTACAGCTCTCAGGCCTAAGGAATAACTGGGATAAATACTGTCAATCATTAATGTCATACTGTTAGTCAGGCATCTGCACAGTGTGTGCATTACTGATTGGCACTACATATTTGAGGGGTTTTCAAATGCTATGACATTACAGCTGTTGGGGATGAATGAGGACAAAAATGGCATAGAAATCATTCCTACATTTACAGTAATAGGCTAACATGGAAAAGAAACAATTAGTGACACAGTTTGTGTTTCTAAGTGGGTAAATGGGATGGTTCAAGGGCAAAGGGACAACCAAGGACTTAAACATCAGGGAATTTCTTGAACATTGTGTTAATTGATTCCATCAGTGATTTTGTGTGCTCAGTTGTCTGGTTTTGTTGTATAGTGATCCTGAGGTAGAAAACATACTCAAAAAATGGGCAACTAAAACTCCTGCTCCCAGAAGAATTCAGTTTAGAAGGAATTCCATGTTAGTGAAAGCCAGTATCACACACTGAAGGGAAGCAAAGTACTCTTACAGCAATACATCCTGTTCTGGGTAGCAGCAGTTGGTCCTCCTGAAAGTAAGTCATCAAGTTCCTAATGACTTCTAAAATTTAGGCCACTGCCTTTAATTTACTCTTCTGGGAGCAAAGATTATGGGAGCAGCAGAAAAAATAACAAAAGAAATTTGTTTCATCTGAAAATGGCACAAGGATTTTATCTTAATACCATTTTCGTTTTCAGTTTTTATTCACAAGGGGATCTGCTGTAGTGTTTAGCATATTTGATATCAAAGGCACTGCTGATTCCAGGAGCTGAGTCAAATGACATAGTGAACTGCCACCACAGCACTTTGCTGGAATGAAGAAAGCTTCTGAGACTCAAATATCTGATGGGCTTTACTTATGACAACAGTAAGACTTTACTGTGCATTAATGTTTCAAATACTCTTGTACTAAGCTTTTGAAAGTTAACAACACACAGAAAATCGTTTATTCTAGCCTAGCAAGATAATCTTTAAGACGCACAAATCCTCACACGCTCTCTTCCATTCTTGTCTCCTTTCTTTCTCTTGGACTATACCAGTACACAAGCTTACACAAGAGGGGGGGGAAAGGGGGGCTAAAATATGTTTAGAGCTATTTTCTCTAGCAGGTAGGAAGAAGCAGCACTCACCTGCAAAGCCTGCATTGGCACACAAAAATAGTTTAAAACAAATGTGATGTTACATGTCTGTTAAAATTTCCTTCCAATGTAATAACTGGTTTTGACTATAATAACCAAAAGTTAGATTCTTTCTTAAAATTATAGTCAACTGAGTATTAGAATAGAGAAACTTTTTCTTACTGTGGAAACAGAGGTGTCTGGGAACTTCAAAGGAGAATAATTTTATACAAATATTGTGTCCATCAAGCCCAAAATTTCATTTCAGAAATGTCTCCTTCCCAAGTAATTTTCATTGCAGGAAGGCAAGGTTTCAATTTGCAACATTGTTTCTATTTACTGTCAGTGGGCTACAAAGCCGAGTAATTTGGAAGTGGTGGCTCTCTGACCCTGTCATAAAGAAAGCAGTAATACAGAAAGAGCCTCAAAACTTTAGCTCTGTGAATACACACTCTGTCAAATATGTTCCAAGCCAGAAAACTCTAATACCTCCTATATGAATTTTTCAAAAAATTAAAAAATTTCAAAATATGCAGAATGCATCATGGGTTCTTCAGACCACCAGACTTTCCTGGGAAAACAGCATGGCATTGGCCTTGATACTGAATTATGCCTCCAGTTTCCCAGAAGAGAAAACTTCAAAGATTTGGAAGAAATTGAAAATTTTTCTTATTTGCTCAAATTAGACACAAAACCAAAAGAACAAAGAAAATCCCATTGAAAACTAAATATTACTCACTGGCCAAGTGTGTAGGGAAAGAGACATACAGTGTAGTAGGGCAGTAGTGGACGTGGGGACAATGACATGACAGAGCTGTGCAGATGCCTTCATTCCCCTGGGCCATCTCTAATGACACTAAGACTCTTTATCTAGGCAACATATCTATATGCTGAAATAACTCCAAATTAAAATATATGCATGTTAATCGCTACAAATTTAATGTCTAAATGCCCATTTTAATGGATACAACAAGTGGAACACTTCAGCTCACCATAAAGTTCTTATGATTTTCTGACCTAATTATCTGTATTGACTCCACTGGTTGGTTTGGCTGGGTATTTGTTTGCCATAGCAGAATTCTGGACCTCACTGACCTGTATACTAATAACTTTAAGTGTCGTAATCTCTAATTTTAATCTCACATAGTGATTAATTCGTTGTCCCTTCAGCAAAGCAATTCTAATTCTTCCCATTGAAAGCACCTTTTCATATATATGCTGATCTCTCCTATTACTTTAAAGGTTAGGGACCCACAGGATCCATACCAAAGGTTGACCAGAACCTGATTTATTTCTCAATCCAATTAAGAACATGTGGATTGGACATTCTTCATTTATTAAGATGGAAAAAGTTACAGGAAATGAAAATAATCAGGGCAGTTAGAAGCAGTTTGCATAAAGCAGAAATAAGCAGATTAAAGTTGAGGCGACATCTCAGAAACCACAGGGCAGCTTGCAGAATTAACTCAGGGAGTCTGCACATTTCAAGGTGAGCTTGTACATAACAATTTGGTATTCACAGAAAGGTATGTCTACATGGTGGTGACAAAGATTCATGTTGAAGGGCACACTAGTCCTCTGTTACAGCTGGAGTATGTTTCATATTAAAGATCAGCACTTTCAACTGTTCCATTTACTTCGTTACACAAACCCCATTCTAAGAAAGCAGAAAAGTACTATTTTTAGCACTTTTCATGTATAGATTATACCTGTTAGTCTATTAAAAAGAAAAGGGACACAAAAACCTAATAAATAAAGTCTCTCTTGCAACACAGAGGGAAGTACTGTGAGAACTCAGTTCACAATGAAGGCCTGTACCTTGAGCAGGCCAACAAACATCAAGTAGAGTGTCAAGCACTGTTCAAAGTGAGCAAAAAAATTAGAATTGGAGCTACAGGAGTGGGAAAGAGCAGAAAGAGACAGAGGGAAAGACAGAAATGGAAATCACATATTTGAAAGCACTTTATCTGCTTCTGTATCAGATTCTAATGCACCTGCTCAGGTATTCTGAGTTCCTGAAAACACTGAAATAAATCCTCTCACAAGAAGCACCTAAGAATAATAAATCCACATTTTAATGGGACATATGAGTGACTCTGCTAATGAAAACTAGTGCTAAATTGAAAAAATAAAATTTATTTTCTGATATGCACCACTTGCAATCAAAAATCCATCTTTGGAAGTCTGAATGCAAATCCCTAAAAGAGTGCAAAGTAAACAAGCAAAGCCCTCATGTAACATGTCTATAAATAACTCTTCAAACCAATCTTTGGACAGGATAACATCACACTTGGGCACGTGCTTCACAATTTGATTTTTAAAAAAGTTTCCCACATGAATAATCTATGTCTGGTTGATCTTTTCCTCCTCTACACTCCCTTCAACACCAGGTACTTCTTGTGGTAGCTTGACCCTGGCTGGATGCTCGGTACCCACCAAAGCTACTCTATAATTCCCCTCCTCACCAGGAGAGTAAAAGCCAAATTTTCCTGTCCTGAGACCAACAGGGACTGTTCACAAGCCTGACTGCTCTCAGCAACAGCAAAGAAGCTGCATGAAAATATCTAAATTCAAGATCAGTATTTTTACACAGATTGATTTTAACAGGGCTCAGACAAATGAAAGGAATCAATTGCAGTTTCAAAAACTAGATCTGTGCTGAAAAAACAGTAGAGAAAAAGAGCATGATGGGAAGGTGGAATTGTTTGAGACCTGTTGGTGAGGGAGGGTGGACCCTAGCATGTTTCTTTAGCCATTTCCAATTTAGCAGCACTATTAGGATCTAGGTCAGAATGACATTTTCAATATTATTGCAGCTTGCTCTCTGTCACGGTTTGACCCCAGGTAACAGCTAAGCTTGCACTCAGCTGTTAATGCACTTCCTGCCCCCAGCAAGACCAGGAGAGAATAGGAAGGACAAGAGCAAGAAAACGTATTACTTGAGACAAAGATAGTTTAGTAAATGAAGAAAGGAGGGGAGAAAACAAGTGATGCAAAGGCAGTGCTTCACAACCCACAAGCAGATCAATGTCTAGGCAGTTTCTGAGCAACAATTATAAGATAAATCCCACAAATTTTCTTCCAACCCATTTTACTGCTGAGCATGAAATCTTATGGTAAGGAGTATCTATTCAGTAGTTGGAACCATCTGTGCCGGCTGTGTCTCCTCACAATTTCTTGCCCATCTGCAGATTCTTACTGGGGTGGGAGGGAACAAAGAAGATAAAAGAAAAAGCCCCCAATGCTCTGCAGGTACTGTTTGGCAGCAGCCAAAGACCAGGTGGTTTTAATCACAAATCAAAACCAGCACTGTAGGAAGAAATTTGACTCCATCACAGGCAGGCACAGTGCACTATCTGTGGGAATTAGAAATGAAAGACAGAAATGCATGTTCCCCCTCCCCTGTGTGCAGAGGGGATTCCCATACTGGAATAGGAGTGATTTGCTCTTTGCTCTCTCATTTCTTTCACTGTTCACCAGCTACACTCTATTTTTTGGCTACTCTACACCAGAGTGTCATTAACCATCAAACTGGCACCACTTTTCCAAAGTTTCAGCCCAGCAGAGGACAACTAGTCTTTACTTACTCTGATGTTTGATTATTAAAGCACACATAACTTCTGGTCCCACATTCAGTTGCCATTCATCCTGTTCACTTTTTAGCATCTACGATCAGTTGGCAGGCTCCTAGAAACATAAAATAAATTACTTTAAAGTTCTTAACATCATTACCTCATTTGCAAATAAATGTGAAATGGCTAAAAGTCACTCTAAACAATCCTGCTGTAGTGCAAGGGACAGGAAGAAAAATATGTTTCTATATCTTTTTATTAGTATTTTTACTATTCTTACAGTACTTAGATTCTTTCCTTACAATTTGAAATGACTGAACAAACTTTGAAAAGGTAATTACATTCTAGGTTTTAATCTGAACCTGTGTGCAGAAAAAGGTAAACTGTAGTTTTCATCTTCATATAATTCTAAAATGTTTTGAAAACTGAGGTATTACTTTGGTTACCTATTGAAAGTAGTGAATGTGATATTGTGATGGACAATACCATGGGGAAACCTTAAAAATAAGTTCTGCATATGTTTCATTGTCTGGACCCTCTTACTGCATCACATCTTTTGGATTCTATGAACTACACTGGACTTTGAATGAATTTGCAGTCGATGAATCTGCAAATTTACAGCAACTGTGGAGCTGGATCATTACTTTCTGTTGCTGCATACCAGAGTAATTGTTTCTGTAGGAAGAAGTGTTCAGCAGCAGAGATTAATGTGAAATCACCCCACCTCATACTATTTATAGTATTTCTTTACCTCTTGAGATAGAGAATAAGCTACCACACTATGTGACCCTTTGTGGAAAAGCTTTGTGACGGATGCTCCCAAGCATACCACTAAATCTTAAGAAAGCCATTTCAATGAATTGAATTGGGAATATTTTAAAACTGCTGACAAACTCTTTTAATCTGAAATGCTTATTAGCATATCCAAGTCTGTTCAAAAGGCATATCTTGTGAGTTTGAAGGGGAAGCTTTAACAGAACAGTCAGGCTTGTAGTTTCAGTGGCACTTGATGGTTCCTCAAAATGACCTAATTTCTTTTAATTGACTATCAGATTGTGTTTTCAATCCCACTTTAGCACTTTCAAAAATCTGCTCTTAATCCTTACCCTCTATTCCAAACAGAAGTGTAATTGACATTTCTCTAATACACAAGTAATCCCTGCTCTTCATATTCTATTAAATGCTTCTACATTTTCAAAAGCTGATGTTGAGGATGCTTTTGGAAAATAAATGATGCTTCTGTTAAATCACCTAAATAGAAACTTACACTTTGAAAATTAAAGCTGCCGCATCTTTACTCCCTAATCCCTGCAACATTACAGGTGAATTAAAGGACAAGACTTGAAAATGATACAGTATCCTCCTACTATATTCGACTTAGGTTCAGAAACATCTGCAGGTCTGTTTCCTTACATATATCTTAGATGTTAATGGACCAAGCTTCATTTTGAAAACTTAATGAGTCATAAACCTCAGACAGCAGATACTGTTCTCACTGAGAGGCACTGTTTAACTTCCCATAGTCCATACAAAATTTCACCAGAGCAAACGTACCAAAAAGAGCGGAGATGCCCATGAGCAACCTGCAGCCAACAAAATGCCCCCTTTTAACATTTGATTTCACTGATCTTCTATAACTTTTATCCTCATAAATGAAGCTCTGTAAGGCATTTCGATAACAATCTTTATTGTCAGCATCAATGTGACATTTGATTAAACCAGCCCTTCTGGGTTTTATCTTTGAAGTTACTGGATTTTTCGGCATTAAGAACTTAATCACCTTGTTTCTGGTGTGAATCCATTTGTAAATTCAACTATCACTTTCTGTTCTCTGGATTACTTTAACTGAAAGCCTTCCCACAGCTAGTTAATGCTCATACTTTTTCATAAGCCGAATCTGCTTATGACACTGAATCTGAGAGCTAATCTTGTATTGTATTTTTTAAATCTCATTAATTTACTGTGAGTCTAGGTATATTGTAAGATCCAGTATTTGCTAGAGGTATAGTGCAATGCCCACACCATTTATTATACCTGCTAGATTTTATGTCCATTATAAAACAAAATGGGCTTTTTAAAGATAACATCTTAGGGTCCAGTTTTGAATAGCACTGTGAAAAACCTGCTGGATTTTCTGTCCTAAGACTAAAAACACCAAGGGTAGACACAGAAAGCTAGACAATATACGTAATGACCTGCGTCCCTTCATAATAACAAGAATAACAGGCATTCGGCTCAAGAACCTCTAATCTCATCATGGGCCAGATGAATTTGGAAAAACATGGCTTTGAAGCATTTTTTTATCAGATTTTGTTATCTCTGATTCTCAGAAAGACAGCTAACTCTTTACATTTATCCTTCCTCTCTAGGTCCACTGTGTGCAGCAGGCTGCTTAGGAACAGTCTTCTAATTTTTCATATTCTATGTCCAACAGAGAACTTAGGCTAGCTGTTTTTCATCTTTTTTGGCACATATATGTAGTACACTAGTTTTCTCATGAAAGAAATCTGCAAGGGGGAAGTTTCACAGGAGAGAGGATAAAGATGTAAAGGAAACATCCCAGAGCAGTGGGTTGTTCTCTACTGCAAGAGAACTCACAGTGCCATGGACAGACATCACCAAAATACTCTAAAAGCACTGTCATGGTGAGGGAATCAAAAACTAAGCTTTGTCACAGAAAAACTGAACTACCTTCTAAGTGTCCTCCTTGACTTACTTATTCAAAGAAAACTCACAATGGCAAAATAAGTATATAGATAAATAAGGAACAGGAATACAAGATAATAGGAAGGTGGCCAATTAGCAAGTCCATGAGTTACTCAGTTAGCAAATGAATACCCTATCTACTAACAGATATTGGAGGACAGGTAGAAAAGCGCAGGTGCTGAGTAGTCTGAGATACAGCTAATAGAGAACTAGTGTTCAAAAACATACTGCAGGTTGAGAAAATGATGTAGGTAACCTAAAAAATCTGTGCTTCAGATATTAACTGAACTTAATAAACTCTTGCTTTATTAAAAGTCTATTACGTTGGATGAAATCAGTATGTTATGGGAATACAAACACATGGCGGCAATTTTAAATTTTACAAAATTTTTGCTAGTATTTTTTGGCTATCTGTTGGTGTTCAACCAATCTGTCCCGGAAATAAACAAGTCACTATCAGAAAACCAAATGAAGAAAACACAAGCAAAAAAGTAATAAATAGCAGTAAAATTAACTAGAGGGTTTTTTGCAAGATCTGTAATTGTTGGATTTGTATTCTTTTAACATATCATTTTTCACCAGCATTGAAAATGGAAAAAAAGTCATACATTCATCTTCATTAGCAATCAGGAAGAGGTTAAACAGCACAATAATTAAATTAGCAGATGATAATAAATTGGGAAGTGTAGTAAATGACCTTCCTACAGCAAAGGTACAGAAATGCAGTATTAGGTTCTATTAAATACATAGAAGATGAAGAAACTGGATAAAGTTGTTTTTCAAAATAAGAAAAGAAACTGGACCACCAATACTACTTCACTACAGTAAAGTGTGAATTACACAATAGCATATTGCCCAGAAAAGACAGTGTGACTTTGAGCAGCACGTAGAGAACTACCTTAAATTATAGGAAAGAAAAAATATTTCATTCTACAAAGTTAGTAGAATTTAGACTAATGTATTCAATTCTAAGCACAGCCCAATAGACATTGAAAAGCTGAGGGAACCAAAAGCATGAAGGCAATAAGCATATGTGGAGAGAACAATTTAACAGAAAATACTTAGAGCATGAAATATCTATAGATTGATTAAGAGAAAATGCCTAAATAAGTTAAATGAGTTGAGAACTTATTGAGGTCAAACTAAGCAAAATAAGTAGGTTGGGTTGCAAGGGTTTAAAAGAATTTTTGGAAGAAATGGGATCTTTCAAGTTGTGTTTTGTTGGAAACTTATTCTGAAGTTTAGAAAATAAATTGTTGGAGGCCATCTTACCTTTGCCCTGTTAATTGTTTGTTACCTCATATCTAAATCCACCCACACTGAGCAATATCTCCATAGCCTTCAAAAAAAAGGCAAGGAAAGGCAGCCAAGCAGAAAACCCTGAGGGAAGGAAGTGGAAGTAACTTAATAGCAAAAGTACTAGATTTGCAAATATCTAGTAATTCCCATTGAGTTCAAAGGTCTTCAGCTTACTTGCTCTAAAAAGTAATTTAAGTAGCCTGACTCTTTGGCTCCTTGTATGTATCTTGAAAATTATTACCTTTAAAAGCTGCTTTGGTTTGGTTTTTTTAAAATATGAACCTTCACCTCTTTTGTCACTTTTTTGCAGCACTATTTTACATCTTTGTAAAGGTCAGAGTGCAGACACCCATACTACAGACTGACTTGACAAAAAGATGACAAACCCATCATGCTGATCCAAGATTGCTCTTTCAGCAGAAAAAAAGCCCTTTTTCTTCTTTTGTTTTTTAATTATTCATAAGCTAGTCTATTGGCCCAAATCCAGAAATTTCCAATTATTTCAATTTTTCATAATACCTCGCAATTTTAAAATTTACAGAACATACTTTTCTTATGTTGTTTCCATTTATCATAATATGTCAGAAGTGGTACTTTGAATAATAAAACTACTGCAAGTCTACTGCAGTAAGCAAGAGTTTCAGATAAGAAGATACTGTTCAGGAACATTAAAATTATAAAATATGCATTTTATTACATGTTCTTAGAAAATTATTAATATTGTGCAATCATTGAATTTGTAGCTCAATGTAAATTAAGAAGTTTTATGTTTAGAAACTAGCAAAACCACATTTTTCTGAAAACCTTCAAGATAAAGTCGATATATTTACACCAAATACACTGCATGGTTGAGTACCTTAAAATTATCATTGCAGTTTAGGATGCAAACAAAGTTAGCAGCAGTTTGTTATACTACTATAACAACTAAACATTCGCACGCTAAATAAGGAAATATTAAAAGTAAATACATGCAGTAAAAATGCCAAAGTCAAACAAATTTCTAGAAAGTCAAGCACATTTCAATCCTTCCTTTCTCCTCTGGTCCTAGTCATGTTTACAAAAAAGATGTCTAAACTTAGCAGGTTTTATTTCATGAGCCCAGCAGGTGCCTGTAACAACAGGCTCACCATCAGCTGCATAGGCTCAGCCGACTCATTAAACCACACTAATTCAATCACAGTAATGGTCAACTACGTTCAAATGGAGACGAGGGCTCCAAAACAAGCACAATGACTTTCATATCTGTACGAAGAGGCACAAGAGAGCACATTTTGAGAAGGCATAGTATATATTATTTTTGGGGTAACGCAAAGTCTCCATAATTTTGAAAAGATATTTAGTTACTTGATTTAAACTGAAGTGTATGAGGAGGTTTTCCAATGAAGAATCAATTGAAATTCACATTCCTTTTTTAAATTTAATTCTATGTTTCCTCTGCTTTATATTGCTTAACTGCCATACTTGAGAAGCACAGCCTTACCCAGCCCACCCTGCTGGCCTGGCTAAGACACTTTGGCTTCTGTTGCCCTTGATACACAGAGGACTGACATGTTGGAGTGCTCCTCTCTGTTTCTAACTACCAAGCTCTCTTTAGATATGTTCACAATGAGGTTGGCTGGAACAAACTGATCTCCAACTGGTGTCTTTATTTCCTTCCAGTGATTCATCGAAGGTAAGGGAATTACTGCTGACCAGGGCCACATGCTTTTTGGGTAGGAGCCCCATAGTTACACAGGTCCTTTACCAATTCAGAGCCACATTCAACAGCTTATCACATTCCAAGATGGACTTAGCTTGCTACAAAACCCTAATAGACCAGAGTCACTAAAGGATTAATTGACTTTTGTACAACTGACAAGCAATACTCTCATAAAAGTCTTTTCCCACCCAAAAAAGGATGAATTTTTACATCATATCAGACTTAACAATACCAGGGTAAGAATTCCTCCCTTGTCCTAGAACAAGGACCTTTGCTATACAATGAAAGATTTTATATTTGAGAAGAAAAGTTTCTGACCTTCATGCTTGCTAAGAAAACAGCAAACACACAGATGAACTGCCCCATTTTTTCCAGCTCTGAAATCTGAAGATGACAATTTAAAATGTCAACGTTGTTAGCTACTCTAGTGTACAAAGTTCTATAGATTCAAGGGTATTAAAGCCAACAGGCATTAATGGGCTAACATAATCTGACCTGCATAATATATGTCACTGAATTCCACCCATCCTTTCCTGCATCAAATCAGAAACCCCAGGCAAGCTGGTACCTGTATCTTTACAGCTAGTGCTTTTACCTTTAGAAAGTTGAATTTTGATCCAAAAATTTTCCATTATAAACAAGCCATCATATCCCAGAAAAAGTTATCCTTACCACTAAATAAACACAAAGCCCACTTGTGTTTCTATTCATTTTCCTGCCTTTCTCCTTTAATTAGTAGCTTATTCTCTGACAGATTTTAATTACTTCCTCTATAAAGTTTTTTTCACCACACAGTAGGCTACAGGATGTGTGCACCACAGCAGAGCTCAGTGAAAATATTCCCAAGTGAATGGACAGTCAGCAAATCCACATGGTTCAGCTTCTCAGTAGGGCTTTTAAAATGCAGATCAAGAGCCATATGAGTACATCATGAAGGCCAGAAGCATTGTCTTGCCTTACACATATTTCATGAGTCTTTGGATATGTCAAGTCACCCTGCAGCTACAAAATTCCAGTGAAAAAAAGCCATTGTCTCAGTTATTACATCAGTTTCCTCTATTTCTTATGAAGTTGCTGCAATACTTGGAGAATAAAATTAAAGAGAGTTTATATCCCATAATCCTGGCAATAATATTCCTCTTTGTTCTTTTCATGAAAAACTGCAGTAATAACATTATCACAGTCTTTCCCTACTCTGAATTCAAGGTTTCTTTCAAGAGACCAAAGGATCTCCACTCCTGGCTATTATTGCCCTAATCCTTTCACTGAGCAGTTCAAAAACCTACTTGGAGTCAGTTCTCCAGATTTAGCTCTACACCTTTATATAGTTTTCCACAACTGAGCCTCTTTCTAATTAGGGAGTTACAGAGTAGGAGGTTTCAGAGCAGTTAGATATGCCAAAATGCTTAGTTCACTAATGCATTCATTCATTATTCTACTTCCAGGTTTCAGATTAAAATAAATGAAAGTCAAAGTAACCTCCCTTTCTCTCCAGTCTCATTCCAATACACACTGCTATCAGCCTTTCCCACAGCAGCAGCATTGTCCCTGCCACAATAACTTGCTTTTATCCTCTCCTCTTCTTTATTTTCAATAGTCAGTTCTGAAAATTGATGGAGTTTTTGCTTCCATTGTTTTAAAAATATCTGTGGGACTTTCTGTCCAGAAATCTTTCTTTTCCAAAGTATCGTTCCTCCATTGATGCAGGCATGTTCTGTTTGTAGCTGCTGTTTTCTCTCACACCTCTCTCCCCTCTGCTGTGAGTCTCCTTTGACTGACTGCTCCTACATTTCATATACATGCACACTAATCAAAGAAAAGGTCTCCTAATCTAGACTCCCTAGTATGAGAATGATTTGCTGTACTTGCAAACAGTACTCAAGCTATGCATGAACATATTAGCTTTATCTTCTTTTTCCAAAATCTACCTTCTAGAGAAATTTTTCCTACTTTAAGTCACTACTGAGTACAAAAGAGATATATTTCTAGTCCCACTCTTGCTAAAAATTAAGATTACAAAGGCAAAAACAAGCAGGGTTTTGTCTCCGAAGAAGTGTTATGTTAGAATTTACCTACCAAGCTGAGCTAAATGATATTATGCCACCACCAAGAGCCTGTCATTCATAGTTTAACAGTAATGCATCTTGAACAGTCATTTACTATAAAAAGATAGTGCTGTGAATGAAGCTCAGGCCAGTGGAAAGGAAAATTAGATCAGACAACAGCAGTTTTAATAAATCTCATATTCACTATGGTCTAGGGTTTTTTCTTTCAGCAAATCTTTTTTATAATATCCAAGTGACATTGGCCCATGTGACAGGACTTCGATGGAGCCAAAGCTTCAAGATGAATTTCCTACATGTTACAGTAAACACACTTAGGTCTCACAAATCTCAATCTTAAAAGATGCATTTTACTTGAACTCAAATTAGAAAGATCTAACATTTAAAGTAGAAAAACTGATCTGTTAAGTGAGGAAAAAAAAAACCAAACAAAAAACAAAACCAAAAAACAACTGAATATTTTAGTCTTGTGTATTTCCTAGATCAGTTTTGTTCTCAGTCCAGCAACTTACAAAAGCTTTCTACAACTGGTAACATTCCAGGCCAGGCTGGAGAGGGCTCTGAGCAACCTCTTTAAGCTGAAGATGTCCCTGATCATGGTGGAGGTTTGGACTAGGTGACCCACAAAGGTCCCTTCCAACCCAAAATATTCTGTGATTCTAGGATCTTCCTCTGGTCCATGGGGAAAAAAACCTGCTTCAGTCTACCTTGCTTTTCAGTAACCTTCCAGTCTGGCTGCAGATGCTTTCTCTCTGCCAGCTCCCTCTGCACTCCTCCATACCCATCTTCCCAGATAAAGGTTCTCATCTTCTGCCTTGAAAGGACTTTACCTGACAAAGCAAAAAGGCAGCCTTCCTCTCTTCCCCTGAATCACTGCCTTTAAAGGAATGTATCCAACATTACATACAGCACATGGTGAAGTAAGATGTTTAAACACAGGATATCACAAGCCAGGTAAATGTTATCCCCTCACAAAAAATCTGGAGGACACATCTGGTTTTAGTGCTGGAGGACTGTATTTAAAGATTTTATAGCAGTTCTCAGGGCGAGTCAAGATTAACGATCAGGCCTTAGTAACATAAGGGCATAAAAATTGCCAAACTAGGTCAGTCCTGCTTCCAATAGTAGTTTGCTAATAGATGCTTTGGGAAAGATTATATCAGGAAGAGTAGGAATAGTATCCAAGCATAGCCTCACGGCTTCCAGCAATGTGTGTTTAGGGATTTCATGAGCTGGACATTGCATCTGTCCATCCTATTTAATAGCTACCAGGGGAACTGCCTTCCATGAGCTGGTCTAACCTGTCTTTGAATCCATTTTCACTCCTGGCCTCCACAGATTCTTGTGACAACAAATACAATAATTTCATCATGAATTATACGAAAGAAGTGAAGACAGACACCTGTCTTCACCAAGCTCCTTGCTTCTTATATAATGAAGTTACCAGCTCCCATTCACCTTCTCTAGACCATGCATGGGTTTATAATACTCCACAATATAGCTTTTCCAAGCTGGAATGGTCCTACATTTTCCCCTTATTTTGAAGCATTTTTTGTGGTTCTTATTAAAGAATGTTAGGAGCAACTACTTCCTCCAGCAGCTGTAGACCAGGACTCTTTCTGCTTCACCACTGGACCAGGATACCAGCCTGGTATGCCTGTTGACACAGAGTTTCCACTCAGGTTTTCAGGTTCAACAGGTAGTGAAGGTGAGCATATAGCCCAGGTACACCCACACACACACACGATGCATGCACAGGCACTCTCTGGAGTTTCACACACAGACAGATTTTCAGGTCTCCTGAATACTTGCAGAGACCCCCCCCAGCAGCCTGAACCCCTGCCTAAACCCAGGCCCCCATGATTTCTGGCTGCTCCAGCCTGAGGTTTGCTGGCCAATGACACAGTCACACCACACCCATCCCAGTCTGTGGGTGATGCAGACACTGGCTCCCCTAAAGCTGGCATGAGGCACACAGGCTGTCCCACTCCAGCTGCCAGCACCAAGCCCTTCAGTGACCCCATTGGTGACCCACAGTAGCTGGGGTTTTTTGGAACACACACACAATGGAGAGAGGCAGAGATGTCTCACCCTCTGAGGCAGCTGACACTGAAATACCACTTGCTCCAGTAGCTGGCACCCCAGACTGTGGGGCACCCACACCCCCAGTCTGGCTCCAGCTGTCACCATATCTGCTCACAGTGGCTACCCCAGTAACTGGCACCTAGTCTTTGCAGGACACACATTGTAGAGAGTGAGATGACACAGAGAGATGGTTAAGAAAGGATAAATATAATGTTCGATCAATTACTGTGTCTGAGGAGGTGTGTTCTGCTCTTTGCCTCCCTTATTTTCATCTCTCAGCTTTGTGTTGTTTTTATGGCTTGTCATGGGTTGGAGTCACTGGCCTGATGCCAGTGCACCCATGAGAATATAGTTCTTTAAAATGCTGCTGTGAGACAGACTGGGAATAAAACAGAGCAGGCTCCAACTTAGACATAGAAAGAAAACTTTATTAACTTACACTATATAGGGAAGAGGAACAGGAAGAAACAGAATCAGAAGTGAAAAGAACGCCCTAACCCACTCCTCCTCCCCCCCCCACCCAAATTCCTACCAAAACTTCTTGAGACAAAACCTGGAACCCTCAGCTTAAAATATTCAGGGAGAGGAGTCTTCCTTGTGCCCTATAGAAACTCCCACAAGAAACAAAGTCTCTTGTGGCCTGCACTCTTCACAAATGACCCACCCCATACAGAGGGAATGTACATTTGAGAAATCCTCCTTTCCAATGCATGGTGCTCTCACCACCACCCATGGACCAGAAACTGCTTGTAGGGTTCTCTTTTAAGGATGCTTCTGGGACACAAGTCCCCCCCATTTCTCCCTTGGGGCGAAGGGTTCCGAGAACAGAAGCCTCTTCTGAGGGCACCACCACACCCTCTCAATCCTCTGTTCACTCACTCTGGCACTGGCATTTCCACTACACAGTGCCAGCCTTGCATCCCCCTAAACACAGTTTCCATAAGTTACAGGAGCATTAATGCAGTCTCTGTGGCCACCATAAGGAAAGTCCGGCCAAAAGCCACTCCATGATCTCTTCTTCTTATCTTCTGCTGGCATTACAAGTCCCAGGCTGTCTCTCCCGTCACTCACAGAAGCCGCAGCTGACGAATCTTCTGATCCAATGCTCCGGGGAGGGGAGTAACGGGGGCTCGGCACCGAAGACCCAAAGACGTCCCAGGTGTTGAATCTTCCACCCCTCCATTCCCAGTGGGCCTGGTGGGTTAGACTGTTCTCCTTTCCCCCCCCCCACCCCGGTCTGGAGGAGGGGGGCCCAGCCAAGGCAGAGCTCACAGGCAGCTGTGCTGGCCCAGATCCAACAGCAGCGAGGCCCACAGACAGCAGTGCCAGCAAGCCGGCATAGCTGCTGTCCAGGCTCACCCCCCAGGCACAGCCTGCATGGCAGGCCTCGGCCTTGGCCAGGGGAGGCCTTCCCCCCCCTCCACTGCCAGGAGGAGGAGGGAGACCTGTGTGCTCTCTCTCTGGAGGCAGAAGACGAAAGAGAGCTTCTCCACCCCCTACACAGCCTAAAGTGTGTGTTCACAGAGATGAAATGACCTTTCACTGGTTCACAGGGTTCCAACCTCTGAACCAGCACTCTCTCTCACTTCCTAGGATGGGTCAAACCACAACATGGCTTCTCCCTTTTCTTATTATCCCCTTTTGTATTGAAAAAGTCCCTGACCAGACACCCTCAAGGAAGTATCCTCTCTCTCTCATAAAAGAAAAGAAGATTTAATCATTTATATATTAGTATTAAGTTTTAAATGGCATTGTTTGGGAGACCCATATATGACTGCCTAAATTAGGCAATATGATTGCATTTCCAGTGACACCATTTCTACCAATTCGTGTTTGTTCTAATGTGATGCTTGTGGGTAGAGGTCTTGGCTATCCTTTTTTTGACTCAGGAAGAGCTATATGTTGCTGAATGAGATACTGAGGAATTTCAGTCACATGGGCTTTTCGTATAGCTAAAATATCGGGAGTCTGGCAAGGGAGAGACTGCTGCAGTACTAAAATTTAGTTACTTTTCCACATTCTCAGTGGTAGAATTTCAAGATAACTGTTTAAGCAGCATGATGGCAAACAACTAGACTAAGAAGGAGGTCAGTAACTAACAGTGGTTTTGGTCATGCATGACAGAATTTGGAAACAAAGGCATTGTGAGATAAAGTCAGGGTAGTCAGAAACATTCATGTTTTCTCTACATTAATATTCATGTTAATTATTATTATCATAAGAGAACAATTATATTAGGCCAAAGATTTTTATAAACAAAGATCAGGTTGTCCTTAAAAGAGCTTCTAGTTCATGCAAAACACAATGGTTCAGAGAGTGAAAGGTGCGGGAAACCATATAAGCACAGAGGCCAATGTGTTGATTTGCAAACACCACTAATATTTTCTGCACTGGTTTCTGGAGCGTGTTACAGGCATATCAAGTCTCATACTTCCTGTGATAAGTGCAGTTGTTCACACTTACATTCTCCTATCACACACTGACATTCCATGTTTGGTATTAGGGCATGACAATGTTTCACTCAGGATCTGTATCTTGTAGAGCAGTAGAGAAGATTTGGTGCTGTGTTGCATTTGGGAAACTTTCCTAGCAGGGCTACCAATCAAAGCTCTGCTAAAAGGTGCATTACCCATCAGCAGTTTTTTTTTCCTGAGAAATGATGAGCATAGGCTGGTGCCTGTGCAGTCTGACAAGCAGTATTTCCTACAGTGGAAATCAGAGATCTAAATGCTAAAAAAAGAGAGAAAGGGGGAAGGAAACATCCCAGAGGGGGATGTTTTAAGGATGGAAAGAGAGGGAAATACCCCTGCTCTTTCTTAAGCAGAAGCAGAACAAAATTACAACCAGTAAAGACGGCTGTCCAAGGAAATTCTAGTTTAATGTAATCCAAAAAAGCACTTAACCAGTCTCATCAGCTGTCATCAATATAAACCTATTCACAATTTTTGGAAGCTATGTAAAATACTATCTATTTTTAAAAATCAGAATTTACAAACATAAATCACTTGGCCAGTTTGCACAGAATGTTTTTATAGAGTTGCTTTAGCATAAAAAATAAAGTGAACATAGTAAATTATTCTAACGGCAAAATAATTAAAAGGCACAAGAAACTTACATGCATAATAACAAAGTACTTTCTAATTAAAGTTCTAGTATTTTCATTATGTAAAGATTATCATTCATAGAATCATAGAATCCCAGGTTGGAAGGGACCTCAAACATTTTTTGGTCCAATTTTTCTTGGTAAAATCATGTTCTAGGTAATATTAAATTGTGCCCATTACTCTTCCTCATTTCCATGTGACTCTACATGAGCCTCCATCTTCTTTATAAACATCCTTTAAATACTGGAATATATTGATAAGGTCTTCCTTAAGCCTCTTCTCAAGCTGAACAAACCTTTTTTTCTCAGCCTTTCCTCATATGGCAGGCTTTCTAGTCAGTCCATTGATCATGTTTTTGGCCCTTGCCTGAACCATCTCCAGCCAGTTCACACCTTTTTAGCACAGCAGAGACCAAAATTAACACTGAGAGGCCTGATAGTTGCTGAGTGGGATAACATCTTTATCTCTTGGTGATATCCTTATTAATGCAACCCAGCATCCTGTTGGGTTTCTCTGCTGCAGAGCACACTGTTCACTCGTACCGAGCTTGTTGTCCACAGGGGCTGCTAGGTCCCTTCCCTCAGAGCTGCTCCCCAGCCAGGTAGATCCCAGTCTGTGCTTCACTCCTGGATTATGGTTCCTGTATTGAAAGCCTTGGGAAAATCCAGGTAGACATTGACAAGCATGATTTGTCCTTGATGAATCCATGCTGGCTTTTCCCAATTGTATTCTTCATCTGACATGTGATAGCCCTTAGGAAAATTCATCCCATAACTTAATTCAGTGTTAGGTAACATAAAACTAACAGGTCACTAATGAATTTAACTGAAAAACCAGCAGTCTGGAAAAACTGTTATTAAGATTGGCTTTAAAAGTCAAGTTTTGTTTCCTTCTAGAAGAGCATCTTATTTACAGTACACCTTCCTGATACCGATACTTACACAGGTGCACCATATTGTAATATTTGTTTCCATTTTAGTAAACTCAAAGAGAAGAGCAAGAATGAAAAACTGTCTAGTAATATATTAAAGGAGAAAATTGCTTGGTGTTAATAATTAGTGCTTTCCATTTCAAATAAAAATGTATTTTATTCTGTTAGAACCAATAGTTACAGAGTTTTATTCTTTCTTGTAATTTAGTCAAGTTATTCTATTTACACTTTTAGAACAGTGCAGGAGAATGACAGCATGACATCTTCCCATGACATTTTTGAGCATAACAACATGTAATATGATCTGTTCACTTACACAAACTGGCAAAGTTTAAGCTTCATTCTAACAGGAATGTTTTTTCCACACAAAGGCAACAAAAAAACATAAAAGTGTCTGATGTGGATTGAAGTAGCAAAAACCTACTACTTGAGTTTGTAACTATTTAAGTGATATAAAATGTTGACATTCACAGAGGAATATACTCAAACAAATGATAGGTATACACCAAACAATCATATCATTACTGTGTTTTGGAGAATAACTTTAAATAGTTTATTAATATGTCAGTCACTGGAAAACAACAGACTGCTGTAGACAGGCAGCAGAGGGAGTTCAGGTTTAAACTGCTTCTCAAAAGAAACACAGTACTTGGAGTTTCACAAGGGAAGAGGAACATAAAAAGGCAGTTTCTAAATCACTCGCACCTTTTTAAAATGTTACAGCAAATTTTCAGGATTTACACTTACAGACTTCCATATTCTTAGTCCCTTGTGCAGGAAGATTTCTTACAAGATAGGAATGCTGAAGTTGTAATGCCACAAATGTTGCTGTTCTGAGGTGGCATGTGATAGACATGGCTAACCAGTTTCCATAGCAGAAGTCCTCCTATCCTGGCCCACCTCATCTTCCTGGTGTTAGACCCCTTCCCGTGGTGGTAACTGTTTCACTGCCCCAGTTCAACATCTTCCAGGCTGGACCACAAATCTTGATAAATATCCACATCTTTCATAGTGCGACTTTGAGGGGGGGGGAGGTTCACAGTCTCTAATATGTTTCTATCTTTGATCCTGGTTTACTACAAAACATGCTAATTCTTTTTTTAAAGCACAATTTGAATAGTAAGGTCAGAGTAAATTTACCTTCACCCTGTTAAACCTGGTTTTTCACCAAATATAGTCATATTATATCCATTTGTTGAACACAGAGACTTCCCAGCCTTTTTGAGTTTGATGACTTTTCTGGAGACACTGTTGTGTGGCAACTTGAAAAGCCCTCTGCTAACTTTTTACCATTTTAGCTTTTTGACTAGCTGTGTGGCTTTGTTTCCATCAGAGGATAAAATAGTTAAGTTCCACATCACCCTATTCGTTATCTCCTTGGGCAAGCTTGTTTTCAGTTTTGACCAGCTCAGGGTAGGCACTTTGAGCCATACTCCAGGACACCAAATAATTTGTCTGAAGCTATGTTGGTCCTTATCCCTATATCATGTAGTCACATCTTCAGTAAAAAAAACAGGGAGAGCAAATTATAGGCAAATTCCTACAGCATTTCTGAACAGTGCAAGGTTTCCCCTTTCTTCCTCTTGTAGGAAGCAATAACGTGACACCTGCATAATCTAAATTTCCCTTTCCATTTTTCTTCTTCAGTTTTAAAAAATTGAGGGGAAAAACAGAGAAAAACACAATTTCTTTCAAACTCAAAAAAGGGAATGTGGACCTTCTAGTCTATTTGGTCGGCTTTCCCTTGTTCCTACAACCAAGCTAGGGAGCCACAGAGTAATGATCTTTACAAACTACAGTCTTCTAAATGCAGGAAAAGGAAAGAAAATGTGGGGGGGAAGTCTCTTTCTGGAAAATTAATTCAAGAAAAGAAACCAGCAGAAATTATTTTACCTAGACTGTGATTTGGGTACAAAAGCTAGTGACAACAATGAACCATGAAAGAAAGCAGTTAATATGTGCACAATTTATCAGGAAACTTAATAAGATGGCTCCTTTCACCAGTTATTATCCAGTGATCACCAGTTTTCAAAAATATGAGTCTCAATTCTTCAAGGACTGAGGCTCTTTCTTGGAGCTCTGAAAGAGAAGTGTGGTGGTGGGTTTTTGATAAGTTTCATAAGTTATGGCTTGTTCCTGTTATCCCCTGGGTGTTTGGTTTATTTTGGTTTTCCCCTCCCCTGTCCCTTTGTCCACCCTGCACTGTGTTAACCTGGGGCCAACCATCTGCCTGCCCCACCTGCTCTGCCCCTTGGTTTAAATGTTAGCATGGGACCCTGCCCTCTCTCTCTCTCTTGCAACACCTTTGGAGAATAATGGTCCCTGAGAGACCCTTCTCTGATTCTTGCTTCGAACCTAGACACTGAAGATATACAGAAGATGTAGAGAGCAGCTTTGGTTTGCACTGCCACTTGGACTGCAGGCAGTCCAAGGGCAGCCACTCTTGGCATCAGGCCAGGGTGAGAGCTAGCTGGGATTCTCTGGCCTCAGTGTCAGAGAAGGAAGAAGTTTTTTTACCTACTTTCTCACTGAAATCAGGCCTCTGCACTGTGAAGTGACAAAACATGAGCATTGCTGAATGATGAAATATGAAGTACTCAGTCATTTAGAACAGGGAGGAACAATACAGGCTAGTGGTTCACACTCCTTTCCAAAGATATAGGCACTGCCACTATTGTTCTGAGGCCAGTGGAGGTATATTTTTCAGAAAAGACTCTCTCAGTGACTGACTCAGATTGACTTTGTCAATATCTGTTCAAGTGCTGCATTTATCGTCTCCAAGCGCCTTTGCTCACCATCAGGCACTTACTGAGCACACAACTTAGTTCAACAGGGACCACACACTGCAAGAGACACATTCTTATCCAATGAATTTCTGTTTTAAGAATTAATAATATTCCAGCAAAACCCACAAAGGTGGGCATCCAACCCAGCCCAAACACAAGGTGGAGCACAAGGGGGAACACCATCAGCTTCGAGTTTGAAAATTCCGAGGCTATGTAAAAGAAGGAAAGGAAAATTCCCTGCCTGTAGCGGCGCGTTTTATACCTTTTGATTTATTGTTAATATTAATTTTTTCTGTAATGGTTTCTCCCAAGTTCCCCCCTGTATTTCTCCCCATTTGGTTTCCCCCTGTCTTTGTTCTCCACAGCCTGTCACTCTCTGGGAAGCCTCTCCTCTCCTTCCAGAGTATTTGGAGAGACTCGGTCCCAGATTGGAGCAGGCTGGGGAACCCCCACCCCTCGTTTCCCATTCGTTGTCTGTGTGACATCCCCATTTCCCTTATCGGCTTTCCCTCTTGTGTCCACCCCCTTCTCCCAACCCCATATAAGCTGTTGCCACGCCTCGGGCGGGGACACTCTTGAGAGAGGCTCAGAGAGAAGCGTGCCTCCCCTGTGAAGAGCAGGTGACAATAAAAACCATCTAGCCACAAAGTAGCCTCCTCGCTTCCTACCTTCGTCAAGCCTCACCGACATCTCTCCTGCAGCTCTGACCCACCGGGGGGTGGTGGCCGGTCCACCTGCTGTCACCAACCGAGTTTGGAAGTATCCCGAGCCAGGGCTAGCCAGGAACAGCTGGAAGCCACTTTCCAGCAGGGCTCCAGGGATATTTTCACCCGCCCCCCTCCCCCCCCCCCCCCGTTTCTTTTCCTTTCTATTCTTCTTCAGTTCCATTTAGTCCAGTCAATTTGTCTAAAACAATGAATATTACTCTTCACTATCTCACCCTTAAAAACAACTTCTGCTAATCTTCTTTCTGCTAATCTTTTAGCAGAGTACTCCTTGCCACTTCAAAACACATCCTACTCCTTTTTCTCATTCTTTCCTACCATATCAATCTTGGTGATTTTGAAATCATATGGCAAAGGTACCTTTTATTTTTTTAATTGATTTATCAATTCTTCAAAGCATATGCTCTGCTACTTCTACATCTAAGGAGGCAACTTTTAGAGAAAATTGTTTTAAAAGGATCAAAAATCACTAAACAGAGATCTTGATATTTCATTACGAAGAAAATATGTCTCCCAGGATGGTTTTCTTGCTTCTGGAGATGGTGTAATGGTCAACAAGTTTCTCAGTGTACAACATATCTTCCAAGAATTTTTCGAATGGTTTTTTGCACCTATTTGTCAGAAAAAAAGTTCTTTACAGATATTCAGTTTCAAATAATGGAGGATAGTAATTTACTTACATGGTTTAAATGACTCAGAGTTGTCATTACCACTGTAGTTGTATGTTCTGCAAATTTACCTACTCAGAAGGGAAGATAGTATTAGACTAGTTGCATATGAAGAAGAGACATATGTCTTCCCTCTTTATCTTTTCCCCCTAAACAAATGAAGCAGTCTGGGCTGCTTCTTATCCTATGGGACTCATTTCACTAAGAAGTCCCGATCTAGATTTTGTCATAACTCTCTCCCAATTAGTCTATGAGAACTAAGAGAGAATCTCCACTATTCAATTCTAGGTACAAAGGCAGAATTCACAGAGGACATGAGGAAAGTGTATGAAATGTAGGAATGAAGAATGAATGTTCTATTTGATGTTACAAAACCAGATCCAATGTAGTCTAATAGCTGGGAGTATGAATTCCAAGTGAGAAAACACAGAAAAGTAAATTAGGATAATATACAACATCATAAATAATAATTAAATAATAACATATAAACTTTTTGGTTTATTTTATATATATATCTGTGTATCTATATCATCTGTATCTATATCTATTATGGAAAGAATCATCTGACTCTACTGTTAAGTGCTCTCAAGTAGAAGTTCAATGTTCATAAGAGGAAGCACTTTCCTGGGCCAAACCCCATTACGTCTACAACACAGCTGTCCAGCTCCCTTTTTCCTCATTTTAACAGTCATTGTCCATCCCAGCCAAGGTTTTTAATTTAAATTTCTTCATAACAAGAGTTAAATTTTTAGCTTACCACTCAGCTATGTCACCATGGTGCAATAAGATTACAGCAAATATTACTGAGAGACACCATCCTAACTTAGGTCAGAAAAAGTCAAATGTTTTTATCTCATAGTGTGATGTGATAAAAGCACAGTTTTAATTTAAGCCATTAGGCTGTAAGTTAACATCATTCCAAAACATGGGGTTCCTCTTTTTTTTATCTACCTTTTCCAAGTTTCAGGCTATATGACGTTATTAAAGAAAATAAAAGGAAGATTTCCCTTTTTTTATCCAGAAGACAATATATTTCAAAATAAAAAACTTCACTAACGAGGTAGATATATAAGTTATATAAATATTTAAAGAGACACAGAGTATCAGGAACTGAGGGCTATTGAGTACTTAAGGTGACACCATTTTGAGATATCACAGAGCAAATTCTTGGAGCTTCCTGAAGAAAGTATCTTTAAGATCTGTTTCTCAGGCTGCATTATCTAAATTTTGGAGGACTCCAAATTATTACCTTGTAGAAGATTAGATTTATTGAGCCAATTAAACTTTAATTAGGGAAACTAAATTAAAATAGAAATCTGGATTCTCAGTATAATTGTAATCAGTCGTGCTTAAGAAAAATACACTCAAACCAGAACTGTTGCAGAGCATGATGCTATGATGATGAGGGGAAAAGAGACTTGTTTAGCCCAGCAGAGTTTATAATGATATGCATTAGCAGAACAGAGGGACAACAAATTAGAACAAAGTGACTGTGACAAAATTTAAGGTTGAAAGAAAAAAAAGAAAAAGGCTGTCAAAAAGTACAGGGCTACGGCAGAAAACTGTAGAGTTAATTAAATCTATTACATGATAGATCACAATAGCAGTTACTTCTGAATTAATTTGCCTGCATCCAGATAAAAGTCCTCCTTTTCTTTTTCCTAAAGAAAAATTCACCTGGCACTCAAAGGGAACTCCTTAACTTTCAAATCTTCACCAACTGGATTACATGGATGGAAAAGGCCTTTTCGGTCATACATATTCAAAGTTTTTCTCTGAAGGACTAGGGAATACATTCAAAGTAATTGATTGTGATGCAATTTGGTATCATTCCTGGAGTGTCTTTGGAAGATTTTGATTACGTAGGTGAATTCATATAATCCTGAGAAGAGATGCATTCCTTAGACAAAAGAGGCAGTTGTGGAGAGTCATGTAAAAATCATGGGAGGAAATAATTTAGTTAAGCCTAATTTAGTTTCTGATTCAAAACTCTTAATACTGGGCTTCCTTTATGACTCCTCTGCTACTTAAATATATTGCTTGTTACTATAAATATGACAACGTTTCAAAAAACATTCATTTATGGCTGACTGCTTTAGTGGCTTAGTGAAAGTCAAGTGGATTATTTTTGCAATATGTTCCCCACAATTAAGCCTCCTGTCCCAGCCTGACAAGAACCAAGAATGTCCCAGAAGGACTCTAAAGTGTAGTTTGAGGAAACCAGTAATGCTGCTGTGCTTCTTTTTATTAACCATCTTCACTAGATAGCAACATTGGCAAAGAACTAGTTTTTCATTCTTGACTGCAATTGTGACAATTGTTTCCAGTCTAGGGCATTAATTTTTGACCTGTTAAACCAGAAGGATTCCCCTGCTGGAAAAAGGGCAAATTCAGCCAGCCATTTGTGAAGCTTCATTTAGTTCTGTCCTAGATGTTGTCCAGAAAAAGAGTTGGAAAGGTCAGGAGAAACCCAGAAAACAGAGAAGTGTGTTCTTTCCTCAATTAAAATGTGTATGGTGAGTTCAAAAAGCAGCAGTAACCCTTCCTCTCCACTCTGGTTTTAATCAGTGTTGTCAGTGATCCTGGTTTCAGTGTAGCCCACGGTGTAACTGGTAGCTGTCAAGGACTGAATGTACCACCTGTGGCCATCTGCTTTAATCTTCAGGCTATTATGGATAAAGATGGTGGTAACACTGACTTTTGCTGGACACCATCCTGGCTCTTACAGATACCACAGAGCTCGCTAAGGTATCACAGCCACTTGAGAGTTAACTCCCTGTACATCGAGTTAGTTCTTCTTATTAACTCTGTGCCCACTGATAGGAGCTATAGGAACTTTGCATGACCCAGCATGGGATACAACTTATTTGTAAAGGAATTATAGCAGAAATATATAGAATAGGAAATGGCGAAGTAGCAATCTTATTCTTGGATGATTTTCATGGCCAAAGGCATAATGAGAAATCATGAGAAGCTCCTTAGTAAATTAGGATTCAGGGTTTCTCATCATATTCTCTTTAGTGAATATTTCAGAAATGTATTTTGCTGCCACTAAAAACTGCAGAATGAGCTAAAATTTCCAGCTCTATTGCTGCAGCAAGTAGAGAATAAAATAGAAAATATCTTTAAAAATTGTCCATGACATGACGCAATATTTACCTCTCATCCTGAGTCAGCATGTATAGGTTTGTGGCAAGCAGTCAGAATTTTTAGGGAGGTTTCCATATCTGTGCATATAGCTGCTAATAACATTCTAACCTCTGACTTCTTAATTATTACCTTCTACTTACATCATTCAGCAACTCCGTCTTAAGATCCTGTTAACATATTATAAGACATTAATAGATTTTTTTTTATTATTACCTATTATATTTCAGGATTGCTTTTTCTATAAATGCCCTCCTGCTAAGTGGATGTCATCTCCGTGATTCTGCTCTGATGTACCAACGTTGTACTTAAAAATGGAAAATCACTCACTCATGTGACATTACAGGTATATTCAGTACCTTTCTTTTCTCTTATTATAGACATATCAGCTCATTAAACACTCCTGTAAGAACACTAGCTGAGCCCTTCTTTTTAAAAAACTATCATTGTGAAACTAGAAGCTAAACCCTTCTCTTAATGAATAAGTAGCACTGCCCTCATAATCGGCAGGGAGGCGGCTAGGAAGGGATGCAAGGAGACCACATTGAGTTTCAGCCAGCATTTATTGCTACAGAGGTGGTATTTTTCTCATGTCTGATTTCAAGCATGTTTTTAAACGTCTTCATGTGCCCTTTTCAGGCTGCTTCTTTTATTAAAAAATGTTGATGTAAAAATGTTCACACGAAGAAATGCTACTGTACTTGTGTATGTTCCACATTGAAGAGGATTATTCCATGCAACCATTTAGAAGCTGTATAGTACTACAGATACAATAAAAAACTAGTATAGCCTGTAAACATGTGTATACTAAATAATATACAAATATGTACAACAATATATATTGTAACACTAAGCTAGACTCTAATTTGGAACCTTTAGAGATCCCCAGCAAAAACCCATTTATTTCTACAGAGAATATGAAAGTATTTTGTGTGATTGCTTTAATAAATAAAATCAGTCATTTTTTGTTCCAAATCCAGTTGCATACTAACTGAAATTTGTGTCATGGCTCTCATGGGTTTCCTCTCCTGAAGATTTAAAAGTATAAAAAGGCTTTATCTTCACCCAGAATTGAGCCTGTAGCCTCTGGAAGGTCCGTTACCCTTACCTTTGGAAACCGCCTTCTAGCTATTGAAAGTCCATCCTTTCTGGGTTTGTCAGTGATCAGAAGGAAAAACAGATGCAGAAATAAACACAAAGTAAAACACTCTTCCCTTAGAAATTCTTGTCCCTTAGATATTACAAGGACATGCAGTGATAGGACAAGGAGGAATAGCTTAAAACAAAAAGATAGCAGGTTAGATTAGATATTAGGAAGAAGGTGAAGGTGGTAAGGCACATTGGAAGAGGTTGACCAGAGAAGTTGTGGACACACCATCCCTGGAAGTGTTCAAGGCCAGGCTGGATGGGGCTTTGAACAAACTGGTCTAGTGGAAGTTGTCCCTGCCCATAGCAGAAGGGTTAGAACCAGATGATATTTAAGGTCCCTTCAAACCCAAATTATTCTATAATTCTGTGATATTCTCTGGTGAAACTTTCCACCCAAGACAGGGATCAGGTCATAGGGCCCCTGCTCTATCTGCAGAAGTTCACAAAAAAAGAGTCACCACAGAGATGGTTGTACACAGTCCTCCCTAGGTACAGCAGCCTTCCATTTTACACTTGCTCATGATTTACATTTTCCTTTTCCTTCCTTCAAGTCTGATTTTCATACTGGTATGTTGAGGTAGAAATCCTTGATCTGATCACAGCTCACCAGCCCCTTGTTTGGCAGCAGTATACCTGCATAACTGTTCACATGGCACCACTCAAAGGTATAAAAAACATTTCAGCAGAAATCTATGCTGCAGCAATATAACAGTGCCCATCGGACTCTTGGCTGATTTTCATGGCCAAAGGCAAAGTAAGAAGTAGTAACTAATTCTACAGTAGATGAGGATTTAAGGTTTCTCATCTTTTCTTTGCTCAATATTTAGATAAAATGCATTTTATAGCTGCCAAAAAATTAGAGCACAAACCACAATTTGCAGTTCCATTACCCAAGATAAATTAATACAGTATGACAAAGGGATTCAACAGACTTGTTCTGTTATTATTACCTGCTTCAGAACTCCCAAATAAAATCAGTCAGCTGCAATGTACGCTGTGCTTCCCAGAGCTCCATTAGTTGTTCAGTGCCTTAAACATGAGTAGCTGCTGGAAAGGGAAAGGTTATATTTATGTCTCTAAATACTGTACCAAATAATTAAGTTGTCAAAAACAGAATTAACAAACTTATTTTAGGACCTTCTTTATACTAACAATTTGGTAATAATTGTAGTAAATGAGACACACATTCTCAAGGGCTATTAAATTACTTTACAAACGACAGTTTGGGAAATAACATTATTTGCATTATAAACTGAGGAAATTGAGGAACAGAAATGTTATTAGACAAAACATAAATGGTGAATCACATTGAAGCCACAAAAAACCAGAAATGGTGACACAGATTAATTTAGCTGTATTTAACTAGGCCAAGCTAGGAGTGTAGTCACACCACATTCCCTTTGTTGAGATAGAGAGTAGCCCAGCAAATACATTTTTGCTGATTAACAAAGGGCTTCATATTGCCCTTACAGTGCTAGGGTCTGAAAACTTACCAGGGATTGTCTTCGCACGGCTTAGCAATGATATCAATTGTCTAGAAGTGAGGCAACTATTGTCATAAGTTTCTTCATCTTAGTTTTATGACAACAAGTGGGTTAAATAATCTAGAACTCTAGAGTAAAATTTGAAAGGTTTATCTGAGGTACGAGACTGCAAATGCCAATGACAATCAACAAGAATCCAAAGAGTGGTCACTATACAAGTGCAGCCTCATGAGTAATATGGCACTAGCTGTAAAGGAAAAAGCAAACAGAAAAGCTGAATAATCTAAAAACTATTAAAATAAGCAGCATATAAGAAGTCTGTGTGAAGAAAACATAGAAAAGTAAATCCAAGTGGATGCAAGACTCAAGAAATCTGTGTCACGAACATCATGCTCCATCTGATAAAGACCTCAGGAGTCTGATGACTTTTTATAGTTCCCTTTTCCATTCTTCTTGAGAAGTATTGAAGGGTCAATCTTGGACTCAGAGGGATACTGAAAGGGTGACCACTAAACAACAGAGAAATATTAGGAAGGTTTAGTATAAAAATGTTAATACTATTGATGAAGACGCTCTGTATTAGTTAGTGTTATTAGTGTGTTAAAACATTAACTGGGCTAGCAATAAATTCTTATCTCCATATATATGATATTATTTGCTCATAATGGAATTTTGATTAAAGTGAGACACAAAGCCTGGTCAGATTCTAAGGCACACAGACTGCCATAAGGTACATAGGCCTTTCACTCCCAGAGTGAAGCACTGTAAGTTCTGCAGGAGCTCATACATTCCCATCCAGGAATAGTACCCTATTTATAGACTCAGCAATGAATTCTTTCTCTATATTTAGAGGAAGTGATACTACTTTCAACATATAATGATTATGGAAGATATGAATGCAAAACTAATTTTCTCATATGAATTGTAAATAAATAATATCCATTTTCAGAAGGAGCAACTGAACTCCTGGTCAGTTTCAAAGATAGTAATCTGTAAATTTCAGATAATGTCTTTTTACAAAAAGGATTTCACCCTTCCTGATAATGGCTCTACTGCTTTCAGTCTTATAATATGTAGTATTGTTGTATTCTGCCTGCACTGGAATGGTTGCATTTCATCAGGAGTTGAAATAACACTCATCCTAATACATATGCCAAAAAGAACCCTAGCACGTAAATAAAATGCAATTTTTATTATTAGCTTGTTTCCAGTCCATTCTTTATAATGCAAACTTAGTACTTTTCAGCAGACTTTCACATTGTGAAATATCGTCTGTCTCTCTTATATTTGATATCACAAAATACCATGGCAGATTAGTCCTGTTCAGCAGGGCGATGCCCTAGCAGGAACATAGGAAAAAAGATACCTGAGCTTTTTCAAAACCATAACTCCTGCAACAGGACTTTAGCTTTCATTTCTTTAGAATTCATGATCTCTCAGTGGATAGATAACAATAAGAGTAGGAAATTATCTTTGATGAGCCTAAAATAAAAGCAGACAAATAAAACCAGTATTTGGTAAAATCCTGGGCAAGGAAATAATGGGGAAAATTATTTTGGTACTGTAACCAGTGCAGAAACGAACAATATCAAAATTAAACAATTCCGCAAGGAAATGTGGTAAGACTAATTTCGGCTTGCATGGAGCTTTCTGAGTATTTCAGACTCAAATAAGGATTGTCCAAAAGTATAAACGGGGGAAAATTGCTTAGGATGATTGAGAAAGCAGTACAGAAGTACAAACAGACAAAACAAGAAGCGTAAATGTGTAAAATCCAGCAATGGGTGATAAGCCTCCATATGATAGCCCAAGAAAAAAAAAAAAAAAAAGACACAATATATAAAAGCTTTAGAGGGCATGGCAAAATGAAGTAAAATGTCTTGAGCCTCATGGAGAAAATGAGATATTAACAGATAACATATCAGAGGCAGAAATGTCCCAGGGTTTTCCACTTCCTTTTTCACGAGAAGGTTAATAGTGATCAGATGATTTATAAGATTGTTGTAAACAACACAGGGACGTGAACACAGGCCAGACTAGAATAAAAATAAATCAGAGAATATTTAGGTATTCAGGAAAGTTATATATATTCAAGTCACAAGGCTTGGGAAAATTTATTGTAGAGCAAATCAATCTTTGAATTGTTAGTGATTATCTTCTAGACTTCATGGAGAATAGATGAAATCTGAAACGGATGGAGAAGGATAAATATTGATCTTAACTTTAAGAAAAGGAAAAATAAACATCTAGGGAATTAGAGATCAGTAAACATAACTTTATCTTTGCAGAACGATACTGAAGTAAATGATTAAATAATCAATTTATAAGCTCCTAAAAACAATGAAGTAGCTTTAAGCATCTGCTATCCATTTCTTGAAACAAAACCTTTTTAATGACCAACCTGTTTGTCATTACTGGCTGTCTCTCCCTCAGTAAACAGAGCAGAAGCACAGGCCAAACTGTGATGAAACTGGGAAATGTTTTTGACACAGTCACTCTCAGGAGAAAAGGCTATGCCTGGTATTTTGGTTCTGGCTGAACACAGCTGCCTTGCAGGTAAAAGAGCCAGTTTTAACATAATTGTCACTAGTTTGCATCACACTGTAATATCACATTTGATGGGAACAAGGTAAGGCTGCACTACACATAATTCTAGTCAGTGTTTTCATGAACCATATGAATAGTGGAAAAGCTCCTTATCATATTTGTAGATAATTGAGCTGAGGAGGGCTGCAAGCACTTTGCAGTGTAGGTTTAGAATTCAAAATAATTTTGATAAATTGGTGAAATGGGCTCAGATCAGTACAACAAAATTCAGTAACAATACCTATGAAGTACTGCAGGAAACTCAAGTGCATACATTTAACAAGGTAAACAAGTTACTAGATAGCTACACTGCAAAAAAGGATCTGAGGTATATAAAGGCTGTAAAACTGGATACAAGTCAACAGTGTGCTGCCCTTGCAAAGAAAGGTTATATTATTAAAAGTTCAGCGTATAAGAAATAGAAGGCAACCATCCTGCTAAGGCACTAGAGTGGCAGGCACTGGAATCCAGTTTTCAGCAGCAAACTTTCGAAAAGCTATAAGTAAATAATAGAACAGAGTACTTTTGGGTTGGAAAAAATCAAAAGGGAAGTCAAGATCCAATCTGTCATTGCTGCTCCATGGTCTGTCACAATCTTCATGCCTCAGCTGACTCGTCCTGAGTAGGTCTTTTCCTTGACAGTTGGTTTAAAAAAAAAAAAACTAGACTCAATTCTTTCATATTACCAACAAACTAATAGCTGGGAAAATTAAAATTAAAACTGAAAAACCCACTTCTCCACCTAAATCCTGATTTCTTACAGCTTTTCTTAATAATTCTGTGACTGTAGTATGTAACTCAATCTGCCTTTGAAAAAGCACATCTAGACATTACTGACTAGATTTAGTTCAGTGCATGATTTATTCACTGATCCATTTATGAGCATAAATTGATCTGCCACTTTTAGGACCAGATACTTGATAATCTGCATAATCCTTAAAATATGCAAGATACAGATAAAAATATACTCTGTTATCAGGAAGCTATTCTAAATCAGCTACAAAACCACATCAGTTGAAATCATACTTCTCAGCTGATTTCTGCTTTTTTAATACCACCTCGCTTTCAGAGTACCATAAACAAGGGATACATTCTCACAGAAGAAACTTAGCTCATTTGTGGCACTTGAGTAGAGTGAAGTTTCTTTCAAGACTTCAGGTAGATGGCAATAAGAGATTTTATCAGCTGGCTCAGTGAGTAGAGAATTTCAGCTGGAAGATCATACACCTTTATTTACATTGGAAGATGAAGCTGGAGGAATGGTACCCATCACATCGCCCTGTATGGCATGCATTACATGAAGCATTGGACCTTCATTTGAGTGCAGAGAATGTCAAAAGAATGTCAATTTCTTTTTCAGGTAAGAATCAAATAAATGTTGTAAAATTTTCGACCAAACCCCACCAGACAACCTACAAAGCTGACTGCTCAGTCAGATAAAAGCATTTGTTTTCAGAGACTTTTGGGTAAGCTTGTATTTTTTGGTTTCCCATTGCTGGAGACAGCATTTCCACATTTCACAGCATATTTTCATTGCAGACAAGTATTATTTCTACTTTTTAAGTTTTTTTCAAAATATTCCCTCCTAACATCTGACTAGGACAGAGTGAATACCCACTAAAACTCATGAATAAGAACTAGGATGTTTCTTAGGAGTTTTAGCAGTGAATTTCTCTTTTCTACAATTTTTTTTTCTACTTTGGGCTGCAATCTGACATGACAGCACAAGGTCTTAATTACTTGCTAAGGCACAGATAGATGGATAGATAAATAGAGAGAGAAAAGCAGTAGGTAATTGCTTTTAATGGAGAGGGTGGGAGTGGTGGCAGAGAAGGCAGAGATTACAAACACTCCTAAATTAGACTGTTTCTTTTCTTATATCAGGGCTAGTTCTACTTATAGTTAGCAATGGAGGAAGATCCACATTTTAAAGAATTTTAAACACATCATCAGAATGAAAGAATGAGACAGTTCTCAGAGAAATGCACAGTTATCAGCTCTCAAGCTAAGCCCAGAGTAAAAGGTGGAATGTCAGGAGAAATCAGGCCAGATTCAGCAGATCAAGGGCTGTGAGGATACTACATGAGCAAAACCCAGGTTCAGCCAGTAGGCAGGCATATACAGAGTACATGTATGCATTGTATGCATTATGAAGTATATGCAACTGGCCATTCAGATAACATACACGGCACTCACACAAACACATGCAGCACAACAGCTTCATCCTGCTCCCACCTCTGACTGAGCAGAATGGAATACCAATAGTTAAAATGAACTTATATTTCTTGTTATAAACGACTCAAAATCCAGGTGGTAATGAGTAAATAAAATTTAATTTGAACCCATTAAAATTACAAAGCAAAGGGGGGAACAGTGCTGGGAGCTTGATGGGACTCCTGCCCACCAGAGCTCAGCTCACAAAATGGCGTCTCCGCCTTTTATACCCTGAGATTATATCAGCCTCATTAATATTCACAAGCAGTCCTTATGTGTCCTTCTGGCCCCTCCCACAGTCCGTAGATTTGCCCATATATGTACACTTGGCTCCTCCCACACCCTGCCAATCAGTCCTTCTGCGCCTTTCATTGGTGGAGCCCTTCTCGTACCCTGATTGGTGGAGCGAGGTTACCTTGCCAGGCCTCCCAGCAACAAGTGTCCCCCACGCTCTGCCACCTCTTACAAGGGGCAAATATACTCCCTCCCCCACACGTGTCACAGCCCTGCCAGCCAGAGCTGCCAGGCCGTAACCACAAAAGGCAATGGGAGGACTGAAGGGAGAACAGAAAAGGATTCAAAATCATACTGGAACATCAAAAGTACATGTCAAAAGAACTGTAAACCCCAACAAAACTCCTCCCCACCATACTCAACAACTCTTCCTCATTTGCACAAGCCAGTTTCCACAATTTATTCATAACACTCTCTATCTCAGACAGAAAGAGAGCGAGAGGGGGGGGGAGGTATTCATGCCTCTCATGGTCCCCTGCAGCCAACTCTGCAGTACTTTGAGCCTCTCTGTTCCTTTTGTCTGTGTAGACCATCTTTAACCACACAGCTTAGCAAAGACAAGACAGTCAGTGACTGGAAATTACATTCAGAGATAAGAAGGAGGCACTTAATTAGGCAGGAGAAAAGTCCATTTAGGATTGTAAGGAGGAAAATCTACAGAAAATTGAGACAAACCCTGAAATTGTGGGAGAGGGTTCTTCAATAACACTGTAAGAGAACAGATGAATATTTAGGGACTTGGTTTGCTTCTGAAAAACATATCTCACTGACAGCAGTTATAGAATCATAGAAAAGAATGTTTTGTGTTGAAAAGGACCTAAAAGGTCACCTAATTCCAACTCCACTGCCATGGGCAGAGATATGTTCCACTAGACCAGATGGTTCTAAGCCCATTCCAACAAGGCCTTGAACAGGGATGGAACATCCACAAACTCTTTGGGAAATCTGTTCCCATGTCTCACCACCCTCATAGTAAAGATTTTCTTCCTCAAATCTAAAAAAAATGTCTAATTAAACATTGCCAAAACACACAGAATGGGCAGAAGCTCAAACTAGTGTTTGGGAGTGTCACTTACTCATCACATATTTGATTGGGATTGGCAAAAAAACTTTAGGTAAAATAAAACTTTACAACCATTACTTGCAAAGAAGCCAAAAGGCTGATATCTTTACAACAGGGGAGATGTCCTACAGTTCATAACAAAGAAAGCCTGCCAGATGTTTGCCAATTTATGTATGCCTCATGCCATGGCCCTTCACAGAATTTTGTATGTAATGGAAGAGAAGTCTGGACATGAGGAAGACAAACAAAAGGAAGGAGTAATAGAAAAGGATGTTTTGAGCAATGGAATAGGGAAAATATATCAAGTCTACTTTGTCAGACACTTTCCCAATACCAATCTTTCCTGCACTAAGATACCCCTTTCTTTTCTAATTAGATTCCCTATGAAAACACCACTAAAAAGTTTATTTAAACAATTGTGCAGTCTCCATCCTTGGAGATTTTTGAAACTAATCTGGATGAAGCCCTGAATAACCTGGTCTGATCTGAGATAGCTTTGCTTTTTGTCAGAAGTTGCACCAGAGACCTCCTGAAGTTTCTTTCTGAATTGTTCTGTGATTCTGTGATTGTAAGAAACTTTGTACATCAAAAAGTTCATTTGCATATCTGAAAGCAGTCAAGGCAGTGGGCATGTTCTGATGAGTTTGTAAACATGTCATATCTGCAGATGTCTTTTTCTGCAGGCTATAAGTCTCAACTGCAGATAAATGCATGGCATAGAAGTTTGGAGTGGTTTTACCTCAAAAATTTTTGAGTTAAAACCAAACATTCCATTGAGCCTAAACCCAAATCATCTTAGAATGTCATTTTGTGACATCTGTCAGTGTAAATATCATCAAACTATGACACAAGAAGGGGGTGAGCTTCAGGGAGGAGTCATCCACTCAGAGAAGCTGTCAGCCTCTTCAGACTGCAGGGATGAGACAACAGATCTTGGACATGTACCAATAGCTCCTTTCTTGACAATTGTCTCTAAGCAGACTCTTGATATGCTTGGTTTTTCTAGGTTGCCATAATAGAGTTGCTGCAAGATGATGTTTGCATATTTTTTTTAATTCATTTTGACTTTCTGAGATGGATTTTTCTGTCAGCAAAACCCACTTTCCTCTGTTCTAGCTGCATGAAGGGTATAACTGATGACTGATGAGAATTATGCCTCTGCCAAGGAGCTTTACATTGGCAGAAAGATGTGAAGGTGGAACAGCCACCCCTCATGGTGCCCTGTTTCATGTAATGGATAGAAAGGAAAGTTCACAACAACGGTTCTGAAACAGTGCATAAAGTAATCTGATAAATACCAACTGGAGATGTACTTGGAAGCACAGAACCAATCCAGCAATAGAACACAAAAATTAAAAGTTGTAAACATCTCATTGCACCTGAATAAAGCTCAAGCATAGTTTAAACTCTCATCCCACCCCTTGTTTAATTTGGTTAACTGCCTGTGTGTGGTTCATATTTTCATTCCAATTCCTTCACTCCTACCTTAAAATTTTCTGTAAATATGGAACATAATGCAAAAGATACAAAATAATGCAAGAATTGGGAGGAATCAGAACAATTACTGGAAAAAAATATGTTCCTTCCATAAATTGAGTGTTAAAAGTGTTGACATGAACTACAAGAAAGCTTAACTGTGAACAAGGTTTTGATTTCCATTCAGGCGAGTAACTGGTGCCCTTTAGAAGCGGTCATTCTTAACACTGGGGGAAATTCTCACTGTGCTGCACATGCAGCAACTGGTGGGATGTTCAAATGTCATGCTTGCTCTGTGAGGGCAGGAAACTATTGAAGAGTAAACATATTCAAAGTGAAATAGTGTTAAGCAGGGTTTTATGGGTGTGGGAGATTTGTCCTTAGAGCAAGGTTGTTCCTTCCATTTAAGTTATGCCCATGGCAGTTAAGAACTATGAAACATAGTATATGTTTGGAGGATATGCATGAACCAAGAAAAGCTAAATATACTATCATGCTTGAAAAATCATATGAAAATTTCTATAAAATCTTCCTTGTAATCTTAGTTGCCATCTCAGCAAGATGGTTATAGTGGTAAAAAATTTTCTTGTTATGGTATGGAATGTTATTATGGTCCAAACACTCAGAGGAGTGTTATGGTATGTTTTTAAGAACCAATGATTCTTATTTCCCTTCCTCTGAGCATATTATATATTTCTATACATCATGTATTACTACAATTTGGTTTTCAAAAAACAAATACAGAATAGAGATCTAAAAATATTAGAACACACACACATTGAACACTAAATACAGATGGACATTGAACATGGGTCTATTTTCTGCACTGTTTTCTGGACTTTCTATGCTAATGTCCAATCACAATGTGCTGCATGTGTCTCAAACACTGTGAAATTAATCAACTTCTCATCTTTCTGGAAGTTAATATTCGGCTAATGTAAAATTTGTATTTGATAAAAGTGGATCACATAATGGCACATATTTTGGTTTTTGCTCAGATGTGCTAATTGTTAATACCTTTTACTAGTATTTTCCATTTCTAACATGCATTAGATTATATTGGTTAATTTTGTCTTGTAGACTGAGGGCATTAACATTGTAGGGGCAAATGAACCCACTTTAAGCCTCATTTCTTACAGTTCCATGAAGGATAGATTAACCATCGCTATGTGGTGATGTAACCATGAAAAATATCCATTTAACTTTTAGTTATACAGCTGATTATTAACAGTTCTGGAATCTAAAAAGGTCTCCCAATTCACTAAGGAGCTAAGTCAAATTTAGTGCTTGAAAAATAGTATCCAGAGATTATGCTGCATACTTCTGTCCTACAATAAAGGGTCATCTTGAAAGTGAGGATCAAATACCTTGTGATCATTCTACCCTTATCCTTTTTTGATAAAGCTGCCTACACATCATGTTTAACGATGATGACTTTGAAATACAAACATTCATCCAATAGACATTAGTGAAAGACTAAACAGATTTGTGAGATCCAATGGGGGAAGAAATCCCCATGAAATGGAAACCACTTCCAGATTCAGTGCCAAACTGCAAGGAATTGGTCTAATTTGTATTGGTTATTAGCTTTATGGTAGGATTTTCTCTGGCCCAGGAAAGGCTTACTGGAACTACATCCAGCACACAAACAGTGAGCAAAATACTTCTATCTCCTCCTCATCAATTTGTCTAAAAAATCCATAGCACTGAGTACCTGCATCCAAATATCTCTCCTGATTCTCACAAGAATCTTGTACAGGAATGCCTTCAGAACTATCTCAGATTTGCCAACAATTTATGGAATTGTACGAAGAATAGTTACATGATGCACAGTGGGGAAGGATTCCTATTAGTGTGATTGGGATTCTTGTTGGCTAAGCACACTTACCAGTTCTGTGGCTCTGCTGTCAAATGCAGTATCGAAAGCAGGAGGAGCTTTCTGAAAGCTCCAGTGTTAATCATGTTAATCAAACACCTTTCAGAGGATCTGTACCTGCTCTTAGGCACCAAAGAAACACCTGCATCACCAAGGATAGCAATTTTTCTTGTGGAGTGGGCTTCACATAATTCAGTGTACTCCACAGCACATTCCCAGCCCCTACAATGAATCCTAGAAGCAGTACAGTCCCAGCATAAATGCAGGCAAAAAAACTCTGGCACTCCTACGAATGTTGATATCTATGGAACATGGTGCAATAATTGATTGCAAATGCATATATTTTAATGGCAATAACTCAAAACCTGCAATATTGATATCAGGTTTTTAGTGAATTGTGGGTTTAATTTTTTTTTTATTGCTGTGCTAAAAGGACTGCTAATCTGTACTTAGTATATTGCATCTGATAAATTTTATGGGTTTGACTCTATAAGGGTTTGTTTCTTTGTCAAAGAAAGTATCAATTTAAGTGCATGCCTCTATACCTTCTACTTTAGGGACATAGAGTGCAATTTAATTGGCTTGTCTATATTGCTTGCTGATTTTTGATACTTTAATAAAACCCTTTGGCATTGCTGTGGTTTCTCATTTCCTTACAATTAAAACAAAAACAAGTCCTTAATAAAAATGCAGAACTTTATTAGACTTAGATTTATATGCAATAAAAAAAAATTCCAGAGCAATGTAGTCCAACAAGGTATGAAAGTCCTTTTTTTAAATTATCAAACAATTCTTAATCTAAAAGTAAGGTAGGGGGAGGGGGAAGGGGAGGGAAGGGAACGGGAGGGGGAACGGGAGAGGGAAGGGAAGGGAAGGGAAGGGAAGGGAAGGGAAGGGAAGGGAAGGGAAGGGAAGGGAAGGGAAGGGAAGGGAAGGGAAGGGAAGGGAAGGGAAGGGAAGGGAAGGGAAGGGAAGGGAAGGGAAGGGAAGGGAAGGGAAGGGAAGGGAAGGGAAGGGAAGGGAAGGGAAGGGAAGGGAAGGGAAGGGAAGGGAAGGGAAGGTTAACTAAAATTAATGCACTAAACCACAGCTTGTAAATAACATTGTAAAACATTCTACAGGCAAATTGAATTGCACTAATCTCTATTTTCCTCCCTACACCTACCTTTTCTGTTATGCATGGTGTAGAGCTGTAGCATAGCTGAACAAGTAGGGAGTATTTGTTCTGTTCCTCCTACAATTACTCCAGCTGTGTATCCTGTAAAATCTGTGAATGCAGCTAGTAAATCCCACATTTGGGTCCTTGCTTGTTCCCTACCTGATGAATTGCCAATGTCATGTTCCCTGCTTCTCTTAGCTCATATTTTGAAACCATGAGGAGCCAGAGCTGAGGAAAATCCAATATATCTGCATTTCACGATGTCATGCAGACAAAAAGACCATAGCAGAATCTCAGTGTGAAGCAGAAATTAACTGCATTTTGCTGCACCTTTCAGCTGCAGCAAACTGTGTTGGTGCACAGGTTTTAATCCTGAGCAGGCAGAGGAGAGGACATGATTGAGCAGTCTGTGTTGCTTGAGGCCCCGTGCAAGCTTTGTGTGCTCAGGTGTGTTCAGATAACAGTGCCAGTCTCTGACCTGTGTTGGTCTGGTTTGTATTATATGTACATTTATATCTTTAAAGTACATTCCTTGCTACAGCCTAGACCTGAGATTGAGACCATCAGTGGCCATGTCTGGCAGAGTGGGAGCAGAAACCTTTTGTGTGGTAAAGCCATCAGGATCTAGCTTCCCCTATTCTTACTACAGGCTCAGCTTCAACGTACAAGTTCTTCCAGAGGCCTGTTTTTACATATACAGCAATGTGACCTTGTGGTAAGCAGAAACCTGGTACAACTGGGAATACTTTAACATGAACTTGATTAACTATAAGAGAAGTTCCCAATCCACAGGAAAGGTATTATGTACAGGCTTGTCTGTGTGTGGTGAGAAATGTTCTTCACTGACAGCAAGGCTGGTCACCTGTCCCTGCAGTGATTGGCTCATAATAAGGAACATGCATGCTGCCGTGATTCAACCCCAGCCAGCAGCTAAGTACCATGCAGCTGCTCACTTACTTCCCCAGTGAATTGGGATGAGAGTCAAAAAAAGGTGGGTTAAGGTAAGAACAGTTAATTAGTTGAAACAAATTTAGATGATGGTGATGATAATGATAATAATTACCATAATAGTAATTTTTTTAAAAAAAGGACAAAGAGAGGAAAATAAAACCCCAGAGAAATCGATGGCCCAAAATGCAATTGCTCACCACCCACTTGCCAATGCTCATCCCAGTGATCACCCCTCCCAGCCAATTCCTCACAGTTTATATACTTGAGCTTGATGTTCTGTGGTATGGAATAAACCCTTTGGCCAATTAGGATCAGCTGTCCTGGCCACACTCTCTCCCAGCTCCTCATTGGCAGAGCATAAAAACACTGAAAAGTCCTTGACTTACAAACCACTTATGCACAAGCAAAAAACTGCTGAAACCAGTGCGTTTTCAGCATTATTCTCGTACTAAATACAAAACACAGCACTGTACTGGCTACTAAGATGAAAATGAACTCTATCCCAGGACAGATGTGAACAGATGTCCTTCAAATTCTGCTGGTAACATCAGGTCTCCTTCCCTTCCTCACAGAAGAAAGAGCAGCGGAGTCTAGATTTGTTAAAACTGCAAAGCATTCATAAGTCAGTGAAAAGTTTACTGCAATGAAAATATGATTCCTCTGTTAAAAAAAAATTAAAAACCCAAAACAAAATGCAAATTAAAAGCAGAGGAGAACTCAGCACAAAAGTGCTCAGGCTGGATTTAAAAAAAGTGGGATTGCACATTACCGTGTTGTTGATAGAAGCACAGCATCACATGGCACTGCAACTCCCTCATCCTGTAGTCTGGACCACAAACCCCATTACACCTACTCCAGTTCAAATCTCTGAAAAGTGATCTGCTGGGCAGATTATTACTCCTGTGCACACCAGCTCATTGCAAGCTGGCTCAGGCACCTCTTCAGTCTGCCACATGGATGCCCCACAGTGCCACAGATCAGCAAGCTCTGCACCATTAAACTCCTCAGATCAGATGCTTAGGCATTCACAAAGCATTTTTTGTTGTAACTGTGAATGAAGCATGTTGGAATTCTAAGCAAGCACCATTCTACAAGCACCAATATTTCAACCAAACCCATTTGTGCACTTACTGGTTGATCCACAGCCCACTAGAGACAATAGGAAGACTGCCATTAACTTCACATCAGGCTCATAAAAAATGAGGCAGATAACTTCCATTAATGTTAATGAGAGTCATGTATATAAATCACCTCACTGCTGACAGAAAAAGAAACCTTCTTCTGTTCTGCTTTTTACACAGCTCCCAGTCTGTGATGTTCATCCTCCTCCAATAGCATTGAAAAGACAAAAGGTTTTTCAACAGCCACATCTTTCTGATGATTTTGCTTTCTGTCAACACGAGTCAAGCTTCATGTAGATAGAATACATCTAATCATAAAGTCATGAAACAATTACATTTTAACACTGTAATGGACAGATTTTTTACTATTATTACTAATTTTTTCCTAGTTACTTCTATTTGTATAAATATGTATGTAAAAATTTTAAAACAAACAAATTTTTTTTCCTTTTGAAATAGAAAGTAATAATATAAAATGGCATTTATCTCATTAATATTTAAATTAGAGAGGAGTTTTAATAGCAATCCAGAAGCTGCATTTTTCATGTACATTTCAACAATGGACGGTCAAGACACAGTGCAGTAGAAATGACTTATTATTAATGACTTGACACCAGCAGCAGATATTAGGATTCTAGAAAGCATTGCAAATGGATTTTTAGTTCTCAAGACTAGACTGCAGCTGCTTTGCTCCACCAGGTTTAGTTTTTCTTTGGCTGCTTATTCTTAACTCCTTAATGTGGCACATTAATTATAGCCTCTCAATGGTTCCATTCCTTCAGATCCCCATGTCTAGAAATGTTGCCACTCAAATAGCAAAGTGCAAACTTTCCATCATTCTAATAGTTAAATAATGGCAAGGCTATGCAATTGAAACAGCATGAAAGGTCACCTTGACACTATTCCGACTGGTAAAAGTAGCTTAAGGCATCACATTTCTTTATCCTGAATGAGTTGACTGAGTTTATTACTGTTTGTGATATTTGAATCATTTACAAGTTTGAAATAAAGTAAGAAATACCATTTTAGAATTGCTGCAAATTACCAGATATATCAAATTTAAAAACTATTTATAAAGCATATTTTTTACTATATTAACTGATAAAAAATTAGGAGACACAGGAGTTTGAATGAATGACACAGGTTTTGGAACAGTTGGCATAGGTAGTCAGTATGAAATGTAAACCTCAGCAGAAGTCTGTAAGAAGCTTCAGTCATCAACAAAGTTCCCAGAAAGCTCTATTTTCAGGATTTAAGGTGCACAGGCATGGAACAGAGGGCTTACACTGGGGTTTTGAGGAGAAAAGTTTTGTGCCCAATGACATTCATAAACTGCCTTTGGTATGTATTTTATGGCAGGAATAAGACCAGGACTGAATTTCACATATTTCTCTGTTGGAGGTGGGACTAGAACCATAATTCCCACAATTATATAACAATATGATATCTGGTGAAACAGTAAAAGAAACCCAAATTTTCTGTCATCTTGATTTTATTCTTACCCAAGCCCCTGAAGTTTCACATGCCCTTCAATGCAGGTCTTCAAATTAACTGCAGCTTAATTTTTGAACTATTTTTCTAGAATGTTAAGACTAGATTTATAAAGACAGTAGAGTTAACCCAGGCATAAACAGCCTTGAACTTGCTTTTGTGTTTCCTTTTAGAACTGCTAATTGCAGAAATTGATCGGTTTAAGGTGCTTATATTGCATGCTTTAACAAAAGGTGAGGTGAGATCCAAGCTATATGGACTTGAGCAATAAACACATCATTAACTGAAGTACGCTGAGCACTTCAGCTGCCAGTCTTCTGGTATGTCTGTATTTCCTTCCAAGGACATAAAAATGTGGAAAATACTTGCTGCTTTCCTTATCCATTAGGAGCATTAGGTAAAGCCCAGGATTTGAAATGTGCTGGACAGTTGATTACATACATCAATACTTAAATATCCATCTTTCAAGTTGCTATTAATCTTTTATATCGGTATTACTACTGCTCAAATTTCTTATAATCAAATTTGAATCAAAGCAGAGGGCTGGATAATCTGAATGATGGAACACAATCTTACACAGAGGAGCTATATCTTCCTTCACTAATCAAGGTCTCTTTGCCTGAGATTAATTAAATCAGTACATCTTCAAGGCTCTTTTACTACTTCATCATCTAGTTTCTCATGCACATATTGAGAGAATGGAAATACCACAACGTGCTGATGAAAGACTTACCACCAAATGACCATTTTCCTGCAGTGATTAAAAAATCACTAATGGATGACACTATTTTAAAAGGTGCCACCAGCAGCTGACAGAGAGACTAATACATATATAGCACAAATTAATAAATCATAATAGGATAAACGTATAAGAAACTGAAAAATATATCTTTTAAGTGTGATGTTCAGACTGGTGCAAAAAAAAAAAAAATTACATTTTCACCTAATAATAAACGTTTTCCCTGCAGCTGTCAGGAAAAAATCCAAACAGAGAACAATCAAGGTTGTCAATACTGAGACAAAGCATGTGTGGTAATGCACGTTTTGCTTCCTGCTGAGGATTGTCAGAGTAACTATTCTGCTCTGAAACGTGTAGAGCAAGTGGTGCAGCTTGCCAGCAGTATACTGTATGACTCTGCTTAGAAGAACAGTATAATAATACAGTCCCTTTCCAGCAGCAAAGAGGAGGGCTGGATCTGAACTTCTGGAGGCCCTCTCTCACAACATGAGACCAAATCTTGGATTTCGGAAGGCATATGCCCAGCAAATACACACACAACTCTACTGCACATACTCTTTAAACAGCTATGTTCTGTCTTCTTTTAAAAAGGCATATGACCTAGATGGACATCCTGTGGACATATCAGAAATTTTTAAGGCCTATAGAGCCTTAAAATATAAAATAAGGCCTATAGAGCCTTAAACCCCTGTAATAGATGCCCTACAATTTCTCTATGTCCTTCTCTATTGATTTAGTTATAACATTGGATTCGGCTCCATGTAATAAGAGACACGCTGTCAGAATTGTTCCTTTAGGAGCTGGGCAGATGTGTTTCTCTAGAAACACTTTCTACACTTTCCCTAGGTGATAGGCCATATTTTGCCAGCCACTGCAGTAAGGTCATAGACATCAGTCAATCCACCTCCCACCTGTCTAATGGGTAGCTCCTGCTAGTGCCCAGCTCTACTACAGTAGTGGGTACTTTATAGTACCCCAAATGCTCCCTATTGAAACCATTTTCATGGTCAGCCTTGAGTAAAGAATAACAGAAAAAAAATTACCATAAAGCAGGAAAGAGTCATAAGTGCAACCAAAAAAGCATCACAAACATCCATGTATAATACTTTGAATTAATGTATGATTAGCTTATTTTTTGCCATATTTAACTGTTATAGAGGATAAATAATTAATTAATAGTAGTCAGTAGTCATTAAAACATCTCCATACTGGATACGATCCCTGTGAGTCAGCTGAGCTGGATGAAAGAAATATTAACAATTTTTTTGTGAAACAGCAACACGGTATTCGTCGAAGACATTATGTTGACACTGAAATCACAAACCCATAGCCACAGGCCTGATCCTGCCAACAGACCTGTATGGATGGAACTTCTGGTCATTCCTATTAGTGAAAAGAGATTAATTATAGTTTAAGTAAACATCTGAAAAAATGTAGGAAATACAGAGTTGCCCTCAAATTAGCAGCAAAATTCCCACTATTATCCCTAAACCTAGGTTTGGATTCAAATGCACTGAGATATCAGCTCCATAAATGTCAATTTCCTTATGAAGTGGTAAGAAGGAGTTTGAACTTTCTCTGCTAAGTTTGCCTGTGCACAGAGGTCTTTTATAACATAAATTTAAATACACAATCTGTTTTATAATGTTTTCCATCATCTCTCTTCTCCATATGTTCTCCCACTAGGAATCTAATGAGTTCTACGTATGAGAGATGACAAGGGAATATGCCTGAGAAATAATTCCAGCAATTACAGCATATGGAGGCATTGTTTTTGAGTCAGTTTTGCCATGAATATTAGGCAGAGCATCTGGGACCAAATTATGTCTACCTGCCCATGGACATTAGCAAAATCATCATCTTCCATTTGTAAATTCTGCTGAGGTAATCTGACATACAGAGAGAACCATTTCATCAGCTTTATGATCAGAGAGCATATTGAAACACAGTCCATTTATAGTTAGAAAAAATGCTTCCCTTTAGAAAGAATAGTTTAAACTGGAAACCAAGATAAAATTATAGAAACACATCATCTCTCCGTCTTCCCTCCTGTGTTCAGTTCCAGGCCTCTATTTATAAAAAATCTTTTCTCATCATTACTGGAGTTTTGAAAGAACTGACTGGATTGCAGGACACAAGAAAATTACCAAAGAAAAATAAAAATAATAAAAAGATGCACAAACTCTAAATCAGTAAGGATTATATTCTCTGTGCCCAAATATGATAAGGGATCAGTAATTAATCATAAGGAGGGAACAGACTAAAAAAGAACTACTTTTTACAGAGACATAGTGACTAAAGTAGTGTGCATTTTGTAAGTTCTGATATAATACTAAGACATAAGGCTGGAGATTCAAGTATAGTTTCTGTCATGTTTGTTATGACAGTAAAGAGAAAAGAGTTCAAGAGATTCCACCAATATGCTCATATGGAGTAAACTTGCAACTCTACATATTCCTCATAATCAAGAAAAATATCTCAGCAATGTGAGTAGCATAAGTATTTTTATGTGTCTTTTTCCCAGCTGTGCAGTTGAAGCAGTGAAAGCCATAAACCCCAAACTACAGTGTCCTTAGGTTACCTCAATGGTTTAGTGGAAAAAAGAATGTCCCTGCTGTTATAGAGGATCTAAACCAAATTTTACATTTTAAAGTTATGAACATAAATATAATTTGAAGAGCTAATATAGAAGTTTTGCTGTTAGGGTTACATGTAAGCAATAATATTTCTATTACACAAACTATTTATTTAGTTTAGTTGTTCAATAAACTAGTTTTCAGAACTGAAAGCCAGATTTATTTCAAGTCTTTCAGGCACAGCAAATATTGATGTGATTAGTGATATTTAATCAAGTGAATCTATTATCAAGGAACAACTGGTTTTCTCTTCCAATTGCTACACAGGCTGACCTGTATACTTGCAAGGAAAGAGTGAAAATTGAGAGTAGTTTCTTTAACCATTAACCTGAATAGGGATATGTGAACTTTAGTGAATTTGCTCAATTGGAATTTTCTAAACAAAATGCTAAACATTCATCTACATCTGAAGGCCTTATACAAACCACACTGAAATCACTAAGGTGCCTTGCCATTTCTGTCCTCTGGCTTTGGAGAAAATTCCAGAGACATGAGACAGACCTTTCCTACAACCCAAAGAATAGGTCTAAGGTCCTACTGTCATCCCCCCCCAGCCAAAAGCTCAGGATGCTGACTGTATCCCTGTGCTCACATGCTGGATCCACTTCCCCAGACCCTACACCTCTGGTGACGAAACCATATTACAATTGTTTGACTCTCCCAGAACCCTATTCACAGCAGTATGATAAAGAACTGTCACTCCCTTACACAAGAGTTTCCGGTGTCACCATCAGTGGCCCTCCTGCCAGATGGTCTTAAATTAGTTTTGGATAAAGAGACATTGACAACACTTGTAACCTCACCTGTTAAAAAAAAGTTGCAGGAAATTCAACCTTTTCATATAGTACCTCTTCTGCAGTACAGATGAATACAGAACACACCCAAAACCCAGCCATATTTTTGCGAAAATATATGTAGTGACTGTCTGTAAAGTAGTGTCCAAAAATTACATAGGCTCTTACAGAAACAAAACCAAAGATGTAATCTGGAAATATTCACTCATTCTGTGAAAGAACAAACAGAAAAGCTTATCAGGATACAAACTGTGTTAGAAAGACAAAGTGATTAGGAAATTATTATTTTTAAATTTAAGACTACTGAATCCATGAGAAACCATTTAATGGCATCAGATTGTTCAGGTGTGACATGTTTGATGCAGATCTATCTAACTTTTGGCAAAAAGAAACTAGAAATTAAGGCAACACTTCTCTTGCAAATCAACACTGTGCTCCTTTTCCTTGCCAATAGATTGGTTAACAACAGATTTGTAAAATTTGAGACATGAAGGAGGAAGCAGTAAATCAACAGAAGAGGATGCCAATCACACATTTCTGTTTTGTTGTTACAGAGTTTCATGCAATACCTAGAAATTATAAAAGCTGTACAATTATAATGAGCAAAAAAAATCCCTGCATATATTTTTATGAAAACAAACAAATTAAAATACTTTATATCAGATTCTTTACTTTCAAAATACATCTATCTGGTGCACGCTTCAAACATATAGATTCTACACAAAACAGAGCTGAATTGGTTTGGTGAAGTACTGAAATGCTATTCCAGTAACATTTTTAGGCAGAGCTGAAGGAGTCAAGACTTAAAAAATACAGGATAAATAAAATATTGAAAATAGGTGTATTTATAGGTAGTAACAGCATTATCTGCAGCAGTGCTGTTTTAAGGTTAACATTCATTATGACCAATAAACCACATACAACCAAGACCTAAAACCTGAATGGTTTTAAGCTTTGTTTTAGATTTATTTGATCTGATATGAAATTTTTTTCATTAAGATTCATATCAGGACTTTCTTTTGTCCTTTTTTGAACTGATCCAATACATTTAACAGTGAGAAATATGAACAAAGCAGTGATTTTTCTTTCCCTCTCAATGCACTGCCACTTGGAACTGCGGAACTTCCTATTCTGCAGTTCAGAGTTCTTGATGATTACTTAATTCAAAGAGTAACATGGACTTCCCTCTGATCATAATGCCTGATCATTTTTGCAATCAGATGAAACAATCCAGAAAGTAGTATATAAGGAATAAATGATTAATTGAAGCAATTCACATGCCTACATGAATGCTCATAGCTGATCCAGTCACATCCAGTCACCTGTACTCCATTTTCAAAGGAGCATTCAACCTGCACTGTGAATACCTGAACTGTGGTTCCCAGTTTGCTTCAAAGTGCATAAGCAGATCTGACTAACTGGCTTTCTTTTTTCTTTTCTTTTAAACAGTTCCACAAATTAATCTGAAACATTACTTTTTCAGGATTGTCTACCATGTCTTGTTGCTACTTAAAACATCTAAGTGATAATTTTTCAGGATTCACATTTTGTGAAGAAAAAAAATTTATTCAATCTGACCTGAAAACAACAGTACACGCACCAGAATTTCCCATAGGTATCAGTTCCTTTCAAAAAGGACATTTCAAAGTGATGGTAAATATTCTCAGCTCTACTGAAGAAATATAAAGTTAATATAATCTTTGAGATTCTTGTTTGCTCAAAAATTATTTTGTTCCATGAGTAAACAGATCTCCAATGCACACATCCATACAGGGAACTCTATTTTATATTACGATTTTATTCACTTGTTATGAATAGTCACAACATTAATCTACTGCAGAGAATCCATTCAGTATATTTGAAAATCCATTTATTTTCATTTATTGGTATGCATGTGTTACACTTGTATATAATACAGTATTTTCAGCGCTGTTTAACAACAAGGAAACAAAGAAAACAAGTATTGGGAAGCATGATACAGATTTTCGACCAAATAGAGGTCATATTCAGATTTTACAAAACAGCACATTTACACTTTGCACTGTCCCAGACAACCTCTTTAAGATGCTACCTTCTGTCCTGAACGTCTTAGCACAAATCCGTATAATACTAATCCATCCTAAAATACCAAGAGACCTACTTTTTGCTACAAAGTTTGTTCTAATCAAATTTTAATCAGAAAATAAAATCTTTTTCTGTCAACATATTTTTATTATTTCCCAGCAGAATGATAGAATATACTTCTCAATTTTATTCCCAACAGTCATTTATTTTATTTATGCTCTCCTGTGCAAAATTACAGCAGAAGTAATGAAATGGTTTTGGAACAGCAGGGGCTACAGTGACAGGTAGAGCACACCAGGGTGTTCAACCATCCTGGAACTTAATATTTAAATAAATTAGCCATGTCAATGGCTTGTAATGATTAAACCATTTCCTTCTATTTCTTGTTTTTTCTTCTTTTTTGTTTTTTCTTTCTTTGTTTGTTTGTTTGCTGTGTTTGGTAACCACTCAGGATTTAAACAAGTTTATCTCTATGTATTTTTGACTATCATTAAGTATGTGTGGCCTTCATTTCAACTCACCAAAACATGCAGTCAGAAATTCCGCTAATCAATATGTTTATGCAGTGTCACTACAAGGAATTGCCAAATTTCTTTTGTATCAACATTACAGATGGTAAAACATACATTAAATGGAGTATAAAATTATACATTCGGTAATAACTCAGAAAAAAGCTCAAAGATGCTTAAGGCCTTTAAATATTGAGGATCTTTTTCATGTAACACATCAAAAAGTTCAAGAATTTATAACAAAACAAAACAGATCTGAATTGGATGACTGTAAGGAAGCAAAGTACCCATGAAGTGTTAAACTGGGAGAGCACTAGGACTTTTTTCCTTTATGGAAAACAGACTGAGCAGACATCTACATAAGCATCCATCAGTACTTAGGTTCAAGCAAGAGATTTTATTTTTTAATAAAAAGACAAAAATTCTGAATGATTACCATCCAATATCATAATTGCAAAACTCATTTACATCCCTGCCTACCTTTATAAAAAAGAGATGAAATAGTGTAATTGACTGCTTACCATCAATTTAAATGAAATAAAGGTTAAGAAAGTAAAGTACATATAGGGAACACCCATTTCCTTCGAACTAAATGGAAATGTATATATTAAAGATATAAAATGCCTTATAATGGAAATGGTAATTGAGTTTTGACCACTACTTTCTTTAACTGTTAAGCTGCAGTAGTTGTTTAGCCTTAGGGAAACATGTCAACCTCACTATACATTCTAATATGACTGATGTATTCAGATAACTATTACTTGTCAACAATAATTATTAACAATGGATATATAATTCCATTCCTATAACAAAGCAACTTCAAGATGTTGAAATATGTACCTTTGAGAGCTGCAAGATTAGAACATAAATAAAAATGTCTAAAACTGCGCCATGCCAGAGGACAATTTCTGCAACAGAAATTTAATTAAAGCCGTGCGCAGTCCCACCAGCAATCTGAAGAGTGGACCAAGGATCATTTTAGAGTGAAAGATCCAATACATTTCAGAGGTTGACTTCTTCAAAATGAAAAGCCACTGATCTGCAACAAAGAACCCAAAAGTTTGCTGCTTTTCTGCACCTTTAGAATATTAGCTCGTGATTACAGCTGCAAATTCCTCAGCAAGTGCAATTTTACAAGTGTACACAGTTCAATCAGTTGAAATATTTGTGACACAGAAGTTCAAAATAACTTTCCAGTAGTTTTGATCTCAAGGCTGTTGCTGATTACAAGCCAGGTTCTCATTGAAACAATTGATTCTGAAGGATACACCCCAGACATACAAAATTTCACTTCAAGGATTGCCTGGAGAAATGAAATTCCTGTGTGTTGTATTTAATGTTATCAGCCTTGAGACTGGTTTGATTTGTCTTTAGCTATCGGGTTACCTGTAAGAAAAAGAAAATCAGAAAATCAAAACTGGACATAGTGAATCTACTTCCCAAGTATTGGAAACTGAGACTGAAGTATAAGATCTCTGTCCAGCAAAGCTCTTCCAATTGTTTTTAACATAAGCAAATAAACCCCGATGGTATTAGATGTCATTGCTCCCCACCTTAAATTGTGTGTTTAAGTGCTTTGTGGAAATAGGATTTCACAAGGAGAAATTGAAATGTGGCCATGCCTAAAAATATAATAAAATCATGAATTGCCCACCCACAAATATCTGTTTTCTGTTGTTCTTTTTTTACTGTTGTTAAAAATTCTGTTTAGTAATAACTATGCTTTTTAAATGTTAACCATTGAGTATACAGTGACTCATACTAGAGCTGTATTCTTCCATTCTTTGCATGCATCTTTACAAAATAATCATAATATCATAGAATCATTTCAGTTGGAAAAGGCAATGTCCTTTTAAAGGCTTAATGTATCTTAGCAAGCAATAATCACTTAGTGGAGAAACAGGACAAAAACTCATGCACAAGTTCACAAGAGATAGAGATCCTGTTATTCACAAAGTAAAAAATTACCAAGGATTTAATTTAGAGTGTTTTCACCCAGCCTAACATGAAACAAGAGGGAAACAGAAGGACCACAGAGAAAGAGTAGGGGACAAAGCATTTCACAATAATTGGACTTCCCCTCTAACTGCTTTGGATTTTAAACTTTAAAAGAAAAAAATCTGTCATATCAAAGAAACATAACTTTGAGGAATATTTCTGCTGTGTCAGTGGATACAATTAATCATCACATACATAACCTTTTAATATCAAACTGTGTCAGGGGGAAACGTCCCAAGGCTTGAGGAACAACTCATTGGAATGGTCACAACACTTTGTGACATCAAGGGGCATATGCTTTTCATTTTGATCACAGAGAGAAGGGTCATGCTCCTTAATGATGAAACATTCTTTTGCCCTCAGCAAATCTGTTTGCATACAGCTCTTGTCAGCTCTGCAGAGCATAAATGTAGAACAAACAGAATATTAAACAGACTGTTCAAGGAGTTCATTACTTCAGTTTGCCTTCTCAACAGAGTTGTTTCTAGGAACTGCACTTAAGGCAATAATAAAATTGTGCTTCGTGATTTTTATGATACACAGGCTTATTTATGACACTGCTTTTATTTTGTTTTGGTCTTGCTGTTGGAAACTGCCTCATGTGGACCCTTCTAAAGTAGAAGATTGCCTGACAAAATAATAAAGAATTAATTTAAAAGTCAGGCAACATATTTGAGCCCTGCACCAAAGCTCAAAAGTCTGATGCAGCATATTACTGTTATTTATTTTTTTTGCTTTATTGTAGCAAGCTGGAATTCTACTCATGGAACCAGGGGCCTGAGCTACACAATGTAAAATACACATCTTCTGATACTATCTGCAGGTGGAGTTTTATTAGCTGAATTCGTGATACATGTCTCTATATCTATATCTATGTCTACCTATCTGTCTATCCAGTAAAGAGCCACTAAGGCAAATAAGACACAGGAGCATCTCATATGACGAAAGTCTTAGAGCACTGGAACTGTTCAACCTGGAGAAGCGAAGTCTCAGGGGAGATCTAATCAATGTGCACAAATAATGTGAAGAAAGGGTGCCAAGAAAATGGAGCCAGACACTTTTCAAGTGGTGCCCAGCAGCAGGACAAAAAACTGAAAACAAGCAAACACAGGCAGTTTCCTCTCAGGAAAAAGTTTTTTACTGTCAGGGTGACTGAGAGCTAGCACATATTGCCATGGGAGATTGTGGGCTCCATTCTTGAAAATATTCAAAACCTTTATGGTCTTAACTGGCTTTAGATGGCTCTACTTGAGCCAGGGGGTGGCACTTCCAGAGTTGCCTTCCAAACTCAACTGTCCTGTATTATGATGTATTATTTCTATTACACCCAGATCTACACTGGGGGCTAATGTGATAAACTTCAGTTAACAAAAATGGTATTTTTGCACATACATGACTGCTCTGTTATATGGCTGTTTGGAAGTGCAAATGCATTTTCAGTCACAAGAAAACTCAGTAAAATCATAATCTGCAGGCCTATCTGCTCCCCCCAGCTAGCACTACAACCCTGTGGTGAAAATATCCCTATGAAAGCAACATACACTGTCACATAAATTAAATAGGTGATTAAAATAAGAAAAAAAGCAGATACCCACTCAAGTCTCTGCTGTATGTAAGGTCACTGACATACATATATATATATATATATATGGTGTCATATATATATATATATATATATATATATATATATATATATATATATATGGACCACATATAGTGGTCCACATTTGCTTCTGCATTGATGTTAATACTTCCTATGTTCAAACATAGATTGCACATCAGTATTAATGGAAGTTACATATTCATGCACCATACACATCAGGGAGTGAATAAACCTCTTGGCTATTAAAGGCAGTTTCATAAAGAAGCAATGAAATTTTAGCTAATACCTAGTGATTGCATTCCCAGAAATGCTTAATTTTGGATATAGTACATGCTATTTGATTTAATGTCTGGGAAGTAAGGTATTCAGGTATTGTGCCAAAGGCCTTCATAGGAAAAGAGGGACCAATAACAATGTGTGTCTGATCTTTAAAATCCTTAGAGAACAGTAACACCCTGAATAGGTGCAAATCAAGTTTTCAGTTAATAATTAATACGTATGGAAAATTAACAATACAAATTTTTAAAGTACATGAAACCTTTTGCATCTTAGGTGTTGATTTGAATTAATTTGTTCATTCTTGGAACACAATTACTCTCTTTATACTAATAAATTTTTCACATTATTGTTATATCATAAATACACTGCATTAGAGTCTTCATTTTCTTGGCCTAAATACACAATTAAAGCATAATTACTCTGTCGTTGCAGACTTTTTAATTTAAATTAGTGTGTGGCTGCTGTAAATTGGCTGTAATTGTATGTGGACTCATTTTATTTTAACACAACAATATATAATTAAATGCACCTGAAGATTTCCACATTATTCTGCTCGCTAAATGTTCAGAACAAACTCAGTCTTTGGATAAAACATTCTTGCCAAGGTAATGCAGAAAGGATCAGAGATTAAAAGATCTCATGACATCACATTAGAAAAGCTACCAGAGATTTTCAACCTCAAGAGTTTTTTCTGGACAATCTGCATCCAGTGCTGCTCACAATGGGTGAAAAATATTCTCACTTGTGAAATCCACACACTGGATGAATACAGCAGATAATATTGTTTATTTCATTAGAATAGATTCTCAGTAAAAAACAAGTCTCAGGACTTTCTTCTGACTTAGAAGAGGAAGGAAGAAAAATCAAGACTATAGGATTTAAAGAATGGCTGAGAGAATATTCCATGAATAGTAAAGCCCTTCTCCCTAAATTCAGGCACCTGAACATCAAAGTTATAGAACTACAATTTGATATAGTAAATGTCCTCTGTTTCTTCAGAGAAACAAATATATTACAAATCATTAGCTAACTACGGAATAGCTTCTACATTCAAAATTAGGCACATAACTAATTATTATATAATAATATTAGAATAAAATTCATAGCAATATACAGTATAATGAAATTAAGTGCGTGCTGGAAAGTTTCATAACACAACTTGTACATTACTATTTTTGGCTGGCAGCTTTTTGAATTTTTTCTGTGTTTATCATAAACCATATACAAAATCCATACTGAAAACTGACTCTTGAGTTTGCAAAGTCAAGCACTTGAAAGTTAGCAACTTGCCTTTTTATATGTCGCCTTGTAACCTTATTTTCTCTCTTTTCCATCATGCACAATAAAGAAGAGACTTTAGTGTGTGAAGAGAGTTGGAGGGAAGACAGGACTATGTATCAATGCAAATGCAGAAAAGGTAAAATTTTTAAGCCAATATTTCTTGCCTTCACAGATGATTCCACATGGATGGACCCTCTGTTCTAGGTTTTCTCCAAAGAAAGAGAAAGTACTTAATAGAAGATTTTTTTATTTTTAATTAGAACTGTTCCATCAATCATATAGGGTTGTGTGTGGTCATAGGTCATGTCATCTAAGCATCAGGCTATCTTTTCCTTTTCTTTTTTCATGAGATATGTAAGACACAGAAAGGAAATTATTTTTTGTGAAAGCGATTAATAGCTCACTCTGAGCTAAGTGGAATTTCATGAGACAAAGTCATCTTGGTACCCCTTCCATTTTTCTCTAAAATATTACAAGCCTGTGGGGGAAAAAAAATGGTATGGAGATTTCTAGCAAAAAAAAAAAAAAGGGGTCTCACAAATTTATTTAATGACCAACGTGAGATAAGCTAAATACAGGGAATGACAAAAGCCATAAGGAACGGCTTGAAGAAATGCCTAGCAATGGATTGTCCTCCAAGTCAGGGAGAAAAAACAGAGATCCCATACCAAAACAGCCCTATTTTGTATGCAGTATTGTCCATTTTGTGTTCTTATAGTGATTTTCTTATACTGTATGCAAAACACCACCAAAAATTAATAAAATTATGAACAAAGTGATCCTTTAGCAAACCTTTCCTAAAAAGGAATGAATTCATGAGGGCTATATCAGTCATTTTTTTTTTCTATAACATTAATAATTTTGTTGTGGTAGTAAGAACTTAATATAAATATTACAGTGTAGAAACAGAAGGGCCCATATAATCAGAACCAAACATCTGCCAGTGCATTTTTTCCACTCATGCCCTCTGAGAATGAGGTTGAGGTTGGAAATGAATCTTTTGAACAGATGGAAGAGCAATATTTCCTGGAATTTTAAAATCCATACAGTGTGTTTGCCATGCACTATCATTCATACATGGCTTGTGGGAGCAAATGACAGTTTGCATTGCCACTTGTTCATTCACTGAAACAGTTCAACTTGTAAGCTTGGAAAATGCTTCTGTTCTAGTACTACTATCTTGTACCAGTGATAATCCAAAGTACATTCCATAATCCAAAGTACTTTCCAAATGTTAACAAAAGACAGGTTCACAATTCCCTCACAGATGGATAATCCTGTAATTAATGATCCAGTCCAATGAATTGGGGAAACTGGACAAAAAGATGTTAAGAACCTGTCTGGAATTGGGCTCCTATAGGCATATGCCCTTTACAGCAGGTAGGTGAGGATTTGGGTCTTTATTGCTAAATAACTAAGTTTCTGGAGGCAGGAGGAACCATTTCAAAAGTCTGACAAATGAGGGTGACTCAAGCACATTTCATGGGAACTCCAAGAGAGAACCAATAATTAGGACACAGGCCCTTATTTTAGTATTACAGACAGCTCTTTGACTTGGGCTAAAGACAAAAGGCAAAATTTGAGTCACTTATGAGCAGTCTGGAAAAAGATATTTAATGATTGCTACACAGATTTGATTACCTTCAGATTTGATTGGAAGACACTTTTTCAAGTCATCAAATGTTTCATTCCTGTTTATAAAATTTTGACTGTACTTAACTTTTTATTTAAGGACTCGAGAGCTTCAAATTGTTCCCTTATTTTTATTTTTAGGCATTGCAGTATGAAAAGTATTAATCTAAACATGTTCCCAAGCCTGTTAAGCAATTTAGAATTCTAGATCCTCGCACTTGTCCTTCAAGAACTGTGAATACCTCATTTTATTAATTAAAAAGAGTAGTTCCCAGGACATGACTCAAAAGGTTCACAGGTCTTTGATAACCATGAGACTCTAAAACCTTATAATTCTTTCATGTTTTATTGCATAGTGACTAATCGGAACTGCACTTGTGGTAGTTTCTGTGCTTATGGTTTCCATTATAGAGAGGCAAACATTTTGGAAACTCATTTCATGCAATGCTATTTGAGATATAACTCTACCCCTTTATTTCCCACTGCTCTTAAGGATTTCAGCAGGAAATATTTGGTGGTAAAATGAAGATCTAGACAATCGGTATTAAAAATTGTAATTGAAACTAAAAGGCTTTGGAAATCTTTCACATGTAAGTAATTTCCAATTACTTCATGTAGTCTGAAAGGTCAGACTAGAAAGGTAGGTAAAGGAAAAATAACTCAGAGCATGGCACATGTTCCTGTAAATGATAAAGGTCTTCATCTTTAACACTTAAAGACAGATAGACAACTTAAAGACAGATAGACAACTTCTAGGCTATCTTAGGAATATAACGGAAATACCTCTTTCTTAGTTTTTTCTGAAATTTAAGTAATTCAATATGGGATACTGAGCTTTCAATGACAGATGCCACACCAAACTGAATGTATTAAGATGGACATCTCTTCCAAGTGCTGTTCTCCAGAGCATCTCTTGTTTTTCAATGACAGTGAGCAACTTAAGCTTACCAACTGGGTCTACCTTTGAAAGTCAAGTGTGTGAAGACATTTTAAAGCTCCCAGAAGAATCTAAGTAACACTCTGAGGCTGCTTAGGAGCACAGTCAGAGTCTCTCCAACCACCCTCCAGAAACTCTGCCCAAATAAGCTGCAATTCTTTAATGTCTGCAGCAAACCAGGCAACTACAATGAGGAGTAAGGTACAACAATTCCTGTTAATACTATGTAAACCTGTATTTGTACACACCTGCTGCTCTGTGAGTAATAAACCGGGGCTGGAACACATTTTCTGGAGTGGTTTGACTCTTTATTCCTCAACGAATGTTCTGGCCCTTCCTTAGACTCCGACCAAGACTAGGATTCATCACAACTAGTGCTCCAACGTGGAGCCAGAATATTTTTTGTGTGTGGAAAAAACAAAAATTGTCATCAGGCACAGCAGAAACCTCCTTTCTCTACTTCTCCATTCCGACTTGAGGAGTTTTACACGTTTGCCTAAGAAACAAACACATGTCAAGTACTACACTGTTATGAAATTAGTTACAGAAAACAAAACTGGGATAAGTTGGGATACTTTTTAAACTTAAAAGGAAAAATACAAAATGACAGGAAAAAATATTTCAGAATCAGAGAAAATTCTCTTAGGAAAAGAGCATGGTCTTCAAAATACCCAGATATACTGAAATTCAAGCCAAAAAACCATAGCAACTGATGGATAACACCCATTTTTGAAAGTACATCAGCAACATTTAAGTATGACAGTAAGTGAAAAGTTCTTTGAGAATAAGTTCATGCATAGACCTGTGGTACAGAAAGGAGTCATGAAGTCAGAAGACAATTCCTTCAAAATGAAAGATTTGAGTGTGTTCTTCTCATATATGTTTAAAGTAAAAAAAAAAAAAAAATTAGAACGTTACAGGAAACACCATAAAATAACAGATGACACATTACACATTTCAAAAGACAATATTAAATTCAGAGATAGTTCTTTATCTAGATATTTGAGATAGATTTTGGACCTGCCAGTAATGATTGCTTCTGAATTACAACATCTCAAAAGATCATTAAAATTTCTTTAAGTTTTCTTCTTTTATTTTCTTAATCCTTTTAACTTAAATATTATGCCGCAGTTCATTGGAAATATACAAGATTCAAAACTCAAAACTTCAATAATTTCTTGCTTAAATAAAATATCTACAGATTCGAATACTATGAAACCAATTAATATGGTCCTGTGTTCATATTTCCTTGAACTGGAAAGTTTACAAAATAAAATTAATTGGTACATCTCGTTGGGACAGTTATGATAGTGAATAGCTGATGAAGACATATGAGTTACATCAAGGCTAAATCCAATTCATTAGTCTTTCCTATGTACTCATTATTACTATCTTCCAAAAGGTTATGCCACTGTATTGAACATACTCTAGTTTTCTCCATGTTTCTGTAACTCTGTAGAGAACTGAGTGTATGGTAGAATTATTTTAACTTAACACAATATTTCATTTACAGACAGTAGTTTTATATTAACAGTTCATTTACAGACAACAGTTTTATATTAAAAGAGGATTTAAACATAAACCTTATTTTACTTTCTGTAACAGATAATAACTGCAGCAATTCAGACAAGGATATATCCTCTTGAGGTTTTTATGGTGATCACAACTCCATAGTGGGACTGCAGCATGGCGGCATAAAAGACTGCAAGACAATTAATTACATAAATGTAATTTTTTTTTCTCTTCTACACCACTTATCCCAAGTGGGAGACAAAAACAACCTCTTCCCTTTCAACATATGAGGAAACCGAAGCATAATAAAGAATCATATTACCCTTTCAACTGTAAGGAAGTAAGTGGAAATGGAGACATGGGAATGGTCCTTTGTCTTTGGCTTTATCTGACTTCACTTACCTAAAGAAAAGGCTACACTTGTTTTTGATTGGAAAGGAAAACCTATAACAAGCAGTTTCCTGTGTTTACATTCTAAATATGAAAAAGCAAAACAAATCTAAAAAACCCAATCACAGCCTTGTTTTAAAATTAGACTGACGTTTTAAATTGTCTAATAGGCATAAAGTATTTTCATCTTTTAATATATTTTTTCAGAAATGGGGTCAGACAGAACTTCCAATTATCCCCACTAAAAAAAATCACGTAGGCTAAGTTAATCAAATTTGAGATCTTTTTCTTTTTCGAATTTTATGCTGTAAGGTTTTTTCTGGTATTTTGAATGGAGAGTAACAAGCCATTTGGACAAGATCAAAATAGAAATGTAAATTATTTCCTTACCTGTAATTTTATCTTCTCTATAAGAGTACCTGCTGTTCTGTTAGTGCAGTACTGATGTGTTTTCTGCCTTTGTCCCAAGCTTCAGAGATTCCTCTGGTGATTTTTCCCCACTTGCTTACCAGCTTCCACTACTGGCATTTTGAGGAAGTGCACTCACACTTGGCTCCAGGAATACTGCCATAGCTGAGGGAATATAAGACAACTAAAAAACAAGTTAGAAAATAGCAGAACCAATATCCAGGAAGGAAAAAATATTTAAAAACAATGAATCATTCATCAACTTGAATCCCTTTGATCATTTTCCTTTCTCTTTTCATCCATTTAGAATTTCCACACGAAGAAATGGCTTTTCTGTGCTTGAAGAAAATTCGACTTAAAAAAATGGGTAGTGACAGAGTAGTGGGTACTCATTCAGAGAATTACTTTCAGGAAATCGAATTTTGACCTTCTCCTGTATGTGTACCCATCGTGCCATCACTCCAATACAGATAAGAAAGAGAAGAAAGGTGGCAGATTTGGAGGATTTCAGAAAAATCCCTGATATCTTTTCTCAAGTCCTAATAGAACTGTGAAAAAGGAAGACTTGAGGGCTTTCCACCCAGAGGCTGTCATAGATGAGCAACAAGAGGGATTTCTCATTGCTCGGGAAAAACACACATGAAGTCTCTTTCAGTAAGACATAGTCAAGATTATGGTTTCTGATTCCCAAAAGTTGTAGTCATCTTGGTCAAAGATGAAAAGAACAAGTACTGTCAGTTTAATAAGTAAATAAGTAAGTTTAATAAGTAAGTTTTCTTGCTTGAGCATTATGGAGACATCCAGGTGAAAGTTACAATTCCTTATAACACCTCTGTACCCAGGAACATCTGGATACTGTTTTTGAACTTCACAGTACATGGAAAAGAAATATTCTGTCAAAGCTAAAAATGAATGCTAGGAGTTTTAACTAAGAGCCTACTGTGGTATTCAATTTAATTTGTCTTTCTTATGGAACCTGTCCAGTTGTCTTCATATATGCATCTTCTCATTATCTTCTAAATAGAATATGACCTAAGACAAGTATGAATGAATGAAAGTAGCTAATCGCTATTAGACTCTGGAATTCTAAAATCTCAAGTCATGAAGGAAAGACCAAAAAGCTCAGAAGAGATCATTGCCTTCAAATTTCAGGAATGTAAGTACCAATGACGTACTTTAAGGTCACAAGAAAGAAAAAGGACTCTGGAAATTTCCTGAATGACCTCCAAAGGCTTTCCAAGTAATAGGCTTCAAATTTGTCAATTTGCATTCTAGAAGAAAGTATCCTTTTCCCTTTTTTTGTACTTTGCAGATGATGAACAATAATTATTAGCAAGTGGAACTGGAATAATGCCTTGAAGATAAGAAATTTGCATTTTCCAAAGTCACTCTGAAAAAGTGACAAGGAATCAGGATAGAGAGATCTCCAATTTCTAGAACAATTAATCTGATTTTGGAGTGCATTTGCCTGAATTAGAAACAGCATGAGCAGAGATAAAGTCCTTTGGTCTTCCTTTGGCAGGAACACGTTCCTAAGCCACAAAGCTTGAATTCAGGATGAAGAAATATGCTTTTCTGGCTGGCATAAGTAATTTATCTTCCAACATTCTTCCACCTGAAGAGACAAAACTGCAGCTCTATTAAAATTCTCAAATCTATTACTACTGAGTTTGTAGATATGCGTTAATTAGACAATCCATTGTTTCCCTGAGAACCCAATGATCTTCATAATCTCGAGACCAAATTTTGTTTTGTCTTGCCAACATAATTTTACAGATTTCATTGTACAAATAAGCCCTGGTGGACTGGTTATTTTGTAGCTTCACCAGAATCTGCACTTCAGAGTTCTATGGCATTTATCACTGCAGATATGGAAGGTGGTGGATGATAATCAGGACTGTAAGGTCTAAGAAGGGATAGTCTGTGTATTCTAATAACTCAGTAGAAGTACTGAAGAAGAAGAAGGCTTTATTTCAGTAGAAGAAAGCTCAAAGTCCATTTTATAGAATATGGAAAGTCCTTTGGAGTCTTTTCTCTATACAAAGCAGTAGTAGTAGTAGAAGTCTTTCCTGAAATTGAATTGGTGCTCATCAGGGTGGTAGGAGTAAATTAAAAGTCATGAAAAAATGAGTAAATATGAAATTTTCATGGAAATTAACTCTATGTTGGTTGTCTTCTTTATTAATTTAGTCATAGGCAGCAATCTTCCACTTATTTCTGCCTGAAATTTTTCTTCATTTAGAAGAGTTTTCACAAAGGGTGGGACCAGCTTCACTATTCTTAGGGAGAAATAGTTAAGATTTACAACCATGCTCACTTTGCTATGCAAGGGAATAATAACTGAGTAATCTGATTTCAACTGTTTTGAGAGTTGTTCACTCCTCCAACAGTGACTGTGTAGGCTCAGAATGCTCTGTATGTCTGACTCTCCTCTTCATAGTGATTATTATTCATTTCCTTCCCTATAAGAAGGCAGAAAAGCAGAGCTGCACCAAGGGGGTGTCTCTGATGTTTTCTATAATCAGTCCTAATGATTAAGGAAATACCTCACAAAAACTGTTATTTTGAAGATTTGAAAGCATTGCCTTTTGAACAATTGAGGGCCAGTTTTCTATTCCCTCATACATTTCTGCAGCTAAACAGTGATGCAAAGTTTGTGAAGCCTGTGCCAAATACCCAGGGAAAGACGGAAAGAAATTTCTGCCTGCAGCTGTTTAGGCAGTAGATAATGTGAGGTTTCAGAATACCCTAATCTCTCTGACCAGAAATGTATCATTTCTGACTTGCAGAAATGATCCAAAGAAGCCTCTACAGACTGAAAAGGAGGGTGAGACAAGGAAGAAGCACAAGAGCTTGCCAGCATGACTCACATGATACTGGCATTTGAATATCATCTTGTATGGTAATTTCTGAGATACTAGAAGCTGACAAAAATTTTCCTAGAAAATTTAAAAGGACTACTAGATATTCAAAGAGCCATTCTTGCACAGCTGTGAGTGGCAAAGAGACTGGCAGAATGAAGCTGCAAATGGAAGTGGAAACACCTTTGATTTTGGTGTCAGGACACTGGAAAAGTGGAAATTCATGGGGCAGTGAATAAAACCAGTCATTAACAAACAGCCTTAAGAAATTGTGATAATTTTCCATCACAGAGGCAGAAAATTATTCTTCAGACATGAGGTCAATATCTCAAACATGCCAGCAAAGGATAAGGCAGAAGAATCAAAAAGTAAATCACAAGTTGAATCTTTTGGGACAAAGGCAGAAAACGTCTTGGCTGGACAGATGAATTGGAGGATTTGCACATGGAAGCAAGTTAATAATTGCAAAAATTACTGATACGCAATTAATGACATGCAACAGAAATCTAATTGCATTTTTCTTTAAATATGGTAGAAATAGTTTCCTTTGATTGCAGAGTAATTCTGTCACTGTTTGGGTTCTGGAGAAGCTAAACTGGTGCTTTACAATGCATCCTAGCTGCAGTCTTACCTTTGGAAAAACTATTCCCTGATAAAAATGTACAAACTCCAGCATGTATTATTATGCTGTGAGTGTGATGAAGGGATTGCAAAAGATTTAATTTCTCATGATTTTTACAGTGTGTCTACTCACCAAAAAAAAAAAAAAATGCCCCTTCTGAATAGCTTGAGACCAGACTCAGTGTATTAACAGGGAGATATAGCAAGATAATGTATAATCAGGCTCCCTCTTTTCAAAAGACCTGTACCTGTGAATATGGCCTTTAACCCATTCTCTCTATTGATATTACTCACCTTCATTCCTCATTTCAGCATCCATAGGACTCAAAGTCAGAACAGAACTAAACAAAATTTGAAACTGAAAATGTCTTGAGACTCGATTGCTTGGATTACCCTCACCTGCCCAAGTTTTACTGACCTTTCAGTCTATGATTTTGCTTTAAGCATTTCACACCTTCCTTTAATCCTTTATTCCATAACTAGTCTTTTGTAGCTATTTCAGAGTACATTTGCTTTGGGGGAAACGACCATGACATGTCTAGATTTGTGACCACAAAGGAACATCATCAAGCTGTAGGCCTAGACTCCTGTGAAACAGAGACTCACAACTTTACATAGGATAGAACTAGGCACAGCAACTTCACATTAAAGAAGAAAATTTGTTATATAAAGGAATATACCAAATTTATTTTTACTGGTTTTTTAGGAAAATCAGTAAATTGCATGGCCCTGAATACTGATGATTCCTTTATCATGTGCTGGCTGGCATGCTAACTATTTCCATCAAAATGTTCAAGTGTCCCAAAAGATTATTGTTTAGGTGCCCTACAAAAAATACAAAGCTTCAAAATGAAAGAACTGTGGTGCTAGATCAAAACAATAATTACTTATTAATACAGAAGTCCAGCTTGACCCTAGAAAATGCCATTGTATTTCCATTACCAGCTTATTTGTCTCCTAAAACTTGTATTTATTCTTAGAAAATATGTGCATACCACTTACTGCTATTTTAATGACAGATTAGGTACAGCGGTCTCTGAGTTAGCAATGAGAAACCTGCTGAGACAGCTGCAAATTTCTCCTAATGACAGATTAGCCAAAGGCATGGAAAGAGATACCATAGCAACAAAGAGGCTGTCACAAGTGCAATCACTCTTTTCCATGGGTAATATTTTGCTACAGTTTGTGCACTCACTTATATTGCAATCACATCATTTTTATGAACCACCAGGTATTGCTGGTCACTGTATATATGTACAATATTCCTATAAATCTTCATTTGAAATTAAAGTAGGAGCTGAGGAGTCTATACTGAGGCTCTGAAGTGAGGCAGGGGAACAAAGTAGTTTTACGGTGAGGTGGTTTCTTCAATTATATAACCCTTTACATAATATTAGGAAAAGCACTTCCTGTACCTGACACATGGCAGATCATTGAGCCATCCTACAATTATTTCACATTCCTCAGTGGTCAAAACAAAAGGCAAATTTTTTTCTGTCATGAAAGTTAGTAGGAATTATACACTGTAAAATGTCGCGTACATGTACAATGTCATGTGAGAACTATACTGCTTTCTTAGCACTCACTGACCCCAAATACGATACATCCTGCCTATCAGAAACATCCTGGAATAATCTATACATTGTATTTAGATGATGAATTTCTGCTTTTTCTAATTCCATATCATTACTACTGCTCTTTCTGAAAAGCCTGGAGGAGGAAGAGGAATAAAGACACGAGAGAAGAAGCTACCACGTACTTAACTTTGGCAGAAAAAGCAGTAACACTTAAAGAGCCTATGGCTCTGTTGCCTGTGTGGAGAAGTACAGACCAACAACTAACATTGCTGCATTGCTAACACTAGGTGCACTCAGTTACAAGAAAAATACCATTCTCCTTTTATATCCAGGGACACATTTTAGCTCTCCTTTATCTTGTTGTCTTACTCAAGCAGCGGTTATGACAGCACTGGTCGTAGTTGAGTCACCACTTTATGCTGCCTCTCGATACTGGGAATCTGAGTAGCCCACTGAAATGTAAAGGTACCAAACAGAGATCCTTTCATTACTTATGCTGTAAGGGTTATGAACAGTATATTTTACAAATTGAAACATAAATAAAATTACTGTCTCTCCTTTCACCAGCTGTAATTAATTTAGAAACAACCTAGCATTTGCAAGTGAGAAAGAGGAGATAGGGTAAAAATGTAAGCAGGATTTATAGATAGCAACAAAACTGCATTGATTGAGAGCAGTGGGATGCACATACTGAAGCCAGTTCTTGTGTTTGGACAGTACACTTTCTCTTTTTCCAAGGATCTTAATCCAATTTTGAGTTTCCTTTAAATTCTGGAAGCCATAATGTAAAATTAGATAAATTGGAATATTACAAATAACTGAGTTCAGGCTCGCTCCTATATTGTTTTTGAAAGTGTAGACACTCTCAGTACAGATTTCTCACCATCCTGGCAAGATTTCTGTTCTTTTCACATAGTCGCCTATCTCTGGTATTGATTTGGAATGCAGATTTGGATTTGGAATGTAGATAAATATACTCACTAGGATTTATTTTTGGCCCTATAATATTTCTCTTTTATTTCTCTCTGCCCTTGTAATATTTATTTTATTTTATTGCAGTACTCTATTTCTGATATTGGTTTGGCATATAGTTACACGGTAATATACTAGGTATTGATTTCTTTCTGTTCTGCAGTGTGCTCTCCTCCACACGTTAAAAAATCTTAGCCAGTTCTCAGAGAAACAATTGCAGTTCCTTCAGCCCATCTTAAAAGTGTAGGTGCTCAGCTATTCCAGAAGCTGAATGCTCATTTCCAAATGATGGACCTTTACATCCTGGCTGAAAAGACTTCTTTCCCTTGTTTATAGGAAAACAATACTTTCATTTCCTAGAGATTTTCAGAGGTTAATAATCAATATCTGCTATGTATCTGATTTTTTTTGATTGTTAATTTATACTATTGGTATTGGTATTAAAGCAACAATTCTAAAAGAAAATGCACAGTTGCCATCATGCACTGTGAGCAGTAGATACTGGGCACGTTGCTCATCATAGTATGAGTCACTGATTTAGCTCATAGTTGTGTCTATATTCTCTTAAGAATATGAGCATTTTTTTCAACTCCTATTACATTATATTGCATTTGATAGTGGTCAAAGACCAAAGCTTCCCAAACTGAAAAAGAATGAATGGGCTTTTATGGTCATCTTCCTGTTGAAGACCACATCAAAGTGACTAAATTATCTAAGCCAGTTGCTTCCTATTCAACATTAAGTATCTAAACATTAGGGGCTAAGTTAGTCATGGTAGTTTTCCTCTAGATTATTTGAGAAACATAAGCACCTCCAGAAGACAATTCATCTGACTTATCTTAGAACAAAATCAATTGTCCTCTGGAACGGAACAATTCTAAACCTAAAACTAAAAAGACAGTCTAGAGCTCGGGCTAGTTATCTCACTCTAGAGAGTCCTAACCCAAGCAAAGTTCAGTAAATTCTCCCCCACATAATTTAACCACAATTCAGTGTTAAACTGTGCCTCATTCCAGATGCAGTTCTACCAGATCAAACTAAAAGCCTGAGGACAAGATACCATTAATTACTGTGCAATGGTTCAAAGCTGCACCAAGGAAGGTTTAGATTGAACACTAGGAAGCTTTTCTTTACCAAGACGATGGTCATACATTGGAACAGGCTCCCTAGAGAGGTATCCAAGCCTATCAGTGTTTTGGAGACATTTAGACAATAGCATTATTTACATGTTTTAATTTGGTCAGCCCTGAATTGGTCAGGTTGCCAGATGAGATGATCATTGCAGGTCCCTTTCAACTGAAATAGCCTATTTTATTCTATACCTTTTCCCATGAAAAATACCAATGCATATTTCTCTACATCATAAAATATCATCCCAAGGAACACTCTCCCACTGCCTGGAGCAAGCACACACTTCTTCAGTCATGTTCCACCTCCAGAAAATCTTGAGATGAGACCCAGGATACAACACTTTACTTTGTTTTTTCTCTAATTTCTGCAGGAAAGACACACAGGTTCATGACCTGCCCAGGAGGCATGACATGTTCCAAGCTAGTCCCAGGGTGGATGCCTGGAGAACTGGGACCCCAGCAGCATGCACTTCCATACAGATTACATGCACCTTCTGGTGCTCTTACCTAAAACATGCCTGTATCATAAAGATAGCAGGCAATGTACTGTTCTTAAAAATACATGTAGAGCCTAGCATCTAGATCTGCCCAGGGAAAAGCCCTATCCAGAGAGAGACCTCTCATGTAGAATATACCCCATAACTAAGAGAAATATTTAATTCTTTCTCTTCAGCTGTTATCTGACTGCAAAACATTCATTTTCAGTCTTTGTAAAGGGCTCATCTGTTTGATATAAATTCAGAGAATTTTTAAAATATCATTCTAAGTTTTATAGATGATAACAATATATTTTTCAACTGATGGGAAAATTACGTTTTATACAGACTTTTTCCTGTATTGCAAGAAAAAAAAAAGGAAACACAAAAAAGAAAGAAAACAAGAACTTCTGGAACTAGAATAATTATGTTAGAAAGAGGCTGTAGAAGAAAGAGTATTTCAAATGTAAAAAAAATACTGGATTTTCCACTTTTTTGAAACACTTTCCTCATCATTTAAAGAGGGCAATGTGACAAAATTTTGTGTTTATGTATCAAAAATTGATGCTAGCCATGTGGAAAAAAAAAAATGCAATTGTTTCCTTTCACAACAGTTTCTCAGCCTGGAGAAGAGCGCCAAAGTGCGCCTAGTAAAATCTCAGCTATGCTCATAATCATCTCATAATTCTCCTAATGTATTCATGAACATCCTTCTTTTGTTGTGGTATTATGCCCAGGAACACAAGCCCATATTTCTTAATGTGAAGTCAAAAAATTTACTGATTTACCTAAGTTGTATTTGGCTTCATCTCCCTTCCTCTCCTGCAGGCTACGTAGACCCAAAGTAGTCACTTCTAAATCAGCACAATCAGTACTCATCTTATTCATATGCATTTTTTCCCTATATTCTGTTCTTTTCTATGGTTAATTCTTAATATCAGTCTTTTCCCATTAATATGCAAACAAATTAGGAAAATAATACCTGGTTTTGTATTCTAAAGTTGAATAATTTCCAGATTAGATTTCTTAACATTTGAATTCTGAGTACTTCTAATTCATTATTCATGTATGGCCTTATTAGATCTATACAACTAAACAAAATACAAAACCTCAAGTAGATCACATTTTTAAAAATGAGTTGGTTTTCTGCCATTTTTCATCTGGCTTCTTTTGCTTAGTGACTAACTATTAGGAAGTCAGTATCATAATTTTTTACTATAGTGAGATTAAATATGCAAACAGAAGTGGATAAGCAAAATACCTCCTTCCTCCATTGTTTCTATTTCTAACATAAATGTTTACTAGTAACAGCTCAAGATGTGGAAATGTAGGTTCTACTTTTGAACTTGGTATCTTGTAGAAGATAGTACTTCAGCGGGTAATTGGGTTAGGATCTTGGCACATTGTTGCAGTGTGCTTTTTAAGTCATATTTATCCATATTTTCATTTTATGGTTTAACCCATCACATCCTTTCTTTTTCCCGTTTTTGGTCCAACCCAGGGGTTGCAATCCTTCCCTTACCCTATTCTACCCATGTTATTTCCCCTAATTCCCCTCTCAAGCTCTGCTGTCATTGGGTAGTCACCCTGACCCCGACACCTTCCACTTTCTGTGTGCATAAAAGCCATCTGCACGTGGAAGATAAGATCTTGGATTCCACCATGCATTGAATAAACCACCTCTGTTCAACCCCCCAGACCCGTGCTGTTGTTCCATCTGTCCCTGCACCGAAGGCATCGATAACCGGGACCCACAGGGCTCGTAAGGGGGTGTGTGGCACCCCGCTCAGGGCCGCCTAACCTGGAGCACCCCTGGGGTACGGAAGTACCTCAAGGAAATGTGCCAACACATGAAGGGGGCAAATTTATAGAAAGTGTTTGATAGTGAAGATAAACATTTTTTGGCCTTTCAGGAAACCCTTGTGAAGGTTTTTCTGCAATCTACTTAAATCACCCAAGCTGTTCAGTTCTCTTTGTTTCTTTATGCTTTTATATTATACATGACAATCACATATGGGTTATTTCATTTGACAATCAGAAACTTATTACTCATAACTTATTAATACTGGCTCTCTGTAGAGTGATTTTTATTTATCTCAAAAAAGGGGGGGGGATTTTGAAAAAAAAGAGCAATTTAAATTTTTTCCTTTTATTTATATAGACCTTGGGGAGCAGAAAGAATAGCTACAAAAATATGGTATTGATTACATATTAGGGAAGAGTATTTCCCCTTTGATAATAAGCTTCTCAACAAAAAATATATATTTTACTGGCTGTCAGAATGATGTCTCTTAAAATCACAGGTCGCTGTATCTGAAAGACAGAGACCTTCATTCACCTGTCACTGACTTGGTTTCAATTACTCCAGTCAGCTTGCAGTCAGAAATTTGAATTAAATTTTGCTATTGTCTCAGAATAGCCTTGCAGCTCTGCGGGAAAGGCAGGAAAAAGGAAAAAAACATACCATACCTGGACAAACTAGAAGGCAGAACAAATAGTGGGGATTTAAGGTGACTAGTATTTTCCTTTCAGTGGTGCTAGGTCTGTAAGCAGGTTATGGTAGCCATTGTACTGAATCAGTGTTTGTGACAGCAAATATAGAAAAGGACTTGCTTTTCCAAAGCATTATTACTGAAGAGGTATGAAATGAGTCCTGAGGATTTACCCCACCATGGAGAACAAGAAAATTCCAGCTGCTGCAAAGAGACAGACCTAAAAGTCTGACAGCAGCAAAGGCATAAGCTCCTGAGCAAAAGAGCCTTGTGCTCTTTAGATCCCTCACAGAGGAAAAAACTTCATAACCTCAACCAATGCAGGGAAACCTATACTCTGACAAACTTTTAAGAAGAAATCTCATCAAAGTAATCATAATTGATTTTCCCCCTTTTGTGACCTCTTCCAACAGAAATATAATCCAGGTCCACATTTTTACTTACCATTTGTTAAACCCTCTCAATACATATAAAATGGCAAATATTCTGTAACACTAATAGTGTCATGTAGTAGTAACCAGGAAAAGTTTCAAAACACACACAATTCTATTTCTATTATTATTAAATATCTATCTGGTTCCTTTTGATTATATTATATATGCACATACATTTTACATGCATAGAATCAGATTTGCATTGGCATGTACAAAATTAAGTGTAGGCAGCATTCCAGCAAGGTTATCTTCAGAAGAAACACATCTGAAATCAGGAAGGGAACTGTAAAACAAACGTTTAGGAAGCATCCTTCCTTCAAAGAATGTCAAAATGTTTTGGAGACATAAATACAGAAACTGAGACATATAGAGCTCTCTGTGGAACAGAAGGAATATAATTCAGTCAGTGCATGCTACATTTCACCACAACCAATGTGTACCAGAAATTTAGTGCCTATGTAAGGAATATTTCAATAAAATTATGTAGATACTCAAACACCTATATAGAGTAAACACCTATCTAGCATATTATGGTCTGACACTACAAACTATTAAATACATAAAAGAAAAATCAGACATGAGTACATGTGTTGGGGTGCAGGGGGGAAGGTGTTTATACTTAAACACATGCATGCATGTCTTTAGAGTACATTTTCATTTTTGTATGTCGATGAAGAATTGTGTTGACCCTGACAAGATACAATGTTTTAGGAAGTTTGTGTATTTAATGCTTATCTGAAGAATTTCTTTTTCTTCTGTTTCTCTTAGCCACTAAAATGCAAATATGACAGCATGTTTACTTTGTTGTCAGACATTGTATATGATGACATTTAAAGATATTTCTGTTAATATAAATTTGATCCAATAATATGAAAAGTGTCAAATAGAGGAAAGGAAGTCCCTTAAATTCTGTCAAAATTTTTTAGTAAATCACAGTTATACAAGATGAAAAGAACCAGATCATACTGTAATGACACATCAAATGCTTACCATACTCAGTGGTTTCTATGTAGAAACATGGTAATTCCTTGTAACTGATAAAAATTCTTGTTTGCTATCCTTTGAATGAAGAGCTTAGAAAAGTGTACAGACTTAGTGCAACTGATTTCAGAGAGAAATACATTTAGATTATAATGCATTTGATCATTGCTGTTAGTTGAACAGATCAACTCTACTATCCCCAGTGCTTACCTGAGGAGGTCTGGCACACAGTTTACTGTGTTCAAAGAATTGAAAAGTATGCTGAGAAAAGTGTGAGCGACCAGGAAGTCCAATCCCAGTACAATTCTCTTCCCATGCTTCTATAGTCTTCTCAGCTTACGTCTTCTTTGTGCACCCTCTTTCCTGTGCACTTTTTTTTTTTTTTTTTTTTTTACTTGTTGGTAACATGTCAGGTTGGTATCATACCTACCCTAGTTGTTTTCACTTTATTCCCAGAGGAACAGCTCCATCCCTTACGATCTGGAAGAACTTTACATTCCTCCCCTTCAAGACATGGTTGCATGTGGCACCACCACTTCTGCTCCACTATAGAGGCTACAAGAGAAGAAAACAAATGTATTTTTATTTTGTTGAAATGAACACTTTAAGATGTCACTAAGTTGCAACATTTTTATTTTCCAGGAAAGTATGAGATATATGTTGACTGACAGCTAGTCTGTGATTTTTCAGCCACCTCAGAATCTTCATAAGAAATTAGGTTTCCAATTTGCAAAAGGTATTATGTGCTTCATTTCTTGAAGTCAGTCTCTTCCCAGCATTTCTTTCCAACCTCATTTTTATCTTGCTCAGCCAGATTTCAAAGTTTTAAGTAGAATCTCTTCTTTTGTTTGGTCTATAACATAGCCTAACATAGTTTGATTAAATTTATTCCCCAATGATGACAAATTTATAGCTTCTCTGACAGCCAACAACATATCAGCGCTAAAGAGATCATGTAAAGGGTGAATCCTGCAACTCTTTCAGAGAAAGAGATGTGAAAAATCAGTTAGTATTTTCCCAAATAAAACATATGAGCCTACACCAGAATTGTTAAGTAAGACAGTAATATTGCACTGCGAATAGCAACAATAATGTAGGTCTAAAAAGACTAAAAACCAGACAGAAATGTGTTCTGGGTTTTTTGTTTGTTTCTTTCCAGTGAGATAAATATATAAATTAGATGTAAGACTATAGCACATGAAAATTATATGCTTAAGTAGTTTTGCATAAATACTTTTAATTGAATTTCATACAACTCCAAGAGTCCTCTTTTAGTTAGATCAAATTTAGCCTCTCAAGAAGCCTCTTTCACTGGCATCTAATAATTTTGTTTAGCATTTCCATAGACCAATAGCAAAGAATTAATTTTTCCATCTTTCTCCCATTCACCTTGGATACTCCCTTCAAAATGCAGAAGCTTTCCTACTCTTTTTTTAAATAGTTAACTGTAATGGAGTGGGTCTCATAAATGACCTTAAGCCAGCAAAAATTCCTAGGAGCACAAAGAAAGGAAGCAATAGAAGGAGTCGCACCATCAACACAAGAAGGAGCTGCCCGGGTGGTACCTGCTACCTGCCCAGGGAAGCAGGAACACTTCACTGTCTGTGATCTTTCTTCTATCTTATTCTTATTGCAGCATCTGTGAAGTGCCACCACTTCACAGGTCCCAGTTTTAACATGGTGAGCTGTGAAAATAAGAAGATGAACAATTTGTTAACTTTGAGAAGTAACATCATATTGTTTTGTTTGGAGGGTTTTTTTATTAGAAATGCATTAAACTTGGCTCTGCAAGGCAATCTGCCATACATGAAATGAGAGCTGCAATGGTATTAACACTAGAATGGAGAGTTGATCTATTTTCCAAATGAAGTATAACTATCTCAGGCACGAAACACTGGCTAAAGAGGAACAGTTGGACAAGGCTGCATATGAGCCTGTTCCAGTGAAGCAAGAAGCAGAAACATAAAACTAACTTAGAAACTACATTAATTTCTGGACTCCCATAAACAGCTGTGTATCTCTACCAATTTTTTTTTTTCTCTTTTTCCCTGTGGGAGAAACTTTGAAATGAAAGTATATCAATGCTACAATACCCATCCATGCATATATTTTCAGAATCCATGTCTCCAGACTTTATGTCCAGAAGAGATTTTGACATGGTATTCCAAAACCTTCCTACAGGCAGACAGAGAACTGGAAGGATACAGGGAAAACCCTCAAACAAAATCCAGAAATAAAATCTACCAAGCAAGCACACTTTAAATTTATTCTGCCTGGCACTGCAAGGTCAGTTCGGGAACATGGGGAACCAAATCTTTCAAACAAGGGAGACAACAGGACAATCTTCATTATTCCATATCTGTACCTATCACTCCCATTCATGCTGCTCTAACTGATTACCAGAATCATACTGCTGGAGTCCAATCAGAGGACCAATTTGGTAAGAGGAGAGCTACCAAAATACCCTTTCTGGTTCAGCAGGCAGTTACTAAAGGATCTGGAGTTTAGAAAAGGTTTTAATTGAACTTTTAGTGGTTGCTTATACAAGACCAGATATTCCTGGGGGCAACTCATTATCATCAGAAGAAGAGAGAAAAAACTCTGAACTTTAGCTGATATTGACCTACAACCTTGTATGGACAGGAATACTAATTATGTGAAGCAATATGTGTCCTTTAGTTCTGCTGCTATTTAACTTTTTGTGTGCTTTATGCAAAGCCAGTGTACTGAATGCTTCAGCTACCTTTAATATCCCTAATGTCAAACAATAAACAAGAGCTTCTACAAGGAGAAAGCCCAAAGAATAGGAGCCCAACACTGATGTCTGGATTCACTCCATTGTTATTTCACAGTGTCAGCTCCTAAAAGGCCTGAGGAAGAGAAAAAAAACTGATGTAGGCTATCGACCCCATGAATTTCCTAGAGGCAAAAGCCACAGATAGCAATTAGACTCTAGGTCTTCATCAACAAAACATAAACTGCTAAACATTTCATAGGGAAATTATGCATTTTTCAGTGAAACAAATTCCAGTGAACTGTCTTGTGGTCTTTGTCATCACTCAATGTATTGTACTATGTCAGGTTTGATTATACTCCATCACATCATGCTGTGCAACAGCTGAAATGATATAACAAAATGCAGGCAATTAACCCATGATCCATCATATTTTGATATGCTGAGATGTTACATTTAAATCAAAAATCTAGGAGGAAAAGAATCTCTTTATGCACAAACACTGTTTTTCTTCACTTTCATACTGTAATTTTTAATTCAATAGAGGATGAGGAAAGCAATTCATACTATCTTCTTGAACTTTGTAATCTCTGTTATTTTATACCTTTGATTACACTGAGCAAATATTTTTACAGCTACTAGCACAGTCTGCCCCAAAAATTACTTTTAATTCTTTTTCAAACAATTCCACTGGTATACATGCCAATAAAGCAAATAAAGATATATAAAATATTTTTTTTTCTTAATACAACACTTGTTCTTTACTTGGGAATAGAAAAAAATTATTCTAGGATATATTAGGTATGTATCATACATAGTAGAACAAACACATCCTGCTTTTGTAGATTCACATTAACTTTGATAGGCAATTACATATCTTATACCCACTCATCCTAACACAAATTCACTAAATTGTATTTTATGAAAGGTACATAAAAAACCCTAGACACTGAATCTACAAAAGAAAGTAAATTTAGTAGTAGGATGAGAACTTCAAACCACTTACTTTTTCACTATATTTGTTTTAATTTGTATTCTGTATATCACTGATCCTGAAATTTTGTGTTCTCACTCTCTTACCATATAACTTTATGCTGCTTTACTGTGTCTACAGAAATGCTGTAATACAACCACTAAGGAAAAACAAAGTACAATGTACACCAGTAGCCATCAAGAATGGAAGCCAGTTAAAAGACCTCTTGTAAAATTCTGTGAAGGAAATTTTCACACTGAAACAAAAAAATTTTAAAGCCTTCTTTGCAGTATTTAGAAGGAGAAAATCAGGCATTGTAAGACTTTTATGGAAAAAGAGTGCAAGGAAATGAAACAGTCATATTCATGAACAATACAGAAAGGCATTTCAAAGGGTGAAAAGATATATGATAAAATGGAAGTGAACAAAAAATAACTACATACTATCAATAAAATTTGGGGAATTTTTAATAAAGATGCTTTGAAATTTTCTGGGTATAAAACAAAAACATCTTAGAAAAATATACAAAGATATTTCAAACATTGAGAAATCTATGCTAACCATCCTCTAGTTTCTATTTGCCATCTAGAAAATGCCATGAAAATTTCTTGAGAGGAAATGTAGGGATTTCAGATCCTTATGCTATCAAATAATTAAGTTCCAGTTTAGCAAGTATCTATCACATTCATGTGAAATTAAGGCTTCTATGTAGTAGATAAAGGATTCCCCACAACCTAAAACAAATTAACCTCATTGAGCCTCTGGATCATTCCACAGAAGGAGGATAGTACTTTGAGAGATTCACATTTTGGCTTTGTTTCTTTTCCTCCTAGCACAGATTTCAAAGTAGGCTGCTTGCTTTGCAGAAATTGTTTAAGGAACTAAATGTCATTTCTGTAATCCTACAGAAATTAGTTATCAAAACCACTGCAAACAGTATTTCATTCACTGCTAAAGCAAGTAGTCCTTCCTGCAATCAGTGTGGAGAGGGACTGAAGAAAGAGACTCAGAAATCTCTGTGTTTACAGATTGAAAAGTGTTCCTGATTATGCATAACATAATATACATATAAATTATGTTCCAGAAGATCCAACACTGTATCATGAGAGTGGAGCTTGGAAAACAGGCATAACCATATCTCACCTATTAATGGCATATCCTGTAATTAACCTGCCACTTTTTCAGCTATTTTCATGAAGCAAAATCATCAATACCTATCTCATAAATCAAATCCAGAAACTTCAGTGATCAGTATCATGTTCCTGGAAAAAATAAAACTAGACAATTACTAGTCTTCATTTTAGAAAAAAAATTTCTTGTTCCTCCTTCATGGTAGCTTTATATTTCTTCCCTTTGGGTGAATAAAATTTAGTGCATCTGGCACTAAGTATGACCCTTACTCCTCCACCTTTCTGGGAAGATTGCTCCAGGGAAGAATGGAAGTTACTATTCAAGATTATTATTTTGCAATTCAATTCACAAATATAAGGTATTTAGTGTAGGTATGCAAACCTTGCATTAAATCAAGAAAATCTGAATACCATCATTCATCATGATCACCTTTTCCTTGCCTCAACTCTTAAACATTGATGTTCAATTCTGTCACCCATCTGCTCAGTCATTTGAATATTTTCTTTCCTGAAAGTTGCACAGATCATGCATCAACACATACACTGGCCATTAACAGAGGAAGAAATCGTGTTGCCAAGAACTTAACAAAATAAAGTCACAGCCTGTTTCTGTCTTCAGGATCCCATCATTGTAGTAGTCACATATAAATAGCAAGGAAAAAATATCAAAAAGGCTCTATTATATGCTGTGTGCAAAGACACTGGCACAGCTGGGTTATACAGTTAAATCATTCTAATGACTAAGAGCTACTGGAAGCAAGAGAAGATCCCTTGTCTCCTGTCCAGCATTCTTTCATCCCTTGCTTGCATGAACACTCTCATTTGATAGAGAAGATGGTAAGACAGGCATTCGGACTGGACGAAAAATTTCCCTTTTTTTAGGGTTAGTTCTCTACCAGTTTAGCTCCTACAGCAGGTGCAGTGACCAGTGAGAAACATTTTCAGCCAAAGGGCTGAAAGGAAGGAGCTGGCAGCCACAGATACTTGATTAACTCCTGCAGAAACCAGTTCCTGTATCAGCTTGGAAGAACTGAGCCTCTGTACTCTTACTTGAAATAAATGTATCTTATTTTATTCTATTTCAGGTAAATTTTCTGAGGTCATAAAGACTATTTAAAAATTGCAAAGCTTTGTTTGTTTGAGTCTATGCTAGAGTTGAAAAAAGAGGCATCAACAATAAACAGAAGAATGGAAATTACACTTAGCCATGAGTCTCAATCTACACTGCATCTAATATTTTATATACTTTATATTTTTGTCATCTTGGGTATGATCAGGAAGATTCCCCATATGAAATACTACAGTAACCCAGTCTTTCAAAGTAGGTACATATGTATTTTTTATTCATGTAAAGCCTAGCCACATTAATGATTAAAATGGAATTACTCTTTTAATTAATCATCTGTAAGGAAAAATAGAGAATTTTTCAGGACATTGTCAACTTACTTCATTCATTTCCCTAAGTGACTAGTCACTATTCTATACCACAATAGCCAAACAAATGTGTGATTAGGCGTTATTGGTAAAATAAATAAAATTAGTGGTTATAATATCCCATTCTGGAAGAATGGGCTCTAGATCACTGCCATACCCTTAAATGATCAGGGGAAAAAAAAGAGGGTTTTCTTGTTCACATATTTTATTTGCTTTGTCCATACTGATTGACAAGGAAAACAAATGTAGGTTATTTTTCTGCTACACTTCAGCAATTTCAGTATGTCATATCAGTCTCAGTGTGTCATTGTAGAGAGGAAGGATACAAACGAACTTGCAAAAACTCCCTCACAAACACAAAACACACACTCCCCCACAATATTTTTGCATTTCTTCAATGTTTTAATAAGTGTTAGTAGCTTATCAAAGCTTGAGCAATAAAAATCTTATATAACCACAGCCAAGTCAGGATTTCCATCTAAACTTTCTCTTTAAATGTCAGACTAAGATATACGAAAACAAATACACTATCCAATTTCTTCATTCAATTAATTTTAACATTCTTCAATATTTTCTATAATATCCATGTAACAGCTGTTAGGGAAAAACTTGAATGTAGTTTATTTCTACTCTACTAGCAATGGTTCTCATATTACTGCAGTCTGTGATATAAGGTCATAAGCAATGGGAAAGTTTTTGTTAAGGATGAAATCTTTGATTTAACCAGTCATAAGTGCAGTTGGGAAAAAAAGCAGCCAAGATTTTGGGAACATGAGCTTCAGTTTGCTTCTGTGAACACAAAACAAAGCACAACTCCATTTCAGCTCCATGGACTGAAGGGAGAACTGGCAGCACAGACATCAGGAAAAGATACCCAACTCCCAAAGCAGCACTGGTAGATATACATCTACAGCAACCTTAGTGAACATTACCTTTAAAGATCAAATTCAAAACCCTTTGAACTCAATGTTTGTGGTTTGATATGTGGTTTTTGGATAGAATCTCAATGACAGAATTTTTTTTTTTTCAATAAAGGTGACATCTGAATTTGCAACTGAGATATTTATTCTGATGATTGAATATGCAGCACCTCTTACAGTGATTGAGCAAATGATGATATATAGTCTAGACACGTGAAAATTATGGTGAATTAGGACTATTAAATAAAATAAAACCAAAGAGAATTGTATCCACAAGGGGTTCTTTTAAATTTTATTTTGTATATTTTTAAATTGGGAAATTATCAAAAACAAAGCTTTTTTTATTTTTAAAAACTTACTTGTTTTTTTTTTTTTCTTTTGTTGCTTTTTTTCCCTTGTTTGGCCAGTGAACTTAAAAATCAATTGAAGACACAGCAGTAATTCCTGTGTCCTCAGTGGTGACAAAGAGGCATGACACAGTTGTGGTGCATCTCAGGAAAGGCACTCATGTTGTTTTATTTTCAGATTACAAGTGGGATTGTACTACACTAACAGCAGGACAAAAATGCTAATTTTGTGCTATCCTATTCTACACTATCACAGAATCACAGAATGGGTAAGACTGGAAGGGACCACAGCAGGGCTCTGCCCTTTTGACAACCTCCCTTCAGACACTTACATACATTGTATATACACAAGCAGTCAGAAACCAGCAGTGTTTCCTTGTGGCCAAGAAGGCCAGTGGTATCCTGGGGTGCATTGCCGGGTCCGGGGAGGTGATCCTGCCCCTCTACCCAGCCCCAGTGAGGCATATCTGGAGTGCTGTGTCAACACTGGGCTCCTCAGTGCAAGAGCTCCTGGAGTGGGTCATACAAAGGGACTGGAGCATCTCTCTAACAAGGAAAAACTGAAGAAGCTGGGCCTGTTCAGCCTTGAGAAGAGGCAACTGAGAGACAATCTTCATCAGAGTATATATTATATATTCCCATACAATTATTTCTGAAAACCCTACAAACACACCTTATTGGCAGGTCCTATTATTGTATTCACGTTCCCAATGCTTTGTACCTCAGCTACAGTTACTAAAATCTCTTGTTCAGTTTGGGTGCTGAAAATTCCAGATAGAGTATGCTCTACTTACACCAGTGGAGAACCAATTTAGGTTAAAAGTACAACACTGTTTTTAATTTCTCTTTTACTCTGATGTCTCTTGAATCTTGGGATAGATTCTCAAGTGAATTGCTAAAAAAACCGTAGCTGATTGCTTGGAATATTTTGCAGTGCCACTTGTAGGCAGCACACACAGAGAAAATACTGCTAACTGCAGCTCCTCCCAGGCTTCTTGGATTCAAGATGGTGTTTTCTCTCCTGAGAGGATCCTTTTAAAATAGCAAGAGTCATTCTTGATAAGTGTTTATTCTGCAGATGCTGGCCCAGCTCCTCTACCCCTCAATTAACCCAGTTAGTCCACTTGGGTAAAGGATGATGAGCAGAGTTCATATGACAATGCTATGCACACAGCATCTCCAGTAGCCTTTAAAACCTGAACTAATGAATGGTTTGCCACAGTCACATTGCCAAACATAATCTTCTGCATAGTGCCAAAGAAAAATCTCATCCATCAGTTTGTCTGCCAGCCGTCATTTACAGCCATCTGTATGGGAGGCCATTTTCCCTTTTGGAAGAAAATCAAGCAAAACTACAATATAAGCATTTCCCTGAGAAGAGCTCACTAATGAATCTGTGAGATCTAGCCTAAGATATTCTCATAGCAAAATCTATACACAGAAATGGACTGCTGTAGTTATCTCTACTACAAGAGGAAAAGACTTACTGGGATAAAGTACCAAGTTGGCATAGTCCCAGCTGTTCTCAGAAACAAAAACTACAGATGGAGCACTTCATGTAGGATCTCTCGGACCTGGAGAGCCCACAGTCATCTCCCGGCCTTACTGAGGCTAATTGTATTCAATCAGTCCTCTGACAGGAGTGAGCCAGTTTTACTCAAATAAGCTTACTGCCTCTCTCTCAGAAAAGTCAGTGCTTTTATGGCAATGGCTACAAACTACTACTTCATACCAAACTTTTAGCCAAAGAAACAGGAACTCAAAACAACTGATTTTCAGGCAGCCTGAAGGATAATTTCCTCTTCTTCGTATGACCCCACTCAGCCTAGAGTGTTGCCCTTCCTAGGTCTGACTTTTTAATTTTGAAATTGGGTAATCTCTAGGTTCACAAAACCACAAAACATTCAGAGACAAGATCACAAGCAGCAATCATTTTGGGAGTCTTTAGCTCTTTAAACATCCACTCACTGGAAGCAGAGCAGAAGAGGCTTCTGCACATTATCGCAGTCCTCACCTCAAGCTGGGCTCCCTGACCGCAGCCTGCCTGCAGGGTCTTACCCCACCTCCCACTGCAGGTGCCCAGAGAGGAGCTGCTCCACTACAGCCACCATATTTGCCAAGCAGTGCAGTGGATGACAGAATGATGACAGTAGCAAAGGCTGCGTGTTTCCTTATGGGACAGAAATGGAGCCACTTTGCTGTTTGTAGATGAGATGCTTCCCTCATTTTTACTCTAGCAGCTGTGAGCTGACACAATCCATGAGAAAGTTTGTATAGAACCGGTAGAAAAACACTCAGGACGAGGTGCAGTTTATAAATACTACAAGTCAAAATCCCTGGTATCTCTGAGGTTGTTATCAAACATGTTAAGCAAACAATATATTAAAGTGTGCAGACATTTTGCAAATTACCAGGCTGATGCTTGAGATTACTAATTATATGATTTCACAGAGAAAAAAGACTAATCCAACTTTCAGGCACTCAAAAGAACATTTGGCACAAAGACTTTTTATTCTCTCGTACTGTCTCTTTGGGCCTTCTGCCAAGTATCTCGACTCAGCAAGAAGCAGCAGCAGCACATGTCTCAGTGCAGCCTTCAGCCTTTAGCAGAATACAAAAACCCCCACATTTTCTCCTCAATCTCACAGTGTCAGAAGCCTGGAGTATACACAATTATGGGGAGTATATTTCCTGTTCCCCTAGAAGACTCTCATTATTGATTTTCTTTTCTTTCTGGCTGACCCAAATGGTCACATTGTACAGATGACAAATTAATATGGTCTCTCTATTTGCATGACCCTCTGGCACAACACCTTCACCCTAAGTAGTGCCTTAAGAAAAGTATTGTGTGTGGAGGTACTATGGAATAGGATTAGTGCAACAAGGTGGAGAGGTATATTCAGCAATGCTTTTGAACTGCTTGGTTGCAGCCTTCTCATCCTCATTAACAAGTATCTCAAGCACTCAGAGGTGCCTCTGTGGAGACAGCAACCAAAGCCCAGGGAAGGGGAACCACAGTTTCCCAAAAGAAAGGTGCAGCTGTGTCCCTGCATTATAGTTCCATTGCAACGTACATCTAACTGGTTATGTGTGCTCTTTCTTCTGCATTTAAAATATTCATTTATTAAAGTCCAGAAACTACTTTCACAGAATCTTAGAATGGCCTGAGTTGGAAGGGACCTTAAAGATCATTTAGTTACAACCTCTCTGCTGTAGATAGAGACACCTTCCACCAGACCAGGTCGCTCAGAGCTCCATCAAACTGGTCTTAAACACTTCCAGAGATGGGGCATCCACAGCTTCTCTGGGCAACCTGTTCCCATGCCTCACCAACATTACAGTAAAGCATATTTTCCTCATATCTAATCTAAATCTCTTTCAGTTTGAAGCTATCCCCCCTTGTCATTACATCCTCTTGTAAAAAGATCCTTTCCACTTTTCTTGTAGGTAAAAGACCTCAGTTACAAGATGGTCAATTCATATTTAAGCATGTCAACAAGAATTTCATTATCAAAGTATTCATGTTTTATTTCACTTTTCCTTTTAAAAAGACTTGCTTAGCACCCCTTATTTAGCCTATGCTAAGATTTTTCAAGCTTTGAAAAGCAACAGTCCCCCATATTTATGTTGAAAATCTAATAAATCCCACCAAATAAAGAAGAGTAGAAATAACCATTACTTCCAAACTAAGCAGCCCAAATTTCTTTTTCCTGAAGGTGAATATGAACATCACTTGTTTTATATCTATATTGAAGAACTTAGTAATCTGATGAAATTTGCTGTAACAGAAGCACTCCAGGATTTTAGTGATGACCCTATAGAAACCAGTCACTGAAGTCAAGGTAAAATTCTGAAAATTCTGCCAATGTAACGATCCCCATTGCAAAATCTTTCCAAAGATAATAATCAGAATACTGACTCACTCACTATCCCTATTCTACGCAGAAAGGTATTTATGTACAGCTGTGCACTCACTATTTAAATGAAAACATACCAGGTACTGAAAATACCTTTTAACTTATATGTGCATATATATTCATCACATAAATGTGTGATGACATTTAACATAATATCTCTAAGAAGCATTTAATTTTTGAAGTTCCACCTTTTAAAACCAAGATTTTTGCTTGCTCACTTGCCTTGAACATTGTTTGCTTGGCTCATTTTATTTTACACATTTTAGATGTGTTAAATTTTTTTCATTTGGGTTTGTTTGGGTTTTTTTTTCTTCACCTTATCTATTTTCATAACTGGATAAAATGTACTAATTTAAAGTTTCTTTAATTCTCTAATGTATTTTTATAATATGTCATATTCCATTTTGCAGCTCTGTAATGCATTTTACTTAATCAGTCAATTAAGGCAAATTATCAAATACACTTTGAAATATTCCTCCCACAAACTGTAGGCACATGTATACACATTCACCTTCCTGAAAACTATATAACTGCTTTTGTTTTTTCATTTTTCCTTTTTTACATCCCTGCCTTCCTAGGACTCCCCCACTGTCCTTCAGACTCCTCCATAAGTGTTAAGAGAAACTCCATAGGATGTCCCAGTACACAGTTCATCATCTGAAAGAAAGATCTTAATTTTAAGTTTCAGATTGCTTTTTTAGAGCCTCAGGCAAGCTCTTTGAAGTGCAGAGGCAGGAGGGAAACTTAACTCAGGCTTTTAGAAAAAAACTGCTAACAAGGCACATGTCTAGTATTGTGAAATGCCTTCTCTTGGAGTGGTCTCCCCTGCTACAACCTTCCCTCTACATTGTTGATTCCATATAAATAGCAAGTCTCTGAGCCATGGGTATGATGAATCAATAAGGATCTAGACAGAGCCTATGAATTGAAAGTGGATGGCCTGGGAAGAGGCTGGCTATTCTTCAAGACAGAGGAAAAGAAAGCACTTTCCAACAAGCCAAGTGAAAGAGGAGAAACTGCCAGGAGAGCCATTCAGAGTAGTGCAATGAAGAATATTTTTGCCCAAGGATTCCCAGTAGATAATACTTTCAGATATGTCTTCTTGCAGAAAAGGTACCTTTTAAGATGCTCCTAGCAGACTCCCTGGCATTTGTTTCTGAAGGAACTCTGGTTAACAGAGGCTGTTGATAGGAAACATACACACCACCCTAACAGCTACCCAAAGTCAGAAGTTGCAAAAATATCACAGAACCTAGAACTCCAGAAGACAACTACCAAGCAGCAAAAGCAGCTGAAGTAATTCACACCTTAAAAAAAAACCTATTCAAAACAACAACCAAAAAGTAATAATTATTCAAGGATATTTTCAGACAATGAAGGTTTGGCTTCATGTTTGGCATCTTAATCCTGTATCTTTATGGAAGCTCATACATTGCACGCAGGGATGTAAGAGGCCAAAAAAAGGTCAGCTCAGGATCCTTTTTCTGCTTATCCACAAAACAAGCCAGGCACCTTGTGGAGCTAGACCACTGCTGGGGCACAAGTACAGAGCAAAGCAGAGCTTGTTGAGCAGCTCTTGGACATGAGTTTTCTGGGACTGCACACCTGGAGCAAAATAAAAACAAATTATTAGTAAACTAATTTTTTATTACCCCAGAGAAGTCAAGCTTCCTGCACTGAATATGAGACTTGCAGGCCAGCCAAAGAACTCTGCCTCCTGCCATGGAGCAGAGAGAAGCCTATGGTGCTGTGCTGTTCCTGCTGAAAGGGCTGATGAAGCTCAAGGCAAGCTTCCAAACAGGTCCAGCTCCCACAGCTCCTCCTCTGCCATGTTACCCAAAACCCAGACCCATCATTCTTCCAACCCATCATTCTTCCACAAGAGCCAGAGCAATGCTTCTGCAGGCGCCAGGAATGATGGATGCAAGGTGTTTTGTCAGTGCCAGAGACTGGTCATGCCAAAGGGAAACTCCAAAGAGGCATTCACATCTTTCTCAGCATTGTGGAAGTGCAAACGGGGAACAGAAAAGTGGTTGGCTGTCTGGGAGATATGAAATCTAAAAGAAAAAACATTAATGTTTGAATTTTAATGCAACTCTTGCCAATAGGAATTTGCAAGGAAGACAAATAGGCAAACAACCTACTGCACATGAAATTATAGCATCAACTACTGGCTTCATACATTTTTATGACTGCATATTCTTTTATCTTTTTGCTACTTTAATCTAGGATTTTCCTCACAGAGGTCAACATTAGAACCTCAAAACCTCAGACCTCACATTGCACTGAAGTGTGGTTTTTGGTTAAATAACTGAGATTGGGTAGCAGTTGTTATCTGCAGGCTATTTTGACTCTTTCAAAGTCCCAAATGCAAAGCTGAATGCCACATACAATACATTGTAGTGCAGTGTATTTGTCTGCCAGTGTCTAAAAATGTGTCAAAAATGACAACAGACTATTTATAAATATCCATAGGGCTGTGCCTGCTTCCAAGGTTAGATGAAATTGTAATGGGGAAATAACTGACTACCCACAATTCCTTACAAATATCTACACTGTCTCACAACAAAATACTTTTACTGCTTTAGTTCTAAAATGCACACCAGAAAAAATACACGAGTGTTAAATAACTGTCCCAGGTCCACATCACTGATGTGCTGTAAAGGGAGCCAAGTGTAATCTGCTTTAGCCTGTGGAAGACTGTCACAAAACCCCCCAAAAAATTGCCTTCCCCTTCAATTCACCACTTTAAAAGCTGAACAGCAAGGGAATACACTAGAGGATTTGACAAAATGCCATTCATGAAACACCTTGTCTGATCATATACACAAATCTAGCAGGAGTTTTATCTTTACAGCACTCACAAGTCAGGGAAATCTTCAGAATAATCCTAGCACATATCCTTCAGGTGCAGCTGTAGTTAGATCATTGTAAAATAAAATAAAAAGATGAGGAAATCAGAAACTGAAAATGCAGGAGAATGAGTCAGCATTTCCCAACTTCAGTGGGACAGCCTTGCTTTAAGACCTAATTCTTTATGTGGAAGTGGTGCCTTGTCTAGGAATTCTATGTTGACTGGGCACCTATAATTTCTAAGGAGCTAGACCCACAACAAAAAAAGTAAACACGGGTACTGTGTATCTCCTTTTATTTCACACACAACCACTCTCATATTTGTTTTGCTCTTCACTTAGATTTTTACTTTAATGAACATGCTGCATAAGACATGTAATCTGATTATTTCTGATCCTCTGCTTCATGTCTCCAAGGGAGTCACATGTTCATCCACCTTTCCTTTCTCATACAGTTGTTTCTAGAGTCTAGCAACACACGTATACTATTACACGAATATATTGTCATCTGATAGGACAGAAAGCAAATTTCAGCAGTTCATGCATGGTTCAGAGCCCCAAAAGCAGTACACAGCAGTGTCCAAACCTGCAAACTGGAAAGATTTGCTGGAATTTTTTTCCTTGATTATTTTTTCTCAAGTACTATACATATACATACCAACATACAGTCAAGGACATACAAGTGTCTCCAGGTAGAAGCATCCAATGTTTTAACATAGCAATACATCTTGACATTTTTATTCACTTTTTAAACCTTTATAACATCATTTACTATATTATTATTACAATAATGAGAATGATGTTTCAACTGTTCTCTACAAAACCAAAGACACATCACCATACACTGGATGTCTACAGTGCCTAATCTAAGCTGGGCATCCCTGTGTAATCAATGCAGCTAGAGAAAGAAGCACCTCCAGAAGGTATTACCCAAATTTTAAGTGTGCAAGATTAGAGCCCTCCTTAAGAGGAACAGCTACTCCAGGAAAGATATAACCTGATGTCTGGTTAGTAATTTCATCCATGAAGACTGCACTCATTGGAATCTGACATTGCCACAAAATTGAAACAGGTCTAACAGACATCAGTGCTCTGTAATGACCATGTTTGCTCTGAGAATCATAATATATATGTAATATATATATATATATGTAATATATATATTACATATATATAACTAGACCAAGCTAAAATGCATCCACTGATTTATGATCCTCTGTAAATTTGGATTTTAAGATCTATGACATTTGCCAGGATCCAGCAGAGGTGGGCCCACTTGAGTATAATAGAACACTTGAGTCAGAGGAAGAAACACACTCCCCTAGTTTTTATTTCAGGAGCTTTTATAACTTTACTAGTTATAAAAGTTTACTAGTAAAGTTGACTAGCATATAAAGACTGATTTTCAAAATTCTCTTTAAACAGTAAACTTTCTCCTTCAAATAAATAAATAAATAAATAAATTTTAAAAAATTTTAAAAAGAGAGAGAGAAACTTAGAGGACTCAGACATCCTGGATTTAAACTACATCACCAATTATTTTCTTCATTGTATTAATAAAGGGACAGAAAAATAATCTGTGGCTTTTAAATTCCACTCTATAGCTGTAAAGTAACATTTGCATTTTTCTCCAGGTTGTCTGTAAGAAAGAAATCTCATTTTCTCATCTATCTTCCCTTTAATTATTCATAATTGTTATGCACAAACCTAGGAGACTTTTCCATAAAATAAAGTAGAAAATAAATGCCAAAAAAATAAAAACTTCATTAAAAATTATTGAAATTGTTACTCCCTAATGATTATTGTTATGAAAAATTGAGTGACATTTTATAGTTTAACATCCCTCTCTTACAATGATTCTATTAGGATAAACCATAATTTGGCATTTTCCTACATTTTTAGTGTGGGTCATAATACTGTTTAAGTGTAAATTGTTGTATTCCTAGCAGCCAGAAGAAAAGCAAATTAGACTATAATCACTCCTACAGACCTGTTCTAAAGATAGATTTTTAGGAGAGCTTTTCTGGCAGCCAAAAATAGTCTGATTAGTGCGGTCTTTAACTTTTCCCCCCCATACTCCATTATTTAGTATGACAGTTTTAAATGGGAGCTCTTCGCAGGATTTATTGCATATGTAGGTTAAAAATGTTCATTAGGCTAATTCATATTTGAAAATAGAAACAAGAAGTAGAGTTGAGAAATATATTTCCTTCAGTGAAATCATTATTTTTAAAAATACTTTCCATAATTACTGTCAAGAGCGTCCTATGGTCTAAACAGACTAGCATTGTTTATTTCAGAAAGATGAAAAATAATGAGGCTAAAATATTGCCTGTGATGAAATAAACTACATGTACTGCAAAAATAAGAGTATGATTTCCATATGCCACTCAGAGTATTTTAGTTTTGCTCTCACTTTCAGAAAGAAATACCAAAAACTCAAGTTCTAAAGGCCTTTAACGCACACAAAAAAATTGTTTATATCGTATCAGTGGAGGTCTTAGTTCAAACTAATTAAAATATTTTTGTGCTTTGCTATTTCCAAAAATAGCTGACTGATTCTAAACATTTTTTGATACTTCTACAACTAAGAAACCGCTGTTCTAGAATATGGCATTTTTATAGGTAACAACATGCAGTGCTCCTTTTAGTTTGTTTTTTTTGAGTTTTTTTGAAAGAAAATTTAAAATTACATCAGTTTAGAAGTTCTTTCTTTTTCTCTAGCAATTGGAGAAAAGTACTGAACAATTTAATTTATTGCACACTTGTGATGTAAAATATACCTACCTCCTCTCTAGTGGCTATGCTCTTTTCTTCAGTCATGTTACTCTCTACGAGCTGTTTATCAGAGTAAACCCAGGAAAACCTAATGACAGTAATGTTGTGAGAGAAGAAGAGTGGAAAATGTGTTCTGTCCTTAAATCTCTTTGCAGAAAATGCATTTGTAGGGCAAAAACTGAAAAGTCATGAAAGGCATGAGATAAGACCACTGAGCCCTGTGTAATGGGGTTTCTCCTATTTGCCCACTTTTTAGACGTTTGTATCCGATCCCATCTTCTCCCCTAATATTAGGCAGAGGGCCTGAGTGCACTTCATTCCTGCAGTCCCCCAGGAGACATTTCCAGGACTGGTGATCATCTAAACTATATATAAATCTATACTAGGAGTATAGTTTAGATGATCACCAGTCCTGGAACAGGAGTGGCCTGAGGATGAAATGTTAATTCTTTTCTCAGATGTTTCTAGGGCACAACCTCTGCAGCATGCCCTTTGTCTTCTGCAACACACCTTTCTAGGATGCAATGTTTTGTTACAATGAAGGAGAAAATATGGACCATTTACTTTCCATAATTGAGATTTTCTGGATTTTCACAGGTTTTCAAAACATAAACATAGACATAGGAAACAGTATTTTAACTCTCCTAAGACAATTTTTAACCAAAACTAGCAGGAAAAAAAGAGATTTACACAGCATTCATATGCACAGTGTGCAGCAGTGTAACAAGATGGTACGAAGTTACCCTTCCTTCTTCCTTATTTAAACTTTTATCTCTCTCAGATATAGTCATTTTTGCTCTTAATATCTCTGGCAGATGTTCTGGGGTGAATGAGGCAATTAAGAATCCAAAAATCCCATTTCTTCCAGATGCTTCTTTTCTCAAATATTCACTCACTGGATATATATTTACTTTCCACTCTGCAGTGTGTAGCAGTTAGCACACCTTCTGGGTTCCATTTCACAAAATTTCTGAGTTAATCTGACACATGCCAATGCATCTTAGATGAAAGTTTAGCACCAGTAATATTTTTTTTTGTATCAGTAGCTTATTTACATAATGGAAGGAAATTGAACCAAGTTTTAAATAAGTATTTTACTTAAGAAATATCTTCATTTTGTTTTTCACAGGTACAATACTTTCTGCTATCTGTCTGATTTTTAAAACTAAACTTTGGTTTTCCTCAATCTTTCAGCTCACTAAGGAATCTAATGATAGTTTTGGTCTTTTCTATGATCAGTTCTATTCACTGAGATTGAACTACAGGCTGAAGTTGTTCGTCCTTGCTCCCCACTCATCAGACACATACATAGCCTTGGGTTCAAAACCTGGATCCAAAGCCATTCTGACCTTCTCAGTATTTCAGACAGCTCTCCTCTCATACACAGCTCTGGGAGCACAGACTCAGCTGAAGCAATTCTAATAACTTGCACCTAAAAATACAATGGCACAATGCACCCAAGATTCGTGCTGGTCTTAACAGGTTACTTTTATTGTGTATATCCTTTCTGCACCTCTGCATTCACCCAAAATAATCCACACATTCAGGTTTATACTTCAATCATTCAGGGGCACTTGATATTGAAGCCAGAAGTATTTTGTAAGAATTCTAAGTCTACTGCATTTTCTTGAGAACAATTTGAGTACAAGAGTTATACAAATCTATGGGGAAAAAAGAACAAGACAGACTTGGCACCTCCTGCCTTAGCCTCCTCATCATTACAGACAGAATTCTTGCTCAGCCTGGTAAAAGAGAGCTGCACAAGGCAGACTGCTCTTTTATGATTTTCCTGCTTTCTGTCATCTGAACCCCCAAGCCAGCCTCCATCCTTCAGTAAGTATGCCATGGCTTTGCTCCCATCTAAGCAGAGAAGTGGGGTTTTCTCGGCCACAGTTAAATGGCACTTTCACACTCCCAAAGGGAAGGTCAGAATTTCACTACTATTTCTTTGCAAATTTAACAGTTCTTCCAGAATTTCTCTGCATGCACACAAATATCTTAAGGGCTGGTGCCAAGAGGATGGGGCCAGACTGCTCACTGGTGCCCAGTGACAGGACAAGGGCCAACAAACAGAAACTGAAACAGGAAATTCGGTCTGAATATGATGAAAAACTGCTTTCCTGTGAGAGAGTGGGAGAGACTGAAATGTTGCAGTTAACAACTTAGAAATTGTTATGAAGGCTTTTTTGCACAAAATGGCAAAATTGTACAAAGAACCTTCAACCACTGAAGCCCACTCCTTCCTGAAAATGCCTCCTGACTGGAATTTTGGACTGTGCGTTAAGTCGCCTAAGGGAACTTGAGATAAGATAAAGGTGACACTATATTCAATTATCTCAGGTCTAGAGTGAAGTAAACAAGGCTGAGGGAGAGGAATGTATCCACAAGAAAACCAAACCCAGCAGCTGTCCTGAAAATTATCTCTGCCTGGTTTCAGGGTAGGGGAGGCCATAGCCCACAGGCTCATCTTTTGAGGCCAGGTTTGCACACATTCCCCCTCAGTCAAGGGGAGGATGATAGTTTTGGGTGTGTGGAGTAACCTCTGGTCTCAGGGAGTAAGCATTCATCCTCCCTCACACAAAAACCTCCCCACGCTGGAAAGGCCACATCCACGGGACATTCATTTGAGGGACAGCTGAGGGAGTGTCATCATCTGTCAAAGATTCCCAAAGCTCCCCCCAGGCTTGTGCCTGAGGCCTTACACCAGGAGACTACACGTGATCCAAGTGGCACAACAGACTCAGGGCTTGTTGCAAGAGACAGTGTCAAAACTGTGTCCCCCAGGAGACACCTGGGGGTTCCCACCTGGCCTAAACATGTATTGATCCATTGAACTCTGTTTTATGGGACCCTCACACCAAGAAGACCAGAAGAGCATCAATGGGACACCATCAGGTACCATGGAGTGGTGACATTTTCTACTTAATCTGTCCCTCTGTCACTATTTTTCTCTGTAATTATTTTTCTCTCTCACCTCACCCCTCCCCACCTTTTTCTATTTCTTTCTATCTCTCTGCTCTACCTCATATTTACTGTTTAATAAAATCCATACTATTGACTTCAATGTATGGTCTCATTTGCACCTTAATTCAGGCAGAAGCAGCTCTCTAAAAATTTTAATTAATTTGGATCATAACAGGGTAACAGACCATTGGAACAGACTGTGCAGAGAGGTTGTGGAGCCTCCTTCTCAGGAGAAGATATTCAAGACTTGCCTGGACATGATCCTGTGTAACCTGCTCCAGGTGAATCTAGATGATCACCAGGGGTCCCTTCCCACACCAACAATTCTCTGATTCTGTGTATTTTAGCTCAACAAGGAGAAACGAATGTATATCATTTGCAGAATGATATACAGATATAAATAAATCCATCACGGACCAGACTTCACTGGCTTCTGAACTACAAAATGAGACTATTTGAAAATTAGAAATAAAAGAAGACCTTGAGAATTTTATTCACACATTATGATCCTGATAGAGGAGAAGAGTTTTTAGGCAGATAAAAGAACAACATCCAAATTGAGTCCTCCTGCTAAGAAACTTTCCAGAAGTTCCAGAAGCTGTCCAAAAGGTTGTAAATTATTTGATAAAGGAATTCAGAGAAGTATTCACACACTTAAAGCTTGAGGTCTCACTTTTTGAAAGGAATGAGCTCTGAAGAGTGTTTCAGAGAAACTAGAAGAGATGCCTAAAAGTAGATGTTGTGGAAAATTCTCTGAGTTTTCAGTTAGTTTTGAAAATCACCACTATTCTGTGAAACTCCCATAAATAAATTAAAAGCACTTTAAAAACACTAAAATGGTACACATAAGCTGTTTCAACAGTGATGACCTTGCATTTTCCTCTTTCATCCAAGTCTCTCATACCTCTTACATACATATGCATACATATATATACATTGTCTTCTAAAATGATTACAAACTTCACAAATTTACATTGAGTCTTTTATGGCTGGACTCACGAACTCAAAGGCCTTTTCCCACCTAAATAATTCTATCATTTATAATTCTCTCTATTGCAGAGGAAGGCTGCCCCAGTGAGCCTTAAAACAGTAAATTCCCTCAGCCCCCAGTGAACAGAACTCAATTTTTTGTTCAGAAAGAAACTTTATAAACCACAAACCAAAACAAAGAGAATATTTTTCTATGGATATTTCCCAGAACAGCTAACTGCTTCTGAATGTTTCCTTGGAACCTGTATGACTAAAGAACAGCTGTTCTAAAATATGACATTGTGCAAGCAATTAGTAACACTGTTGTAGAGTAAATTCAGTGAAGAGTGTCAAGAGAGAAGGGCACAGTCTTTATACATCATCTGCAGAAAATTAATACAGACGAAAACTAGATTAACATATGCCCTGAATGTTATAGAAATAATCTCTACATGGGATGTGTTTTTTCAGGCACAAACCTAACAATCTGAGTATGTGAAATACTTTGAGTCGGATTATGGGGTATGCAGTAGATACCAGCACACATATGAGACAGTCATTGTTGATTGTTTGGAATGTGTATTGGAAAGTCTAAGGGACAGTGCAAAAAACCTTAATACTGGCACTACAATATATGTCCTCCATACAGGAAAGCAGATATTGACTTTAAAAATAGAATTGGTCCTAATCCTGCCATTACAGTAATTTTACACATCTGGATAGAATGGTTTGTGATGTGACAGACCTTAAAGATCATCTATTTCCACATACATACTGTTAAGGATCAGACTGTAATTATAACATGATATTGATTCATTATATTTTACTTATAAATTATATGATCTTAAAACGTTAAATTTTGAGAAAATATAAAGTAAAGGAAACTGTAAACTATTCAGATTTTCTTTTCAATTATATTCTTGTTTGATAGTCCTAGATGTATTTCTCCAAAGAAAAAAGACAGGAAAAAATGTAATTGTCATACTAGTAGAGAAAAATCTGCTTGGTTTCTCCACCAGAGAAAGTTGATTTCAGGGTCTTGGACATAAACTTGTCATGACCATCCAATATATCTCAAGATAATCTAACCATTGGCTCCAAAGCCATCGGAAGACCCAAACACAGCCTTTTCTACATTTCATGTCAAATTACAAGGGTGGAAACTAAAACCATAAGATATATGCAGAGCTTTCCTGTACATTAGGATTCACATTCTCAGAGTAACTCAGTAGACTCTTGTTACCAGCATCAAGCATTTATATAGAGATGGAAAATGACATTTCCTCAAAAGGTTTACTTGTGTATACTCATCTGATATTTACCTTTAAAATTTTGTAACAATTGTACTGTTTACAACTCCTATATTACATATCTGTACTGGAGGGATCCTCTTTAAAGACAGTATAGTCAGTACACTCAATGAGTAAAAGTGTTTTCAGAAAGGGGGAAGGTTCTGGAGAGCGGGCACAGGCAACTGCAGCAATGCCATTGGCTTGCTGTGGCACAGCATCCTGCTCCATGATGTATGACAGGAGTCTTCAGGTCACTAAACATTCTTTCTCTTCCTTCCTGATCACAGCTGCATCTAACATCCATTGTTTCCCTGTTCGACTCCAAGAAGTTTATTTAAGACATTTTCTATGACATGATATACACTTAGGCAAATGAAAAATTCAGACTAAAACTACAAGCTCAGAAAATAATATTTTAAATACAAAAATGCTAACAAAAATATGTATTATTATGTGCTACATTAATTGAGCACTTAAAAAATTAACAAAAAAAGAAAAATTCTGATCAACAGATCCAAGAGTGTATACTGCATAACAATTTATTTCATACTATTTTCATGATTTTACTAAAAACTGTGGCATGCAAATGTAATCACTGTTTTCCTAGGCATAAAAATAAAGAAATCTAGCAGAATGCATTACTCAGTACACATAACAACTCTACTGGAGGAATTTGAAACCAAGAATAAAAAACTGGAAAAGTGGGTCTGATTCAACTACTAGGGAAATGTCAACATTTACTCATGATAGTAACAAGTAACAGAAGAATAATCATACTATCAGTGTTTTTTTCAGTCCTAAGATCTTACAATATTTTCCTAACAAAGAAGTATAGGAAAGCTTAATCTTCTGAAACAGAAATTGGCTAAAGAAACAGTTGATTGGTAGGACAGTTATCTGAAGGAGGAAAGCATCACTATAAATGGAAAATATTAAAAAGTTTGGAATTTGAAACTGTAAAATCAACTATATAAATTTTACAAAAATTTGGTTTTTGCAATCATATTCTTTCCTCCACAATATAAAAATCTGAATGTATTTAAGAACATTACCCTGGGTACTTGCTTGTGGAAAGTTAAAGTTTTGCATAGAGAGTACAAGACCAGGCCCAAAAAAAACCTCCTGTCCTTTTCCTTTTCTCAGAAAAACCTCAAGAAGCCATACTTCTTGCCAAATATAAATAGAAATATTTTTAAGTGATCAGTATAAGGGAAAATGCATGATACATCATTGCAACCCTGGAACTTGTCCCTCCATGGCTGCTTCAAGAACAGACAAGATTCACAGCCAAGGTGAGGGTGGGAATGGGGTACAAATGAAGGCAGCCATTTGCTGTGATGGAGCTGGCAGCACCAGGAAGAAATATTCCCAACTCTGCTATTGCCATGATTTCTGCACCCATGTCCTAGTGAACCAACAGAACTACTGGTATTTTGGCAATAAGAGATTCTTTTTTCCTTTAGGCCCTGGCAGAAGGCCAAGGAATGTTATCTCCTGAATTCTAACAGATATTATATTAACATTTTAGATTGCAGTGACAGATACTGATACAAAAGTGTTTGACTGGCTGTTCTATTTTATCTCCAAGGAAATGGCAATTTTTGGATTAGGTTCTGATCCTGATGATTGAAACTTTCAAATCAGGCTCAAGCTAGATAAGAACATCTAATATCTTTCTTCCCTATGCCTGCTAAAATAACTATCATCTTCCTTTGTTTCTATATTTAAACATTAATTACAGTTAGAATTCAGTTAGTGAAAGCTGCACACAAAGAATTCTCATTTAAAAGAATTTATCTCTGGGCCAAACTGCCACAAGAGATAAGATGGTCCATGTTTGAGACAGCGAATGTGACAAAAGAGTTTTTGAATGAAGCAAGACTGGCAGAAAAATAATACATGAGTGGAAATTGTCCATCTAATATTTTGACAGACCCTACTCACATTTTCCAGTCTCACCTGGGAGCTCCTAAGGCATCCACACACATTCCTCTACATGCCTGCAACTTCCCTCATTTAAATATTAGATTTTATTTTTTTCTAATTCCAGTAAAGAACCTGGGAATATGCAGAACAACTCTTCTGTCCTTTGATGGGTCCACACAATCAGACGGTGAATTTATGCACAGGGTCAGACCCCTCAACAAATGTTACAGTACAGAAACTTCAAAAAAGTGCAAAGTGAGGAAAAAACAGTACTGCATCTGCTTACCCTTCATATTAGAGCCCCCATAGTGGAACTGGGAAACCCGAATTTGGTACCCTCTCTAGCTCACAGTTCAAACCACATATCTTATTGGCATTACCTCCAATCAGGCTCACTTGAAGGAAAACAAGAGTGGTTACTTAGGTGGAAGAAGTGATGTCTTATATCTGATTTCTGTCCTCTGCACTGAGGTTACTTTCTGGTTTTTAAAATTGAATACAAACACTCTCTACATTTGTGTTATGAATGCTGTCTTCTACACGGTGTAAAATCCTCAACAGAAAGGACAAATATAATGCCATACTAAACCACTATAACCTCACTATGAAGGTATTTCTACAGAAAGTTTGAATACTTCAGAGATCTCCTATGTAACCATTAGGGCTGTTCTCTATTCTTATCTAGACAGAGTCTCAAAACATTAGGAATATAGTTTCTTACTTCTCACAGTCATGCCCATTCCCAAACTCTGGGCACGTGTGGCACAGGCTACATCACAACACTGGTGCCAGCAGTGTTCCTGCCTCAGCAAGGCAGCTGAGGAAGGCAGACTCATCCAAGAAAGGTGACCTAACCACCAGCTTTAGTGGCTCAGTGGCTCCTTCATTCAACTGGATTTCGGAACTGCTCCCCCTCTGCAAGGAGAAACCACATTTCATTATCTTCTTGTGAATAGAAAGATGTTTCCTCAGACTTCTAATGTAGTGTGAATTCACAGACAAGTAGGAGCAGCAATTCTGCATCACATATGATAGTTTAGTTTATCTGTATGATAGGCAGGCATCAGATGAATAAGTTTGGCTTCTAGGTGACTTTTTTAAATGAAAAAAAATTTTCATGACTTTTCATGATAAGTCAAAAAATACTCAATATCTACCTAGAGTGGATTCTGGTTCCATAACAAATTGCTTCTGGCATGCATGCATTCATCATTAGCCACATTTTTTAATTACTTTTTTCCCCCCAGGATTTAAAATTAATGCTGAACTTATTATTTTGTATTTTGAGAAATATTAAACTATGCTTAGATTCAAAAACTCTCTTCATTTCATTAGAATATTTTATTGCATTATCAATGTAAAAACACCTTAGTGATCAAAAAGTTCACAGATTAATGTATTTTGAAAGAATTTTTCATTTTAGGGTAGAAATTTTGTGTCACAGTAGCCTCATCTCCAGAAAGAAGTGCTTGTAAGGGAGTATCAGAACATTTTTTTCTCAAAAGGACCAGTTCAACACTTGACACCTTAAACATGGGCTGTGATACAATGGTCATCAAATCAATTAATGCTCCCTATGACAGAAATAGCAAAAAGGCAGTAATGCTGAACTGATGCCTGTGAAATGTGGGGTTGTGTTTCATGTCAGGTAGAAAAGATGGCCTTTGTAGTTATGGTTGTGAAATGTGTGGAAAAGTTCATAGGATAATCATAAAAACATTTGTTTAATGAATGAAAAAGGGGAAGCATGAAAAGGGGCTTTTGAACTAATGTTTTACTTGCTTATATGTGAATCATTTGAATCTATAAGGTTTTCGCAATATAAGTTTTAGTTGATTTTTTTTTCAATTATGGGTCTTATGGCTTTTTGACATGTAGGATAGAGGAATGCAGAAATATTATTGTTATTTGCTTTAGAAATAAAATTATTATAAGCTTTAAAACTGCTTTGTAGTGAGAAGGTTTGAACTATAGCCTTAACATATATATAGAAAGAATTGTAATCACCTAAATAGAAGGAAGTGAGCTATTCCAAACTAAAATTAAGGATCCTGGAAAAAAAAACAAGAGGTAAACCACCACCTGGAAGCTGAACGGCACCAATAAGACTGATTTATAGACTTCAAGAGGAAGACTGAATTCCTCATCTTTGGTGTTTTTCTTCAGAAAAAGGAAATCTGGATGCCACCACCACTGATTTATGTCCTGGGAACCTCAGCATCACAAGATGTTATTTCCGACCTCACTGATTTCATACCTTTTGAAGCATAGAAAATTTAACATCATCAATAGAAATTGATCACAATAGGTATAGAAATTACGTTTCAAAAATAGAAATTAGGAAGAAACTAAAAAAAAAAAAAAGGTTGCTGAGAAGTGATTATGGAAAACCTCAATACCAGCAGAAAATCAACGGTCGGCGTGCAGTTGGAGGGGAAACCCCCACTGTACCCAGCGCTGTTTGCTCACACTTTACCATCCTGTATTAATTAATAAATTGATTGTTGCTTGATATATTGGCCGAGTCAAGCTCTTTATTTATAACATGCCTGCCTGCCATATCTGCCAGCAAACATTGTATGTTTATATAGGTTTGTTGGTTTTCTAAGGGCTAGTAATGTGTAGGAGGATCAGGATTAGTCGTTATCAGCTTTTTGACTCATACACTTGACAACATCCTTTTGGAGATTGATATGCCTCTCTCCTCATATGAAGCTACTGCAGCACAATTGCTTGTGGTACTGTGAGCTAATTCTCAGGTGCACATACTTGGGTAAAGCACTTATCACCATGGTATTAGGATCCACAGTAAAATGAAATTAAAAAAGCACAGTTACTGGGGTTTCTTTACAGAAGAAAGGATAAATGGAATATAAGTATGTGCGCAGCCAGGGATCACACTGAAGAACTCGTAATCCTGCATGCAGGGAAAAAAAATGAGCAAGCTTGTGTTGTTTTAAACATTGATTAACATTCTTAGCTCTTGGACTTACTGTCCAGAATGACAAAACTTCAACCATCAGTCAAGATAATGGGAGCAGAAGTGTCTTCAAACCAGACTTCTCAAGGGAAAGAAGGGTGTATTTGGCACCCACACACATCACACTGAAAAGATGTAATCTGAAATCCCAGCTTGTACCCCTGTTGCTCAATTGGTCCTCAGAGCCTGGTTTCCCATGCCCTGCCCTGGCCTCTATTTTTCTTGCTGCTGACTTGGGAGTTTTCATTTGTGCCATATCCCTGAAATAAGTGCAACAAGCCTAGAGATAGCCTGTCAGAGTCATCTGTTTATATTCCTCCTGAAGTCTGCCTGGAGAACAGAATGCTCATTAAACAATTTTTCACACACTGGTAGTCTTTTTCTTCTTGTACTTTTTCTTTTCTTTAACAATAGCTTTCTGAAAAAGAGATGGGTTTGAAAGTTAGTGCAACTAGTGAATATTATGAGTAAGTCAATAGGAAAGTAAAGATTTTTTTTAAATGTAGATTATTGATTTTTGGAATTGTAGGGGCTCCTTCTAAGTCACTAGGGTTTGTCATGTCAATATGTTAGTAAGGACTTCTATAAATGTAGATTAATGATGCTAGGGATAATTAGTGCTGAAAAAACTCACATGTTTCTGAGTATCTGGAAACTCCACGCAAAGGTGAACAGCATCTAGTTCTCCTTCAATGTACCTTAGCTCCATTTTTGCCATGAGAACAGGGGGAAGATTTTCTATGACACACGGGGTATTTAAACTCCCAGTACTTTTGGAAATCAACGGCAATTGAATTGCATAACTCTGAATTTTCTGGGTTTTTTTAAAAATCCCCAATATAACATGAGTGTAGCTAAATTCACAGACCAAAATCTTTCTGAATATTTTTTATTTCCAGAAGAACTTGAACAGGTAAAGTAGCTGCTTTTCCAAATTAAACACTCAAGTCGTGCTTCTCGTTATTATTTTTCCCTGCAAGATTTCTTCATACATTTTGTTAAAGGCACAAAATTTAATTTGTATCTTTTCTTGTATGAAAAGATACAAATTAAAGAAAAAGGAGCTTTTCATTGGCTTCCAGGAATTTAAAGAAATCCCTACAGCTAATAATCTGAGTTTTAAGGGGGGCGCATGCACTTTTCTTTTTTTACCTAAAAAATTAAATTAAACATTCCTTAAGTTATCGCCGCTCTAAGGCTGAGGCTCAAACAACAAACACTGTCCAGATAATCATTGTTATAGTTCTGCTGTGGTTTCCCTTGCACAGAAAAGCTACAATTGGTGTTGGATGTTTTTATTCTTAATTATGAAGCACTAAATCCCAAAATAGTCCTTATGCTCATAATTTGTTTCTATGAAATACACGGTGATAGGCTTTACTCATCAGTTTTCCAAAAAAGTACAGCAAGCATACTTTGGAAAAATTTGAATTCCAGAGAAGCAAACACAGCTTGACCAGCCCTTGCATATAGAATCAAAATGGTCAGGATATCGGCTTTTTGGATGTTTAAAGAGAAATAATCAAAGCAATAGAATTCTGAATGCAGGCTAGGATATCTTGACTCTTTTCCAATAAAGAACTAAACTGGGAAGCCACAGCAGAAATCTGTAATCTGGTTTGGAGCAGGAACAACGGTGAACAAACAGTATTAGCACAGTTCTTGTCTGGCATGATGCCCACCTGGTGGCCTGCAGGACCACATCAGATTCTGTTTTGTCTGCAGTCAAATTGCAACTTGTATAAGACTTTGCAGAAAGTGTCTCTGCATCCTGAAGTGCTCAATCAGTGGAGCATTTTGAAGAAAGGTATCTTCACACAATAGAAAAATATCTAGCAGCTTGATATATATAAAAATACCTGCTCATAAAGTCCTATCATCAGAGGAAACATTATAAAATGTACATGGAACCAGAGAAATTAACTAGCTGGGTTTTTTTGAATCCTTCCTCTGGGTTTAACTCCTTAGCTTGTGATAAAGTTCATGTCCCACCCTTGCTTTATCCAGATTGTTAAGTTTGGTCTGATCTTGTATAAGAAGATAAAAAGGCAACAGACACTTTATGACAAGGAGAAATGGAGTTCAAAATACTGTTAAACTGCAGATCACATATCAATTTATATGAACCTATAAGAAGGCATTAGTTTGTGAATCTGGAGAGCTTGTTCCTTGTGTTAGGGTTAATAGAAACACACATGCAAAGGAAATACCTTTTTACAGTATTAAATAATCCATCACAGCTTGTGCTGGTATGTATACATGCATATTAAGGGCTGAAATGATCAAGAGGAAACAAATATCATATTGTCACAAAAAGTTCCTGGTCAAGTGTTAGGAGTGAAGCATAGAAATTAGACAACACTGCAAAGCAGCAGTCTTTTTTTTGATGATGAAACAATCTCATTCAATACACATTATCCATGAAGTTAGTCTTGGTAGATAACTGCACACAGAAGCATCATATAAGTTACTAAAACTTGTTTCTTTCTAGGGTTCATTCCAGGAATGAATGAACCCTATACATTTGCATCACATATATCTGCTGATATAACTATTTTTATGAGACAGAAAGTATTCACTATGGTTTTTTGCCATACTTTTTTAGCATTTTTTCAACAATACCATCATTACAAAATTACTTAAACTTTCAATAAATTAATAAAAGTCTATGCATTGAAAACTCTCACTCTTTAATACTGATTAGTGAACCAGTATCAGGAGACACAAATACACATGAGAAGAAAAGGTTGCATAGACCAGACTCTTCTGAATTTGTTGATGGAGGCCACAGATGAAACAGTATGACAGAACAGAATAGAATTTCTTACCTTTATGATGATTTGCCCCAGATGCTAATTTCCCCCACAGTGTTACAACAAATATTATTATTAGCAGTTTTCCTTTTGTTGCTTTCTGTAAGTATCTCTTATTCATCCTGAAAACAAAAATACACAAAATTAAATATTTATCTTAAGATTTCTTAAAAAGACATCTTTTTTTTTTTTTTAAATTTATGGAGAATTGACTAAGCTTTTATAAGTGTCCAGTTCACAATTCTAAAGTCTTAAATTCTGCTTAGATCTAAATGAGGAACATAGAGCAGCAACATAACCTCCCTCCCTGGTCTGATGGCATTCCTCCACCCTAGTCAGTACCAGGAGAATTCAACATCATCACCATTTCTCTCAGGGCAGAAACAGTGTTCATAACCACAGCAGACGCCAGAGCTGGCAAGAAGGATGAACCCATGCAACTCTGAGCAGGTTTTGATAAACTGAGAAGTTCCACTACTGTGTTTGCAGCCAGTCATGGTAGTGCAGTTGTCTCTGATCATACAGTGGTGTTTTTAACTTTTGGGATTGCAGCTCTTTTGGGATTGTGCCAAGGCAATAACAGATTTGAATAGACCTTCAGCTCGTGTACCAATCCTCCTGCAGAGAAATCCTGTTAGGAAGACCTGAGTGGTTTGGAAACATAAAGTAGAGCAGGGCATATTCACTACCCTCTCTCCCGCCTACCTTTGGGTAATGAAAAGATTTGATTTACTGCACCAAGGGAAATTGCACAGAGCTCCCTCATCTCGCTCAGTGATGTTTTCACTGTGACAGCAAGCCACCAGAGTGGTTCAAGCACAAGATAACACATGACTTATTTCTCAGTAACCTCTTCCAAAGACAAAATATCCCTCCACCTGCCAAAAAGACAAGTTCAGGCATGTAGGCTCTAGTGCTTAAGGATTACAGTTGTGCAGAGAGTGGCAAGAGGTACAATAATGAGTCCTTCTCTCACTTCTTCCCTGTGGAAGAATCCTAGGGAGCTGGCTATGAAACAGCCCTATACAATGGTCATGTTTCTGCTGATAGGTGAATCAATAGAATAATGATAACTATTTCAAACCATTTATATTAGAAAAGCTGAAAATTTGATCAAAAATGTTGCTGCATTGTAATGCTTGAAACTAGGTTGTTTTTCTGAGCAGAAAAAAATGCATTGCTTTGTTATAGTTGCACATTTGTCTCCTCTTATGTACATAAGAAACCCAAAGGAATCCAAGTGCATCTCTTTTCCTCTGCTTGTGTACAGTGCTATCTTGGGCAACCCCAATTCTGAAATGCAGACTGCTCTAATACAGATTTAACCAGTAATATGTTCAAAGTCCCAAATCATTTTCCACTTCTTCAAAACAATTCTTCTCCTTTCAGCAAATTTCTTTCAAATATAACACCACACGCTGATAAGGCAACACGCACCACACAACTCCACTTATGACTTCCAGACTTGAAACCAGACCACTTCCCCCAGAACTGCCAATCTCGCTCTCCAGGAGACTGATGAGCAGGCTGTGTGTAAGAAGACATGACTGAAACTAACAACTCACTGAAGAATGCACCAAACCCTTTTAAACATGAATTCAGAGAAAACAGAGCTCAGCATACTTTTACAGAAGTCACACATTTATTATGTGTTTCCTAGAGGTTTAGCTATCATGTTTATCAAGCAAAAGGAGAGAGGAGTAAGCAAGTGCTGTAGCCAGGATGGTGCAAGTGCCCCTGAAAGCCTGACTGATTAATAATCACAGCAGAGATCACAGTGTGCTGTGAACCCCTCTAAGGTCTGTCTTCTTGCACTGATTCCAGTGCCTTTGGAGTGTAAACTGCATATTAATCATCAGCTCCAGGTTTATGAACCACTCAAAGCTAAAGGGAAATACATTATTTGTCACTGTAAATAAGAATAAAAAAATGAGACTGGAATGCACATTCAGCATATGCTCCTTCACAGTTACCTCTGTGAAAAGAATATGAATTAACTCTTTCACTCTAGATTCTCATACTGCACCTGTTATGCTGCTGGTGCCAAGTCATCTTTCATTAAAATCAAATCTTTCTTCCTCACCTACATAACACTGCTCAAAACCCAGTGAGACTTGCACCATTAAAGCAAGGTTGAATCTAATACAGTTTCTTCCTGTATTCTGCTGATGCCAGATTCTCTCACTGTGCTGTGAGACTGGCAGCAAATGCACATCAGAAAATGCAAATGCATCAGGAAAAACAGTAGTGGCAGGGGAAAGGGAGAAAACAAACCTCTTTGCCTGAGAACAGCAGCCCTCAGGATGCATGGCAGAGTGAAGATACAAACCCCTGCACACAGCTGAGCACACCAAAAAGGAGCAAGCTAGCACTGAGTGAGGCTGTTTCCTGCAAATTCGAGGAAGGGTTTCAGTTTTGACACAGAAAGTCTGGGCTCATTGCCATTGCCAGCTTTCCCAATCATGAGAAAAACTATGCACCATGTTCTGCACCACAAGCCTATTACATTATTCTGCACTAGTTATTCATGGTATTCACCTTTAGAAGGACAAAAATCTGAACTGTGTCAAATAGTAGTCCCATAATAGACATAATTAACAGAAAAATCAGTGCAAGTAGCTGTTCTAGTTTGAGACTAATAGTTCAGAGGCCACCAGAAGAACTACGGGGAAAGAAAGAACTGATCAGTTAAAGCATTCCTAACATATAGCTGTTCAAATAGAAATAGCTGGAAGATAATGTTAAGCTTCAAATTAATTATGCTATGTAACCCTAGACTCAGACCTGTGGTAGTGTGCATGTCACTCACAGTGGTCAGTCCAATGACAGACATAAGCACAATGGCTGCATAAGCACAAACAAGATGTGAAGCTCTCTGCTCCAAGCAGTCCTGCTACACACAATATAGCAATAAAGCCCTAGAAACAAAAAAAAATGAAGGGTTTGTAGTCCAAGAAGCTGAGAGGTTGGGATGGATGCACATCACCGACAAAGTGAGCTTAGAGCTAGGAAGGGAGAGGACACAGAGGCCATGAGATATGCTCAGTATCTCACTGCATGCATTATCACCTGGGCTCTGAAACCCTGATGCTGGTTTTTTTGTTATGGATTTGCAAAATAGCCACAATAAAGCACTGAGAAGACACTGGGACTAGATAGCATTTGACCTCAGCTCTGAAACAACTATTAGCCTCTTGCAACCCTGATCTATGTTGAGTAAGTGCATCCAGGAAATAAAATTGAATCCATTTCAGTATTGTTATTACACTAACATACCTGGCTGTGTTAAGTTGGACAAATAAGCTCTTAAATTATGTCTGCTTTTACTAGAGGTGATGCAGGGCTCCACAGACAAACTATAGATATTAACCTGAATAGTTTTCTTTTTGAGACATTTATTCTTTTATTTGCTTTCTTTTCTGCAGAAACTCTCCCTCACTGTGATCCATCGAGCCTTCAATAATGCCACATAAGCCAAAGCTGATCAAAACAGAGAATAGCCATGCTATAGGAAACACCTACATCTGAAAATCAATTTTACACATGAGCTTTATGTGTAACAAAAAGTTTCCTTCAGTTTCTAAGCCAACATATTGGAAATAAACCCAAGGAACTCTCTGCACTTTCACACAAAAGACGACATGAAAGTCTGCTGTGTTTCAGTTCATTTTTCAGTGTGCTTTGAGGTGAGAAAAAAGATAGCTCCTTTCGTGATTCAGGAACACATTCAAAATATAACAAAAAGATGTCACCCACATAATTCAAACAGACAGTGGCTGAGTGTGAGATGGCTCTGTTGTGCCCAGGTCTTCACTGCCACCATAACACAAGGAATACATTCATAGGATTTGTTACTTTTGCTCCCTAAGGTTTCTTTTGCATAAAACACACTCCTTGAGACTGACACCAGTCTGGTATCATGAACTCAAGAATAGGCTGTTTTGGTGATTAGTGACAAAAAACTGCAAGACTTTTCTTCTCAGGGAGAAACCATATCTGATGCTGCAGAGGAGTTTCACAAGCTGCCACGTCAGCAGAAATCCCTCTTCCTATTCTCTGTGGCTCAACAACAGAAAATTGTGAATACACTCCAGTGTTGCACAGGCTCTCCTTGTCACTGCTTGTCACTGCCACCTCACTTTCAAAAGCAGATGAGGTCCAATCATTCAGCTGTACCAAAAATGCCACGCACAGATGTGTATTTTCAATGTAGCAAAAGCTTTTGTGTTTCTACTTTTTTCCTTCTTTGTTTCTGGACTTGAGATCAGACACCTTGCCAACAGCTCAGAATTAAAGGGGAATCACATGAAAATTACCTTATATTGTATGACCAGGGCTAAACTGCTTTGCTTTCTGATTTTATGTGAAGTACAAACTCATGTCATCTTCGATGTTGAGGAGTAAAAAATGTAAGGAACAATAGCTTTTATTCTTCCTTTAGAAGCTTACACACAAATAAAATTCTCATCTGTTTCCTAGGAGTAACAATATTTTTCTCTGTTGTTCCTTGCTTTTCATTTCTTTGCAAGCAACAGATTATCTGAAGTTGTTCAAAATTAATTCCTTCCTGCTTTACATATGTGGGAAGTTTCACTGTCAGTAAGGTCCATTTGCCTTTTGCAAATACACAGACCCTGCGAATGCAAGTGTTCACAAAGAGATACGTAAGCCTATTTCTCTACTGAATCATGACAAAATGCTTAAGAGACAAAAATCTGATAGCAAATTAGTCCCACATCCTCTTAGTTTTCTTTTTATGACAAACATTTTATTTGCTACTTCAGAGAAAGCCTAAATGAATAGTAGAAATCACTTGAGACCCCAAGTCTCTTGTACAGAAATAATGCAGCTATTTAAATTATCTTCTCTACTGTGTTGAATTGTACATTATTTATTAGCTGTGTTAGTTGCTACATCCCACACAATGCAGGTATTTGCAGTTTTATTCAGCCTTTCCAGCATAGACTAATGGAGATTTAAAAATGCGCCCCCCGGTGAATAAGGTCGTTTTGTAAAAATAACACCAATGTGACCCCTGTGCATTTGCATATATATAAATTCCCTCTATGACATTCCTGTCATGTTTGCTCAGGGAACAAGTAATTTGCCACTCTCATTACTTCAGGTACAAGGTAACTTGTGAAAATCAATCTTCTTTCTGCTTCATACATCACAGCCTGTAACAGACACAAAGTGCACTCTGATTCCAAAAGGAAGCTGGGGGACAAACGTGGACACATGCTCACAAGCTACTTTCTTTTATCTAGGTGGGCAATGAAAGAAAGAGAACAGGCATTTAGCCTGGCAATGCATGCTAGTCTCACATAGGAGATGTGGGAAATCCCTGCATGCAAAGCAAAGAGGGTGGGTTTGTTGCTGTTTTTTTTTTTAAAAAGTTGTTTAACAGTGTGGCTATTTCAATAGCCAAAATAAGTAGTTATAGACAGCTTAGCCCCACTACTAAGAAATACTCAGAAATAGTTCAAGCACTCTAGGCAGACCAATACACTAATGTTGCCACTATTACTTTGTTGAGTGTAGCAGTGGAAGCAGACTGAAGATTTTAGGCTTTAATGCCAAAAAGAGGGCTTTTGAAAGGCTACTGTGCTAAAACTTAAGACTCTGAGGCAAATTAAATCTTGCCAAAAGTCCTTTAGCATATGATTGATATGTATGCCCATATTAGTCTTTTATTTAAATCAGTGTAACTTAAGCACATAGTTAAATTTAAGCACATACAGAAGTGTATGTTCACAACATGAGTTCTTGGAAGCAGATTAGCCAGTGAGCTTTTATAAGAAGGGTTTCAAGAAAAAGTCTCAAATAGCTGAAAAATAAAAAGTTATGGAATACATGAGAACATACAATAAACAAACAAAAAAAAAACCATTCTACTTTCAATACTTCAATTCGTTTCCCAGCAGAGGGAAACTGTAGGCAGATGCACATACAGGTAATTACATTTGCCAACAGTCTCATAGTGCTTGGATGTGAAATTTACATATATATTATTGTTTCCAAAATCTGATAAGCATGAATGTTCAAATTGCCAGAGGTATAAAATGCTTTAGCCACCTAGCTGCATTCCATCTCCCAGCTAGAAACACTGAGAGATGATGGAAAGAACTTAATTCTTCCAAAAGAGTATATATGGTTGTGATGAATGGTCTTCCCCCTAAACTGCTATCAATGTTAATGTCCCGTTTCCAGATTAACCCCAGTTCCCTGTACACACAGCTGACAGTAATTTTCATTTTCATTAATTTTCTGATACAACACTCAATTGAAACCAATAAAGAAAGCAAAGCAATTGTAAACAAGAAATGCACAGCCCTTCTAGCCAGCTTCAACTCAAACAATACAGATGTATTTAATTGACTAAATTTCTTTCTTGTTCATTTCATGAGGACCAGCAAAAGAATGTTCACCTGATGAACATTAATGCTGACATGTTACTCAGTATGTGGAAATAAAATGCCATGGATTTTTGGGAGGTTGGGTTCTATACTTCTACGTATTTAGGAAAACATAAAACTAAAAATAATAATCTAGCATTAAACCTACATGCTCCATTCAGTGAGTTTTTAAATGCTAGCATAAAACACTACATAAAACACTATATTTAAACATCTAACAAACTATATTAAAATATCTTTAAGCTGCCCAGTGATGTCCACCACCTTTGTGAAATAATCTATGACCATGAAGTGTTCAATATTAGAGGGTACTTAGGCTCCAATTCTCATCATTTTCTCTGATATTATCATGACACTTTAAACTGTTTCTCTCCCAGTTTCTGTGCTTAAGGAAGCTTTAAGTTGCAGGGGGTATTAGCTGTTCACTTAATCATCAAGGCAGCAGTATTTGCTTATATCTTACACATGATCCTCCTACAGATGGTTATTTGAATTTTCTTTATTCATATCTCACTAACCAATCAAAAGCTTAACTGTGAAAAAAAAAAAAAGAAAAAGATAACTGTGCAGTGAGCTTTGAACAAAATGTCTCACTAAAATCTGAATCGCTAGGTGTACTGTGATTTCATAAAGGCCATTGCAGTGGCAGAGATAAGCCTCCAAATCTTTGAAGGCAGAGAAAGTATCAAATATTAGTGGAGAACAGGAACTGAAGTACCATATTTAAAAGCAAGGACAAAAATGATCTGGGCAAGTGTAAGCCTATTAGTCTGACCTCTTCAGTTTGCAAGACCTTTGAAAGCTTTGAAGAAAAAGATAAATGAAAGACAGGGAAGTAAATAGAACATAGGATAAAATGAAGCAGTGTTATCAAAGGTAGCTCGTGCCGGAGTAACTTGACAGCTCTTTTTGATAACTCATTTTCCAGACAAAGAAATGAAGTAGATATAATTTGTCTGGTTTTAGATATAGTGTTTTCTACAGTGTCACTACAGAACTTCTACATTAAGCTGAAAACACTGTGGATTACAAGAATTGAAAGGTGAATCCAGGTGCAGTAACATCATGTAGTAGTGAAAGGGAATATCAGGGATTAATAACATTTCTGCTACAAGTTGGGAATTCATCATCTGAAACAACATATGTAAAAACAATTCATTTATTTAAACTGATCACCAAGAGCACATCAGTATCGGTATGACAAAAGCTGGCTGTGAAAAAGGTAAATCCTGTACATTATTTAATTATACATTTCTAATAAAGACACAGAAGGACAAGTATGAAGTTTCTTAAACAATCATTCAGAATAATCTATAAAATTCTGGCCAGTTATCTTTATGAAAGTGAAACTGAACCCACAAAAAATATAGGGACAGTCTTCCAGTCAGAGGATTAAAGTCTCTACCACAGGAGAAATTTTAAAGAGCTTGGCTTGTGAAGCAAAGGAAAGGCTAAAGGGAAACAGAGAAATCAGAAAGAAGTAAACACAGTACAGGCAAAAAAACATCCAGAAGAAATGTATTAGATGATGTCTTGTCAGCAGGCAGGATCAGGACATATAGCTCAGTGATTCCAGAGCCTTGTTTCTATATCAATACCATGATTCCTTTCTTGTACTCTAGTCCAGAACACAACTAGTAATTTTTTTCATGTTGAGAACTATAAGCAAGTTCTTTGCAAGTTCATTAGTGAAGTGATTTCTTCCACGTCATTTCATTTTCCTCAGAAAAACTCCTAATGCTCTTGCATTTCACAGTAAAAAAACTGTGTGTTCTCACTAATTACCTGAGCCCCCATTGTTCTCCATCCAAAAACTAACCATACTGATGAACATTTGATTAAGACAAATATTCCTTCTTATTGTTTTAACATCTTCAAGGCATAATGGCCATCTCTGTGTCATGAAATTCAAGGTGACTCAAAAAGTCACTGTACTATACTGGTGGATTATTCTGTACCAAAACTGCTGTTGGACTAACTTCAGTGTGTTAAAGTCAAGCTGTTGAGCATGGGGGACTATTCCATAATTAAGACTCCTTCACTTGATTTAGAACTCACTCTCTTTTCTATCACTTATGTTTTAAAATTAAATTTTTCATATTGTCATCCTGTTTTTAACAATGACAACATGGAAATGTAAAATTGGCAAGCATAACAATTGTCAAGATATGAAGAAGTTCCCACAAGAGCAGAAACAAAGAAAATGTAGAAGATATGTAGAAAATATTAAGATGTAGAACCTAAAAATTATGTACTTTCAAGTGCAAGTAATTTCAGATAACAGAAGAAACTATATCATTAGAAGTATTTTGAAAGTGCAGATACAGGAATTTAAAAATCTCTGTTGTTATTTGATCTGTTTAAAATGACTACCATGTTAAACATAATGTCTTTTAATCAATAGTGGGGGACTAATTCTGGGTTTCTTACATGGATATGAGTATGGGTGAAGGCCATCATAATATTATACAATTTTGCCAGACTTGAAATTTGTATGTTCAGATTTTTTTTGCCTGAATATCCAACTGAAAGTTAAATTGTGTTTTTCCGAAGAATTCTTCTGGCAAATTACACTATGACAGATCTCTGCAGATGAACAGGAAAGCAGGACTCTGACTAAGTTCTCCCCTGCCATTTTCATGACAATTATATCTGTCAATAGGCATAGTAGCACTTCTGACAAATAATAGTAGGTCTGAGCCTAATCTATGTTTCATACTTGACTCCTACACATTTAGGGCCACACTTGAAAGTAAGGGTTCAAGTCGAAATAAAAATGACAGGTTGCTCAAATCACAGAAAACTTTGAAGCTTGCTTGTGCAATGGCCAAAATAGCTCTAACAGCTGACATAACACTCTAAGAAGACAGGAGAGTTGTCAACTGGGAGTAAACCTAGTTGAAACACAGTTGGAACATGTTCCTTCACTCTTTTAATGTCAAGTCCTAACACATGCCCATTTGTCGCAGCCACCACAGACATCACTTTCAGAGAAAAAAAAAGTAAGATCAAAATTAGACCACACTTTTCCAAAATATGGATCTGGTACATAATGTAAATCTCTATTCCTGAGCATTTGCATAGAAAAAGTCTTTTTCACTTTGAGAGATGCTAAAGAAAGGCATCCAGGCTGCACAATCTTCAGCTCCAGCTGGGAAGTAGAACATAAAGTCCAGCAGGTAATACAGATACAATGCCTTGTACTCAGCAGAGGTATGTCTGCACAGAAGAAAATATGAATTTTCTACTCATAAAAACGAAAAATGGCTTTTTCCTCTCTGCACAGGGCTTTATCAAGTATTAGTGGGGTTTTGGCCCTGGCACTTTATCTAATCTGTTGCACAGGCTATAATACCTAATGCTATCTTTAGAATCATCCAATATGCTAGACAATTCTGACTCTCAGTCTCTATTTCTTTGTCAGTATTCTAAAACAATAGGATATAACGAATACCAGCTGATACTGAAAACAGAAAATTCAGGATATTCTTGTGATGAGTAGCTAGGAATGAATTCAAGCCAGGTTATGGTTTAATGATAGTTGAAGTATCTAAAGGCAGTTTTCCTTGAAAAATCAAATCTATTTCCCACCCTCTTTTCAAATATACTGTTTTGAAGGATAACAGCAGCTACGAAAGAGTCATATGGAGCTTCAGCCCTGATTTTCATCCAAGTGAGTCTACTCCAAGAAATAATGCACTCTTTTTGGCATGTATTATGCCTGCCTTGCAATGGCATTTTAATATGGCCAGGAGCTCATTAAATAACCAATCATTACCAATACTTCTTGAAAGTTCCATACCCTGCTTCCTGCTGCATGATATGTAGTTTGAGATTTGTAGGTAGAGTACAGCAGGAGAATGAATGACAAAACAAACCAATAAACAGCGTTTTGTTCCACTAGTTCCTTGGACTCTTACAAGGTGAATTTATGTCAGCATTTCAGTTTGAAGCTGGACTTCAATTTTCAAAAATATTTTCACATTTTCTCCATTTACTATGGTCTGGGTCACATCATGGAATGGTTCTGGAATGATTCACAGCAAATTAATCCCTTTCAGATGAAAATTAAGCAAAAGATGAGCCCGAGAGTGCACCTAATAGATTCCTACACTTTAGGGGTGTTCCACTCAGGACAAAAGGGTTAGTCAAAAACAACCTCCCCCACTAAATTAATATAATGTGTACATCATGCCCCCAGCAACAACAGTTTGGATTTACAAAATCACTTCTGTAGGGATAAACTGTTTGCTAATGTAGATGCAACTCTATAATCTCATGAGGAAGGAGATAATTATTATAATTATTTTATACTTGGATGAGATGCCCTTTTGGTTGTGATTAATCTGAAAAGCCTTTTCAGATCCTCAGAAAACCTCAATGGCATGTTGAAAGGGCTCTGTCACTCAGGAGGCCCTCAAACAAGTTCTGATCTGCATTTTAGGGCCATTATTCCTACTGTGACACCATAGCAAAGGCAAAAGACAGCTTGTGTACCAAAGTCAGGGAACAGTTACCTGCAGTACATCCCCCTAATTTAGAGCACAGAATTCTGAATAAATTACTTCAAATTACCCAGTGAATTGTTCCCTTTTGTGAAACAGCAAAACCCTTACCTTTTAATGCAATTAATGACAAGAGCCTTCCTGTCTTTTTTTTCACACGGAGTATTACCTAACCTACAAGCAACTCTTAACTTTTGTTAAGAAAAGCACAACTCATTGTAAAACTACCAAACTGGATGCTTTACTGGCTCCATACCTGCCATTTTCAACCATTAGATTATTGATGGTTTTTCTCTGAGTCTGGCGGCCAAGCTACCAATAAAGACACTGCTCAGATGAGTAGGTTTAACCTTTTTAGGTGAATAACATACAGAAAATGACGTGCTAAAATGGAAAGCCTAAGAAATTACTGGCTGGCAGTGGGACACACGCTTGCCAGCAAGGACCTGCCCTGCTCCCCACCTACATCCTCCAGCCCATAGGGAAGGCACTGGCTTCATGTTGCCTTGGCAGACAGGACTTGAGTAAAAGACTGAGCCTAAGTACACTTCAGTTAACTTTATCAATAAAACATTAAGGTCATTATTCATAATTAGATCAAAATCCTTTTATTCCAGCCTAGCAATTAGGAACTCTTGAATCAGGAGTTTATAAGAGTGAACTAAATTTGAATAAAGATGATTTTTCTTCCTAATACAGACTTGGCCCAGAAAATACTCAGATGTTACCATATTTACAACAGGTTCAAATGTTTCTAACAAATTCTGCATTTGCATTCTTATGCATGCTTAGTGGAACAAAAAAAATTATTTACTTCTATTTGCATATTATTATTAAAGAGAGCTCTGTCATTATACTTTCATAACAATTATGTTAGCAGCACCAGTATTAGAGACAAGGATATTCAGAATTCCATGCATCCTGTTTCTAAACATGAGGTTACAGTCAGTGTTTGTAGCATTCATGATTAAAGAGAGGGTTGGCTTTTTCCTTTTCATTCTTCATTTTATAATAATTAATTGGAACTGTATAGGAATTCAACCAAGTAATGTCTAATTTGCTGCCAGTTATAATCTAAATTTGGTAACACAGTAAGAGCAGTACAGTCAATTAGGATTCTTTTAGTGCTGTCCCAGAAAGGCATTTTATGTGAGTCCATTAATAAAAGCATTGCTCTCTAAATGTGCAAGACCTGAAAAGGGTCTTTAGGTAAGAAATAGAATTAGCTAGTATGACATAGGAATGGCCATAAATGAAAGACATCAGAAAATTACCAAAACTTCTAAAGATAAATGGTGACATAGAAAGGTTTAAAATGCTGTTTCAATAGAATGATGACTGAATTTTAATAAGAGAATGTTATATTTTGCAAGAGCACAGATATAATACTGTTCATATATTACTTACTAAGAAAAAATGGTAATAATATTTCCATATCATTTCAGTCACAAATATCGCTCTTGCAGTGCTATCACCATTAAAGGAAATGATTATGAGGTTTGCCAGACTTACAGGAGACTATATGTATGATACTGAGATCAGCAGTTCATCATATATTCTTTTAATTTTGGAAAATCACCACAGCTTTCAAAATTTAAAGAGAAGCAAAATGCAATCTAAGCCAAAGTGTATTTCCTTCTGCATCCGTTAATTTTATTTCATTTTAACAGCTATCTGCCTCACGCTTCCCCAAATCCTTGCCCATTAAAGGTGAAAGCTTTCTTACAACACTGATTCAAGAAAGGACATTCTCTTTCTCTGCTTTTATATTGCTCCTTCCATAATTGGCAGTTGCAGCTGCTAACAATGGGCCTCCATTTCAGTTGCACAGTGAAGGAAGCAGTTTCCCCTTTGTTTCTCTGGAGTCTTTGATATTTAGTGTCTCTTTGAAAGCTCCCGAAGTCCAATAATTAGACAAGAACTTCAATTGTAATTGTCTTTTGCAGTTTCACAGAAAATGAGATTTCTAAAGGCAACAAAACAAAAAGATCCATTTTCATAAAGCCTTAAGAACTTTAAAAAGATGAACTTAAATTTCCAAACAATCAGATTTGGCAAGTATTGCCAAATTTTTGGTTTGGAAATAATCAGCGTTGTCACATATTTATTTTATGTTTCTTTTTCCAAATTATCTACAGATGCTGTATGGAAATTTATTCTGGATAGCTATATTAAATATAACAAATTCACTTATATTGTTATTGTTCATGTTTAATTAATATAAATGCTGAACCAGGAATATAAACAATTTGCAGAAAATAATTCACAAATTCTGGAAAGGGGAGTTTTCCCATACTTTCCTTATGTAAGCTCTGAAATTTTATAGAAAAATAAAATTGATATTTCAAGGTCAAGGTGTGTTAGTGGTTTAAAAAATGCCACCTAAATGATGAAAATTACTTACCACAGGAATGCATATATTTAACAAAAGCTACTAAGATAAATGGAAGTAAAAGTCTATTAATAAAGATTAATCCTTCTGGTTTGGATTTTTTCTGTTTCTTTTATTAGGTAATAGTATGTGCCCCTTCCTCTTTTATTGGTACCTCAACAGCAATGCACGTTTGGTTTTCACTGTCTAACCTAAATGCTGCTAAATCTCTGTGAATGGAAGGAATGAGGATGAATTCACATCTCAGAAATAAATCTGGAAACAAGAGCCATGAATCTGTAAAGATGTTGTCTTCAGGTGTTTCCAGTGGCTGGCTTGCTCCTGTATGTCCAGTCTAATGAATTGTTCCCTTCTGTGAACAAAAAACTGCTAAAATATTTTATTTGATGGTGGTAATTCATGTTTCTTCAACAGAAAAAGGAGGACTAAAATCCAGTTGAAAGAAAGTGTCTAGAGGACACCTTTGCACACCGAGAGCAGTGTCCTCTCTAATCCTATGTTTCCATCATATTTCACCTAAGATAGCATAGGGCTTATGAACTTCAACTGTATGCTATGACCTCAAAGTTTACCAGTCATCTCAAACTATTTGTCACCTCATTAACTGCAAGATGTGCAAAGTGTTTACATGAACAAACAATGGAATGAAATGGGAAAGCAATTCACCCAATATGTATTGTTCCCATAAATATAAACCACTATATATTTCCAGTGCACTGTCAACCAGATTAAGCTCATCAAATACCAATTCTCTGCTCAGTTATAATGAAAATCTTTTACGTGAGGTAAAAGATAAGTGGGACATTTCTGATGATGGCTGTAATTTAGAAATACTCATCTACAAGCAGTATAAGAAAAAAAAAGTTAGTCTTTGAGCCTCACCGTAAGGTTGATTTTTTTTTTTCTATTGTGGCCTGTTCCTCAAAGTATAATATTTGCCAAAAACAAATTAAAAATGAAAATGCTATGTTTTATTATTGCTTGGGTGATGCCAGTAGGTATATATGAATTAATAATCTGAAAAGCAGGGATGGAGGAGATGAAGCCCACTCAATGGATTCCTTTACTTATCCAGCAAGAGTATATTAAACAGCTACCATTTCTTCTTTTCACACAGTTATGACAACTCTTTCCTCCCAGTAGATGCAGCACCAATTGCCCACTTATGCCAGATACTGAAGTGTGTTTGTTTGAGAGCATTTTGTTCACTCTAATCTTCTGCCATGCAGAGTTCTCCACTCAAATTATTGTTCATAGAATATTCCAAGGCACTGGTTCTGGAACTAGAATACCCAAACAAGACTTAGAAACAAGTCTATTCCTCGACATAATTTTCCAGAATAGCTGAAGTCCTGACATACTTTTAAAAGGCATTCTGGTTTTGTTAGCTTTTTTTATTGCCAGAAAGAGCAGGAATGATATTTCACCCAGAAAAAGCTGTGATTTCATTATTTCAAAAACTGGAACAGTAGTCTACTATGTTCTTGTGGTGGTCTTAATCTCTCTAACAGTAGAGAACTGCTAAAATTTCTGCATTTTTTTCTATCATCTAAAAATAATTTTAAAAAATCTAAAAACTAAAACCAGAAAAATAATCTGAATATGAGAGCCCATAACATGCAGATTTATATGCTTTACAGCTTTTTAAACCCTTGAAATAAGAACTTTGCTTTTTTAATCAGAATTTAACTCCTGTTGCTTTAAAATTCATCACTAAAATTGTATTCCAGTAGAGTGTGTTTGATGAGTATCAAGAGTTTTGATAGCCAGATGGTGACTCTTAGTCTGAGGTTTGGTGTAACTTAGATGGAGTTTAGCTTTTGTTCTCAATAGGTATGGCAAATATTGTATCCTGCCACTACTATATTTTAGCATATTTAATTGCCAAGTTCACAAGAAACCAACCCACTGCTTTTCCCAAACAGATGGTGGAAGTTGATTTTAAAACTGTAGTGAGACTTGTTTTCCAAAATGCTTGCATAGCTTTATGAAGTCTAATTGCTGTTTGGTATGCACAGGAATATCAGCTCATGAGCGTGTACGCAGTTATGGCCAAGTATGCAAGGTGTTGAGCTCTCTAGCCTGGAACTCTGCACTGGAAAAACTTTGTATTTACAGCTCAGCGCATGTTCCAGTTTCTGTGGAACTGGGGCTACACCTTCAGATCCAGGGAGACACAAGATCTTAATAAACATTAGTGTCCATTTTGGACAGTTTTTTCCCTTTCATTATATATATACTCTTATATTAGTTTTAAATGTGGGCAATTTAAAGCTGTGCAAGTCAGATAAGCATATAATAAAAACTGATTTTTAAACGAATTCAACTTTAACTTCCAAGCTAAATCTATGGGTGCTGCAAAATCAAAAGTGATCTAGAACAATGGTATAAAAATTAAGAGTTTACATGAACACTTTTTGGCAAATAAAAAAATATGAAAAACAACAGTAGGTAACATAAGTCAGAAATGTAGGTCCTAATATCTCCCAGCAGCCTTTGAAGTTCAAATCTGGATCTGTACCCAAAGCCTCACGAATCATTAATAACTGCAATATTTGAAAATAACTTGTGTGCAAATAAAAAAAAAAATTAAAAATTTTAAAAAAAAGAAACAAAAAAGCAGTAAAACCACCTCTTGACAACACACACATAGCACAGGAGTACAGCGAGGGACAGCGAGTTGGAGCAGCCTGTCTGCCCCGATGTGACCCCTGAGCTCTGTCCCACAGCAAGGGGAGCTCCTGCCCCTCCACCCAGTCATGGCAGCAGCAGCCACAGCCCATGAACTGTGCTCTGCTGGAAAACAATTGCCAGAAGCAAAGTGCACTGCCAACAGCCTCCTAAACCTCCCCTTACCTCAAAGGACTTGGCCCATATATTTTATAAGACAAAGTATTAAATACAATTGTTTCACATAAATACAATCCTATTCATGCTGAAGCCACTATAAATGGCCACAGCTTTTGCACCGTGCTCAGCAGCAGATGTCCAGAAAAATAAACAAGAGCTACAACAAATAATGTCCAACTAACATGAAATCCTACCAACAACTGAATCACCAAATTAGCAGGTCACTGATATTAATTTGGATCTTTGAATACTGCAAAATATTATTCATTTGTACAGTGAAAGTGTGATTCCTTACATTGTTACACAAAGACTAGGATAGAATAAATATAATGGATTAATGAATAATATGAGAGAATGAATAGTATGTATTATGCTGTGGGAAGATAATGATGTGCCATTAGATAGATCAGCAATTACACTTCCTAGATTTCAATAATGTAGGTAAGGAAGAGCAAATAGGGCAAAAAGAAGGAGTGAAAGAAATGTAATGTTATTAAAAATGTGTGCCTAAGGACCTTATGTGTATACTCCCTCACAATTAAATCTGATTAACAAAATGTAATAATTTTCAGCTCAGTACTACTTATGGGGGGGGGAAAAAGAAGTTTTCATCTTATAAGATTTTGTATAAAATACTTCTCAGCTAAGGATAGCTAACAAGTTAGCTATTAGAGAGCCTGCAAAATTTTATGACACGAAGTAGGGTTTATCACACATTTCACATCTAGACTATAATGTAAAAAAATGTATCCAGTTGCTGGGTTTGACTGACTGGAACTAAACATAGCGGGAATAAAATGCACATTCTTTTCCAAATGCAAGAAGAAAGGATGTTCTCATTAAAATGATTTGCTGATATGACTTAAAACAATTTATTTAATCTTCACCTTTTTTATGTAAATATCCTTCAACTGAGAATTTAAAAAGTATAATTTAAAATAGATTTTGTAAGTATAATGAGATGCTCTGTCAGATGGGAAGACAAATTAAAAGTGCAATTCACACTGTTATAGCAGCACTGCCACCATGGAGCTACTAATCTTTTGCACAATGCTCACAGTAGAATGTACTCCAGTCTCTGTAGGGCACGTGATTATAGACTTGCAGGGAGACTGGGATTTAAATTATTCATCAATGCGGGTTTCCTTTTGCAGAAAAATTAGTGTGCCACATAAATAGCAAAAGTGTTAATTCTTGGCCTTTTGCAAATTAACTGCCTGGTAACAGCATCTGCTATTACAGGCTCGTTTTCCTTGCAGTTACAATAGCAATATTCTTTCAAACTGAAAGCTGTATACAAAATAATATAGAATATCCTCACAGCCAATTACATGTCCAGAATGCATTAGGTCCTGTAAGTGCAAACAGCCATGCATAAGCCTGTCAAAGACCTGATGAATTCCAGAATATGGCCACAACCTCTATGTCCAGAGAACAATTCCATCATAGCTACAGCACACCTTTACATATGAACATCCAGAGGGAATTGCATATCAAAATAATTTTCCTGAAAAAGACTTGCAGTTTTCAAGACTGACAGGTATGGATTTCCAGTGAAGTGATATGTAATTTCACCCATCTATTAACCACAGAACAGCATGAGCTCATTACTTACAAAGTCAAACATCATCGACATCTAGTATTTATTAAACTTCCTCACAAGTGGTACCTGCTCCATTTGGGCAGCAGAGGTTGGCAACATTTGTGACATGTCAAATCTATCAGCATTTCAGTGGAGCAATACCAGAAGTTGGTTTCTTGTACATTTGAGGGAACTGTCATAAAACCCTCAGCATATGAGATAGATATAAATAACCTATTCCTAGCAGCTTCACTGAAGGTATTCATTGGGCATAAAGATAAGAAGATGCCTAAAGTTTGGCCATTATATAAAAAAAAGGTAGAACAAATTAGTGAAAGGAATGGCTCCTTTCTTTGGGCCTAGAATGGTACTTTGGACTAGTGGCTCAAAAACTTGTAACCTACAAGAAATTATAAAAGATTAAAAGTTTCACAGAAAAACACTTTTGACAGATTCTTCAAAAAAAAAGCAAACATCCTTGATTTTAATACATAATGTAATTCACTGCTTCTGCCTTCCGAACGAAACAGTAAGAACTAGTGTCAAGAAGGAAAGTATCAAACTCAGTGAAATCTAGGTGAAATGCCAACACTAAAATTAGAGGAAAAAAGAATCAAAGACACTACCTAAATTACTAAGGGCAAAGAAAGGCATACAGCTTGATACTGGGCCAAAACACACCATCTCCAGTTCAAAATGTGGAATGTTTACCTCTGAAGCCTGAAAAGTAAACAAAAATATAACATCTGCCTAGAGTTCAGTTACACAGAAAGCAAAGCTGTCCATAATGAGACACAACATGGAAATTTATCCATTACGTCAGATTTCAGTTCACAGTTCTGAGAACTCATATGAAAATATTTTTGTCTTACAGGACAAATTGCATTCTCAGTATAGTTCTTTAGGTACCGCAGTAACCCTGCAATGGAACTTTAATGCATGTGGACCTCTCCTATGTCTGGGCAGAAAATCCAAACACTTCAGTTTGTCTTGACCATTCTCTCCAAGAAGGCCAAAACCACTACATACAAAAAAATTTGGGAACACTATCCAGTATGCCCAGAAATGCAGACAGATCTAGTCAGCCTCCTCTCCTGCCATCTGAAGGACACTCAGAGAATATGCAGACCAGCTAGGACTCTTGTCTTTTTCTCATTACCATCAATAGAGGCAACCTGGCACATAATATCGTATTCCCCGCAATAATGATCCCAATACAAATGCTTACAGCTCAAGGAGGTCTGTCTACAGGAGCTGAAAATATAATTTGGCACACAAACCAGACGCTTCTAGAGGAAGACTTTGCTGACTTACACATTGCTTTTTAATTTTTGCAAATATGTTCAGGATACTGAAAAGAGACGGCTTTTACTCTATAAGAACATAGTTGATCTTAATCCCTCAACTAGTAAAGATGACTGATCCTACTGTGACAAAATCCATGAGGAGTAAAATGCCACCACCAGCAAGTTTTACAGACTGAGCCACTATGCCCAGGAATATACACCTGAACCTAATCCAAGAGGAAAAATGCACTGCAATACTCTTCCCAGTCTTTAGTCCAGATAACACTATAATTTAAAAATACATCAAGTTTCATTATCTAGAAGAAGTTTATTTGTTACTATGAACAATTCTGGTTTTTTCAAGAACAGTATTCAATTAATTCACCTTCTCTCTCACTCTGTGACAGAAGCAAAGGAAAATAGCACCCACATGGAAATCAGTCCTGATTCCTAGTTATTTTATGACAGTTTGTAGCACTGACAGCTGCAGATGCAGTTTTTATTCCAGTCAGGCTTCAGGTGTAAAGTTAGGCATCTTCTTTCACCAGAATGTATGAACTGAAAAATTGATTCTGAAATTATTATTAGGAAAAAACAATTCACAGAATCTGGGTTGGATTCTGTGGTCTGGGTTGGAAAGGACCTTCAAGATCATCTAGTTCTAACCCCCTGTCCTGGGCAGGGACACCTTCCATACATCAGTTTCCTCCAAGCCCCATCGAACCTAACCTTGAATATTTATAGGGGCACTATAAGCACTTCTCTGGACAACCTATTCCATAGTCTCATCACCTTCAGAGTGAAGAATTTCTTCCTAATATCTAATCTAAACCTATTCTCTGTCAGTTTAAAGCCACTTCCCCTTTAACTATCACCATATGCCCTTGTAAAAAAAGTGTACGCAGTGACAGGACCAAAAGGGTAACTCTAAGTAATATTCAGGGAAGTATTTTTCACATAGTCTTCCTTACGAAATTTCTACTCAAATTATTCTAACTAACTGCACATAGATACATACAGCATATTTGACTACTAATGGACAGAACACAACATAGTGGTGATGACCTGAAGCATTTCTCTGGAAAGATATCCTTCCAGGAGAGCTCTGGAATGCCAATGCTTTGTACACATGTAAGGATAAAAGAAGTAAATCCTTTTATTTAAATACAATTGGTTTTAAACATAATCTTTCCCTTTTAAATGCTATTTATTTCCGAAAATGTATTTTGGTCTTGATTTCTCTAATTAAAAGGTAACATAGTGAAAGCCTAGCACTGCTGAAGGAGCAGTCAGGAAAAGATAACTTTCTTTCCTATTGTCTTACTTATATATATGAAACTACAAATCCCAGTACTTGTGATAAACCTGTGTATTGTAGGTAATGGAGCAGCTAGCCTAAATACAGCTCCATGCCACTGCAGCTGGATTGTTTCCATTACTCCAGTTAGTTCACTTAGCAGGAGATTAAGAACCTCAGCATTGTACAAAGAAGACTGAAGGCCAAGTCCCTTGGTAACTTTAAAGAATGTCCAAGCACAGAGGAAATTCCTTGCAGATAAAGTACAGCCTATAAACTTTCCAATTTTTCTATTCCATTCCTTTCCTCAAATGGAAAAGAGGGCTGAGCCTGGATAATAACATTGTCCTTTCAGCATAATTACCCAGCTTTGTCACTGCTTCACACATAATTAAGTATTCATATTACCCTATAAGTAAACAATACGTACATGATATCTCTGCAATGGGCAAGAAAGCATTGCCTTGTACATATTCTGTTTACTGGAGTAAAATTGCAAATTGCATGTTGAATCAGGATCCATACTATAGTGTCAGATATTTTTTATTAAAATAAATTTGTTTCCTCTTCAGTACAATGAACCATTAAAAAATAATTTGCACAATGCTAGAAGTATTCAGGGATTCCTATACAGAGAACAGTGTGTCTAAATACATGAATCGTCACATAAAAGAAGATACTGGACACAGGAGTGCTGTTAGAAAATATCATTACATGTGTGCCCATACTGTAAAACTGCCTGTGATAGCTTAACCCCAGCCAGCAGATCAGCACCACCCACATTACTCTCCCTCCACGTCTTCCCTCCAGAAGATTGCATAAGAGAATCAGATGGCTAAAAGGGAGAAAACTCATGGGCTGAGATAAAATAAGTTTAATAGGTAAAGGAAAAGCCATGCACTCAAGCAAATCAAAACAAGGAATTAATTCCTTGCTCAGGCAAGTGTTCAGTTATTTTCAGGCAAGCAGAGCTCATCACATAATGGTGACTTGGGAAGACAAATGCCTTCACTCTGAAAGTCCCTCCTTGTTCTTTATTTCCCCCAGCTTTTATTGTTGAATACAACACTGGTTTGCATTATCCCTTTGATTAGTTGGAATCAGTTGTCTGTGTCCCCTCCCAGGTTACGGTGCATCCCAGCCAACTCACTGACAGAGCAGCAGGAGAGGCCCAAAGCCTTGATGCTGTTCAGCAGTACCTAAAGCTTGCCCGTTTTCAGCAGAAAGAAAAAAAAATTCCAAGGAATAGGGGCACTGTATTAGATATCCTTTACCTAAGTGCTGATGACTGCATGCCGAAGGATGCAAAAGGCTGTTTAGAATGAGGTCTTTCATGCTCATTTGTGGATTTTGAGACAAGTCAACTTTAGAACTGCTCAGTCTGACCTCTGCCCTATATTTAAAAATCACCAACCCAGGACAGAGTTCAAACAGCACGACTCCTCATACAGCAGACAGCAGTGCATGGACTCATGGGTCTTATGCTGTACAAAGACCATTGAATATAACAACTGTGAAAGCCTTATTTTCCATAATTTTGTTTTACGACTTTCAGAAACTCTGTGTTTGCCTTTCAAAATATCCTAGTGATAAATTTTAGTATTTATTTTTCAGTTGTAGGAAAAAGCACTTCCATTTATTTGTCTTAACCTGCTTAAGATGCTGCTCCTTACTTACAGTGTAACAAGAAAGAATGATCATTGTGGTTTTGTACATAATTTCACATTTCATTGCAGCTGTCTGTTTTTAAAAGGAAAGAGTTCTAGTTGACATTGTCTTTTCTATTAGCACAAGTGCTCCATGCCTCTAGTTCATATCCAGTTAAATTCCTTGTACTCTTCCTAGTTCTTCTACACTTTTCTGTGATAGAATGAGTTAATCTTGCATGTATTATTCAAAAGTGCTGTGCAGCACATAATTGTATTGGTTTAATGAAGTTCTGATGCTTGTTCTCACACCTTTATCTTTACATTTTCAACACCCACTCCTCTTTTTCAGTCTTTAAAATTGAGGTGACGTTCTGTATGAAATATCTGCTGTGACTCTAATATTGCTAAATTATAATAGCAATGGAAATTTTGAGGTCATTATTCTGTATGTGTAGTTAAGACCATTTCTTCTGCATGCATCACTTCGTATTTATTGACATTGAGTTTAATTTGCCATTTTATTACCCAGTAACCCAGTATTGTACCATCAGAATCTCATCACAGACTGTTTTAAATACTAGGCATTGCTTTGTTTTGTCTGCAAACTTTGTTGCTATAATGCTCATGCCATTTTCTGAATAATTTATGAGTCTGTGGTATTCAAATTTATGAACATGTTGAACAGCCCAGGCTCAGCACAGATTTCTGCAGGATTTTATTTGTAACGACACTCTATTATAAGAACAAACCACTGGTTTCTATCTAGCAATCTTTTAATAAGGTGGCAATATAGGTCCTTTTTACAGGAATTTGTTATAATCCCTTCCACAGCTCTAACTAAATTGTATCATCTTCATCATCTTTAGCCAATGTTTACTGACACATTCAAAGAACTCTAGATTTTTGATTCATGACAACCCCCTAGTTTCCAAGCCATATTAATGCTTACTGCATCCATCTAGCTATGCATCCACCAATTTTACTCTTTATAATAATGTCTATGAAATTGTTTAATGCAAACTTCAAATTTACTGGTATGTAATTCTCATCCTGAGAATCCCCATTTTAAACACCAGTATCATATTTTCCACCTCCTACTCATTCAAAATTGTAGGTATTAGCTGGCCATTATTTTTATATTTAAGTTCCTTATAACATTTGGATGCAAACTATCAGATCATGGTGAACTGTTACTATTAACTTTATTGACCTGTTAAAAAATGTCTTTTATTGATACTTTAATTTGAGAAAGTTCCTCAGATATATAATCCATAAACAACAACTCTGAAGAAGGTATTTTCCTAGCCTTCTCTGCAAATACATAAATGCACACATCTAATCAGATTTTCTGCAAAATGGCCTTATCACGCTTAATGGCTTTGATTATCTCCCTATTTTCAGCATTTGCTTGCAAATTTCCCATTTCTGGTGGCGGAGGGTGAGGGGAGGTGTCTGTTAATTGTAGGTTTCCATTAACAAGTTGTCCCTCAAAATGTTTTTGTCTCATTTCATTGCAATTTTACATTTGATCTGCCAAGTTTACATTTATTTCCTCATTTAAATGATAGTCCGTGAGTTCTAACAGTTTCTCTCTCTTATTTAACCTGTTTTCAGTATTTTGAAAGTATTTTACAATTAGCCCTTAAGTTTATAGTTTATTTAAAGGTATCAAATTTACCTGCAAGCATTTTTATCCATGTTGCTGCTTCATTAAAATAGTTTTTTATACTTCATCTTTCTCACAATCCACTTTTTTAGCATTAAAAGGTACACTGGAGCTTTTTAGATTTCTTTGGTACAACATATATGGAGGCAATGGATATGTCTAAACATTATTGTGTTTTCTGCTCTAGTCTCCAGTTATTCATCTGGGGAATCTTCATTTACTATCTCTTTCAATAAAGGAATTACAGGTATCTATGTGAAATTTTAAAATAGAAACTTGACAACAAGTAATGGAAAGGACACTTTTCATCCAGTATTTCTTCAGACTATGGAATTCATTGTCAGATTTAGGCTAGGTGTTCAGTAAGACAGTATAATAAACATTTCCTTCAGCATTCTGTGGGAACCTCCATAAAAATCTGTGATTTATTTTAACAGATAACATATATGACTAAATACTCCCACCAACCTTCATTGCGTCTTAGCATGTCATTTCTATTTAGTTTTCACTCTACCAATGCATGTCTCCCTCATCTTCTCTCCATATTACACCAGAGATGTCTTTTAGTCCAATAAAATTTAAAGCTAGCCATTTTCATTTCTAAATTTGGGATTTAGACTTGAAATGCTGAGATGGAGCTGGACATAGAAGACATACACAGGAAATTACATGGAACACCACTGTATTGATGATAAATAAGTTTATTTAATTTACTTAACTTACTGCAGGATTACTTAACAGTTACTCCAAAAGCTAGAAACAAACAGTAACTAGGAAAAATGTGTTTATTTACAAGATACTATATTAATATATATAATATATATATTAATATAATATATAAATTATTATATATTATATACTATATATATTAATTCCATGTGTGGATCTTCTCATTCTAAAACAAGAAAGACTTATTACAAAACAGTTTATTTCTAAAAGTGTGTGTGTGTGTACATACACAACACTAATCAGAAGACTACCGCAAACAACTTTTCAGAAATCTCTCAGCAACTAGATTGTTCATTTTCTTAAGCTGTATTGTGTGACAGTTGGTCTTACTTCTCTCTACAAATTTATACAAAATAAACACAATGTTGTTCATTTCATATGACTACCTACCTACACTAAAATAGACTGCTGTGTACTTTCAAAAAATTAAATCTGACTTCTCTTCCCAATTCAAATTCTGCAATAATAATTTATTTTTAATCTTCCAGTTGAATAGAAATCTCAAATGCAAATTCCAAAGATAACTGTGAAGTGGTCAAACTGAAACTAATCATATACAACAGTGAAATGGAAGGCAAATAAAATGGAAGGCCAGATGTGGCACTCAGGGATGTGGTCTAGTGGAGAACTTGGTAGTGCTGGGTTATTGTTAGACTTGGTGATCTCAGAGCTCCTTTCCAGCCTAAACAATCTATCATTTTAAACTGTCTTCCAGAAGTTGAGTAAAATATAAAATTATATACGCACTTCATTGGCTTTCAGTTCCTAGTATGTGATATTACTATGTTATACTTGTGCAGACATATAAGACAGACAGACAGAAAGGCCTGTAACTTTTCTTCAGTCCTGTAATTCTAGTCTCCTATTAGTTGACAAGTGAATATGAAATTGCAAGAAAATATTTCATCTTGTTTCTCTCCATATGAACAAGGCAGAACAAAAGGAGAAGCAGGATGTCAGACCAAACATTCATATAACTCAATATCCTGTCTTCGGCAATAGTGAATAACGACACCTAAGGAAAAAAATAAAATAAAGCACACAGTGCTTGATTATTTATTTGCTATAATGGTAATGCCATTATAAACTCTGCTTTGTCCATAGAATACTCCAAGACAAAGCTGGTTAAATGCCTCTTTTTCAGGTTGAAGTACACTGGCATAGAAAATCACTCTTCATTTAAGGAAGTCATTACACACCTTTCAAGCGTCACATCCTCTTTATATTTTCAAATTCTACCATATATATTATATGGTTTTCAGGACTAGAACCCTAGAAGTGTGCCAATTCTCAAGGATGAAGACAGGCCAGAGATTTGCACAATGCCATAATGACATTGCCTGCTTTGTTCTCTATATCTTTTCAGCACTTCTTTCCTTTTTTTTGCAGCTTTTGTGCACTGTTCAATCAGTAGCTGTTTCTAAGCACTGAGCTGACTTTATCATAGAATGATCTATAATAATTCCAAGATTTCTACCTAGAGAGGAAAAAATCATTCAGAGTCCATCATTAGGAGTGTAAAGTTAGCTTTTCTTCCCAATGTGCATCACTATCAATACTGAATTTCATCTAGCACTTTCTCACACCATCCCCCTGTATTTTGAAATCTTTTGCAAATCTCATCACCTACTTTCTAATTTTACTTCACTGAACAGATTAGTATCAGCACACTTTGTCCCCTCCCTATTCACCTCTTTTTCTACATCATTTATGAACATCTGAACAGATAGGTGTAGCACAATTTCTTCTGGACTCCACCAATCTTTTCCTACTGAAAAAAAAAAGAACTATGATATTTTTCCTAACATTTAACTATTTATTGGTCTAAGAGGAGAACTTCCCTCATGTCTCATTGCAGCTTAATTTGTCACTAGTTTTGACGAACAATCTTCTTGGAAATCTCTCTTCAGAATGCAAGTGAAAAATAATTTGCAAATATTTTCTGTTATTTTGATGAAAATACATTTATTTATTTATAATTTTCTGATTTTTGGCCAAATTAATTTTCCATTAAAATACATATGTTGTTGATTAAATAAGTTTTTGATAATTTTCATTTCTGCTTTCTTTTTGTTTGCCAGCTCAGAATGATTTTCTGTTACAGTTCTGTGCATTGTGGCACAATGGTCTTCATTTGGCAAGGACCTTCACTTTATGTAAGTGGTTCTATTCAATTAGGAGCTTTAAAAAGTACTTCACAAGAATGACTCTTTTATAAATCAGGACAAGCAGTGAGGTAATTAAAACCAAAGTGCGAGGTTTGTATATATGGCAGTAGGTGGAAGTTCTGACTGCTTTCAGTTTCTACACACTGAAATAACTACAGTCTATACAATTTTTTTTATAAGTTATTTACTGGTGGGATGTTAGACCATAGTTCAGAAGGCCTTTTAAACTTTATCCAAAGAAAAATACATGTCGTGGTCAAATCCCAGGGCATTTAGAAGTAGCAATTTAAGACCAAAGAACGCAAAACAGCTTATAAGCTTTATCTTTAGCTAAGTTAGCTAAGTTCTAAAACCAGCAATGTTCAGGGTATATGCTTCCTCTATAACAGGAAGCATATCAGGATTTTTTCCCCAGGATACTGATGTAAGCTGCAGTTTACTGAGTAAGTGCCAAGCCAGCAGAGGGTCACAGGATTCCAATACAAACAGGAATCAGAAAAATCAAAAGGTATCACTAAGAAAGCAAGGCAACTTCACTGCATGAGAATTCAAGAAAATGCTGGACATGTAAAAGGATGACATATGTATGGAGCACAGTAGCTCAGGAAAAGAGACACAGAGAGCAGTTATTCCCCTCTGGACTCCTGCCATATGGTGGATGTTTCATGGTGGATGTTGCATGGTGCCATCCCTGGCTTTTCATGCATGGTGGATGTTGCTAGAAGTCAAGCCTGCTAAACTTTAAATATACCTACTATCTGCTAAAAATGGCAATTTTGCTATACAGGTAATCTGTCATTAACTATTATTGTCTTATGGGTCACTTAGCTGTTGAAAAACATATAATGTATAGGTCTCTCTTCCCTGTCCCAAAATGTCATGAGTACTTCTCGTGTTAGATACTTAGAATGTTATCAAACTAATCAGTTTCCAAATTAACTCTCCATAATGAGATTATCATCTTCTTCAATACCTACTCAAAAGACTATTTACTACCTATCTTAACATTTCAGACTCTCAAAGCAGTAATACTCAATTTCCTTTTTCTTCTTGTTTGAAATGGGCTAAATAAACCTTAATAGATAAATTGTTTCTGAAATTCAAGAAGCCTGCTTAATGAAATCTGCTTGAAGAAATCTGTTCAGTAATATGCTAAAACAATCTGAAACACAGATTAATATTAGTTTCTACGACTTATTTTTAGGCTGTTCTACAATGATTTGACTTTAATTCAGTGCAATTTTTATATGAGTATGCTGGCACAATATGAACATGGATGCCACAACATTAAAAAATTAATATCAAGATATTTAGCTGAATTTTCTATGACCATTATTCTTCTAGAGTTTCTCAAAATGGTTTCATTTTTCCATTTTGTACTAGCCAGATGATTTCTACATCTCGTGCTTCTATATTTACCCCATCAAAATTGCCAAGCAGATACAAAACATGGATGATCTGTGAATGTTATACTTCTCTGTGCATTTACTTTTCAGATAAGCAGCTGAAGAAGGCGGGAAACTGTAGTGCTTTCATCACATCAAATTTTCATCAACAAGATATCAATACGATTTGTAAAACAAGATGCAGAGATTTCTCTGTTTCAGTCACTGAAGTATCACAAAAGAAAGATAAATTTGAAGTACAACTTTATATTTCTGCTTCGTCACAGCCTTTATAATCCTAATCAATAAACAAATTGAGCTCAGTCAGCTTGCTCTCTTGCACACTTCATGATGAGGCAAATATCTAACTTCAGCAATTCCTACAAGACAGTTCTTCACAGTAAATACAGGAGTTTTAGCAATAGAAATTATTCTGTAGTGCTCAAACAGCTACAGGGCAAACTAAGCTTGTCACTCAGTCCAGAACAGATAGTCTTTCCAACTAAAAGGGGAATCTGGAAGAACTGTTCTGTTTAACAACATCAATGTCCAAGCTTCCTTTTGCTTTCCTATGGTTGTGCCTTCTTTGATGATTCAGACCACAGGAGCTACACATTGTCCACAATATAAACCAAACCTTTCAAACCAGCAAGTACCTGAACTGTTCCATTTTCTCAATATAAAAATGAAACATGCACCTCAGGGTACTTTTATTCAGACAGAAATGGTGGTAATTCACATGAGCAACTTCCAAAATTATGTAGACAGTGGAGATTGAGGGTGTACACTCAAAAAAAAAAAAAAAAAATTAAGGGGGGAAATATTTTTGGTGACATGGAACAGGATAGGGAAGAGACTTGTTTCCTTCCTGTTCCTCTTGTTTTCCAAAAGAACTGCAGTAAAGTAAGCCAGAACTTCCAGTATCTGGCCAGCTTCAGAAAAGAAAGAGAAAAAAAAGGAATGAAAGTAGGAGAACTCCTCAAATACCCAGATAAACAAGGCTAGACTACACTGAAGCACAGAGAGGCAAGCATGGAGGGACAGGGTCTCAGGGACAAGGAAGCAAAAGGGGGTAATGCAGCAAGGAAAATTCAGAAAGTTTTGTCATGGATTGAAGGAAACTGTGCGACTATATTTCAGTGTTCTGCTTTGTGCCAATATTGCTTGCAGGTCCTGCACTGCTGCACACAGGCAACTTTCCAAAACATAGCCAATAACCTGTGCAGACACCTCCAAGCAACATGCCCCAACATAGGCAACAACTCAACCTAAATGCATTTTGGACATTCAGATTTTCCAGGGGCAGTCAAGCGTGGAGCATGTGACAGCACCTTGCTGTTAGCTGAAAGTCTTCAGCCCTGTACGTCCAATTCTGCCTCTGAGTGTCCGACTGCTAATTTCAAACTTTTTAGTAGATATTTGTTGTTTAAGTTGTAACCCTCTTGTCATATTTTTTTTCTTCCTATTCAAAGGCAGGTTTCATAGGTTTCTAAGGCAATGAAGAATTTCATTTATAGTTTTGGATTAAATTTGAATTTTAAGATTAAAATTCTAGTAAAACTTTCATAAAATCTGTTAAAAGTGCCATAAAAAAATCCCCCAGGAAAATAAAATCCCACATAAAATAATTTTCATTTAAAATTATTTAAAGGTATGTGAAATCTCCCTTGATTATTTTTATTTATTATTCATGAGTAAAGCAAGAAAATTATACAAAACATCTAAGAATAAGCAGAGTTTCAGACAGGAAGATGATCTCTTATCCCAAACTGTGCAACATGGCATGATCATCTTTGGTTCTTTCTCAACTCCTGTAAAGGGTAAAGAAAATCATATGAATACAGCCAAGTGCCAACTATGCCACCTCCCATTCTATCATTGCGCTGTAGCTTAAATATTTTACTGAAAATTGAACATTTAAAAAAAATCATAGCATCCTTTATGTTGGAAAAGACATTTAATATCACAGAGTCCAGCCACAGAATGGACAAATCCCAATATGCATGACGAGGAGTGAATTACTGTACAACATTTTAGAAGTGGTAAGATTCAATGAGACTAGATGTATATTGGGTTTAAAAACTAAGTAGGTATAATTAATTTTTTTAAAAAAGAAAGGTAATGTGATAATTGTCATCTACCTGCAGATCAGTATAGTGAAATGGCAAAAAGGTCTAATGAAACATTTGCTTCCCTGAAAAAGTATTTAGAAGTTTGAATGAAATGCAATATTAAAAATTTTATATTTAAATATGTTTCCATCATACAAATTTGAATAGGTGATTTAGGGAGAAAATCCTTTAGGCTTTAAATCATCACATTGTGCATAGCAGCTGAAGAAACTTTGAATTCCCCTTTTTGAAGAAAAAAATATATTTTGAGCTTTCCTTAAGAATTTTGTGGATTTATTTTGCCCTAAAGCACACATAAATACTTATAAAAGCTTTATATCTATCAAATTAAAAAATATTTTCTTCAGCTGATTTCAAGATGTAATTTTAAAAATAGTAACCATTTTCACTGTTAATGCTGTTGTAACCCTGCCCAGCAGATTTTATTTCATTTATAACCTAGTCTACACTGTATTAATATTGGGAATAAAAGTGCTAGTCAATAAAAGGAGAGAAAATAAAGATTGACCTTTGTAGCACATTGCAATCATATTTGGATGACATCAAAGAATGGCATCTAGTGATTACCTAAAACAACAGCATCTATTTATGTGTACTATAAGTTTATGATATAGTCCAGGAAGCACTCATTAACTCATTCATTAATTTTTCAATAATCTGAAATATAAATGAAATAAATTTTACTTAATTTTTTAAATCATCTTATTTTTTTTCAAAAGAAGAATACAAAATATGTCTAACGAGATATCCCTGGAAACTGTAATTTTGGATCAGTATCTCATTGGCCACTTGTAAATCTCAGAAAGTCTCCAAGTACAATCTTTCAAAATGCAGTAAGGTTTTCTCTGCAAACTGCTTCCAGCAAACATCAGACAGCCATAATGCCACGAAATATTGTTCAGTAAATCCTTTCTTTGTCAAGAGACAGCACCATTTCCCTTACAGTCTCCAAAGTGTGCAGTTGCCCCGAGTGCAGGTAATAGCTAAATGACTCCTCCTCAATCAACTGCATAGCAACAAAGCCACTCATTAAGATAGTGAAAGATCAACTGAGTTTCCCAGGACAGCAGCAATAATCACACAACTTCAATATCCACAAAGCAAAGAACTGAATTCCTTAAAAAAAAAAAAAAAAATTCAGGCCACTGAGTCTTCTTCTGTGATCAGCTGGTCTTTGTAGTTCAACGGAAAATTATTTCTTTGTGTTAACAAGCTCTGATGTTTAGGGCAGAAGCACCCTGGCCTGTATCAGGAGCAGTGTGGCCAGCAGGAGCAGGAAGGTCACTCTTCCCCTGTACTGGGCACTGGTGAGGCCACACCTTGAGTGCTGTGCCCAGCTCTGGGCCCCTCAGTTCAGGAAGGATGTGGAGATGCTTGAGCGTGTCCAGAGGAGGCAACGGGGCTGGTGAGGGCCTCGTTGGAGCACAAGGCCTGTGGGGAAAGACTGAGGGAGTTGGGGTTGTTTAGCCTGGAGAAAAGGAGACTCAGAGGTGACCTTATCACTCTCTACAACTCCCTGAAAGGTGGCTGTAGTCAGCTGGGGGTTGGTCTCTTTCTCCAGGCAGCAACTGACAGAGCAAGGGGACACAGTCTTAAGATATGCTAAGGGAAATATAGGCTGCATATTAGGAAAAAGTTTTTTACAGAAAGGGTAATAATGTATTGCAATGGTCTACCTGGGGAGGTGGTGGAGTCACCATCCCTGGATGTGTTTAAAAAAAGACTGTATGTGGCACTCGGTGTCATGATTTAGTTGAGGTGTTAGGGCATGGGTTGGACTTGATGATCTTGCAAGTCTCTTCCAACCCAGTGATTCTGTGTGAAGTCAAAACATTATTTCTTCATTAATAGTATCAAAGCCAGGGCTTGATTTAATGGTCACCGTTTTAAGGATTCAATGTCATTCACTTGGAGTCTTCCAAAGTATAAATATTATCAGCACCTACACTGATTCTGCACTCCCACATTCTCAGATGTCCAAATTCCTGAGCCAGTGGCTGATTACTAGGTTCTCTATCAGTGTACATATATCCATTCCAGGAGCCTAAAGTTTATCTACCTGTACTTTAGCTGCTACCTAGAGATGGTAGCAATTCCAGACAGTGTTAGCACATACTGCTAAGTAGTTTAAGGACACTCACAGTGGTATCTCACTACATGATGAGATCCATAAATCTCAGAGTAGACTTTGTAGACTGCTAATCATTCCACATCTAGACCATTATTTTCAATCATCAGTCTGGGTTTGCCGCCATACATTTTTGCCTTGAATAAGTCATATAACATTCAGTATTTCAGATATTGTTCTGTGTGCTCCTCTTCCTCATGCTGTCCATGCTCTCCAACACTCCTGTTGCTTCACCCACCACAATCAGCTGCCAAAACTACTGGAAAATCTGTTTAATACTGGCAGTAGACATTGTACTTGAAGCATCTGCAGATGAACAGCAAATGTATCACACAGCTAGTTTCAGAGTTGCAATGACCATTTTTCCATGCTGTATAGAGACAAGCAATGTTTGCTAGCAAAAATACATATCTGGAATAGCACAAAGTCAATGAAAAATGTGTTATTTAGCCCTAAATTGGAGAATTCCTACAGATCCTTTCAGATTTCCAGTTTTGCTAAGCATCTTCCATAGCAGGGCATCTGTGGCAGGGTAAAGAGACTGAGACCTGTTATCTTGTTTTTAGTATACAAATTTATGTAATTATGGAAATTGCATAACCAATTATGAATAATCTATAGAATGAAAACTATTCATCTAAAAAAGGCCTGTACAACATCCAATGAATTAGTCATAAGTCATTTGCCAAATAAATTATTCACTGTGAATTGTTCACCCCCTAGTAATCAAGAGCTAATCTGCTGTTCCTCCAAAGACCAAGTCAATGGAAGAATACAAATAAATCTGGAAATTGTAATAACCATTGATCCATGTCTCTGGAATATATAAAAATGCAACTTGAGACTTCCTATTTCTTTATAAAGGCTATAAGAATTCATTTGACAAAGATCAAATCTAGAAAGCGGAAATACTCAAAAGAAAATAAAAACAGAAAGAAAAAGCTCTTCTCTTGCAACAAACAGTAATATTCTGCCCAGGCAGAAACCATTCTAAACTGTTTAGGCACTTACATCTATGTTGTGGTATTATTATCCTCTTTGCTCCCTCAGTTATTCACTCAGATCACTTACACAGCTTAAATTCTCTAGGTACTATATTGAACAAGTTTTTTTTCTCAAGATTTTCAGTGAAGGAATTTGATATCTGTTCGATTTAATTTCACTTTCACTTGGAGAGATAATTTAGGAGGCTGCTGCAAGACAAGCAAAAGCCAGTGTCTGAAGGTAGTTATTTCATGTTTCTCCAAGGAGAAAGATCCCAGAGGCAACACCATACTTGTTAAAATGATGCTGAATGATTCTCATGAAAACCTACCAGAAATAAAGTAGCGTAAATCATTTAAGTATGCATGGTTAAGTAGTGACCTTTCACTGGAGCTGGAGTTTGGATTAGGAGGCTTCTTTTGGTTCTTATTTTCAGTTATTCTATACTTAAGTAGAGACTTCTACCCTACCTGCAATACCTGTTATTTCTCATTTCTTGTCTCTCTTCACTGCTATAGTGTCCTCATCTTCTTTATGCTCCTCACCTTTATATGCAATACCTTTGTCTCCTGGCACATCTTCTAGCTTACTCCACTAGGTGATTCCTAACAATCAGCATTTCTGTCCCTTCCTATCTCCCTAACTACATTTATTTATCACAAATTCATATTTTGTTTTCCTCTCTACTATCAGAGTACTTGTTATTCCCTAGAAGGGCTAGCCTGCAGTCAAACCACTTCCCACAGCACACCAGGTCATCATCTGGCAAATCTTCTGAAGGCAGTGGGCAGACACATGTTATTTGTGAAGCAGTTCATTGATTCCTGATTCATGCACCTTCACTAGTGAAAGGAACATGTGTACCCTTTTCAGGTCCCCCAGATTCTCCTCCTGAAACTCTGGATGCATAGTTTTCCTCACCTCTTCCACTTGTACTATCTCTGAGGCCCTACAGTCTCATTGCACCACCTTGTCCTCCTGGCTCTGGCTCACTGGACAACACCAGCAGAAGGAAGGAAATAATGGCAAGGATCCTTCGTTGGCTCACCTCTCTGAGCAAATCACCACCAGATGTTTCTGAAAGCAATGGGCTCTGTCAGACATGCTCTGCTCCATGCCTTTTTCCTGAACTCACTCAATCCATTTTTGAGCCCTTGACCCTCTAAACTTTTCTTTTCTTCCCCCTTGGTTGTTACCCATCTCCAGTTGACTATTCACTTTATGCTTGCTCTAGAGATAATTTAGGAACATTTAACACAGGAAGGCTCAAGCAGTGTGGGAAGGCCATCTCTCTTGACCGATATTCCTCAAGCTCTACTCTTGTGTCCTCAGTGGATTCCTTAGGGTAGATAGATGCTATCCCTTTCCATGTGCTGTAACAGATCTCAACAGGACACTAACTTCCTGGCACACAAAAATATTCATGATTTCAACTGCTTTGCTTTCAAAGAGGAAAACAAAGGCCAAATTCACCAAGCTTCTGCAACTTGAAAATGTCAGAAGAAGATATTTAGTTTAAAACTCCCATCCCAGTGCTGATATTACAATAAAAAAATACACATTTCAAAACAATTGTTTAAATTAAGAAAAACTAAATTCTTCATTTGGAAAATGGCAAAGTGGGTTGTTTCCACAACTTTAGAACTTTTTCAAAACTATTTTAAGACAGGAAAAGAATCTAAAAGGATCTCCCACAAGCAGTTTAAGTTCAGTTCTGAAATGTTTTCCAACTAAAAATGGTTTAATCAAAAATTACTTTGATCTACTCTATATTGTACATTATTGGTGCTGTATTGATAAGAAGTTTTTCTGAAGTAATTTTTTTCTGTTTGGTTATTCTAAAGCCTTTACATTAAAACTTTATATTAAAAATGCATTACTACACAATATGGATCTTGTATTAGTTTTCTCATTGCATAATTCCACCAAGATCAGGTGATGTTCAAACAGTTCCCTTATCTCTTACATAAAAACTGTGAGCTCTATACCTAAAAAAAATTCTGAGAAAGAGTAAAATATTCATTCTTTATTATAGTTCACATCCCAAGTTTGGTGAAATCTTGACAGGTTAACACTGGTAGTTTGGAGAACTGAGACATAAATTAAAATGTAGCTTTATAACCTCTGTTCTTCTGAAAATCAAATCCTACAAAGGGATCAACTTCAAATACAGACAGTTCAGACAGACAGGACCATTCAATATCACATTTTCAGATTGTAAAATCTTTCAAAGAGAGTCTGGACAGAAAATATAAACTGTGTATGTGTGAACATGTGCCTATAAAAGCAAATAAATAATAGCAAAAATCTTTCTGACTAAGCAAGCAGCAATTCCAACAAACCTTTTCATTGCTGAAATTTCATTTAATTAAAAATAGCATTTTTGCTGAGATAAGGCAATATGGTTGTTGATTTCTATAATGAATCCTAGGTTTTCTCACAAGAACAGACTAGTTTGTCTTTAATTGAAGGGAGAATTGATGAAAAATTCACCAACATAAATATTTACAAAATTCTACAACCTTTCATATAAATAAAATTTACTTAAATTCAGTAAAAAATTATAAGTATGCAGAGCTACTTGCAGTTAACTTGATGCGTATTGACAAAATCTTTTTCAAATTAAATTAATTTCAAACAATATGAAAGCAATCTGACAGAAATACAGCTGCAGTACATAGCTAGATATTGCTGGTTGCTTATGAGTTAATCTGGTCAATTGATCACAAAAAAATTGCATCAGTCTCTACACTAGGTTCAATGAACACTGGGATACAAGCCTACCATTTTAACTGGTTTTCTCCTCTGCTCTGTATGTTGAGTGTTAAAACTAGAGAATGCTATCTACAAGCTAGACATCTGGAACACAAGCAAATAAACTCTTTATTCCCTAGTGAAAATCCATGTAACAGCATAACCTGTTTCCTAGGATTGTTGAATAAAATACTAAATAAAAGTTACTAAATAAGTTACTAAATAAAAAGCCTCCCAAATAAATTTAACCTATTACTTTGTTTTCTGAATTTCAGAACGGCAATCTACATGTGATGAGCTTCTCTTTTATTAAAACCAAAAGGCACCTGAGCAGACAAATTCTGTGTAGTAAAAAATAAAGCCACCTCCTTTCCTAGCCTCTTGGTTTTTATCCTAGCCTTTAGCAATAGCAGCTGAGGTTTCATAAGGATACAGGTGCCAAAGCCATGTACTTACATTTCCCTGCAGAAAGAGCTGCAGTTGTTCACATAGTCCATAACACCTGTGACACAGCTGCAAGCATCTCCTCAAGCGCCCTACTGATTTCTTTAAGCAGCAAAAACCAGTGCCCACCATGCTATATTGTTTTCCTTCCTTTATGACTATGATAAGTGAGGCCTTGCTGCAGGAGGACCATTCATTCTGCACTATTAGATACAGCCCTTATTTGGTGCCTAATGTTCCATGACCCATAAGCATTAAAGGAACTGCTAAGAAGTGTTTGATCAGGTAAGAGGAAGCATACAAAAGAATGTACTGGAGAACAAAAATGTTTCTTATAATAATACATTAAAATGAAGCACATTCAGGTAATAACAGAACATAAGCACGGTCTGAGTTGGAGGCAAATACTTGCACAGAAAAACTGCCACATTCTTCGGTGGTTTCAAAGCTGCAGAGATTCAATTGCAGGCATGAGAACAACCAGCCTCTGCCAGACATGCTGTTTGACCTGAGTGTTGCAACACTGATAAAGGATATGACAAAAAAAATCATATCATGTTTTATATTAGTCCATTAGTGTCTGATTTCCTCTGGATTGTCAATAATCCTCTGAGAAATAGACTTTCACAAGACCAGCCACAGGGTTAATCCCTCAGGAATGCATTGGTCTGGCAGACTAGCAGAATAGGACAAGCCAGAAGCAATAGTAATACTATGTCAAAGCCATACTTGGCGGTCTACACAGAAAAATGAGATATACAAGGACAGTTTCTCTCTTCATTTTCCTTTGTTCAGTTCTTTTCCACTGGCAAAGGAAAGGTTATTTTAGTCAGGCAAGGCTGGAAGCGACATCAGGAGGCAGGAGGTCTCTAGTGCAGCCACCTGCTCAAGCAGGTCATCTTTGAGATCAGACCAGGCTGCTCAGGGCTTTATCCTACTGAGTCCTGTAAACTCCCCAAGGACAGAGAGCACAACTGTCCTGGACAGTCTCATGGTAAAAATAAGGTTTTCCTTCTGTTCAGTCTGTACCTCTCCTCTTTCAGCTTACATTCATTATTTCTCAGTCTCCCAAAGACTACATCTCCATCTCCTCATTAACCACAACATAAGCATCCATAAACTGTAGTTAGGACCCCAGGAGGCACTAAGTCCTTCAGACTCCCCTTGCAGGGCAAATGCTCAAATCTTGAGCCCTCTGCTGCAAACGCTCCAGTTTGTCTTTCCTCTGGGGGACCAAAACTGAGCACAGTGAGACAAGGTCTAATGAGTGCTGAGTAAGGGAGGATGATCCCTTCCTTCAATCTACCACTTGTGCCTCTATTTGTGCAGCCCAGAAGCCCACTGGCCATCCTTGGGGCCAGGGCACAGGGCTGTCCATGCTCAGCTGCCCACCAGAGCCCCAGAGAGTTGCTCCCCAGCCAGGAACAATCCCACAGCCTGGGCTGCTGCAGGGGCTTCCCTCCCAGGGCCAGTGATGGCATTTCTCCTCTTTGAATTAAAACATGTCCAAACCCTTCACTGAAATGGATAACTGAGACTACCAGCAAGAGAAGGAACTGAAGCTCTTTCAGTAAGTGTCTGCCCAACAAAACCATTTTCAGCCTAAGCAGGGCCAGAGCAGCAGGAGCAGCCCCTGTGCCTGTCAGAGTATCACTGGCTCTGCTGCAGTCACAGCAGCAGCTGCCACAGAACCAGAATTTCCTGCTGGCCCAGGAAACCAAAGAAGACTACAGACAGCAACTCAAAGGCTTGTTTAAGGATATCAAATGAAGTGGCAGTTGCAGTCTCAATGAGCAAAGTCCAATGAGCTGCTCAGGGAAAAAGCAATCATCTTGTTAGCCCTTAATCTGACAAAAGCAGTACAGAGCCCATCTTGAGAGCTGAACATGATTAACATTTATTCTGAGGTACCCCTGTGTAATCAGGAAATGCTCTGACAACAGCTCCAGAAGGAGATTAAGGTCTTTTCTCTCCCTGAAAAACAGGTAAGTCTGCCTTCAATAAGCTCAGTAAACACCTGTTTTGCAAACAGGCAAGAGCTGGCCCAGCTCATATTCTGTACTGGCTCTGCAGCCAGAAGCTGTGGTTGGAGCTGCTCTAGTGATAAATCTCCTAACTTGCCCTGTGAAGAAATGAACATGTTGTTTCGGATCTAGTATTATACCCTTCATATACACATGTAGAACAGCTCATGTCTTCTTAGCAAGGAGATGATAGGCAGCAGAACCCTCCTGCTTTTATTTCACCATAGGACTGCAGCCCTGAACCTTCCCTCACTCCACTGCTTCCTCCCAGCACATCCCAGGACAGCCCAGAACATGGGCAGTAAGGACACAGCCCAATAAGGAGGCAACTGCACAAGGGTGGCAGCGGCACTGAGCCCAAGGAGCTGCTTCCCACCTCTACAAACCAGGGCCCTGGGGAACTCACCCAGCCCAGGGTGGTTTGTGCCTCTGAAATACAATTTACAGCAGCTCCCGATGCCTGGCCAAATTTTTTTGGTTGCTGCAGCAACCATTTTCTGTGGCCCCATTTGGCCTTGACACCTTCCCCATTGCCTTTAAAAATTGGTAGGGGAGAATGGGAAGAAAAAAATCCTATAGGAAAGGAAATCTGTAGGGGGAAAATCCATTTAGATCTATACAAACTGTGTAGCCAAAAAGACATCTTTCAATGAAAACCCACTTGAGTATTCCACACTGAACTTGGAAGAAACCAGAAACAAAAAGAAAACCAAGGGCAACACAAACCACAGCACATTTCCCTTTGGGCTTTTTTTCCTGCAAAAGATAATGCCATGTACTTTATCACTGCACTATTCCAAAAGAATTTGTTTCTTTTCTTTCTATATACTGCTGTGCCAGCTGACAAAGCTAGGAACAGATTTCAGTAGAAAAATTTTGCATATGTGTAAGTTTTACTCTCTAAAGGTTGAAACCACACTGCATAACTCCCTACAACTGTAGTAATCATTTAATGTCTTTTATTTAATGATACCAACAAACTATGCTAAAAGCTGACTTTCATAAAAATGAGGATACCTGTTGACTTGGAAAATCAAAAAGATGAAGAAAAAATACAGAAACGAGGTAATAAACAATGACTTTCAAAGAACCAATTATCAATTTAGTAGCTTACATAATAAAAAGAGATGGTGACAAATATAGTGTCACTGCATCTAGAAGATTCATTTGGCAGAATAAATCAACTAGAGAAATGACTGTAAAAAATCCAGGAAATTTAGGAAGAAGATCTCCTTACTGTTTAATGGAGAATATTGTTGCTGCTCTGCTTCCATTCTACTGACAAAATGTCACTGACGTCTACTGAAAGTCTGTCAGGTCCCAAATATGTAACCAATGCACCTTGCAGAGTGCTAAGTTTTTTGACCCAGACATGTACTCAGTAAATGCTCACTATTTTTCTTCATAGTGTAAGAATTCCTGTCCTCATACAAAAGGCTCATATAAAATTTCAAGTTTGACCTATCAAAACTCTGCATTCTCCAGTCTTTTCCTCTATTTTGTCTTCTTGCCTGACAAAATTGATGTGCCCTGAAATGAAATAATAGATTGAAGATCCCTTTAACGCAAAACATTCTGTGATTCTATGAATTAAATCATTGTTTGGAATAAACCCATCTTCTTCTATGGGATCTCACACTAAGTCATACTAATTTTCACTAACAGTGAAAGGTACTGTGCAGTTACATGGCTGCAGGCTGGCATGTGATTTTTCTAGCAAGTATTAAGGAAGGACTAGAGCAGCCATGATATAAAATAAAATAAAATAAAATAAAATAAAATAAAATAAAATAAAATAAAATAAAATAAAATAAAATAAAATAAAATAAAATAAAATAAAATAAAATAAAATAAAATAAAATAAAATAAAATAAAATAAAATAAAATAAAATAAAATAAAATAAAATAAAGTAAAATAAAATTTATTAGTCTTTAATTATCTAGAGTATTCTGGGTTTGTTAGATGATGTTTTAGGAATCCAAAGTCAAGGCATTTCCTCTCTGACTTTATGTATTTCAAAGGATCTTTCTGACTAGTTCTTGTCCCTGGAAGATATGTTAGTCATTCCTAAGCCCTCAGATGCAAGACCTGATCTGTGTTCTCCCATGGAGACGTTCCCCTTTGAATATCCTCAGGCTGTACATCCTGGGGACCTGGGTGTTTTCTACTCCTGTAGCAGCTGGGCTTCAAGGATCATTATCTTTTTGTTTGGGAACGTCGACACATTTGAAATCACCCATTGCTCAGGTACCTGTTGCGTTGTTTGACCATACTTCTGAGGGAAAAAATACAACAAAATAAAATCTCCTTTCTAACCTCAAATTTCTCCCCAACCTCGTTCACCCACAGCAAATCTAGAATAAATTTTATTATTCCTTCCACTAACTTATGAACTAGCTAATATCGGGATCCACTCACTTCTTCAGCAGGCAGGTACTATTCTTGCATTTAATACCATGCTTGGCTAATTAGGAGTAGAACTCTACCCATATTTCAGCATGAATTGCTTCTATTCAGTGAACATTCTATTCTGCATCAGTCTATATTCTATCAGTGCAGCAGATATAAAAATAGAAATGTGATTCATGCATGCAGCTTTTCACTGTTTCTTCACTGAAATCAGACACATGATAATCAACCATTTCATATGACTGTGAGTTTGAGATTGCTAGACCCCAAGTCTTTGAGGAATAACAGTTTTCTAAACAGTAGAAATTCTTGTTCTGAACCTTTTCTATGGCTTTTTTAAGGCAGTGTTAGAGTTTTTCTGTTCCTGAAGGTTTTTTCATTACTGATTAAATGGGTATTTGCGGCATCTGACTGTCAAGGATAACCAGACAAAGTGCCTTAAAAAAGATTACTCACCAAGGATATGAGGGAAGTTTTAATGTCTACTTAATCCTTGTCTCTTTATTGAAACGTGAAAGGCCATAATTAGTACAAAACAAGAGGGGAATTTTGTGATTTGGATCAGTCCACTATGAATTTACACTTTTCATTTCTCACTGGCCAAACAAAAGCTCTCAGGTGATAACTACACTCAGTGCCAACCTAGCCTGGGACATAAATCAATGTCCTAGAGGTGAAACACTTCAAATCCTGTTTGTGTGTTACTAAACAATCTATTCTCCCACCTTAAGGACCCTGGGGAGTTGTATAAACCAAGGCAATAACACAACCTAGACTGAAGAACACATTTCACACATCCTTTAGTATCCTGTACTGGTCAGCTTATTAAGATTGTCTGCACGTGTCGATACAGAAATAAATATTTGGCCATTCAACTGCAAAAAGAGTTCACAAAAATTAATGGCAGCTATAAAAACTTCATCACTTTATTTAGACTGAGTCTATCCTTACCATGAGCTTTGGAATGTACAGCTTTACATGCTGTACACAGGATAAAAAAACATGCTGTAGCAGAACTGCAGCTCTGTGAAACTTCACAGGAATGTTGTTTGGGGTTTTTTTGCAGAGAACTCCATAAACAAAAACTCAACCAATTCATGAATTCACTGTGAATAAATCAAAATATTTTAAACAAATATCTACTTAAATTTGTAATTTTTTAAGATTATTTTGATTCAAAAACCTTCTTAAGTTTAAAACATTCAAAATCAAAATATTTCTTTTTGATTCAAAATACAATAGTTTCTAATTTTTAGTTAAAACCCACATCTTCCAACATATTTCATATTTTCAGTAGCCCGGACAATCAAGAACAACACCTCATGAAAGAATTCCCCATTCTCTGCATACTACAAATTAAGCACCACCTTTTTTAGGTATTTGTTAAATAGCTTCTAAATATCTGCTTGATAAGCTCCAGGAACCACAGCCATCCAATCAAAGGCAGGGAACACTGAATAATTTGTATGCCTTGTAAAAAAAAAATTCAAGTTACTCTTTCTCTTTGTAGTTTGTGTATAATATTTAAATAAATATTATTACTAGGTAATTTTTTAAAAAGGAAATGTTAAAATATTTCAATAATTCCAGAACTAGAATGTCATATCAAATTGAACGTGACACAGCTATGCAGTAAGGCACTTTTACTTATCAATATAAATAATAATTATAGATTGCACTTCAGATAATTTGCATTTCCAAACCTCATCTGTGGCAATAGACACTTGTGTGCTGCTGGCAGGGGTGGTCACGTAAGAGCTCAGAATTAACTAACAGCCTTTCCAGCTTCCAGTGTGTTCCTCTCCAGTTCTTTAGGTCATGTCAAAAGCAAATTGCTCTGCAGGGTCATGGAAAGAGCAGCCAGGGCACCTTGTGCAGCTTTCCTCTCACCCCAGGACCCCCGGCAAGCTCTGCTGTTTAGCACATGCAATGGTGCCACGGTGTTTGCAGAAGCTGCACTTGTCAATTTTGCTCCACAACTTTTAATACTTGTTAGGTATTGTTAATATTTGTTAAATATTGTAAATACTTAACTCTCCAAGTTAAGCTTGGAGAGATATCAGCATTCTCAAACCAGTTTATCAAAATCTACATATGAATAAATGGCTTTTATATATAAATAACTCCCTTGAATATTTAGGAGATATTTATTAGGATAATATCCTGGAAGACATTAAGATAGATAGGATAGGATAGGATACATATTAGCATAAATTGATACCATTTTAAAAGGGAGGATGAAGAAGACCTAGAGAAAACAAGTGAATTTCAGTGGTATCTGAGTGTGATACTACTGTTATCACGTTACCTTTATATTGTGAATACAGAAATATATTTTTGACAAAAAATGGCTTTTCCTTGATCAAATTGAAGTGTGATATAAGTATTTTAACAACATGTAGAATGTAGACACAACAAAAGAAAACTAAAAATGTCCGGTTTTAGATATGAAGCTCAGATCTGAAAATCTCTTACTTCACTTAGAATTTTATCACAAACCAGGAAATTTCCACCCTTTTTTTCCAGAGTAATACCACCCAAATATTTTCAACAACAGCAAAAAACAGCAAACAAACAAACAAAAAAAAAAACCCAAACAAAAAAAAAGGCACAGAAAAAAAGTTATATTACCCTGGACTTTTTTTTCAAAATACTTCATTTTGACAGCCATCCATTTAAAACATATATTAAGCAGCACAGAAGACATGGATTTGAGAAAATTACATGAAAATAATATTACTAGGTAACTATTCTTCTGAAACAATCTCATCCCTGATGTTATCTTTTCTAAGTCATACACACTCATTTTATAAACTGTTTCCAGCATAATGCTATTCTAAGTACTTTAATTAAGTATATTACAAAAATTCTAATTTTGTTTTTCATAGTCCTCATAATTTGCTACTGTGGCTTTGTATATTGCTGTCAGTTGACTTGTTCCAGTTGGGGAGCTTTCACTTGTCACTGTTTTTGAGAAACAAAAATATTCGAGGATTGAAAGACCAGAAGATCTTTGGAGGGTATCTTTTCAATCCATTTGTGGCACTATGTTCCTCTTCATCAGAGCATTTGCATGTTCCATTAGTGTGACAGTTCCAGAGATGGATCAAGCAGTAATCTCTAGTGCATTCTTGTGCGTGGCATTATGAAACTGACTAATAGAAGTTGTCTTTTATTTTTTAATGTGGAAAGCTAAGTCAGCATTAACATTTCTTCTTGGAGAAAAGAGAACAAGTAGCAAAAGGGCAACTAAATCTAGCCCTCATTATTTTGGGATCACATTTTGGGACCAATCTCCTCTGGCACTGAGTAGCTGAACTCTGCTGCATGAATTAATTTAAAAGTACTTTTTGTTAGATATGTATGAAAAACTTCTATGCTGCAGTAAAATAGAATCATAGAAAAAGGTGTGGTTTATACACCTAAATTAGAACAGAGATGCTAACATTAATCCATATTCACAGATTTTCAAACATCTGTATGCATATATACCTATACATATACTTAAGAATCAAATTAAATTAGAATCAATTAAAATTAGGTCAGTTCATATGTTGTTTCCAGCTTTATAGATATGGGGAAAAAGCCTAAATGTAAAGGAATATCCTGTAATTTATGCTTTACCCTTTAAACTGCTTTCCAGTGGAGACCCATCAAGATGATTCATTTGGATAGCTCTCAAAACAGTGACTACAGCTTTCTCTAGACCAAAATCAATGACAGCCTTGTTTGTATTCTTCCTTTCCAAAACACTACTGAAACATTCTTGTCTAAACACCAAAGAAGTCAAAACCTCAAGCATTACAAACACAAATCTTGATACAGATGCCACTGGGAAATGTTCAATTTTTCACAGAAAAGACCAGAATAGAAAGTCACTAGATGTTCTCCCTGCCCAAAGAGGAAACCAGCTGAATTTGTCATTCTTCAATGGTTCTACATCAACCCCTCTTTTTCAGCCTCCCTTCAATAAAATGTCTTACCAAACGACCATGAGAGATTTCCCAAATAATGAAAAATAAACAAACACCCTGAGTTCTGGTTTAGAAAGATATTTTAAAAATTCTTCTTCATCGCATCCTGGAGAGTCTGAAAAAAAATCCTTCAAATCCTTCAAATCTGTACACTAAGGAGAGGACTGCACCTTCACTGCAGAACAGATTTGCAAGTACACTGCTGCAGACAGACACTGCAGTAAAAATTTCCCAGTTAACAAAAGAGCTGCATAGCCTTGACACGCAGCCTTGACACACACACACACACACACACACACACACACACAGAGCCATTTTTGTTACAATGTTGCAAATTAATCCTTTGCCCAAGAGGCTTTCACGGCCCTTCCATTAAAGTTATGCATATTGCAAAATGAAATGTACAGATCATCTGAAGATGCTGTCACATAAATTAAAGCTATTCTTGAATGTTTACATGTCAATGTCAGATACCAGTTGGCTTCACTTGGACTATCTGGTAGAAATAGCAACAAAAATGCAGGACAGTAAATTATCCAAAATTACAATTTATAAGAAAATACTGAGTTAACATTTAAATGCTCATAACTTGAAAAAGACACATTGATCTTTGAATGCACTGAAAGAAATCAAGATCCATAATCCCATGCATCTTTTTATTATATCCTCACAGCTTGGCTTAATAGCGGAATAATAAATTTTCATGGTAGAACATTTCTTAAGATATAACTTAGTTAAATAAATGTAAAGACTTAAATTTTTTAAAAAATTAAACACATATCGCACCACTCTAATGTACATGAACAGTAAAGTTAATTTATCAAGCAAGGAACAACAGTTTGACATTTATTTGAGAGAGGTGTCATCCCAAGAAGATCACAGTCTGTTACACCTTATGGTTTTAAAAAAAGTTATGACCCTCAATTTTATCTCAGTTCAGATAAGACCATCTCCTTTCACACCATCAATTTTAAAATAGAACAGTGCAAAAGGATCAGTGAGGAGTCTAATCAATAATTAATACGGCCAACCAAAATTCAAGCACTGGCCATTATACAGTTGCCCTAAGACATGCAATAAATGGTGACTATTCTCAATCACAGTAATTAGAATTCTACAGCATAACCATATATTGAGCTGTATAAAAAACACTATTTGGTGTGTATTGTGACTTGTTTTAGATAATTTTCATGACATTCCAAGCACAACAGAAGACATAGCTTCTGCTATTTGTTTTCATTAGTACTACAAGATAACATGCAATTTATTTCAGTCTTTAGTGCAAATTAACTACATGTGTTACTAAGAGTATGATGATTGTAGATATTTCATCTTTCTTAAATATCTAAAAGTCAGTATCCCTGCTAATTCAACATGGAATAGATTTTAAAGAACAAAATTGAGAGTTTTATTCATATGTTCACTATGGAAAAGTTGTTCATGAGAAGACAGGTGATAAAGAGGGCTAAATGCAAAAGCTCTTTGGCACTGAGTTTAAGTCAGGACTGAAAATGAGCTTTACTGTTCTCATACACCTAATCCAAAGGAAGTCGGTGAGCTTCAGAAGAAAACATCAATTTGTCACAACTGATAGCCTATTCTACAGATATATCTTAGCGAAATAAAAGAAGGTTATTCCAGGGAAAAGCTGTCAGTTACGTGATGAAACTCCTATACAAAAAAACACCTCTCAAATGCCAATAAGGTCTGCCTAATGAGTTAAAAAAGGAAGTAAAAAAATGTTGTAAGGCACTTAGGATCAAGTGAATAGGTCTAATACTTTTTACATATTCTTTTTTAAATGTGACAAGAATTAAAATGTTTCTGCCCCTTCTATATTTAGATCCTGTCATTATAAAAAAGCAAAGCTTATTAACATGGATATTGAATTTTTTAAATTCAAGATATAACTCTTGATTATTCTTCAAAAGGAAATTATTTGATAAGAAAAAACAAGAATTTCAAGTACCATTTTTTTTTACATTGGATTACATTTTTAAATTAGCACAACTGGTTCCTAATCAAATTAAAATAATAATTTGATCAAATAATAGAAAATGCAGTTTCACAATGCTAGTACATACTATAGGGAGCAAGGGAGTAGCACATATACTTTTCTGTAACTCATTATCATACCACAAAACTGTGAGATCAAACAGAAAACTACTAAAAAGTTTTGAATAACTTGGATATTTATTGAAGCTAGTTTAACTTCAGGTATGTATTTGGGACTTTTGAAATCTGCTGTCAGCTTCACCAAGTGGAACACGATGTTTATTGTCTGCCAGAGCCAAGTGGCACGGTGTTATCCAGAAATTGTTTTGTCCTCTGCTAAACTAGTAGTTAGTATCTCATTCTGTAATTTTTTTAGCTCTTTTACATTTCATTTCATAAGTTACAACAAAGAGTTTACAGAAAGTAAGGAATGATCTGCTATGCAATTGTCTTGCATCACAATTGCATTGAGCTGGCTGATATTTTACACATACCTTCATGCATAGACACAAACATCAAGCTGAAATAAAATCTCAAGACACTAAACATCTATGAAAGCTATAAGAAACTGAAAATGGGGCCCTATGGCAGGACTTACTAGGGATTCTGACAATAGGCAGGGCTAGTAATCCCTTTAATAAAATATACACATACACATTGTATGACACATTCATTGTTTATGATGACTAAAACTAGTTCATGGCAGTGGAGAATCAAGCTTTGCAACTTCAAAAGTCCTTTTCTGTCTTCTTTCTTTAGCCTTCATAGAAAAATACAACTCTGCACAAGATAGGATGTGAAATTGCACAGGTAATGGCTTGTTTTGGGGATAAGTGGTTGATGGGAGTTGTAGATCAGGCTTGTAATGGAAGTAAACTTCAACCTTAACTGTACAATGGCTATAACTGTTCCATAATAAGAAAAAAAGATTAAGTCTAGGTATATTGTTTTATCACTCTGGCACCCTGGAGTTCGTAAGAACCATTTGCACAATCCGGTCAGGACAAGGCATGCTAAGAAAATTGAACTAATATAGGTTTCTAACCTTTCTAGGGGAAAGATTTGTCAGATGCTTCTTTTTCCAGTTTTGTTCTGGAAAAGATATTTCAAACAATTGCTGTGCAAAAGCATATACATTGCTGCAAAAGTGTCTAGCAACCTCCACAGACAAAGGACAGCCATTTACTTACATAGAGGTCACAGTGCAGAGTTAAATACTGAATACTGAATATTGAATTACACTGCATATTCAGCAAATGGATTATGATGTATCTGTATCTTAGTCATACTTCAGCAATGATTCAAAGCTATTCTGTCAGATATTTAATATTTTGAAGAAATTCTAACTTGAATTTGTTTCTGTGTAATAAAAATAAAGTCAACAGAAATAAACAACTCGAGATATGCAGTGTTTAATACGTAATTATACATTGCATAATTATGCACTCTGAATAATCACTGCTTCTGAGCAATTATTTTTCAGCAGACCAAAGCATTAATGCCACTCTACTACCAAGCATATTTTTTTTAAAGTTTGCTTCAGTGGGATGACAAGATACCAAGTTGCCAACTATTGCTACTATGCTCCAAAAGAATGAAAGAAACAAAGAACTGATCTGAGAACTGCTCTCAAATCACAGAATCACAGAATACGCTGAGATGGAAGGGACCCACAAGGATCACCAAGTCCAAATCCTGGCCCTGCACAGGACTTGTCCAAACGTTTCTTGAACTCAGTCAGGCTTGGTGCTGTGACCACTTCCCTGGGGAGCCTGTTCCATTGCCCACACATCCCCTGGGTGAAGAATCATTTCCTAATATCCAACCTAAACTGCCCCTGACACAGCTTCAAAATGTGTAGGAAGGCATAATTAACATGCAAGAATTACACTTTTGCTGGTAAAAAACTACTAAGGGTCTTCAAAGTATTCTGGTCATGTAAATTTTACATTTACATAGCACAAGTCATCATGCTTTAGATCTCTTCCTCTTAAGTCATGCCTAATGTCCTGTCCAAAGTAATTTCAAGATGCTGAAAAAAGTCCTACATAGTCTTACAACAACGGTAAAAAATATTTTTAGGAACAGCTTCTGCTATAATTATTTTTACATGGCATAGAATGAATTAGTAACTCAGAAATGTGAGAGATGATTTATATTCATTAGTAAAAGCTAAGCTGCTATCAGCTCACAAAGTTTACAAAACATTTGGATTATGTAGCATTTCAAGCAAAGTGTGAGAAACGTGGCCATTTTTTTTTGGTTGCAGAAAGAAATCAGAATACGAACGACTGGATTTCTCATGTATCCAACTGCTAAGTTACATCCTTTTCATTTCTGACTAGTTTTCTTGTGCCATGAGATTAGCAGACCAGATAGTTCATTATCTCCTTTAACATATTTTGCATGTCATAACCACACTTAAGTAAAAAGTAAAGCTTATAAAGGTCAAAAGTAAAGCTGCTCTTAGATTTGGAAAACTCTTTTTGACTATAAATAAATGAGTCTAGCAAAATTTATTACTTTCCTCATTTTTACAAAATACTGATGTTTCCAGAAATCCTTTCAAAACATTTTACTCAGTTGTGATTTTAAAAAGTTAATCTTATTTACAGTGCTTTATAAACAACAACCTCAGAAAAGTTCTTAACAATCTTATTTTTGTAATTCAAATGGGTTCAATGAAAATGAACAATTAAAAGATGGAATAACAGAATCCAATTGTGAGTGAATAATATATTTTGTTTTGATGTTAGGAGTTACTATACTGACCTCAGCAAGTATAAAGGTGCCCTGGGTACTTTGAAAGACAACTGGAACATTTTTGTAAGCACCATATAATTTATTTCCAGAAATGCAGACTGGCTGACCTTGAGATGTCATGTCTGGACACATAGTCCTCCTGTTGTAAGACCAAGTCAATGATCAGAGGGTGGAGTTGCAACTTTTATTGCACCAGTCAGAAGATATTTGTAGAAAAATAAGTATATGTAGCTTAATCTTGTTTTAGAAAATGTCTTTTGAATATACATCCACAACTGGATCAGAAAAAGCTATATCACCTAAAGTCCTTATGAATTGTAGTGTAGGCACATAAGATTTTAAGATTAATCACCTAAAAATGCAGACAGCCTGCAGGAAAATGCCTGTTTGAATCTCCCAGCAAGACTGGTAGTCATGTCAACAAAAGGACTTAGGCATCGTTTAATCAACTTAGAAAAAATGGGCCACTTATAAAATCCCTGCATCCAAACCCCTGCCATCTCTTAGTGAGGAAATAATCAGCAAGTATAAATTCTGTGTTCCAGTCTCAGCTTCCAGTGCATATTATTCAGCAATAGTTTTATGTGTATACGTTATAAGTGGACTGGATCTGACAGTACCTTACCTCTACTCAGGTGGGCTTCATTGCTGGGCTACTTGCTGAATCTTGGTCTCTGGAAGAGAAGACTTACATCATGTAAGATATCCAAAAGACTGGAGGGAGAAAAAGTTCAGTAATGGACAGCAGATTTAATCAAGATTCAAGCAACTAATCCAGCTAATGGACAAAAATAGCCAAGTCAGGAGAAAAAAATACTCTAAAAAAATGGCCAGATGACTAATAAGTCTCTGGAGATGCTTGTTTTTCACCACTAACTAAAGGTAGGCTGGGATTACTAACTTAGACTAGTTTTAAAAACCAAAAGCTGGACTCTCCCAAGCCTAGGGCTGCAGAGCAGCAAGTTTCTTGCTCATCAAGGCAGCAGCTACCCCACTATGGAGGAGGATGGGGCAGAACTTCTGCATATCCTCAGTGGAGAATTCACTTTATCTTTTGGAGGTTCACAAGACATGACTTTGTTTCCTTGTTCACTCCAGCAAATAAAACACTAGTTGTACAAGCCTGTTTAATTTGGTATGTGGGGAAGTATTTGGCACCTAACAGAGTTTTCCCAGGTTTTAGCATAGAGAAATACAGTGCCTTGCAATGTAGAGAGGAAGGCAGTGCAAAGCTTTAACAATCCCTTGAATCTGGTCTTTGCTATAGCATATCAGAACCTGGCAGAGCCATCATATAAATAAATGTAATAACAGGGTTAAGTTTATCAATTATGTTGTACATTTCATTTTCATAATTTCTTATAACTTCTTTGATTATCAAAGAACAGCAAACCATAACAGAACAGTGCCATAAATTGATCAAACACTACTGAGCCCGTATTTTTCTTCAAGGAAACTGGATGGTGCAATACTTCTAACTATGACATGTCTGCCATATCAGTAGTGAGGTTTATTTCAAAATTTTCTACCATAAACAATAAAAAGCTGAGCTCTCTCCCATTAGTCACCAAATTAGTATTATAGAAAGAAGGAATTTATTAAGGATCTACCACTAAGAAAAACTACTCTGTTTCATTCAAGTCCCTGCAGACAAGAGAACTTAGATGATATGATGTCAATAAGCACTCTAATTATTTGAGGTTCAGAAATATCATAAAGGTCAACAAAATAAGAAAGAATAACTCAAAACTTCTGTACCTTTGGTGGCACAAATACTTACATGTTAATTAAAAAAAAAAAAAGAAAGGAGAAGGCACTAGAGTCATCTATCTACCTATTGCTCCTTGGAAAATCAAACAAATAAAATTATTTCTAAAATTCTTTATTCAATCTGTTGAACAGAATATTATAGAAACTTCAAGTGTTTTGGTAAGAAAACAGCAGTACCCTAGGGACACCAAAAATTCAGACAGATGAATGAGTTTCCATTGCTAAAAGTAAGTGTTGATTTGAGTTTAGACTTAAAAGAACAAGTAACCTGTCTTTTAATACATTTTACTTTTTTTACATATATTTATCTATGGTGATCTTATTAAAATACTTTATTCTTTGTTGTGATTTTCACATTTTATCATTTTATCTCCAATATATTTTTTAAATCTTATTTCCAGAGAGATCCAGCATATAGATATCCTCATATAACCTCTTTCAAATTCACCATACACTGTTTGCACTCTACTAGCATTACCCTCATAAAATCCCTAATGACTTACTCAAAGCCTATGCTTAAAACCCATTGAATCCCTATCTGTCTTGATTTATCCAACAACTTCAAAGCATATTCTTCTATTTAAAACACTTAATTACAAAAATTTGACTGAGGAAAAGGTTGGCACTTGCATCAGAGAGATGAGGACCAAAAGTTAGCCCTTTTATTTTTAATCTTTTTCTCTGTGGCTTGACAGAAGCTTGACACTGCATAACTCAAGTGGGATCCACTTACTTGGGATGCACTTACTTCTTTGTCAGAAAGAGAAATCGAAGAATGATTAAAATAGTGAAAGTTTTGAACTACTCAGACAAAATAATAAAAACAGTTTTGACCAAAGAAGATACACAGTATTTCCTTGATAATCCTTTGAAAAACAGAGGGAAAAGGCAAAAACCTACCAACCTACCGAGAAGTCTTTTCCCAAAAGGCTTGTTGCTCAGGAGGGACATACATGAACAAAGTCAAAGACACTGCAATCACAGCATTTCAACACTGTTTGCAAAAGGCCTCAAAACCGGGAGCCCTGCTGTGTCCTCCACTGAAGGGCTCTCCCTTTCACAGCCCCAAGTCTGAACAGAATGGAGGTAGAAATTGCTCCTTAGGCTGAAAAGACAAGAACAAGTCAACATCTAGGCTAATCACGTGCCCTGTTTACTGTTAGTTCATTCAAGCTGGGTAGTCAGGGCCTTTTCTTTGGATGTTTAAAGAAATGAATACAAATTATGCCTTTTTAAACTGAGTTTCTGTACACTAATAGAACTTGAGGGCACATCAAATCTGTGCTGAAAGCAGAGATTATTTTCTGTTTATGGATTGAGAGAGCAAGGAAAAAGCAGGACTTTGGAAATTAAACTAGGATATATAGTACCACTGAGGGGACATGGTCAAAGAATTATACAGGTATCTCTGTATTTCACACATATCTATTTTTCTTTTGTCAGTCTTCCATTACTAAAGACTGAAAAATACAAGAAGATATTTAAAATCTGAAGTGAAAAGCCAGAAATATGATAGAAACTGCTCAGTATTATTGTTCTCTTCATAACAAAGAAATAAAATTCATAAATAACCACACAAGTCAGGTCTCTGTGTGATTTACAGAAAGAACCACTGACCATAGCTGGCTGACAAATATTCCTACAGAAAAAGGCATTACTGTGTTCATAGCAGGCAGGACAGGAACAGCTGTATCCATCCATGCTATCCAATATCATGTTCCTGTACTCCTTAACAGAGTTTCGTGACTAGAAGCAATGGTTGGCTCTTTGTAGTCCTTGCCACCACGGGATGAAGCCTGATGGCTGACAGCATCAGTGCTTTCCACTCACCTCATAAACTGCTCAACTCTGCTCACCTGCTGTACATGGAGCCTGACATGTCAAAAGCACAGCAACATCAATGCACTTGGTTTTAACCTCATTCAACCCAATCTCCTTTGTACAGTCAGGTACGAGGCTATATCTGCAGGATGTAGCAGAGGGCTATGGAGACTAGTTACTCTATTTATAAAGCTGTTGCTCCAGTCATTATCAAGGTGTGAAGAGTCAGTCACCAGCTCATAGTTAGAAATTTCTTTGTATTTCCTTATGATCCAACGACCAAAATTGATAAACGATAATTGATAAATGGTGATACTACCTATTGACACTAATGAGAATATGTCAAATTCTGCTAAAGAATGCTATTTGTAAGTCTCTGTTCTCTAAACACCAGGCTGATGTAGTTTCATGCTGTGGTACCTCCATATATACTCTGCAAGAAATTATGTTTTACACAAAATCACTTCTCTTTTGGGTCATCAGACTCCCCGTACTACAGTCCAGCATCTGTTTCCTTTTGATGTGCAACCAAAACCACTGAAAATCCAGTGAGTCCAGCCTGGACATTTACACAAAGGAAATTTTCCACAAACACACTTAGAGGAAGTAGGAGACAGTGGGGTCAATGCTGTACAGGTTTAGCTCCAGACAGTTCTAACGTCTCTCTGCATCCAAGGAAGATATCTTTACTAACCAAACATATGTCTGTGCAGGTGTGAGCAGTTATACACAGAGATGCTCAGATTAGTGTGGATAAAACTAGCTTAGTTACTAGAAGGGACACAACTCCCTTGGCATGGTGATGCCTTAGCTTTTATATTTTCAGATTCTGGGCTGCTTAGGGATGAAGCCTTGTATTAGGAATTGTACTAAGCTCCCTCTACAGAGCAGGTAGACAAAACAAATCCATTTCTGCTAGAAGACCAAGGACAACTTTCAGGCCAAGAACACAAACAACAATGGACTGAGGGGTGGAACAAGAAGGATGGGACCTCATGGCCTGGGGCTCTAATTGGACAATTGGACCCCAATATGCAAATAGACCTAAACTTATAAAATGGCAAAATCTCGTGACTCGGGGTGGCCATCTTGGCCACCACTTGCAGACCACCCTGGGTGCTGCCTTGTGTAGGCTTCTGTAATGCCCAGGGTGGATTTTGGGGACCTTTTAATAAATCCTAATTTTACTCTTTAGTTTTGCCTAGCCTCTGTTTCAGGTCAGCCCTCCCAAGGCAACAATGGTACTCCATGGCTAGTTATACCCAATTTCTCAGTACAGCTGGCTGGATGGGCAGTGAAATGCACTCGCTGTATGTCTGCTGGCACCTCTTGGGCAGTGATCACATGGTGCTATGTTTTTACAACATGCTAGCTTGGAGAATTAATATTCTTTCTCTGAACAGCACTAGAACTTTTTTCTCATTTTCAGACTGCTGCTAGAGTTTCAGAAGATTCTTCATACGTGAGGGTTGAAAACATCGCTCTTTATCTTATGTCCAGAAAATGAATCAACAGGTCCTTGATATAAATGCTTGGATCTTCCCCTATTAAATCCTTCAAGATGACCTTGCAAGGTCCTCTCCAGTTGTTTTCAATCATAAACTCTTAGCTGGAACATACAATCCCATGCTGTGATTCCTTCAAAAAGAAACCTCTTTGTTCCTGTTAGCAGCAATGCTTCCTTCAAAAACAAGACAAACCTTTACTTTCTTTATTGTCTGACAGGAAGTAGAAGCTGCATGAAAAAAATTCTCCACAGACCAGAAAAAAGAAAGAAAGGTTCCTTTTCAAAAGTGTTAAAAATTGATTGTTTTTTTCCATCAAAGATCAATTAGTACACTGATGTTAACAACAAAAATGGTATGACTTCAATATTGAAAGAAAATCAACTAACACTGTTTATAATATTCAAGAAACAGAAGAATGAAAAGCTAGAAGAGTAAATCTCAATGTGCTTCTGGAAGAAACAGCCCAGTTCATGGAAAGAGAGGAAGAAAGAAATGCATCTTTTTCCTGAGTATTTAATCAAATAAACACAACAAAAACCATTAATAACTTCCTAGTTATTTCCTCTTACTTATGACGAAAGGCTCTCAACTCCTACAGCAGAACTCCAAAGAAACACTGTCATGAGGATGGTTTATTTTAAAAGAGCATTATCACACTATAATAAAGAATTATTTATTTGGGGGTTTTAAAATTCTTATATGTCTCTTTTTACAAAATTAGTTATACACAGCAAATAACCTTGCAAGTTCTCAGGGTTTTTTGGTTTTTTTTTTTTTATAAGCTAGAATTTAAATATACAGAAACATACAACTTTGAGGGAAAAAAATCAGTCAGGTCTAAAAAATTTGAATTTAAATGCTCAGCCATACTGGCTTCACTTATGAGACAATCTCTAGCAGCAGGAGATAAATCAGAGCACAGCAGTAAATTATAGTCTTAATTCATTTGATTATATAATTTTCTTCTTCTCTCTCTCTTTTTAAATCAGTGCTTGAAGGAATGAATTTATTGCTGAGGCTTCTAGTCCTGTTCTGAATGATGGATTCCGCATTATTCTTGGAATTACATATATACGTAATTTAGTACTTCAAAAATAATTTTCTTTGTTCTATAACTTAGCTAAAAATATCTGCCTCACACTTATTACTGAAATATTAGAAAATTGGGGAACTGAGAGAATAATATAAAATATGTAAATGTTCTGCAAAAACGAGTTTTCATCATATTTTTCTCTTTTTTTCTTATCAGATCTTATTTATTGAATGAAACTTTTCCAAAAAACTCTGATGTGAAAATCTGAAAGTATATAGTAACCCACTTACTTTATTATGATGAAAGACTCAGTTGAGCTAAATTTGAAAAGTTTAGAGTAAACAGATTCTCAGATAATAAAATTATTCAAGAGCTGAAGTCTACAACACACTGGCATTAGATAAAATCACTGCAGGCACAACCTAATTGTGGCATTGGTGGGAAGCAGGTAAATCGAAAAGGTGTTACAAGTGGACATAGCTCAGTGAAAGAACCAGGTGGGTGAAACCTTGCTGGGATTATTCTTCCCTTTACTCTTTTCAGAAAAGAGTAGCAAGGCTTTCTCTGTGCCATGTCTTTCTGAAGATGATGCACAAGGAAAATGCAATTGAAGGAAACAAGTCCTGCCAAGAGGCAGGCACTCACCACTAGCAGGACCTGCAGACTGGTGAGCTTGGCAGGTCAAGCTTGGCCCTTTACCAAACTGACTTTTCAATCCCTCTCTTTGGATTACAAACCCTGGGGTTAAATTCTCCAGCTATGTCTTGCTGCTTAGACAGATCTTTACCTCTTTCCTTCACTAACTCCCAATACAACATCATTCAAAGAAAAAAAACCCCTTCTATTTTAACTAGGTTTGAGAGGTACTTCTTGTATAAGAAAATAATGAGGAAGCAGCCAATTCCTGTAAAATATTTGCTGTTTGTCCTCACAGTTTATGCATTAGGAGACGCTAAAATAATTTGTGTAATAACCAGCTGGATCTCAATATTTTTCTCTCAAGCTGTTGGGTCGTTCAGTTCTCTCCCTCTTTTCAATACAGCAGTTTCACCACTGAATTTGCTGTTCCTTAAATTCCATCTGCACTTTCAAACTATTACCCATCTGTGCAGTAAGAACTGCAAATAAACCTCCAGCCATGTGCTGAGAGAGCTTATTCTGGCTACTCTGTAGCCTCTTTCATGAGCTAGTGAATAATCATTAAACGAGACCAACTTTAGCTCAAATCATACAATATGACTATTTCTCTATTGTAAGAAAAGATGAAATTAAATCTCTTTTTTTTTTCAATTCAGAGTTATTTAGAATTGATTTTCTTCACAGTAGCCAGTATAGGGCTATGAACGGTATCAGTGCCCAGGAGCAGCAGCCACAGAGACTCTCAGAACTTTCTTTCTTTGGCACCACGCTCAGCTCTGCAGTACCTCTCGCCCCACTTTGCCAGCCCCATGGCACATCATGAAGCCATCGTAAACGTTTGCCCACAAGATGTGTGACCTGGTGCATCACAGCTTCTGGTTTGTCATTAGCAAATGAGATCAACAGCTGTGGAGGTAGTTAAGCCTCGGGAGGCTGTGGAGCCTAAGCATGGTGAGGACACTCTCCCCTGGAGAGAGAGCAGCCCCTAGGCTTCAGGGTTGTGGTAAGTCCCCCTTGGGAAGAAATCTTAGGGGACTGCTGTCTGCTGCACAGTGACAAAATGTGTTCCCCCATAAGGCTTTGCAGTTACCATGTTAATTGGTTGTACCTCGTTGGTTCTTTCCCTCCTTCCTCCTTTTTACCCCAGTTGATGGGTTCATTTTCGACCCTTCCCCTGATTGGTCCATTTCTCAATCTCTAACCCGACTGGCCAAGTTGTGTAACCCCATCCCCTGCCTCCCCTATATATAAGTCCCTGCTCTTCCTGGCTCTCTGGTCTTCTGTCCCCAGATGCCCTTGAGAAATAAACCTCCTGGAGAACTCCACCAGAGGGCTCCATGCCGTGCCCCCGCAGCACCCGAACAGGATTGCCCCTCACAAAAGAGCGAAATCACTCCAGCGGCTTGGACGTGCCTGTGCCAGCAGGACGTCCTTTTCAGGGCACTTCCAAGGAAGGTTGCGGCACTTCTAACCACCCACTCCAGCCACGTCAAACAGCTGCACTTCTCAGCAGCCCAACACAAGGTTTCAAGAAAGCTTTTAAACAGTAAGCAATGCAGTGATAACTCCACTCTACAGATGTTTTCTTTCTGATAACACATTTTCCCTTTTTAGTAGAAATGAAAAAAAACAAACCCTGCAGAGATTACATATTTGGCCTACATGTATCAAGAATTTTGCATTTAACATGTTTAGCTAAAATCACAGCGAATGATAGCACCACCCTTAAAGATACAATCTTGCAATCAGGTCATGTGTCAGCCCAGGTTTTCACAGAAGGGTATAAAAGACAGCTACAACAAAGAGTCACTTGGATCACAGAACATGACAAACATGTTTTGCAGGGTTATACAAGATTTGATTTCTACTGCTTCCTTAACAGACCTACTCTAGACTAGCTGCAGTGATGAATTCTCAGCAAAAATGGGATATGATATTTCCAAATGCAAAGCTATTAACAAAGCAAATGGGTTATAATACTAATTAAGAAACCACTAAGCAACCATGCATGACCTATTCCTGATTTGTGCCATGAGACTCTACACACTGAAAGCAAATGATAAAATTCAGCAAAGACGATGGCCATGCTGAGTTAAATGAATTTGTCATTCTTTATTAAATTAGCATTTAAATTCTAAAGTGTGGTTAATAACTTGGTTCAGTTAATACTGACACTGAATTACAGCTAATTATGTCAATAGAGTAAAGCTCTGAAAATCTACAGTATGAATTCTGTGAAATTTTACATTAAAATTTGTAATTTTATATTCCTCTAATCCCTACAACTACAGTATTCAGAATTCTATTTAAAAACTATTTATCAGTGTTTGAATTAAAAATACATCTTCACACAAATATAGACTGATTCCTTTTAGATTTTTGATTTTAAAAAGCATGTTTGTGTCTAAAATCCCATACTATGTAATTTTTCTTTTCTTATTATATTTATTCCTTTTTGAATTTTTAAAGTAATGATCTTGTAGTATTTCTAATATTTCAAAATACAACAAAAAATTGCTAAGGTTTAGGAATGAATCCTTTGGGAGCACACTGAAGACTTTTGTTCAGTAATGTTGTAAGACATAGAATTTTTTAAAGACTAAGAAATACTATTTTAGTATTTTCTGAATGCACAAGTGTCACATCCACTGTGTGCACCAGATCTTGTGTCCCTTCACAGAAGCCCCTAACTCCCTAACAGAAACAGCTGCAACACCAGAAATGGAAGTTGGTATCTGGAAGGGCCAAACATTTGGTGAGAAGTATTTTTCATCCACCCCTTGCATTAATACCTGAAAATTGTAATATCCAGAGTAAATCCTTACCAGAGATTTGAAAGAGATGAAAGATACTTATTTTGAACTAATTTTCACACATGTGGTACACATCCATATGGGGAGGTATATTACCCAGGATCCAAGATAGGTTTTCCTTAAAATTCTCAGAATTTTAGAATTCACACTGAAATTCAATCTTTAATTTCCACAATTTATATATGTAAGTCCTTAATTATACTAAGAGTTCTGAGATGAACTGTCAGCCAAAGAGTAGGTCATTTTCACACAAATGCATAACATAACTTTACTGGGGACTTGCAATCTAAATTAAGTCCATCTAGGAAACATTTTACTATTCAATATTGTCCTAGGGTGATGTGTGTATCCCCAGTCACCTGTTGGGTACAAAGGGGAGGGGAAGCACGGTTTGTTTTTCCCCAGGAAAATTTTGCTCCTCGGAGTGACCTTGGAAGTGGGGGAGTTGGAACACGGCGAGACGGAGAGAAGCTCTGGGGTTTTTTTTCTTTTTTTTTTTTTGTCCCCAGAGTTAGTGGTAGCGTAGTTAGCTAGGTCTTGTAGAATAGCTGAAATCTTTTTTTCTTTTTTTTCCCTTTTTTTCCCCCCTCTCCTCAGAACTGTTCCAATCTCTCTGGACTGAGGACCTGGGGGAAGCGCCGGGGGGGCTCCACCTGGGACCCACCCCACCAAGACCAGCCCTGTGCAGCAACTCCTCTTTCTCCCAGTGCCAGAGGAATGGAGCCACAGAGCACAGTGACTGCCTTCGAGGGGAGACCTTCTCTAAGTTTTTCATCTCTCTCCAGAGCAGCACGAAGCTCTTGTCATGGGGTATTGTGCTGGGAGTGCTTTGCCTGTTTAATAAACAGGTTTTCTCCACTTCTCTCTGAGAAAGTCTTTCCCAAACCAGTTGGGGGAGGGGAGGGAGGGCTCTGTAGTATGTTTTCTCCCAAATCTGCCTGAAACCAGGACAAATATTCATGCAAGTTGTGTTTAGCCAGTGGCTATTTGAATTAACATCATTCTACGTACAATTCTAATTCAGTTCATATATGTACATTGGGATTCAATCTACTTATGTTCCCCACAGAATTTTTTTATGTCAATAATAGTTATAGAAAGTGTGAAACAGGTGAGATGTTGACAAGTTCTCAAATAACTGGGAGCAGTTAAGATAAAGGCAGCAGCAGTACACATGCGACCTACTAAAAGTACTTTTATTACCAGGCACAAGAAATAGCTGGCTACACAGTAAAATGTCTGTTATTAAGTACTGCAAAGCAAATTCTACATTACAAATTTCATTCAAGAACCCAAAGAAGTACACAGAGATATTTTCTAAGGAGAAGTCTTTTGACTTCTCCTTAGGGGGTGTGAAAAATTATTTCTTTAAACAACAATGAAAACTTTGAAAATAATTGTTTGAAAAATAATTGTGCATCTTCCATTAAAAGCAAAAAGGCTCTTTGAGAATTCTCATGATGTCACAGCTTGGCTATGAGGGAGGTTGATTAACAACAAAACAGTTTGGATGTCACTGGGACTCCAGGAGACAGCTGTATCGAGAACTGTAAAAGTTCCTTTGAAATCTATAAATAAATAGAGAAAAAAAGACTACTGACATTATAGCAGCATTTATATTAACTGAAATCATGACATATCAGTGCAAATGTATGTAACCTTTCAACTAAATAGAAACTAATATTTCAGAACATAGAGCATATATGTTCTATGAACTCGATACAGTTTCCTGGTACAACTAGGAATTTTGCTATAGGCCAGTGGAATTCACATTTATTGTCCATTAAATTCATCTGCAGTTAGGAAGAAAGAAACTCCGATGGTGATAATTTTCCCTAACACTGAAGATGAAGGAGATTAGTAGCCATTCTGGATTTTTATGCAGTGTCTTTGTCTGTAAAAGATCTAAATGCACGAGGTTAAATCAAAGTACTACACACTGAATAATGAACTCATGTTCCAGTAGTCCACTGAAACTGCAACAAGCTGTCTGGGAAATGAAGACAAAGAGCAAGTTTTCTTCCTGGCTAAAAATAACCCACCTTATTCGACAAGTTCTCTGTCTGTTTTTGCCTCTGATCCAAGTCCTACACACTTTGAATCACTGTAGACACACACTGGACAAACATTTTATCCTGGAAGCCTTCTCTGCTAGCAATGATGGCTACCAACCAAGTCACAAGTTTTCATAACATTTTTTAATACATCTGTACTGCAATATTTTTCAAATACATTTAACTATTTATATCAAATCAATAGCTTTTATGCCTAGCTTTAGGTTTCAATTACTGTATATAAGGTCTCTGTTGTCACTGTTAAATATGCTAAACATTGTAAAAATCATAGTAAAAGTACACAACTTATATCACAAATAAAACTGTCACAGGAAATTTAAATAAAGTAGAATAAACACAAATGAGAGGCTGGAATAAAACTGGTAGCTACTATTAACATGGCCCATCCAGAATTTATTACTAATCCTGAGTAAAATAATATTAATATTCTAAAAACATTGTTATAAGTTATTTTGGAAAATAGTAAGAAAAAAGAGAAACATCGAAGTTGATCCCTTTCATTGGAGTAATGCTATTACAATCATTTTGTTAATCCACCATCCTAGCAGTATAAAATCTAATGAGTAGTATGTTACTGATATGCAAAGTATTATGCAAATTATATTCAAATCACAATGACTGATAGCAGATCAAAGCAGCATGCATTAATATTCTAGTGGTTGTACTACAATTACTGTAAAGTACTGCCTGCACACCACCAAGACAATTAATGACATTCTCTAGACATACATTAAACTACATTAAGCTTTCTCTTAAAGCTCTTTATTTCAGTCACCTACTGAGAAGAAACCTACTCACTACTTCAGCATTTTCACTTTCAGCAGGACATACAGAATATTTCCAGCTAATAAATACTAACCCTTCTGGAATACAAGTTTCCAAATGCCACCACCACACATTACCCAGAGGATATACATTTTAATCCCACTCTTAACATGTCTCTATCCCAGTGAGCCAGAATTTTACAGCAGGCTAACTAAGCAGAAGTATAATTTTTTGTTTCATTTTCCCTTTCAAACCACATTACCTGTGATAAAATTAAGATATCATTACACGTAACAATACATAGTCATCTGTGAATAGTAACAAGTATTTAGAAAAGTGTGGAAAAGACCATGTTCTCTAAACAGAGAAGAGTAAAAAGAAAAATCATTCCTTACTTCTTTCAGCCACAACCTAGGTCATCATATGAATCATCAGCCACAATCCCTTCCTTCAGATGATTCCCTTTCATGTTATTTTTAAGAGTCTGAATAGGTTAAATATCATATCATTTAGACTCAGATTAATTTGAATAGATCCTGTTTTGGAAGGATTTGATATTTTGGGAAGTGTTCAAGGGTTCACTTTTTCTGGTAAGAAAATTCTTGGTACAGAACAAAAGCTGTCTTTGAAATCCCAGTATACGATGACACAGACAACACTACACAATGGCTACTCTTTTATTTAAAAAAAAATCCGTGTTCAAGGCAAAATTTTTTAATGTTATTTTATAGTGGTGCAATAATCCAAGAAAAATATTTTACTTGGTTTTAATATAACTTCTTTTAAAAGTTCACGTTACTCTTGCAAGTTATCTCCTCAAGCATATGCCAAGAGACTTGATTTAATAACATTGATTTAATATCAGTTGCTGCTAAAAGACACACCAGCTATAGACGAGCTAATCAATTCCTCAGCTGCAGGTTATGTCTATTTTATGATGATCCCTGTAGTCTTGCAGCAATCAGTCTTCAAAGTGTGTGTTCTCTCTATTCTACCACAACTTCAGTAGCATCGCAATCTGATTCACAACTTCAAAAAGTTGCAATGCTACTACTGGATTTTCTGCACATAGATGCATAAAACATATTCTTTGGCCATTCCTAATATCAATATTGGCTTCAACAGGCTAACAAGACTGACTAGAATGAGTTAATAACCCTTAAGAATATATTTTTAACATCTGCACAGCAGTTAAGCACATATGGAAGTGCTGTGTGCTGTTACCCACACATGGTGTCTCCAGCTGAACTGAAGCAGCCAGGCAACAGAACTCATTGGACTGTTGGCAAAAGGAGCTGCCCTTCACTGTGTTCCCTCTGCTTCTGGCCTCTCTCTGTCCAGCCGTGTACACTAACTCCATCATAGTTTTGTTTTCCAATGAAAATTCCATTGAGAATGAAGAAAATATGACTAAAGAAAAATATCCACTGGGAGAGCAGTAGATGCCATTTACCTCAACTTTAGGAAGGCCTTCAACCCTGTTTACCACAGTGTTCCTTTATAAATATTAGGACATTATGCTCTGGAGAGGTGGACAGCCAGAGGTGTAAAAGATTGCTGAGATGATAGACCTCTGAGAGTAATGGTTAATGGGTCATACTTTGTCTGCAGGCCAGTAAGAAGTGATGTTGCAGGAGGCTCCTTAGACCTGTCCTGCTGAACACCTTTATTAGGGACTTGGAGGAGGTACTGGCATGCACTCTCTTCAAGTCTGCAGGTGACACCAAGGTGCAGGGCCAGCTGATATGCTGAGAGGTAGGCCTGACATTCACAGAGACCCAGGTGGGCTGGAGAAATTGGCTGACAGGAATTCCAAGGATCTTCATATTCAGTGAGGAGAAATGCAAAGCACTCTTCCTGGGAAAGAAGAACTCTTGCAGCCACCCAGGCTGAGGAGGCTGACTACCTAAGGACTCTTCCAACTTGAATTACCTGTGACTCTATTATCCTAAGAGCCATAAACTTTCTTTGAAATAGGTATTATATAATTTAGTCATATCTGACAGAACAGCTGTGATGTTTTAAGTTTACTGCTGCACCTAACTATCTTTCTCTGTCACACATTACTGCACATACACTTTTCCCAGCCTCTCCATTTTTGCAGTGAAAGCATTACATGAAGGGCACTACCCACTCCTAATCACAGAAGTACAGATCTTTCAAAGAATTTCCATTTCCTCTACCCAAGGATTGCTCAGTACCTCTTCAGCAAGAGATTTCTGAGATCCAGTTCCAGCCACTTGGATTCTCAGCTTCTGAAATGTCCTTTTCCTTCAGATGATTCACTATTTATTTTCAGAAGTACTGGATACATGATGTTTGTTTGCATGCTTGAAAAGAAACACTTCTGTATTTGTGTCTCTTAAGTTTTTTATCAAAAGCAAAAATATTGGCATCCTTGTGAACAAGATATACAGAAATTTTTTCCATCACATATTACGAATACTTCCCTTAAATTAAGGGAAATTAACACTGCTGCAAAGTAGATTTCTATGGCATAAAAATGGTATATGTGCTTGTTTTTAACATTAGAAATATCAGAAGCTGGGTTCCCTGCAGTACTTGTGTTTCTTCTGAGATGTTTGCTGAAGGACTAGTGTTTTCCTTGCTGAAGGACTAGTGTTTTCCAAAGACTAGTGTTTTCCAAATCTGTATGCATCCAGCATACAGATTTGCTTAGAGCCTGTCTATACTTAAGACCGTACAAAAATTTCTCACCATTTTTATCAGCCATATCCTAGAGATGTTAAATAATACTTAGGGGCAAAAACCAAGTAGGTGCCAACAAAATAATGATTATGTAATGGAAATTGCATCTGAGTTAAATTCTAGAGATTCTAAGTGAATTTGGGGGGACCAAGTCCTTCTACTATTTAAAAGAGACTACCACTCAAACATCACACTTGTGCTTGTAGTACCATTCTTACATGCTCCTGGTGGGTACCTACCTGTAAGCAAAATGAAACCTGTGCTATTTTCCCAAGAGCACTTTCTTAACACTCGTGATTATTTCTCTGGCAGTTATTTCCTTTTTGTAGTTGGAAGTGGTAGGGCATGATTTTGTTGGCTGCTATGCTGTGAAGTCTTGTGTGACTGTATTTCAAGGCTTCTCACAAGTTCCATACAGATTATCAGATCCTTTAAAGGGATCTGCCAATCCCCACATCTTACTTTTGCTTTTACAGATGTGTTCCCAGAGGATTAGAAAGTCATTCAGCATAGCTCTCCATCTAGAGAATAAATATAAATATAATCTCAAAACAAAGACTTCAATCATCTCACAGCTATTTTAATAACAAGTAATTCCTCTTCATAAAAGAACTTTCAAGTATCTGGCCTATTTATTTTAGTAAAGAGGAGCTCATTATTTGAGCTCTTCACTGTCTGTGAAAGGAAGCACAAATGTCCATCAACTGTTAAGTGCCAGAAACAATCTGGGATGGGGATTTACTTTATTCCCTCTTTATCATGACTCCCACTCAAATGACGAGAGGACTTTTAACATTATTTACAGAAAATAGTTGCTCATCATGATAAAGCATGTCTTCTCAGCATGAGTGGCTGAGAAGACAGGAAGCCACTTAACTGTCCCTTCAAAGCCTACTAGGAACGTTCTACACAGTCCATGACTTCCACAGTGAGGAAGATCTCATCCAGGGCCTCAGTGAGCAGCAAGCAGATTTCAGCTTCAGTTCCTCTCTCATGAATTGCAGGATGCTTAGCCTCAACTTTTTCAAGGCAGAGTATTTTCTCGTGTTCTTACAGTGCATAAAACAATTAAACCTGAGCAGAACTGTGTATATAAGATGGAATCAAACTGAACACTATCATTCCTTCTTTGTTCCTCGGGTCTGTGTAACAAATAAGAATTCCATTGCTTGCACTCTACAGATAACCATTTTTTAGTGGTGCATAGAATCTTCTTCTCTGACAAACATTACACAACCATGTCATGTAAATATCAATTTTGACAGTTCTGTTTCCTAAATTCTACTCCCTTCTTCAAAAAAACCTCCTTCCAATAATCTATTTTAATCACCTACAAAGAGTGAATGAACGAACAGAAAAATACAGTACAGATTACCAGCATCAAGATAGCCTCTGTTACGGTCCTTTGCACTACAAGATGTTCTTTAAAAATCATCAATCATTCTTTCAGCTGAGGAGCAATGCTAAAACCAAAAGGACTCTTTTATTTCCTCATAAGGGCTTACAACCGGAGTTTTTAACAGCCATATTTGCAGCCCCAAAAAGTCATTTTATTTTATAAAGGAATCCACATCAAAGATTTCTTGCACTGTCAACACATTCTCATCATTGTTTGCCTACACTCTTTGAACTATGTCCTCTCAGCTACTGAAATATTAAAATTGCATTTTCCTCTGTTCTGTCAAAAATTGTGCAGCTTAACAGGACAGTATTCTATATTTCCTGAACATTTCATTCTCTCCAGAGAAACTGAAAGTGGGAATTAAATGCATTATTTTATGAAAAGTAGCCATCAGAATATAAGAATGATGGGCTTGCACTAGCATGGAAAAGTGAAGTGGAAATTATTATCCACTGGTTTTTCATAAAAAATAATTACTGCTACTTAAGAAGTATAAGATGAAATCAGACGAAGTTAAAAACACATAAATACAAATAGAAATGTTTGGACAGATAATATAGCAATCACTGTCACAGGATACATCAGTATCTAAAGTTTATATGGGCTCAGTTAGATGAGCTCATGCAAGAAAACTGTCACTGTCTATCCAACACAAAGATGCAACCTCTGATTCAAAAGGTTCCCAGAGGCAGAGAGCTGAAGGGGTGTTACCAAGCAGGCAGGACCTCTGAAAATCTGACCTGTTTTCTGCAGTTCCACAGGTGTCCATTCACCAAGGAAGCCCAGGCTGAAATGACCCAGTGCAGCTGATCTCATATACTGCAGTACTCATGGATGAATTTTAAATGATCACCCAAATCCAGTAGCTCAGTACAAGGCACAGAGAGCAGAGCTGTGACAGTCATACATGGAATTATGAAATGTTTGAACATAGCTTTAATGAACAGGTCTTATTAATTTGCTGATTAGTCTGATTTCATCACTTTTTTGTTAAGCATTATGCTGTAATTAATAATGGTGTGCTCTCACATCCCTTCTGATAAGGAAGGAAAGTGTTCTTGTTTTACAGCTGAGTAGTGAAAGAACAGGGAAATCAGGCATTCCCCTTTAGATGGCCCAATTTCAAAGATATATTTGGCCAAAGATTTAAGTGTGCCGAGACAAGCGGTAAGAGCTCTATATTACTAAAGATCAGTCAGAACTGTATTTGGAACATAATTATTATTCTATACAAGAAAGCTAAATATAAGCTAACCACTTAGTAAATACCACCAATACTCTGTGACCATTCCTATACCCTCTGCTCAGATGACAACTTTGCTAATAAGTTAGAAGTTCCTCCACATGAGCCTCACACTCGCACAGAAAGATAAGGCAAATGAAGGATTTCATGGGTTACAAAGGTGAAACTCCAAACATAAGATTCAGATTTCCAAATGAGTAGTACAAGAGTTCCTTAGTAAATAAAATCACAAATAAATAAAGCAATCCTGAAATTTTCTCATACCATGCATATTCTATGCACATTTTAGTATATGCTTGGAAAATTTATTTTATCCATTGGATTACAGTTATATGCTTCACAGAGTCAAAGTGCAGCAAGTACTTAGAAGATAATAATTTTCATGGACTCTTCCCAACAAATATTTTGAACAGGTTTGTTTTTTTCATAACAGAACTTTTCTAATAATTAGATCTCTAGACATTTATGAGGCATCAGATATTTAATGACATAAGATTTAATTATACACAAGTTATAGCTGTAATCCCCAAAATATTTCAAACAAAATTAAGTCCCTGGATGCTGCCAGTCCCAAGACAGTCCATGAAAAGCTAGGAGTGATTTCAAACTTACAATATGATTTAGAGTGATTTCTACAGAAACAGCTTCAGAACTCTCATTGGGTTTGACCCAAAGTCTTATTAAGTCTTATTAAGTGGTAAGGCTTATCTGTCTTCCTTGTCTTGGAGTTTTCCTCTGTTCAAACAGCAGTATGCTATATTGATCTGTTTAAAACCTGTTTTTTCAATTCCCTTCATTCATTTTTAAGGTATTTATAGAAACATCGTCATGAATTATTGTACAACTGCTAATAATGGACAAATAATTCATAAACTCTTTGACCTCCTAATGTTCTCCACATTGCAGCTTTGATAGTTGTCATATGACTAATCAATGAATTACTGAACAGTTAGAAGTGTTGATGTACAAGTCACTTTTTATAAGTGCTTATTTTAAGAAACAGAGTACTAGTAAATCCAAAAAAACTGATAGAAGAATTAACCCTCTTGTGTTTCAAAATGCTTTCTTGTAGATAAACAGAGACACGAGTATTCATCAAAGTCTCTTCTAGAAAAAAAACTAACAGAAGGTTTTGACATTATGTCTGATCTACACTCCAAAATATTAGCTTATAATTAGCTTATAATTATTAGCTTATAATTTTCTCCAAGAACACTCTCAGAGATACTCCTGACTACTTCTTCTAAAATAAACTTTAAAAATAGATAAATAAAGACAGATCTGATAGTACTGGGATAATCTTAGACAAGATATGTGAGAAATTTCTGAAGCTCTGGTCCTAGAAAAAGAGCCATGATAAAGCCACGTCCCTGTAGCACTGGGATTTTAGCAGTAGGAATGTTTTATGTTAATTTGCCTTATTAGCTCTTCATCATAATCTTATTCTTACTTGTCAATGGAGGGTTTGAATTGCAAAATAAAATAAAAACCCCATTAAAGTTCCAGGCTGCCTACCCTCATTGCCTCATGTATAGTGCCCAATAACATTCATAAGCCCTCAAGTTGCCATGGTTCAACTGCAGATCCTAGTTTATAGCAAATGGATGCAAAAATGCATTGCTTCAAAGACACTGATGTACAAACGATAGTTTGGTATATTAGAAAACACTACAAAGTTTTAAATATTTTAGTAGTTTTTATTTCATACTTCAATAGCAATGAAATGTTTAACTTTGAAGATATTTCAAAGCTGCATAAGCCTGATTACAGGAATATTTGGAGAGCATTAGAGAAATAATAACTTTATTTACTATAAAAAGGTGCTTTGTATCAATTAAAATATAATATTGCAATTAACAATAGTATAGAAGTATTATCCCAGATCCAAGCCAAAATAAATAAAATAAACCATGCTGTCACAGAAACATGGACTGCTCCTGTCATCTTCTACCCTTAATATACCTGCAAAAGCAGCTATATTATACTGCATGCCCCAAAATTCAACAGCTTCAAGTGAAGTGGAAAACGTCACACCCCTTCCTTGAGGAATGGTATTCCAACACTGGAACAAGGAAAGATCCAGCTTGCCTGCTTTTGCCAGTCCCTAAGAGGTGACCTACTTCTTCACGAGGATTAAAAAAACAATTATTTTAGAATAAAATGCTGTCTCACACAGAGAACTAATAGCTGAATATCATCAAACAGTCTCATATAATATATGCTGGAAGTGCCTCTGTTTAAGAAGCCCACTGCTGCATGCTACACATTTCTAGATGTCTGAATATGTTCTAAATTAATCTCAACACTGAGTGAAACACAACAGACCTCCCGACATACCTACAAAGGCACCAATGACTACACAAAAATTATTCTGTCTAAAGAGGATGAAAGAAAAATCTCTTAGTGAGACAGAGGATTGTGGAAATAAAACAGGTCACATTTGCTACCTCAGTCTAGAGAACAAGCCCTCGTCAACCAGGTTCTCCACAACAAGGGGCAGTTGCACATTATCTACTACACTAACTCTTTTTCCTACTGGTAAACATTATCTTTATCAGTACAAAACTGATTTCTCAGCACCACTGATGCTGTGTAAACTGAAGAGAAATTTTGTTGAAGTTATGCAGCTACAGGTATACCTCTTTTGTCACTATAATTCGCTCCATTTTTTTTCCAATACTTAGAGCAGTGAGATTCAGCATTATCAAAGCAAAGTCCCATCTCCTTCATTCAACAATAAACTGCAGTATAGGAGCTCTCCCAGTACTAAACAGTATAAAGTTAGATATGCTAAAGAATGGTTAATGGCCACAATCTTCTGTGGCTGCCTCACTTACATAAGCAGCATGTCCTGATACACCACCACTGTCAGCAGGAGCCAAGCCTACAGCTTTTGTCACTGCAAACACACATTGCTGCCTAATGAACTGAAGGGGAGCTTAAGAAGCTTAGCAAGTCAGCCAGTAGAGAGAAGTATGGCTTGAAAGAAGAGTTTATTTAAACAGACCTTCAAATTGTCTGTTTAAGGAGACAAGTTTAAACTAAAAGTTCTATAATTATTATCTTGTACATAGCCATACAGCAGTTTATTATTCTAAAGTGTCTAAACCTTTCAAGAGGGGAAAATTCCCCAAACCTTCTCACAAAGAATTACCACAATACTTCAGCTAAAAAGTTACCTTTCTTACATTACATTTATAAAATAAATGAAAAAAAAAAAGAGAAATATTTAGTAATAAATAAAATTATGTCAGATATTTAGAATTATATCAATTTTTCCAAAATTTTCATAGAACATTAACAGATTTCAGCAATATAAATGCTTTAAAATCTGATAGATTTACTGAGGACTTGAGGCTGTTCCCTTCCAAGCTTATAATGTAAAGCAAAATAACTTTATAGTGCAGAAAATCTTTTCATTTCAATTCTGTCCTTTTGAACAGTTTTTTGAACAGAGTTTAAATGGAAAAAAGGCGGACTTTCCAACATGTTGGCATATAGGAACTGGTTTATTTCAACACTCATGATTTCTAATGCTATTAAATTAGATAATACAAAACAAGCACATTAAAAGTCACTAACCTCCCAAAAGAGGTAATGACAGAGGTGGATTTGGAAGCAATAATGCATATTATAAATCTATGATAATAAATCTTGGCATTCACCAAAACATGATGTCCTCAGCTCAAATCCCAGCACTCTTACATAGGCCAAACTCCACCTTAACTTGGGTGAAAAATAGGTTGTTTCCCTAGTGATGATTTCTTGCAAATATGATTAAACTCCAGGAAAAGCACAGCACTCAACTAAATGTAAATAATATGATCCCCACCCTAAAGAATTTGCAGCACAGAAATATAAATGCAGGCTATCACTGAAGTACCAACCACCCAAGCAAAGGGCTCCCCAAAGAGCCTTTTTGCTTTCTGCAGTAACTTTTAAATAAATCATACAGAAAAAGAAGAAAATCCTTCTATTGTGTTGGGAGGATTATGCAGTTTGAAGTAAGTTATTTTGACTTTCTCACTGCTGTGTTTCAGGGTTTGTCTCTGCTGCCAGCTTCTCACAGGTCAAACAGCAACAGACCTGGCTCTGCCCTGCAGCCAGGCTCAGCTACCCCAACCTCACAGCCCCATGGTGCTCAACAAGGGGATGCTTCCTGGCTCCAAGCTCCCTGCAGCATATATCCAGATGAAAAAGCCAATATATTCTGCTTACTTATAGTAATTACTCCTGGAGAGAGAGTATATCCCATCTCACCAGACTACCAGAGACTCTTAGAATGCTTTGCAAAATGGAACATGTTTATTTTAACAAGGCAATTCATTACAAGGTTAGAAATTAGACTTCAAAAAGGAAATATTCTAAAGTCCTTCTTGGCTGCTTTGGCATCTCATGTAGAAAATCCTTTAGCTTGTCTCAGAGCTTTAACCCAGAGAGAAACCTGTACAGCACACTCTCCTGAGTGTGGATCTGAGCCCAGACCATTTCTCTGGGTCTCATCTTATAACATGCCCAGCTCCTACATTATTCCTTCTCTCTTCAGCAAACAACAGACTTGATAAACAGCTAACATTTTCTGTTGATTCCTCATTTTATGCAGTCTAGGGCTGATGAATAAAAGGCTAGATAATAGTTATTCAACACAAACCAAGTCTCAGCTTCTGTGTTCTGGAGACCATCTGCCCATTCATTCTTTTCTTTGTTCAAGAATATCACATGTTTCAAATAGCAAAAGAATGCATTAGAAAGATATTTTCTGTAGGCATAGTAGACTGAAATGAAATACTATATCCCAAGCTAAAATCTGAACTCTCAGAAACATGTTTGATCCAATGGATTCACTGGAGTGAATTTTTCAGCCTTTCCAAAGCCTGTGTGTTGCTGTAGACCAAAAAATAGGTACCCAAGAGTCTATTAGAATAGAAAGCTTTCATTTCAGGTTTGTAATAGAAGGCATAAGCTGCTTTTCCTTTGAAATCAACCTTTCAAAATTACTTTTTAGGGTTCAAGCTTCCTCTTAGAGGGAAAAAGACTTTACTAACATAAGGTTGCTAATGAGACAGAACTGACTGGCATGCATAAACAGATTAGCACTACTACCCATATTGATAAAATCACTCTGATTATTCTGCTTAGGAAAGTTTAAAACTTTTTTTTTCTCAGCTGTATAATACTGAAAAAGAGATCCACTTAATAGAAAAAGAATTATTTCTCCTTTTTCTGTCAAAATTTAAAATAGCAGAGAAAAATTGTAAAAACAACACTTTTTACATCTTCTATGTGCTAATATTCCAAACTATCATGAAATCTGGACTGTCATTTGGTCAATTTCAATATCTGGGATTAATTAGCTTTCAAGAAGTATCATCCAAGCCCATGTTATACGCTTGCCAATTAAAAACAGGAGTAGAAAAACCTGCAATTCAGATGTTCAAGTAAATACATGGCATTTCCACGTTGATTGAAAAACAACACAAAATTCAGCTTGGAGAATATCCATGGATAATTTACTGTCTTGATGATGTACAAATCTTAATAGACTTCGTCAAGACAGCTCAGTAAATTGGATGATATATAGAAACTATAAAATGATTACTCACATTACAGGCTTATAACAGTAATGGTCTAAGATCTCCCAAATACATAGAATCATAGACTCATTTAGATTGGAAAAGACCTTTAAGATCATTAAGTCCAACCATCAACCCAATATTGGCAACTCCACCACTAAACTACATCCCTAAGTGCCACATCTACATCTTTTAAATGCCTCCAGGAGTAGTGACCCACACACTTCCCTGGGCAGCCTGTTCCAATGTAATATAATAATTAATATGAATTTTTCTACAAACAATATTTTTTTATATTTAATAATACATTCATATTGAATGTATTTAATAATACATTCATATTCAATCTCATTTTGAAGAGAATCCTCACGGCAGCATAATGAGTCAGCTGCAATTTCCTAACAGTATGGGCTGAAAGTCCCTAAAAGAGTGAATTACAGTAATCTGCCCTTGAGATGACAAAAGCATTAATTGGCATTTCTGAAACTTTATGCTGATCAAGGTCTCAGCTTGGCAATGATATAGATAGAGACTGTAAAAAGGAGCCTTTATAACAGATGCAAATACTTACCAAATGGTAAAACTAAGAGAAATGTGACATTTTATGACCAGATGTATCAAATGATGCTAAAAGCATTACAGAATGTAATAGCAAAAGGGAAATATTAGAGGGAAAAAATTATTTTTATTATTTCTGCAACATAATTTGTGCTCTGTGAAGCATTAGCACTGGCATTTTTCTGAATAGATTACACTTCTATAAATGAGAACATAATTAAGAATAAATGGAATAACTTCTAAATTACTTAAACACTTGGTCACCAAAAATGGATTATTGTTGTTGGCAGACTTCTATATTCTTCTAATTAAAGTCAATCATTTAAAACACTTTCTTCCTATTAATCTGACACATGTGATGAAGGAACTATAAAATTTAACACCCTCTAATGAAACCGTTTCCACCTTGCATTTCTTCTTGTTAAACGGTGACATTCTGTTCCCCAAGCAAAAGAAACAGCCCTATGGATTTCTCAGGGAGTGAAGCCACAGGCAGTGTTTGACAGGTGAAAAAACAAACCGCAGACTGCCTTTCAGTGACTTCACTAAGAGTAAAGAAGGATGGAGACTGCACAGCCTGTCCAGGCAACCTGTTTCACTGCCTGACAGTTCTCACAGGAACAGCCTTTCCTTAAATCCAGTCTGAACACCTCATATTGTAACTTATGCCAAGTGTTTTCTTTTTTTCCCACCATGCACCACTGCAAAATGCCTGTCTCCACTTGACATCCTCCTAGGTGTGGGATGGACTTCTGTGAAGTCCCCTTGAAGTCATCTTTTTCCAGGCTGAACATCCCTAGCTTCCCCATCTTCTCACAGGACAAATGCACCCCAGGCCCTGAATAGCTTCCTGGAGCTTCACTGAACTCACCGCAGTTCATTGGCATCTTCTCCCACTAGGTGGCCCAAAACCAGAGGCAGTATCTAGATGCAGTGCTGAAAAGAGGCAGATAACCCCTTCCCTTGATCTGCTGGTTGTACCCCTGCTTACACAGCCAGGGAGGCTCCTGGCTGTCCCTGCTGCCAGGGCACGTGGCTGGTCCATGCCTACCTGCCCACCAGGGCCCCAGGTTGTACTAAGCTGTGTGACTTATCACATTAACAGGAACCAAGACAACTCCTCTCTCATGGGGCACCTGGGGCCATCTTTCCTGCAACTGCCTTGTCAGTATGACTGATGCTTAGAGTAGAATCATGCTTTAAGAGAGGGAGAGACAAGGAAAATCCCAGGTTCTTCCTAAAAATCTGGAACAAAACATTTTCCTAAGTAATTTTTTAGTATGCTAGGCAACACCATTTCTTTGGGGACCATAAAATCACTGAGATGTTATGACTTATGCATCTGGAACTGGACAATAGTAAGGCCTCTGTAAATTTGGCATTAACTGTCCTTAAAGCTTCTGTGCACTCCCATGCACCTTAGGTCAGACTTCTAAATACATCAGAATAATTCTTCATGGGCTCTTTTAATATAACTTCAACTGAGATGAGAGTAAAAATATACTACATAAAGATTCACTACTGGGAAATCCCACAAACAGCTCTAGATAAAATCCTCTGCTAAAATTGATTAACCACTCAAGCCTCTGCTTCTCCTACTGTAAATTATGCACTAATTAATGTTTGCTTCCTACTAGAGAGTGGCATTAATATGAGAAGAAACAAGATCACAAACACTAAAAAACACACACAAAACACCTGATTAGCTCCCATTACTGAAAAAGGAACCAAACAGATAATTAATTAGTCTTACTAATTATAGCTATTCCTAGATCTTATAAGAGACCTTACATCAGTGTAACTCCTATTCCTATACCAGAATATCATCTGAGGACCTGAACAAACACTTGCCTTTAATTTTTAATCAGCTGTCATTTCTAAGTACAGCACAGGAAGAAGTTGCCATCTCACTACAGCATGATCCCACCTCATTGGCCCTGGTGAGGCCACACCTCAAGTGCTGCATCCAGTTCTGGACTCCTCACTTCAAGAAAAACATTGAGGTGCTAGAGCATGTCCAAAGAAGGGCAGAAAGGCTGATGAAGGGCCTAAAGAGTGAGCCCTATGAGAAGTGGCTGGGATTGTTTATCTTGGGAAAAGGGAGGTTGAGGGGAGACCTTATTGCTCTTGACAACTACCTGAAAGAAGGTTGCAGTGCGTTGGGGCTTGGCTCTTCTCCCAGGCAACTAGCAATGGGACAAAAGGCCTCAGGGGAGGTTCAGATTGGACATCAAGAAGAATTTTTTCATGGAAAGGGTTGCTAAGCATTGGAATGGACTGCCCCAGGAGGTGCTGGACTCACTGTCCCTGGTAGTGTTCAAGAAATGACAGGACATGGCACTTAGTGTTGATCTATTTGACAAGGTGCTGATTGGTCAAAAGCTGGACTCAATCCCAGGAGTTTTTTCCAACCTTAATGATTCTATTCTACGGTTCTGTGATCTGCTGTGAACATGGAAGCTTCCTCTTGCTAACTTGACAAACGGAAATAAACCCTAGAGTCCGAATACATGTTTAGGATTTATTAGTTTTTATTAAAATAACAGAATTGTACAGAGGCCTGCATCTGCCTATTTTAATTTTAAATATGCTTCCCAGTGTATGCTTTACAAGAAATCGTTCTCAACGTATTTCAGTTTTCAGGATCTTAATGGATAAAATAGGACCGATGTCTTTTAATGTATTATTTTGTCTCCAAGTATCCTGGTTCTGGCCAGGAATGAGTTAACTTTTGCAGTAGCCAGAATGGGGTATGGCTAGGACCCAGAGGTTATTCTAGACCACTTTGCCACTGCCAGAGGTAGGGAGAAGGGAGTCTTTTCCATGGAGAAGGACCTCTTTTGGGTCCATATAGCATGGTGGAGGGCACAGTCAGGTATTTTCTCTTCATGGGGGTGTTTCTGTGTGAATTGTTCAGCTCTTTTTTGCAATGTTTGTCATTAGTATTGTTGCTGGTTTGGTTTTTACCTCACTGCTGTTTCCAGTAAATTGTTCTTACCCCAATACCTGATCTTCACCTTTGGTGTCTCCAACTCTACTCTCAAGCCCAACATGAGAAGGGAGAGGGGGAATGAGCAGGAGGCACATGTTTTGGAAAGCCTCAGTGGGAGCACCAAACTGGGGAATATAATTTGCTAAACTATGACACTATGCAAAAGAAAAATTGGTTACTGAACCAAGAATTATATTAAATTATATGCAATACATAGAATTATATGTAGGCAGTAGTGTCCCATTTCATCAGGCCAAGAAATGAGGGTAGATGAGACTCTTTTCTCCAAAATATTCTTCTAGGTCATTTTGTGAAAATACATTTCTACAAGAAGAATTTAGTTCATATAGCTTCACAAACGTCAAGAAAAAATGCAAAGAAGTTATAAGCACACTGAAGTGCTGACCTTACCAACAAGTTTTCTCATTTCATTAACAAAGATGTAGACTTGGAACAACAGTATGAGGAGTTGATACTAGTAATTTCTCAAATGAAATTGTGCTGCTAGGTAATTCTGACAGCTTTCAACCACAGATAGCTCACACTAATGAAGATGGATGCTATATTAGCAGAGAGATGGTGGTAAGTTAAAAACCTGCACATCAAGGGGGCTGGGTCCTTCTCTTGTGTGACTAAGGCTTTAGACTCATTTTAACAGACAGCTTAATTTACATTGGTTTTTTTTCTCTGAAGCACTGGAATTTACCCCCACTGGCAAAGCAAGAAAGAGAGGATCCGGTACCATGGATGTTACTGTCTCACTGGAACTTCAAATGACTCTCCAGTTTCACATCAGAATGAATTTCAGCTTCTCCTTCAGAAGAATCAGTGGGGATCACTGGACTTTTGATTGCCTCTTCAGATTACTCAGGAGTTGCAGCTGGATAAATCCTTGACATCTCAGAGATACAGTCCCTCAATCTCTCTCATTTGCTTTACTGTCACATTGTAGTTGTCTCTTTTTGGCCTTTCAGTACTTTTGTCTTGCCTTAGCATTTGTCACAGAGCAGTAGGAATTACTTTGTTATGGATGATATGTGACTATCTGTGCAGCAGATGTTCTCTAAACATCAGATTCTAGGAGGCAGGTCTTGTGCAAATCCCTGAACAAGACATCTGTTGTAATAATTCATGGTGATTACAGGGGATTAGACTCCAATGACAGAGTTAAGTTTACACCTGCCCTATCTCATGTCTGTACAACAAACTTCTTTACAACTGATAAATATTTTTTTCCACACTCTTAAAAACTATTTCTAGCAAATTCATTAATTAGAAAGTATTCTGAAATCCTCATGTCTGAGAAGGAAACAAAGAAGTCAGCCTAAACTCCACAAAGTGCATACAAAACCTCTGAATAACAAGTTACCACTCTAGAATCTCCCTCTTGCTTCCCCTGTGCAGAACACAGCCCCCACCACCTGGTGATGGAGGACCAGATGACTCCTTTAAAGCAAAGAACAATATCCAGAGGCTCTGTTTTCTCCTATTTCTCCCAAGCCCAAACACATCTTTTCAGGACAGTGGATCTACAGCTTGCCTTACCACACACAGTGACAGCAGATAACTGAAAGATCAGAGAAGAAGAAAACATAGGAATTTCAAAGCCTCAGAATTGTTTTCCCGAAGCAGTCAGCATTAGCTATAGACAAGTGGATAGGAAGTACACTACTATTTTCTGCCAGGATGGAGTTTTGCTGAGTTAGTGGCTTTTTTGGGAGGAGGGGGTTCTGCTCTTTACAAGATATTTTTGCCTGTTACAGAGAAGCTATATGAGAAACACTTCAGAAAAAAGAAAACACATTCAAAACAAAGAAGACTTTTTGGGGTTTGGTCCCACTCTCCATGCTGGCACCACGATAGAAAAGCTCATCCTTTCCACAAAAGAACACAGAGCAGCAGCACATTCCCCTCACAGCAGCACAGTCCAAGCTTCTCTTAACTATTCTTTTTGTGCAGATGGCAAAAAATCCAGACAGAACATAAGAGGGAGGGATAAGGCAACTGCTCAATAAAACGCTCCTACCATTACCAAAACAAGTATGTACTCTAAGAATGTCTGTCCACCTCTAGTGTCTCTACAACTACTATCAAAGAGCCAATGCTAGGAGCAGCCTTTTCTGTTGTCGTAAAAGGTTTAGACTTCTTTCAAAGAGCAGTATCAATTCCCATGATGATGCTAACATTATTCTCTTTGCTATTATATTTTGCTCAAACTTCTTTGCAAGGGTCCCAGTACCAGGAAACAGGCCTCAAGCAAACTAGGATTGTCTTTCCTACGCTTTGAGAAGGATGAAGAGGTTAAGTTATTGTTACCAATACTATGGTAAATAAGAAATAATGTTATTTAATTTTCAGAAAAATAACACCATCTACAAATTCTTCAATGACCTAATTCTATCTTCTACTGCTGAATGACTTCAACTGAGAGGACTCAGGTAGTGTTACCAATCAGAAAAGACACCAAAGAGAAAGCAGAAAGTTCAGAATATTGATATTGATATTGATGTTTTAGTGCTTAGGAGGCAAAGTGATTGATGGATGGCTCAAGACTGTTAAAATGAAAATTCTGTAAACAAAAGGGGGATTTTTTTTGTTTGGTTTTTGTTTTTGTTTTTGTTTTTGTTTTTAAATGAATTACCATGGGATTACCAGCCTTGGTAAGAAACAAATGAAAATGCACTCTTGCCCTGCCCGCTACTGAGTTAGCTATCTTCACCTCTTTGTTATCAAAATTATTTTTAGACTGAATGATCAGAGTAATTTCTTCTCTACTTCCACTGTGCAGCCAGGACAGGGAGAGGATAGGCATGACAATGGAATTCCTGCATACAATGGGATTCTAGTCATCAGCAATACTTCTGAGAGAAAAAATAATTCTAAAAGAGGATAGTTGTTTTCACTATTAGACAAGAACACTTTTTTCAATAATTACTTTGCTGTATTCAGAAATCTGAAAAATATATGCTGATTTTAGATAGCACCTCAATTCTTTGTGATTGATCCTGACAAAGCCTCTTGAAACTGATCTATTCTCTAACAAGAATATCACCACACTGGACTACTATACCTATTATCTGACTACAAGACAATACAATTTACTCTTGCTTAGATATTTACAGACAACATATTCTCCTCCTCTATTCTTAGGAATTTTATTTAATGCTATTCCTGAGGAAACACGCTGGCACTTTAAGTCTCACATATTCAGTATTGATCAGTGATGTGGTATTTCACTTCATGTGCTTCCACCATGAAACTCTATGCACTTATATAGACCAGTAAGATGATCTCCCCTTCAGCAGCCTACAGATGCACATAGAGCTTCTCCCCAGATACTACTTACCAAATACATTTTCCAAGATATATCAAAAAGCTGTTAGTAATGATACCGAGTTGCGCTTTCCAGTAATTTTTTTTCTGTGTAGAACATCTTGCTCAAAGAAATTTAGCAGCATTACTACTGTCCTTTTCATGACCCAACAGAGTACTGTCCCATGTAAAAAGGGAGGAGCTTTGAAGGTCAGAGCATACAGAAACCAGTAGCACCAGCCCTTACTCATCAAGGTGTTACACAAACCTGAAGCAAATAACAGATATCATCCCTCGCAAGAAAAAAGCCACATAGACTCATGAGATGCACAGATAAACATGGAAAATCATCTTTGTTTATCTTAGTAGCTTAATAAATCTGCAACTTCAGCCATGAGAAAATTCACAAACAACAGTGATTCAAGTTTATTTCATCAATAGAGTTTATAAGATCATGAATTCTTTGGACATGGGACACTTTGATATGAATGCAGTCAGGAAAATTGGCTAACCAGTATTCAAAACGTTAAAAAGAAACAACCTAATAAAGACTAGAAAGCCACAGCACTTCAGTACACACCATATTGTTATCAACAAATTGATAAACAGCAGATGACCATAAATTCAGTATGTCTTACTTTGATGTACAATCACTGTCAATAATTTTTGTTACTATGTAATCTCTAGGGCAAAAAGTCTTACAAATTCCTTATCATAGGACCACAAGGTGTGTCACTGATAATTAGGTTTTTTCCTTCCTTTTCCTTTTTTCCTTAAACGCATTACCACTTTTTGCTTGAGATGTGATAGTTGTGTACTTCAAGACTCCTTTCTTTCACTGGATGGCATGCAGAAGTCCATGTTTCCTATGAAGCTCATCAAAATTAATATGTATTTTGCCTTTGGAGAATGATTAATGCTTAACATTTATCTTAATTTCCTTTTGGCTATATTTCTATTTTCCTAAGGTGTCATCCTTCTCCTGTGTACTGACAAGCAATGAGAAAAAATATGCTCCAAAAAAAAAAAAAAAAAAACAAACAAGCTGAACAGAATTAGGAGGAGTAAATTGCGTGCTTGCTGGGAAGTAATTAAAAGCCATAAAGCAGGAAGAAGGCTGGAGGTGCCTAAAAGGCATTATAATTAAAACCTAATGTGGGTTAACTGTAAGTGAAGCATTGAAGTCAATGACATGAATGACATAACTCCCACTGAATTCAACTGGGGCAGGATTTTATTCTATAAGAGCTCCACAAGAAGGCCAGTTCAGCTTCAGTGGGATTGATTGGAGGTTTGAGGATAAAAAGAAACCTTGCTGAAAATGGGAACTGGTGATTTATATACAATGATTTGCACAGCTGTGAAATAGCCACAAGAGAAACAAAAAGAGAGAATCAAAATCAAATTAGTTAATCCTTAAGAAAGGGAAAGAAGAATTTCTTTTTTTTAGTATGATTAGGGGAAAAAATCAAAGACCATTACAAAGGAGATAGAATCAAGAAAAATCCTGAACATGGAACAACTTTATCCAAACTAATAACTAGGAAGAAAGTGATGAAGCAGTTAAAAAGCAGTGATAACTTTATAGAGCATAGCTATTGATAAAAAGCATATTGGGAATACTTTAAAAATCTGAATTCATTCAATAGCACATAGTCTATTTAACCATGAAATAGAAATGAATTAAGAAAGAAAAAGAAAGACAATTTGCCATTCGGTATATCTAATCTCCAGAGCCCAGTTAAGTCTCGGATCCCGGGCTGGTAGCCATCCAAGAATTGTGGGTAAAGTCCTTTTCTCCAAGCCCCGTGCCAGAAGAAAGAGTCAGGACGCGTTGATTCTTTTATCAGAGTTGTTTATTCCATCGTGTTCTTAAATATTTTTCCTTCAGCCGGCGTAGGTGTCACCTACACCACAGCCGAAGGCTATCTGCCCCACTCCTGGGCGGTCCTAATCTTTTATACTAATTATTACGTCCCCATTGTTTTCATTACTATACCAATATCTACTGCTTTTATTAAACTGTGCACTTTTACACTAAACCAATAAGAAAATGCCACCACCTCACCCAAAGATGGAGGACAAGAAGAAGAAGGAGAAAGACAAGGGACACACCCAAATCCCTCCATCTTGTCTCCTTGAGCCTCCTTTGTGAACGCCCAAAATCCACATTAATACACAAAAATAAGTTATCTAATATCCTAATTACACACCTGTGACTTGTAATTCTTCATATAATGTTGGCAATCGCTCCCAGGGACTAAAATCAAAGGCACTGGTGTTTTTATCACTGTTCCAGGGTCTCTGGACCCCCTCCTGGGGTCTCGGACTGCCCGGGACATCTAAAGGGATGTCTTGGGTTCCGACAGTTAAGTAATGGAACCACTCTTCAGAAACAGTCAATCCAGTTTCAGTGGTTTTAGCACTATGCTGTCAAAAAGTGACAATACAATGTAAGTTTGCCTAGATGTAGTTAATGGATTTACAAAAAAACCACTAAAAGTTTAAAAACATCTCACCACTATCCTATAACAAATGTTCCACCAAAAGTATTATTTGTACAGGGAATCTAGCAGGCTAACAAACTAGTGTTTAATATGACAAAATAAAAGAAATGTCATACTAGATATACTGCATGGGAATAGCAAAAAAAAATATACAGAAAACTAGGTGCAGAAAATTATATAAGAATTTGGAATACAACTGTGGCAAGAAGGGAATTGTGTTAATTTGGCTAGTATAAACAAAAATCTGACATTAACAGTCCACAAGCAGTGGAAATACTACCACAGCCTCTGAGCCCACGGGGTGATGATACTCTCTGTATCTGGAGAAGACTTACAAAGTCACTCCTCACCAGACCAGCAAATCTTCCCAGCAATATAATCTTAACATTGAGTATTAATTCATGAAAAATTATGAGGCGGAATTGTGAGCATACAACTTCTAGATGGGATGTGAGAAGCCCTGAAAAACTGCTGGAAAACAAGTCTTTTTAACATTACCAGCAAGCAGACAATCTCCTAAAACACCATGCAACCTTTCATGATCTGAACCTGCAAGTCGACAACTAAAAATATGCAGTAAATTACTTATTTAATTTGTCTGTGTGAGATTAAATAAAAAAGACACGGAGCCAACTGAGGGAGCTCGAGAGCTGTGCATTCTTAAACAATGTCTCTAGAGAGTCCTAGCTGAAGCTTTCAGCTCTGGCAAAATTTCAAAGCCACTGGAGCAAGGGCAAAGGATGGTGCTTCTGGGGCATCATGAGCTCTGTCTCGAGATCTTTTACTCAGTCGGGCAACCTAAGAGGTAGTGGCTCTTCTGCAGACCTCATTATACTTCCCATGCAACTGTACCTTCTCTCAAAGGGCTAGCAGATGGCTACCCTAATGTGGCGAGCACAGGCACTTCCAACTGCTCTCATCTGTACAGTATCCTCATGAGACACTCCTGGAATTTCTGCACTGCACTGAAAAGGCTTAGTAAGAACACATTCCCCTCAGACACGAGTCACAGTCCCTCAGCAGAATACGCAGTGTGTTCGTACAGCCATACAAACGCTCCCTGGAGACCTGACACACATGCTGTAGGAAAATCTATTTTTCTCTCTTCCCAGCATCCACATACAGTATAAAAAGTGCAAATAGGGCAGTCTAAAACTTCCAAAAAGCACACACTACTTGTTAATTCTCACTTACTGTAGTTCCACAAGGATGTAAGAAAAAGACAACCCAACCAGCAATTGTCCCATTTTCTTTGTCCTACATCATGTACCCATGGCTTTATATTTACATTTACAGTCATTTTTAGAATAGTACATTTATTTTTATGTACCAGGTCAGGTCATTCTAGACATACAATTGGTACTCTTATCTGCAAGTTTTGGAAGGAAAAGGTCTCTTCAAACACTATGAAGAGCTGAGAAAATGTTAACAAGACTTAGATTATCAACAAGAAAATCACCTTAAATAGCTTTGCACATCCCTTACTAGGGAAGAAATAATGAGCTTCTTTTTAAGTAATAAGTCACTTGTTTCTGTTCCTCTACAAAAGTGGTAATCAAAGCTAAGACTAGAATATAAGAATAGTTTTGCTCGTGAGTTGCATCATATACACTGTGTAACACTATGCACTATTTTTAGAGCTGTGAAAATCAGATATAAATCATTCCTGCTTCACAAGTCACCTGTAAGGAAGTATTTAATGGGGTTTTGTTAACTCTACTGTGACTACATAATTGAAAAGTATGTACTAAAATGTTTAAACATGAGATTCAATGGCTTAAAATGAACAATGACACAGTAAAAATAGATTCCTAGAGAGAATTAACTAATCACTAATAACTTGAATTGACAAAGGTAAGACTAATCAAATTCTAGCTTCATAGTAATTCTTATAAAAATGGATATAAGGGGAGAGCAAGCTAATGAAGTGAGAATAGTTTCTGCAAAAATAGTAATGAATCTACAGTACATTAAATCATTATAGAATTATATTTTTTTTCAGTATTTCCTTTCCAGGTCAAGAAAATCACAGGTTACTTAGGGCAGGCTAAAAAGGGAAAAGATAATGCTTTTTATTACCATAAAAGAAAGGTCAGTTTTACATTAGGAAAGGGATCAAGTTTCTGAAAGGTGCTGACCAAAAAGAATGAGTCAGTTACAGACTATGCTGAATACAATTTATTTGAAAACACCATTGTTAACCAGAGTGCCCAGCTAGAATGATTGCTATGCCCCACTAAATCAAAGACAAAACTGAAAAATATCACTTTTTTATTTCTGAAAAGTACAATAGTTGAATATGACCCTCAAACTTGACAACAAAGTCTGAGGTCTCCATGGGAACCAAATCAACCTCCATGAACAGAATTTACCAGGCTCAAACGTGTGCACTGTAAAGCACATGCTGTTGGCTTCACAGAGTGATCAGAACCCTTGTTCATGCATAAACAGCATGGATAGTAGAGACGCAGAAGACCTTTCAGAAGTGTCAAACTTACAATGCATGGCTCTACAGCACAGCACACATGTTCAGAGGCTTCAAGTAAGATCTTTCCTATGTCCAGAGTCCCAGATGAGACTACTATGAAATGCTGATATGCGGTAGCTGGAGCAGGGGCATCTGGACTATGGTTATCAGGTATCCCTAAATCCCAGGCACATTTTTAAACTATTCAAAATGTGACAAGATTTCTAGAGAATACAGCTGAGAAAATCCAGATACACATGTATGCTGGATTTGGCTGGGACAGAGTTATTTTTCTCCATAGTAGCTAGCCTAAGTCCATGTTTTGGATTTGTGCTGGAAACAGTGTTGTAACACAGGGATGTTTTAAATGCTGCTGAACAATGCTGACACATCAAAGCTTTGGGCCTCCCCTGCTGCCCTGTCAGCGAGGTGGCTGGGGGTGCACAAATTGTTGTTAGGGGTCACAGCTGAGACAGCTGACCCAAAATGACTTAAGGGATATCCCATGTCATATAGTGTCCTGGTCAGCAATAAAAGCTGGGGCAAGAAGGAGGAAGTTGGAGGACATTTGGAGTGATGGCATTTGTCATTCCAAGTAACTGTAACGCTTGATAAAGCCCTGCTGTCCTGGAGATGGCTGAACACCTGCTTGCCTGGAAATGGTGGATGAATTCCTTGTTTTGCTTTGCTTGCCTGTGTGGCTTTTTCTTTACCAAATAAACTGTCTTTACCTCAACCTACAAGTTTTCTCACTTCTACCCTTCTAATTCTCTCCTCTATCCCATACTGGGATGGAGCAAGCAGCTGGATAAAGCTGAGCTGCCAGCTGGGGTTACACCACAATAGTTCTTTTTGGCACGCAACGTGGGGCTCAGAAGGTTCAGGATAAGAACAGATTTGATTGGAATGCACCAGATCGAATTTACGGCTGTTATTGCTGTTTATCTATTAATTGCCAGATTCCTGTGCTTGCAACGGGGCTTGCTTGCTTCACTGTAAATTAGAGTCCTAGTGCTTGTTAGTGGCTGCTTTTTTTGTAGTGCTGTGACCTTACTGCTTATGACCTTACTGTACAGTGCCTGGGAACATTTTCACCCCAGCTGTGTCCATGCACTGACAGGTCATGAAGGCATCACTGCTGTTTCTGTATTGCTGTACTGGACAGGCTGAAACTCCAGTGAGAGCTCAAGCTGAAGGGACTGTGACCTACAGCTAAGCCCACGCATAAGCAGGATCTCTCCACGAGTCTGGCTGTGACGAGCCCATAGCAGAAGAGGTACCTCTTGAAGTGTCTGTGCCCACGGCTGCATCTGTGCCACAGCAGGCGTACCTCCGAAGGGACTGCGGTCCAAGGGGAAGTCCGTGTGGGAGAACCTACACCTTGAAGCATCTGTGGCTGTGCATGAGGACACGCTGGAGCATATCAAAGTGTGCGACTATAGATAAGCCCAGGACAGAGTAGGCACAGCCCTGGAGGGACTCCAGCTATGGGTCAGTAACAATGGAGCAAGTTTTTTTCTGAAGGGATTGTAGCCCATGTACAAGGCCACACTGGAACAAGATGCACCTCAAAGTGGTTGTGGCTGTGGATAAGTCTATGTCACAACAGGTATACCCCTGTATCGACCCTTACTTATAGACAGACTCTGGCTGATAATGGGGAAAATACTATTACCTGTGTTCTACACATGCACACACAGAGAGTTCAAATTGCTTCATGAACCTCCTAGCCAGCTTCAATTTAAAGTGTTCACCTAAAAACTTCATTTAGCCTCTGCAGCTGCTTCAATCACTGAGAGTCTTTCACTGGCTTGGAGTTGGTCAAGCGAGAAAGCAAGCACAAGGAGTTTGAAAAAGCTTTTTTTTAAGCCTTTACTTTTGTGTGAGTAAAGGCAGTTGCATTTATATTCCTTGAAATAAATCTTATTTGACACAGTTATTCTGTCTGACTCTGCAAGGCAGACTGTTTTTTGCCAGGGATAAAAGCTGTGATCATTTTAAAACTGTAAGAAAAATCAACATTATATCAAAGGAAGGATTATTTTATATTTGCACACAAACACTGCACACACATAATATGAGACCTTATCCTCTGATCACGCAAACAAGGAAACAAATTAGTTACATTTGCTGAGGATGCCTTCTAACACTACTACTAGATTCTTTTCTGGACGTGGGGCTGAGAGAAAGCACCAACACAGTTTAATCAGAGCTTGCCATTTTTTAATATCATGTCTAATAATTCAGTTATGGAAGTCTATGGATAATTTAAAAGATCACTGTAACCCCAGTTATGCTAATGATTTTCCCTTTAGATTACAACAGATCAGGATATTTCCCATCAAATTTTTGTTTGTAATTCTGCCTTGCACAATACTAATTTTAACTTAGTTATTTTCTCTTTTGCATTTAAAAAACCAAGTTCTTCTAGGGAAATCATATCTGCCTCTGGTAGTACTGTACTTATATTTTCTTACTAAAACACCAAGCCCTTCTACTTTCAATGTTTTTTTATTTTTCCTACTAAATTCCACTTTAAGTTTACTATGTATTACTTTCTGTCACAGCAGTTCTCTGCAGAGAATCTGAAATAAACATAAAGAAATGCCATAATTTTCAAGTCTCTTGAGAAACAAAATATGTCTTCTCTTATGCAGTCCTACTTTAGACTGAAAATATTTCAAAATCTCAGATTTTTACTCAGTACATTACAACACATTTCAAAATCTCTGGTTGCATTTGACATTGCAGATCGACTTAATTATGTACAAGCATCCTTCCTTGTTTGAAGATTCTCCAGTCAGACAGTTCTGGCTGCTTTTTGCATTTCGTCTGTATTATTTCAAGTACTAAGGAAAGTTCTCTGTTGCACTGTGGCTTGCCATAATTCTTAAGCATCTTATTTTTACTCAGCCTGGTATTTTTACACCAGCAGAAGGGCTGCACACTATAAGAAATCACTTCTACAATTGCCAGTTTGCAGAAACTCCCTGCACAGCCTCATATTGTCTGTGAGAGGGAACCACACACTGCTGTTTGGTGGCCAGGGGATGTCACATTAACATTTTGCTCTGCCTGCCTCCCCAGCAGTCCCTGATGCTGCCTCCAGTCCAGGCTCTTGTGTGGATGGTGCCACAGAACATGTCAAGTACCCTAATGGCTGGGTGGGCATTTCTCTAGCTGCCTTTCTGGGGAAAAAAAAATTATCAATCTGCTAGCAAAGACCATACCTAAAAAAAAAAAAACCTAGCAAGGATCTGGTAGTTAAAATGTTTCACTCTCTTAACTGGCATATTGGTCCTGTACACTGCCAAACAAAGGCAGTTCTGACTAAATATTTGTCTCCCACTCTCTCCCTCTATGAAAAATTAACATGCACAGGATTGTTCTGATGAAGAACAGCATGAAAGGGGCTAAAAATGAAAGAGTAGTGTGAAGTGACAAAACATTCATTAAGGATTAAAAAAAGAAGGGTGGCTTTACACACTGCCAAAAGTTTTATTTAAACAGACTATTCTATCTTGCCCCCACTATATAGAACTGCACAAGGCTGACACTAGAATAAAACTCAACTCTATAAAAAATTTACTGACAACACAGACTACAAGAGAAGAGCTTGTTTACCCTCATCCTCCAGCTCCTGCCTTCCTGTAAAATTCAGCAGCTTAGTGCTGCATAAATCTGTGTAACAGTTCCTGGGACTTTTCCATCCAGCTGACAACTTTGGAGACACAGACACCACTGGCACTTCAAGGAAAGGTGGGCAATCCTTCATTTGCTGTGCTAGAGGACCCTCCTAAGAAACCTAGAAAAGTAGAGCAGATAGAGCGGCAAGAGGAAGGTGGTATAACACAGCTATATCATTTTAATTCTCTAAAAATGGGGCTGGTGGGAAAGAAGGGCGTGTCCACAGAGAAAGAGCAAGTTCCACACCACCACCTGAATGGGATGGAGTGGTAGCAGTGCCATGTTCCATGTCAGGGACCACACTGAGGTGTTTCACTCCCAGTGTGCATTGCAGGGCCACGGCATGCAGGCACCAGGGGAATCCCACCGTTTTTTCAGCTGCCACAGCCCAGATACTCTCATGCTGGCTTAACTACAGCCACAATCAGGGCTCCTCTGGGCTTCTATTCATAATAACAGGATATTTTTTCAATCAAGCAAGTAACTCAGTACTAATCTCATGCTTGAAAGTTTCAGATTCCGGTCTAAACTACCCAATGCCATCCTGCTGTTTGCCTTCCCCTTTTTGTTGTCATGAGAAACGTTTTCTATAATAAAGGCTAGTGAAACCCTAAGAAAGATGCCCAAGACAAATACCGCAAGTTTTTGTAAACAAAGAGGCTGTACAAACATGGTCCAGGATTCTTTAGGTTCAGTTCATCCTGTCTTGGGCCAGGATAAGTAACATGACTCAAGAGACCTTGAGAAAACCTCTCTATCTGATTCTCTTCTTTGTTAAAATGTTATATGAACTGCCTTCTCCCCTTGCCTTTCCACCATATAACACAGTATCTTCAAATCCAGTTTAAAAACAAAGTTTATGCTCTGCAAGTGCAAGAGAGAGTTGAAGGCATCTTTTTATGACAAAGGAAATTCATCTAGTGGAGAACATGCCAAAGCTGAACTAATGTTGACATGAGCCATAAAAACCGAATTCATCATAGATTTGTAGGCATGTCTACATTCACAATCCCTGGAGTCCCGTCCATGTGGTCCTATGACACCAGAGAGTGACACACAGGAGATTAAACTGGACAGTGGAATAATAAACAGAATGGACAATGTCTATCTGATGTCCAGCACAAACTGGCAACATTGAATTACAGTAATGTGGCATTGGGTACTGCCCACGCTCTGTTCAACACTCCCACTGAGGACTGATGAAAACAGCTCTCCCCAGGAGGTGATCTGACAGATGATCTAAAGCGAACAATGAAGTCCATGGTGGGAGAAGATTAACATGGAGAAGGAGCCCAGCCTGTGACTGGCCTTCCATGCTGACTCAACGGCCATGCTGGAAACATCCAATTTGCAGGCAGCTCCCTTCAGTGTCCTTGCCATCTCCCTGGGAAGGGATGTGAATGATTCTCTACCTTTGTATCAGGTTTCCATGGTCAGGTTTTAGTAGTAGGGGGGCTACAGGAGTGGATTCTGTGAGAAGTTGCCAGAAGTTTCTTCCATGTCCAGCAGAGGCAATCTCAGGCAGCCTCAAGATGGATGTGCTGCTGGCCAAGGCTGGGCCATTTAGAAATAGTGGTAATGCCTCTGTGATAACAGATTTAAGAATTTTGAAAAAAGATTATTGCACATACACTTTCAGCCAGAGAAGAGTGGGGTGAGAATACATGAGATGAACAACTCTGAAGACACCAAGGTCAGTGGAGAAGGAGGGGCAGGATGTGGTTCAGGTGCTGAAGTTGAGACTCCCCTGTAGTCTGTGGTACAGACCATGGTGAAGCAGCTGTGCCCCTACAGCCCATGAATGTGCATGAGGATTCAGAGATCCCCCTGTACCCTGTGTAGGAGCCCCATTCCAGAGCAGGTGGTTGCCTGAGAGGAGGCTGTGACCCCATAGGAGGCCTGTGCTGGAGCTGGGTCCTGGCAGGGACTTGCAGATCCATGGAGAGAAGAGCCCACCCTGGAGCACATTTCCTGGCAGGACTTGTGACCCCATGGGGGACCCATGCTGGAACAGGCTGCTCTTAAAGGACTGCACCCCGTGAAAAAGTGATCCTTATTGGAGCAGTCTGTGGAGCCCATGGGATGGACTCACACTGAAGCAGTTCACAGAGAACTGTCTCCTGTGGGAAGGATCCCACAGTGGGCCAGGAGGACGACTCTTCTCCCTGAGCAATAGGAGAAACAATGTGTAATGAACTGACCATAAACCCCTGTCTCCCTGTGTTGCTGGGGCTGAGAAGAAGGGAAGAGTAGGGAGAAGGTGTTTTTAAGGTCTTATTTTACTTCTCAATATCCTGCTCTGATATTGTTAATAATAAATTCAATTAATATCTCCAATTTAAGCCTGTTTTGCCTGTAACTGTATTTGGTGAGTGATCTCTGTGTCCTTATTTCAACTCATGAACACTTCGCTATATTTTCTCTCCCCAGTCCAGCTGCAGAGGGGAGTGATAGGCTTTGGTCTGGCATCCAGCCAGGGTCAACTTACTACACCCTTCCACGTGTCTGTCTAGAAAAGGATGTTCTAGGCCACGCCAAAAATACCAGCACAGTGTGTCTCCACACCACTGGCTCATTGGTTTGATCACTGCTCTGACTGTTCTGACAGGGTGAAAAAAAGAGGCTGAGAAAAAAAAAAATGTCAGTTACATTTTATCTGGAGAATCATTTGACAAAAGTTTGATGGAACAGTGTGAAGCTTTCCCTGGTACTAGACTAGGAGATGCACTGAAGTGGAAGGAGGCCAAAGGGCAGAAATCAGAAGGGCTGTAAAAGATTCAAGTGAAAATATTTTTTAGCAAGAGACCTTTCATAATTTCTGCCCATTCTTGAGTGTTTAAAATACCTTCCTAGAAACTAGGGTTAATTATTGTCTCACCCTTAACCCTGGACATGTCATTCCATAAAATTTTTTAACCTTATGTTAAGAAAGACAATACTTCCAAACAGTGAGAAATTAACCTGCGGGTTTTTTGCACTTCTGTTTAGACAGTAAATGCTGCATCCACAAAGTAAGCTTTAGAGAACCCTAGCAAGTATTGATATCTGCTCAGACAACCAGAGGTGTTCAGCTCCCTAATCTATTGGCTTCTGCCTCCCACTCTGCTATAATACCCTCAAAATCTCACTGGCAGAAAAGGAATGGTGCCAAGGCTGGTGAAGCCAAAGACCTCTGCCTCAGTGTGGGCCAGGTGTCTCCACAAGTGAGAGACATCCAGGGCCAGCACAGGAACATCAGCACTATACTTGTGAGGATTTTGCAAGGACCAGAGAATCCAGTGCCTCACAGTTGGAGCACTCACAGTGTCTCTCTGCCAGGAAACTAAACAAGCTTCAAATGATGCATCAAAAGAACCCCCTGGCAAAATTTCAGGTTTTTAACCAAGTCCATTCACTCTTCAGAACTGAGAAATATTAAACATTTTTTCAGCATTTTAGTCCTTTAGGAAGGGACATCACCCTTATGTTGAATTAGGACCAAAGACTTACGCCTGAGATGTGCTTTTCTCAAGACAAGACTTGGATAATCTACTGAACAAAGTGCACATTTTCATTCAGAAGGTTCTATTAGGTTTAAGGTTTTTGGTCAGATTTTGGACATAAACAGGTTAACAAGAATATAGCAAAAAGATGCTGCAAAAGTCAGAGACATGTCCTTGAATGCCTTATTCTCTCCTGCCTTTAATTTTTTTGTCTTTTTCTCCTGCTAAAAGACTCAAACAACAGTGTTAAAGGGGAAGATTTCAAAGTCTGTAAGTGTTATTAGATGAGGAGCCACAACATATCATATGGAAATTGCAATTGAAGAGGAAAAGATTTCTATCATTAAAGACCCTGGTCTTGCCAAAAGCAAATGTAGATGAATGCAGACTGACAAGCCCTGAAACAAAGAACCAAACTGGCAGACTATCAGCTAAAAGAAAGATTCTGCAGCATAAGAAGAGATTGGAAGTTATTACAGAAAAATCCTTTAAAGCCTTTAGCCAAGTATCCAGTTGCAGTAAAGAAAGTAAACAAGAAGTTAGTAGTATTGCTAAAGGAATATAAATAAAGGCTGCTGATATCACTATAATGACACAGTAGCTAAACTTGCAGAGGAAATACATAGTACACTTTCAGCATACATGCACTAGAGGAAAATACAACCTCCTTTTTGACAGGTTGAGCAAAAAAGCTATGAAATGCTAGCAACAAATACAAGGTTTGAATCAAGCTAGTAGTCAAAGTATCTGTGGTCCTTCTTTCAGTCAATCTGATTTTTTAGATGAAGCATTATTTCAATGATTATTAATAGTTTTAATTTAAATTTAGGAGATGCAAACCTTACCACCACCATCAGAGAGTGCTAAAGCAGAAATCTGATATTGAGAATACCAAGAACTCTGTGTGAGAGTATAACTGCTTCAGTAGGACAGGCTGGCTACAAGTGAGTTTTTCCTTCCACAATTTTTTTTGTAACAATTGCTGTCCCTCTTGATATTTTCTCCATCATTTGCCAACAAGTACTGAAAAATAAGGAACAGATGCTTTCCTTCTCTTCAGCTACAATGTGTTTTCCAGCTTTACCTAATAAGGGCAACCAGAAAGTCACTGAAATTGCTCGATTTTTTCTTATTGCCTTTGTTAAACTCCCTATTAATAATTAATTATTACTAGGACCACATATACCTCTTAAAAATAATATTGCTGATATGTGAGTCACCCTGTTGCCTAATTTACCAGAAACAGCAATGGAACCCCCCCCTTCTTCTCATAGGTGAGAGAGTCCTTTCCCCCTGCCGCTGGCAACGACAAGATTGAGATGGTGTTGAATAACATTCATAGGGTCTTGGCCATGCTCACATGGCTTCAGGCTCCCTCATAGTTACTTCAAAAAATTAACCCTGTCCTTGGCCAAAACCAGGACACTAACTTAATTTAGAAAGGGAAAAAAAAGAAATTTGTCCAAGTGGGGCTTTTTTTTATTGTGTTCTGGTTTGGGTCTTTTGGCAATACAATGAAAATAACTGTATTCCTGAAAATCTTTTCATAGAACTGAATATATTTATAAAAATATATTATAATATATTTATCACAAGTGAGACCACTTAGTATATTAGCTGTTTTTTTGATTAAAATTTACCTTTTTATGTCTCTTGTCAGAGACACAAAGTTAAAAGATAAAAAAAAGTCAATCCAAAAGTCATTTAAAGAAATTTAAACAAATACATATTCATAAAGAGCTACAGGCTTTGATCAAGCATTCCTCCCCAAATACAATCTACCTCTGATGCCATCACTAGAAGAAAATCTCTACTAGTATATTCCCTCCCTGAAAAAGAAACTTCTTCACCAGTTTCTAAAGGCTCATACAAGAAAACTGTAACAGAACACATATAGCAGCTAACTTCAGAAGTCAACAAAACACAGAAGAAAAAAAAAAAGGAGATTTCATTTTTCCTCTCAAATGTTTTTAAACAGCATCATGAAAACTGAAACAAGAAGGAAAATTAAATCCAGGGAAAAAGAAGCAGCAACATTCATTCAGTGGAAGACTGTACAAGGAAGAAAATGCAAGAAGAAACTAATACAGGAAATTAGTATGATGAGTTTAAAAATCCAGTAGCTTTCATGTTCTTTTAAAATATAGATGACTTTTAATATGAAATATATTTCTGAGTTAAGGGTTTGGTGGGCAATATTGCATGATGCAACATTTTTTTGGGCTTTGCTCTCTGCAGGCCATCTTAGCCTAGTAATCACTCTGAGTTTGATATCAAATTTCTTCTGCCAGGCCTTCCCTTGGGATAAGAACTGAAGTAGTGTATACCTGCTGGGAACACAGTCATTTAAATCATTGTTTACTTCACTTGTAACACACGAGGTGATTTTGTCTCTGTGAGCATCCTGGAGGCCCTTCTCAAGAGCAGACCTGGCTGTTGTGCAGAGGAAGCCTGCAGTGCCCCATCAGCAGAGCTGGCGTGACACAGACAAGCGCCAGGAGCTTGCCTGCCTGACCCGATGGCAGATGCTCGCTGCAGAGAGCATCCTCAAGGCAGCACCATATGCCAGAAAGGGAGAAAGACCAACTGCATGCTGCGGATGGCTGCTCCCGAGCCTGCTGCCATCCACCCAAGGAGGTGCTCAGAGAAGCCAGGCTCTAGCTCTGCATACACTGTAAACATGCTACACCTTCAAGTCTAATAAGAACAGAGAGTGTCAGTGAGAAACAAGCATCAGGAGTTCCACCTTATCCATACAGCACTGAATTCTGTGCTTGTGTCTCCCCAAAGACTAGTGTGAGCTGCAGGTGACTGGGGAGGGCTCTGTGAAAGCTCAGCATGACTGAAAACTGCCACTTTTCTGTATAGAAAGCTACTTCTAAATACATGAACTAATATGAACTCTGGAGCAGGTACCTTATTTTGTTGTGGATTCATACAATTCCCAAGAAAATAGGGTTTGATGTAAGACTGCAGCAGCATAGCAATGCCACAGCCATAATACAAAAACAGTGTAAATGTCAGTCACAGCACTGAGATCCTGCAATATATCTGCCTGTGATTCAAACAGGAAATCAGCAGATTCTCAAACAAAGCCTGCCATGAAAAAGCAATTTAAACTCCAAATCAGCTGAAGTATAAAATTCTTTCTCTCAAAATTTTAAGAAAATAAAGCTGTAAGGAAGTGTCAAAGTCATTACTAAAAAAATACAAAATGTTTCTCCATTTTTATTTTATGCAGAGTTTTTCAAATGAAAGCAGCAGACTGCTTTGCTGTGTTCAGAGCTGCTTCCCTATCCCAAACTAAGTGAATAATGCCTTTCACACAACAGCAAGATTAAACAGTTCATGTAGACTTTCTTGATACTTCACAGAACAAAGCATCCTAAGAACACAATTAATAGCTGCTAATTCTTGTTATATTTTTCTTTAAGAAATGGGATGCATAATAATTTGGCTAAATGGTTGAACATCTCTCACATTACTTCCTCCCTGGATTTTTAAGAAGTATACATGAGTATCACTGCCTCACTCAGGCTAAGTCATGTCTTCTCATATTCCTGATCATACAGGTATCTTCCCCTTCCTTTTCAGTATTTCCTGAAAAAATACTCTTTGTCTAGCACATATATATCTAATGAAAATCAAATCCTTAGCAGAGACAAGATGTAAAATATCACTGAAAACTATGACAGGTGCTGAAGACATTCCTCAATTTCCAGTGTTCTGTCAGCATATGCATTGAGCTTACTCACTTACAAAGACTTGCATGATTTAAACAAGCCTACAACCTAGAGGGTGGAAAAAAATTTCCTAAATTATAGTTTAATTAACTGGTAAGCCGTATTCCTGGGGCCATCTGCCCTTCACTCAGAAGCCACCATTGGCACTCTCCCACATGACTAACAGCCATTAAAAGTCCTCTTGCCTTCAGCAGCCCTTGGCACAAAGCAAACACTTAATCTCATATAACAATACCATCTAGTGGTAAAATATATTCATTACACTAGGAATCTCGTATTTTCTTACAGCACCCCTGGATAGACACAAGAGCAGAAAACATCTCTGTACAAAAATAACTCTGCCCAGCACCAAAACAGATTCATAACTATTCATTTCATCTAAACAAATTCTTAGCTTTTAGCACATTTAAGTTTTGTGTAGATGCAAGATGAGCTTGTACTCCTCCAAAGGATATTAATTTATCAATGCCATAAACCACTACCTAAAGAGCAAAGACACCAAACCAGGCCAGGAGTCATAACAAGGCACAGCACTACCTGTTACAAGTGTGCTGGCCACACGTGTGGAACAACACATGTGCGTCCACAGCTCCTCTATGACATGTAACAATACAAGAAATGGAAATTTCTCCTGTTCTGAGCAAAGTAAATAGACAGACAAAAAAAATTGCTTGCTCCTTTCTACATAAAAGCAGAAATTGTACTCAACTGGCATCCTGAACCAGCTTCCCCTGTATGACTCCATTTATCCATGATAGCTAAAAAAGAGTGACAACTGAACATAAAGGCAAATTGTTACATTTAGTTGCAAAACTTCAGGAGAATGTGAATGGTTTGAGAGAGCAGAAGAAAGCTGGAGTGAGTCAGCAAGGAAGAAAGATGACTAATGGGAAATAGCAACAACTTGTTTTACAAAACAATAAATACTAGTTATGTTGATGCTGTTAAGCTAAAAACCTATTTGACATGAAATAAAATTATTCAAAGACAGAATCCTGTACTAATGCAATGGGACAATTTGCTCTACTTCAGTGGGCTTTGTGGGAAAATCAGCACACTGCAGACAGCATATTAACAGAGTGCATATTTGTGAAGGGCAAATTTAGTCAGTATTCAACCTGTAGGAAAAATTTAGCACATAAAGCAGTGTCATGCACAAGTCTGGCTTGTTATCAGCTTGACCTCTTGAATGTTTCTCTCTCAAAAAGGAACAAAAGCCCAAAAGCCTGAAGCACCCTCATACCCAGGAAAGAAACAAGCATTAAACTTGCACCCTATCAACTTACATAGAGATTCAGTTTTGGCAAGCTACAAAGTTCTGCTTATACTGAAACAGAAGATACTACAAAAACCACTTTATTGTAATGGTCTAGAAACCTTCTACAGCCTTTAACTGCAGCTGTTGTTTTCCTGCAATATACATATTCACCGAAGAATCTTGAAAACTGTTTAAATGCTTGTCCCCTTAATTATCTAATTCAGCAGACTAATAATGTAACTATCACCCCATGAAAAACTGATGCTCCGCAGAACCTCCTTTAAGCAGCCTTTCACTTAATGAAAAGATCAGCAGAAAAAGCAAATTTCCAAACATGAAACATTTATTAGCCAGCAATAACAACTTCCTATTAAAATTAGCAACAGCAGTGAATCCAACAGTTATTCAGAATGTTATTAAGAGTTAGATGTTAACAAGGGAATATAGTGACAACCTTTTACAAGTAACAAATGATGGTTAATACTATGTTTTAAGAGATTTGGAACAGAAATGTCATTGGGATCATACCATTTCTCTCCAACATATATTACTGCCACCCTCAGATACAAAATTACATTATCACAAGCTTCAATTAATTACTTTTGATATTAGTTATCAGTTCTAATACATTTTGGATTTTTAAATCCTTTCATAAAGCTCTTCTTATGGACAACTAAAATTAATTTGAAATTCATCCTTTACAGATTCAATATTTGATTGGTATCTGTAATTTATCAAGACTGTTTACATAGGGTAAACATTAGTTTCACTGCTAAATTTGATGTATTCTATTCCCCAAGGTTTCAAAAATGGAGTGAATTAGGATCTCAAGCTAGGATACTTGCTGGAACAAGATTCCTGAAGCAGCATACCTGCTCTGCTCAGTCCACCTGCACTCTGCTTGTCATACCAAAAATCCATACCTACGTCTCTACAGAATTTCAACCTGTCAGTAATGACGATGGACCAACATAATTTCATTCAATGAAATAAAAATCTAAAAGTAGCATTTCAGAACTAAATTATACCACTGAATTAAATTCCTTTTCATTTTCCATTTTCATATGAAAGTTATGTTTATAAGTTATTTGCTATTCCTTGCTGTTACTTGCATTTAAATGAATACCTTATGAAATAAATTTCTTTACACAGAACATCAGACTGTCATAATTGTTATAATCATATCATAAAAAAACTTCTTGCATATTGTAGAAGCACTAGTAGTAGCATTCAATCATGGAAAGTAGTTTTCCATCATTCCCACCTTCATGATTCTTGAAACAAAAATTACAAGGGGTTGATCATCACACAGCATACAAGAGCAAATATTGAACAGGAAAATATTAATATCTGTGGAGATTTATTACAGAACTATAAATAAAATTTCATTTAATTCCTTAATATCTTCCTGTCTTAAAAACTGACAAATGAACTTCCTAAAATGCTTTAGTAGTTCAAGACAGATGATTGTATAATGAAAATTTTCAATTTCCAAGATTCCCTGATGTCTGCTGAAAGGGCAAGACACAAGCAGCCAAGATCACTGAACGTGTCAGGGAGAACATTGTTCTGGAAGTGCTGGGTGGGCAAGGCAGGGCAATGCTTGCCAGCATCTGCTGTTCACTGACAAGGTAGAGCTAGCTGGGATAGGATAGTGGGTGGCACCCATGGCTGACCATGCAATAGTGGGGTGCAAGATTCTGGCAAGGAAGAAATAGGGTACTGCAGAGTTCTAGCCTGGGACCTGTCCTGCTTAATGTTCTTATCACTAGCTTGGAGGAGACCCACTAGTGGAGCGCATGCTCCTCTAGTTCCCAGATTAACATCTAACAGAGAGGGGCCAGTTGATATGTTAGAAGGCAGAGCCGACTTTCAGAAAGTTGAAGAAACGTGCGGAAAAGAACTGTGAGAAATTCAGCAAGGAGAAAAGCCAAGTGCTGCCCTACAAAAGGACCCCCCCCCCCGCTGCAGCCCAGGATGGGGAGGGATAGGCTGGGAAGAAGTTCTGCAGAAACTGCCCTGGGGGCAGCTGAGCATGGGCCAGATCTGTGCCCTAGCCAGCAGGACAGCCAGCAGCCTCTTGGGCTCTATTAGTAGGGGCACAGCCAGCAGAACAAGAGAAGAAATCATCCTCCCTTAATCCCTCACTCAGCAATCACTAGATTTCATCTAACTGTGTCTAATACTAGAAAGACATGAACAAACTGGAGGGAGTTCAGCAGAGAGCCCCCATGATGCTTGAAGCTAAAGCACTTGCCCTACAATGAGAGACTGAGAGAACCAGAGCTTGTGCAACCTAAAAAAAACGTTGGGGGTAATTAACAGCAGCCTGCCAATGCCTACAGGGTGGTTAACAAGAAGATGGAGCCAAGATCTTCTTGGGATGAAGACAAGAGACAATGGATGTAACCAGAAAGAAAAGGTTCAGAATGGATTTAGGGATAAGAACTTCACTCTTAAGGGCAGTCAGGCAGGGGAGCAGGTTGCTCAGAGAGGATGTGCAACATTTCCTCTTGGATGTTTTCAAGACAAGACTAGACAAAGCTCTGTACAGTTGTGTCTGACTTCAGATCTGACCATGTTCTGAGCAGAAGTGGACTTTGAGGTCCCTTCTCCTGAACTACCCTGGGATATTATGGCCCTAAGACTAAGTGATAACTTATCTCTTTCTCATCTTTCTATAGGATGCAGTATATATGCTGGTAAATTAACTAGATGCAAATAGCTGCCATTAGTTTGAAAGCAGAGTGATGTCTACCTATGTTAAAATTAGCTTTAATAAATACAAATAAGGTGTTACTGTCAATGTTCAAATATTGCTGAAATACTTCCATTTTGGCATTTTATGCATTACCAAATATTCCTTATGAGGTTTTACTGCTGTTTTGAAAACAATCTTGCAGGTAATGGATTACTCCCTTTTCAGCTCCACAGTAATACTAACGTTCAAAAAACCATCTGGGTATTTCAGAGTTTGAGCGTTCATGGACCACAAAGAAAATTATGCCCTTTCTGCTGACATTAGTTATTTTCTCAGCTAAGAGAAGAGGAAGAATACACATGCAGATTCACATTACCAAGGTGCACATCTGTTCTGCTCCAAGATCAGACCAAAACTACTCTTCAATTATTTACATAAAGATTAGTCACCACAGATTTTACTTCATTAATCATCTTGGGCTTTTCCTTATTATGACATTTATTAGCAACCAAAAACTTCAAGAATTCTTGGAACACATGTTAGCATTATATGCCCCACTACACATCTTATATATGAGCAATTAAGAAACTACTTCTACATAAACTGCAGTAAGCTTTATGGCAATCTTCACTAAATCCTGGGGGGGGAAAAAAATCACTCATTCTGGAAACCTCAAATCTTATTCTCACTCTCTGTAGTGCTCTAATGTTTTAACACAGGCCACAGTCACCATCATAATCACAACCTAGAAATAAATTTAACCAAATTTATAAATAAAATTTATAACATTCAACTCAACATTATAGCACACTTGCTCTGCTAGCTCTGCAACCTTGTGCCTAAGCTAATAGACTGAAGATATTTTTCTCTGTGTAAAATTTAGCCCCATGACAAATGCAAAGAATAAAATGATGTTTAGACACAAAATCTATAAATACAAACATAATCCAATTTGAGGTACTTTTATGCGGACCATATGTATTCTGGGAACACAGTCCAAACCTCATTTTTTTCCATTTCTCTCATCATGGTACACTGTTTAAACATGAGATCCTCTCACATTCCTGAACAGGTGATATGTACAAGTGAGCTGTCGATGCTTCTAATCAAGTACACAGGCCTGCTCTGAAGCTGCCATGAAGAGGTCCCACATGAGAAAGTGATTATTTATAATATTTCTCTTAGTCCTTCTTAAGTTGCTAGCAAGGTCCCTTAACCTTATCATAGGATCTGAGAGGTCTACTTCAATTCTCTTTTTGCTGAAGCTCTCACCTAATCCTTATCCTTAGTGAAAAATCCAATCTCCCTCCCTTGTTTTACCCCATGCCCTTGAAGCATCCCTGTAACAGTCACTTCAGCAGTTCAGAGCACGAGAAAGACACTGCCATGAAGAGGAACAAGGAATGAGGTCAGCTTCTTTTTATGGGCTGCGGAAATCAAATGGAAATACCAGTGGCTCTGTTAAGGCCACTAAACATGAATTTCCATGTCCCATCAGAAGATGGCCTGCTATATTCCATCCTGCACAAAACATCCACAGAATACCTGAAATAAAGCTTACAAATTACTACATGTGACAAACAGTTGCTATTTACAAAATTAAATAAAAATTTCCAAAATGTTTATCTTTGCATTTTCTGATCTAGGTAGTAAGTGTAAAAAAATAAAACCAAAATCAAATCAAAACAAACTAAAACAAAAACAAGCCCCAGAGGCCTGTGTAATACCAAGTTCTAACAAGAAAGATCTGAAATATGAATCTGCCACCATGACTTCTATTTTCTGCTTGCAACTTGGTACATCTTACAAAGATACAAAGGGAGACATATCAATTGGATGTATTTTTAAAACCTTAACCACAAAGCTCAAAAAAATACAAGGCTTATTTTATTATTTAATACAAAGTTAGGTTGATTCTAAAATAAAATTACAGAAAAACACTGAATCCACAGTTATAATGTTTAGAGTTGTTCTGCAGAAGTTTGACTATTTGGTTCAGGTTTCCTCTTACATGTGCAAAAGAAAAATGAAGCACAGAGCTTAGAGAGAGAGGAGTGATCTTTATGGTAGAGAGGCACAAAGCTGACATAATCCTCTTCAAAACTTAAGACTGGTTTGGCTCAGAAAAGTAAGTAAGTTCTCAGCAGAATACTTTAATGGAAAGATTTGTTTTGTTTTTGACGACTAACAAGGATAAGGTACAGATCATGTGCAGGATGTCTCAAAGCACCTAAGGTGAATGCTCTGAACTGCACCTCCTCTGAATGTGTCTGATGGTCCTTATTGACATAGGAAAAGTTATGGGAGAACTATGATAGCTGTCCAGAGCAAAAGAACAGTATTCCATTTTTTTAAAGAAAATAATGATTTTTGGGTTTCTGAAATAGTCAGTAACAATTTGTCATCTGCTGCACTGACACATTCTCTCACTGTGGTTCTGCATAACTTTGATACACCACTGAATTTTTGTTCCTCTCAAAGAGCATTTTAGAAGCACAACATATATAGAGGTGTTTCAGTACACAGGAGCTTAGATCTGCCATATCCTCCTCCATGGAAATCTCACTCAGACTTAGCTTTATCATTACACCGTCCCCAAGAAAAATGAGCAGCTTTTCTGGGAAACAGGCATGGAACCAAATCACAAAATCTCTAAAGTAATTAAATGTTATTAAGATTATATTTCAGAATAAAGATTTGTTTTCATCATCTTCTTAGCTACCCTCCACTTTTCCTTTTCTTAGTTTAGCTAAAGTTAAAATGGGGGTTTTCGTCCAAGATGAATGCAGCTCATAGAGAAAGAAATAAACCAAGGAAGAACCCCAAGACTCTCCTCTGCAGCCTTGCAGGCCTCAGCATTGCTTAATTCTTTTGCATTTGGACATGATACTATGTGTGAGGATTATTTAGTGAGAATTAACCATCAGGAGAAACACTAAATGCACAAACTGCTTATTTCATTTATAGCTATTCTTTTGCTATGAATATCACACAAAAACTGATCACAGTTGGTTTTTTTTTTTTTTTATTAGAAGCCCTAAAATTCAGAATGAGATAGTTCAACACAGCAGCGCATCTTTTCTGCCTGCTTCTGGTGCTTCAGGGTGCACTGAGGGACACTGTCACCCAAGTTCCTGTTCTTCTGAACCTATAATAAACAAATACCAGCAGAAGCATGTACATCATCTCAGCTTGGGCTTCCTAAGTCTGCACACAAGCTGAAACCATGACTCAGTGACAGGGACTATCTCACTGCTCCCTCTGAAGTGTCACACAGGCACAGCTTGTAATACTTGCACAAACTAATCCAGAAAAAGGGTGTAGAAACAACACCAAAGGTGTGCAAAATGGGAGTCTTAGCACAGAGGAAAGCAAGCAAAAGGCAGGAAGAGTGGCAAGATGCAGAATCCAAGTAATGATATATAAAAATAAACTTAGGGACAAATTCTTTATTCTCCCCATGACCTTCACATGAGTCCCCTTGACACTACAGAGAACTGTGGAGGTTGGCCTCAGCCTGTAGTCCATCTGACAGATAATCAAATAAATGCAGAATCTCACCTGTTCCTCTTCATGAATTTGCCATGCTAGATCAAAGAAGTGGGAATCTGGGACCAGTGCAGTACTGATGCAGCTGGCAGAGTTGTTTATTTGAGAGGTTAAATTCAACCTTTGCTTGGTCGAATAACTTAATTGTGCTTACTGGGAGTCTGCTTTTTAAAAGGTTCAATTCTTTCTAGTGCCAAGAATCAGAGCTTGCCTTCGGAATGAAATTATCTTAGGGGAAGGCTTTTCTGAGCCAAACCAGTATTCTTAATTGCTTTCTGTATTCCTGTGAAACATGAGATTATGCAGCAAATCCACATTCTAAACCAGAAAAACTAAGGGGGGAGAGAGAGAGAAAAAGGTGAAAAAACAACCTGACAGAGAAAAATAATAATCTTAACCACATAGCCTAGATAAAAAAATGCAGATGTTAAGAGTTCTTAATCAGTGTGCCCCCCCTGGAAAAGTATGCCCAGGTTACATTAACAATGGAACACAGACTATGCAGACCTATTTTAAATAAGAGCACTATTTGAAAACTCTTTGACTAGTCTGTATAGATGTATATTGTATTTCATTTGTAAATTGTCTCATAAATTTAACTAAACTTATAAGATAAAGAGAGCCTTTAAAAGGGCAAATAAATTTTCCTTTTCTTTGATTTGCTTTTATTAATACGTGAGAAGTTTCAGGAAAGACGATATTTTCTTTCATGCTAGAATAGCAATGCTGACACAACAATATCATAACTACCATTGAAAAACATTAGTCTACAGATAGTTTTCTTCTATTGTACTGAACTACAAACATATTTCTTCAGGGTTTGGCAGCAATGCCTCAATGTGAAGGTAGACAAAAGGAGCAGTAGAATACAGCTCCTGTAATGAGCAGCTTTATACTCTTCAAAATGTCTAGGATTATGTCAGGAAAATTCAGAGAACTTCTCAAGTTTAGATAACAAGGAACTAGAAAGCTTCGAAGACAGATTAGATAGAAACAGAATGCCTATAAGTATTATGAATCATTTAATACAGATAAGGGTGCAGATGGGTCAAATAGATATCAGTGTAAATCATACAGGATGTGACAAGTTTTGTCTCTTCAGTGATCCTTCTGTCAGCTTGAATAATTTGCAGAGGAATATATCTGGTTTCCCGTCTCATCTACAGATTCATCTCATTCTGTCATTCAGTAAATATAAGCATCCAAGCAGAAGCCTTTTCTAAATCTATTCACAAATACACTCATAAGTATGTCTGAAAATAATTGTACAGGAAGTTTTAAGCATTGAGGTGACTTAAATATTTACTTTAAAAAAGGTATAATTTATAAAAGTGTTCCCTGATCATCTTCTCTGTAAACAGAATACAAGAACAATCCATAATCAGTGGCAGCTCAGCTTAAAGCCAGGGGATGTCAATATACTAAGAAAATTAGGAATCTGACAAAATTTTCCAGGCTCAAAGCAATCTTAGGTGAGACACTTGCTAAAAAAGGCAGATGACAGGAACATGCAACACAGGTTGGCCAATGCACATCATATGAAATACTCCCGCCTACAGCCATGTTTAAAATTAGCATGCGACTCACCAAAAATAATAACAGTTTTTCAGTACATGATGCCATTTCATATTAAGCTGGAATGAGTTGGACTGAAGCAATGCACATAGAAAAGTAAGAGATCTGTAGTCTCTCCACTATTCTGTATAAAATATATGGTATCTAGAGGACTCAGAAGCTTCCATGGTATGGTGTGTCTGCTCGGAAGCAATTTAGAGATATTTGACAAAGTCTTCCATTGGCAAGTAGATTTTACTAGCTTCAATCTCATTAAATAACTTTAATATTAATTTTCTTCTAGATTAGACATATATTTTTAGAAGCTGGACATTTTCAAGTTGAGATGATATAACGCCCTATAAGTAAGTTACACATCCAACATCTATCAGCACTGAGCCTGAGTTCAGTAAGTGATTCCACAACACTCTCAGGACACGGTGTGATTCTTGAGGTGTCCTTCACAAAGCCAGGAGTTGAACTTTGTGGTGGTGTGTTTTTCTTTATGCATATTTTTCTAAACCCTGTTGAATGGTTTGTTCCTATTTTTCCCCTGACATGTATGGTTTTACCCAAAGTTTCTCCTCCCTCTCCCAGTTGTCATTCATCCCCTAGACCAACCTGTTACATCATTTACATAATGTCAATCCTCCCTAATTCCTACCCCTTGTTCTGGAGATTTCCCTGTCAGTCCTAAACCCCTCCCTGGAATTCTCCTATTCTACGATGCCCCATTGGTCCATGTGACCCTTTCCACTCCCTATTGGTTGTCATATTTTGAGTCCCTCCTTAATCTCCTCCCTGTCTTACCCCTGATTGGTTGAAGAATTGTACCTTCCCCCTGTTCCTCCCCCATTTAAGACTGCAAGACTTTCTTTTTTTCATCACTGCCCCCCTCAGGGAATAAACTCTTTTGGGAGTTCTTGGCCCCGATCCTGGGTGCTGCACCGCCAGCAGGCACTGAGAGCAGCCAGCCCTGCTCTGTGCCACCGCCACTGCGGTTAGAGCCGGGCCCGGGAGCGGCCACTCTCGGCATGGACCGTGGAGTGTGAGCGAGCTGGGTTTCTCCAGTACTGCATCAGGACTCCATCATCCTGATGGGCCACTTCCAACTCAGCGCGATCTGTGAGGCCTTAGATGCAGCACTGTCTAAAATACTAGTGAAAATACATTACACAGAATCAGTTTAGCAACTCTTAAATTATTTTAAAAGTAATTCTTCCTCAATAGTGCTGTTTGTAATGGAATCACAGATACTACTGATCACAGATAAAAATATTACTAAATAAAATTATTTTTCATAAGATTTTTAGAACACAACTTAATCCAAAAAATGTTAAGAAAAATCTAGATTCTACAAAGTGACTTGATTTGGTAAATCTGGCTTATTTGAGGAAGAGAATTTATAGAGAAAGTAACACCAGGGTATATAAGCTAGATCCCAAGCAACTGCATCACTACCAACAAGTACAAAAAAAAAGTTTTTCATGATTTTCACATATGTGGAAAAAGAACCCCATTGTATTTGCTTAAATTAGTATAAAAAGTCTAGGGCCTGCATAATTTACCTTCAGCAGATCTGTACGAACATTGGAGTTGGTAGCTGAGGCAATAAAGAGGGGGAAAATAGAATTAAAAAAAAAGGTTTCTGTTCAGCAAACAAGAGTTACAAAAATTCTTTAAACTTTTAAGTTTTGTCTGACTCAAAAGGGCATTTTTTATAGTTTTAGTGTCGCAGTTTTCAATCATTTTAGAATTCAGGTCACTTCAAAAGAAAAATGTCATTTCAAAGTAAAATTCAAGTGATTTAATTTCTATAATATTAGAACATAGTGTAGGCTCAAATACATGGATGTTTCCCTTAAAACCTAAGAACATTTTTATGTTTTCAAAAATCCCTTTTTATCCCCAACCAAATCTGTTTCCCAGACTGCAACCCATTTCACATTTCAGCCTCTCCTTACCACATCACTGAACCTATAAATCAAGTAAAAAAGTATCTCAGAATATGTAAAATAAAAACGTTACCCTGTGTAAATTACAATCTCCAAATATCAATGCTACATTAATTCATACTGTTGTTCAGTGATCTTTTCTATCATTCCCTTTCCAAGGGATGGTGTGTAAAGTCTGTGGAAGAAGTGATGTAAGCATTACATCACTTCTAAAAGTAGTAATGTAAGCATTACTACTCAATAGTATTTTTCTCTTTTGCAATAATTATACAGAGAAAGTCAAAACAAGTGTAATGATTAATAAAAGATTAGCAAAATGCTCACATGTAAGTAGAACTCTTGCGATGACATCTATAGAGGAACCTCACTGGTAATCTTATGTTTGACAAACCAAAACCATGAGAGAAGACGTTAGAAGACTGGACAAAACTCTCAGCCTAATGCAGCTCTGAAGGGAACTCACAGTTGGCAGACTGAGATGGGAAAAAGTTGTTCCACCCCAGTAAGACTGCCATAGTACACATAAATAAAAAATATATACAGGTACACCTTCATGCTCTGGTCACTCTTGAGGTATTGATTTCCAAAGTTCCTTGGAAGATTTCTGTAAGAGCTGTATGGCTAAACCCCAGAGACAGCAATAAAAATCTCATGCATCCATTCAAAGCATTTAAAGACTGCTTACTTACTTATACTGTCTCATTAGGTATAATGAAATCCTAGACCTGTACTTAGACAAACTATACATAATGCAAAAGTAAAAGCTTTTCACACTATTAAAAAAAAAACAAAACAACAAACTCAATCCAAACAGAATCTTAAGTGTAAGCTTGTGAGGCCTTTTTTGAGACTGAAAACCTTTTATTATCTAAATTCTCTGTTAAAAATTGGTTTCTCCCTTGTATTTTCAAGTGGGACTGCTGTCTAGACTGAGATTTTCCCACCATTGTCATTGATACTTTCTAATTTCAGTTGGTTTTCATCTCAGTTACAGAACCATAAAAAATAGATCAATGCAAAGCCTTCAAAAGAACATAAATAACATTAATCACATTTACAGTTAAGAAACACTAGGTTTTGTCAGTCTAAATGAACATCTTAAGTTGTGATTAAAATTCCGTATTTTATGGAAACATTTGTTATGATTCTTTTAAAATAATTCAAAATTAACTTCCAGCAGAAGAGAAAATCATCAGCTGAACACCAGTAAAATGGTATAATGCTTTTTATCCTAGTATTTTCCCAAATAGCAATCTTACAACTCCTTTAATAAGAGCTCCTACAGAATTAAAATCTTTTCTGAGGGCTTTTACTTTACTTAATGATCCACAGAAAGAAGACACAAATGAGTCCTTCCCCCTACCAGAGGGCAGTCTACTCTTCACAGGTGTCTCACTCTCAAAATCCAGTCTGCCTGCTCATAAGAATAGTTGTCCAGGATGAGACTGAAAGTACATCTCCTCCCGTAAATAGTTTCTAGCAGTCATCAAAAGCAGGAGCCTTGTAAGTTTATACAGAGCTTGTAAGAGGGTAGATATGCAGTGATCATTTCCCTATGCTCACATCTTCTAGCAGTTTGTATCTCAGTTATATGAGGCAGAGATGGCAATTTTTATTTTTTGTAAGAACTTTGTGGAGTTTTCTTCATGAAAGTGACCATTCCTGGAGTCAAGTACACTTTTAGAGCCCACAACAATCTGCAGTAAGCAGTTCTGCACCTCCACCACAAAGCATGCTAAGAATGCCCTCTGCCTCTCTACAAGACCCATCATTGTTCTCCTCTTTCTCCCCCACCCATATATACTTTGGGATTTCTTTCATACTCTTCCATCACACTGTCCAACCTAGGGCACTTCAAAATTTCCTGATCCCTAGCTGATCACTCTTGCATGGAAGACAGCTGATCTACTACAAAGCTTGAACCCTCTAAACATTATCAATTACATATACCACTTGCCTGTCATACACATCTTGAGATCAAGAAAATTTCAGGCCTCTTCCCAAGAGAGACCTCCATCTTTGTAATGAATATTCTTGTTCTCTAGTTTTGTTATGTGAGGAAAAAAATAGGTCACAGTACCACCTTATTTGGGTGGAATATTTACAGTCTGGTGCACCTGCCATCTTACTGGTTTCCTAGATAGCTAAGATGCAAGCTCAGATAAGCAGAGATCAATAACACCACCTTGAATAAAAATCTGTTATCAATTACAGTCAAAAAAGTCTAAAGAATCCTGGAAGCCTGTTGTAATATATTCCCTTCAACCCACATTGCTAAGTGTATGAGCCAAACATTTAGGGGTCATGACATCATTTTCAATTATCAGAGTTTGAGTGAGATCCCCAGCTAAGAGAACATGCTCTGCCAAGTGCCTGAAGAAAACCATAACCTCCACAGGTCATAACCTTGGAAGGTACAGGATCTGCTGAGAGCCTGAAGGAATAATTAACTAGAGATAGTCACAATACTTCAGACAGATGGCAAGGAACTAGCCAGGAAATGTAGAAGTTCTCCTACAATGCCTTTCTACAATATTAGGCAGACTTCCATTCCAAAGTAACCCAAAACAAAGTACTTTCCACAACCAAAAGACCACTTTAGTCACCATACTTGTTCTCTCAAAAACCTCAGGCTGAATTCCAAAACAGATTTCTGTTTTGGATGAAAACTTAAAGGAAAAAGTTTCTATTCAGTTTCCTATCGGAATAATGACATTTTCCAAAACCATGAAAATGAAGTAGAGTCGATACTCTCTGGTAGCGGTTGATTTCTTTTTTCCACTTTCAACTTTTATTGGGAATCTCAGTAATTTCTATCACAGAGGAATCTGTCTCCTACCTACAAAGGACAAATTTTTTTTTCTGTTTGAAAAATACTCTCAAGAATCTGTCCCTACACAGGAGAAATAAGACTGCATTAGAAGTCCTGAGTACAGGTAATTCCTTCACCCAGATATCTTCTAGTATACACTAAATGAGATACTCAAAACCCCCATCAAAATCATATGCTCATCCAAAAAAAAATACAGTTAGGTTTACTGTCCATTGACAAAGATTTTTTTTTTTTTCAGAATAATGCAAGTACTCAGAGAAAGATGTCCACGTGAGGTTTTGTCAAGATCCTTGCTAATTTTAAAAATATTAAGCAAAATTTTTATTTGAAAATAAAAACAGGTATAAAACAACATTGGCCCAGCTTTGTATTTGTACAAAGATCTCAAACTTCTGTCACTTCCACAAGTAGCATATTTAGAACGACTTTTATGAAGTCTTTGAACCCCGAGTATTCAAACATAGGTCTGAGGTCTTTTAGAATGTCACAAGTTTCCAGAAAGCAGTTTTAAAATCTGAGCTGTGAAAAGTATAAATCTCTGCAGAGATGACTCTTTTCCCTGAGACATTACAGGGTGTTTCCCAGTCTTTTTCAGAAGCTGAACAGCCATGTGTATTTCTGCTCACTCACTGACACATGCCACTGTCCTAAAAGAGGTCTCGGCACCTGGTTTGGTGCAAATTGAGCCCACCTTCTGTTAAAGCAGCAAGAATTCTCATGCAATAACAAGTGTAGCAAGTATATATTCTCAAACATTTTTACCGAAGCTGGTAGAGATAGAGACACTGTTTGCTGCACCCCTTTGACAATGCTATTTGACTTCTCAGCACATCTTGTGGGTGATACCATTTCTCAAACCTGACTTCAGTCTACCTTATATATTGAACAAACATTATCCTTCTCACAGTTATAATCTTGTTATAAACTGTGTGAAAACTTCTATAAAGTTATGCTGCTGGAACGCAGCCTAACTTATCTACAGTTTCCAGGAAAGAACCTTGTATAATGCACCAGGACAAATCCTGGTTCAAAAATAAAAGGCTACAATGTTTTACGTAAGTCTGGGGGTTGAGTGAAGAAAGGGCAGTGATCTGGAGGTCATAAATATTCTGGCTATGCTCACTCCATATGCTCTGAAGTTCAACTATAAATAGCCTTCAAATCGCTACACACTTCAAGAAAGTTGAGTAACCCAGCTTTCACTTTGTAATGTGAGGGTAAAAGTCTAATAAAGCCACAGAAGGGCAGAGAAGAGCTGCAGAAGCTGTGTAGACATCTGCTGAAAGGGTCCTAGCTGTGAATTTCCATAGAGAGAACCAGCTGGCTTTAACACAGACAAAGAAATGAGAAAGTACAAGGCCAGCCAGAACAAGGTCAGCTCTGTGTGAGGAGCAAGCAAAGCAGGTAACACTGACATGAGTGGTCTATGGGAAGGAGAAAGGAACAGCCACACACACCTCAGCCTCCACACATCTAATTCCCACCAAATTCTACAGTTATGACTTTGGACTATTTTCTTTTTACGTACCAGTAAAAGTTTTGCATATTTATATGTTTGGGATCAACAGTACTGAAAACAGAAGCTGGGTCATCTGCCATCTCTTTCCGGCCAATTCATTGGTAAATTTTATTGTCTTTGAAACACATTTCCAAGCAAAAACTACTGGAGTGCTGGACCCTACCTGTAGCCTTCTGGTTCCCTCTTTTGAAAATTTGTGTTCCTTCCAGTTGCTGGCACTGCCTACACAAACCATCAGTCCTGGGCGTCCCAGGTAGCAGCAGCTGAATTTGAACACAACCAGTAGCCCCTACTGTGCCAGAGCTGCTTCTGTCACACTGCCCTTGCAAGAGCTCTCACTGAGTTCCCAATGTGGCAATGAAAAAGACTTTGTCATCTGTTTGGCTTCATGCACAAATGCCATCCATCACTTCAGAAATTGCTTTTCCCACACCCTAAAATTACAATTTTGGATAGAGACTGAATTGTAAATAAATATCCCACGAACATCCCTTCCATAACATCAAAGCAGGTGAGCCACAGTAATAAGCAAGAAAAAAATCTAATCAACATTAGCTCCTTATTGATCATTCCTATTAGCATGCTACTTTTCTTTTGACAGTTCCATCTAAAAGTCCTCAAAACAGACAAACTAAAAAAAAAAACCCAAAAAACCAAAACCAAAGAAAAAATCCACCCCACTGTATCTTACTTCTTCAAGGACATTACCAAAAAAATCTCAATTTCAATAATCTCCCTAGTAATCACAGCCCATTTATTTTGAAAATAAAACTTTCTTTTTAATGAACAGTCTTCTCTTCCAGACAATCAAAGAAAAGCAGATTATGAAATCTAGTATTTGATCCATTTTGCACAGGCATAGCTCAGAAAACATCTATGCTTAGGCATGGATCCATATAGACACCACTTCCTCTTAGAAGTCTAGATGAGGTAAGCTCATTGATCTAAGATTTTGTGGATTTAAAGTTTTTGAAGGGCAGCCAAAACTTTCACATCATTTTTCTGCTCTTTCCAGAACTTGAGATCTTGCTTCTTTTTCCTAAAATACTTAAATGTATTTACATTGTAAACAACATTATGCTGAGAAGAGGGAGAGGTCAAAAAAAGAAAGGCATCCTTATCATTTTGTTTTGTATTTCAAGTTAATCATTGAGGGCAGATTTTTTTCTAAAAATAAATCTTCAGCTCTGTACTGAAAATCAACATGGGTTCATTATGTTTGCTTATATGTTATTTTAAATGTTGTCACATTCCTCTATCTGGCACTCTTTGAGGATGCACAAGTTCGATTGCTTGGCCCCCATGTTTACTATAAAACACTTTCTGACAATATGAGGATAACCTTTCTCCACAGAGCTGCCATCTCATGAACATCATCCCTCCCAAAGACCATTGAAGGAGACATCGTAACTGAAGTGGGTAATCTAATTGACTACAAAAAGATTCTGAAACCACTTACTCAGCTTCAGGCAGAGCACAAGAGTTGCACACTGTGCTGGACTACTCATCAGTGTTAGGCATTTACTAAGACTTCAAAGTTTTTTTTCCAAGAGTTGGCTACCCCCAAGCAGATTCCAAATAGGAGATGATGTCTCCCATGGAGTAGGTTTTTCTTCAACCTTAATTAGTACCATGTCAAAGAACACATTTCATACCCAACTTCTGTTTCTGAAGAAATTTCAGTCCTCCAAACTGAAGGGTTGAAAATCAGTACCTTCAGTCCAGACCTAAAAAAATTACAAAGCCTGATTTGTAAATCATCTGCCTACAAGATGAAGGGTGCCAATTTGCGTAAGTCATCATTGGCACTCAATAATCCTCTAGTGCACCTGCTTTGAAAAATATAGTATATATCCCCAAAAAAGGCCAGTAAATTTCACATATACAGAGGCACCAAGAATACAGTAACGTCATGAGATCAAACAGAATGCGTCAAAGGTACCAATTCAGGTACAGAAAAGATTCATAAAAGGAGATACTTTTTCCTTTAAAATTAAAACAGGTCAATAGAAATTGTCCAGGTCACCATAGATAACTGCATGGCTATGCAAGTTCTCATTTTCCGTAACTTTGAAAATTGCTCACCAAACTATGATGTGAAAATACAGCATTTTCAATAATTACAAGGAAGGTCACAAAAGCATTCCTCTGTAGAATTTTAAAAAATTCAACACATATGAAGGATCAAAATCCATCAGAATTTGAAAAATCCCAAAGTTTGATGACCTGGCTCCAGGACTGGGCAAATTTTTGCTATAGCCAGGAAGGGGCATGCCTAGGACCCAGAGATAATTTCATACCACCTCACATCGGTTTTGGGTGGTAGCAGGGGGTGGAGGGGGCAGGGAAGTGCTAACTTCAGGGTTGGCACAGCTTGGCAAAGGAAGTGGATAGGTATTGCTTTTTGTCAGGGGGTTTCTGAGTGAATTGTTCATTTCTTGTACCACCCTTCCATTAGCATTGTTGCTGTTGCTGCTTGTTTTCTTATCTCACTGCTGTTTCCAGTAAATGTTTTTATCTCAGCCTGTAATCTTCACCTTTTGTGCCTCCATCCTCCTCTCCATCCCACCACTGGAGCAGGAGAGAGAAGCAAATGAGCAGCACATGGTTTGGAGTGTCCTAGCAGGAGCACTAAACTGGGGAGTATCTTTCCTAAACTGAGATATTTAACAGTTGATTTTTTTTGTTTGCAGTCCAAGTTCAGATGCATTTATGGACCAATAAAAAACACCTGCAGAAAACACAGATTTGGTCCTCAGGGTAACATGCAGCTATCCCGATAGCCTTGTCTCCCATGACCAGGAAAAGTGATTCAGACTCTCTTTGGATTAGCAAAGGTGAATATTGCTTCAAGGTTATTTCACTAGGAATTGAAACAGTGAATGTCACAACTCAAAATGCATTGAATTTCAGTCCTTGCACTTAGGAGCCACATCTTTTTATCTCAAGGCTGTAACAGCTCTCTCAAGCATCAGAAGTCCACAGTGATTCTAACCTTGTAGCTGACATAACAGCATCCCCTGGCTAACTAAGCTTTCTAACTAATGCACAAAGGCAAAGGACCTTCTTGTCACCTGTACTGCATAACAGCTACAGTCAATGAACTAAGTAAGTTGAACTAGAAATGCTGACCCATCCTCTGCAATGAGGGTGCAGTTCTTACAACAATTTTAGTGATTGAGACCTAAAAATGTTTTAAATCACATTTGGCTAGAAGCCAATAATTTTAGTTGAATGAAATGGGAAAAAAAACTTGACATGCTACTTGCAATCAGCAAATTTCTCTCTTGGGAATGTTTTGCACAAGTCTTTGGGGAAAAAAACCCACTGCAGGTATCATTACAGTAAAGGTGTGCAAAAATATTATTTAGGCAAAGATTGTTTGAAGATGGCAATTAGCTTCTCTGAGTAGACTACTTGATCACAAACCTTACTATCGTTCATCTCCTTTTTCCAGGATTTCATGACAGCCTTTTAAGCAAGTTGTACATCCAGAAAATTTTCAAAACTTTGACCTGCTTAGTGTAGAAAAGAATTTCAAACAGATCTGAGACAGGGCTCTTCTGGGCAGACAGATTAGCAAGTAATTTAAATTTGATTTAACTAGAGAACTTGATTAAAATACAGTGTTGTTTTTTCAGCATATGGGCTGAATTGTATGCACATAACCTTTTTACATGTGCAAATGACAGTAAGTTATGCAGGCTGTCTCACAATTTGCACATGCGATCTTAATTTGTGCTCACAGAAAGTCCTCACATGGAGCTGCAGAATTGCAAATTATAACTGAGGTGAATGGAAGCTCTAAGAACTTCATATTCCTAACAAAGTATCACGGACAGGCATCAGATGAAAATGCTGGACCTGCTGTCCAAAAATGCTTTGACTGGGGATGATTTGGTTTATTGGCTCTGAGAAAGACATCTGCATCACCCAAAGTAAAATCTGCTGTCTCCTCATGTTGAAGTTTTATTCCCATGAACTCTAAGTAGTGCTGCTGAGATGGCACAGCAGGTCAGACGGATACTACAAAAAAACAAGGGAGCTCCCTGGAAAGCACACTTCCTGATCTACTTCTAGAGTAAAAGTAGGATTAAAATCAATATTTTAGTGAGTTTTTCTAATGACTCTTCTGTGGTGCTGTGAAAAGGAAATAAAATTGCATGTAGAATTAAGTAACAGTAGCAAAATTTCTTCTGGGACATGATGCTGATGTACTCATTGGGGGAGACTTGTGAGGAAATGAAAGGTGACAGTATTCAGAAGAACTTGCAAAGTTGTTATTTCCCTCCTATTTTATTACAGGAATGGAGCTTGACTATAAATACATCTGTATAGCAATCAAAATAAAACCTGCCCAAAGCTAACAACAGTAAAGATTAAATTTAATGTAAATAGTGACCCCAATTTAATAATGCCATCTGCTTATTATGGAGAAAGAACTTACTGACTCTTGGCAGATATTCACTACAAACACTAGATATATGTATCCTGATTAATATGAGTCCTACAAAAACCACCATGCAAATAGCCTAAAAGTAGGCTAGGTGTTCTCACACAATTCATGGGAATTCTAGCCATATGCAGGCTCATGGCTCAGTCAAAACCTGGTCCAGTATGTAATGGTGCTTTGAACCAGGACTGAAAAAAGTTCATCCCTCATTCATTTTTACCTAAATAGCACTCACCATCAGTTCAGCTGAACAAAATGCTGATGCTAATTCTTTCTATTATAGACAGGCCCTAGGGTTTTAAACTGCATCCATCAATATATGTATATCTATCCACTCTAACATTTTAAGACAGATTAGGTCTTGGTTTTGAAGCTTGAAACTGTAGTTGTCATATGATACCACAAATAATGTACCACAACTTTTGAATTTCTATAAGAATTCTGAAGGAATATTTTTAAAAAAAATTTTTAAGGGTACATTTATAAAGGAGGGCAGCTGAGTACATAAGAAAGATAATGTTTATTCACTGAGAGAATTCTAATCCTCAAATTCCTGCAGGAGCTTACAATTTCACTTACCATAAAACATTTTATGTCTGTATTACAAGTTGTTTGGTTTTTTTTTCAAATGTTATATATTTGGTTATTTGCATAATTTCTTGCAATTAAATGGTAAAAATGGTAAAACAGTATTTAGGATTTTTACAAACATAATTAACATTTTCTCCTGTTTTGCAATTAGTTAGAAAGTTAGAAATTTGCATTACTAAATAGTGCTTGGACATTTCATCTCTAATTAGTCAGATATTGATGTCCTGCTAATAGAAGTGTCCTGCAAAAAATACTTCACAAATACAGCTATTGGAGGAATCAAGGCAGGTTCTTCATAAGAGCCTTGAAGATCTTCAGCAAACAAAAATACTGTAAAAAATTACTTTGCATTTACTGAGAAAAGAGTAATTCTGGGGAAGACAAAATAAGGGCAATGTGGGGAGAGAGGGTACATTTATGCCAGAATTGGGGCCCAAGCATTTTATTTACTAAGTGAATTCAACTGTTGCTGTCTACACTAAGAATCACTTCACCACACAAAAGATAAGCAAAAGTACTTCTTCTGTATAATATTCTCTGTACTTCTGTAGTAAAGAGTTTAAGAGTCTAAGAAGTAGAAAAGCCAGTGTATTTCTTCTATTACTTACTTCCATTAGGCAAAGGAAGGAGAGTTGCTTTGTTTTATTGTATTATTATTATTTATTGTATTATTTGTTTTTGTTGGCCATGTTTTCCAGTTTGATAGATTGATGCTATCCAGTGCCAATGAGCACAGTGGAAGTTTGGGGACTGATTCCAGTAGACCTATATTCTACAAAGAGCCAAAACTAGAGGAGCTTAATGAATCACAGTCAAGTTGCTCTTTACTGCAGAAGAAATCCTTATAACATTCTCAGTATTTTGAAAAACACTAGTAGATGTCAGAAATTATGTATTTCCCACTCCTCATAGGACAAAACACATGGACCACTGGCACAGCTACAACAATATTATGACTTAGAGCTGTACACTTAATGATAGGCAGATGCAGTGAGGACTAAGTACTGAAAGGTTCTCTCACAAGCATCTGTCTTGCAAGTGAACCAAAGTAAAGAACAGAAAAATGTTTTATCATGGTTTAGCACCTCAGTCCTGAAAGGTCATGCTAAGTGTCACTGACACAAGAATCGTTAATACAGAATATGCCTCTTTCAAGACTTCTATTTGGTTTATTGCTCTGAAGTTCTGTAAGTAGATTTCTACACACATTCAGTATATGGTTATTCATTCTTGTGGAAATGTCTTCTCTCCTTTCCCCACTACATCACTGTCCAGTAAATGCTTGTTCTCAAATTAACTATCCTTCTGGATGATGGTCTCAGCAACAAAACATGATCTGAGAAATAAAATTTAGTTAATGTCAAGCTCCTTATAAACTAGAAGGTAAGCTGGAATCACCCTTTCCAGACCTACTTTTAAAAGCTGATTGTTTCTTTCTTATTAATATATATATTATATGCATTATATGTGTAACGTATTATATTTTATTATTTAAAAACTCTGATTATTTATCTTAGAATTATCAGAAACATTAAATCTAGCTAAAAGAGTTTGATTAACAGGCTCATATCTTGTGAAATATTTCAGACCTCAGCTTAATATCCAGACTTTCAAGGGGTAGCAGAGGGTTTTTTCACACATTAGGATTTTGACTACATTATTAAATGACAGGCAAAAAAGAAATGAAAATAAAAGTTTTAGCAGAAATTGCCTCCAATGTTAGTTTCATTATTGTTGTGTATGATGCTACTATTCTTTCTGTTATCTATCAGTAACATAGGTACCAATATGTTCAGGATTATGACACCTACATTTAACCAATAAAATGTAAGTACTCAGTTCAGATAACTAAATCATAGGTTTGAAAATACCTCCAAGATCAAGTCCAAGCTTTGCCCGATCACCACCTTATCCACTAAAGCACAGCACTGAGTGTTGAGTCCAGTCATTTCTCGAACACCTCCAGAGATGGTGATTCCACCACCTTACTGGGCAGCCTGTTCAAACGCTAAATCACCCTTTCCATGAACAAATTTTTCCTGATGTCCAACCTGAACATCCCCTGGCACAGCTTGAGGCTCTGTCCTCTCGTCCTGTCACAAGTTGCCTTTGAGAAGAAGCTGAGCCCCACCAAGGTACAACCTCCTGTCACGCAGTTCTGTAGAGTGATAAGATCTCCCCAAACCTCCTCATCTCCAGGTTAAGCACCTCCAGCTCCCTCAACTACTCCTTATATGACGTGTGCTCCAGACCTTCACCAGTTTCATTGCCCATCACACCAATATTACTTCTTGTTGTGAGGGGCCCAGAACTGAACACAGTCGTCAGTGCAGCTTCACCAGTGATAAGTACACAGGGTAACACGACGTTTGACATGTTATGGATCTGGTACATTGCTATAAAGTCCACCCAAGTATCTTAAATATTTTGCCACATTTAAAAAGTTCACTACAAATAGTCAAAATTCTATCTTTAAGGTAAGTTATTCAACTTAAGAAACCTGCTTGAAGTACAATTCAGTTGATCCAAAGCAGATAGGCATTTTAAAGCGAGCAGAATCACTTTCTAAGTCTATTGATAAGCAACAAGATCCAAGTGCCCAAACATAACCATCTAGAGCCATCTGAAATGCCCATTTTGCATCTGATTCAGTTTCTGCAACCATCTGAAGGAGCACTTTGAGGCCAGACAAGATGCTTTAGAGAGTTTTAAATTATATTATGCACCTGAATCTTACCCTGGATCTCATTTGACTATGAAGCTAAAGCACCTACCTCCAACTGAAATTGGATGCCTATTTTAGGTGTCAATCTGAAGATGAATCCTGCCTTTAATGCAATTTTTGGTAGGGTATGATCATACTTCAAACACCTAAAGCCAAGCAGCACTGGACTCTTCTATAAACTTCACAAAGCAGCAACAAGGTGACATACAAAGTATGTAAAAGTATTCTACTTTTAGCAGAACACTGAAGTCTCTAAAGAAGGAGTTTCTTTTACTTTTAAAATAAGATACTGTAATTTCAAATGTTGCTTTGCAAAGGTTCATTATCTGACAACAAAATAAATCACAATTGAAAGTACATTTACTCATACTCTTTTGTAACTTGTGGTTTTGGGGTGTCTTTGAAAAAGAGAGGGAGGTGTCTAAAAGGGTGTTCTTTTCAGGTTCTGTATGCTGGCTCAGGAATTTTATTTGATGATGCACCATTATTACTCTTCTCCAAATACCAGGAGGTTTGATTAATTTTTGAGCAGAGGCTTCAAGATTAAAAAGAATTACTTCAAAAAATAAAATTACTACCATATGCTTGAACAGGCAAGGAAACATAATACTATGAGACCTGTGAGACTGCTACGTCTAGCTGTATCATTCCAAGTCACAAAATTTAATTGCTGGAAAAAGATATTCAAACCAATCAAGTAACACAAGGGGGTGGTAAAACACAATTGTGGCTGTTATCCAGCTTCTGGATATGATAATATCAGTGAAAAGCTAAATCCCAACCACAAGTTTTATTAGTGCTCAAAATGCTGAGAGTTGGCTCCACCTTTACCTTTTCAGTCAAAATCAGCCACCCAAAGAGCTTTTATTATATGAGATTCTCAGAGTAAATTTCAGAGTATCTGCAATGGTTATCTGAAGGGCTCGACTCTTTTCTCTGACAGATCTAGGCCATCTGAGCAGGTTTTAAACTTCCTTTGTCACCCCTGAGACTGAAATTAAAAAGGAGGTATGCAGTACTCAGTCTGAAAGCTCTAGGCTTTTTTCTATTGTAGGCTAGCAGAGAAACTGAACTCATGAAGCTAACCATGAAGGGATATGATGCTATTTTAAAAAACAGTTTTAGTGATTGTAGTGTCTGTTGCTCAAGTCCTTAAGCTTTTTCTGGAAAAGCTACTGTGTTACACAGATCTTTGAGCAACTGCAGAAGTCACAACCAACTTGGGGTTGGTTACCAAATGGAAGAGGTAAGCTAAAGTGTAAGATAGAAAGAACAGACTGTATTTTAAAATCCATTTCATATTTCTTATATTTGATTCTTGATATTAAAAATAACTTTGGATTTTTAAAGTTTCTGTCTGTTTTATTCAACCCTGACCACAAATTAGTTGGACTCACCAAGGAAGCCTGGTGTTGAAAGTCGGTGGAAAGGCAAAATGTTAGCTGTGCTCAAAGACAGGTAAAGAACTAGAGGCTTGAAACTTCTGGAACCATTACAAGTTCACCGCATATTACACTGGAAAATTAAAACGCTCACAGAAAATTACTACTATAACTTATTATGCTGATAAAAAGAAAACCAAGGAGTTGTGCTCCTCTATTACCCCACTACTTAATGTAATTGGCATTCATTAAAATGAGGTATATTTAATTTAGAGATCGAATTTTTGTAGAAGACTGTATTTATAGGTATATAAAAGTTCCTAATAGTTAGTATTTTGCTCGTAATTAAAGACATTATTTTATTTAATAACAATTCTTTAAAAAAGAAAAAAAACCTACCAAAAAAAATCTAGTAGAACAATAGATTTGGTTTCATTTTTCAAAGAAAGGATTTCTTGGGCAGAAACCCAAGTTAAAGATTGTTTAAATTATAAAAAAGAAAGGACGTGTTGCAGCAGCCCTCTTGTTAGAGGGTAGAAATGAGCTGGGACACAGACTTCTAATTTATCACAGCATGAAAAGGGTCCTGGTTTAGTCCTCTTTACAGCTTAGCCATCCTGACTCCAACTATTCACTGACTCTGGCTGAAGCAAGCTCCTGCTGTAGGTTACCTTTGCAGCCTCTGACTGCTGGTTATTTCCTGCTACACTATGACTGCAGGTATTAGTTTGCAGACTCTGAATGCAGGCTTTTACCTAGCTAGACTATGACTGCAGGTTCCAACAACAGGCTCTAACTGCAGACCCAGAATGACCTCAAAGCAGGGATTCTCTTGCGCCAGGATCCTGCTCCTTCTTCACTATCCTCTCACTCCCTCTTCCTCAAGGTTCCTGTTCCTTCATGATTCTCCCCTCACCAGCTAACCCACTCATTTTTATCACATTTATCTTCATTGGATATAGCTGTGACTTATCAGGGGCAAGGCTGAATTGGGTAATTAACACAGCTGCTGCTTATCGGGGTGAGGTCACCTGTATTCCCTTCTCCTACAAACATGGACATTCTCCATTTCCCCACTTATGGTTTTGTTCTTTTCAATGCTAGAAAGCATGTACAATAGTTAAAAATGAAAAGGCTTTACAAACCAGGCTTCCATAGAAAGTCATAGGCAGGTATGCTTTTCTACAATGCATAGTTAGACATTTCTGGGAAACATTAGTGAAATGTCTTCCAAAAATATGAAAAGAGCATAAAATAAAAATAGAAGGCAGAGGCCAGCTACAGTTTCTTTCCTCCAAAGTGGAAACTACTCAGTGCCTAGACAAATTTGCATTTGTCCTGTAACAGTGCTATGTGAAACACTGTCTGCCACTAACCAGCAGAAAGAATATGACAAAGAATTCAAAGTACAAAGAAGTACTTTTCTTACATTCTCAGTTCCTTCTTTTGTTAGATTGTAGTCCCACTTGTTCTGTGACTCTGGCTGTTACTGAAGTACCTTAACAGAGAAACTTGTCCTTCACAAAAGAGATCTAATTGATAAAAACTGAAAGTCTTTACTAAAATCAGACTCACTGGAGAACCTCAGCAACAGCAGATAAAAACAAAGCAGAAAAAAATGTATGCTATAATATTATTTAACACTACACTATTTCCTTTTCCAGTCAGTTATTTCATGACAACAAATTAAGTTCAAGAATTGTCCTTATCTGAGTGGAAAGGAGAAACTAAAGCAAACAATGATTTTCAAACAATAACTTCTACCAGAAACAACCACCTTGTGGGAATCAACTTATCATTATATAGAGAGTGCCATCATCCATTTCCCTCTACCTCCAAAATTACCTGCAGTCCAATACCTAAAAACATTACAGTAGGTCTGATTCATTCTTTTGCAAAGCCCAATTTAAAAAAAAAATGTTTATTAGCCAACAAATAACAACCCCAAAAGTGGAAGAACAGATAAAGGTGTACCTTTAAATCTCTCCAATGTCTCATCGCTATTATGATCATCACTGTGGGTCTGAACTCCACATCCCACTGCTGATATAGGAATATATTGTGTATACAGCAAAACTATGTATGTTTATCTCATGGTTTCAGTTGATAAGGTAGACTGTCACATAACTAACTAGTCATATACAGTCAGTACATAATGTTTTAAGGATTGTTATACTTACAGAGATATAAATGTATTTTACATGCAAAGCCAAGTACCAGCTGTAAATAAAAAGAATAATTATATCTATGGAGGGAAACTAATTTGAAGTCATAATGGCTTGGTCAGTAAATAGAAAAATGTTCTTTTCAGGTGTTAGCTAAAAGTTGTACAGATCTTCTGGTCAAGACCAAAATACACACAGAAATTAGAAGAACCAGACTTCTACAAATTGTCTCTCCAGCATGGAGGCCATGAATTACCAACAATTGCTTAGGAGACTAAAAAGACACAGAGACTGAAATGTGCAGCTCATAGAATAGCTGTGGACAAAGCATGAAATCATAGCTTCTTACCTTTTCCAGTAAAATAGCAAAGCTTAGGAAGGATTTAGTATATGCAGACTATTTTATCCCTTTGTTTAATGGGTAGGAAATTTGGGAGACTAAAAAATATTTTGCTTTAAAAATCTGGCTTTGAATCACCTGAATCATTCACTAGTGAGAAATATTTTATTATTTCAGCTGACAGAACTAGGCCTGTCATGTTACTATGATAAGAAACCAGAAAAGATTGCAACTGAACTGAAGCAATGCTGAACCAAAAAGTTCCAGAGAAATGAGGGGAGAAGTAAAGCTATCTGCTTGACTAATTACTCACCTGTATACTTAGCTATTTTCTCAAACAGGGGTGCAAAGGTACATAAGACCCTGGTAAACTGTGATCTTACAGTATCCAAGACAGAAGGGAATACACAACATACCCTTCAGCTACAAAGATGACAAGGATTCTACATAATACCAAAACTTCTCAGCATGTTTTTCAATCATATGTATATTGTATTCATTTTGAATCTGCATTTAACATCTATGGATTCAAAGAAAGGAAATTTTCTTGCAGGAACATTTTCAATATTGTTCCCACAAAGTAACTGTGAGAATGAGATATGAGCTCCAATTTGCAACCAATGAAGAGAGTCTATCAGAGACTTAGTTTTATAACAGCTGTAACATTTCCACCAACTTCCATGGCAGAGTCATGCATAAGTTTTCCTTCCATTACCATTTCCATATTTTGCTTACGTGGAACTCTAAGTAGCAAAACCCAAAAATATTAGAATTCATGGAAAGACTATTAGGATTTACCACAAGGTGATCCTTTGGAAGATTGCATATACATTAGTATAGTTTGTATCTATTAATGAGATATAATAAAATACAATGATAAAAACAGGATTATACAGCCTGCATTAGTACATGAGATTTAATAAATACGTGGATGTTAGGGAAGATGTGAGCCACAAATGTTGAACTCACTCCTTCATTGTAACTGAGTCAGCTGTAATTTTTGCCAACTTCTATTAGACAACCATTTAATTTGAAGAATTATCCTAACAAGCAGAATATTATCATTACCAAAAGAATATAAATAATATACCAATTCAAAAACATCCAAATCTTTGCAATACATATGGAATATTATTTCTGTTTGTGCTCAGGTTTACTCAAAGCATCTGGAGTAAGAAAGCATATAAAATATTTTTTTTTATTTAGACAAAGCAAAAACTAACCACTCAGCCAGCCATGTATCTACCTTCATTTTGTGTTTTATTAAAATAACATACGTAGTAGCCTTGTCTATGTAATTGATGACACCATGGTGGCTATTGGACTGATATAGTGGTCTCCAGGAGTTTCCAAATACAAATGAATCCTAATGAGATAATCCCTAGTGCATGGAGATAGAGGAATGCTATCTAAATAATGCCACTTCTGTTGCAGAATTGGTTTCAAATTAATTGTTTCTTTCTAAAGCTATAATTATCATGAGGAATGCAGTTAGTCAGAAAAAATGAAGTTAAGAAGTGCATAATGTCTAATAGCTCATTAAATAGAAAATACATGGTAAATTTGAGAATCAGAATGACTTGCAGCTAACTGTGAGATGATGGGTCATGCACATGAAAAGAGACTTTTTCGGCAGGAAAGCAATTTGGTAATGCTGACTGCAGTCTGCATTTACTTGACATTCAGAAAGATCATATGACACCAATGCAGATGAGGTGAACAGTGAAGAGAAAAGGAAGGGCAAGAAGAACTAGAGGATATAAAGTTAGGTTATGAGCAGCTGAGGCATGATGAGGAAGGAGAAAACATGAGTGATTATTGGGTGTTCAATTTTTAATATGGAAATGGGAACAAGGTGTCATATTAGAGAGACTTGGAGTATTCAAGCAGCTGGGTCAACATTTTTCTCACAGAGGGGTTTTACGAAGAGTTCATTTGATGAATAATTAGTAATTTTTAAATTTCTCTTCCAATGAAGAAACAGGCATGTGCCACACCAGCCTGCACAAACAGGAGGGCTAAAGCTGCCTAAAGCCTCACAGAGTCATCAAAAGAGTCATCTAAAGGCCCAAGGTAATGTACAAAAAACTGCAAGCTGTGGGCTCAGAATCACATCTCATGCAAAAGCAGTATATAAGCAGAAGAAAGTTACCCAGAGTTACATTCTTTTACGTTGTTAGGCTTTGGTCACAAGCTGATCTATGTGGTAAAACAAAATCTGGAATACAATCACCAAAAACACTTCTATCAATGTACTGATTTTAGCTGGGATAGTTATCTTTCTTAATAGTAGCTCACTGTGTTTTCAGCGATTCACAGATTTGTAACCCTGAAGAGACAGCAGCCATAGATAAGGCCACAGCAGATACACCCCTGAAGGGGCTGTGGTCCAAGGATAAGGCCACACCAGAGCAGTGGAGCACACTTCAGAGTGACCACAGCTGTGGATTAGTCCACACTGCAGCAGATATGCCCCTGAAGAGGCTGTGATCTATGGATAGACCCATGTTGGAGCAGTGGCAAGCAGAGCAGTTCTCTACAGTGTAAAACTCTATGGCCTGGTCCAAAGGGACTAGGGATGGAGATTGCATGAGATATACATTTAAATTGCCATAACCCATGATTTGATTTGCATGTTACGGTAAGTACTACAGCAAGAACCACCAAAACCAGTTGAGGACAAGCCTTACAAAAACCAGTGCAAGTGCAGCAGTGACCCAACCTGCGCTGGCTTTTGTGCCCAGTAACTCCACACAACAACCACCTCTCCTCTCCTGAGCGACCACCATAAAAACAGAATCCAGGACTAGATAAACTCAATTGGTATTTTATGGACATTATACACTGGTGGGCCATAGACTAAAGGAATAATACTTGCACATATTAGAAAGTGAGAAGGGAAAAGGGGTGGTTAATGAGAGGATATTGGACAACATGGGACCTAAGTGTGTTGCAAATTCTAAGAATAAGTGGTAGAGGTTGTACTGGGTTTGGCTGGGATAGAGTTTATATTCTTCATGGTAGCATTTAAGTTGCTGTGTTTTAGATTTGTGACCAAAAGAGCGTTGATAACAGAGATGTGTTTAGTTACTGCTGATCAGCACTTGAACAGCATCAAGGCCTTTTTTCTGTTCCTCACATTGCTCCACCAGTGAAAAGATTGGAGCTGCAGGATGCTGACCCCAAATAGCCAGAGATATTTCATATCATATGAGGTCATGCTCAGCATATAAAGCTACAGGGAAGAAGCAGGAATTGGAATACATTTCACAAGTCACCACCAGACATGATGGAGCTCCGCTTTTCCGGAGATGGCTGCACTCCTGCCTGCCAATGCAAAGTGCTGAAAGAATTCCTTGTTTTGCTGTGCTTGTGTGTGCAGCTTTTGCTTTACCTATTAAAATGTCTTAACCCACAAGTTTTCTCACTGTTACTGTTCCAATTCTCTTCCCCATCTCACTGTGAGGGAGTGAGCTAGTGGCTGAGTGGGCTGAGCTGCCTACTGGGGTTAAATCAGAATAATCACAATGACAATGTTTATAAACTGAATAATAACATCTCACTGTCATAAAGGAAAAATGAATCTGCATTAGGAAAAAAACCTCCAACATTTCCTAAATCAGAAGCTCAACCAGGATTCATGGCCACTTCATTATTTGAACATCCATTGCACAAATACCAACTTAATGCCTTCCTTATGAAGGTTTGGACATTTTGGCAGTAATACATTTTAAATATTACCTTAATTCCAATGCAAGGTTTTATCCTTCGTGAATCTCGATTGAACAGAAAAAAAGCAGGATCATAATAATGAGAAATGTCAGTGTACTGGCTGATAATACCATATCTAAATTTATGACATGTTAGCATATAAATACAATATTTCTTGTGTCTTGATTCCAGTGAGCCCAAAGAACTGAACTTATCTCTCTGTATTTCCTGCTGTTACCAGATCTTAAGATAAAACTTCCCATCTTGTTTAATAATAGCTTGGTTTTTGCAATGCATAGATTGAATTTTTTTTACACTAAATTCGCACAGGTAACAGAGTCTGAAGAGAGGATATACCCCAGAGAGGGTATTCTTCTCTTGCAATGGTGCTGAAACAGATCCTTTTTTTCTGCAATAGGCTCTAAACGTGACCTAATTTCCTGCACAAATACCAGAGCCTGATATACTTAGCCAGAAAGTGATATTTTACTTTGGTGTCACACCAACAACACCATTTGAAATTTGAAATTTGAACAAATTTGAAAATTTACATTATTGTGATGGTAGCCTCTAACTCTATAATACAGAGCACCCATATATCTATATGAAATTTACTTGCTGCTATATGGTCTCTCTTCTGAATATAATGGGACTGAAGCTTCATAAAAGGTGTAGGAGTAGTAAACCACTGAAATAATGCTCAAGTCTTAAATTTATACCCAGAATACAGACACAAACATAGTTGTCAAAACAGCACTCCACCTACATGCCTTCAGCACAGATCACTCTAAGCAGTTAGCAGTATTTATTCAGGCTCATATCAGAAAAGACTTAAATCACATAATTAATTTGATTGGTCCCATTGAAGCCACACCAGCTGAAATGTCTCACATGATCAGATCTCAAGTTTTGCCTATCTGCACACAGCAGGCACACATTCCAATTTTTCCCAGTGATGACCTTTGGGATTTGGACACTTCTACAGTTCAAACTGAACTAAGACTACTAATTTGTCTTAGATAAACCATGGGACAAGCTTCAGATGGTACCCACTTTCATCTCTTACTGGAAAAGATCCACATTTCAAACAGCTTACAACATACAAATAGCACAGAAAGACATTAGCTTTCCTCAGAGCCATCAAGCCATTCTGTGTGACTTTGTAATGTCATTAAATGTGATAACACAATAGCCAGTGAGAAATTATGGTTGAGCCTAGAACCTGAAAGGCCAAACAAATATCTTAAATGGAAACAAACACTGAAAGTCTCAACTGAAAGGGGATCTAGAGTACATAGTTTGGATGCAGTGCTCATAGCTCTCCCAAATGCAGAGTCACAAGGCAAAAGGCAGCACCTATCCTAAGGCTGCGTGACTGCACATCAAAGGCTTCGGTACAGGTTCTCTCATACACAGCTTCACATGGTGAGGGGGAAGGCAGGGGCAACCTGTAACCAGGACGACTGTTCTGTATAAAGATGCTCAGATGAGCATGAAAATCCACCAGGTGACCCAAGGGCTGAGCCACACCCTCTACCCCGTCCATGACACAACCCGTCAGACAGAGATGAGGGAGAACATTCACTACGTAACTGACTGCTTTGTGGCAAGGTGGATCAGAGGCCACAGCTCTGCCTTATCAATATGTGATGCAGAAAATGCAGTGAGGGAGTATTAAGAAATCCAATACGAGAGTATCACTGCAAATGGGAGGGACTAGTCAGGTCTGTGCTCCTGTCTCTAAAAGAGCTGGTGTGAGACTGCATGTTACTGACAGATTTATTTTAGAAATATTTTATATCCTGTTTTTAAAAGTGAAAAATAAAGCAAAAGCAGTACACTAAGCAATTGCAGTTTGTTTCTTGCAGTTTGGTTCTTGTAAGTAAAATAAATATGCAGTACTGCAATACTGCCTCCTTGCATTTTAAGAGCGAAATTGCTTTATTGGATCAAGACAGTGGTCCATCTAGTCCAGTACCTCACCTTCAAATACTGGACCTTAATATAGCAACAGAGGAGGCAAGAAATATTCCACAGAGAGAGAGGCCAGCATACAACCAAGACTAAAAATGTATCTATTTTAAAAGTGTTTGATATTTACTGACTCATTTATTAATATTTTGCTATTTATACAACCAGCTAGGTTTGTTGAACTATGACTGTTTATTATTTACTTGTGACCTTTGCCAACGTAAAGCACCTTCTGCAGCATTAGCTTCAATTTGTGATACAGGCATAGAAGATTACCAAACACCCAGGAGTCAAAAAAAGCCATGTGTGCTTTCACCTGAGTGCTACCCTGTCCCGTGGCTTTCCCCTTGGCATTGTTAAAGGGATGCTCACAGCTGAGGCAGCTGTATACAATGCTGTCCTGGTGCCAAGAGACCTGTGTTCAAGTTTCCTATTACAAGATCAGCAAGATGTGAAGTGAGGCAACTAGAAAATGCAAGCTATGAACATAGTACAGATTAGGAGATTTGATAAGCTTCAAAGACAAGGGGAAAAACTGTTTTCTAACTTTTTACACATGCAATTATATAAATTATTCTTCCATGCCACAAAACATATAGGAGCTTCTCCTGTAAGTGTTTAGTTAAGGACTAAGGATCAAATCCATACAAAGCGTTTTCCAGTGCTACTTCAAGCAACAGCTACAGCTGCAGTGCATTCTACAAATCACTGTACTGATGTATTCAGACAGAAGAACAAGCTAAGAAAACTTTTTTCAGTGACTTCATCCCATTTTATCTAACTATGTAGTGTCATGCCAAGCCTGGTAGTTATGCTAACTAATATAACTAGTAAAGCTTAAGGTCTTTGCTTTCTCTTTTCTATCTCCAAAGTGTTTTTCAAAACACATGACATGAAAGAAGCTGTATGAAGATGCCTTGAATTATCTTAAAAGTGTGACTGTTCTGCACTAATAGTATGAAGAGGTACATTAGGTAGCCAGTATTATTTTGTTATATGTTTTGATAAATAACTCACTACACATGGCAAACAAGAGTGGCTGGCTTGGAAACAAAGCATAAACCCCACTATCTTTCCAAGTTCTACCAAGAGCAAAAGGAGATAGCTCTGTAGCCGTCACCAGGAAAAATGAACAAGATCACTGTTGATGTTTCCATGTTCATTCCTGTGTCTGGTGAATGTTATATATCTGAACTTAGTCATGAGAAGTGTTTCAAAGTAAATATTAACAGTTTATAAAATCAAATCAGTGAGACAAATTTCCTGTTGAAATAGCCTTAAGAGTGAACTTGTGTTTTTAAAAAATATTTCAAATGTGCAAGTGTGTGCTCACAATGGACACTGTGAAGCTGTGTATGTAATTGTTTTGTCATGCTTAAAAAAAAAAAAAAAGCACAAGCAAAATCCTTGTAAGTACACTCTTAAATCCAGTGATCTAAGGATAATGGAGTAAATACACCAGCTGAGGATGTCATATGTTAAAATGTCAGAGTTGCAACTACTCCAAGGGAGCAATGGAAGTCTACATCAGTTGGGGATATCCCTCAACACAAAAACAGTCATGAACAGGGACAGGTCAGTATTCAGTTCTGCTGGACCCTTCTGTTATATTCATCCTTATACAACTTTTCCTCAATGCCTTCAAAATTCAGCATTGCAAAAGGTAAATGAAAAATGTATTTTCCAATAAAAAGCTATTGCTATCTGAATTACTTGGACATGCAATAGAGAAGTGATGAAAGACATTTAAATGAGATGTTTAAATACAGACTGAAAATATGAAATTGAACCTTAATTAATTAGATTGTAGGGTCTTCTGTTGCTTTAGCTTCTGTGTTACCATGCAGTCTTTGTTTACCGCCATTTATCTTCTTTGTTTGATGACATTTGACTAATAAATACATTGATGAATTGCATCTGTAAATGCCATCCATACATCACAAAAATAGGATGTACTCAGTGCTTCTGGCACACTGATTCTAAAGGATTTTGTTTTATTTGGACTTTCAGTACTTAACATAGGAAATATTACCGCTCTGCTGGATAAATTTCCTGATTTTTATTTTAATTTTCAGTGAGCAAATAGCTGCAGAATAATGTGACTTAATGAAGCATTTCTAATAAAATCCTGCAGAAGATAAAACAGAAGCACAGAACTGCTTGCTCACTGATAGTTGTATCATTCAGAATAATTTTTCAAGATGGTGATCACATTTCTGTGTAGATGAGTACTAGGTATGGTGATTTTCTGTCTTCCAAGTCAGTGATTTCCTTTAGTGAAATAACTAGTTAGCACTGTTGCATTACTTATTTATAGTAAGCAAAACATACAACATAATAAATGCAACATCTTTCTAGTACATTATTTAGGCTTTACACTGGTTGGTAAACTTCATGGTTATATTTTGCTCACCAAAAACATACTGCCTGTATCTGTAAAAATATCCTTTATCAAGTCTGTCATCATCTGTGATGAAATTATGAAACTTCTTGGCTGCTACATTTTTTTCTGCCACAACAATTCAGTGTAAAGTATGATTAGCTTTATGTAAATCTAGATAGAGCTCAATGAATCATCACTTTGCAACCTGCCAGTAAAACATTCTCCAATATCCATCTGTACACACATCTATTTACTTTCATTCAGAACAAGTTTTTCACATATTCCCCACCAGAATAATCAAGCGCACTACAGGCATCTACACATGAAGCTGAGATCCCTCAGATCATAAGAGACAGCTAAAAAAGTTACCCTGTGTGTCCAGTATGATTAAAGATACAGGCAACTTAGTCATCATTCTCTGATTAAAACAGCAAGACAGAATCAAGATTTTTATCTCGGTCATCCACTACCATCAGTGCATCTAAAATTAATACTACATTTTTGAAGAACCTTCTATCTACAAAAAAATATACAAAAGTCAGCGAATAGTAAATCTGATTTGCTGTATCAACTGAGCAAAGCTTTCCACTGAAATTATGGTACTTAGGTCGTTTACATTTATAAGAATAACTACTGGAAATTGGGACTGTGTGAAACAAAACCCACATGGTTTTCCATACTGCCTCAACAGCATCAGCTCTCTGAAATAAAATATTAATAGTGAAATTTAGATGAATTACTTTACTACTGGTAATTATACACTCACAAAACAATTTAGGCATCAGTATGAGATGACAGCACAATTACTGTGAAAAAGTATAATGAAACTTGTAACCTTTGCCACCTCTGATAAAAATACCTTAGTATGCTCGTTCCCAACTTCAGCTAAGCTATCCTCCTAGTACCACTGAACTACTATGTTTCGAGTGTGTACCCAACACTACAGGAAGGAATCTTAATTTCTTAATTAGACCTAAAGTGGCCCATAAAGTAGCTTTAAAGTGTTAAACATATAAGTAGGCTGAATGCTCAAGTCTGAAACTAGTTGGTAAGACAGAGAAACCAGATAACAATTATCATTTAGTCAATAGTAATTTAAATGTATCCACTGTGGTGCAAAGACCCTACGACCCGGAATCCTTCATGGGGTTTTCAGAGATAGGAGTTGAGCATGTTTATTATTTAAATCGACAGTTCTGCAGGAGTCAAAGCACGGTTCTTTAAACACTGAGACAGTGTCTACTGGGGGGAGGGTGGAAGAACTGAGGTACTTAAAAAAAATACTGATAACCTCCAAGCAAAAGCTGGAAAGAGAGAACTGTAACTACACATATAATTTAAAATGCTTTAAGCAATGATTTTAGCTCCCGTAGGAATGAAACACACAGAAGAGCAATGCCTGGCAACTCCTAAAAGGGCAGTGCAAGCTCTTGCTCTTTATTCTTTGCATTGATAACCTGGTGTCTGATCCTACAGCTCCACAGGAATAAAGCAGGTTATTTTAAAACTTTCTCTTGCTAAACTATAAATGAGATGGAATAAGGGAAAAGCCCTCTCACTGTGTCATACAGAACCTGCGACATATTTAGTAGGCAAACAGGCTCACTTAATAAAGTGAGCAAATGCAAAGTAAGCAACGTGGTATGTTTCATACTATATACCTACAGCACTACACGTAGAAAGAAACGGAACCGTGAATTTTCCCTTTATCGTTTTTTTGTTTGTTTGTTTTTAGAGGACGGATAAAGCGACTACCCGCTCTTTCAGCCGCTCTATTGAAGGCGGCCGATAAAGCGTCCGGGCAGAGTAACCCCCAAGTGCCCGAAGGTCCTGCGAGTTAGCGGCCACCCTTTCCATAAAAGTTGAAAACCGGGTAGGCTCTCCTGCTCCCCTCGCCTCCCTCGCGGCTCTGTTGAACTGTTCTTTTAAATAAAATCAAAGAAAATTAAAAGGGAAAACAAAAGCCTTGAGGATCGCCCGGCGAAAGGCTATAGCCTGCTGCTCCAGGTGCCCAGCAGAAGGACGGCAAAGTAGCTCTTCTTCACACCCAGCTCCCTCCAACTTTAGGGCAACGGGAGGGCGCAGCCCGCGGCAGGCGCTCCGCACACCTCACACCTGGCCCCGCTGCGGCCGCTTGCGCCCGCCGCCCGCGGGCTCTCCGCCAGCCGCCAAGGGTACCTCCCGGCGGGCCCACCAGCGCCCGGACAGACACACAGACAGACACACGACCCTGGAGGGCTCTGCTCACCTACCTGCAGTCCCGATTCTTGCTAGAAATGCCTAGCGATCGGCCGCCTCCCGTCCGGGGGGAGCTCCAGCCTTACCGCCCGGGCATCGCCGGCACACGCCCCGCGCCCCGCCAGCGCTCGGGGGCATGGAGCGGCTCCGTGCCGCGCTCCGCTCGGCTCCCCTCAGCTCGGCCGGGCTGGGCAGCAGCTGTCCACGGGGCCCGGCTCTCTCCCCCCGCCTCTCTGGGAATACACCAGGAATCCGGCTAAGAGATGCTAGAGGAAGCGTGAAGTAACTGGGAATGGACGGAAGACTTGAAGTGTTTCTTGTGCACGATTTCAGAGTATTAAAAAAAAAAAAAAAAAAAAAAATAAAGAGGACGAAGTATGGTTGAGCTATTAGAAAAGCAGAGAAGGGGAAGTCCTGCAGCCTAGTACGGCTCCGGCCCCTACCCTACGCCAGCTGCGCTCGGTCCCGATTCAGCCCCGCCGGCAGAGAAAGGAGGAGAAGCCGGCGCGTCCTGCAGCAGTCCCTCAGTTAGAGCATCTCTGATTGGTGTGCCTTCCACACACAGCACGACTTCCCCCTCCTGCTGCCTCCTTCTTTCTCTTGGGAAAAGTAATTGGAGAGCGAGAGCTTCACCTTCAGCAGCAGCAGCCTCCCGCGCCCAGTCTGCGCGCACCGCGCCGCGGAAGGGCGCGGAGACGCCCCAGGCGCCCCGGACAGACGGAGGCAATTCCAAGCGCGCCCTCCGCGGCGTGGGGGGAGGGAGGAGGTGGAAGGAGGTGGGGAGAGGGAGAGACGTCCTTCTCCTCCCCCGTATTTCTCCGGCCACTCGCGGCTCTCCTCCCCAGCCCTTATGAGGGAGCAGGTCCCAGCGGCCGCCGTTCTGTCTGACCGAGGAGCGGGGCTCAGCCGGCAGCGCCCGCCGCCCCCGCGGCCCGCGCACGCTGGGGCTTGGGCCGCCTCCCTGCGCCGCCCGCCCTGCAGCGCAGCTCTTCCCTTCTCTCCTCTCCCCTCCGAGTGGCGGGGCGGGGGCGCGAAGTTTACGCACAGGCGCATGTGGCCGGGGAGATCCCGGCGGCCCTGCCGCCGCTCGGCCCAGACCCCTCTGCCCCGCGGCGGGAGGCTGGGGCGCCGGGCGGGCGGGGAGCCGCAGGGCCTGGCAAGGCAGCTGCCCTGGGGAAGGGGGGCCGCGGCTCCCCGAGCAGGGGCAGGAGGGACGCGGCGGCGCCGGCGGCAGCCAAAAACTGGACTGTGTCTCCCTCCAGAGGGAGAAGGGAGTCACGCACGGCAGCTCCGGCGGCGGGAGAGCCGAGGACTCGGCCGGGCCCCGCTTCCCTGCGCGGTGGGTTGGCGAGCTTGGTCCGTGCACCTGTGCTCGAAAGTTAGTGAGGAAAGGTAGTACGGGTCAAGTCCTGAAAGCCTCTTGTTTCTCCTAAGACAGCTTTAAAGACGGGTGGCGTGTCGCGGTCGTCTGCCATGACTACTGATTAATAAGAGGAAATGCTGCTGAGTAAGGATAATTAAAAGCAGAGGTTTGTAATTTATTTTCCTGTGTTCTGTGCCGCTCAAAAGGTGGTGCAGAGAAGTGGAGGGGAGAGAGCTAAAAAAGGTGAGAAAGAAACCTCGTTACAGTGATATCAGAGTCAAGTTCTCAGTTTTGTTCTGTAATTCTGGTCCACTCCTAGATTAAATGGGGATGAATGTATGCAGCCTTGAGAAGTATATATACCTGATATACCTGACCACGGGGGTTTTTTTCAATTCTACAAGCTAGTATAATGGCCAGTTTTCAGAAGAAAACCTTTTGCTCAGTCCTTAACTGTTACCACATCTTACATGATGTTCGCAATCAACTGTCAGAAACAGAAGAGGGAAGTGAAACACTTATTTTCTTGTTATTATTCATGCTAGAGTTTTTCCATGGAAGCAAGCATTTTTAGAATATTTGATTTTTTTTTTTTTTCCAAAGCAGATCTAAAGGTCCATGCAGTCAAAAAAAAACTAAAAAAAAGAAAGGGGCAAAATGAAAGCTTAATGTTTACTACTCTGCATGCAGTAATGCAGCTGTACAATGAAATACAAAGAGGCTGGTATTGAAAGAGCAAGTTAAAAGTAGCCTGGTATGTGACTGTCACAAGCGCTGTTGCAGAAAGCACTGCAGTACACATACATGCTGGATGCTGACTGCAGCCAAATTAAAAGACTGCCGGTTGTAAAGACAAACATGGTCTTGTCTCATTTATTGGAAGCTGATACAATAACTTCAGAATTTCCCTATTTGGTAACTATGTTTCTAGATTTGCAGACAGCTAAAAAATAATTTAGAGGGAACTGGAAAAAGCCAAAATTGTGCTGCTATCAGCACCACAATTTCAGGAATAGAGATAGATCCAGACTTAAGTCGATCCATAGGGGTTGGATACTCCTGCCTCACCAATTCCAAATGACATGGGGTCCTGAATACATAGTAGAAAGGGTAATCTTTCCAGCTCCCTGCCTCAGTGTAGGACCACAGGTATTGCTACTCCATTAAAAGCAGTAAAAGCACACCAAAAATACAACTAGAGCAACCAAAATGCAACTACAGCAGCTGTTGCAGTTTAGATGTGGCAAACACCTTGTTACTATAGGAGCACGTCTCTTTTACTTGCATGTACCGTTACACTCAAGTTGACTGCATGATGTAAGACCAAAGGACACTTGGTAGTTTCATGTTGGTGTCCTGCTGTTGCAAAAATCTGTGAAGACACAGAACTCTTATCACCATTTTGAAACAAACAAGTCCTATGTAAACAACCAAAGAAAAAGTAGCAGACAGCAGTAAGTAAGCTGACCTGTTTTGAAACTCAAGAATTTTGTCAGTGAAAATACTGAAAAATGTAGTCTTTACTTATGTCATGATGCTGGCGTGCATGAGCAGTTCCAAATCTCTTTGTACAACACCTGAAAATCTGAACAACTCTGCAGTACTCACACACAGCTTGTGTGACACCATGCATATAAAAGCATGTCCTGAAAGACATGCTTTCAGAAAGCTTCTCTGCTTGCTTTCACAGTATGGTCAACACTCCTGGGAAGAACTGAAACGATCTGTTGCACCTATGGAGTGCAGTTGGTTTTACAGATGCTTACTTGGTAAGTCTGACTCATCTCCAAAAGTGCCTTTGTACATGCTGCACATGTGCGATATGATAAATTTACCATTTTCTGGAAACACCAGATTGGCAGTCTTTGTCTTACACAGCCTGTATTTATATCTTTCTGCCTGGAAAATCCCCAGCTGAATACTGTGGCCCTAGAACACAATGCAGTTATGAACCACAATTATTACATGAACATTCTCTCTTTATTCCTTCAGCTTGTTTCATTTTTGAGTTAGTGTCACTATTTCTTACTTTTCATCACTTTGTAGGTCTCTTCCACATGCTAAAAGACAAGCATAAAACATGAAAATGGGCATTGGCATTTGCAGCAGTTGTAGTACTTGGAATAACTTCAGCATTTCCATTTCGAGGTGAATAGTACAGCATAAAAATCAGGAAAGTAAAAACTTGTTTCTGACTAGTTATGTGTGGATCTGGTATGTATATCTTTTAAACACTAATTTTACTCAGAAGCATGCATGTTCTGAGCTGCCAAATAGAAAAAAGGAAAATTTATATTTTTGATGGCCACATGTAGATTTAGTCTCTAAGGATTGACACCAATGTCAATACTGTTCATTAATACCTACCAACAGTTTTGCTCCTTTATCTTTCTGAAGAGACCCTTTCCTCCCACCACTCACCATGCTACTAATCTAAACTAGCTAAAAGTGCCAGTTTTGGCACTGCTTTTCATTTTAGCAGTTAGGTCCTTGGTTTCTCACTTTGGAATCAATCTCGTAATAAATCAATTCTAATCTCAAGATTTGGATTTTGGTTGGGTTTTCTAACTATGTTAATATTGAGCATCATATACTAAAATAAGCAGCAGCTCAGACCACAGCGCTCACCAGGAATACCTCAGTGTAAGGAGATAGATAGTGACGTAGAGCCTGATGTACAGTGGCATCCTACAGGATTCCTTTATTGCCATCCCATAAAGTTGGGGAAGAGGAAGCAAGGATCTCAAATGTCAGCTGCTGTAAACTATTTGTGGTTATCATCCTAACACTGTGTGAGCTAAGACAGTCCAACAGTTCCTACAAGTCTCTTTTGCAATGTGTGGACAGATACACAAACACACAAACATGTTTTTATCACAGGTGAGAATCTGGTCCACCAAATTTAAGTTCCTTAAAAGCTCTGCTACATTCCAGATGTTCACATACAAAAATAAAAGCAATTGACTCCTGAAAAGCTGATGGAAATGAAAAGGCAATGGAGCAAAGTTATTCTGGAGTTCCTTAATAGGCATTTATTAAAATCATGCTGGTTATTGCATTTTGAAGGGAAAAAGGTTTTTAACTTGCATGCTGGAATCATCACTGATCTTTCAAAGCTTCCAATAAAATGGAAAAACTGACTGCAAAACAATAACAAGTAACCAGTCTTTCTTTTCTATAAAATGTAAGTTATGCAAATAAACACTATGGTTTGGGGTTTTTTTAAAACCATTTAAAACCATTCTCCTAAGATATAAATCATATGTATGCTTATGCATACTAACATAAATGCTGCTTAAGTATTTAAAGCATTAAAAAAATCACATTTTCCAGGATGGGGAAAAACAAAAATAATAACAACAAAAACAAAGAAAAAGGAAAAAAAAAAACCAACCCACAGATACATGTATAGTCAAGGTAATTTTGGGAGCAAGACTTTACTGCATTCATTCAAGAGGAGAAAAGGCTGGGAATCAGGGAGAAAATGGGTTGAAAGGGATTTCTAGAAGTCTGGTTGGGCTGAAGATTTCAATCTGTCATGCATGGGCTGACTTCGAAGTTAAACCAGGTTGTTTAGGGCTATATCCAGTGGTTTCAGATACCTCCAAGGACAAAGATTGTGCCTACCATTCTCTTTGTCCCTTTTCCAGCCTTTGACCTCCCTCACTGGAAAGATTTTCCTTCCTTACATCCTAACAAATTTCTCTTTCTGCCTTTTGTGTCAGTTGCCTCAACTCTTTGCTATGTACTTCCAAGAGGCCTCTGGCTCCATTTTCCCCGTAACCATCCATACTAGCAGTTGACTACAGCAGTTATTTCTCCCTTTTCCCTTCTTTAAAGGGCCTGAGCAAACACAGGTATCAGTTTTCTCATATGTCGTGCCTTCACCACTGCTGACACATGGCTGAATCCTGTTCAACTTGTTCACCAGCATCTCCAGGCATTTTTCTGTAAGAATGTTTGATAGATAGTGCCATTCTTGTACTATTGCATGGGATTATTCTGTCCCAGGTGCTGGACTTGCATTTATCTTTGAATGTCATGAAATTTCTGTAAGCCCAATTCTCCAGCCTGTTTTCAGCCTTCTGAGCAGCAGCCTTGCCCTCCAGTGTATTGACAGCTCCTAACATTTTGGTGTCACCTGCTGGGAGAGTTTGCCACTGTCATCCAGGTTGTTGGTGAGGACTGTCAGCCGTTCAGCTTGAGTACTGAACATGGGGAAATGCCACTAGTGACCAGCCACTGCTCTTCAAGCCTTGCAGTTCAATCAGTCTGCACTCGTTTTTTAAACTACCATCCAGCCTAGGTCTGCCCAGTTTGGCTGTAAGGATGTTGTGGTACACCATGTCAAAAGTCTAACTAGTCAAGATAAACACCCACTGCTCTTCCCCAGGCAGACAGCCATTTCATTGTAGAAGGCAATTATGTTGGTCAGGCAGAATTTGCCTCCACTAAATCCATATTGGCTATTCCAAATCACCTCCTTGCCCTTCACATGTGTGGAAATTACTTCCAGGAGAATTTTCTCCATAATCTTCCTGCAAAGTGACTTGTAGTTCCCTACATCCTCTTCTTTGATTGTTGAAATTGGACATATTTAGTATTTTCCAATTATTTGGGACCTTCTCCTGTCACTGCGATTTTTTGCAGATGTTAAAGAGTGGTCTCATAATGACATCAGCCCACTCCATCAGGGCATTTGGACACACCTGGTCCCACAGATTATTGTATGTCACTTTGCTTAGATGATCCCTATTGATCGTCTCCTATCGAGGGTGATACTCCCCCAAACTCACAAAGAAACCCTCAGATCAATGCTGTTTGTCTGACTTACCCCATAGAATATCATATGATTAGGTCTTATGCTATTTCATCAAAAATAGTAAAATCCCCCAGACTGTGAGAACTGTAGCTGTTTTGAAATATGAAGATGCTTCTTCCTTATACTTTGTAAAGCACCTAAGCTCCCTAAAGGGGAAAGATTTAAAAACTTGCACTCCTCATTTCTCATTTGCTACCTCCTGACAAGTCACTACTAAGCTTTTGAGAGCTTTTATGTATCATCATAAGGCACCTTACTTTCTCTATGCATTTGAGAACCTATGCTGCCAGGCATAGCTTCTGAATCTTGCTCCGGGTGAAGCACGTACAAAAATGTTAGGTGTTGCAGTATTTTATGCCATGGCTTCAACATTTCTTTTTGAATCTAGACTGTAATCCCTGTGAAAAGCAGAAAAAAAAACCAAACACCAGAAAAATTCAGATCAAAAGTAGAACAATATTTGGCCTCTTCACCTTTTGCATTTAGTCTTAGATTTTATTTTTAACCAATTATTGACTTGGCTATATTACATATTTCATAAGTAACAGGTCTGAGCTTTTTTACACCAAAAGGAAGAGTCCATGGGCCAAACACTTGGGGGTCCCTACAGGGCTTTATTGCACAGCAAAGCTGTAAATGACAAGAATATTAAGTGTAGTACCATCTTCTTATTTGAGATAGGGTATTATTCACGTGTTTGGGAAAAGCCTCAAACTATTCCAGAGGGCAAAATCAGCCATTTTGCACTGTTTTTTCTTAATAAAACCCCCACAAGTTTTCTTCTAAAATATCCCTGCACCTGTGGGACTTGAAACAGGAAATAGAAACAATCACTGAAGCAGGCATCCAGAGAAAGAAAAACAAAAAAGCAAACTAATAAAATCAGGACCAAAACTGTTCACGTACATCTGGCCTAAATTTGGGTTACTATAATTCAGAGGTCATTAGTGCATGCATTTTTCTTAATCTGATACTATATGATAGTTCCTATTTTCCTGCACATCGAAAAGCACCAATTCTTGCAGTTATGCTACAAAGAACTCCAAAGTGAATCAATGATTTATCCTTGGTTATAAGTACATTTTGTTACAATTTTACATTAAGTATTACATTATAGTAATATTACTAGTAATATACTATTATTTTCCAAAATAGGAAGCAAAGCAGGCCTTCTTACCTAATGATTTTTGATACAATTTTAAAATAATTATTTTCTAAAATATGTATTCAATTATTTTCATGAGTTATGTTTACATAATTAAATTAAAAGAGACCTTGTGAAAATAGGAGGTTAGGCAGACCAATAGTAGTAAGTAGATAAGTAAGATCAATGTGATTTAACAAAACAAATCATACTTATTTTTTTCTGAAGACCCTTTACCAAGGGCAATATGTGTTGGTAGACTTGTGAACTCACCTACAAAAAGGATTAGACTTCACTGTAGACATTCATGGTGCCATTTATTATATCATGATGCAGCATTTTCTAATCTATGCAGCGTTCTTTTAAAAACAGAGATCACACTCACTGGTAAAAAAGCTATCAAAACTTACTAGCCCAGCAACTCAGTTCCTTCCAGGCTGGAGATAAACTAAGGCATTGTCAGATATGTTGTTTGCTGAAAAACAAGAGGTCATCTGGGTTAGTTTTCCCCTGTTTAATAGTTACAAATCACTTTTTAAACATTATCATCCAAATTTCAGAAAGTAAGTTTAGTGAAAGGTAAAGTGCATTAAATAATTAAATAGGAATAAGTTGTTCTGTTTCTGTTTCTGATTTTAAATCTTTCTTCCTCTGAGTTTTAACCATCTCTGTTTTAATAAAGAAAGGGGGAAAAAATCGCATTCGGGCTAATGTATGTGCATTAAAAAACATTGCAAGATGGCCTAAAGGTTGTTGAAGACTTTGCATTTTATGATGTTTTAATAGTCAGGCAAAAAGATGTATTTTTATATCATCTTTCTGCATACTGAGTAAGGACAACATACAGCTTTTCAAGAGTCAAGAGCAGAAGAAGTAGTATTATTTAGAATATTACCATATTTATTCCCAAACAGCCTTAATCTGAAGGGGGGAAGTGGGCAGTGGAGAACAGGACAGGACCAAAACATGAATAGGATATGATAATTTTTAAATGTTCTGAATTGCAGATTTCAAGATATTTTCAAATGCATGCCCAAAAGGAAATAATTCTTTTTTTTTTTTTTTCTTTTTTTTTTTTTTTAAGAGAGAGAGAGAGAAGAGAACTAAAGAGCATTTCAGCTTGGCTGAAGACAATCAGCTGTCAATTCAGCATGAAAAAAATGCCTCTGATAAATACAAAATAAAAAAAAAAAAACAGTCCATATAAATAAAAGATTACATTATCTATTTAGAGTTGCTATACCTTTCAATGAGATTACAAATGTGGAGCTAATGGATTACATAGTTAATAGTCTGAATATAAGTAATTTTTCTTGTGTAAATATGGCAGAAAATTGTATATACCTAGAGAGAATTACAGCCCCTTATATCTTAGGATGTGCAGGGCTAGGAAGTCAGGCTGACTGAGCTTTGCCTTCTATCTCAAGCCTTTCCTCCTTCATCACACGCATGGCAGGAAAAGCTAAAGGATGTGTGCCTTTGAATTTTTCTGCTTTTATGGCTCTCATTGACAGATTCCTTTGAAGGTAGCAGTAGACAGCCTTTTCAGAGCTTGGGCTGCATGAGGGAAGAGCACTGTGATGCTGTGGTGGTGCTCAGAAGTCTTCATATGTGCCTCTCTCCAGTGTTAGAATTAAGTCCACCTTCAGCTGACCAAAGTGAAATTAGTTTCTTGTTTCCTATGCTAAACAATCACTTGTGGATGGACATAAATGACACCACCTGACTCCTGCACATGCATGCCCTGCCTGGCATTCCTCATCCTGCCAAAGCATTTACCCTGGGGGACTGAGTGCCTCACTTCTGGCCAAGTTGCAGAACTCCACCACCTGCCAGATTGTCTCACATAGCTAGTCAGTTCAAATTTCCATTTCCTTCTCACCCACAGGGAATGGTAAACATAGCATAAGCATCTTGGCTTGATCTTGGAAGTGTGTAATTCTCATTTTCTGAAATGCAGCCCAAATACTATGTAAGGATGATAAGCAGTGAGGGAGTTCTAGATCCTTGGGCATATATCTTGTATGGTCATGAGAATAATTTTAACATTTTCATTCTGACCAATGATTAATCATGTATATTTTTCTTCTAAAAATATTTTTTCAGACCAATCATTTCTGTAAGCAGTGTGGTCCTGAAATTCAGTATTCACAATAAGCAAAATTAGCATTTTTACTTGTGGTTTCACTGCAGATCCATAGTAGCTGCAGGGTCAGGCAGGTGTGCTGGCATTTGACAACTGAAAGAAAGTTCAGTGCTTAGAGCTTGGTGTGGAAACATTTGCTTTTCCAAGCAGTTCAGAGGTATCTCAGATGTCTCTGCTCTACACAGGAGGCATAGCCTGAGATGAAGAGAGATGCTGCTGCTAGCATGAAAAACCCACTATATAAATCTTCTTTGTTTTCCTCCCACTTTAATCTTCATGGCATATTTGTTGCTCCTGACAGCCACCGGAGTTACCTCTTATCCACCAGTGCCCTGGTTTTCACTGCCATCAAGCACTCACAAATGTCAGAGAAGCCCATGGAGTTCTAGGGGAGGGATTTCCAAAAAATTCGGGCAAACATTGCAATGGAGAGATTTTGCCAGCAGATGTCAGAAGGTAGAACGCAGGTAACACACAGCCTCACCAAATTCTCAAAATGGTATTTTGGCCCTTTAATGCTTCCCCTGCCTGCCTTCTCCACTCCTTCTCTCCTGGCACATATATGCATAACCACACAGAAGGAAAATCATTAAGGGAACACTGGCTTGAGGTTTTTTTGTTTTCATTGGAGCCTTACACAGATTCAGAAGATCCAATACCCTGTTAAGCTTCATATCACATATGCAAGAAAAAAAGTTGTCTAAAATTTGAAGTTGCTAAACAAGCTGAATGATAACAAGTTCTGTGAGCTCTGGAACTAATGAAGTCTCGTTTTTTATGGATTTTATCTCATGGTTTATTGAAGCTTTTCCTATGCTGCGAAACTTCAAATCTTTGCTTTTTTTTTGTGTAATGGTGGTCCCAAGGGACAAATTTTCAAAGAGATGCTGAAACATCTTTCTGTGGCTTTTTTCTTTTCTTCCCAGGCATCCTTCCTTAATGGAATTGAATAAATTTAAGACTACTACCCATCTCTCAAATTTTGTTGAAACCACATGGGACTCCAAAATGCACAAGGCTTTCATCTGTAGGAAACCTAGCAAAAGAAAATGCAAGGACAGCTTAATCTATTACGGACTCAGATTAATGAGGCCATTTATTTAATAGTATAACTCTGCTAGAATTACTTAAACACCTGAAATTTCACTAGCAATTTAAATGTTCCATTAAGTATTCTGATGATTCCTCATTTTCCTACCAGATTATGAATATTATGGAATATACATAAATGTGTCTGATTGACCATCAATCTTTGCTTTAAAACCCTGTTCCTGTGACACCTCTTCTCCCTTGTTTCTCTCCTCTGTCTAGAACAGAGTAGGTGGCATGAAATGCCATCCTGTACATCATTTCTACATCCCTCTAACACATCCAAGCAGGCATCATTGATAACAGTAAGAGAGAGCAGGTTTGCCTTCTACTGGTGTCCTCTAACTTCCAGCTGAAATTATTCTGAATTTCTACAATGATCTCAGTGAGAATAAGATTAAAGGCTTGGCACTTTTCTCTTAATGAAAGCTTGTGCTAATTCCAGCTCTTTTGGTTATATGTGTTTTTACTATGCCAAATTAATGAGCTTTGTTTTAGTAACCTATCATATTTTTAAGCTTTAATTAGTCTAACTCTTAATGTGCACATAAAATTAGTTTCATTTTATTAGCTATTGTTTAAATTAACATGCTTAAATTAATTCCTTTGTATTGTGAATCTGGTTTTTGTTGCATTATAAGGGTTACTTATTCTTCCTGACCTGAGATTATATTGCATCATAAAATCATCAGATTTTAAAAATTTATTAGAATTTTTATGAAGCATGAATAATAGTCATGTGGACTCATCTACGTTCATCTATAATAATGATCCCTTTTGAGCTATTTTTACAGAAATGGGTCAGTTCTGTGAAAATTCAGGATGTAGCTAAACACACTTTGACAAGACTGAAATGTTAAATTTTATCACTTTCACATTTAAAATATCATCCTTAGCAGATAGATTAAGAACCATTTCAGCGCCTGGTAACACAACTGTACAATTACTAATGCAGTTGTGGTAGTCATAGCAAGCAAAATTTCTTAATGGTACACCTGGACATTGCACATATAGGTAAGTGCAAGCCAATTTACTCTTAGTGTAAACAAGTTTGAGAATGATGATGGCAATTGCTCAAAACCAAAGTCCATACACCTTATTATTTTTCTGGAGTTAGTTTTGGGGGTGTTGGTTGTGCATTTTGGTGACTTTTCAAAAATAACGTCATCAACACATTACAAGCCAATACATGCCTTTTCTTCACCCCTCTCCACACTGTCACAGCTTATGCTTCCTCAGCTCACCTCCACTCTGACATCCCTGTCCCAGTGCAAGTTCTTTCTGTGATGGTAAGCTTGTTCTTAATTTTCACTCCTCTCCTGTATTATCAAGGGCAACACATACTCTAATTACACCTTTTTAGGCCAATGAGTCCATTTATGGAGACCTCTAAATCAACAGAACTACTGACAGAATATATGAATTTTTAGTGTCATAGTTTTACCATGAGAAAATATTTTTAAAGTAGTTACACTAGTCTTCAAATGCACATCCTGCTTATTCTAAAGAAAACTCAAACCAGCTTACTTGAATTGTCTCTAGAGTTTAAAGGCAGCTTTCCCACTTGCCCTCAAAGAGGCCCTCAAAGAGACAAACAGGTGGACAAGAAATGATGGAAAGAGGCTTTCCAGAACAAACTGAAACTGAAGACTCTTCGTCTGTCAGATCAGGAGAGAAGAACAAATGGTCAAGAAAAACGGTTTTGCTCCTAGGAGTGTAATAAGTAATCTCATCCAGTCCAAACTGAAAGCACAAAAGTACAGTGGTTTTCTAGTGTATTGAAATCCAGACCTTCAGATGTTTTCTTGAATAAAAGCAACACTGAGTTATACCAAGCAAATTATTTTAATTCTGTAAGCTGTTGGATCCAGCTAAATTGGATTTTGTTTGAAATTGAAGTTTGTGTGTGTGTCCTGGGCAGGTCATGGAGAATCATATTCCAGTATTCCTGCTTGAATCAATAAAAGGTGCAAATGGCTGAGGAGATGGAAATTCACCATTTTCTCAGAAAAAAAATAATGCCATACAGGATCCTACCAAAAGGACCAGGATGCAGAAGTGTGGATGACAAAAGGTTGAACACACACTTAGTTTAAAAAACCACAGCCTCATCCTCAGTTTAATTGCTTCTAGCCTCAAGCACATTTTCACACCGGATATTTTCCTGTACATTCACACAGATGACCCCAAATGGAAAGGGTGAGAAGTTTCTGTGAGGCCCACAAGGTTAATGCACTGAAAATGACATCTCAAGAAGTAAAAATGTATCCAGCAGAACTTCACTATAGTTGTCTCTCATATCACAGTGGTGGGTCCTGTGGTGTGCAAGAACAGCACACCTTCCTTGAGCAAAGCCAACCTTCATCCAAAGTACTCTCTTGCACTGCAATACAATCAAGGTAAGTTCTCTAAAATGTAGAGAACAGTGTCCCTTCATGCAAATATTAACTGTAAAATAAAAAACATAAGTATGTGGCATGTTTCCTTGAGGTACTTCCATACCCCAGGGGTGCTCCAGGTTAGGCGGCCCTGAGCGGGGTGCCACACACCCCCTTACGAGCCCTGTGGGTCCCGGTTATCGATGCCTTCGGCGCAGGGACAGATGGAACAGCAGCACGGGTCTGGGGGGTTGAACAGAGGTGGTTTATTCAATGCATGGTGGAATCCAAGATCTTATCTTCCACGTGCAGATGGCTTTTATACACACAGAAAGCAGAAGGGGTCGGGGTCAGAGTGACTACCCAATGACAGCAGAGCTTGAGAGGGGAATTAGGGGAAATAACATGGGTAGAATAGGGTAAGGGAAGGATTGCAACCCCTGGGTTGGACCAAAAACTAGAGAAAAAGCAGGGGTGTGCTGGGTTAAACCATAAAATGGAAATATGGATACATATGACTTAAAAAGCACACTGCAACAAGTATGAGCACAAAAGTTGCATGACAGTGATAAGAGTGTGTTGTGACTGACTTTCATCCACTTCAAAAACCAGGCCCCACTGCTGGTGCAAAGGCCAGGCCTTTCCAGCAACTGTCCTTCTCCAGCAAGCCCGTATTTCAATGTAGGGAAATGGAGTCAGAAGGACAGGGAAGCATGGGATAAATGGGGGCAACACCAGGGCCTGGGGAATGTGGCAGCTGTGACCCAGAGCTCCTTGAAACCACTTCTTCATCATCACCTCAGGAAAAAAGAGATAAAGAAAAGAAATTACAAGATGTTTTATGTATTTGTTTGGAGATCCTTGCAAATTCAAAAACAAATAATCTAATTTTACAGGGTTGACAGTCAATTAGTGGTTTTTTAAATTACATTATAGGTTGAAGGTCATTCCAAATGTCAACAATAAAATAATTTTGTCAATATCTGAACAAGGCATGAGCCTGAACTATACTGACTGACCATCCCCTGAAGTACTTCAGTGGAAATCACTTTCCCATGTACTATTACAAGAGGCAGTTTGATCCCATTGCAGAAGGTGAAAGAGGCTTTCTGTGCAACAGGTTCCAGGTATGTTGTTCCTACAACAGGTATGTAGGTACCACAATTTGCCATTGTTTCCTCTCACTATACTCCTGAATGCACACAGCAACAGACAACATTGACATTCATAAAAACAAATTTACTTTTTCGCTTACTCTGTGAAAAATTCTCTAATCACCAAAAGCTCCTGCAGCTTCTTCTAGAATGCCAGAGCAGCAACTCAAGAATTTTTCAATTTCTAAAACTTCTCTGTGTCTATTTTTATCAAAATATTTATTTCTCAGTCAAAATGCTTTATTTTTCCTTTTACAAATGCACTGACACTCTACTTTGAAAGTTCTTTGCTTTACAAGATTGTGTGCATATATTTTCAGGTTACAATAAGTCTAACCAGATTCCATAGTAACAGTAATATTTTATTCTAAAGGAGGTTTAGAAAAGGAGAAACTACATATCTAAAATGTACAGTATTAAAATATACCTTTATGTAATTTTGTGTGTCATGTATTAAAAAAAAATACACCTTCAATGAGATATTTCCTTAGTGGTTGTCATTCATATACATGCATGTTCATGCATGTAAAATGTGAAGTTGTTCTAATGCATTTGGTATCTTGCTGCATTTTCAGCTGGATTTCAGTGATACTGAGTTAATGAATTAAATGTGAATTTATTCATACTTTAGATAGTCAAACAGTAAAAATATGCTGAAACAATTTTACTTTTTCATGTATCTCCAACACCTAGTGCTTAAAGCCTACATTATGAATCATCCTTTTAAAACTATGGCTCTTGAATTACATTGTTGACAAGCTTTGGGCACAATTAATGCACTTAATTTTATCTCTTGCCTTCAAAACCGAACAGTTCATTTAGCAACCACTCAGGAGAAAATTTGGGTTCATTCTGATGTGCAAATCAAATGCAGGAATTGATAACAGTTTTGATGTATCAGACAACCATGGCTAAAACCATAATACCTTTGAAAATAATTTCTGTGTTTAAAATTCCTAAAGGAAAAACATTTTTGAAGACACATACAAATGCTAACTAATTTGTAGCAATCTAAAATAGGATGGGGTTTTGTGTAGAAAAAAGCATTGAATTAAGGAAATGGAAAGTAACTTTGTCTTGTGGAAAATGGGTAATTATTGTTTACATTAATATCTGATCAGATCATTAAAAAGCTTATTTTCCAGACGTTCTTATTTCAAGTCCTTTCTGACTTAATCTGTCCAGGATGCCTGATTCTAGACATAGTACATGAAGGTGAAAAGGTAAAAGAAAAACTGTGCATGTAGCTTTATATACATTTAAAAATTATCCATTCCTTTTTCAAGAGTCTTTTTCTCTCATATGAAAGATAATTTGGGTAATACTAATTACTGAAAATGTAGAAAAAAATGTAATAGTCTGATTAAATCAACTGAATAGAAAACCAACTCATTTTTAAATGTTGACTTTTTTCTTATCCCAGCAAAAGTGGGTTATTGCAACAATAGCTAGAAATTTCAATTCCATCTAGCTGAAACAAGAGTTTAACATGGCTATGTTCAGCCTCTGTGAATGAGGTAGATGGTGCACAGACTGGATTAGGAATAGGATTCAAACCTACAGTGCAGTCATAGTTTTATGTCTGGGACAGAAATGGGTATCTTAATTACATGCTATTTCTCCATCTCTCAGTCTGTCAAATTTATCCTGAATTTTCTTTCTTTCTTTAAAAAAATGTATCTCATCTGCTTCTGTCCATCATTCAACTCATGCTTTCTTGGGTTCCCCCAGCTTTGTTACATACTGAATTTTTGTTCCTGTCTCATCCCCTCATGTTTACCTTACAGACATCCTGCTTTGTCTTGTTTAACATTTGTCTACAGTTATTTCTGCTTTCTTGGGTTTTTTACTGAACTGTTTAAAAGAGGCTTCCATCACTATTAAAAATTCCATTACTATTAAAAAATTACCAACTTGCATACATTAAAAAAAGAAGGATAGGGAACAAAACCAGCAGTGGAGGCACTAGTAACTGAATTTTTGCTCCACCTTGAATTCACAAAAACATATTCGGCTAATAAAATTAGCTCTACAAGGGTTCCATCAGATTTCTCAACCAAAAGTGAAATTATCTGTTTTCCTAACTGTATATGTGAATACTAGGAAGAAAATACATTCATCATATCCATTCTAATATGTCAAACTCGGTGTCTGATGCAGCTTCAAACTGAAAAGGAAATCATGCAGCCACCAGTGGCTGTAGGCTCACCATAGACCACTGGGGAGGGGAATTTGAAGCCCTCTTTTCCCCCTCCACGAATTCCCATATGTGGTGTAGGTGGTTGTCCCGGTTCCAACCAGAACGTGGTTCATCTTACAGTACCTGGGAGGGGGTATGGCCAGGACTGGGGCTTATCCTGTGCCACCTTATATCCTTGCCAGTGGTGGGGGAAAGGGAGCCCCTTCCTGGGACAAGGAGCACCTTCTGGCCAGCCAAGGGAGGCAGAAGGAGCAGTGGTGTGGCGCTGGTTCTGGGCTGGAGGGAATGGTGTGGCTGTGATCAAGCTGAGCTCTTTGGTGAGCAGTTTTCCATGTAAATCACTCTCTCTCTTGAACACTTTTGTTATTAACATCGTTGCTGTTACTGTCCATTTCCTTAGCTCATTGCTGTTTCCAATAAATTGTTCTTAACCATGATCTTCACCTTTTGGGCTTCCAATTCTTCCTGCCATGCTGCAGGAGATACGGTGGAGTGGAAGGGAGAGCAAGCGAGCAGCATGTGGTTTGGAGTCCCAGTGGGAGCACTAAATTTGGAAATATCACTCTTAAACCATGGCAGTGGTCTTGAAAGAAAATAAAAAGCAGTGAAGTTAATTATTCTGTATTTCCTGTGAGTGAGACTTGCAGCTGTCTATTATTTTTACAGAATTTATTGTGTACAGAAGTTTCTACTACTGAGATGCAGAGCTTCTTATATCCCCAAAAATCAAGTCATATTTTAAGCTTCGATAGGCAAGTCCACTAATTGACTTGAAAACAAGAACTGAGAGCTTAAACTCTATGTTGTATTGGGAATCAATAGAATCATCAGTTTACACAGTTTATTATCTGCAGCCCACTTGCTCAAATCCATGCTGCTATACACTGTATTAATTGTATCCTTTTTTAAGATCAAGGTTTAGAACCACAAAACACGTTTACAAAAATTCATCCATTAGCAAGGAAGTCAGGCAAGGATGAAGGCCCCCTGATAGCTGGAAGGGCTGCCACCTCAGCTAGGTTTACAATATCCTGCATTTACTTATAACACAAACAGTAAGATGTAAATCTGTATTACAAATGCTTGGGTTTCATTAGAGAAGATAGGTCATTCATCACTATCTTCAGTGCTGTTTCTGTTTACCCGGCAGTTGAAATTTAAAGATCCTCAGGCACTAAAACAATTTCTTGCCTACTGACAAAGCTTAACCCCCCTCCCCAGATTTAACACTAACACACATTTTTCAGCAATGTGAGTTAAGTTTCAGATACTGTTCCATTATGAAAAACAATTGTTTCACTTGAAGCACTGGTAGCCTCAAAAGAGTCATACTCTTGTCTCTCCTTGGCAGTTCTTAAAGCTCTGCTTCAAATGACACACTGTAAGCTTTGCTGCCTCTATCTGTACCACCTAATACCTGTATAGTACCACAGATAGACTGAATTCAGGAATAAGAGATCTTTCCCTGAGTAACTGCAGTTACGTAACACAAAGCACAGAGGCATGGGTGGCTCCAGGTGAACCTTTAGCAAAGTAAGCTGTTGATGGTCCTGCTGTAGCCTGATGAACAATGAAGCTGTTTTCCAGCACCACGGGGTGAGAAATATTTTCCCCAAAATTTCCAGAAAAATGTAATTTCTGTATAAATTCAATTTTGGCACAGAGATAACTTTCAGAGTAAAAAACAGTAAAACACTGTTCTTATCTGTCAAGCCCTGGTGTGTAGGGGGTGGGAACTTGTCAAAGTTCTTTCTAAACGTGGAGATTCTAACCCAGAAATTTATTCCTGAAGTGACTGGAAACCTTCTTCTTGTTGTTTTCTCTCATTAAATGCAGCCATTAGATCCACAGCTCTCCCTAACTTGCTCCTGGGAGCCCTTACATATTTGATATGATTTTCGTATTATAATTTTGTCTTTATTTCAATATCATCATCCTCACTGATAATCATGACAAAATACTTACTTAGCTTTGTACTACCATGTCTGCATGACAGCCTTGCTTCCATTTTCTTGCAGTGCACATATCTAAATTGCACTTTTTACTGCTGTTTGTAACAGCTGCATACTGCTAGACTCTATGTGCTAATTAGCTAATAATGACGAATAGCTTATCATACTTAACTGGCAGCCTAAGACACATTGCTGGTCTTAGTCACACAATGCGGCTGGCTGTGATGACTTGGGCGGAGGAAGAGGGCAAGGAATACAATTGCAGGCATTACACTTAAACCAGCTAGATCTACGAGAACAAACTTTTGTTTTCGAATGTTTGTAACCAGCATCCCAGCCCTAAATTCCCACACCGTTTTGATTCTTTGAAATCTCCATACAAACGTGAAGACACAGAGAACCTAGTTATGTAATGTAATATCTGGCCTTTTTGTGTGTGTGTGTGTGTGAAATGCCAAGCAACAGGTTGCATTGTTTGTACAAGGTTCAGGCAAGAGTGACTGAAACAAACACAACAAATTACCCGTCGGTTTCTGCAAAGGTCTGGAAAAGCTAATGCGAGTCACACAGACTATTTGAACCCGCCACAGTATTTGCACAACAACACAGACGGTATCATCATATGAATTACGATGATCCAAACCACTCATCTGGCAGCGAGCCGTACGGGATCTAGCCATGCACGCCGCTCCATTAAGGCACTGAGGGAAATGTCGCCTGCCCGTCCCTCCCCGGGGGGGGCGATGGGACAGGGAGACGGCACGGAAGCCCTCCCGGCCGTGAGGGGGCGCTGCACCGCCCGGGCCCGCTCCGGCTCCCGCCTCGCGGCTGCTGGGAAGGGCGGGGCCGCGGCCGCCCCCCGCAGGCGTCACTCCCAGCATGCAGCGCGGCGCGCTCCTGCCCCTGCCGCCGCTGCCGCTGCCGGGCGGAGAAGATGGCGGAGGGAGGCGCGGCGGATCTGGAGACCCAGCGCACGGACGTCGCGGCGCTGCTCAAAACCGCCCTCCGCAAGGGCGACACCTGGTGAGGGAGGAGCGGGGGGGCTCGGGCGGACCGGCGCGGGCGGCACCCACCGCCCCCGGGGCCTCTTGGCTGCCGGAGGGACGACCTCGCCCCCCCGCTCCCGGGAGTGGCTCGACGTCCCTCCTGCTGCCGGGAAAGTGGAGGCGGGTGACAAGGGCAGGGAGGCAGTGCTGTTCCCCGCGCTTCCCGCCGCTCGGTTCCGCAGCTCCTGCCAGGCGGGGAGCGGCCGCCCGGGGGCGGCGGGGCCTCGGCCTGCGCCGGGCGGCGGCGAGGCACCGAGGTCAGCGCCCGGCGGGGGAGGGCAGGGAGCGAGCGGCGCGGCTGCCGGATGCGCTGCCGGGTGGCGGGCCCGGAGCGCGCAGAGGGGCTTGTTTTGGCTGCGCGAGGGGTGTTGAGGTGGGGGAGAGGAGCTCTGCTGCCAGGCGTTTCTGCCATTATCCAGGCTGAAATGGCCCCGGCGTCACCTTCACATTGTCAGAAATGGTATCTGTACCCTGGCCTAGACGCCCTGATGCCCGTTCGTAGCTGTGACAAGCCTTGAGTTTAAATTTTATTGCCACTGTAAACGTGTTAGCGTCCTAAGAGAGAGTGCCTGAAGGTGCGAGCGGACCCTTATGGTACGTTTTCGACAATGAACGTTTGAAAAATATGTTCTTCCGGCCAGTTGTAAAATATTTCTTCGTATGTCATACAAATTGTCAACAGAATAATCCATGGCTGAAAAGAATTAGGTTAAATAAGCACCTCTTTTTGGCGTGTATTTGATAATTGAGCTTCTATATTTGTAGTTCTATGAGACTAGGAAATGGGACTTTTTTTTAGGAGGGGAAAAATAAAGAACTGGCACTTTTTCCACGACTCAACCTCTTCATCTCTTCCTGTGTGAAACTGTCACCCAAAGACAAAGGCTGAAGCATTAACTTACAAGAAAATTAACTATGAATGCACAGAAGTAGAACTAGCCCACCTCATTTCAGCTGTCATCACTCACTGTTCCAGTTCTATAAAAGACTATATTTAACAGTGTTGATACTGCAGCATGTGTCAGAAGCATACATTCTGATGCATTATTCAAATACTGCTGAGTATATGTTCGGTTTTGGCATACGAACAGGCTGCTCTTGAAACTAGAAAAGAGTAAGAAACTAGAAAAAGGAAATGAGTTCACATGGTAGTGTTGAAAATGACCGGCAGTAGTAAAAGTGTGCTCAGGCTTGATGTCTTTTAAGACTATTTTTTTGTGGTTCTGTTAGGTAGTTTCCAGTTACTAAAACAATGTTTCAAGCAGTTAATATTGTTCAAAGTGATAGTACTTTTATGACTAGTTGACAGAATGACTGAAACAGTAAGTTTACTGTGGTGTTTACTTTTTTTAGTATGTTTGGTATTTTAATGCAAAAGAATCAGTTCTGTAGGAAAAGCTTCTAAATGTTCTATGAAAATATATCTAGCTGTGATTGACACTGACAAGTCAAATGTTTTAAAACTGAATAAGCTACAGCAAAGTCCCATTTTAAGTTTTACTCGTGAACTTTTAAATTGAGCTACGTAAATGTGTATGCTTGTGCATTCAAAGGATTTATACTTCAACTGTGCAGCTATCTTGACAAATTAAAGTGTATGTTTAGTCCAGATGCTTTTTTAGAGGTATTTTGGTAATGGCTTTTTGATTTTTTGGGACATCAGTAAGGAAACAACAGTTAAAGTGCTGTAAGGCATGATTTGGAATTGCATTGATTCAGTAGTAAATACTGCTGAAAAAAATTTCAGCAGTGCCATACCAGCTTGTTCTGTTTGAGCTTTAAAACACTCAAATACAGTCCTTTTAAAAATGCTGGCTTATACATGAAAAGTCTTTTCCATGCTCTTCAGAATTTAGAGTGGAGAGAACAATAAGCTACAAATGGAAAGTGTAAAGCTTTTGGGGTTTTCTCTAAGAAAAAAGTAACTGAAGAATAGGGTGAAGAGAAGCAAATCTTAGAAGTGTCTATGAAGTGGCTGATGAATGTCTTCATTAGTTCTTCATGTACACTGCAGAGAGAAATAAATAAAATTGACTTGAAATGCAGCATTTTTAGAGTTAGGTATTGGAAGAAGAATTGCTAGAATTAGAAACCAGTTGTATAGGTGGTTTAGTAAGCTGTAGAGTTTGTTCCATTAGATGTTTTTAAGGGTAGCTTGGGAGTAGTATGCATTAAGTTGTGTTGCTCTAGTGGACAGACAATGTTAGTGTCTTTTAACTGCTTCAGCTGCAGGGACAAGATTATGGGTTAGTTCATCCCAGTGGTCTTTTTTGCATTCTTTATGGCTAGTTAATAAATTGTTAAACTCTGAGAGATTGAGGATTCTTCTGTCTCTCCATTTATCTTATTTTTCCAAACACACATTAAATAAACATCAGATTTTTCCAAGAACTTCCTTTGTTTATCAGTTCTTTTGAATAATGTCTAGTTTTGTTAGTAAAGTCAGTATAAAAACTACACTTTTGCTCCATGGAACTTGAATTAATATTAGTTTTACTTCTTGCTCTATTGTCCAAAGGATCTTCATGTTCTGTGGCTGAAAGACCTAGACTTCTGTTTAGGAAAAGAAAAAAATGCTGCATTTCATTGTATGTCTCACAGTTTTCGCATCCGATATGATTACGTCTCAGTATTTTGAAATTAAACTGGTACTTGACAAGTGAGGAGAATGTATTGTGAGGAGATTTTACCCTCTCATTTAGAATGACAGAAATTATTGGTTGTAACAGCTACAGGAAAATCTGAACTCACTCAGTGTCTTCTACTCTCAGAAATTGAAGAGCTGTTGATGTTCATCAGATTTTTAGGCACAGTATGATTTGTGTGACCAACTGGTCTTGACGATGTCATTTAATGCCTTTGTAGCTGCAGTGATATTCTTGAGAACCTTGCCAAGATTTCTGTTTTTTCAGTGTCACAGTAGTACAGTTTTCAATACTAAGAGTTATTGATCTTGGAACAGTATTGTTATAGAGGGGAAGACTGTCACTTTTTCTGTGTAACTTCTTGAGTGATTTCTCTGTAATTTCTTCCCTGTATTAAAGTGTGATCTCTTGATTTTACCTTTAAAACCACCTTCTGCCCTGACTTCCGTGTAGTTTCTGTACTTCTGTGGCTGTCTTAGTCAGAGGTGTTGTCTCAGTAGCTCAGATATGACATTACAAATGCTTTCAGACTCTTGGCTACCTCTTGCACATAGTGTCCCTCCATGGTCTAGGATATGTAACCACATTTCTCACCTTTAGGTATCACCTGCCAGTAAATGTTTTACTTGAGTGTGTGATAGTGACTTAAAAATAGCTGACAGCTCAGCAATCAGTTTTACCACTTTTTCACTCTCTTCCTCCCAGAGTTTCCCCACTGTACTTCTTTCATCTATTGCTTGCCATAACAATTTGTGAGCTGATGAGAATATAGAAGTTACTTGGATAAGAATTAGGCAGTTACAGTGGACAAAAACTATCACACAAAGTTTATTTAGTGGCCAAGGGAACAAATGCAATCATTAGATGTTTGGACAGAGAATACAAAGTAGCAGTACCAATATGTACTGTATACAGAATATACTAGTGGAACCGTTCTACTGTCCAGTTTTGGTGTCCACATGTGACAGGTGTTCATTTAGAATGCATTGAGACATCTCATAATCTCATAGGGAGAGCAGAAAGCCTTGTCTTTCAGAGAAGAGCTTGGAGAACCTTAGTCGGTTTTGCTAGAATTTTGAGTCATGTGCTGGAATAGTTATGTAAGAGGAAGATGTCTTCTAGGATAAGGATTTTTAGATGAGCAGATAAAGATTTAAGACACTATGTAAACTGAAGCTAGTCAGGTTTAGGCCAGAAGGAAGATGTTGATTTTCTGCACTGTTAGCCAATGAATTTCGGTGCCAGTCATCACTTCACAAGAGTGATGAGGTCGATTCGTAATCTCTTCTTGATTTCGAAGACTTGCAAATTAGTAAAACCACAGAAGTATAGTATTTTTAGTTTTCAGATGTGCCTGATACACATCATTTCTGAAGTTCTGCTGAGTTTAGGTAGAGTACTGTTGGCATCCATACAGTACATTTCCCGCACAGTGAAAAAAATATTCTTTTCTTAACCTGTGGGAATTTCATTGCCTTTTCGATTGTAATACTTGGTCACTGAAGAGAGTAAGTAAAAATGAAGTGGGGTAAAAATCCTTCCCAGTGAGTGATCAGTAGATATGGTAAGTTCAACCTTAAAGGATTTTTCCTCTAAAAGTGAATTTCTCCACTGAACATATAAGCATTTTAATTCTGGCTGCAGTGAAAACTCATGAATCTTGATGAACAGACATCTGTAGCCCTGCTTAAAAACCCTGCAATGCCCATCATTGATGACAGCCTTGATGCTGTAGTGCTTAGCTTTAATAGCATTTTACCCTGTGGTCTTCAAAGAACATGCTGAGTTGGAAGGGACCCACAAAGATCATCAAGTCTAACTCAGGCCTGCACAGGACATCCCCGAGAGTCAGGCCATGTACCTTTTTCTCAGTACTGTCCTCTTAGTGTCTTCCACATTTCATCATCCATCATTGTGTTGTACATGAACAGAACCTAGATTGAATGTTAAAGGAAGATTTTACTTGATTTCACTGAGGGTGTGATGAGATGTTATGAACCTGCACTTCAATAATACTTGGAATTATATTCTAAATTATTTTGGTAACTTCATAAAATGAGAAAGAAGGAACACTATGTCAGTGTTCCAAGGATAGATTAAGAGTTGGATGGATTTTTCTTTATTTTTTTCCAAATGAAGTCTAAGTTGCTGATTTTGACTTAAACCTTGTGGTTGAAGTTTGGTGTTAGGTTTCTCATACTGCATAAGGAATGGTGCTGCATGTAACCAGTGGTTTGCAAAGATTTAAATTCTTCTGGATAGTAATTACAGTGGAAAAAAGTAGATGTGTTTTTCTTCTCTTAATTGATTAGGTGGGGTGGGAGCGTGTTAAAATCATGTTTGTTCCAGGCTTTTACTTGAAAATTGATTTGTTAGGTTATTTTTTAATGAAAAGTCTTTACTTCAGTGGAAAATTTCTAAGGGTATACAAAACACTTACATGGTTGTTAATGTAATGTTCACACTGAAATTTTAACATAAAATTGCAGTCTACTACTTTTGGCTGAATCATACTTTTTGGTCGGTCTCTTGGTAGTATGGATGAATAATGTGCTGCTTAGCGTACAGCAGCACATTATGGGAGTGGAGCATATCGTGAGCTGTAGTAAGAATTTGATTAGTTGATTTGAAATCTTGGTGCATTTTGTTGAGCTAAACACTTATTTCTGAAGAGAAATCTGGAATACTTAGATTTCTTAAAAATGGGAGGTAAAGTGTATTTTTTTGGTTTTGGTTTTTGTTTGTTTGTTTGGGGGGTTTTTTTGGTGGTTTTTTTTTTTTTCTTTGACCTCTGCATTTTTTTTCTTGTGGATTTACCTATATTTTGAATAAAAAGATGGTATGGTTTGTGTGATAGAGTAGAATAATTATCACCATTTTGAACTTGAAGAACTTGTTAATTCTGAAAGAAAATTGAATTTGAAGGCATTTATTAATTATGAGTGTATTTGATCAAGCAGTTTTCATCACCTTAAAGTAGAAATACAAACACATTCTTTTTTTTTTTTTATAGTTGCAGTTGTGCAAGAACAAAAATCAGATGCTGTGCCTTTAAGCAGGAGTCCTAATTTGCTTTCTGCAAAACAGTTGTTCCACTTTGTCCTCTGTATTGCTTAATCTGTACTCATGCACAGTGAGGATAGTAAAAAAAAAATCCTCACCTATCTCTCTGGACAATTTGCACAGTTTTACTTTTAAAAGTGAAATAGCTTCTGTTCAGAAGATATGATATCCCAGTCTACACAGTGCAGAATGAGTGTCTCTCTGTGAAGTGTCTTTATTGGATATTAAAGTTTTCTGGTTTGATTTTGAATTCAAAGAGCTGATGTATCAGTCAATATAAATAAATTTAGGTTACATGTTGTTTAATTCTGTCTGCATATAATGGTCAAAGAATTTAGAATGCTTTTGACAGCAGTGGGAAATACCAAGATCTTAGTCATATTTCATATTGTTCAGATATTTTTCTATCAACTTGGCTGTTGATGTAAAGAGTGAATGCTATTGTACTTGTATAATGTTTCTATTAACGTTAATTAGGTTTATTAAGTCCAAATATGCAGTAAATCACAGGTGAACTTGAATTACATTAAAAAGTTAAAAACCATGGGAGAATTTTAGAAATCAGTACGTTTCCTGCTAGTATTTTCTTTTGTTCAGTGAACAATGTCCATGTAGTCATGCAGCTGCGAAATTTTAAAACTTCCATAAACTTAAATTAATTTTTATTACTTGTTGAGTTTTTATTTAAGAAATGAATTTGTATTTACAAGTGTTGTAATAGCTTCAACTTTTTCTACTTGCACGTTAATCTGCAAAAGGCTGTAAGTAACCATATTTTGGGCTGCCTTGAGTCTCTACGGTTGATCATTTGGTCATACATAAGGATATGGTCTTTCTGGTAAATTTAATTGGGTGGCCCAATTTTATTGGGTTTGCATGGCAAAGTGTTTGTAGCAGAGTTGTTACAGGGGTGGCTTTTAGGAGAAGCTGCCAGAAGCTTCCCCTGTGTCTTACAGAGCCAATGCCAGCCAGCTCCAGATGGACTGACCACTGGCCAAGGCCGAATATCCCAAATTAAAAGGGGCCCATAAGGGACACAGAATTCAACTTCCTGCTCTTTGCAAGACTGCCTAAAGCTAAACCATATGGCTTAGAGTGTCTTCCAGATGATCCTTGAACTGTCCGGTGCTATGGTGCTATGACCACTTCCTTAGGGAGTCTGTTCCAGTGACCAGCCACCCTCTCAGGCTTTTCATGATGTTGATTATGAGGTTCCTGTGTTGCAGCTTCCTTCAATTTCCTCATGTTTTTATTCCATTATTGGGCATTCCAGAGGACTGTAGAATATAAATTGTCCCTTGTATATGATAATCCACTTCAGACAGGGAAGAAACATTTTACAGAAGAGAGAAGATATAACCTACAAAGCAATCTGAAGCTCTACTCAGAAGTAAATACTGGGTAATGAAGTAGGCCAGACTTGAACTGAGAACATATTCACGTGTTCTACAGTTTTTAATTCTACTTGCACAAATAAAATTTTAAGTATACATACTATAACCAAGAAAAAGCTCCTAAAGCTAATTGAACTGTACAAATATTTCCAGTACTGTTAATACAGAAAATTCCATATTTGAGTGTAATTTTCAGCAAATGGTACATGCATGTTTTTGCTTACTTTTAAGTAAAGGTTTGGGATTATTCCAGTGTTCTATGTTATTGACCAGTTGGCTCTATCTTCAATCAACTTGAGGTTACTGATTTATTTGAAATATCTGTGAATGTCAGGTATCTGCTGCTTTAGAGTTAACCAGTTCATTTGGCTGTGCAGTTGTCTTAGTTTTTAAGGTTTGCCCCTCAAAGCAGAGTATCTAAAAATTTGAGACTGTTCTTGACTTTAATGTTTATTCAAATCCTCCAGATTTGTTTTACCTCAGAAGATGGGTTGGTTGTCCTACTCACTAGCTAAACTGATGACATGCCAGAGAGCAAAACTTGTGTTTCCTGGTTGAATGAAATCTTGATTCCATCAGATAACAAACATTTCTTAATTATAATTCTAAAAAATGGATAGGCTGTACATTATAACTTTGGGGAGTTCTGGAGTAGCCTTCTTAGTCAGGTCCACAGTTCAAAAAACTACTGTAGCATTAGACTCATTTGGAACTCCTTCCTGCATTAGGTAATAGTAACAAAAATAAAGGCAAAACATTGTACCAAGTTTAGTATATACATATTTTGGTCTCTGTTTTACTAATGCATGGTATGCTATTTTTGTATCTGGGACCACACATGTTACAGGGAAGTGTATCTGGTCTGAGTGCATACCCCAAGTTTTTAATATTTTTTCCTCAAAAAGGGATCAAATATCATTTAAGAAATGAGGGGTTAGCAGATGTAGTTCTATTTACTTGAGCTTCCTCTTAAATTACTGGATGTCCCTCATAGGTAATACTTAGTTTTCAGGTGGTTGATTGTATCATGGATATTATAACACTGATGTAAAGATAAATTAAGTTGCCTTCCAATGGTTTGTCTTCTCTTGTGCAGATGAGTAGTCTTTGAGAGATCTTGGTGAGAATGCTGTATTGAATTTTTTTTAGAGTCCAAAGCTTTAAGATATAAATCTCTGATTTTTACTTTTCCCATTAACGCAAAGAAGTCTGGATTTTGGCTACAGAAGTGCTTTAGCCAGTTGATTGATTCACCTTAAACTGAGCATGGTATAATTGTGCTCCTGGTTCTTCTTTCTTCCCTTCCCTGCCATAATCTTTAATGTAGCATATCCACCTTGCATAAAATGAGGGTAGTTTATGGCATTTGAATACAAAGTTCTGATTTCCCTAATCTTACTGGAAAAGTAGTATTTAATGTCTTGATTAAGAGCAAGTTAATCAAGACATTAAATAGAAGTGGAGTGTTCTGGTTTTGGCCAGGACAGAGTTAACTTTTCAACAGTGAGGGAATGGAGCCTGTGGCCCAGCCCTGGGCTTGTCCAGGTTATTATGCTCTACCACCGCCGGGGGTGGGGGTCAAGGGCTCCTGCTTGGAAGAAGAGCAGTGTGGCTTCAGGATGAGAAAAGGCATGGCTGGAGGAAGAAACCCATCCACCATTGTTCATTGTCCCCCAGGATGAGCATTTTGCGTGTAAATCAGCCTCTTTTTTACACTTCTGTTATTAATATTGTTGCTCTTACTGTTCGTTTTTCTTATTTCTGTTTCCAGTAAATTGTTATTATCTCAGCCTGTAATCTCTGCTTTTTGTGGGATGGGGGAAGGAGAGCATTTATGGGGTTTTTTGAATTCAGAGTACTAAATTGGGAAATACTATTCTTAAACCAGGATAAGAGGGAAGATTACGGCTACTGCGACTGTGTTCAATAATAACTCAAAATAGCTTGTCCCACCTGTACCAGATTTCTGTTGAAGCAAAAGTAGCAGAATGTTCATTAAAATGCCTAATAAGTATAAACGTAGATATACATGTACATACATGCCTATAGCTAGTAATTTGCTGTAAGAATTCACATCTCTAGTGTCTGCTAGCATTTTCCAAATCTCAACGTGCAAATTTCTTTTCTTGGCTAAATAAATTCAATAAACTTTTCTTTTCCATGTAGTGCATGTTACCTCTGCTTTGTGGTAAAGAAACTTGACTGCTGTTTAGTTCTTATCATACGTACATACTTGCATGATTTATAAGTGGCCTTTCAGCTTTCTTTATACAAGAAATATTAAGTGCTTATTTGAGCCTGAAAAGACTTCTAAATTCAGTTTCTAAATGTGAAGGGAAGTGATAAAAGATTCTCTGCACTTTGTGTTAGGAAACAGCAATGTTACAACATTTCTGTTAGAACCCTAAAGAGATGCTGCACAGCAAATTTTCATTGATGTCAAAATTAATTGGATATGGAAGAAGAAAGCTGATGAAATGTTGAAATAGATAATGTTGAATATTTAAAATCTAGAACAGTGGACCCCAATCTTTCTCACACTGTTCAAGTTTATTATCAAAAATTTGTATTGATCACTCTATTACTGGGGTGTGATAAGACATTTAACACAAACATTTGAAAAGTAAAATGATTCTCCAGGAGCAATAATTTCTTAAGCATTAATTAAAATAAAGGCAGTTTGCCTGTATGATAGTTTCTCTTCTATGTAAAATTATACAGAAGAATTCTTTCCTTCTTAAAATTCATAGTTCATTTGAATTTAGGTCAAGAAAGTAGAGGCCAATGGGACAAGTCTAGCAGGTTTGGTGGTGACTGCATTCATAACCACACACAGTTATAGCTCTTATGGAATAGAGCTGGATGGCAATAGCAGAAGAGAAATGGGAGAATGTTGTTGGCCATAAGTATGTTCATGAGAATGAAAACTTAGTGTATAAAGCAAAAGGCAAGGGCATGTCAGATTAATCAACTTAAGTTTCATCCTAACATAGTAGCAAAAGGTTTGGGACAGACCAGGCAGAAGAAGATGAAGACTGTTAGGAAGGAGAAATAATGTGTATGGTATCTTTAAAAAAATAAATAAAAATCTGAGCATCACTGAACAAATTTGGTGTCTTGATCTTAAAGAAATTCTGGACAAAAAAGGTATAAAATGTAGGTATGACTGGACTTTGTAAAAGCCAGACTATGACAAGAGTTTAATCTGGATAAAAATACTGTAGAGCTGAGATTAGAGATATAATCACTTTATATGGAAGTGTGATGTTGATAATTATTTGTAGGAGGAACATCTAGTCCACTGTCAAAAGAAAAGCATTTGCCATTTGTGTTGATGTTGACTCAAAGGAAGAAAACACGCTCTCTGGTTCTTGACAAGGCATCAGAGTCCTGAAGTTTTTAAAGTTGCACATTAATGTAATAAATAAAAATCCAATTCCTTACTGAAAGTTCTCTCTTATTTTTTAAAGGGCTATCTAATTGTAGAGATTTAACTTGAATCTCCTGAATTCAAAAATCAAGAACAGGAATTAAAGGTGACAATCTTTCGTGCAAAAAAGGGAAATGTGGGGGTTTTTTTCAACTTGTCATTTTTCAGCCTTTGAGATGTTGTATTGGCAGTCTTGCAAAACTGTACCTGGCGCTATTAGTGAGATCTTTAATTGACCACAGGTAAAGTCCTCGCTGGTAGGAGATGCTGATAATGGTTAGCAGAACAGAGAGAAAAGCCTTATCATTTTGCAAGGCTGATGAATGCTGGTGCATAATTATGAATGAGGTAGGAAGGAGTAGCATGCCAGTAATTAATACATATGTCTTCTTCTTTTTAAGGTATCTAGTGGATAGTCGCTGGTTCAAACAGTGGAAAAAATATGTTGGTTTTGACAGCTGGGACAAATACCAGATGGGAGATCAGAATGTGTACCCTGGTCCTATTGATAACTCTGGACTTCTCAAAGGTAACTGCCTCTCACTGTAAAATAAGCCAGTACATTAAGTGCTAAATTGTCACAGGTAGTTCATCTTTTGAAGTTGGCAGTGTAAATGAACCTCAGCATATATAAAGGTAAAAACTGCGGTTTCTTTTCAGACCATGACAAGGGAACTGGAATAGTTTCCCTTATAAATCACAATTTTATAAATACAGTTATTGGAACTTTTTTGTAATGGTAACAAAATATGGAATAATGTACAAATTCCTGGTTTATAATGAGATTTTGGGTTTTCTTGAGAACTGAAAATTAGTCAAGTTGACAAAGAGGTAGCTTGAGTTCACTATGATTTCCCCTTTTTTTGGTAGCTTAACCGAATTGATTGATTTAAAATGAGATTTTTAAGTTGAACTCTAGAACTTACTTCTGTAAATCACCTCAAGCCCTTACTAGTTCTGGAACTAGTGAAGAAGTATTATTATTCAGTTCAGTGACTTAAGTTGTGTGGCATGATAGAGGATAGTTTCCTATTTTCTTTATGGGCTTGTTATGTTAAATTCTGTCAGTGCTGTAATTACTCAGGTTTGACTGACTTTTGCTGAACTGCAGCTAAATTTTTGAACACAGGTCTCAAAATACTTTCCCACATATTTTAATCTTCACATCAAATTCTATATTTAATGTCCAGTATCAAAATACCATTAAAGCTATTAATATTAAATCTGCAAAATCTAGCAGCTACAAAATTGGCCAGATAATTAATCGGTTTTTTTCTTTGCAGCTACAGGTAATGTGATAATACTGGTTGTTCTATTAGCATGTAGTAATACCAGTTTTTCCAACTTCACAGGGTTTATGATGAACTCTTAACTTTTTTAATTCAAAACTTTTGTAATTTGTGTCTCACTATTTTACAAGTTAAATGTTAAAGATGATTGCATCATTCATAAATTTGTTGTACTTATGTTCTGCTTATTATCAGTGTGAGTGTGTATGTCTGACACTGACCAGTGCCTTTGTAGGAGGTGATGTTTTGTCATGTACATCTATATGTTCTCTTCCACCCAGAAACTTTAAGGTCTTTCTGCTCCAGATGAGTGTCGTATTTTGTTTTCTGAAATGTGAGGATTTAGATCTTATGTCTGTTCTTGTAGTAAACCTTGCAGTGAGTCAAGGATGTTCAAGTGTTACATCTCAGCTGACATCAGATGTAGCAACATCTTTTTATCCTCAGTGAGGTATCATCCACTTGTTTTTTGTATCTTCCCTTTCAAAAATAAGCAATTTCTAGTTGTGCCAAACGTTCTTTGTTCATCTGTACCATTTATAACTTAATCTACATACATGTTCAGATTATGTTTAAAGTTACTGTTGTTATGAAGCCTACTTTAGGGTTAGCTGTCCAAATTTGAAGTCATATTAGCCATTTTCCTAAAAGCTTCTGAAAACCTGTATTCTGTTGTTTGACACTACCAGTGCCCCTTTCAAAATAAACAGCATCGGGGTTGTGAACTTTGCTTTTTGCTCATTCATGGTTCTAAACTATGACTCCACACTGGCAGTGATTCCATGAATCCAGTTACCCTCTGACATCTACTGTTTCTGTGTAAAGGTAGTTTTAAAATTAAGGGCATTAGTGCCCAGCAAATAATAAATTTCACTTTCACCCACTGCAAAGCAACAGTCCTCTGTACTACGTTTTCTATGTAGCATAAACTGACCCTGAAAATGCTTGGATTTTAATCTTTACGGCATAGTATGCTCTAGTTTCTCTCACGCTGCTCTCCTTAAAAACATGCATCTGATAAAAAGAATAAAAAAATCTAAAATGGGCATGCTTTCTCAGATATTCTACAGTGTAATGCTGTGATAAGGAAAGCTCTAATTGAATTCACAAAAGACTGATTCCAGGAAACTGAAGCAGTATGTTGTGCATATATTACTTAAATGCTTCTCCCTTGTTTCCAGAACATTTGGATAAAGGAGAGCAATGAAAAGTGACAGGTAGAGATTTCAGTTAATCTCAACATGTGCAAAAAACGTCGAGTGTGATGTAATGCACGTGTCATGTTCAAAGGAAGAGATACATCGTCAAAGCAGGCGCAAGGAAGTAGGTATTTAGAGCAGCTGATTGTTCATCATAGAAAATGATGTTGTATATGAGGGACTGAATTGTCAGAATCAGGGTATCTGTTTGATGGTTCTGAAAAAAATTATACTAGAAGAAATGTAGGTTTTTTTAGAAGAAGATAATAGAATCCAAATTACACCTCACGATATAAGAACAGTGCAGAAATACCGTATGAATCTTGTGAAGAGTTACATAGACCTGAAGAAGTGCTCCTGGATTTCTCCTCACGCTATGCTCCCAGTTACAATGAGATGCTTCCAGACAGAAAGACAGCTGCCCTAAATGTTTGAAGCTCACAGTGGCTCTTATCTGGAATCACCTCTTAGACCTAAAAGATAGCTGCTAGTAATAAGGATTGAATGAAACCTAAAGCATGCTGCTTACCTTAAGAGATTGCAAGTTGTGCTTCATTTAAGTGTAGCATCTCCCCTTCTTTGTGAAGAATTTTGTAGTGACTGTTTCCAGAGCACATAGGATCCTTTAAATAGGAGGTTGTGCCATGCTACTTTCCTAGTCTGACATAGGGTGAACGACTTCAAACTTTGAATCTACAGTTAACTGCTCATTCTCATTTTCAGCTATGGAAGCATCCATGATGATGTGGGAATATGCGTGAAGTGAGTGGGAGAAATGATTTGGTTTCTCTGAAAGCTAGGATAGTGTGTAATAGCAAACTAGGTGCTTATAATTGTATGGGGATATAAAGTTGTCACTCATACAGTAAAGGAATACCACCTGTAACTGGCATGCTAAGCTTGAGCTGGATAGTTTGCCTACATTGTTTCAGAAGACCTGCTTTGAACGCCATAATACTGGTAACACAATTGTGACTCAAAATATTTTGTCTGCTGTTTATGTGAAAAATGTTACAGTAAAAACTCAAGTACAGAATTGCAGTATTCAAGTGAAAATAATCTTTCTCTTATAGATGGTGATTCTCAGTCTCTCAAGGAACATCTCATTGATGAGCTGGACTACATCCTTTTGCCAACTGAAGGCTGGAATAGGCTAGTGAGCTGGTACACACTGATGGAAGGTCAAGAGCCAATTGCACGCAAGGTACTCTTTAACTACCTGCTGGGATGAATATGATTCAAGATGTAGTCCTGCAAATCTGCAGGAGTTGCACAGGAATTTATTAGCCGACTTTTAAGTCCTGGCCTATGATAATCATATAGAGAACTCCTCCTGCTTTAGTTGCTTATTGTACCTAATTTTTATTCAACTTTTTGAGGCAGGAGGATGCAAAGGATGTAATACTTTCTTTTTCTGGAAATAAAGTTCTCTTAAAAATTATCTCAAGAAGAATTTGCTTTAGAAGCTTGTATGGCTATTAATGCAAATGTTTTTAATAATTTTAGGTAATGAGGTAAATAACTCTAAAACTGCACTGACTATGTTAGTGAAAAGCCTACCTCTAATAATTTAACATTAGGGGAGTAATTGGTAGTTTCTTTCTGATAAACACTCTGTTCTCAACTGCTTGCTAAGGGAGTTATTTCTTTAAGCAAAAAGCTTACCTCAACGCAAGGAGTAGTCCGTGGTATGGTGGATAGTGTGGCCCTCCATCAATATAAGATACTGAAAAATTAACATCTTTTAATTTGTTTTTGTTTGCTCCAGCATATAACATCCTTATTATTAAGGTGATAGGGCATTTCATCCGTTTATTGATCATACAATCTTTTTTTGTGTTATTTCTTAAGATTTTCAAATTAGTGATTACAGTTGCATCCTTACTGGACTGCATTACTTAGTTTTTAAAATACGTTTTGGTATACTTATCCTTTCTGTATTGACCAGTAGGGTGTATTTTTCCAGTTACAGGGGTCTTTATTTTAATTCTTTTAAAATCACTGAAAAAATATTAGGTTTAGAATTTAGTTTTATGATTTCTGGAGTAATACAACTTTTGTTTCCTTCTTATATTGTAAGTATGGCCTAACTGCATACATGCTGGCTGCTTACTTGAAGTCCACTCTTCAAATAAATGGTAGATACAGATGTAGAAGAAATTTCAGGTCTTCAAAATTAATTTGGCTAGCAACAGAAGTTTGTTTAAGGATTTTATAATATTTTCTCTAATAGGATAAAATAGTTGTTTGGGTTTTGGTTTTGTTTTAAAGAGACATCCTTGAAATGTCTGTCTTTGTCTAGTTTGTCTAGTTCTGTTAGAGCTGAAATCCATTAAAATAATTCTTCCTTCTTTAAAGATATATCTGTTATCAACTTGTTACTGTTTTTTCTGAAGATGGATTTCAATAATCTGCATACTCTTCCATTGTCATGGTAAAGTAAAAAGTCTGTAATTTTTTCAGTTTGAGAGCAAGATGGAAGGACAGAGCAGTGAGATTAGAGTAACTTCTATTCCACTTCAAAGTAGCTAACTAGAAAAATACGTGGAATATAATGAGTGGCCACATAAACTGGCATAGCTTGGTTATTTTCTGCCAGTATGAACAGCAATTATCCTCTGAGAAGCATATTCCAGTTCAGCATTATTGTTTCTGATGCTTTTGTCATTCATTATTATTTTTCCTGTCTGCCTTTATGGGGTGCTTTTTTTTCATAAACATGGTACTATAGTTTTCTTTCATACCCTTTGTTACATCAGCTATTTTTGAAATGTGGATCCAAATTTTAAATTGATAAAATTTTGTATTACATCTACGTCAAATAATGTAAAGACTTCTTGTATGTACTACCACTAGTGTGTCAGTTTTTATTCTTAAAAATGTCTTAGCCATACTGCAAGAGTTTTGTTTACTGCCACTATTTTGTTGTGACTCTAGTAGCTGAAAACTACTAAGCTGCTCAAATTGAGATGCATTTTTGTTTAAGTGCCATGACTGACATTAAAGCTAAAGCAAGCAATGAAATAATTCACTAATTTCTTTATATTTTTCCACATACATGTAAGTTATATTTGTACAGCAGATAGCAGATCTCTCCTAGCAATTAGCTGGTAGCTTTATTTTAACTGTATTTGTCAGATGTATCACATATCAGGCTGATGGTTATTTTTAGAGCAGTCTACATGACTAAGAGGACTGCAGTTACACTTTGGAAGATCAAAGGGAAAAACATTTAAGAGGTGACCCTGAATATTTTTTTCTACATTTTACTTTTATTAAAAAACCAAAAAAATCCTGTATATTTAACTAATTCTGAATATATAATAAACAATTGTAATGAGTAGGTAAAATTTCAGATGAGTATATTCATTATCGGAATGTAAGTGGAAGATTTGTAGGTTTTGTTTAAAAATGTGATATCCAGATTTTACTAGTGTGTGTTACATTTTTGGTAATACTCTTTAACCGTGAAAACTAGTTCCTGATGTTCTGAGGAAGTAGTATACAATGAATAAATATATTTGGAAATAAAAGTAGCTTTGGGTGTTTTTACCTTTTGATCAAGTATCTTTGGATTAAGGTTGCATATTTGTGATTTCTACTGTACTTAACACTTTGAAAGGCATCGTGTTATACACAGGTAAGACAATCATCATCATGGGAAAAAGTACTTTCTAGTTTACTGTTGTTTTGGTTTAGGGAGTTACTCTAGGACAACTGTATTACTAAAAAGTTACAGAAGAATTTTTTGTTCTAAGTTTTTGCATTTATTGAGTGTCTTATATTGCATGAACTTCAGTTTCTTGAAGTGTTCTCTAAAATATTTTAAAGCATGTGTATATGAAAACATATTCAGACTGATATGTGATCCCATTCTGTTTTTCAGGTTGTTGAACAGGGTATGTTTGTAAAGCACTGCAAAGTAGAAGTATATCTAACAGAATTAAAACTGTGTGAAAATGGAAATATGAATAACGTTGTCACACGAAGATTTAGCAAAGCTGATACAATAGGTATGCACAACTATTTTCTAAAATTATATGATTAGTACTTGTATGTGGTAGCAAGTTCTGAATAAATGTCTAGAGAAAATGATAGATGGGTATTTTGACTCTTAAAAACAATGGGAGTAATTTTGTTTGGATCAAAGTTAAAAGTTAAGAAATTAGAATACTGAGGGGGTTTAATACAATTTTAATAATATAATTGTGTGTTTTATTATCTAAGCATCTGTATTAACTTTGGAGGTTTGAGCTTTTAAGGAAATGAATAGTGTGATGTTGTTTTTTGGATTTTGTAGTACTTTTCTTGGCTTTTGATGCGTAAGAAATATATTTATGTGTTTCATTAACCAACATGTTCTAGTCATATATATGAAGAGAAGGAGATATTACAAAACACAAGAAAGAATTTAATCAATACATTAATGGCTAAAGGTGACCTAAAAAGGCAGTATTCTTCACACTGTGAAGTGGCCGGCCAGGCACAATCTTTTATAGTAATTGAATCCTCTGTTAAACCTTTAACTTATCTTTATTTGTATTTATTTTGACTGCTTGTTGAGCATTCTGGTTTGAAACAGTATTTTGATGAGATATTTGACTTTGAAAATAACAATCAGAACATTTTCAAAGAAATGGCTCCTCATTTTTTGGTGTATTGGTGCATGTGTATCTGAGATAAGAGTCTTTCAATCGGATTTGTGCAGTCTGTAGTGGTGCAGTTTTTGTACTTTATGCCCTTGGCACTGTATGCCCAGCCATCACTTTGTTTACATTTGTTGACAGTAGTGTATGTTTTTTAGCTTTTGCTTCTCTTCACATTATGAGTAGTGGCTTGTACTTACCAGCCTTTAATTCTTTGCAGATTGCTTGCTTTAGAAGCAGTCATTTTATTTTGTTAAATTTCAATATTTAAGTTAGAAAAAGAATCACCTCTTGTATTAGAATAAAAACTTGAAAATTGTAGAAAACTCTCCTCAAAACAGGGTTTGTGGTATGTTAATTTGCCTTTTTGAGATCTGGTTTAACTTGGGAAGTTATACTTCAATATTTTCTGAGGAAACCAGAAACTCGGAAAAAGCAATTTAACATTGTCCTTCCCTTAAGACCAAATGCTAACTATTTTGCAGCTATACTGAATTATGTCACTGAAATTATAGGTAATGGATTAATTTTCTTCATTTCTGTAATCAGAATCAGGGCATTTTGGAATTACTGTTACTTGAATGTATATTCATTTTTTCTTGGCAAAGAGAGAATTACAATTATGAGTAAATTGTTGTAAAGAACAATGAAAAGCAGTCAGAGTTCACTGGCAATCCCTTTCCTAACACTGGCCTTGTTTGCTTTCCTGAAATGATACGCTCCTGGAAGCCTTTAAAAACATGCCCTTCCTGATACTGAAGCTTGTTGTGCAATGTACAAAGCAGAGCCATCCTAGCCAAGGCATCCAGAAAAGTTTGTACCTTAGAAGAAGAGCTAGAAAAATTCAACCCACTTTAAGGGTGAAATAATAACTGATCCCTCTTATCCATTACTAAGATGGTGATTTTTTTCCCCCCCGTGCTTCTTACCTCAAGTATCATTAATGTAGTTCTGGAATTCATCAAATATGCAACAGAAATGCTTATTATATCAATAAATAATATGCAAGAGAGATCTTACAGAATCTTGATTATCTTTCTCTCTTCCTTGTGTATTCCAGTAGGGGATACATTTTTATTATAGTTGCAAGAGGCTTGTAGTACAAAAGAATCAGTAACAGCCCCACGGAAGTGAGTAGACACAGGGTACTATGGTCTTTTCAAGAAATTCTAATTTTTCTATCCACTTGATTATATTCTTTACTGCACTCAAAAAATAAGTACGAGACCTTCCTTAATTCACAAAACCAGAGAAGTATCCTAAATATGATATAATACTCACCTAAGTCTTCAGATATGTGTTATTCCTGGAATACCTTTGCTTTTCCGCTCAAATAGAAGCTGAGTTGTGTCGATAAATTAGTCAAAGTCGAGGGCAGACCTAATAATGCCAGTCATTCCCTTGCAATGGTACTAGTCACATCTGACATGTTCTTTGGACCTTCTTGGGAACCTCCTATAACTGAGGACCCTTGCCTTGGAGAGAGTGCATAGTGACTTTTTTATCTGCTGCAGAATACAAGAATGTAATGCTTGCTACTCTTGAGGACTGTTCTGGAATCAGTGACTAGCCTTTTCCTTCTTTATGAAGGAGGGGGACTACTGTTCCCTAGTTCTGACTGACATCTTAACATTAACACCTAAACCAGCATTTGTGATAGCAGTACCCTTAAGGAGCCAGGATGTATTTGTGTCGCACTAGGACACGAAACAAGCATGCACCACATGCTCAGTCACCCAAGGCAAAAAAAGGGGCGTTTATTTACAGATTTCAGAATTTATAGGTTTTCCAAAGTGACAGTGGATTGGAGGATGAAATCCCACCTCTCAACCACACTGGTTACATTCACAGTCCATCAATTTTCTCCTCCTACAAGAAGGAATGTAAACAACACATAGTGTTTTAGTGAAATGTGTGAGAACTCTTGACTCCAAGAATGTAAACATCAGAAGGCTTTGAAAAACAGGGTGACATATTTGTATTAGGATTCACTGAACTTTTTCAGCATCGCATCAAGACTGTTCCAGGTAGTCTTTCAAAATAGTTCTTGAAGCATGCAGTTGGTTTTATGTATAAGCTGTATGATTTTTAGCAATATCGGGTATGATCTATGCGGAAGCTGTAACTTTTAACTGTCAAATTGAATTATCTCACATTGTGGGTATACGGCTGATGGAGGGGGAGGCATCTTTAAGTGGCGGTTCTTCCCATCTCATTTAGACATCGTGCTAGTACTAATCATATGTTGGATGCATACAACCAAAACTCCCCAGGGAAGCGTTTGAATCGCCATCCCTGGAAGTGTTTGACATATGACATTTTAGGCTATGGTTTAGTTGATACACTGGTGTTCACTGAAAGGTTGGACTCAATGATGTTGGGCATCTAGTCCAATTTTAATGAATCTATGATTCTGCTAGAGGCAAACACCATACACAGTGTGACTCAGACAATACCTATTTGATACGTTTTCATTTATGCTGGAAAAGGCACTTCCACTTTAGTTCATAAGGCAGCACTCCAGTAATACTTAGTGGGGATGTGAGGAAGGATTATAAAGTGTGCATTGGTTAAATGTTCATGGAACTACATAAAAGAATCTTATTTTCACAGTCTCAAAAATTGGCATAATAATCAAGTGGAACATCCTTTTCCCAGAGTTTGGACATAATGTGTAGTTATCCAATAAGATGCCTTGCTAAGGGGTTCAGTCTTTTGACTGTTTCCATTTTAAAGGCAAGCTAACTAGCAACTTCCTGCTTGTCCTACAAAACAATGTAGTTGCATTTCTGCAGTTTTTACAGGCAATTTCTACAGTTTCATTCATATTTTTAATATGAGGAGATTAATTCTGATGCTTTATTTGACCTTACACTGTTTGTATATTGAAATGCTAAACTTGTGTTCTTTCCTTCTCAAAACAGACACAATTGAAAAGGAGATAAGAAAAATCTTCAATATTCCAGGTGAAAAAGAGACCAGATTGTGGAACAAATACATGAGTAATACTTTTGAACCTTTGAATAAACCAGACAGTACCATACAGGATGCTGGTTTATACCAGGGACAGGTACAGTGAAATATTATTTCTTTTCTTGAATACATTTATCTTTTTGCTCATGAAAATGTAGCTATACCAAATCATTTTTGCTTCTTTTTAAATTCTAATTTAAATACTAATTAAATCCTAATCAATTACATTAGGGATAGAGGATTTTGTGAATGAATTTGTTGAAATTAAAGTGATCTTTGTGTGTATTTTTGGGATTAAAGACTGAAAAGAGAGATTAAAGAGAGGACTCTTTAACTCTCTTGGTGAATTAAAACTAAATTTTTTAATATACTTCTGAATTTAAAATTTTATGTTCACCAAATTTTATGAAATTGCTGACATGAATTTGGTAAAATCTGAAATAAATAATTATTCCTAGGATTTTGGATATGTTCCTATAACGAAACCCGAAATTTGAAGTATGTTTTAGGTATTCTAAAAGAATCATGTCTTGTACTCAGATTCCACTGTCTAGATTTTACAAACGAAATAACTGAAAAATGAAAATATTTTGATAAGGACCAGAGGGACAGAGGTTTGTAAACCTGCTTTAACATGAGACAATGTCATCACTTTAAAATCATCACTTTATAGGGGAATTCCTCATAAGATTTCTTTTTACCTTTCAAGATGAGTATAAAGAACAAACATTGAACATTAAACTACAAAATATAAATGTAAACAGATTGAGCAATAGCATTGATAGAATAACTTTCCAGATTATTACACTTACTTAGTCTTCAAACAGAGTTGAATTTTTTTTCAACAGCTGTAGTTCATGCAGTCACCCTACAAATGCAGATGGATGAAATTTGATGGCAGTAATTTTAGGCAAGATTATATTAAAGTATTTCCTTTTGCCTTGAAATACTTGACTCTGACCTACTTACCAGCAGTATTTATGCTGTGTTTCAGTTTTCTTTTATGGCGTGGAAGGTAGGTAATCAGTGCACCAAAATTGCTCCTTAAACTATTGTGTCCTTTGGCTTCATGCTGCATGAACTTAAACCCTCACACTGGTAATTTTAACAATGCAGAAGTCCTACTGGAAGAGCCCACCTCTCCCATAAAAGATTCACATCAAAGATGTAACTTGCAAGTTACCTCTGTCCCAGTGAAACATTAACTGTGAAGCAAGCATGGTCTGATAAAGCCATGACAAGATTTCTAGGTGACATCTGTACTTTGAGCAAAACAAATACTGTTTAAAACAGAGTTTAACCATGGTTTCTGAGAATGCTAAGTGTCATGGTAGGCCATATGTGTTTGGTCAGTTACACTTGCTGACACACACATGGTTATTTTTCTGGCTGAGCTTCCTAGTCTAATAATAGTTATTCTGACTATTACAGTCTGCCTAACCTAATAGTTGTAATAGTGTATGCGATTGAGTAAATTAGTGCTTTGAATTTATCAGTTGATTTCTGAAGCGAGCCTTTAGCGATTCCATTGAACTCCTCAGTCTAAATCTACCTTTTATTTAGTAAGCACTGAGAGCCAGTCAAGGAAGTATGGCAGAATCAGTCTTTCAGTATCAATAACCAAGGATATAGCACACTACTCTGTTCCTCAGAGAAAGCTGTTCATGATAGAAGGCTTGTTTTCAGTCTCATGCTCAAGTGTGTTTAGACTGAAAATGTGATTACATCTTCAAGTGGCTTATATACAAGATTTTGAGCATTAGTACTTACCTGAATTTATGTCACAGTGTAGAGACATACAGGCACAGCATGGCAGTTATTTAGTGTCCTGAAACATCAGTGTACAGTTGTGCAGAGTTAGTTGCATTGGAAGTGGGGAGTTGGATTCAGTTCAAGTATTGGAGTCTAGTTGCCATTTCAAAGGATCCAGCTATCTGAGCTGTCCAGAAAAAGGCATGAGCTGCTTGTAGGTCCTGTTTCATATCTGCCAGCATATCTCAAATACCCAAAGGAGTGTCAAATGACACCTGATGCCTTTATTTGGGACTGAGTGTTCCATACTCCTTTCTGTACCAATAACAAATTGAACAAAATTAATTTCATTAGCCAACTGTCCTGTTGAAAAAATAATACTAGATAAGTGCTTTGGTAAAATATAGAGTAACCATACAGGTATGATTTTAAGGCTATCAAGGCAGAAAATAGGGGGTTTTGGATTTTTTTCTTATCCATCTCTGTGTGAGACAAAATTCCTTCAAGAATTATCCATTCCTTAACAGGGCTGTTGTATAGACATGTGATTTCTATAAACTGACAGGTGATGTTTAAACATTGCAGGTCATCTTCTGACCTCTTTGAAAGATAAGTGGCTTGCCATCCATGGATTGTAGAGGAATAGAAATATTAAGTTACTTACTTCCCCAAATTAAAATGAGGGGTGAAAAAAGTAGAGGAAGGTGCAGTGTAATGGATGGAATATGGAGTGTAATGGAATATTCTTGAATCTCAGTGAATAATAACTTCAATATCATTCTTTTCTTGATCACATGGCAGCAAATCCATTAAAAAGATGGAACAGAAAGCAATATACTGATATTTTTATTTCAGTTTTCTTATTACACTTTTTGTGGTAGGTCCTGGTGATAGAACAGAGAAATGAGGATGGAACGTGGCCAAGAGGTCCTTCAACTCCTAAGTAAGTTACGAATTCCAGTCAAGTGATTAGTTTGCATTCTATTTTGCTTTATGAAAATAAAAAGTTTTTGGAAGTGGCATTGTATTTTGAAAATCAATCTTCAGATATTTTAGTTGAAAATACACTTGATTATATTTGTTGTAAGTGCCGTGCATTATAGAACATAGCATAATAATGGTGAATTCCTGCATACATGTTGCTTAACTTCGTTGATTTCAACCAATGATATACATTATCCTGCTTAAAAATGGAAAAAAATTCCATAGTAGAAAACTATAAAACTTAGCATAATATATATAGATTTCTGTTTAAAAGTACAGTGTATCTGTTAGGTCAACACGGATTTTATCAGTATTTTTCTTGTATGTAAATATTTTCACGGGCAGCTTGTTCCTTTTGTCTCCAGAGCATAATATATACCCACAAAGTTTATTTAAATTGCAGCCTGCATTACCATCAGGCTTCTGTTCTTTGTTGGGCTGTCATCAGTTAATGCAGGATGATGTTGGTTTTGTTTTCTCTTTTTGCTACTGTTGTTATCAACAGCACCTTGATAATGGCAAGTGAATAGAAGGAAAGACTTGTGTGTTTTTCTTCACTTAACTATTTTTAAAGTTATTTCCAGTATCTAAATATGTTCTCTTGGTATTGAAGATCAGTTGGAACCATTTAATTAATATGATATCAGCCTTACAAAATAGTTAACTGTGGTTTTTGCCTTTGTTGGCTGGTTCTTAAGTATATCTTCTATAGAAAAGTTTAAGTTCTTTTAAGTTCTCTTTATTCCTTTGAGATTATGTATGCGTGTAGTTAAGTGTCACTGTTGTTCTAAAGCATTTTTATAGTATCATTGCTTATCATTTGAAGGACAGTGTTTCTTTATCTTGAGTGTTTTATCTCAAGCACTTATATTTGGAACACTATTTTCTATTAAGTTTTTAATGAAGTCTGAGTTCAATTTAAGATTAGCATTAACAGTATAATCTTGCTTAGCAAGATGTTGTAACACAAGGCATTGAGGATGTGGAGCAATAGAAAGAGTGGGATGCTAAGTACTTAAAGTTTAATCTTGCACCTCAAAAAGCATCTAGTAGAAATTTAAATTCTTAGTCAAATTTTAGATGCATCTTTCAAAGGTTAAAATAACTTACATAACTCATTGTCATGGATTCTTTTGGAAGTTCCGGTTGGAAGATATTCTGGTGGTGGTATCTGCTTTTATTCTGCCAAACTTCTTTTCCATTGTATGGAAAGCATTCAGGAGCAGTATATAAATTAAAAGAATATCTCCTGAAAAATGTTTGATCTGGGGACAAGTGAAATGCTAATTCAGAACGCTGGTTTCAGAGGAGGCTGTAAGTAAACCAGAAAATGAGGATGAATAGTATTACTTTGAGATTGGGGTATGGTTTTGAGATCAGGCAGCTATCACAAAGTTGGGAATTTGAGATTCAAATACACTGTAATAATGGAAAGTTTGCAAAATTTAGTGAATTCAAATAGCAGCTATTAACAGGCAGTAACAGGACAAGTTTTTACATCTGTTTATAAAACTTCATGAACAGCCTAATAAATGTTTAAAGGGATAGAAATATTAAACACTCTCTTTGGAGTTTTCTATGTGAGGTCCATTAGGAGTACTAGCTTGTCAACACAAATAGCATATATCCACATACCTTCCTACAGCCCTGTCTTTGGTCACACTCTGGCTCAGTGCTAAATTACCTCTTTGTAGTGCTTCTTTTTGAAGAGTACAAATTGTAAGGAAATTCTGATGTCAAGGTATAAAGGTATATTTAGAAATGTCAAAATATAGGATATTGGAAAGCATGAAAGATGATACAGCTTGAAAAGGCAGGATCATTTCAGAACATGAACTAAGCTTTTCTACAGATTCACAGAATAGTTGAAGTTGGAAAGCATCTCCACAGATTCTCTAGTCCAACACACTTTCTCAAAGACAGGTCATCTAGAGCCGGTTGCTTGGGACTGTGTCCAGATAGGTTTTGAGCATGTCCAAGGATGGAGGCCCTACAGCCTTCCTGGAAAACCTATTCTTCTGTTTGATAACAACTTCCTTATATTTACAAAGATTTGCCAGTGCTTCAGTTTTATATATATTGCCTGTTCTCCTTTCAGTGGACATGACTGAGAAGGGTCTTCCTCCATCTTCTTCGTTCCCTCTGAAGTATTTATAGGTGTTGACAAAATTGCTCTGGAACCTTCTCCAGGCTGAATGATCCCAGCTTTCAGCCTTTCCACAGAGGTCAGATGCTGCAATCCTTGATCACCTTTGTGGTGTCTCACTTGAGTTAGTCCAGGATATCTCCATCTCTCTGGTACAGGGGAGCCCAGCACTCCAGGTGTCTCTGGCCAGTTCTGAGTGGAGGAGAAGGATCACCTCCCTTGATCTGCTGGCAGTGTTTTTCCCAGTGTAGCACACTGGCCCAAGGTGATTGGCCTAAGGACACACTGTTGGCTCACGTCCAGCTTTTTGTCCAGCAGGACTCCAGGTGGTTCCCTGCCAAGCTGCTTTCGATTTGGTCACCTGCCTGCACACCCACTCCCTCCCGGTGTGTTGGTTCTGGGCATTGTTCAGCCCCAAGTGCAGGCCTTTGCATCTTCCTTGACTGGACTTCATGATGTTCCTGTTTGCTCATTTTTTGAGCCTTTTGAGGTCTGTCATAATGATAGCAGAATCTGTATTGTGACAATTGAAAATGACAGTAAGATGGAAAGATGCTCTGCACATTTTCCCCGCCTCTTTTTCACAGAAGCAAAACAGCAATTTCTATATTGCTTCTTTTGGCAATTTTTCTCTATTCCTACTATAGGTGATGAATGCCATCAGTTTTTCATAAGAAATATGTTAAAGGTGTGAGCATCTTTTCTTCTGCAAGAAAATAACATATTTAGTTTGAAAGTGGCCAAATTGGGACCTCAGTTCAGTACAGGAAGGAACACTTTTGAAAATGATAATTCTGTTTTTCTTAAGAGTATAATAAATTCTTACAAGAAAAAAGGATTATCATCATAATTGTCTCTCCTTCTGAAATTAGAAAGGAGTGATTTTGAGATCCTTTTCATGTAGGAGCAGAGACCAAGCTTTGCAACTTAATTTATACTCTGTGTTCAAGCTTGTCAGTGTTTGCATTTGTTTTATTTGTACTGTTTTCTAACTTCTGCATTTATTTAATTTTGGAAGTAATTGCAACATCCACTGTAAAAATCCTGCATGATTTAATGATATCTGCTATCATGTCATATTTTAATGCTGCTTAAAATGTTTGTGAGTCTTGGGTTTTTTTGTCTGAAAGTATCTGAATGTGGTATACATTCTTAAACTGTTTGCAGGGTCAGTCAGGTTTAGGAATAGCTGGATTTTTTGCTTTCTGATAGGTTGTTTGTATCGGCTACTGGGATGTTTTTTGCTCTGGGAGGTTGACTTCTATGAGTTTTTCTTCTGGAATGTTTTAAGTGTCACCTGCTCCCAAAAGAGCTATTACTTAGCAGTAACAATCATTTTTGCAGACCATTTTATTATACTGACATGTCTGTGAGTAGCTATCTCCTCAGTGTCATACACATGACAAGCTTATACAAACATACAGATCCCAGTTTTTGTAGCTTAGTTGCTGCTGATCCCAGTATTTAATGAAGGTTTGAGATCTCTGTACAGACTTTTTTTTTTAATCTTTTGTTTAATCTTATATAGGAAGTTATTCCACAGGCAGAAAAAACAACTAATCCTGCTTGAATGGTTTATTATTGTCAAGATGGTGTTTTAAACTAAAAACAAAATACAAATTTAAAAAGTCTAAAATTGTGCTTGAAGTTACTTAAGGAACTGTACTGCAACATCAAGCTACTTATATTCAGGAAAAAATGTACATCCCTTAAAACCTTTCAGCCAATCTGGGATTATAAAACTTAAGGAGAAGCAATGAACTAAAGTTTTGACATTCCATGGGTTACCAACTGAATAGCCAGCACAGGGTTTCTGTTAGTTTTCTGTTAAGAAGTTGTTACCTGTTTATATGCAAATATAAAAGCAAGTTAGGGAAGCATACAAAGAAGCTATAAATTAGCAGGTTATTTCCTTCTAATTTAAAAAAATGTTGTAGCTGGGTTTTTTTAGAAAACTTAAAAACAAGTATTAAATCTACTGACCCATCCTATTCTTTTAAAATGCTTTCTATCTGGTAAAAAACAAAGAATTTTTAATTACCTATCAATCTGTATATTTCTGTGTTTGTATTAAAAGTAATGGATTTCATTCTGATACTTTTTTATTTAGATATCACTGTGGAATAAGTCATTCTAATCAAATAGCTGGCTACTTAGCATAATTTACAGATGGCCTGCTATTAACTTTAAAACAATTTTCATGTGTGAAAGGAAATATATTGTTGGTTGGCTGGGTGTTTTTTGACCATACAAAAAGGTGAGAATTCACCCATTCATAACTTAGTTCTTTTTCTCCTTGTAATAGTGAACATTTTCCTCAGATTTTTTTTTTCTGGTTCAAACTGGACACCTTTTTATCTCGGAAAAACATTAAAGTCCCTTTTTCGATCCTTTTACTGGGTTGGACCCCATAATGTTTGTTAAGAGGAGGGAACAAATGGATAAAAGATGTTTAGCAGTCCTTTTTAAAAAATATAATACACATTTATCCAAGTTTTTTAGGAAAATATATCCATGAATCTTCAAAGGAGAAAGTGTTTGGGTTTTTTTTCCCTGAGCAGTTGTTACACAGACACATGTGCCTTTCTACTAAGAAAGCACTGTAGTATATAAAATTAACTGGGGACTTACTCTGATGTCTTAAATTGTATAAGCAAGAGCTATCAGCTTGTTTGTCAGCCAAGAGCTGGACTGCCATTTGCTGATAAATAATACTTGAGATAACCATGTGTCTGAGCTCCTGTGGGTAAACACCAAACATTGGTGATGTATAACATTGGTGATGTTGACATTTTCAAGTTAGTTTAACAAACATGTTCGTTAATACAAATTATTGGAGGGTTGAAAAACTCTTTAACAAATGCATGTCCCGAACATTAATTTTTTTGATTGATGAATGTTTAAATATCAACCTTTTTTACTGCAAATTCCCCAGAGAAGTGTGACTAGCTGAATTAGTGAGGGTTTGTAAGAAGAGAAGAGTCTAACTAAAGCTTGCTTTAAAATGGTATGCTAGTCATACCTACAGCTTCAAGGAAAAGAGTCCTTGATAATGGAAGGACCTCTTCAGATAGTCTCACCTAGTTCCCCTACTCAAAGCATGGGAAGCTGTAGCAGATTGCCTAGGACAGTATCCAGACATGTTCCCTGTTCAGATGGAATTTCATTTATTTTATTTTATTCCCATATACTTTTGTCCTTTCAGTGGGCACCACTGAGAAGATTCTTGCTCCATCTTCTTCATTCTCTCCCACTGGATATTTGAACAAGCAGTAAGATCATTCTGGAGCCTTCTCTTCTCCAGGCTGAATGGTCCCAGCTCTTTCAGCTTCTTCACATAGGTCAAATGCTGCACCTTTGTGGTGTCTCATGAGTCTTGCTCTTGCGCCTGTCTTTCTGGTACTAGGAAGCCCAGAAGTGAACCCATCACTCCAGGTGTCTCTGACCAGTTCTGAGTGGAGGAGAAGGATCACCTCCCTTGATCTGCTGGCAGTGTTCTTCCCAGTGTAGCACACTGGTCCAAGGTGGTTGGCCCAAGGACATTCTGCTGGCTCATGTCCAGCTTTTTGTCCAGCAGGGACAAAGGTGATTGATACAGGACCAGGTGGTTCCCTGCCAAGCTGCTTTCCATTTGGTCACCTGCCCCTCCAGGGGTAGGATTGAATGGTTTTCAGTCCATCTCACTCCCATGTTTCATCTGCTTGTCTATGTGGGTGTTGCAGGAGACACTGTCAGAGGACTTAAGGAAGCTGAGATGAATGACACCCATTGCTTCCCCATCATCTACCAACATAGGCTTCTATGAGGAGATTACTATCAGGCTGGTTAAGCAAGATATCTACCACTGCTTTCACTCAGACACTTTCTCTTCACATCTGACTTGGGCCAGAAGCTCCTTGTTCATCCATTTAGGTTTCCCGCTGCCTTTGCTTGATTTTTTACTTCTCTGGCTGGACCATTATCGAGCGTAGAGGACTTAATGATCTTAAAGGTCTTTTCCAATCTAAATAATTCTGTGAATATCAGCCAGCTCTCTTGGGGCCTCCTCATCTCTCCAGGGCTGTACCCCATGGCACTTTTCCAAGCAGATCCCTATAAAGGTTAAAGTCTGCTCTGCAGTAATCCAGGGCTGTGTTCCTGTTTTCTGCCATGCTGTCCCTCAGGATCTCAGATTTCACCATCTTAAGGTCATTTTACCAAGGCCCCAGCCTTCACATTCCCAACTGGTTCTTCCTCCTTGCTTTTAAGTATCAGATGCAGCCAAGAAGCTCTCCTTGTTGGCTTCTTGGTCGCCTGTCATCATTGCATTCCAGAACCCTCCTGCATTTTTTTGTGCCCTGCTGTGTCCCACCAGCAGGTCCTCTGTAATGACTTAGGGCCTGTGAATGTTAGGCTTCTTCCTGTTGTCCAAAAAAGTCTTCTCTGCCTTTCTTTATCCTGATCCAGTCAGTCTGGATGGCCCCAGAGGGAAAAAGACTCTTCTAGCCGCAGGTGTTTTTGCTGATGTCTGTATTTATCTCCTTGCTGTTGGCCACTAGGGGAATTCTAGTGCAGTTTAACCGTAATGTTAATGAAGTATGTGGGCAAGTGAATATTTAATGTGAGTTACCATTTTTTTCGGCATACTACAGTAAAGTGGGTTTTATTAACCTGTCTTTTGCTGTTAAAATGCTAAATTATAATAAATAAATTTGTGGAGGTTGTTTTTTACAGCATTAAAAAGTTACTTTTCAAAATTACCTGTTAGTTTCTGCTGCTGTTGTAGCTATGTTGAGAATTTGGTTTACTCTTCTCCTGCATTTGAGAAGCAAGTCATTTCCTGATTAAGCAGACCTTAATTGGCTTATTCTGGCTTCTTTTAGCTTTTATATACGGCAATTATACGTTGAGTTTTAAAATTTAAAACTATTGCATTTGAATTTGGTTTAAATGATCTAAAAGCTTCAGATTTGTTTTGAGAAGTTCAATTTCAGTTCAAAATTATTCAAATCAAAAAGCTTCTTCTAAAATAAATGTATGTATGAATGTCAAATTTAACTATTGTTCTGAATTTAAGTGGGACTAAACTGACTTCAGTTTAGGTATCTTTTGTGGACAGTCCGTATTTTACTTCTTTGAAGACTATATTCAAAGAGAAGGATTTAGATTGATAAAGGAAATTACAGGAAAGCTTTGTGAATGTTGATCAGAATACTTGAAAAACTAACTAACATGTTCTTCATGTGGTGATACATAAAATGGTTTAGGTTGGAAGGGGCCTTAAAAGTTGATCTAATTCCTTCCCCCTGCCATGGGCACCTTCAGCTGGACCGAATTGCTCAGAGCCCCATCCATCCTGACCTCAAACACTTAACAGGATGGGCCATCCAGTTTCTTTGCTTAGGCTGTTCTAATGCCTTACCACCCTCACAGAGAAGAATTTCTTCTTAATATCTAACCTAAACTTATTCTCTTGCAGTTTGAAGTCATTCCCCCTTAGTCCAATGACCAGATGCCCTTGTAACAAGTCCTTCTCCAGCTTTTGTAGCCCACTCTAGGAACTGAAAGGCTACTCTAAAGGATAGACTAAAGTTTCCCCAGAGCCTTCTCTGACCCAGGCTAAAGAGTCTCAACTCTCTCAATCTGTCCTCATAGAAGTGCTCCAGACCTCTGATTGTCTTTTGGCCTGCCTTGGACTCAGTTCAACAAGTTCATGTCCTTATGTTGGGGGCCCCAGAGATGAACACTGCACTCCAGGAGGGTCTCACAGGAGCAAAGCAGACGGGAGGAATCACTTCCCTCAGCCTGCTGGCCCTGCTGCTTTTGATGCAGCCCAGAATATTGTTGGCTTTCTGTGCTGTTGATGGGTTGCTGGGTTATATTGGGCTTCTCATCCACCAACACCCCCAGTTCTTTCTTTTTAGGGCTGCTCTCCATTTATTCTTTGCGCAGCCTGTACTTGCGTTGGGATTGCCCTGACCCAAGTGCTGGGCCTTGCATTTGTCATTGTTGAATGCATGAAGTTTGTATGAGCTCATCTCTCAAGCCAGGTCCCTCTAGATGGCATCAATTCCCTCCAGCATGTCAACCACACAACACAGTTTGGTGTCAACAGCAAACTTGGTGAACATGCGCTAATCCCTCTGTCCATGTCACTGCTAAGCAGCACTGGTCCCAGTACTGATACCTGAGGACCATCACTGGTCTCCACTTGGACACTCAGTCATTGACCACAACTCCTTGAGTGCAACCATCCAGCCAGTTCCTTATCCATCAAGTGGTCCATCTGTCATTTCCATGTCTCTCCAGCTTAGAGACAGTGTCTAATGCTTTGCAGAAGTCCAGACTGATGATGTCAGTCTTCTTTCATCCACCTCTTTAACCTTGTTTTAGAAGGCCACCAGATTTGTCTGACAAGATTTGCCCTTAGTTGACAGCATGTTGGCTGTCTCGAATCACCTCCTCAGTCTTCCTTATTGGATGGCCTATAGCAGAGCCCCACTATAATCTTGCCTGTCCCTGCCCTCCCTTTAATCCGTATACATAAGGGATCACAGATCCCTAAGAGGAGCTCCCAAGAGGTTCCAACTGCCTGTCCTTCCTAAAGAGCCTATATCCTTTAATTCCAACACTCCAGGCGTAGTATCCATCCCACCATTTATTTGCCAGTGGTGGCAATAGGATCATACCCCTCACAAGCATATGCACGTCTCCAGCTCCTCTTGTGTTTTGTCCATGCTTGTGCACTTGCATGGAGGCATTTAAGTGGGGCCCTCAACGAAGCTGGGGTGCTGGCTGCAGTGGCTGGAATTCTTCTGTGCTGTACTTCAGGTTCATTACTCCTGACCTCCAAACCCTTTCCAGGCTTTGTGCCACAAATAGTGCTAGCTCTGGCATCAAATTGGTGTGAGTCGTGTCGATTGAGCTTCCCCTTCCCTGGCAACTTTTCTTTTGGAAAAGATTTAATAAAAGAAAGTTGAAAATAAATGTGAAAATATACTTGGGAAAATTCCCAGTGTAAAAATATTTATTTCCTTACGAGTTTAGTTCTTGAAAGGTGCTTAAAAAGCATGCAGAAGTTCTTCTCTTAATACAGCAATATGTATTTCAAAGCTTTTCAATGATAGCCAGAACTCCAATTCGATTGGAGTTAACATAGAACCCACAAAACCAGGAAATTACATGAACTCCTTTTGAGTATGCTGTCTTTTCCTTGCGCACCTGTAAGATTTGCTCGAGAAAAATACACTGCAATATAGTTGTAAATATTGTGTTTATTTGTTATATTCAGAGATCTTTGTGATGAAAAAAATCAGTATTCTTGTATTTTAAGGTAGTCTTAAACCATAGGCATAAACGATAATGCTTCTACTTTTGGCAAAAAAAGGGTTTTGAAAATTTAGTGTTGTGCATAATATCCTGAAATTATCTAACAATATTACGGAGACAGTTTTAATTAAATGGTTCCATGCTGCTGTTAAATTAATCTTGAACTATTTATCTTAATCATTTTTGTATCTCATCTCAACATCTATTTAGTTTGAAATGAAAAATTAATAAAACTCCCACATTAGAAACTTTACATTTTAAGTTTTAGAACATCAAAATATCTACAGTCATACTATGAGCTGAAAAAAAAATTTTTAGCACAGTGGCCTGTACTCTCTTTTGGTTGTTGATAGCTCTGTTTCTTCAACAAGTTATGAAAATTTAAGTACTGTGAAGCATTTTAAGTTTTAAAAGACAGATTCTGAGGGCTGCATGTTCTGGTTATTTTTAGTGCTTTGCCCACTTTTAAAAAAGTATTTCTTTTCCGTGCTTGTCTATCTGATTTGTTCATTTGTTATCTTTCTTTCACAGTTTTTAATATCTCAGCATTTTTATCTAATTTATCATTTTCATATTTTTAAAGGTCCCCAGGTGCATCAAATTTTTCAACTTTACCAAAGATCTCTCCATCTCTATCAAATAATTATAACAACATGAACAACAGAAAGTAAGCCATATACCTTAAAACATTATTTAATTAATCACCCCAGTGTGATATGAACAAAGTTCAATGTTTATAACTCCTGGCTTGAAGGTTTTGAATTGCTCTGCAATATTTGGCTTGTGAATTGTTACTGGTTACTATTTCATAGTAGGTACATAATGCTGACACCAAGAAATGAAACATCGGAAATGTTTGTAACTCTTACTCTTCAGTAAGGAAGACACTAGAAAGTGGGTGTTGTAAGGAAAGGTATAGACTTCATTTAGAGTTTATCATTCTAAAAATACATTGTTGCTATTATTATCCTGCCTGAATTTAAATGGACAAGGAGAGAAAATATAAAGTACTTATCCTTATGGTGATCAGGTTTTCCTGTGTTTCTTGTTCCTAAGGTATTAGAGCAGCATATGTGACATCACACTTTGATTTCAAATCATGATGGCTGAATTGTGTTAGCTGTAATGTAGCCAGCAGCTTAACTTCTGTTTCTTAGTGCTGGAAGACTTGAGAGAGATGAGGCTGTGTGCTTGACTGTTACAGTGAACAAAGGCTTTTAGTAAGAGATTTGTCACTTCTATATGCTTTCTCCTTTATATTCCAAATTAAAAGGTTTTTTAAATAAATAATGTGATAAAACTCTAAAAGAAGAGCTTTCATATTGCATTGGCCAACTTTTGTGTAATTTTGTTGTTGTTGTTATTGTACACAACTGTAAAAAAGTTGGTGAATATAGAAAAACATGGAATTATTTCACTTTAACAGATAATGGAGCATCTTTCAAATGCTTGAAACCAGAGAGCACTCGTCTTTAATGCAAGCTGTGGGAAGTTGAAGAGCCTTATTCTTACAATTCATTCAAATTTTTAGTATTTTTTTAAACATGCATTTTGTGATCACATTTGAAGGTGTTAAATATTAAAAAGGTGACAAAATACTAAATATATAGTATCTTCCAGTTAAATACTGCACTTATCAGAAGTGATTTTTCCTAAGGGGTGAAGTGTCACTTGTGCTTCTACCAATTGTGAGTAGCCTCAACTCTCACTGTTGAACAGTTGAAATCTATGTCATTAACTGCAGTCTGTTGTACTGTGTGTGAATGTGTAGTAAATAAGAAGAGTATTGTATATATGATTGTGCAAAAAGGTACTTGATCAGAGTTGAGCCTCTAGCTGAGAACTAATTTCTTCTTCTCCTGATGTTTAAGCAAAGGGTATTGCCAAGCCCAGCACTTAACAGTGATTTTTTTTTTTTTTTTTTTAGGGAGCTTGATTTTAAGTCAAGCCATCAAGGCTTTCTTATTTTCTTTCTTTTTTTTTTTTTTTAACATTAACTTCTTGCTAGTGATGTTATTTTTAGGAAGTACTTGGGAAACCTGTTATCAGCTCTTGCAGCTTTTAAAGATAGTTTGTTCACGATTTACCTGATTTTAATTTTATTTCTTGGCTTCTTTTGGAGCCAAAATGTGAGCTTTTAGAACTTAAGGAAAAAATCTGTGGTTTGGAGGTGTGTTTGTTTGTTGTTATTTTACAATTTATGATTTTCAACAGAAATAACATGTTTAAAAGGAAATCATATACCTTTCAGATTTTATAAGCAATTGGTCCTTTTAAGTGATTTAACTATAACTTAAACATTTGTAAATCAGTTAATAGATGCATGTACTCTCTAGTGTTATGAAATTCCTGTCATTTTTCTCTTCTGTATCAAAACACAGTACATATGGATGTTATGTAAGACAGATACTCAATGCAGAAATATATGGTTTTCCTTACAATGCAATAATCCAATTATGATGACTTTAAAATACTTTATAAATCACAAATTAATAATTTAATACGAGATATAATGCAGATGAATCTTTAGAAGCACTTATCTCAGAGTCTGTGTTCAGTGATAAAGTCATATCCATTCATATACTTTGTACTTTAAAGTACATACTTTTACATTAAGAATTTTTGGCTTCAAATAGTAAATGGAAAGATACATCTCTGTATTTAATTCTACTATAGAATTGTGTGTTAAGAATGTTCCACTCTTCTTTCAAGTACTTCCTTGTCTAAGAAAATACTTCTTTTTCATTAAGTAATGCTATCTTTGTTATTTTCTTAACTAACAACTTAATGTCAACTTTGTCTGCAATTTATTTCCATGCTTATGGTTCTGCCTTATTGCCTCTTCTGTTGAGCATCATCCTTAGTACATTAGTGAAATTTTCATTTGTGGCTTTCTAGGATCTGTTGGCATCTCCATATGGGCATGAGGTGCTGTGACTCTAAAGGAAATACCAGCATTTGTTTTGAAGATAATTTTAGCTGACAAATACGATTTATAAGGCAGAAAAATCAAACAACGGGTTGTGTGTATTAATGGTCATAAATATTAGTCATTGGAAGCTTGCTTTTGCAATTACTAGAGCTCACCTATAGAGTACAAATTATGTTAAAAATCTGAATGAATCAGGTTTCTTTGTATGGTGCACATTTCTGTAATGTTTTCCTAATCCAGGAGGTGTTCTGTGTAAGAGTATGCCTCAAATTTGAGATACTTAATTTTGTGTTGACATAGTCATACATTAAATGTCAGAAATAGCTTGTGCAAATTTTATCCAGTCTGAAGCCTTCATTTCTGTAAATGTGATTTTGCATTTGATGGAATGGAGGATTCCAAAAAATTGATATTCTTTTGCCTTTACAGATGATCTTGTTGAAAGAATAGTATAGGACGATTAGCATAATATGTGTTAGTGGATTCAGAAGAGCAGGGAGAGACAGGCATCTTTTAGGTCTTAGTGGAATTCCTGTTTATTGCTATTACTAAAGCAAAACATATCACATACAGTGTTTTTTAAATTATGTGGGATGGTGATTAAAAATACCTGAATAGGGATTTTGCTTGGGGAATTAACTGAAAAGTTGTTCTGTTTGCTTCATTCATAACCAGTGCTTTAGGCTTCTAAAAGGACTTGTTTGTATCATTTAGTAGCATCAGCCTGTCAAGATGGATAGCTGGCAGCTTGTTCATATGCTTGGTATATTTCAATATGCTTATTCTAAGAAGTACAAGTGTTAATTACATTACATTACCTCTAGAAACAGTTTCTTCATGGTGTACCTGACACATAACCAAATCTTACGACAAAGGCAATTTAAATAGATTATAATGTTATCTTTTCTCTCCAGACAATGACAATGAACAAAAATAAAGATAGTAATCTTTATGTAGTGACATGGGCCTATCCTGCTGCTTCAGGTATCTCTAAAATACGATGAAACTTGATAATAGGTTTCTTAAAGAGGGAGGTCACAAAAATACATTGGCAGTGCATTAAAATGGTTGAAATATTACAGAGCTCAGTAAGCCTTCCAAACTTTTAATTTTCTGGGCTCATATTGCAACTCAAATTCCTTTATGTTGTATGTACGTCCCTGTTGTTACATGGTCTACCACTGTCTAATTATCAAAACTAGTGATGCTTTTCCAGGCTTCTCTGTTCAAAATCCATGCTTTGCAGAACTCTTAACTGTACAATGAGTGCTCTGGGTTCATCATAACCATTTGAAAGCTGCTTTGATGTTTAAAGGCACACACAGATGGTACAAACAAGTCATTTCAGATCTAGCACATTCAAAATTTACAGATAATAAAATCTCATTTGGAAACCTGCTTTTACCATTTTTGCCATTTCAAGAGCTCTGTTCAAGGGTTTGAAGATGGTTACATGTTTTCAAATCTTGCCTTACTTTTGTGAAGCAATTTTTTCTAAGAGCTATTAGTATTTTCTTTCTGTTACTGCTCTTACTTGACCAGCTTATCCCAATACTACCCCTCTGCTTTTCCCTGCATTGTTCCTTCATTAAAGGTAGGAAAGTTTTGCAGGGAAAGCAGCTGAAGGCGTGGGGACACACAATTATCACAAGTTACTTTTTCTAAGATATTTCTGTTTGAATTAAATAAAGGTAGACTTACCTTTCATCTTTACTTGCTTTCCATTGTTAGCTACTTACTGTTGAATGTTAATAATAATTTCTTTTCCATCCAGTTCAAAAGCATAAAAAGCAAAGCAACAATGTAATTTATATAAAAATCATTTTTCCGCAACAAAACAGCTTGTAGACTGATGGAACTGTAAAGAGACATCTCCTAGTATCCTGCAAACAATAGGCAGTATTTTGTAGGATATGTTTTGATAAAATATCATAAAACCATGAAAGAAAAATGTATTAGTAGACCTGACTCACAGGATGAGTGGTAGTGGGTTTAGTCTCTAAACCCCTCAAATATATTTCTGTGGGCCAGTACAGAAGATGAGAGAGCTCAGAAATGTCTTCCCCTTTGGAGAAGTAAACTGACAGTTTATTCCTTAGAGCAAATACACATTGCATCTATCTGCACTGCAATTACCTTGGACTAAATTATCATCATGGTACTCAGCTAATTTGAGAAAACTTTTGCATGAATAAGCTACAGCTGCAAAATACCAGTTGCATTTCCTTAGCTTCCTAGTGTCCTTCCAAGGGAAGTGAGGGAAAGGGGAAAAGCTGCAGAAAAGGAAATAAAAATTAAAATCCCCAGAAGAATTAAATCCAGTTTGTTTGTTACCCCTACATCTCCTGAATTTCAAAGAGCTTTCTTTTTTTTTAAGCATGTGAAAAGTGTTATCTGTAAGTCAGGTAAGGACAGCAGTAGGAAAGAAGCAAGGCTGAAAGTAGAAGTTTATTGTGTACCCTGTGCGTGTCCGTTTCTGTTACTGCTGTGCACTGTTGGGTTGGTTATATTGTGGGGGTTGCATTAGCACCGGTGGCAAGCTTGAGGTTTTGATTCCTGCGAGAACTAAGGCTTGCCAGCTTCAGGGAATTTGAGTTCACTGCGGTAGCTGGGCTGCAACTGCAAAGGGAGATTGAAGGTAATTCTTCCTGGGGATCTCTCATACGTGGGAGAACACTAACTTTTTAGGGTTTTTTTCATTGAGAATGACCAGTGAACACAATACCTCTTAGCTAGTTTGGGGGCGAGCCAGAGTGCAGAGAAAATGCATATGTATATAAAAGGGAAGGATTAATGGGTAAGTCAGCTATTACAAAGAAATGAGCAGATGTAAAAGTTTGATAACAGCAGCTTTATGGACAGTGGAGCTATAAACTACACAAATTTCTAAGACCATTGAAAGAGGAAGAAGTTTTCATCCCCTTCTGTTTCACATTTTTGATAACTTGATATAAAAAACTACAGTTATTTATGAAAAGTGAGTAATTGTGCACTGAGGAGAGAGTTGGAATTCAGTAAAGAGCATGATATGTTCAGGAGTAATAGCTGGGGTGTAACCATTGGGCACTTGCATCCTCAGACTTTTGCAATTATAAATATCAGTTATTTGTCAGGATTGATTCTTTGCAATGCGTATTTTTCCTTATCATTCTTAGCATCAGACTTTCAAAATTTTCTTGATGTTGCTTCTTACATGAGTGATGCTTACTAGCTGCAGAAATAATCCTGAACTTTAGCCAAAGCTGCTGTCACACAGATTTCATTATGATCAGTGCCTGAAATGGTTAAAGTGGTTGCGGTTGCTGGGTTTTGCTAACATATTACAGAATATCCTCTTAGAAGATTACTTTGCCTTTGTAGTGTTCTCAGATATGCTCACTTTACTGTTTTGAGGGTTAGTTTATATTTGATATTTTTGTATTTCATCTGGAAACAAATTGTTTTAGATATCATAATTTTACCTATTTCAGTCTTCTACAGTTTCTCCAAAACAAATGCAGCATAGATTTATGTTGAAGTTGTTGGAAGGCATTTTGCGCATTCCTTTACCTCTCACGGCTTTTCTGCATTTGCATGCTGGATTGTGCTGTCCTAGCAGGGAAGCTATAAATAGACTGTCTGATGCAGTGAGGCAGCTATGCCACAGTGGCCTTGGAAATCTCAGCTTTCACCTGTAACTCTGCATTCCCATTCCCACCGACCTCACTCTTGCAGTAGCAGGATGCAAAAGGAACGTAAATGATTGATTGCTGCTGGTGGTGTCTAAAGTCTGAGTGTTTTAAATACGATGGAGCAATGAAGAATAGAGTAAGCTGTGAAGCTGCTCCTATTAAGAAGGGGTAGGGATGTAATAATTGCAGTTACTGCAGTAGATTTGATTTTGGTTGTTTGCACAGGTGACTTTTAAATTGATATTAATGTTATTACAGAAGTTAAGTCTTTGAAATCTTTACTTGTTCGCAGAAGTTCGTTTAACATTTTTAATTATTTAAGTTTATAAAGTACTTGTATGCTTTAAAGTACTTTAGAGTACATGTTTACATTGTGAAAGATGTTTTGTTTTCTTACAGTGTGAAAAATTCAAACTACTGTCTCCCATCATATACTGCTTATAAAAATTATGATTATTCAGAGCCAGGAAGACACAATGAGCAGCCAGGCCTGTGTGGCCTGAGTAACTTGGGGAATACATGTTTCATGAATTCAGCAATTCAGGTATGTACTTCAAAATAAAATCAGCTAGTGTTATTATTTGGAAGTAGTATCTTGTTTTATTTTGCCATGTTTCAAAACTAATACTAAGAGATCTGCTAAGTAGCGGGATAGGATTTAAAGTGAGGAAATAATACATCTTTATTGGTATACTTTAAAAGTTGATTTATGTAGCTGCATTCATAACAATCAATGTCAGAAAGAGGTTTGACCAGTGTTCTACATGATTGAATTCTTGAAGTGAGATTCTTTGCTTTTTGTAATAATTGCCATGCACATATGTCACAAAAACAGCCTTTTCCTTTTGAAATGCACTTCAGTGCCAATTGTAGCACCGAAAAAAGTATCCAAAAGTAGATGACTGATAGATTACTGGGCCTTTATTTCAGACTTGTTATGTACTTTTAGTGCACAGGTTAATATGCAGGAAGCTTGGAAAATATTTTCCTGTGACCTTTCCTCTCGGAATAGCTATTTCATGGATGAGATATTTTACAGGAATGTGTTAGCTTGTTTCTTTGCTATGAATGCTAGAGAAATACTGGTATATCTACTACTACTCTACCAAGATGAAGCAATCTGATTGTTTTAATTTTTAAATGGAAACTACAGTTGTAGAATAATTAACAGTCAGAACTAGGAGTTGGGTTTGGTTTGGTTTAGTTCTCGAACTTGCCTTTTGTCATTGGAACAGTCTTCTGTCAAAAAAACTGTTATGTGTATTTAAGTTTTTACTCACATATTTTCCTGCTGAGGATGAAAATACTAGATCTTAACCAGCCATGCTGCAGTTGTTACCCTCCTTTCCTCCTTGGTCATTACAAGTGTTTCTGGCTTACATTTGGGTAAAATTAAAAAAAGAAAACCCAAAACCACAACCCAAATGTTGCATTCCTTCTTTAGCCTGTTGGAGTAAAAAAGGAATTTCAGGTATATTTGTAAGCTAAGTTTATGAAGTTGTTGAAATTTGTTCAAAAGAAAAGTTTGTTCCAGAGTGTCATAGTATGTGGGATACTTCTCTCCCTTCTTTGTATTGACAGTCAGTAAATAATTTGGCCTTACTTTTCTGTAGCCTCCTGCTAGGTAGCTGCAGAGACCCACAAGCTCTCGCCTTAGTCTTGTCTTCTTCAGGTCAAACTAATTTATACAATTCTGCCTTTCCTTGTGTATTGTTGTTCAGCCCCTTGACCATGTTGATGTTCGTTCTCTTTCTTATGCTGGGGAGCCCTAAACAGGACGGTGCTCCTGCAGCAGTTTCACAAGTTCCAAATGGAGGGGAAGATTTGCTCCCCTTTGCCTCTGACTGCAGTAGCTAATACAGCCCAGTTTGAAGCTGGATACCTTTGCCATGGGGATGAACAGCAGGATTACATTTCCCTATGAAAGGACCACTGGGTCATATAAAGCAAAACTGTTTTCTAGCCAGTCAGCCCTCACCTCTTAGTGGTATATAGGGTTATTCCATGCTTATTCCATACTTACTGATATAAGGCATCCATAAAATTAAGATTATTTCTAAAAATGTTTCCATGAGGATACTTGAAGAGAAGTTGAGCAGTGCAGAAAGTAATTAAATATTTTTTAGCACACTACATGAAAGATGGCTAAACTGGAAAGGGGAGGACACACATTTTGCAATGTCCATTCTAATTAAAAATGCTACACATAACCTCTCTTGATTACTGAATTGCATCATTATGTTGTTGGAAAAAAAGCACGTCTTTTTGTCTAGTGTGTCAGCCAGAATTATGTTTTATAAGTTGAATTCAAAGAATATTCTTGCTATGTAGTGAAAGGATTTTCTTATGATTCTACCTTGTTCATCAATCTACACTGACTGAATAAGGATAATTTTAATTACTTATTCAACCTTAATTGAACTGGTATATATGAATTGCATATATGTAATTCAAAAGTAACTTTTTAGGTTAGAATTCTAAGCAGGAGTTGTTGCATTTAGGAGTCTTAGACATCGTAACAAACTTGTTACGTGTCACATCATTATCCTGTTGTGTTAAACAGATTTAATTCTGAGGTCTGCATTAGAATTAATATCAGCTTTGTCCTCACTGCTTTTCAGTTACATCTAGAGAATTAAGTTTGCAAATAAGTTCTGAGACACTATAGTGTAAATTAATAAATACAGGTTTGTTGCTTTGATCCCTTCCATTCAGTTCATGCTAGGTGTGATTAGTGTAGCTTCCTTCAACAGAAGCAGAGTTTAGTTTATTCATTTTCCAGCTGACTGCTGCTTTTCCCAGATCTCTGTGCTTTCCAGGGAGCATTGAGGCTCCTGAGTGTTCACATAGGAGCCATTTCTGCATCAAAAACCACTGCATTTCTCACACAGCTTCTCTTTGGTCTTGTCTCAGGTACAGTGAAGATGGTTTGCATCAGAGCTGTTACCAATGTTCCTTGACAGAGGGACAATTCCTTCACACAGCTTTGTCTCCTGAGTCTGACAAACTTGTGTGAAGGTTCTTGCCCTGTAAACATACTAGGTAGAAATGTGAAAATCCTGGAAATGTCTTAAATTTTGTTGCAAATTCTTTAGTAGTTCTTCAATCTGTGGGTAGGGTTAGGCTTGCCCCTTTATTCTTCTAAGTAATTATTGTGAAGAGACCTTTGCTGTTTCAAGTAGGGGTTTTCAGTGTTAAGCTCAGGACAACTGGGAGACAGATGATGAAGAGGTAGGTAAGATCCTCTGTGGGATTACAGACAGCTGCAAGATGAATGAGAGTAAGGCCAAGAAGGTTAAAATACCACTGTATATCTGCAAAGTGCTGTTCTCTTAACACTGTTCCTTAATTTTAAAAAAGCAATAATTCAGTATTCTTATTTTGGTTGTATTGGAACTTTTGTATAGTTTTTTTCATATTTTTTTGAAGGGAGTATTCCATGTCTTTAGTTTAGTTCAGTGTAAACACCTAGGGCTTGATTTTTTCTAATTAGGCCTGAATGTTTTGCAGATTTGAGCATGAAATAAAACAGGAAAGACAAAAGGGAGTGTGTAGATTTTATGAAATAAATATTATTATTAATACTTGAACTCATATTAAAAAAGTGTTTGGCAAGCAGATGTTTCGTTCACATTCACTTAGGAACATAGCTATATTCTAAACTGAAGATAAATTAGAAAAAATGAGTCTCATTAAGCATTGCTGTGCTGCCACCTGTGGATGTTTCCCAAGTATTACTTTCCTGTTTTGGTGGCATATTACAGATTAGAGCTCTGTGGAAATGTTGTGGTTTTTTTTCTTTTACAGTGAAAACCTGAGAGTTCCAAAATTTTCATTTTATAATTAAAAAATAGGAGAAGAAAAAATGTAAATGTTTTCATTAAAAACATTCATTTTTTTTTCCAAGATTTTTATTTTTATGGGTTTTTTCCATCCATGTCATTATATACATCTGACTTCTGAACAAGCTTTGCAATGGGTATTTCAGAAGTTTTCTTTCTTCAGAAAGCTGAATAATATTCCCTCTAAAATTATTTATGGCTGTGAGTTTATCTAGACAAAAGATGGTGTATTTCACCAATACCTTAAATTATTAAGTTTTTATTGCTCTGTTTCAATTGCCATAGGCATGTGGAGTTTGGATTAGGGAGCATATTAACTAAGCAATTTTTGACATGTTTGATAGCATACAGACAAAAGTAGGATAGACACATGTAAAGTAAATTTTTTTCCTGTGACTTAGATCTTCTTTTCAGTCTGGCAGCTCTTGGTCTTTTATTAGAAAGCTGAAATATGAAATTTCAGTGTCCCTTGCATAAAATTCTCAGTAAGTAGCACCTGAAGCTGAAGAACCAGGACACTTAGAGGAATATTTAATTTTCAGTATCTCAATTCATGATCCTACTGTCTCCTTCTCATTTCCCCAATTCACTGCCATGATAGGTAGTGATGTTTTTTTAATTTGGGAAGTTTATTTTTTTCATTATTTTTGTGCAGTATTCCATATGGGATTTGAAGAAATGTTTCCTTGTTCCCTTAGGATTATAGGATGATTCCTGGAACTTCAGGAGGTTTCTGGTGCAACCTCCTGCTCAAAGCAAGGTTGGCTCTGAGGTCAGAACAGGTTGCCCAGGGCTTTATCCAGGATCTTGAAAACCTCCCAAGAAGGTAGAGCCTCTTAGTTCCACTGCTTGACTCTTCTTACAGTGAAAACTTTTTTCCTTATATTCTTAACCTCTCATTTTTCAACTGATGCCCATTGTTTCTTTTCTTCCTAGTATGTGCCACTGTGAAGAGCCTGGTTCCATCTTTCCCATAACTTCCCTATAGATACTAGAAGGCTGCTCTTGGGCCTCCCTCAAACAGTCTCTTCTGCAGTCTGAACAAGCCCTGATGCTTCAGCCTTTTCTCACAGGGCAAGTGCTTCTACGCCACAGACTGTCTTGGTGGCCCTCTTTCTTCATTCATTTTTTTTTCTTTTTATCAGTTAAGTCCATGCAAACTCTTCTATCAGAATTATTCCATACTTAAATCACAGAGATTTAGAAGAGTATGTCTTGACTATTTTTATTATTATATTTCCCCCTCTATGAAGGTTTCATAGGACAGGTAGACTTGCAAACATTATCATGGGCTGGTATTGTATACAGTATTCCAGTGAGGCTACAGCACTGAGATGTGTATATATACATGCATGTGTACACAACACTAAAAATAATTACTTACTTTCTTTTTCATTTTTCTGTGCATCTTAATAACTTATTTCCAAATTGTTAGTGTGTAACATGGAAGTATGATTTCAGTGCTAACCTTTGTCATGCTGAAGATTAACCTTCTCTCCTGTGATTTGTCTCTTGGAGTTTCTGCCTCCTATTGCATACTTCCATGTTTTTTTCACTAAATGGCCAGTTCCGGTTCAGGGAACTTTACAGAAACTTTGTTGGTTAAAGAAAACTTGTAGAGACAGCAGTGTCTGAAATGAAGTGCCATTCTGTTACCTCTTTAGTTCACAGTTTTCCATAGTTTTACTGTATCTGTTTGGCTATTTTTGGCTGCTATTATTCTTCACATGTTGGTATACTTATAGTTTACTTATCTGTGTTTTGAAACAGACAGAAATCCCTGAATCACTAGGTTGAACAGGACACATAAATCTGGTAACTTTACTGTCCAGTAGATGGTCTTGGTTCTAAGAGACGCTTTCCATAAGGCTTTCTGAATAACCTACAACATATCACATGAGAAAATAAGAATGTAGGATTCCCTTCAAATTGGCGTCTGGATGTTTTCTTTCCTCCGACTTTAATCATGATCTTAAATAATTCTTCATTGTCAACCTTTTCAAAAAGTAAACATATTTGTAATCATTTAGCTTTGTCAGTTATATTGAAAAGATCAATGCATATGTGGCCAACTTTATTAGCTACTTAAGCAGCTACTCTTTTAAAGATTTCAGTATCTGATATTTTAGAAAAATATGTCAGCTCTGTCCTCAAAACTTGCTGTGTTGAGGTAGACATTTGTGCATTCCAGTACTATCATCAGTGTCATCTTATGTTGGATGAAAGGAAGGAAGAAGGGAAATTATCTGTAGGAATATTCCTGACTTATACTACAAACATTAATTAATTTTATGAGAAAGTGACAAAACCAGTTTATCAGGTGAAAACTAGAAACAGATTTTTTTTTTTTTGGTGGAATCCACATTGTCAGGACATAGTATAATGGTTGATTAACAGAAAGACCTGTAGAAAAATATAATATTTTTGCATTATTTATTTCCTTGGGTTGGACGTTCTTCACACTAAACTAAACAGTTGAACTGATTTCTTCTCCTAAACCCGCCCGAAAATAATCCAGAAGACAACACAGATCTGTAAGATAGGGGGAGCTGGAATCACTACTGGAAGTAAAAGCTCTTTTCCATATAGCAAGAGAAAAATGAGATTTCTTCAACCCTGAGTGTCCAAAAGTGTCTGTAATACCAGGAATTTTTTTTTGCAGTGTTGACAGATCCTGAAAGCTTTAGGTGAGGAGGAAGAGAAAGAAAGGAAGGAGTTTGATATAGGCATGAAACTCAGCTCTCTACAGCATGTGACTGGTTTTGCTTTGTAATATTGCACAGGTATGATAGGCAGACATAGGAATAACTTTTTTTTGCCCCGCTTAATAAAGGTGAAATTCTTCCAGCCTAATTCTTATATCTTATGCAGTAGCATAAGTGGAGTTGTCCCTTGTTTACAGAGAGGCAGACGAGACTGGTGAAATACTTGACCTTTCCTGAAATGGTTTACTAAAGGAAAGAATGCAGAAAAACTTACAATATTTAGTGAACAAACTCTTAAGAATATATCCTAAGGCATGGCATGGGCCTTATTCCTGAGTGATGGAAATGTTTGTTTAAAGGAGTATGAAGAGTAGCACAGAAAAATTCAAAGTGAAATTGTAAATCATACTTCAGTGATTACATCCTGGTGTCTCCAAATGCTGGGAGAAGAGACAAACTGGTACAGAAGATAAGTGGTTATTTCAATCTAAAACAAGGTCTTTGCTTTCCTTGGACTAATTTCAGCTCTAAATGGCATCACAAGATTTAAAAGAACATAGGAAGGGCTGCAGCACTGAGATTTGAAGTCTAGTCCCTCTGGCATAGATTGCCAACAGCATCCACCAGCTGGTATTAACAAAGAGTAGGAGAAGGCCAAGCATCCTCACCTTCCCTCGCCTGCCAAAATAAAAGAAATTTTTTTCAAATGTTGCTCTTAATACGATATAATTGGAACTAATAAGCCCTGTTGGCTCTCTCTTCCAAGCATGTGTGTACTCTCCACTTTGCATATCTATTACAACTTCCAGCAACAAGTTTCCATAAAGCCATTCATGTCTCAAGAAACACCTTGTTTTGTTTGTTTTAAATCTTGATAGAAATTACGTTGTCATGCTGTGGTTGGTTGGACTACTCTGTTTTATAAATTTTGAGGTAAAGCTCTTGATAGATGTTATCTGTGCATAACTTACAATGACAGCTGTAGCCAGTCTTGGTTTAAAGCCATTATTTGTTTCTGGAAAAGGTTATTTAGGGTTTTTCTCTCTTCCTTCCAGGCACTAGACATTACAGTTCATGGCTGCTTTAACAAAATTAAAACATTCTTTGTTTAGAACTGATTCAAGTCACTGTTCTAAAAAGTCTGTATTATTTTTTGCAGTGTCTGAGCAACACACCTCCTCTTACAGAGTACTTCCTCAATGATAAATACCAGGAAGAGCTGAATTTTGACAATCCTTTAGGAATGCGAGGTGAAATAGCAAAATCTTATGCTGAGCTTATCAAGCAAATGTGGTCAGGAAAATACAGCTATGTTACCCCAAGAGCATTTAAGGTCAGTAGGGAAATTACACTGAATATACATTGTCAGTTTTGGTTTTGTACTTTTAAGTATATAAAACTTGGAGAAATATGCAAAAAAAAAAAAAAGAATTTGAAGTACTGCTTATCAGTATGCAGTCCATTCACTGAACTGGTAAAATATCTGAATGTATATTTCAATAGGTGTCACCTGTCCTTGTGCTTTGGTCTTTGAGAATTAGTTTTGACTTCCTGTCTCCATTTAAAAGCTTACCTTTTATAACTACAAGTTTTACCTTTTCAATGTGCTGCTATAGCATCTCAGAAGTATCTACTTTTTCTAACAATTAAGGTACCAGAAGTATTTTGAATTTTTTTTTTTTTTAGACACAAGTGGGACGATTTGCACCACAGTTTTCTGGTTATCAGCAACAAGATTGTCAAGAGCTGCTGGCTTTTCTCTTGGATGGTTTACATGAGGATTTGAATAGAATTAGGAAAAAGCCTTATATTCAGTTAAAGGATGCAGATGGGAGACCAGACAAGGTAGGGGTTTTAGAGCTGCTCATATTCATTTTAGTCAAAGTTGTATGCTGTAAGATAAGTCTACATGATTATGCACTGGAAGGTTGGGAAACTGATTATGTAGGGCTTTTTCTGGAAGACATTTCAGAAAAAAGGACAAAACTTTAAAATTGAGATCTTGAGAAACTGTGTAAATTTCTGTTTATTTTTAAGGTAATGCAGGTGGATGGGAGGATGGTAAGGCCTTTTTTAAGACCATCTTGTTCAATTCAATACTGAGTTCACTTAGAAAAACAAAACCCATTCTGTTGTTCTTTTATTTTTATATCTACAGTATGCAGCGTTCTGTCTCTCTCCAGTACTCTTACTTTAGGGGAAACTCTTCTTTTGTTATGAGTACAGAGTTAATTCAGATGGAATTTTTAGGTTTATCTGCTTTTGTCTTTCCCCAAGCTACTTGAACGTCACTCTCAGACTATGTAATACCACTGACAGGATTTCTATACTAGAAAAAGTATACATTTTTTAACCTGCAAACCTGATTGTAGTAACATTCCTTACAGATCCTTTGGGGTGACATGTCTGTTTAGTTGGCTACTGAAAATGTTCTGCTAAGGACTTCTTATTAATAATTCTCACTGTTCATTTCTTATTACTTTGTCATAACCCAGATCATGCTTTGTTTACAGGTGGTTGCTGAAGAAGCCTGGGAAAATCATTTAAAGAGAAATGATTCCATCATTGTAGATATATTTCATGGCCTTTTTAAATCTACCCTTGTTTGTCCTGAATGTGCTAAGATATCTGTAACCTTTGATCCCTTTTGCTACTTGACACTTCCATTACCCATGAAAAAAGAACGCACTTTGGAAGTTTATTTAGTTAGAATGGATCCACTTGCAAAGCCTATGCAGGTAAGTGGCTTAATTTATGTACAAACACTTTGATTCATGAGGCATTAACAATGAACCCAAGTTCCTTTACACAGTGCAAATTTATAAGCAAATCCAACAAGCTTTATTTTTCTGGTGGTGTGTCCTGAAGTCTCATTTAGGAAAGTGGGGAAGACTATGCATCCCTGAGGAAAACTGTACGTACCTTACACAGTTTCAAGAAGGAATTGGTAATTTCTTTATGGTTGTGTTAATAAGACTTTTTAATCTTTAAAATGTATGACATAATTTTTGAGAGCCACTATGATGAACTTCTTTGTTTATAAAAATATTTATACACTTAATCCATAAGACTTTATTTCTTGGTGTCTTAATCACAAAGGCAAATATTTGTAATAAGTGGTGCAAAAAAAGCCCATGACTAAATATATTAGGTAGTCTTCTTCTTCTGTGCTCTCACCTCATAGTCAAAAGAAAAAATTTCAGATGAGATTTCTTTGTGAAGACTATCCCTTTTGCCATTTTTTAGGAAGGGGATGATATTACACACCTTAGAATGTCATAAAAAAATGTACATAAGGTTATCATAACCAAATCATGATTAAATGGTTCTAGCTGTACCTTATACTGTGAGGATAGGTGAAATAAATACAATACAGGTAGTTATACAGGCGTTCAGAAAGGCTCTAATACCTGAAACCCAGTACCATAAGAAGGAAAGTGGGAGAAGAGAGTGTTTTCATAGGCAATATGAGTTGGGGAATTTGAAGGTGAAGGGAGGTGTCTTAACTAATGGGAGATGAGCCTGCTAGAAATTTATTGTGAAAATAGGGGACGCACAGTAGTTGCACAGGGGACACAAAGTAGTTGAAAACTACTGAAGTAGCTGGACATGACTCATGATGTGAGATAGTTGTGCTGGAGTTAATAGTTTGGGAAGAGTACCAGTTCAGTAGAGTTTTTGTGAGTCTAAATGATTATAAAAGTTAAGGACATAACCTGCTATACTTGGCATTTAATTACAGAGTTAATAATACCTTATTTCTAATTAATCCTTGGATGGTTTACATGAGGATTTGAATAGAATTAGGAAAAAGCCTTATATTCAGTTAAAGGATGCGGATGGGAGACCAGACAAGGTAGGGGTTTTAGAGCTGATCATATTCATTTTAGTCAAAGTTGTATGCTGTAAGATATTTCTACATGATTATGCACTGGAAGGTTGGGAAACTGATTATGTGGGGCTTTTTCTGGAAGTAAGTAAAAGTTTTGTCTGGAATTTTATTAGGAACTGCAGATGCACTGCATAAGGGAAGCCACAGAGAAGTTTTCTTTGACTTTAATCATCAGGTTCTCCCTGTGCATGTGAAATGAGAATCTGTTGCCTGCCATTGCTTTTTTTCCTAGTAATACTTTATAAAAACTTGTGTTGTATTCCAGATTTTATAATCTTTTCGATAGCATGTATACTATTTAAATGCTTAAGTAAGAAGGTGCTGTTGAAATGCAATGTACTGTTAGTCTTACGGAAAAAGTAAAACAATATTAAAACAAGCATTGTATAAACTAATAAACGAAGTATTCAGTATGTATATGCAAAGTTGTGCAGATTACTATATTTTCAGCAGCTTTTGGAATTTGTCTTAGTTGATCTAAATACTTTACACCTTAAATTTCAAAAATATGAAAGAAATATGTGAAATATGCTGAATATGTGTTGTTTGGGGTTTTTTCCTCATGTGTACTTGCTCTCTTAAGAAATTAAAATTATATTTTCATTTTTAGTACAAAGTAGTTGTTCCCAAAATTGGAAATATATTGGATCTTTGCACAGCATTGTCGGCTTTGTCTGGTGTTGCTGCAGATAAGGTAAGAGTGATCTCTTATATAAAGCACAACAAATAGCATTTTAATGTGTATTAACCTAATTTAACAATGTGTACTCCATTTTCTTTTCAGATGATTGTTACTGATATATACAATCACAGGTTCCACAGGATATTTGGCATGGATGAAAATCTGAGTAGTATTATGGAACGTGATGACATTTATGTGTAAGTGTAGATAACGTGCTTCATGTCTCTTTGCATTTTGTTTAGTTATTTGCCAAAGATTAAAACCTAGATACCAGATAAAGATTTAACTGGGAGGGGATATTTTTTTATTTTTCCCCTTTATAGCCGTTTCCATGACCATTGTTCATTGTATTTCTGATTGTTTTTCTTCTAGATTTGAAATTGCTATCAATAGAACAGAAGATACAGAACAAGTCATAATTCCTGTTTGTTTAAGGGAAAAGTGCAGGCACACTAGCTACAGCCATAGTGGTTCTTTACTATTTGGTCAACCTTTTCTCATAGCAGTGCCTAGAAACAATACTGAAGATAAACTGTATAACCTACTGCTGCTAAGAATGTGGTAAGTTTATTGTTAAAAGAAAAATTAGTTTGTTAAGAATAATGCTAATAGTTGGAGTCAGTAGGCATGTACTTTCATGTGCATTTCTAACATACTGATTAGAGTTGAGTACTTTTACTTGCTTTCTGTTGAACATTGAATATAAAATTTTAGCCACTATGGTGGATTTCAATTTGATTTTTTGTTAGCATGACTTCATCCAAAAAATACTTGAGAAGACAGTAGAGAGTCAATCTGTATTGTTAAATAATTGTCTTGTATGTTTAGCTGTTTGTTATGTCTTGGTAAAGTGGAAATGATTTCTAGTTATTCTGCTATGGTTATACTTCCTGTATCTACTGTTCAAGTTTACATACTAATTTATGTTGTAAAAGTACATGGGAGGCACTTGCTGGAACTAGACTAGAATTAGTGTCATTATATAGAAGAAATTAAAATCATACAATCTCCAATTTAAATTTATGCTTCTCTTTCTGTTGAAGTAACTTTCTCTGTCATATAGTTAATGAGCAGTTAAAAAAATGAATTCTGAACAGAGAGTGAGACCAAGGATCAAATTGTCTCAGACCAAGTAGCTGCCAAAAATACACAGTCACATAAGAGCAGGTTTTCCTATGTGCTTGTAACACTCGACACGTTTGGCGATAAAACTGATAATCTGAGTAAATCAGAAAGGCCTGCAGAAATACAGTACACTAGCAAGGACTTGCGATAACAATTTCATTACCAGTTTGAACAATGAAAATTGTTAACAATCCATTGCTTCTAACTGTTGCTTTCACTTGTTACGTTCAGCCGATATGTAAAAACATGTACTGAAAGCGAAGACACTGAGGGTTCCCTGCATTGCTGTAAGGACCATGGTATCAATGGTAATGGCCCAAATGGAATACATGAAGAAGGATCTCCAAGTAAGAATGGAATATCTGAACTTGTTTAGTATTTGGTGTTGAATTTGAAATGGAATTTAACTCTCTAATGTTTTTCAATTACTGTCATTCTGTCTCATTTCTTCCTCTTTATTCTTCCAATTGCTTTAGGTGAAATGGAGACAGATGAGCAAGATGATGAATCCAGCCAGGATCAGGAACTTCCCTCAGAGAATGAAAACAGCCAGTCAGAAGACTCAGTTGGGGGTGACAATGACTCTGAAAATGGATTGTGTACTGAGGATACTTGCAAAGGTCAACCACTCACGGGACACAAAAAGCGATTGTTTACATTCCAATTCAATAATTTGGGCAATGCTGACATAAACTACATCAAAGATGATACCAGGCATATTAGATTTGATGACAGGCAACCTAGGCTTGATGGTAAGTAACAGGGAACAGCGTGGGCAATATTTAGTTCTGAGACTCTTTTCTGACTCTCACCTTTCATTTTCTTTGTGTGCTGTTTGATATATTTTGCTTTTAAATAGTAAATTCTGTAGAAATAACTAATTTTTTATTGCCGTTGACTTTTTGAAATGCAGAATTTTTATGTGCTTCAATTTTGTGTATTAAATTCATTATGGCATTGTTTAATTTATTTTGAAAAGTGTTTGCCCAAGGCTAATACAATTTCATGTAAAGCAAGAAATAATATTAAGAGAAAACATTTTTTTTTATCTTAGAAAGATCTTTCCTTGCTTTGGATTGGGATCCTGAATTGAAGAAGAGATATTTTGATGATAGTGCAGCAGAGGTAAGCTGATTATGTTGCTCCCTTTCCAGCACAAATAAAAATTAAACATAGAAAATGCACCTTAATTAGTGTGACATACAAGATTGTAAATCTTCACAAGAAGAAGCAACTATATCTTTTTTTCATGTTATTCTTAGTAAATATGTTGTTGTAAATAAACTTCATATATACATCCAAGTAATTAGCAAATCTGAGGCTTATGAACTGGGAAGTAAATCTGAAGCTGTGGAAACTTTTTACTTGAATGGTTTCTGATCAGTTTTTCCATATATAGGAGCTTTGTAGTTACTGTTTATAGTAAGACGACATCACTAAAATGAGTTTTGTTTCATTTGTTCTCTTAACTCAAGAAATACTTCTCTTTAGGATTTTGAAAAACATGAAAGTGTGGAATATAAGCCTCCCAAAAAGCCTTTTGTGAAATTAAAAGATTGCATTGAGCTGTTCACAACAAAGGAAAAACTAGGTGCTGAAGACCCATGGTAAGCACAAAAAATTAAAATTATGTTCTATGGTGTATTTATCAAAATTAATCAAAACCACGCTTGAACATAGAGATAAGTAGTTGATTTATTAATGGTATATTTCAGACATAGTTGAAAATTCTCAAAATGCTTTCTGTTTTGATCCATTACTTAACCAAAATTTTTAACATGTACAGAAGATTATATTTGTAAGGAAGACATTTAATCCATTCACAATTAGGAGGAAGGGTTGACACATAAGGTGTTCTAGTCTGTGGACTGTGATGAACAGTGAATGGATCGTATTGTGACAAATTCAGTGCAGTGATTTAAACAAATATTCCTTTCTGAGATGAGAGAGGTTGGTGCATACTGTAGTTTCTTTATGCAAATACATAACTTGCCTTGCATTGATATGGGGAAAGGGGATGTGCATAAACAGCACGTTTATGGATGGGGGATAGTCAATAGAACCCCTCAAATCCATGTTCTAGCCATTAGGTTTTTGGCAGAGACTTTTATTCTCTTCATGGTTGTTCCAAATTATAATTTGGAATCATATCTGAATATTCATAATTATAGTATGTTCCCATAAGATCTTTTTTTTCCAGGAGTTTTCTAGCAGATAACAATATTTCATCAACACCTTTAAGCTCAGAATTAAGTTTGAAAAGAGAGTCTGTCAATTTTTCTTCCACGGATGCCTAAAAGTTTTGGAGATCTCCCAACATTGTCGCCAGAGTTTCTCCTATATTTGTGCAGGGTAGGGAGCTAGCTTAAAAAAATCTTTTTTTTCTGGGTTTGCTAGATTATATAGCCTGGATAGACTGTTAATTCAGGTATGGTGAAGCACTTCCATTTTGGCAGCACATTTTAAGCAGAGTATTTTAACTACTAAATACAACTGCAGAAGTCAAGCAGCTGCTACTAGATGCATCTCACGGAGGTCTTAAATCACATTTTTTCTTTATTTGTTAGGTCATCACAAGTCTAATCTACAAGAGTTCATCATCCCTAGTCCAGCACTGTTTGTATTCTACATATTCTAAGCTAACTGGAAAACAGATTATCAATTCCAGCCTGCCCTTACAGTTCTCCTAATTTTTTGTCATTATCTGATATTGCTATTTAAAGACACTTGTGCAGTCTTCTAGTTTGGGTTCATCTGTTTTCGGGGGTTTTTTCCCCCCTAGATTTTTACTTGTTAGATGCCAGAGTGTAGAATATGCATAATCTACTTCATGGAAGAGTTGCTTCCATTCGTTCTTATTTATCTTCCTCCCTGAGCATTAGTTGCTGAAAGATTCAAGTATGTATTGTAGGGAACAGAAATTTCTAAGTCACAGCCTGTTTAATACTTGCCTAAGAAGGGAAGTTTCTAGTAATGAGTTTTTCTAGGTTCCAGTAGTCACTGTTACCTGGTTTTAAGTGATAAATGGGATAGGGTGGTGGATGGATGAGTTTGAAACTTGAGAAATTGAAACTTGAAAGAACCACAGTTATCTGGACTTTTTGGAGCTTTTTTATGGTTAGTTTCATAACACTTTATCTTTTTTTTATATACAGTACAAGAATGCTGTGTTTTAACTGAGGATACAGGGATCTGATCAGGGATGTAGGAGATGAGAATCCAGTATTGGGGGATGCTGCTTCTGTGTTTAAAATTATTTTGAGCTTCACTGGAATCACACTTGCACATTTTAAACTGGAAGGGATATCTGTGGTATTAGTAACAGAAGATGAGAAGTGTGTGGTTTTTGCTCATTCAGTTCCTCTCATGCATATGACTTTCTCTTTGATAATGTATTTTAACATGCATGTGGACTACAATTACATAAAATTGATGGGTTTTTTTCCTTTTAGGTACTGTCCAAACTGTAAAGAACATCAGCAAGCTACTAAGAAGTTAGACTTGTGGTCACTGCCCCCCGTACTGGTAGTTCATCTGAAGCGCTTTTCCTACAGCAGATACATGAGGGACAAGCTGGATACGTTGGTTGATTTTCCAATAAAGTAAGAAATTCAAATATTTTGTTGCTAGAAGTCTAAAAGCATGACTAGGGCATGTGTTAATACAGCAGTTACATAAAATGAGTTTGTTCTCAGCTTCCATGAGAGGCTCCAGTTAACTAATGACCAAGTGCTTCTGGGTTAAAAGTGTAAACTTGGCAAAACAGTAATAATGTAAAAATATGGAAGATTACTGATTTCTGTTCCATTTTTCACAGAGTGAAAGAGATGCACTGGTAAGAGTAGTCTGGTGTATTTTTCTAGGGCCTATAAAGTAAAGGGCTCTGACACTACCAAACTGTGGTTAAAAATGCTGTTAACATGACTGACTTCTGGTTGGGTTTTGTTGTTTATTTTATTTTGTTTTGGTTTTTGACAGTGACTTGGACATGTCAGAGTTCCTTATTAATCCCAATGCAGGGCCTTGCCGCTACAACTTGATTGCTGTCTCCAACCACTATGGAGGAATGGGAGGAGGGCATTGTAAGTTGATTTCAAGTGTCATCATTCTAGATGTCAGCTTTCTTTCCATGTTGATTTTGTTTGAAGTACTGATCACTTTGAATCAATGGTGCTTTTTAATGGTTGGGGGACAGGTTTTTTCATTACCTTGAAATGCTTTTGCAAGTATTAACACAAAAATCTGTATGCAGTGGGCTTTCAAAGGTAATTGTAGGTTCTTTTATACTTCTAGCTATTTGTATTTTGACGAAACATAAGAGCTGCTGTACTCTTACAACTGATTTTGTCATGCTTGTCTGTGCTTCTCCTTGAAAGCAGAAAAATGACTGGGGGATTGTATTTTGACTGTCCTTTTCAGTATACATTGTTTTTAGAGGGGAAATGCTAGTGATTAAACTCACTTCGCTAAAATAATAAGTGTTAAAGATGTTTAATAATAATGAGGTTAAATTAGTTAAATATGAAGTTTGACAGTAACACACTCTAGTAACTGATTGTATTACATCCATGAAGATACAAAGTCCTGAGACGTCGTACTTTCTTGTCCTAGATACTGCTTTTGCAAAAAATAAGGATGATGGAAAATGGTACTACTTTGATGACAGTAGTGTGTCCACTGCAAGTGAGGACCAGATAGTGGCAAGTATCTTTTTTTATGTTTCCAGTTTTGGGACTCCTGATGTTTTTTCTTGTCAGGGCAGGAAAAATGAAGACTAAATCATGAAACTTGTGTTAAATTTGTAGGTAGTAGTTTGTATTCTTTCAAAGGACAGTACAAACAAAAAAATGGTTTGCTACAACATGCAGAAATAACTTACATAAACAGTCTGGATTTCTTTGTAATTTTACCTTGTATACTTGGAAGCAAAGAAAAAGAGTTAGTAACCTGAATTGTAAATGTTTTGTTCAAAGCCTCATGAACATACTGTACTACTCTGTTTTACAGTCCAAAGCAGCATATGTGCTCTTCTACCAGAGACAGGACACAATCAGTGGAACTGGTTTTTTCCCACTTGACCGGGAGACTAAACAAGGTGCTTCAGCTGCCACAGGCATCCCACTAGAAAGTGATGAAGACAGCAATGAAAATGATAATGATATAGAAAATGAAAATTGTATGCACACTAACTGATGGGAAGAACTAGAAGCCATAAAAGAGACTCTCTTACTGGGGATACGGATGGAAAGAGTGAAAATGCCCACCAAATTAAGAATAAAAATCTGAGATGGGGAGTTTCAGATAATAGAATGTAAATCTTTATTACATTTTAACATGTGCAGTACTTGAAGTGAAACAATAAAAACTTAAACAGAAATTGTCTCTAATGCATTTACAGTCTCATATTCACAAGATATATATAGGAAATCACAAATAAACCCCTTTTAAGTTTTCTGCTGCTGTTCTGATGGATTATGTTTTCTTTTGTTTTGGATGTGAATTAATAACTAAAATATTAAATCTGTGGACTTCTGACATTTACTTTCATAGTACTGCAAGAATACTACTGCCAAGTCTAGTTTCTGGATGAATATATACGTTCCTTAGGCTGCCAACAGACTACAAGTAAAAATGTCATAAATACCTAAAGTAGTTTTCTTGAAACAGCAAATTTTTGTTTCTCCCAGTTTTTCTTTTTTTTTTAAATTCGGTCACAATAGAAGAAATAGTGTGAAAAAGGATTTTTAACCTTTTTTGACATAGTGGAACATCCAGAATATTATGTTTATCTTACTTCTGCTGTGGAACAGGTTCTGGATTTCATGCTGCATTAACAAAAAAGGTTTTCAATTAAATGTAAGTATCCATTGTTGCTTATTGGAATCTACTCTGCAGATATAATTCCTGTTATCTTGCTTCTAAGACATGCATAATTTTTTATCTGATAACAGTCCAAAATTTCAATTGTGCTATAAGTTCTCTCTTCCCAGTTTTTGTAGTTTGACAGCTTGCAAACTACTCTGTATGAAAGTCAGAGTTAATAGTATTCTGTATCCATAATGGCTGTCTATCAGGCTTAGTTGAGAATTTTTTCAATATGACCTGCCTTTAAATTGCTAATTAACAAAATCACTTTAAAGGTAGGCCTGTTAATTTTCTTTGTGTGTTCCAGATGGAATTCACCATAGCCTTACAGTGTATCTGAAAAGGTAACTATAAGAGGATTGGCATTTGCATGTTCAAGTCAGAACCTGTACAGTATATAAGGCATACAAACTCCAAGTTGAATTTCAGTTAACTATGTTCAGGGGTCCCAGGATGCCAAAATAAGTGTGACAGTTTGAAATATTTTTTGATTTGCTGCTTTCCCATTGATCTAGTTGGAAGAATGTATTGTTGATTTGCATACAATACTGCCTTTGAGAGGGGCTTCTAAATGTGGGGGCACACGTCACATATCTACTACCTGGAGAATTGCTTTGTGTCCCACTGTTTAAAAAAGAAAAAAGCAAAAAGTATGATGTTCTTCACTTGAACTAATCAAATACAATAGGTTATAAATTGTGTATTGTAAATAAAAGTTCACTCTGTGAGTGCACACTTTGGTAAATTATTTATTTATGTTAGCATTAAAAAGTTTAAAAAATTGCATTTGACCAGGATATAAATGAGATATGTTGGACATGGCTTTGCTTTATACCTTGATATTAAAACTGGTGTTTCATCCTGGTATTTTAAAGCTGCTTTGAGGTTTTGTTTGTTTGGTTTTTTTTTTAAATGTAAACTAACCTCCTGCATGACAGAGGTTAAAATTTTGTCTGCACTTGAGTTCACTTGGGTTTACATTTGAAATGCGCATGTTTATTTATACAGATTTCAATAAAGCTATTCAAGGCCTTATTTAGTGTTCCATTTTGTTACAAATTCTGTTCCCACAGTGTTTGTGTCATGGGTAGTCTTTGTCTGAGACATATATTCTCAGTTACAAACACAGAACAAGATTAATAGTATTTCAAGTAGATAGTATATATAGAAAGGTTTCTCTCCAGTCATTGGCCCTAAAACATTTGTAAGGCTGCAAAAACAGTGATGTCATAATTTTGTTTGTTTGTAAAGGTAATACTGTAATAATCAAATGCAAATACACTAATTGTGAGATGGCTGGGAAATTAGGGAATATATTAAGATTAAATACATTGGCAGGGGGGAAATGATACAAGCTTTTGGAAGTAATCCTAGTAACTCTTTGAATTGAATGTACAAAGAGCCCTCCTGTATTCATGCTCCCATTTTTTCCATATCTTGTTAGCCTAGAACTTGTTTGGAAAAACCACACAGTGCAAAGGATCTGATTTGACTTACCAAAGTACTTTAGGAGTTTGTAGATTGGAGCTTTAATATCTGATAACTCAAGAGTCCTAATGCACTTCATTCTCCCTTTGAAAATGCAAATAAACACACACATATGGAATGTTGTATTTGAAGGAATGTACTTACCTATTAATAATTGGATCATCCAACTATAATTTAAAATGGTATAGATCAAAGTAACATTTAATTAGGAAAAAAAGTACATAGATGCATTTTAATTTTTGTTGTTGTTGTTGTTAATTTGGCTTCCAAGATTACAAACACACAGTTTGTATAATCAGCTTCATAATCAGATAAAAATCAGTAATACCTATTTGAGTGTCTCAAGGGTTTCTGGGAATTCAGTCAGGTTGTGAGTTTTATAAAACATATATTCACATGTAAGATACAATTTTTCCAGTGTGGACACACTTTACAGAAAATATATTATTATTTACAGCGTTTGTCAAAAGTTATTCTCAATTCATCATTTAAATGGAGAAGAGGATCCTAACACCTGTTGTGAATCATGTCAGATAAAAAACTAGTGTGCTTTTTTCATCAGAAAGTTTGCTGTCAATAAGTATCAGCATAAACTCTAAAATCACAAGATTCAGTTAACTTTGTTAATGTGACAGTCAGAAACAAAACAGAGTAGGAAGCAGAAGACAGCAATTCCCACTTAATCGGTGGATTTTGTGACAGCAATGTCATTTAAAGCCAAGCTGAGAGGAAAGGAGAGGTAAAGAAGCACTGCCCAGGACCTCTTGTTTTAGTTGGCTTCAGACAATGTTCTGGATATTTTGGTGCAGATAGCTCCCTGATCTGTCTGCCTAAATTGAAGTCCCACCTGCCTTCCTGGCACACTGAGGTAAAGTTTGCAGCTTGTTTTAGAGCTGATGAGATGAGAAAAACTGTCAGATGTTCCACAGTCAGTTGATGTGGGAACATCTACAGCTACTTGCTAATGGGAAGGCCACAATCCTGTTCTGGGTTTCCCAGGAAGTTAGCCCTGTGTTATGGAGTGCAGTGTATTTTTTCAAGACATTTGAAATCTTTCAAGGGAAATCAATATGCCAGGCAAAGAAATTATTTGGTAAGCCCACAAGTTTTCTTAAACAATTATACTGCATTCTTTGATGTCAGAGTTGTAGTTGCAGGGTATGATTTTTCATTGTTTCTAAGTACTAGTTACTTTGACAAAGAAAATCACCATAAATGTAGTGAAACAATAGAAAAACTATATCTGATAGAATAAGCATATTCTGAGTCTGCAGGCAAATTACTCTCTTCAGAGTTTTTTAGTTCTCTTTCCCTGGAGGGTAAACATTGTGAAAACAGTTCCACTTCTCTAGTTCTAAGATTGCATGCTTTACTGGCATCATGTGCTCCTGAGGCAAGCAGAGAGACCTTACTGAAAAGAAATTACATCTTGGAATAACATGGAAAGCTGGAATAGTCCAAATGTGACAAATTTATTTAAGGAATGAGTTGCTATATGCCAGGTAGCATTAACAGTCATCCTGGGCCAAATTATGCAACAGTTAATACAGAATTGTCTATTGATAAAGAATTCACATCATTCTATATGGTTTAATGAAAAGTAAATTTTGTTATTTGTCAGGGCAGTAACTGAAAAAGACAGTTAATAAAGATGGTAATATAGATGCACCTAAATTATTTTAATACTTGGCACTTAAATGTAACTTTTAAGTATCACAATACTCTCATCAAAACATGAATGTTACACAGTATCATCCAACACAAAGTTTAGGAAATGACCGACAACCTCAAAGTCATTCCCATTAGGAGTCATTGTGGAATAGAGATGTTGAAGGAGCTGCTGGCATTTGGTCTTAATGTTTTTATTCAGTGTGCAAAATACTCAGATCATATCTACAGAATGTGGAAAGTAGTAAATACCCCTATATCCTCTGTAGCCCCAGTGGACAAGCAATTCAGCACTGAAACAGTGGCACAAGAACTAGTCCTTGGATACATAAACAAAAATGAGAAGTTGACTTAATCTTTCTGGGTCTCTGGTAAGGAGCCTGTGAAAATACACTGAGTTCCTATCTTTTAAAAGTTTAGATTGTAACCTGGGACATGTTATAGAAAAAAACGTTACAACCCCAGAGTAAATACATTTGCACTAACAGATGGGTAGAAGAATTACTGCTTTCTCAGGAGCACTACTCAGAAGTGCCTCAATTTGCATGTGACACTTTATGAGGGGGGACTTAACTCTATGCAGGGAGTCTTGGAGTGTAGGGCAACATTCAAAGAACTAGTGGTTAAAAACTGGAACAGGACAATCTGGAAACAGAGGTACACGTGAGAGTCTTTTATGCAATTACTTCTTTAAAAAGGAGAAGAAAGATACTGGCAGAACAACCAGCAGAGGTAAGTGGTGAGTTGTTCTATTAACTCTGGGCTAGATGCCTTCCCTGGGCTAGAGAGGGAAGCAGCTGAGAGGTGCAAGGGCTCTTCCCCTTCTTGGGATGGAAACCTAATCTAAGTCATCTGAGCCACCTGCCCCAGCTTTGAGATCTTTGAATCCATAAACATCCTGTTCTTTTCAGATGAATGTTCCTCTCTCTTTAAACCTAATCGTATGCATTAAAAATAACTTAGAAGTTTAGAATGGAGGCTTGAATGCATCCGTATTTGCTTCAAGCTCACCATGGTTTGAGGGAAGGCCTTTACTCACTAGCGTTATAATTCATTAATAGGGGAATGAAACCCATGCTCTTGTTAAGCATTGCCAATGGTATGACTTTTCTTCCCTTCTTTCACCATTGCTTCCAACTTAAACTCATGAAGCCACTCCAAACCCTCTCTGTTAGACTGTCCTGGTTCTGGCCAAGGACATGAGGGACAGAGCCTGGAGCCATATGTGCGTGGCCAAGTCATTGAGCTATTCCATATTATCTTACATCATGGCCGGGGCAGGGAAAGGGCTCTCCATTCCCAGGACAGGGTGGGCATTTCTTTTTCCAGGGAGCAGTGGAGTAACAATTGTTCTGACCAGAGGGTTTCTCCACCATTGTTTTTCTTTCTTTTGTGCTTGGGGGGAAATGGGGTACAAGGAGGGGCAGGGGGACATTCTGTTCTTTGGGAGCTGCGCAGCACCAGGTTCGGTTGCTTGGTCATGCATTTTTTGTATGTAAATCACCCTCTTTTTTGTATACTTCTGTTATTAATGGTGTTGCTGATATTGTTCATTTTCTTATCTCATTGATGTTTCCAGTAAGTTGTTCTTAGCTCAGCATCTCTACCTTTTTTCTCTCTCACTAGAGGGGTGGGGAGGGGGAGCACCTGTGTGGGGCTTAATTTCCAGCTGGGCTTAAACCACGAAAATTACCTTTGATTTATTGTCATTTTCTGTCAGTAACACTTTGCTCCAGTTACAGCCTATACCAAAACATACATCTTTTGCTTCTTTCTTTTCCATTCTGGAAGAGCATCCTTGCCTCTCCATGACAATTTCTGTTAAAATTCAATGATCCATTCAGACATGGCCCTGTTGAAAACTAAGTAGTTCCTTAAAAATGAAAATTAAAACCTACATATTGTGCAATTGGTAAGAGGTCTGCAACGAGCTCTGGGCACACAGGCATTTTCCAGAACACAATGAATGCTGTCTGGAAAGACTTCTGATGCTATGCTTGTTTTCAACATCCGTCAATGTTCTAAAATACATATTATGCTCTGGGTATTGTGTAAGTGTTTCTTTTGCCTGAGGAGAAAGTCTGCAAACACAAGGGACGGCAATGACTGACTCTGTATCATCTATACCTACTAAAAGCAAATACAAATAACATATTGATTTCTGGATTTTTGGTATAAAAAATAATGCCTTAGCAAATGTCTTCAGAAAACTCAACATGAGCTATTTATGTATTTTTGAGATAAGGAAGTGCAGGTTAAATGATAAATCAAAGAAGGTTGTAGTGCTACTTAATATGGGAAGTATTGGGTTATCCTGTCTATGTAATCTTTTAAATTCTGTTCAGTTAACATCATGGCCAGTTGGAAATTGTAATTTAGGGAGCTCATTTTTATGATGCACATTGTTTCTGTAATATCAGAGAGGAAGAAATAGTGCAGAACTATGAACATATGTAAAAATGATGAATCACACCAGGAATAGCCAAGAGTATGGAGAAGCCTATACTGCATGAATAGGAAAGATGAATGTAATGGGAAAGTATCTGTAGGATACTACTAAGTAGATGGTGGAGGATTTCAAAAAGGAGCAGTGTCTTATGATTAAAAAAAAAAAAGTCATTAGCAGGCAACCAAAAATTAAAGTCTTTGATTTGTCTTTCAGAGATACAACAAAAAAGTAATTTGGTTTCTAGCAATAGATTTAACTTCTTAGTGAAAGATAATGGTCTCCTGTGGAGGCCGGTAAGCCAGTTGGTAATGTGGACACTCTCCCTTGGAGAAAGAGCAATCTTTAGGTTTCAAGTAGGTGGTAATTCTCCTAAGGGAGAAACCTTGGGAGACTGCTCTCTCCCTCAGGGCAAGCAAATGTGTTCTCCTGTCTTGGGTTAGGTAACCAAAAAAAGTGCATTCTATTTCATCTATTGAAAGCAATTGAGATGTTTTTTCTTTATCTCTTGCAACTCCAGGGGGGAGGGGGGCGGATGCCTTCTGATATTGGGCCAGCCATTAAAAGCAGGTGGGGCAGTGTTTCTTATCTCTTTCACCACTGGTCCATCCTCCAGGGGGATATCTTCTGCTAAGGGGCCATTAAGGCTCACCAATGACATGACACATTACATCATCCCATTGTGAGAAGCTCCACCCAGTGCAGAGGGAGCCAACCATTCCTACCTGGATAAAAACTGGGACTCAGGAACATGAAGCACCCGCATCTGGGGACCTGGCCTTTCCACACTGGACCAGAGGAAGACTGGACCATCAGACCCATCTCGCCACAGCTGGACCTTTTCTACAGGGTCATCTCTATTCCACAGAACCACATCTGTTACTCCAGGAGGATTTATTTGGACTGCTTCCAACACCCTGATCAACAGGGTGTCAGGTTGTATCCCTGACCCTGTCAGGGTTTCACCAGGACTTTTGCTTGCTTACTTGCTTGGTTGTTTTGTACTACTACATTTGGGGTTTTTTGGTTTGGTTTTTTTAATATATATTCCTAGTGAAGAACTGTTAACTCCTATTCCCGTATCTTTGCCTGAAAGCCCCTAATTGCAAAATTATAGTAATTTGGAGGGAAGGGGATTTACATTCTCTGTTCCAAGGGAAGCTCTAGCTTTCCCTGGCAGACAACGGTCTTTCAAAACTAAGACATCTCTCCATGAGGCTTTATCATTGATATGTCAACCAGTTATACCTCATTGGTTCTTTCCCTACTTCCTCCTTTTTACCCTACCTGATTGGTCTGGTTTCGATCCTTCCCCTAATTGGTTCATTTCTCAATCCAGTTGTGTAACACTGCCCCCTGGCTTCCCTATATAAGTCCCTGATCTCCCTGGTTCTCTGGTTCTTTGCCCTGGACTCCTATGAGGAAGCAGCAGAAAAAAGGCTCCAAGGAGCCTCCAGATGAAGACCCCATCCCTCCTTTCGCGTTGCCCTGAAGGCTCAGCTCACAACTGAGCTGAAATCACTCAGCGTTTGCAGATGTGCCTGTGCAACCAGGTGTGTCCTTTTGAGGACGCTTCTCTGGGGACGTCACGGCACTGACCACCACTGCCTGCCGTGACAGTGAACAAGTAGAAAGGAAACAATCTAGGGGTGATTCCAGCACATTATGAGGTTTGGATGCTGAGTTCCTAATATTTTTAGGAACTAGTTTACAAACAAAGGTTTGAAATGTCCTGAAGGCGGAGCGGGGGGGGAATTAATCACAAAATAAATTAGATTGGAAAAGACCTCTAATTGAACGGCACCATATCAGCTAGATCATGGCACTAAATGCCATGTCCAGTCTCTCCCTAAACACCTCCAGGGACACAGTGACTGCATCACCTCTCTGGGCAGCCCATTCCAATGTCTAATAACCTCTTCTGTGAAGAAATTCCTCCTGATGTCCAACCTAAACTTCCCCTGGCACAGCTTAAGACTATGTCCTCTCATCCTGTCACAAGCTTCCTGGGAGAAGAGGCTGACCCCCACCTCCTTTCAGGTAGCTGAAGAGAGTGAGTGATCCCTGAGCCTCCTCCAGGCTAAAGAACCCCAGCTCCCTCAGGTGCTCATCACAGGACAAGGAAGTGTCAGTTTCTTTAATAGTCTACTGTTTGCTTTCTGTGATCTTCCCTCTAACAAACTGAGACATTCAAGCTCACCAGATATTTGTATCACCATAATGAAGCATGGCTGAATGGGTCAGGAGTAGAGCCATTTGGTAAAGAATCTGTCAATACTTAGTACATGTTATCTTCTAGTTTTATAATTCAATTGTTTGTCAAATGTTCTTAGATCATGGCATAGTTTAGTTAGTTATGACTGAAGCAGGGAAGCAAGGCCCTTAGAGATAAACAGCCATAGGAATCTACTGATTACCGTGCTGTCAAAGGGAAATAAGGTTTTAGACTGGCTGAACAAGTTTTACATCCCACTTAATGATCTGTTCAGTAGCTCCAGGGCTTGGCTCTCAGGTGGAACAGTGAGTATTCAGACCTGGAATTTCCTATGCTCTAGCCAGCAGCACATCCATGCACTGGTGTGAGGAGACAGACAAGCTCATCCACTGTGCCCTGGGAGCAGGTTCCAGCAAGTGGCTGCTCTTTGTGAGATACCGAACACAACTTGTAGAAATGCTGCCAAAATACCAGTATTAACTAATGAAATCAACTATGTAATTGCCATGCATATGCATCCTTGGTTATGGATGTCTCTGCTAGCACAATGACACAGGATGTAGATACATATAGTGATATTGCCCTGCTTTACTGGGAATGAATATTCACATATGGAAGTGATCTGGGTAGTTACTTTACTACAAAGGAAAGCATTTGGATCTTTTTGATTGGATACTTTTGGCTGTCTTGTAAATTTCCTGAGAAGTAAGTTCATTCTGTTTAGCTGTTTGGATCCAACCTGAGTAACAAAATTTCTTTCAGACTGCTGCTTATAAACACAGCCACACATAAACCTCTACAAATATTTATCTCAAGGGCAAAGTCCTCTGAATTAGATAAGAAGTCTATAAACTTCATAAAGCAACAAAGATGAGTGCAACCCATAAGGTAAATTAAAGCCTCTACAAGCAGCAGTTCTTTATTCAGATCTCTTCCATAAGAAATTTTTAATCTTCATGGGGTTTATAGAAAGAACTGCCTGTAAAAGAATGGAACAGTCTCACTTCAGTTACCTTTGCAAACAGTTGTGCTGGAGGCTCTCAGAAGTACATGGCCATACTGAGTCTTTTCTAGGCTGGGCTGAGTTAGCTACAAATTACTTTGGTTATGCCAGCAGCGTAGCTGTGGCAGTGTGAGAAAAGAATATCTACATGGTGTGCTAGCCTCTATGTTACTTATATGAGTATAGTGACTGTAGATATTTCTATAATTATTTTTATGTAGTTTACAGATATGACTGAAGTCCCTGCTACATAGAGGCTACCCCTAACACAAAGGAACTAACATTCATTCAGCTGGTGAAAACTCCTCTGTAGTAATGGTATCACTCAGCAGCCTCAGTCTGGAATGATTATCTTCAAGGATTCACCAGAGCCTACAGAAAGCATCCAGTGATTTCTCCTCTCTGCTGCAACAGCCAAAAAAAATATTTTTACAGGGGAACACCCTTCTCCTCTCTAGTATTGCTCTGTGATTAGTGGATTGTCTGGAGGTTACTAGGTATCTGAAAGTACTTCCATAATTTTCATACAAGCTGAAGAAGATATACAAAGAAATTATTAAGATGTAGGGAGGCTTTTGGCAAATAGATGAGAGAGCAGCAAATAAAGAGACTGCAGCACAGTGCAACTTACTGACATTCTTGATGGGCATTTTTAAGTTACGCATCCTGCAGTTGGCAAGAGTAACCAGGAAAAATCTTCTGCTGAGGGTGCAGATGAATGCACTTTCTACTGGAAGAGCTCTGGATCAAATAATTGAAGTGCCTTGAATCACAGCCGCTTTGCTTCAACACAGCTGTGCCTTTATCTCTAAACCATTTCCTAATAAAATTCTTGAAGACTGAAGTAAATTTGGATTTTAAGTGCAACATCACTGAAGTTTCTTAATCTGCTGACTGTGACAGATGCTGTACTAATTGTTAAGGTGGTAGGGATGGTCAGTGTTTGGTTTTTCTGTGAAGTCTAAGTAGCATTTCCACCTCTGTTTCTCTATTTTCTACACTTGACCAAAAAAAAGTATCATGAATGGGCTGCATTACACATCATGCAAGGAAAAATCACAGATGAACAGATATTAATTCTGTTATTTGTGTAAGGAAATGAAAGACAAATTCAGTTTAAAACACAGAGTAATGTTTGTTTCCTGGGCCAGCCACATACTTCCTGTGTGAGCTGGAAAGTATGAAGAGCTTGGGAGGTGTTGATAAAATTTTGTGATTATCATGTCTCTGTTGGTCTGTTGTTACATTGCCAGCTCTAACACAGCAGTAAATTAATTCAAGCATTGCATGACAGTTCTTTCTCACAAAAGATGTTACCAGGTTCAGCAGATTCAAAGCTGATATCAGCACTCAAAAAGCCAATTTAAAAAAAAACCCAACAAAACAACATAAAAACAACCCAAAACCACAACAAAAACAAATAAACCCCATTGCTTTGAGAATCTGTTTGGACAAGATTCAAGCAGGAAATTGGAAAAACAGCTTTGCTGGCTGGTTACATGAGAGTCTTGGAAGCATCTAAGCCTCTGGTCAAGAGATTTGTGTGTAGGCCCTGGAGTTCTGCACTCAACAGGAAATCACTGCTGAATACCTAATACACATCATAGGTCTGGCATTTTGGGCATTGCTGCTTAACACTGTTGTGAGCGAGCTTAAACAAAATGTGACATAATTACCAATAATTTGCTAATGACAGAGGATGAACCACCAGTAGAGAGCAGCTGGGATTGGTTTTTTAGTTGACCAGATGAAACAAAATGTGTATTAACAGTGAGCATACAAACAAAATGGGTAGTAACATAAACACATGCTCACACCTATGCAGAAAGGAACACAGGCCAAATCAATGATGAGTTCACACTGGAAAAGGTACTTTTCAATCTGCTGGTAGATCTAACTTCCTTGCACAGCCACATCCTAAAGGAACAAGGATTTTGCTTCTATTCCATAAAAACCCCCTGAAGAATACCATATACTAGGGAGAAGTTTATTACTTCTTTTAACCCATTTGTGTCCCAACAAATACTCTCTTGACAGAAAATACTTTCTTTGGTCTGTAATTTAAGGAACTACTGAAGTGTTCACATAGTAAAGGGCTTCTTTGTGCTTACACAGACCAATACAACACATAGTTTTTATAAAAGGCTACAGGACATATTTGGTATTATTCCATCTCTCACTGTCTTTTAATTTAAAATTTAATTTTGTCTTTTGATATCAGTATCTATGTTCAATTTGAGACAAAATTTTCTCCATTGTGACTCTTACCTCTGCAGTACAAAAAAATCACCAGAGACATCTACAAACACCTTTACTTTTCCACACAATTGATTTTTCATATCCTGAAGTTAGTTTAGTACTGTCACTACTTACAGAAGTATACAGGAGTGTAGGTAAAGTGAACTCAGAGGAAAATCACAATTCTTTCCATTACAATTAAACCAATTCATTGCCACAGTGAATGAAATCTGATAGTTTTGCCTCTGTATTGCACGATGACAGAACCCTGTTCTCATATACAAAGCCCGCATCTGCATACATCTACCAAGATGGGCTATAACTAGGACTAAACCTGAAATTAATACAGGCAAATGCTAGCCCATGTTTAATCCAATTAAAAGGACTGGTGCACATCATTTGGAATGAACATGAGGTAACAACATAACAAAGTCACAATAGGTCTCATGAGCATTTTTGCTAGTAATTAGGGCCATAAAGCTACAGGGAATTATTTCAATCACCCACTGCCCATCACAAAATAACATATAATTTAATAACAAAGCAAACCACAGCATCATAATTGCAATGCAATACAAAGTTAGCTTAAAAGCTGAGAAATGCGCCTAAGATTCAGGCACGTGTACTATTCCCAATTAAGTCAGCTTAACAGCTAACTAGCATTCTTAGCTTACTGGTCAAAAATGTGCCCTCAGAGATGTCCACATACACCATGCCACCATCTGAATCAAAAATGACTTGAATTGTAACCAGGGTACAAAAGACTGACAAGCACTTCCGCTGAGAGTAGAACCTATTGCAATGAGATGCAACTGCAGAAGTCACATTCACAATCAAATCAGTGTCACTTAAAAGGATCCTGGCTAGTTTAAACAGTTTAACTGCATTGATTTAGATTAACTGATAAATCTCTGCACTTACAAAAGGCATACATCAAAATGGTGAGACAGATGACGTTGTTAAAGAGACAGGTCTGAGATTCAGGCATGTGTTACCAGTTCTTGTATTCAGATGATCCAGAAGAGTTTTCAATACCACAACTGTAAGAATTCTACAAACTGTAAGATTAATTTCCAAACTCATGAACAATCTTTGCAGTATTTTCCTGGCAACACTGAACAGACCGAGTGTCTAAGCTGGTAGTTGAAAAGATCTGTATGATCAATGTAAATGATGTCAAGTATGCAAACAGGCAGACAAGTAGATTCAGGGAATATCAATGTGTCCATGGCTTACTGTGTACAGTTAATCGGTGGAAAAATCCAAACAACAAGAAGGAAGTAAATCATTAAAGCTTGCCTAAGTAATACATGTGCATAGTCAATAATACATTCATTCATTCATTCTCCTAGCTAATCATGCATGTTTCTTATTACGGTATTTGGACTGGCCTGTGAATTGCGTCAGCCTGAAGCCCAGAACACATGCACGAAGATGAGAAAATCCTTAAGAAAATGCTTATTGGTTAAGCATGTAGATCATTCTACTGAAGACAACAGTCTTGTTCTTTTGTTGTTGTTTTTTTGTTTTTTTTTAAGTAAGCACAGATAAATCAAAGCTTTTGAAAATACACAGACCAATGCACTTTGAAAGTATAACAGTGTTATAGAACCATGTTTGCTTTTACTGGACACAGGGGTGAAATCCTAATTCCTTGTCTGAAGGCACATAAAGCTTTGCCACCTAATTCAATTGCCACAGCATTATCCGCAGTTTTAAAACCCACATCCATTTATCCAGTTCCGTCAAGTTAACAGCCAGTATATTGAAAACAATATAAAGATCTTAAAATAACCAATTACTTATAAAACAATCCTGCACTCTTTCACAAAGCACCCCTAAAGATTTATGCGTATGGGTACAGTCAATGCTGTGCCAGTGGGAGCCTGTTCACTATATCATTTGCAATAGTCCTCATAGTAAATGAACTCAACATACAAGTCGGGATGCTCAAATTTGTGAAAAGTTTTTACTTTTCCATTACAAGACAAAAAACCCCAAAATATTTGAACATTGTCTGAGTAAGACTGAAGACGTTCAGGAAAGTCTGAAGAAAAGCTGTTATTTATTTTTTTACAATTGTATGGCAGTAAAAATTTGTCCTTCATTTGGCTTCTTCATAATTTCTTGTTCAAGACTTCCAGGTTTGAAAACTACAGCATGTCAAAACTCATGGATGTTTTCCAACTCCCTGGGTTTATAGACGGGGAACAGAACCATGCTGCATTACAGGTAGGCAGCCAGCACAGTACAGAATTTGCAGTACCATAATATGGAAAAATTATTATTGCAGAGACCAAAATCTTTGTGAAATGTTAATTGTTATGGTGAATGATGAGTGGTATCCTCCAGAAGGAAGCTCCCAGGCAACCATCAGGCCTAAGCTCCCTACCTTACTGCAAGTAACAGATACTGAAGAGCTGGTTGTTAAGGAGTCAACTTCAGAAATAGGTTAAAAATTCCTGGTATGGAATTCCGAGGGACACTACTGGTGACAAGGAAGGTACACGGGACCCAACCATTCCTCATGCCCTTGTTTTTCTCCTGCCCGTGTTTATCTTAAAGCTCCTCAATGAAGGATTCATCCTGGCTTTGCTTAGAGGAAACCACGGAGCGGTGCGTACACACACTGGCCGAGAAGGGCACAAAGCTTCACTCCTGCTGAAGACCCACAGAAGGGCAGGGCTGGGAGGAACCGCTTTGGCTCATCTCGTCCAACCTCCCTGGTCAAGCAGAACACGTTGCATAGAATTGTATCCAGACGGTACCTGAATCTCCAGCGAGGGAGACTCCACAAACTCTCTGAGCAATGTTTCAGTGCACAATCACTCGCACTGGAAAGAAAGCCAGAACTTCAGAACATTCGAAAGAAAACCAGTATACCTCGCTTTTTTAAATCAAACGCTCCTGAGCGCCAGACTTGGCCAGAGGGAACCGGCCGCTACACCCCTGCAGCCGCTCGGTGAGGTTGACGGCTGCTGAAGCCCAAAGAGCTCCGTCACGTCCTTCCTCAGTGACCCTTCGCAAACGCCGCGGTTTGTCCCCTCCCCACGGCAGCTCCTGCTGCCTGTCGCTCCGCGGCCCCGCCTCGGCCCAGGTCCCAGCGCCTCTCCTGCCCCTTCACGCCTACCCAGTGACACTACGGGGAAGGGACCCCGGGGAAAGAGCCGCGCTCACCGGACCGCGCCAGCCCCAGCCCCAGCCCCAGCCCCAGCCCGGCAGGACGGGTCCGAGTGCCGCCTCCCTGCCTCCCTCCCTCCCTCCCTGGCGGCGGCCGCCGCTCTCCCCGCCCCCGGCCGTGTGTGCGGAAGCTGCCGGCGCCCGGGATTGTGGGAGCGGGGGGGACGCAGCGCGGGGAGGGGACGCGGCCGGGGCCGGAGGGTTCCGGTGTGGGGCGCAGACGTGTCGGCCGGGGCTGCGGAGCGACAGGCGCTGCCCCTGCCCGCTCGGAACAGCGCCCGGCCCGGGGCCGGCCCGGCGGCGCCATGGCCGGGACCAGCAGCCCCGAAGCCGTGAAGAAGCTGCTGGAAAACATGCAGGGGGACCTGCGGGGCCTGAGCCTGGAGTGCCGGAAAAAATTCCCCCCCGTCAAGGAGGTGAGTGGCGCTGAGCCGAGTGAAGCCGGGCCGTGCCGGGCTGAGCCGGGCGGCGGACGCCGTTCCGGAGGGGCCTCCCTGGCCCCGGGGCCCGGCCGGAGCGGAGCTGCCGGCGTGCCCCTGTTCCGTACCCAGCTCTGTGCCGTTCCCGGTGAGCTCCGACCTCCACGGCCGCGGGCTGTGCCCAGACGTGGCTGTGCCTGTCGCATGTTCTGTGGCTGTTGTTTTCAGTGCGCTGCCGAGGCGGGGGCTGTGGGCCGGGCTGTGCCCCTCGGGCAGCGGGGCTGGCGGACAGACCGTCTGTTGACGGGCGAAGCGGGGGCGGCCCCGCTGCGCTCTCGGCGCCCTCCGGGGAAAACACAAAGTTCGGCTTGTCTGTCTCGGCACCACCGAGCGAGCGAAACTCGCCGGAGGCGAGCTCGGCGCTGAGGGTTGGGGAGCGGGGAGCCCGACGGGCCGGCTGAGGCCGAGGAGGGCCGTTCTCGGCCCCTGAGCACAGCCTGCGGCTCTGGTGGGAGCCCGGGGCCCCGCAGGTCTCCCCTCGGGTCTGTGCCTTGTCCCTCTCTCGAAGGGTGTGGTGCCCGGGTTGGTGTGCCTTATTCCTCACCATTGCACACCCGTGGCTGCCGGTGTGAGCTGTGCGGGTCGCTCGTCATCGCTACCGCGTCGCTTTGGGGTTGTGTGGCTTTCCAACGGTGTGGACACAACCAAGGAAGCTTGGGCTTCCAAACACAGAAGTTTGGGCTACTTTTTTTTTTCTCTCTCTCTTCTTAAAAAACCCTTTAATAAACTCATTCCAATAGAATTGTATGTTTTATTTTTGAAACTTGAGTTTATGCTGTGCAGCCTGAGACCTCAGTAATCTCAGTGAGCAGGATTACTTTACTTGAAGAACAATCGGAATTTTTCTTGCCAACTTAAAATACACTTTTTAACCATATATTTTTCTGGTTTTTTTATATAGTCAGTTTAACTTTTTCCCTATCAGCAGTTTGCCACTTGCCGTTTAAAAAAGTTTTCTATGAAACAGTGGGAGGAAAAATACTAGAAGATTAAGTCAGATTAGGATGCAGACCCAGCAACACATAAGAAAGGCATTGCCTGTGTTATATGACTTAAGTTCCAATTAAGTGATAGGATATTTAATGTTGTATGAAGTATTATACACTTTAACAGATGAATTGAAGCTAATGACTGCTTGTTTTGAAAGACATGAAGTGACACACTGTAACAGAGCATGTTATGTACTATTTTAGTTTGCAGAAGAATGCTGGTGTGTTTGAGAAATTTTGTGTGGTCACAGAAAAGCAAGAGAAAGTTGTGATCAGTCCTGAGGAATTGTATGTGGTCACATGTAAATAAGAAAAGGCTGTGGTCAGTAGAACAGAAATCTGTGTGTTTGGAGGGAGATGGAAGTGCTGCTTGCACTCCCTTCTGTGTGTTGCCCTGTGACTCTTGTTTAGTCTCTGAACAAGTTTCCCCACTGTGCTAATGTTTGTTTTCTTTGAGACCTACAAAGGAGTTGGGCAGTGTTGTTCGTAAGCTAGTATTTTTAGTAATGCTTCATTACGTTTGCCATGGCTCAATATTATAGTAACTACTGCATGTACTTCATACTTGTTCAGCGAATTTATCACATTCGTGTGTAAGTTTGACTTTTGTGTTGTTCGCTTTAAATTGACAGCAATATGTATAACTTTCTTCATTAAAAGCACTTAATGAACTTTTTCACTATTGTCTGGGTTTTGGATAGGTTTATTGGAATGGTACTGGAAGATGTTTATAAAAAGATGGGACTTTCCTGGGAGTTGTGTGCTCTTACAAAGAGTCTGAGGTGAAAGCAGTTGTACAGTAGGGATGTATGATACAGTTGCAGGAAACAATCTTACTTCCTCACTTCTTGAAGCCCTTTTTTGGTTCTAGTTTTAAAGAAAATGGGTGTCCTTTTTTTCAAATCTCAGCTGCTAAAGAGATATTTTAATTGCATGCTTTTGGTCTGATCATGATTAGATTTGGCTAGAGTGATCAGAGGAATGGCATATTCTTACTGACTTGAAACAGCACGTGTTTTTTAAACTGTGTTTAAATAGTGGCTTTTAAAAACAAATTCATACTACTTAAAATCTCGCTTTTTTACTTGCAGTGTAACTAAACTCTCCCACATGCATTGTAATTTATAAGTTTATATTGCAGTTGATGTGTATGCTTTCATGTCACTTAATAAGCTTACTGTAATGGGATAAAACTATTGAAAAACTCCTAGTCCTAAATTAATAGTTATGAGAGGTATATCATAGTTGTTAGATTTGATAGGCACTTTATAGAGGTAATCTGCTTCTCATAGTGTCTGACATAGTCAAAGATTTTGCTCACATTTGTTGTCTTCAGCCACTTCTAAAATGAATTGTCCTGGTTTTATTTTGTTTGTTTTGTTTTAATATTAATAGTATTAAGATTCTACAAAGTGAATTTAGCTGATAGGGTTGCTGGGATAGACATTGTAGTGTACTTCTCAGTTCTGCTTGTTGCTCAGATGATTAACTTAAATAAATTCTTTAACCAGTACTGTAAGGATTTAGACCACCTGTATGATCAGAAAAATAGAGCCTTTTTTATTAGAAGGGTTTTAGTTTTCACACTTTATACACCTTTCAGTATCTCTTAGGTTCAGAGGTACCAAAACAATATTAAATGATTCTTCGAACAGGCATGTACATGACAAAGCTGAAGAAGTTTACTGCACTTTTTTGGGGGGAGGAGGGTGAGGGTGGGATTTGGATGCAGAAGAGAAAGGGGCAGCCAACCATGGGATCTAGATCTTATCTTCCTTTAGGAAGTAGAAGTAAGTTCTTAATGAACCCTTATTGAAAATGCAACTTGAACTCTTCAATGTTTTGAGGACTTCCATTTCAATATTTCTATTACTCTGAGTCTGTAAGGTTTTCTTAGTAGGTCATGTTTATGTGAAAATTGTGTAGTTATAAGTCCAGTAACTTACAACAGTAGAATGTGAGGTTTTTTCTGACTTCAGTAATCTGTTAAGAAATGTTGAAATTACTGAGTTACTCCCAGTGTTAAACTTGGGACACAAATATGTGGCCAGCTTCCTTCCCCTTAGAGCTTTTAACTGAAAAATAACAGGATGTTTTGTTGGCTTGAAAGTATCCATATGTTGTCTGTGCTCTGTGTTACAAATAATACCCAAGTAGGATTTTCCTAGGTTATGCCATTTAAGGCTTTAAAAATGGGAGCTGCAGAAAGAGCCTGTATGTCTGAAATTATGTTGCTGACAATGTTTGGGGTTTATATAACATAACAGACTTATTTTTCTTAAGGGTGTGGAGAATACCAGTTACTATTACACTTGAAACCCATTTCTCTTTGTTGCTAAATATTTTTTTCTGTTTGAGACTTACTACAGATCACTACAGAAGTGTACTAGGCACGAGTGCTATATGCTATGACCAAGAAGTGATTTGATGATTACATCTCTGATATGCTGTTTGTACTGGCATACATACAAGTAATGACATTGCTGAAAAATGTGTTTTTATCTTCATGATGTATTTCTGTTGCCTGATTAGAAAAGTTGATGCCAGCCGTGGATGCCTGGGATCTACTGGATGGATGGATGGGATAGAAGCCCACAGGGAAGTGTAAATAAAACACTGTCTTTTGGAGCTTGAAATTATAGAGGATGAAACAGCCTTTGGTACAGGCATCAGTCCTATTGATACTATTAAGGTAATCTGGTGTTTCTCTTAGAAAACCATACTACTTGGTCATTAATACATAATTTTTAGTACAGTGGTCTCTGAGATTTGCTCTGTACTAGAGAATATTGTAATGCTGCTAATGCTGCACTGAATTGAGTGAATGCACTTAGAGCTTTATAAACTATTTTGACCTGCTAGTGACTGGAGTTTTGGTATTGTGTGCTACATTTGTGGAAAGCTGGTGGTGCTCTCCTAAGTGAACTGGAGTAAGAATTTTCTCTTATCACAGAATTGAAAATTATTTAGTGTCCTAAATAGTTACCTGCTGTTTCTTATTGTAGTATGAAAGTACTGTTCAGTAAACTGCATCTGATTAGGTTAGATAATTCCTCTGCATTAAAAATCTTAGAAATACAAGGGAAAAATATTTTTAATTGGCAGAAAGAATGGAGTTAAAATGAGAAATAAGTATACCCAAACATTTCTCACAGTCTGAACTTCAGTTGTATGTAAATATTTGTTGTTTATACTGATCCAATCAACCAGTTGCAGCTTTCTAATAGGCTTGTAGTCTCTGTGTTGTCTCAAGTTTTTTCTTGACTTTTAAATAGCAGTAAAAGAAAAGTGAGTTAAAAAAAATACCACAAAAATTATTTCTTACCCAGCTCTGCACAGTTTCAGGCACATCTTTGCTGGTAGGAGAGGGGAAGGGAGAGGGCAGGCGATGTTGGGGCAGACCGGGACTACAGCATCATCCTGTGGCAGGATCAGCTTGGCCTGGGCCAGGGTGTGCCCTTTTCTTGGCAGTTGTGTAATGGGCTGCAGGTGCCTGTTTTAGGATGTTTGTTGCTGTAATAGGGCTGGAAAAGAAATGGTGTTCAACTTGCCTCCACTGGAAGAGCAGCATAGAGTTAGCTTTGGATACTTTGGTCAGTAGAAATGCTCTCGAATCTCTTGGAAGAAAGCTTTTGGTGGCCTCACTGTGCTGTTTCTTTACCAGATCCTTGTTTGAAAGAGCAGCATTGCTTTTACTTAGCTACTTATTGAGTTGTGTGTGCCTTTGGCACATTGACATATTTTTGAAACTGCATTGTAATTTGCTGTATCTAGGAAAAAGAATAGAATCCAATTTTGCAACCTTATTTTTTCTTTTATAAGTAACTCTTCTTGCAGGCAAGTAGCCTTACAAAGCTCACAGTGTAAAAGTTAAAAAGGTAGGATTTGAGTGACTTCTGGACAAAGCAAACTTTAAATTATCTAATTACAGTAGATGTGGTGTGGACTAGGCTGAGGCAAGATAGAGGATTTGCCCTTTCCGAGAGGCTGTATGTTGTGTTGTGTGAAGACAAGCATTATTGTACATTTCTGCCTTTGGAGTCCAGTCTTGTTTGCATTGAGTGTCATACATGACAGTTCAGTCCCCTGGGTTAAATCATTCTTGTTTAGGAATAATACACCGAACACATTTTAAAGTTAATGTCAAAAAATTAATTGGGAAGCTTGTACTTTTTAGAGAACCTCTGATGCCATCGGGTAGCTGTGTGAAACTAAACATGAGGATATATTGCAAAAGTTAAACACACATTAAAAAGATACAGATCAGTTAATTTAGTATATAATGTCAAAGTGATCATTAGGACTCCTAATGCAACTGGAAGGAACAGTTAAAATGTGTGAATATTTGCTATCTGTTTGTTGTGTAATGGTAATAATATTTTAGAAATTTTGTTGAACGTAGTGCAGTAGACATATTGGAGAAGAAGGCTAAGAAAGAAAATTACATGTTGAACTGTCTTGTGATTTGAGCATCTGAGTCACTTGATGTACTTTTAGCATTGAATAGTTTCTGAGTGCTCTGCATTCATGCTACTTTAGTGGTAAAAGGATGAGCCAAATGAATCTGGGAAAGAAGAAACGTTTGTGCATAGACCATTTTCTGTAGGAGTTACCAAGTTTTTGGGTTTCCTGCTTTATTTTTTGAATAAAATGGTTTTAAGTTATTCTGACACTATAGCCCACAGGGGATTCAGCCTACACTGAACTTTCCAGGTTGGTTTATTTTCAGGTCTTCAGAACATTAAAAGGATGAAAACTAGGGAGTTTATTGTGTTGTTTTTTTTTTTTTAATGGGCATTAACTAGTATTTTAAAGAAACATTTTTTCATTTTTTTGAAACAGAGAAACAATGCTCTGTAAAATATATGTTGTCATACTTAGACAGCTTGCACTAAAGCATGTGTTTTGTGCATGTGACTGGAGATTACTCTATAGCATTCTTGAGTTCCCAGCCCATAGCTGAGCTGGTAACTTGAAAACAGTAATGCCTAATATATCTTTTAGTTTCTTTTATAATTTCTGATCTTTACCACTTGCTGTGTTTGCTAGCTTTATGTTTGGAGTCCACTAATTTTGCAGTGATTTTTATTCAATATTGACCCTTATACAGTAATATTTTTTCAAAGTTATGTTTCTAAAAGTGAATTCTTACATTTCTAGGGGAAAACATCTATTCAGATGTGTTCTAAGCTTCATGGCCCATTGTAAATCATAAGTTTCATTTGATAATTTTAGTTTTTGAGAAGAAATGTCATGTGTTCTGAAGTAATTGACATAAGGCACTCAGGTCAAATTTCTTCATCATACAATACCCTGCAATTTAATGAATGAAGAAAATTATTGAAAGTTTCACTATATCAGTCTGTCTTAATGCTTTCCAAGTTACACTTTTCAGTGCAGGTTTAAGGTGCCTAATGTTGGGTGCCTAAGCTTCATTGATTGTGCAGGCTTGGCTTGTTATGGAATATAGTCAATAGAGCCAAAGAACTATTCAGAGTATCTCGTAGCCAGGGGGTTGATTCCCTTTATCACCTATACACTAGGTGTTCTACATTGCTGCTTGAGATACAGTAATGTTTCTTCCTTGGCTTCCAGCCTCTGGTCCAGAAGAGCATGGGTCTTCTGGTGGCTGTGTGTAGTTGTCTTGGATACAGAGACCTAAGCTTAGACCTCTGCATTGAGCCCCTGCTAGTGGGTCAGCTGAATTAGCTTAAGGAGAGGCTTTAAGAATTAAGGAGCATTCAGGAGAGACAATCTCTATTGTAATGGGAGTCTAAATATTTAAATTTGTGCATCCTAATCTCTGATTTAATTCCCATCTGCCTCCCATGGCTTCTTGAAGATTATCCAGAAAACCTGTAGCAGAAGTTGGAAATCCTTGGTGACTCCAGTTCTCAAGTAGTGCCTAAACTGTCAACTGTGTTTCTCTTTACCAGGTGTCTGGCAAATGGACATTTGCTGACTGAATACAGTACTTGTGGCAAGTCCTCAAAAGTTGCCTAGTCCCATCTGTTGTAATCAACAACCCGAAGGCAACATTAGTTTGAACTTCAGGTGTATGTCTCCTAAAGCTCTGAAAGAGGGTGTTGTTTATTTGTAACATAGAGTGATAATTGTTGCATCAAAAGTATGTAACTAAAATTCAATTGCAAGTGCTCTGTTTCAGTGGTTTAAAATCAGTTGTTTGGTACTTGAACTGATCACTCAGAAATCTCTTAATAGTAGACATGGGCTCTGTCAGAATATCTTTACACTATATAGGTATCTAATGTATTACATACTATATATTATATATAATATTTAGGTATCCATATAATTTACATAGAAAACAATACAGAATAGGAGGTACATCCTTGTTCTGTCTGTTGAAGAGAGAAGAAGAACTTAAAAATTTGCTAAGTGGCTTGTGTTTCTTTCAGGTGTTAGCTTTTTTGCCTTTCTGTCTACATTAGTGCTGTTTGATAATGAGTTGTTTTTTGAGTTAATTTATATGTGATTTTTTTTCCAGCTGATGTGTAGTATTTTGACTGTCAAATGAAAACTTGTGATAGTAAGTATTTGTATTTGAGTATCTTTATGTTCAAGTCAAGTGAGGCAGCTCCAGATGCAGCAGCTCTGAAGCACTTCAGATAACTCTGGCAATTCTCCTGGCTTTAGTGATGGTTAACCTTCAGGATTCTGAATTGACTACTGGTACTGCAAACTGACAGTTTCAGAAGATTAATGGACCAGAGGAGTAGTCACTCCTGTCAAGTGTGAAAGAGCACTCTGAATTTGAGAGCAACTAATAAAGTTGCACTGGAAATGAACAAGGTTGTGTGTTTTTAAAAAAACAAAAAACACAAACTGCCATATCTCAAATCTTCAGCTGGAGAAGAAGAGTGTATGATAGAATCTGTTAATGCCTTTTTTCCCCTAATTTATGATAATTTTGTAACAAAATGATAAATAGTTCAGTGTAATAAACCCATAAATGCACAGCAATATCAGACCAAAACTGGTGTTTTGCCAGTTTAAATTACATGTAAAATGAGTATATATAAATGAGGAGGGTTGGAGTAGGGATTGTACTCTAGGGGAGGAAGATAGAAATACAGAAGGCAAGTACAATGCTTTTTCACACAAATGTGGTACTCTTGAGTGCTTTCATGAGACTGATTTAGTGAGGAATTTTTTGTGTGTTCTTTTCCAAATAATAGTTTAGCAATACAGTAGTGTCCAGAATGTGCTTTTCCACAGCAAGCCAGAATAACAATGAAGTGAAACTGTACTTTAGACAGGAGGACCTCTTACCTAAACTGATTAATAGAGGGTTAGTGTTCCAGTTGGAAAGGCAGACAATCGTCGATAGAAAAAAAAGCTTTTTTTATTTCGTGTAATAGATATGGAAGTAATTATAGATAACATATTACTTTCATCCAGTCTTAATAAAAGGTTGGAAAACAATGTAACGTAAATACAAATAGAAACCATCCAAACGTTCCTGAATGCTTTTCTTTTTAGAATAGAGAAATCAATAACTTGTGTGGTAAGGAGTGCAAATGTTGCAACAATTTTAGTGTCTCTGGAGATAGCAATTTGCTTCAATGGACAATGAAAACACAAATGGTCAGTCAAAAGCACTTGCAGTGAAAATTCTTGGTTTTATTAACTTCTGGTAACAATGCTATCACATTTAGAAATTCATACAAAAATATCCTTAATGTAAGATAAATCCTCAGTAGAAATTAGCACATGCTTAGTTGTTGTATTAAATATCCTTACAGGAATATGTATTTTTTTTTGCTAATAAAGTCAAAAAGGTGTTGACTTCTGTTCCTAATTCTTTAGATACAAATTCCTTTGAAGATCAGCATGTTCATCCTTTTAAAAGCTTTTTTAAAAATCCAGGTTTGAAACTTAAAAAAAAAAAAAAAAGATTGCTATGGCAGAGACAACAATTGCTTTTTCTCACTTTGGATGTGAATTTTGTGTCATCCCTTAGGATGTCATCCCTTCCTAAGGGAATTTTTTCCCTTAGGAAAAGTTGTTAACTATGTTATTTTTTTTCAGTAAAAGAAGGGTAACTCTTTCATGTTTACGAGAGAAAAGGCAAATCCATAGAGATTACTACAGAGCACCTGATGTACTGTCAGATCACATTCCAGCTGGCCCCTCTGGTCCCTTACTTGCCTGTCTGTATGCATTGCAATAGAGGTCCAAGATGTCTTGGCCTCCAAGAGTTGAATGTTCTAGCATGTGCCATGCCATTATTCTTTGTACTGCCTAGATTCTTGAGCTGGGTAATATTATGATGATCATGGAGTTAGCTCTAGTGGTATCTTTAGGTACTGTAGATTGCCTTCTGCAGCTGGTTTTAAGAGTTTCCATGACGTCCCAGAAGACAGATTTGAAGAATGGTGCTTTCTAGATGCACTTACCACTTGTGGTGTGAATGGCTTGCCTTTATGTCATGCTGAATTTGTGTAGAATTGAATATCCCAGTTATCCTAATATCTTCATATGCTATTTATGAGTTATAGATCTTTTAATATATGTACACAGATTACACTGTGGAGAAATTTAGCTTGTGAATGTTACCTGGATGTTGGTAAATGTTGATTCTGCTTGAGGATACGTTAAATCTTTCCTTCCTGATTGCCTGAGCAGATATTACCTGCCTCTGTTACCCAATAAATACTTTAGATCCTAAAGAAGGTAAAAATTCCCAAAAATTGGAAAGATGCTCACAGCACGTCTAATGACAGGAAGGCTGAAATTCTTTCCTGTTTCAACTGAAGACTGAGAAATCTGTTAAGAGGGGATCTGAGAAACTCCTTAAGCTGGGTTTAGGAGTCTCTATGCATTTCCACATTGTGGTCTCCCATGTGCAAAGAACCTCTGTCTGTAAGGCAGCTGTGAATGTTGTTGTCAGATTTTACATTCAGAGAGGAAGTTTGAGGCCAGGAGATAGATATTATGCAGAGACTTCTTTTCGGTCTACTTGAAACTCCACTGTCCTGATTTTTTTTAATTTTTTTTTTTTTTTTTTGGTAGATAAATTCTCTATTTGCCTTACTTTGATTTCTGTGAAGGCTGATTTGCATATAATCAGCAAATACTTGGTAATTTCCAAGGAAACAGAAAGATGATGGGGCAAGTGTTAGAGCCCAGAGGGTCCTGTTGAATTTTGCTGTGGGATTATTGACTGTTTGATTAAAACCAGATCAAAGTACTGGAAGAGATTGACTTGAATATGTGGTATCACTGACAGTCAATTTCTCTTCTTCGTCAATATTTCACCTTCCCAGACTGGATGCTGCAGTTGCTTCAGGAGAAACATCAACCAAAACTCAATAATGGCAGGTGCGTGTTTGAGACATTTTATATCAGTTCATTTCACAGTTATTAAAGCAGCAGAATTAGAAATCTAATTGGCTGAAGGTTTATAGTACATTTAAGCTTTGTTATGATTCAGGAATTACATATACATGCTTCTTTTCAAAGTAAAGAGAGAACTGACTTGCTCATTAGACTACTACGAGTTGCGGTGCTAAAGGAAGCTGGTAATGTTACATCTAAAATTGGTGATTGCTTTAAAAACGTGGTGCCTTATATTTATGTGAAAGTAAATTATCATATTTGTTCCCATAAACACACACAATATCATGCTGTCTCTCTCCTTGATTGGTGTTTTATAAGATCCCTTTCTTATGTTGCAGTGTCCTGCAAACTGCTATAGTAATTGGTGTAAATTTGTAAACTTTAAAGCTATGAATATATCTTTTAATTTGCCACTTAAATTGATACAATCCAAGCACACTTTTACGTTCATGTATACAGATTAGAACTGTTTATAGTTATCATGTTTTCTGTTGGCTATTTGTGATCAACTGAGGTATTTTTTTATGATGTTAATGCATTGTCTCTTTTACATATACAATAGAGTATTTTTCTTTTGTAGGATGCGCGCGGTGTAATTAGTTTCTAACTGTAAACGTTTTTAACTGGGATTCTGAATAGAAACCATAGCATAATGCAGATGATCATACAAATTTCTGTATCTCATGGAGAAGAATGCTTATATTCAGCAGTTGTTTTGTTTTATTTTATTTTTTTCAAGTATACTATTTTATATAAAGCCAGCATGGAAACAACTGAGAGCCATTATGTTAGAAAATTTTTGTGCAAAGTGCATAGTGTTTGTAAATGCCACTAATATGAGGAGGCTTACTATTTCTTTGAATCAGAATGAGTTTGTCACTCCTGGCAAGACAGAAATCAATTGCTAGTAGATGTGATTAGTTTTAGTTTAAAGATAATTGAAGTTGCACTGTGACAAATCCTTCATATTAATTAATAGGAACAATGTGTTGTGACAAGAAACCCCTCCGATTAGCTGACAGTTTATAATGGAAGAAGAACAGGGTTTGACTTAAATCTCAAGAATTTCAACACATTAAGTTAATATAATTAAAGTAAATGAGGGCTGCATTTGGCACACCTTATTTTAGTTATGCAAAATATATATGTTCATGTTGCTTTGTGCTCATTTAAGCATGTTGTATTGTTAGTCAACAGGCACTGCGGATATTATTGACTTTATTTTTAAAGTAGAAAACTGTGTTCAGAAAAACTTGAATAAATCTCCAGGATTTTAAGGTAGTGTTTAGTCTTCCTATATTGTTTTGGGAAATAAAAATTTTTTAAAAACCAACCAAACAAAAAACCCGTCAGCTTTGCATTTCTCATTTAGCTACTCTGAGAAATATGTATATCAATTCTTAATTAAAATATTTAATTTTGAATTTACACAGTCACCTTAACCTGACTTTCTGTGAAATCTTGTTGGAATAATGTTCTGATGGAGAGGGAATATTAATACTTGGTTAAACTTAATGTACTGCCATTTTCATATTTCTGCTGTCACAGCTTCTCTGCTTCTCTAATCTGTTTTATATGGTGACAGCACACATCTTTAGTAGTATCAGAGGGAAAATAGAAATGTTTAGTGTGGAAAGCGCAGAGAAATACAAAGCTGAAATAAAAGGGGAAGTGTGCTTTCAAATTTGCAAAGAGTATTTTCCAGCAATTTGCATCCAGTCATTTGAGAAAACCTGTTGCATTTATTTTGATTTAATTCTTTCCAGAGGCGTAATGAAATTAAGTGTACTAATGAATTTTAAAAATGGAAAGGCACAATATACAATATATCTTTTGTGTTTTCTACACAAAGCTTTCAGAAGTCATAGTCTTGAAGTGCAAAACTTCAATGTTACGTTTCCAGTTTGGCTTGGTTTCTTTAGAGAACATGAGTGATTTCTGCAGGGCAGTGTTTGTCGGCATTGAAGAGGGAGTTGCTGTTCCCTTGGGGCTGTGTGTGATGTCCTGGCTGGGCTGAGCAGCCCTGGTTGTCACCCGGCCACGCTGTGCCCACGCAGCCCCTCGCCCGCAGCCCTGGCCCTGCTGAAGGAGCTTGCGAGGGAGAGGACATTGCTGCTGCTCTGCCAAGTCGTACTTGTGGGGAAAGGGGAGGAACTGGTACTGTGCACTGTATGGCATGCTAGGAAGAAGAACAAAGAGTATTGTTAGAAGGTCACCTTCGTGGCATTGCCCTGGGATAATTTGTATAGGGCATTTTGGAGCCAAAATCCAGGGGCAAGATGGGTTTCATCTTTATGCTTGTAGTTTGAAACTGTATAGAGACTGTGTACCAGTGTTCATGCTTATTAGTGGGGGTTTTTTTGCATTCATAAGACTGGAAAGTAATACAATGAGAATCATGATTTCTAAAAATTCTGAATGTAACCCTTCCTGTGGAATTCTAGAAAGGAGTTCCAGCAGCTACAAAAATTTTCACTTCTGCATTAGCTCTGCTGACAGAAACCACTGCAAACACATTTCTTGCTCCGAGACTATATCTTTTTATTCATCTACAATTTTTTTATTTCTCTGCAGATATTGATGTATGATATAACATCTAAATGACTCGGTTTTTTTTTCTTCCAGGCTGCTGAATCAGGAATAATAAAAGTGAAAACAATAGCTGCACGGAACACAGATATTTTGGCAGGTAATTACTTGCTCTGCAATAGGAAAAATAAAGCTGAGTTACAGATCAAAATGTTAAAAAGATATCTTGGGTCTATCTAATAATACTCCATGTCTTTTAGTATGTGCTATGTTGTTTATGCTTTACTTCTGGGCACCTAGCAAAAAATCCAGTAGCATAGAAGTTTTTTAACACTACTTGTTTGTTGTTAGTGCTATTAAGATGCTGAGGAAGGGCTTCATTTTCAGTTGATGCATTACAAAAGTAATCATCCACTTAGAAAAATAACATGAAATACTTAGACCCTATATTCCCAGTGTTTTAGTTGCTGTGGTTGAGTGCTCTGTGTGGAGTTCTGCAGTATGATCCACATTTATGTATTCGTCCAGCCTTTGGGGACTTGTAACTGGCAGGCAAAAATCCATCTTTATCTGAGACAAGGTCATTCAATTTAAGATGTTCTAATGCCTCGAGGGACAGGACATATCTTGTGAGCTGCAGCGTTGTAAGTGCTTGAAACAATATCACTTGACTGTCTTCAGCTTTATAAAGTTGGCTTCTTGCCAGTTGCTGCTAAAGCCCTTGGCTGGATTTGAATGTCCCTGCGTTAATACTTGTGTGTCTACTCCAGATGTAGTCAAAATCCTTGAAATGCTAGATTGTTTGGAAGGTCCAGTGAAATAGCTGCAAAACCATATCTTGTTTTGAGGTATGTAAGTCAGATATTGTTAAGGAGGCATTTTCTGGGATTATTTGAATTAACAGACCCACTCCTCAGTATTTCACTTTAATGCCTCTTTTTTACTTGTTTATTTTCTTTGTTTTTACTGCTGTCATGAATGTTGACATAAGTGGGAAAAGTATGCCAGGTAATGTCAGCTATATCAAAACACAAACAAAAAAGGGAAAGCAGTAGTTAGCCATTTGGGAAGCTGTCAACATGTTACTGCATAAAGAAGTTCATATTTTAGAAAGCTAGTTTCTAATCCTGCAAAATTCTCTGGTTTTAGTTTTCAAAGAAAGGAGATAGGAAAGATCATTAAATTTAGTAATGGACGGGCAGTCTTTGCTTTCATCCTTTTAACGGAACACTTTCTTGTAGTTGGTAAAATTTAAAAAATTATTTTCTCTTGGAAAGTTTAAAGTAGAATGTACTTAGTATTTAGTTCATTCAAAAAACCAGCACAGATTTGTTGTTAAGAGGTTTGGGAAACCAGCAGGTTCTAAAAGTTATTTTGATTAGTTAATCTTTGCTAATAGGATAATAACTTTTTTCTCCTTTGTTCCACAGTTTTGTACTGGGAAAATGTATTTTGCCTGCACATTATCCAAACATTCCACAGTTAAAGCATAATATCATTAAACAGACTCAATTTTTATGAACTCTTGTATTTTTTGAGATATCAATTATAAGCTAATCTTATACATAAACTAGTGTCAAGAGATTGTCTATCTCATTTAAAATCTTCTGAAGAAAAATAATATACTTTAGTAATAATAAAGCTGCAAAATGCTACAATGTGTGATCTAATGCATACTTTTTGACTGCTAGATGATTTAGGAATATCTATGAGACATTCTAGTAATACAAATAAATATTTTGATCAGGATATGATTTTTTTTAGTATTTTGATGTAAACTATCATTTCACTAACATAGATAAGAACAACTGTATCAGATTGTTTGAATAAGCTGATCTGATGCTTTTTTGAATAATTTCATTGTGTTGGATTATAATTTTTATGAAGACTAGATGCAGGCTTAAAATCTTTATTAAAATCTTAAAATTCTTTGTTATTAACCTGCCAGAACTTTGAGGTCATTGATCTATCTTCTTTCTTTCTCTTGGAAAAGTTAAGTTGAGCTGTTTCAAAGTCTTCATTCTTGGCAGTGTGTACATGCTTTATTATTTATTTATAAGAATTTGAGAAATTCTAGAGGAGGAGAAAGCCTTAAATCACAGGAGATAAATCTGAGAAATTATTTCCATGTGGCTTTGAGGTGTGCAAAAACTTATGGTTTAGGAGTTCTTGTAAAAAATCAGAATTGCAATCTTGCTGATGAAACAAACCGGTAAGTTATACTTTCCAAAATCTTCTCATTTGTTATTGTTCAATTAGATAGATTTCTTTTTTAATATATTCTGCCATAAGTTGGTAGCAAAATAAAGACAGACCTGGCAATAATAAACTTATTGTGTATTTTAAGACTGAAGCTAAAATAGTCACAGAATCATGTGATCAGAGAATATTCTGAGTTGGAAGGAAGTTGGAAACACGTAGCTCCAGACCCTCTGGACACGAAAGCCCCAGGAATCAACCCATGTGCCTGGTTACTATAAAACCAGATAGATACCAAAGCAGATTTACAAAACATTAATTTTTCAGCTTCATAAATTAAAGTTACTTCTATAGATTCTGTTGTGAGATTGTTGCTTTTAATGGATTATAGAGGAAAGTGTTGTAAAAGGCTACATTTATTATTTGTCTTGTTTTTTATTAACTCATGCCATTTTTGCCATTCAGAACTATATCTTGAGTCTTATGTTAAGGATAAATGTTTTGTGGTATCTTTTTGCTTGTTTTTTTCTGCTTGATGGTTAGAATTTAGTGTCAGTTCAGAACTGGACATAGAGCCTGTACTGGCTCTGAAGGGGCTGATAAAACTGAACTGTGTGTTGATATCACCCTGTAAGAACTATTATCTTATAGAAAGTTGGCATCCATAATTTATAATATCATTTTTGTTGAAACTTCTGAGTCAGTTAGTGTTTCAGTTGGAAAATATCACCGAAGTATATTTTTGTAGTTTTAACTTGTTTCGTTTTTTTCTAAATTAGCTGTAGTGATGCTTAGTAGTATAGATCATGTTTGCATTTTTATGTGAGAATGTATTTTTTGTTTGTGGTAACTACTGTCCTCTGACAAGCGTGTGAAACTTTTTGGGAATACATTTCTTTTGCTACACATAGACTAAAACACAGTGTATGACATTCAGTGTAAGAACACATACTGAACTTTCAACTTTCAAATTTTTAGTATCTGAAATGGTGATGAGTGGCTGAAGTGTTAGAAGCTTGCATGAATCAACAAACCTACCTGCAAATGGAAAACCACTCATCAGTCAGAGCCATGCTTTCTTTTCATACTTTTAATATTTTTCATATTTTTACATTTTATTATCTCAGATTTCTTGAATTACTTTTATGGGCAAAAACTATTTCAAATGCCAGTGTAGAATGTTGTATTCATTATGAACCTTTTTCTCCTTATCAAAAACAAAAAAAGGGGAGGGGCGGAGAAGAGAAGTTTATGGAAACTGGTTTTCTCCTGGCAAAAGTCTGTTTTAAGAAGCTACCCTTTGTCACTAAAACACCATTTGATAAATTCACAGCCAGATGAACATACCCAGGATACAAACAGTCCAGTTTCTTTCTTCCTGTTTTGTCAGTCCAGTCTCTTTCTCCTCCTGTTTTACCAGTGGCAGTTTGCTCTTCCCCTTCCTGCCTTGTGCGTTGAGATGTCGCTCTGTGCACGGTGTTGCTTCCTGCATTAGGTGCTGAGGTGAAGCAGAGCAGAAGGACAGTGCTACCAGCCTGATACTGATTCCTGTGGCAAGGCCAGGGAAAGCTCTGGAGTTAGCAGAACCTTACACCTTCTTACTACCCACATGGACTCTTAACTGGGTATTTTGGATTTGGAAAGTCAGTTGACTGTGTAAGAGAGAAGGTGCTTGGAATTTGAGCCTTGGCCAGAGTAATTGTGGAAGTGAGCTGTGTCAGCCCAGGGTCTGTCTTCACTTGGCTTTTCCCTGTGGCCCATGTGTAAATCCCAAATTTCCAAGACTGGAGATTGCTTTTTGTTAATAGGTGTGATTAACAATTTTTGCACTGTATTTTTCAAAGTATTAAACATTGACTGCTTCCATATTTCTCTTTGAAAGCATTGAAAGAGAACAGCTCAGAGGTGGTTCAGCCTTTTCTGATGGGTTGTGGAACAAAAGAGCCAAAGATCACTCAGCTGTGTCTAGCAGCCATACAAAGGCTCATGTCTCATGAAGTTGTTTCAGAGGTAAGATTGACCTTTAATACAAAAACATAAATATTTCAGAGTGAGAAATACAGACTTCAAGGAAGGTGAACGAGTTATATTAGGAGGCTCTTCATATTATAATGAACATAGTCCATAAAATATTTTACTCATATCTTGGGTTTCAGTAATTTAAAAGAAAACCTTTTACACCATAAAAAAAGGTTGAGACAGTATTAGTAACTTCTAGAAGGAAATTAATGAAAATTGAAACCAGCTTATTTAGTTCACATTCTTACACTGCAGGAACTGAACATGTAATGAACCTTGTGCATCCGCAAAATATACTCAGCACAATAACATTATTGTGCTTTTGTTACATTTTATTTTTAAAAATAAGGTAAAATGGGTGCACATTTGGTGCAGCAGTAAATATCATGATATATTATGGTACTGCATAATACTGCATAATATATTGTTTGTTAGGAAGCTGATGAAAATAATGCTGTTAAAATGCACCTTCAGATGTGCTTGCATAGTGTGAGATTACGCTGTTTTCTGTCTGATGTGAGTGAATTCTGAGGGTAAAATATATTTTTGCTGTGTCTTCCATATTTCCAAGTAGAAAATTAAGTACAGGCTTTAATTTGTTCTGCATATTAAGAGTTTCTGTTGTCAATTCTTTAAAAATACTTCGGGAAGCTTGTGACAATGGAATTGGCTTTATATTCTCAATGTAGTCCTGTGGTGTAGACAAACAGGCATATTCAGTTATGATATGCCCTTATGACAGTGATATTCTTACATATGTACACGATATACCAATACATAACTAATGTATCAGGTGATGAAAATTTATTTCTTTGTAGGCTGCAGCAGGAAACATTATTAATATGCTTTGGCAATTGATGGAGAACAGTCTTGAAGAACTTAAATTGCTCCAGACGGTTCTTGTACTTTTAACAACCAATACAGTTGTGCATGATGAAGCACTGTCCAAGGTGAGAATTTTTTGGTGTCAACTATAGAATTTAGAACATCCAAGAGGAAAAATGGGGAAATTTTACATATGAAGTATGTGAAAACAATTAATGAGGAGGGGGCTTTCTTCATTCTATTGTGTCCCTATTGTCTTTATGACTAGACTATGAAAAAGGGATTTCTTTTAGCTTCCTTTCCCATGTGTTTTGTAATTCCTATACAGTAATACATTTCAGACTTAATAGGAACTTGAGAGAAAAACACTAAGCCAATGCCTATCCTTCTCATCTGTTAAATTTGTTGGATGTTTTTGAACTGGAATCAGAGCACATAGTGTAAACTCTCACTGACGGAGAAAATGTTAAAAGAAGCTGCCTTCCACTGTGCTTTAAATCTCTTTTGAAAACAGTCCAGTTATTACTCTTTCATTAATAACTTTGGGTCTTACTTTTAAACATGAAACATTTTGGATATTATGTTTCAGCTAAAACAAAAAATAAGGACCCAGTCCATTTTAATTTAAATTACAAGATACTTCTTTTTGAAGAAGCAACATTGTTTATCTGTCTATGAATTGTGAAACTCTGCTCATGAAGTTTCTCTTCTAGATTACATTGTAGAAAATTGTTTTCAGCCAGACACATATTGCATGTTCATGTTTCAGTCAAGCTGTTTTAAGTTTTTAAACTAATGTGGCAGTATCATCTCAGTAGAGTCCACAAGTCACAGACATGAAAAAGAGGCAAAAGAAAATTCTGAATCTTGTACAGCTCACAGCATGTAGCACTATGGCTTGGTGTGGTTCAGGTTTTTGAAAGTGCAGGAACACAGTATATGGACAGAAGAACAAGAAACACAGGTTTCACTACACATACAGATGTTAATTTTCAAAATTGATTATAAAACAGATAAGTATTAAACTATGAGTTAGAGGTAATAGCAAAATACAATGGGAAAAAGTATTCAGGTCATTGCCAGCACAATGACACTTTGAAATGCACATCATAGGACTAATAGCGGTCAAGGCAACATGATTGTGAAAGTATTGTGATTCGGTGTAGGAGAGGAATGACATTTTAGCTTTGGAGTTGACTGACTTTTCTGTGATTAACCTTACAATCCTAATGTCCTTTTGACATTAATATTCATACAAGTTGTTCTGTGTGATGATTACTGTGTATTCTCTGTATGATGACTGCAATTTTATTGGCACATTGTAATGTGTTCAGTTAATACCACTTTTTGATTGCCTTTGGGGGGGATTACTAAAGAGTTTTTTGGCTAGGGTAATCCATAAAACATGTTCTGGTTCTTCAAATTAAAAATCGTGGGGTTTTTTTTTTTTTTTGGACAACCTTTTGACAAACTGTAGCAGAAAGCATTCCTCAATCCATCAACCTTCTTGACTCTTAGCTAAAAGATGAAATGTATTGTTGTAAGGTGATATTTTTTCTGTTTTTTTTCCTTTCAGGCAATTGTACTTTGTTTTCGATTGCACTTCACAAAAGATAATATCACAAATAACACTGCAGCAGCTACAGTGCGGCAGGTAGTTACTGTCGTATTTGAGAGAGTGGTTGCTGAAGATGAACGATACAAAGGTGGGCTTACTGCTTACTCAGCTTGCTTTTATTTACCTGCTTTTTTGACACATATCAGATGTTTCTCTTTCAGATAAAGAAGTAGTAAAATGTTTATAGGTGTAATAAAAAAGTCACAGACATCATTAATTTTAATTGTCTTTTATACACTTATTTGTATTTAAAGGAGATGAAGTCCTTCGCCATTGTGTCAGTCCAATTCAGTGCAGCAATATATAAAACCTAGAATTTTTTTTTCAAGCGTGAGAACTGGTCTTCAGGTTAGTACTGTAAAGGGATTTGAGGTGAGGGTGTCATTTATGGTGCAGGTACCATAGATTACTGAGTGGGAAATACATGGCAGTAGTAGTTTTGAAGAGAACATTGGAAAGCAGTGCTTGATGATCTTTGGTAGTCAATGTAATGTTTGTTTCTGTAGACAAAATAAGTTGCAGAAGGATTACCTGGCCATTCTCATTGAATATTCCTGTAAGAACAGTTGAATACATACTTGATTTTTAACAGTTCCTTTGTTCACAAAACTTTGTTTTGTTTTTTTGGATAGATGCTGTTGACCAGCCAGCTGCAGTTCAAGGGAATAGTAATAGAAGATCTGTCAGTACACTGAAGCCATGTGCTAAGGATGCTTATATGCTTTTTCAGGTAGCTGGGGAGCATATATTTATGTATTTGCAGTTAAGATTGGGTGCTTTTACTTCTCTTTAAGAAATTTCAAGAATTTACTGTTGGCATATTGACAACGCTCTTAACCTGAGCTTTAGGCTTTCTGATGCTATTTGTTCTAATTGGTGATGATATGCTGTATCACAGGGTAATGATGGGAAAATGAAGACAAAGTGGCCTTGGAAAATGTTTTCACTATAAATCTTAAAAAATAGCTAAGCATACGTGTCTGCATTAAATTCAAGATTCTTATTTCTGTGAGCCTGTGGTGGGTTTACCCTGGATAGACTGTCAGGTGCCCACCAAACTGCTCTAGCACTCCCTGTCCCACCTATATGGGGAGAGAAAATAAGATGGAGAACAATTCATAAGTTAAGATAACACAGTTTACTAAAGCAAAAACAAAAGTTTGCATGTGCGTGAGCAATGTTCAGCGACTTCCTGGGAAGCAGAGCTTCACAATGCATGACAGTTGCTCCCAAAGGCAAACGTTGTAAATAATGGATGCCTCCCATCCTCTTCCATTTCTTAGGTTCTATAACTGAGATATGGAATATCTCTTTGGTTAATTTGGGATGACATTTTTTGTGTCCCCTCCCACGATCTTGCCCAGCCCCTTGGTGGTGGGGGGGGGGGAATCTTGAGAGCCAGCACTAAGGCTGTGCCAGTGCTATTCAGATGTAGCCAAAACACTGGTGTGTTATCAAGCACCTTTCTAGCTACCTGTGCAAAGCTCAGTACTCTAAGGACTGCTGTGGGGAAAATCTAACTCCATCTCAGCCAGACCCAATACAGAGCAAAACACTGCAGCTGTAGTTCAGGCCTGTTTTTTGTGGTTGGTATTGGACATTAAAGGCAAATATGTAATGAAAAGGAGCAGTTGCATTCATTACACTAATAAAAATCTTGTTGACTTGGCAAATTCACTGGTCTTGAGATATTTTTGAGGGTAGGAATGAACACACATGCTACAAGGATACCAGCAAAGTTTAAAATTTATTTTAAACATTTTCTATGCTTTACAATTTATGTTTCAAAAGTATTTAAAGAAAAATTATGTTGAAATTAGAAATTCACTCAGAAAAGAGGAGAGTGTATAGATTTCATTATGAACTCAGGAAACTTTCTTGGTACAGGACTGTACAGAGAATGTCAATGTTACTATGTTTCTTTCTAAGGATCTTTGTCAGTTAGTTAATGCTGATGCTCCCTACTGGCTCGTGGGTATGACAGAAATGACACGGACATTTGGCCTTGAACTTCTTGAGTCAGTCCTCAATGACTTTCCACAAGTATTTTTACAAGTGAGTAGTTCTTGGATGGAAAACAGGAAAACTTTTACTCACATAGGTAGTAAAATCTACACTTCATTAAATCCTCTTTAATTTAACATGAATATTGTTTTCCTGAAGGACTTGCAGCTTTTACGTATTGGGGGGGTTTTAGCAGAAGAGTTCCCTGTGCTTTTTGAATGTTTTTCTTTTCCCAAACACTTTGTTTATGTGTATGTTTTACTTATGTTTATACCTTTTGTAGAGCTGTTTATTTTACTCTGTTTCACTTTTGGTTTTGCTGTTCCTATATCCTCCGGAGATGCTTTTTTTCATCTTGCCTTATTTATGACAGCTCTGTCACTAAATTTGTGGAATTGTTATTGTTACTAAATTGTTAACTAATTGTTACTAAAACATTAACCTCACCCCACTTGTAAAGTAAGAGTCAAGACTGTGAATTGCATGTGTCTACTGCATAAAAATGCACCATGATCCTGTAGTAATGTGTTTCACTAGGTGACTCTAGGTAAATTTAAAAAAATATAAATATATAAGCGATATATTAGCAGCCCATTTCAACTTCCAAAATACAAGAAGAAGGGTGTATGGCACAAACCTGACCATTGTAATTTCATGCTTTTTGATAGCTTTACAATGATGCCAGCAGTTCTGCCTTTTCATTTCCTGATTGTAATTTATACCAAGATTTACATGATTTCAGACTGCTTGATCATAACTACAAATGTAAATAAGATGCATAATCAGAGCTGCTGGTAGCAATTAAGTAATATCTGCATATAACTTTTTCTGTTTTCTTTTTCAGCATCAGGAATTCAGTTTTCTTCTTAAAGAAAGAGTATGCCCTCTTGTTATAAAGCTCTTCTCCCCAAATATCAAATTCAGGCAAGGTTCCACCACCTCATCTTCCCCAGCACCAGTGGAAAAACCATACTTTCCCATCTGTATGCGTTTGCTGCGAGTAGTTTCTGTTTTGATTAAACAGTTTTACAGTTTGCTGGTAAGAATATGCTCAAATTTTCTTTATTTCTTTTTCTATGTATATGCCAGTGCTGTGATCACTAGTAGTATTGATTTGTTCTTGGGAACTGTTGATGTCTGCTGAGGGAAGAGGAATCAAAATACTCTTTTCCATTTACATTTATTTGTGTTTACATGTATTCTAAATGTACGGTTTTGTTAAACATGGACTTGTATGAATTCTGTAGTAGATTAGCTGTTGTCTTTTCTCTATTTAAACTGCCTTTCAGATTTTGGGAAGCTTTTGATCTTCTGTTGTTTGCTTCACTTTAGATAATGATGATTACTGTGCCTTGTTAATACTTTTTAAGAGGCTTTTGACTTGAGTTGCTAAAGCTATTGACAGAATGTGGGTAAAAAACACATGTTCAGCTGTACTTATGTCCTGAGTTTTGGGTATTTACTAAAAAAGATGTTTTTCATTTGTGTACTGTAGCAAACGTATGACTTTTATTGCAAAGTTTGTGAGGGTTTAACTCCTTCAGTGCAATTGCATATGTGATTTCAGCTTGTCAAAAATGTTACATTTTTATATAATTCTGAGTAAATACTCATTCCAGAGATTTTTTTAAATACTGTACAAAAATTGCTGTGATAGGGCTCCTGAGATGAAAGTTTTTTTGAGAAAATATTTTGAAGGAGTCTTTTTCTTTTTGCTAATTATTATAAACTATATATTTTAGGTAACAGAATGTGAAATCTTTCTGTCGTTGCTGGTTAAGTTTCTGGATGCAGACAAACCACAGTGGCTACGAGCTGTTGCAGTAGAATCTATTCATAGGCTTTGTGTCCAGCCTCAGCTATTGAGGTATTAAATATATTGGCATTTGCTTTTACATAAAATTTAAGATGTATTTTTATTATTTTTCTCTAATGGAAAATGCTTCCTAAAATATTGCAAATGTATAGAAAGTTAAATGCAATAAGCTCTTCATGATAATTTTGTGTAATCCATTAGGCAATGCTTATTATCCAGGAAGGGCTGAATTATAGCTATTTGAGTATGTCTGTGTCCTGACCGTATCAAAGGGACATTTACCTAACATGAAATATTATTGTTTACCTGAATATATGCTGTTAAAATGTGGTTTTAGTCTACAGTTTGGACGGGGGGGAGTGGTGAAGTTGCTGTTAAATTATTTGTCAAATACTTTCTGTTTTATAAAATACCTTCCAGGTCTTTTTGTCAGTCATATGATATGAAGCAACATTCCACTAAAGTTTTCCGTGATATTGTGAATGCACTGGGGTCCTTTATCCAGTCTCTATTTCTTGTACCAAGCACAGGGAACACATCAGCAACACCAAACCAAACTGGTAAAGCCTTATCCTTCTTATAATTTCATTTTTCCATCATTTTCTTGTAATAATGAAATCTGTTTTGGTTCAGCTCTAGTACAGCTCTGTACTGCTGTGTTTATTTTGGTGAAAAGCTAGCTTGAGACAAACTAGTGTTCTCAGCTCTGGTAGAAGAGGCGCTTTTATCTACCTGTATTGTGGGGAAGGCATAGACCTCAGTCAGCAGAGCAGTGCTCCTGCGTTGATTCCTGTTTCTGCTGTGACCAAGGTCCTTGTTTCACAACTTTTCAGAGGGAAATTCCAATGGCGTTATTTCTAATTTCTGACTATTAAAAAATGTGTCTGATTTCTCTCTCCTTGTGTGGGGATGTCGTTTATGGCAGCATGCAATTTAAGTAGCATGACAGTGTGTGTTTGTGGGGGGCAATCATTAATTCTTCTGGATGTTCAAGGCCAAAACTGGAGTGAGGGAGCCAAGAGGCAGAATGAAAGGTGTGTATTTTAAAAATGATCTCTGTCTTTTTTGTAAGCTGAAATCAGACATGTTGAAACTAAACTTGATTGTCTTTTCTTGCAGCCAGGGTTTTGGCACTTCACTAGGTATACTTGTATTTTAATAAGAAGACATGATAGTCCTGTTAATGCCTTTGCTGGACTTTATGTCCCAAGTTAAGGCTCTCTGTTTCTTCCTGTAGTTCTGGAAGCAGAGTCCTCAGCAACAAACAACATAAAAATAACTGTAAAGTTGTCTTTTGATATGCCTTCTTAAAAGACATAAAAGCCAGATAATAAATGTAATTATTGTCTATCATATCTATTATTAAGAAACATTAAAAAAATTGGGTTTAGACCCACGCCTTTCAGTGTTTACTCATGAAATTGGAATCCTATGCTGGAGTTAGCAGTGATAGCATGGGGAAATTTGAGTCAGTGTCTGTTGTTCAGTGGCTGTTTATACAGCAACTGATAGAACATTTCTATTAGTATTATTTCTAAGTTAGTTTAATTATCTTAAAGTAAATCAGAAACACACTTTTCACCACATAACGTGCACATATTCTCATATGTGCCATTCTATAATGCTCATTCTGAAAACCTAAATTTTGCCTCAGGTGAAATAGCACTGCAGTAATGTCATACCTCTACTGCTGTTACTATTTCTCTGGCTTATTATTTCAGTTTGTTTTCTCTTTTCACTTCTTCCTGTCTGAGTGTTTCTCATGCCACTTGCTCATGCATTTCTTTTTCTACCTTTTTTCCTCCTGTGGCCATATTTGACATGCAAAGAGCAGATCAATGCAATGTAATTCTTGAACTGAATCTTCTGATTATAACAGCAGTCCTCTCATAGCACACTGTCTTTTGGAATCACAGAATGGCTTGGGTTGGAAGAGACCTTCAAGATGATCTAGTTCCAGCCCCCTGGCCATGGGCAGGGACACCTTTCAACAGACTAGGTTGCTTGAAGCCTTATCCAGCCTGGCTTTGGACATTTACACTCCTTATACACCTGATTTTGGAGCCTCAGTCTTGCAACAGGCTACCTGTTTTGTAGAAGTTGGAAGGTGCATCTACTGAAGTTCTGTGTCACTTTTATTATACTGGGCAATGCTTACTACCCACTTGAATGAGTTAGATTAATACAAAAATATGTCTGACTGCACAGTGGCAGCATAGAAAATTACATCAGTGAAACTGTGTTAATGGCAGTGTTTGGTTAACCATTTGTTTAGCAGCATGATTTTTTTGCTTCAGTCTTTTTAAGTGTTACTGTGTTAAAGTGTCTGCATTAAGCTTCTGTGTATTCATATAGCCTTAGTTAGTAGTTTATTGCCTGAATTGGTAGCTTACTCTCCACATATTAAAAGCAAGCACACCAAAATGGCAGTTACGCTGTGAGTCGCCATCCTGGGACTCTGCTCTCTCTGCCCATTGTCTCTTCAGAGAGAATCTGAACTTGTGGGACCTATTCTTTGTAAGTAAAGATGTCCTTCTCTATGAAGGTAGTGTATATATACAGAATTCCTTGTTCTTTTAACTGCTTTTTTTGGCTTCCTCAGCTGGAACCAAAATTTGTCCCTTCCTAGCTGTTGGTTGGCACATTGTCACCTTTCCCTGATGGGGAACAGTTTTGTTTTATTCTACCTTGGCATGGAAGAGATTCAAATGTTGCCATTCTCTTCGATTTGCTTCTTGTGGTTTTTGCATTTCTTAAATCTTGGAAGTTTGTTATTGAAATAATTAAACTTTCTAGCTACTACTGAGTTCTTGATACAACTATGTAAATAGTCCTTAACTTTCAAGTATCTGTCTGACTCTTCACTAAAACATACATTGTTTCATCAGGACTGTAAGTTTGATTCATTCACGGAATGTTATGAATGTTGCTGTACCTTTCACAGAAACATTACATTCTGACTGGAAATTAGGCAGTTGGCATCAATGAACTGCACATCAGATTATATTTTAGACAGCAGAGGGAGCTCAGAAATAGTTTATGTTATTGTTGATTTTTGTTGAACTGTTGTCAGATTAATCCTGGTGTCTCAAAAATGAAATGTAGAAAAAGGATGTTTGCTGATGACAAATACGAGATTGGTTGATTTTTTACCTTTGTTTTTGTGAACAGGAAGCAATACATCAGGGAGTACTGGCTCAGCACAAACTAACCCAGGAGTGCTTGGAATGGGTGGAGGTGCAACTGTATTACCTGCCTTTGAGTACAGAGGCACTTGGATACCCATCCTGAGTGTAACAGTACAAGGCAGTGCTAAAGCTACATAGTGAGTACCTCTGTCTTTTTGAAAATGTATGTAACAAGTATTTTTATTTTTATTTTGATGATGTAAGGATTTTTTTACTAGTGAATATTGAGGGTTTTGTTCCACTGCCGTTGAAGTCTGTTAGGAATTTTCTCTTTGTTGGTGCCATGAGGTGTTCTGGTCTTTCTGTTGTTTTTTCTGCATGCCCTGGATTCTGATTGGAATGTCCCCTGTGGTTTTAGTATCAGTAGCATTTTGTTTTCCTACCATATTACCTGTATTAACTCTTCACTTTTAGGCCTCCTTGGAGTATAGAACAATTTTGGAATGCCTGTTGCTGCATTTTGTAATGGCAAACATGAAGGGTGTTAAGCAAACGAGACACCAGTGGGAATGAAAAATAGCTTTCTCACACCAGCTTTACTGTATTTACAGTATTTATTGAGCAGGATATTGTGGTAGATACTGTCTGCTTGTCATTTCAAATAATATATTGACCTACATACCAAGGCTAGATTCTGAATGCTCCTTAGAAAGGCAAATTGTTTTGTCATGACTTTGTACAATGGAGATGGTGTTCTCAATTTAAAGCTGCAAATAATGTTACTTTTTAAATAGTGCAGTTTTTTTCATGTCACTCATGACCATTGGGGGACAAGCTCTTCCAAATCTGAAGTTATTTGTACCACCATAAAATTTTGGCATGCTAAAATTCAGTGAAATCTGCTAATAGCCTGGATCTCAGTATTTTTAGGGTAGGAAGTCCTTTGAGATGCAGAAGACAAAAAAACATTCTCAGATTTCAATAGTTAATGTGTATGTGTTGAGTTTTTATTCCAACAGTGGACATGAATGTTCTTTGTTTACCTGCCTGTTCTCGGGAAATACAAATTTTTAATTTGGTCAGCTACTACAACCTCCACTTTTTTTCCTTTTCTTTTTTCTTACTGTCTGTTCTTAGCTGGTTCAAGAACCTTGCAGCCACCATCGTAGTCTCCTGTCCTGCTCTAAACTTGCTTATGTTTTACCTTTGGATAGCTCAAGTGACTCTGTGATTTTCTCTGCATAATTTTTGCATTTTTTCTTTTGTATAAGATTAAGGAGTTGTCACAAGCGTTTCACAGCAGTTTTTGCTCCTATCTTGTACTTTGGTCTGTAGTCCCTGTATGTAAGGAGATGACTTGCTGTAATGTGTCACATCCTCACACCAATTCTCTTCTGCTGCCATTAGATTTTCGAACAATGGCCACATCTCATACTTTTGTACAAGTTTCTCCACAGACCTTGTGGTCATGCCTTGTCTTGCCCTTTCCTGAAGGAACTAAATGTTTTCAAGAGAATAGACAAACTATTCAAGACTTCACAGCCATTGCCATGTAACAGTAACAACTCATAATTTATTCAGTAGATAGCATTTTCTGTCTTCAAAAGTAAAAGGATGTGACCTCTACCTCACAAATATATTGTAACTATAAAACCCACTAATAATTTTAATTAGACCTGTATATTTATTCACACTTATTTGTATATAGAGGATGAAATGCTGACCATTTGATTTAGCTGTAGTTCCTGCTGCCCCAGATATCTGATGCAGCTATTTTCAGGAAATTAGAGGTAATAACTGAAGTGTGGCGAGAAGAAAAAATGTTTAGGAGAAGAAAAAATCCTTTATGCGGACAAGAGTGGTGATACTAGAGTATAAAAGTATCTTTGGTATATTTTAGCTGGAATATGTAGCTTTTTTAAGAGAAGTTTGTAGAGTACAAAATGATGAAATAATGATTGTTGTGGTAGCAGGTAGTTTTTGTAACAGACTGTCTCTACTTGTATAGATGCTGCTGCTGTGTCAGCTACAATTTCTGTTGGATTTGTAACTCAGCAGTTCTTTATGTGCTTTTAAAGTAAAAGATGGAGAAAAGTGGCAGTGAGCTGCTGTTCCAGCATAGTGATGTTTTAATTGCATGCTTTTCAGCAGTGAATCATGTAGACATATCCTCTTTGTAAAATAACTTCGATTGTTTACCTATGCATGTAGGTGATGAATATTTGGCCATGTAATATCTAGCTATGGACAGGTTTTTCTAGTCATGTGAACTCAATGATAATGATAATAGAACATCTGACTTGTTCTCAATTTGTTATAACTATGTTCACACTGTCATGGCTTTCTGATGTATTTCCTCTGTTGTTCCTAGATACTTGTATTCTTCTGAATAAGTTCTGTTGCAGTGGCTCTAAGTAAAATAATAAATACAAGTAGAATTATTCATGATGCTTGCTTATATGTGTTAGTTTTTAGAAATATTTTTTGCAGATCTAAGGTTTGAATCCTTTTGGTTACTGTCTTATTTAGTGATTCATTTACTCTTTTACTTAATGACTTAAAGGTTTGCAATAAATCTTGAAGGGTTGCATTTGGGGCCTGTTTGTACTTAACATTCATTTGGAATCTTGTTTTTTATTATTGTTTTTAAAAACAGTGGTATTGCTACACACTTGTCATGTTTTCAATTTTTTAGTTTGGAGATGCTGGACAAAGTCGAGCCACCTACAATTCCTGAAGGCTATGCAATGTCAGTGGCTTTTCACTGTTTGCTGGATCTTGTCCGTGGTATCACTACCATGATTGAAGGAGAGTTGGGAGAGGCAGAAACTGTCATTCAAACTGCAACAGAGGCAACTTCATTACCAGCACAGTCTTCAGAGCAAGATTTTCAGTCTGTTTCTGACCAATCAGAGAAAGAACTAGGTATTTGAAAATGCAAATATTGTATGACATGCAACAGTTTTACAGAAAGCAGATTTTAAAATTTCATGGGTTTTTGCTTAAATTTATTGTTTCTTATTTATATATAAAAGACTGAAGTGTGGGCTTTTTTTAATGGAACAGCAGTTCCATGTAAAAAAATACTTGACTTGGTATTCTGCTTTTGACTTAACACTGAGATCTGAGGTCACAAGAGACAAGCTGACTGACAGAAATGGAGTTATGATCACATTAAAAGAAAAATATATTTCTAGTTACAAGATAAAAAGAATGTTTTAATGGAGAAGTTTTTAGCAAGATTGCAGTATATAGGGAAGGACTTCTTTAAAAGCAGAACTGCTGTGAAGTGAGGATTGTCTTTGTAGAACATATGATGAGTGTGTATAGGGGTCTGTATGTACAGAAAGACTTGTGTTTGAACAGTGAGTTTGATTTGTGCCCCAGGAAGCCAAAGCAGTACAGCTGAAGTTCGAGCCAAGGCACCCGGGCTGCTGAAAGGACGGAGCAGGGGAAGCTCGTCCCCGGCGCTGCCTTGGGTGCGGGGAGCTCTCCGTGGTGCTGCTGCAGAGCACCGGCACAGGGGCTTGGTGTGGCCCGGTGGAGAGAGGGAGGTGTGCAAATGGGCTGGGCAGCTACCTGTTTGCTAGACCAGTATCTTTTTCCCTATTAAATGAAAGAAGCAAAAAAGTTACAGAGAACTTTTTACTACGGAAGAGTATTTTTACTTCACTTCAAAATTTCAGTGAGTTTCTTGTCCGATATATTTGCACTTCTGAATGTTTATTTTTATAGACAAAGATCAAAAATGGTTATATATATTGTGGTAAGTTGGATTTTGGTGGGGTTTTTTGAGACTATTTAGAAAAAGCATTGCCTGGTGACTTTTTTTTTAGCTTCGAAATGTTACTTTAAATGCAAGCTGTATAAATAATACTGGTGTGAGTGTGTTTCTGTATGCATATATATCTGGCTGTGTAAACATACATACAAAAAAACACATCAAAAGATGCAGTAGCAAGCATTTTGTTTGTGATACAATTGAAAGTTTTTAACGGAACAACTGTGTTTCTGCTATAAAAAAGTTTATATATTTCTTTTAAGTTAGCAGAGCTGTCTGGGAAGAAATGGTGAATGCGTGTTGGTGTGGTCTTCTGGCTGCTCTGTCCCTCCTACTTGATGCAAGGTATCTGGTCTTTCATTTCTCTTGATTTTTCTAAGTTGATATTCCAGGCTATATTTTGAACTGACTTTTGATACCAGTCAAATAGACAATTGTCAGCATAAGTGCTGTTGATGGCATCTGAGCAGTCAGGTTTGTGGCTTAGACTGAATGAGTAAATGACACAGAAGTCTCCAGAAGTCCAACATCAACCTTTAATGTATTTCAATGCAGAACAATTAGTTGTATTTTCAAAGAGTTGCATTTAAACTATATAAATTATCTTTTTCTTTCAACTTTGCTTGCATGTTTCAACATATTGAAGTGATTTCCATGTCCTGATTACTGCAAGTAAGAGACTAAATAATGTCTTGGTATTTTTTAGTACTATCTAATCTTGAAAGTGGGAAAGCTTTTAACTGGAAAATGACTGTGGTAAATTAATTGACTCCTTCAAAGAGCCTTTTGTAATCAAACACCATTTTCTGAAATTAGTTTTAAATATCTTCTCATAGTCTCATTTACCAAGTCACTGAGAAGTAAAGTCCAATTTTGTAGGAAGTGGTTCCAAAGAATTTTGTTGATTGGTTATCCTTGTTCTTCAATATTTATAGTGTTAAAGGATTTAAAGTATATATTCTTACGGCTTTCAGTTTTGGTTAGCTGCCTGCTTCTCTGCTCTGTATTAATTCCTGCTGAACAATGTGTACTCTTTCAGCACTGATGAAGCTGCCACTGAAAATATTCTAAAAGCAGAATTGACCATGGCTGCACTCTGTGGAAGACTGGGTCTTGTAACATCAAGAGATGCCTTTATCACTGCTATTTGCAAAGGATCCTTGCCTCCTCACTATGCCCTTACTGTATTAAACAGCACAACTGCAGCTCTGTCCAGCAAATGTAAATACATGCATTTTTCTTAATTGTGTTTTTTTGTATTGTTCTTTAAACCCTTTTTTTTTCAGGATATGATTCCAAAGACACGCAGCTGTAGTATTTGGCTATATTAAAGTAAGTTAGAATCCTCAGACAGCACCTAGATCACCTGCTTTCCAGAACTGGTTAGTCTTGCAGCATTTGCAAATTTCCTGAATGATTCACGTATGACAAAAGTTCAAATTCTAAGGAGATCTGTCTACCACTGTAAAGATCTGCTAGGATATGTAATTAAGGCATTCAAAATCTGAAGAGGTCTCTGGGCGACTTGGATTCTAAAGCTTTGGCTAGAACATCCTACATTTGTGATGTATTACAGTCTTTTCTACAATTGTCTAGTCATGGTAATACTTATGTGTTAAGTGGAAGGTCCAAGTTCTGGGCTTTCTTCAGCCTAAAAAAGCTTAATTAATGCATCCCACATCTTGAGAGAATGTTGCAATTCATAATATATTCTGGTTTAGGATGTACTCTGTTTCTAACTTTCAAGGTGAATTACTACTTACTAAGAAAAGCAACTGCCTTAAAAATATATAGGTGAATCTAACATTAGAGCTTTTAATATAAAACAAAAATACTTTACTCAGGGAACAAGGACCGGCACCCTTACTTCAGTCCAGTGTACCAGCTAATTGTATTATTAGATTGTAAGTCTGTGAAGTAGTACACATGACTGAACTACACAGATATCTATAGAAAAAAAGCAGAAAACCTCAGTTATTTTATATAAGTTACTCTTCTTTTTACAAGTGAGTTATAAAATGGGTGTCCTGAAGTCACATATTGGAAAAATATCATGGTACAGCATTGATGACACCATAATTTTCTGAGTGCACTGGTACAATGGTAGCATACAGTGATACCATTTACCCTCAAGTACTACCAAAAACCGAGTTGAGACAGCCTAATGCTCGTATGTTAAGCATAAATATTTCAGTCTTGATATAAAAGGTATAAATGTACTGCAAGCAATATCTAATAGTTAGAAACAGGGAGTAATTGCTGGATGTTTAACTCTCTAGAGCAATGACACTGTAATCTAAATAACTGAAGTCTCAAAGTGAGGTATATTTAAAGCTAATACTGTAAAAAATTTTTTTCTGAGGTCTGTTTGCCAGAAGGTGGTTTATACTACAAGTAAGTACTGGATTTTAAATTTAGATTTTTTTTTTCTTCTCTGTTCTATTTTCCTCCAGCATATTCCATTCAGGGACAGAATGTTCAAATGATTAGTCCCTCAAGTGAGTCTCACCAGCAAGTTGTAGCAGTAGGGCAACCCTTAGCTCTTCAGCCACAGGGAACAGTTATGGTAAGTACAACTTGTAAGTGACCTTACTTTAACTATTTCTCCCTGCATCTCAATGTGTCTCAAAACCAGGCTACTGATACACAGTATTCTTACAAATAATGGTCAGCTGAACTATTGTCCTAAGGCTTTAGTTTGGAAGAGCCCTGGACAGTAAAGTTATCTAATTGCAAAAAAGTCCTATTCTTGTTTTTTTCAGACTTCTAGCTTAGAAGTTCTTATTCATTCTGTTTGGAAAACTCTAGATCTCAGCTGTTTTATGTGCCTATGTGTGAAGGTTCACTTAAGATAGATAGATTTTGTGGAGATGGTGCAATTAAGCTGGAGTACTTGAACTTGTGTCTGATAATAACATGAAACTGGGAGGAGAGGGCAGCAATCAAATCGTAGCATCACAGAATGGTTTGGGATGGAAAGGACCTTAAAGATCATCTCATTCCAACCCACCAGCCATGTGCAAGGACACCTTCCACTAGAGCAGCTTGCTTAAAGCCCCATCCAACCTTGCCTTGAACACTGCCAGGGATGGGGCTCTACTTCCCTGGGCAACCTGTTCCAGTGCCTCACCAGCCTCTCAGTAAAGATTTCTCTCCTAATACTGAAACCTGTTTTCTTTCAATTTGAACCCATTCTGTCTTGTCCTGTCATGTCCACTACATGCTCTTGTAAATAGTCTTGCCTGGTTTTTCCTGAAAGTTCCCTTCAGGTACTGGAAGGCTGCAATTAGGTCATCCCTAAGCCTTCTCTTTTCCAGGCTGAACAATCCTGATTCTCATAGCCTTTCCTCATAGGAGGGGTAGGCCACCCCTCTAAACGTTTTGGTGGCCCTCCAATAGATTGATGTCCTTCCAGTGTTGGGGAACTCAGAGCTGGATGCAGCACTCAATTACTCATATTCAGCTTCACCAAGATAAGCCTGGGAGAAGAAGGAGAGATACTGAACTAAAATATCTCAAAAAAATATATTTCACTAGTACAAACAAAACGTCATTTTAAAGCACTTCAGTAAAAATTGGAAGTTTGCTAGAAACACTGTCTTTGTGTAAGGATAATAACTGGATGGCTGTTTAGTTGCTGTCTTTTTTTTTTCATAGCTGACATCAAAAAATATCCAGTGTATGAGGACATTACTCAACTTAGCTCACTTCCATGGAGCTGTTCTTGGTACATCATGGCAACTTGTCCTGGCTACCCTTCAGGTAATATTTCCCTCACAAGAAATGCCTTATGCCTTGCTGTTATGCCTTGGTGTTTTGCTATAATTTGGTTTTCAGTTGCTCAGTGAGCAATAGAAGCAACTTTGGGTCTTCTCATAGTGTACTGTGGATTGACTTGAATAAGTACTGTATCATTTCTCATGAGTTTTGTTTGGCTAGAAGGTTGGTGGTTAGCTTGAGTACAATACTAATTTCTTCTCTGCCTGAAAAATGATCCTTTTGTATTTTTCAGCATCTTGTGTGGATTCTGGGACTGAAGCCTAGTGTTGGGGGTGCATTAAAACCTGGAAGAGCTGTGGAAGGGCCAAGCACAGTAAGCATGAGTGTTAGGTTTTCACTTAATGATTATATAGTACTTTCTATTACAATCTGTAAGACATATTTCTATCTTTTTTTCAAGGTTCTGACTACAGCAGTTATGACTGATCTGCCATCTATATCCAGCATGATTTCAAAACTTTTTGAAAACTCGCAGTAAGAAACCTTACCTTGTAATTAAAATAATATGTGTATATCAAACTTGACAGTGTTTTGATAGCTGTTATTTTTCAGGTATCTTGATGATGTGTCTTTACATCACTTAATAAATGCGCTTTGCTCCTTGTCTCTGGAAGCCATGGATATGGCCTATGGAAACAATAAGGTATAAAAAGAGTTGGTTTTTTTTTTTAAGATATTTTTATTAAACAGGCAGATGACTTGTACATTTATCCTTTAAGCTAACTATTTCAAATACTAAAACCAGTAATAACTTTGATGCTCTACATCAAAAAACAAATTGTGAACCAGAGAATGTCTTGTTCTTAACGGTTCATACAGTTACTAGATTCTCTGAACATCCTCACTGTGTTCCTGTGCTTTTTGTTAGTTAAGGAATGTCATGTGTTTCCTTTAATAAGATTGTGGGTGGATGAAACTTTTAAAAGCCCTTGTAATTCCAGAGGTTAGGGATGCTGAGTAGCACAGTATGTGCTGTGAGATGCTCATTTTCATTTCAATTTTCTCTTACCATGTACTTCAGAGAAAGCCTGACAATTAGGTATTTAAAAACCTGGTAAGTCATAGTTACTTGGGAAAACCATAGTTAGTAATCATGTCAGCTTCAGTAAACAACCTTTAGCGCAGAAAGGTTAAAGACCCTGTGATTGGGTCAGATTGAATATATATTCTCCTAGTCATAATCTTATCCCAGAGGAGAGTTTCTGTAAGTTTGTCCTTAATCTGTTACACTAGAGATAAGGAAGGCAGCAAACATGTTGTATAATATTTTACTGCTACAGCAACAGAGAATGAATTTGTGTTTAAAATCAGTTGAAAATTAGAGTAAGAAATCAGCAGAAATGGGCAGAGATGATGATTTCAGTGCAACAGTCATTTTGACTATATGGTGATTTTAAAAAAAGTGAAATTGAATTAAGCTTATCACAAATATTTGCAGATATATTTGATGAATGGGAAATTTATCATATTCCTGCTGAGCATTTATGAAGTAAATTAAAGATAAAGAATTAGGGTATTATGAAATGAAATATTCCAGATTGTTCCGCATGTAATTTGAAGTTGAAAAGTTGCAGTGGGGAAAAGGCTATTTGGTAGCTAAGGATGCTACAGAGCTGGTTGGAGGGAGGGCTGTGCAGAGGAGTTTCACAGGACCGCCAGTGCTGTGGTTTTTGTCAGACTGCTGCCCCTGTGTGGCCGCTCCTCTGGCGCTGGGCTTGCCGCGGGAGCTACCCAGCCTTGGCGGCTGTGGAATGAGCTGTGCCTTGGCTTAGAAATTATCCCCTTGCAAAATGCTCTCACCTTACTGCAGTTACCTCAAAGTCATGTGTTCAAATTCCATTTTATTAAGGAACCATCACTTTTTGCTGTTGCTAAATTACTGGAAACAGGACTAGTTAACATGCACAGGATTGAGATTCTTTGGAGGCCTCTGACTGGTCATCTTCTGGAGGTAACTAATGGCTTTTATCACTTATGCTAGAATTTACTGTGTATTAATGAAGATCTTGTGGAAATATGTTTTTAATGTGTAATTTTAAAGAAATTTCTAAATTGTAATTAGATATTTTGGTTTAGGCATTTTATTGTTGCAGTTCGAATGCATTATGGTTTGAATTTAAAAGTGAAATTATATATTTAAATTACAATATTTTAATATCTCTTGATAACTTTTTCTTTATGGTGCTGTCAGTCTTTATATGTTTTTGACACAGCAGTGTTTAAAAAGATCAGGTAATTATAATTTATATATTTGTTCTACTTAAGGTAGTGCAAACATGTTCTACTGTTTCACACAGTACAAATATCTAGGAAGATTCTGAGATAGATTATTACTAGAATTGAAGCCAGGAGATTTACTAAGAAAGGGTTGTTTGTTTTAATATTTAAGCTAATTTCTGAATGCTTTCATTAAGAGAATACTGTTCAAGTATAAAAATGTCATAATCCTATTGCAATTTCTGTAGTATTTTAACTTCAGCACAAAAAATATACTTTATCAAGCAAAAAACCCTTACATTTTGAATTGAAAATTAAAAACAGGTGATTTGAATGTAACTGTAGTTTTAATTCTCCACACAAGTATATAGCAGAATAAAATGTAAAAACAGAGTTTGTTTTAGAGTGGGTAAAGGAAAAGGCTTTTCTTCCTTATAATGTATCAGACACTTCCTTAGCACCCCTGCATTGTTTCAACCAGTATCAAGGATTGGCCATGTCTTTTAATGGAAGCCACATATTGCTTTATCAAGGAGAAAAAAAATGGATACTTCTGGGTTTAAAGACTTAAAGCACAGACATCTCTTTCTCTTGTTTATTTTTTGCCCTACAAGACAATAAGGTTCACCATCCACATCTTGAGACTGTTTTCACCTAGGGAGCAATCTGTTTCAGTCTGTTACCCATGCATTGTGGGTAATCTGCCACTGTTTTGTAGGAAACACAGTCTCTCATTTGCTTTCAAAGTACTGCCTTATTTCCTTTTAAACCTAAGTTGTTGAGGTACAATAAGGAAGGAGAAAACATCAGCTGTAATTCAGTTAAACAGTCTGAGGGAATAGCTTGTTTCCTGGTTCTGGAACTGGTTATCTGTGCAGAATCAGCATGAAGTACTTCAAATTCTCTCTTTTTATTTTATATAAAGTTTTAAAAGTGTAAGTAAATCAGAAGAGTGGCTATTTCCTGTCTGCATTTTTAAACATTAAGCTAGCTCTTCTACATTGTTCTCCTTTTCAGTTTGGCTAGTGGTTGATAAGAGAATGGTCTACCAATAAAAGGCATCAGCCTTCTTTATGATTTTGCCTTGGACTTGGCTCTGGGTTCTCACACCATCACAGCTAGGGCTAGAAGGTTGGGTGGGAATAGTTACATAGCAGTCAATGAAACTGTACACTTCCCATGTTAGTTTTAGGGTAATGTATTATGTACAGCACAGTTCATATTACCTATCTAAGAAATGAATATGCACAATGTTTTCAATTTTTATATTCTAAAAAAAGCAATTAGCAAAGTTGTTAGGTTTAGAGAATTTAGAGACAAAGAGAAATGAAGGTTTGCATTTGAAACTCAAGTTTAAAGATGCTCACTATTGCTTTGTCAAGTTTTTAAAATAATGGAGTGTGAGGTTTATTTTATCTTCAATATGTAGTTACTTTTTGTATTTGAGAGTATAGAAGATACTTTCTTTGTTGGCTACTGTCATGTTCCTCACTTGATTATATTAAGCAGTGTGATAAACTTCCAATTTTATAGCTTTAGGTTAAGTTAAACCTGAGAGTCTTAGGCATTTATTGAAGGGTTGTTTGGTGCTTTTTAATTAATCATTATCAGAATTAGCAGTTAGTTTATTCATTTGGAAAAATTTATTTATTTGAATTGTATGTGTAATTTTCATTATGTTTTCTTCTGTGTCTTTCACTGCTTCCTATTGCTTCCTTATTCAGAAGGTATGTCTATCCAAAAGATAAATTTCTTCTTTACTATGAACCCATATTTTATCATGTAGAGATTTATTGTACATTCTTATACTATTGTATATACATTCTAATATAATTAAAATACCAGTTTTTAATGTATTATATATGTTGGTTAAATAAAAGTGACTTTAAACAAAACATTGCTGCGTTTTCAGGTCTGTCAGCATCCCAACTCCAGAATGAGAGAATGGGGAGCAGAAGCTTTAACTTCTCTCATTAAAGCAGGACTGACATTCAGACATGATCCTCCATTATCTCAAAATCAGGTAAAGTAAGTTTAAGAGCAGGTGCTTTACTCCTTCATTCATAAAGCAACTTTACTATTGAGTATATAAAGTCTGTAGCTGTAACAATCAGATGTAACTATTGTGAACCACCACATTCTAATAAACTATCCTCTTTTGTTTTTCAAATACCTAACAAAGAGGTGCTTGCATATTATGTCCATTTCTTAGAACAACTTATGGGTCACTCTCATGAGTGCAAAACAATTTCAGAATGTTTAGAAGTATATATGTGATGCTGTGGCAGGTAAAAAATGTGTTGTCTAACCTTCTAAATTACAGCTGTTCAATCCATGATTAATAAAACATTCTAATATATTTACTGAGATTCATTGGATATTTTTTCCAATCTCTCTTGGGTAGGAAGCTGAGTGTAGCACTGCTGAGCGAGCATAAAGTTGCATGACACTTTTTATGCATCTGTAGCAGTATCTGTAGCTGCTTCCTGAGGAACCTGGAGAACAGGAGCCAGGAAGGTAGATTTTCTGCAAAGACCCTTTATGGTCTGAATTCAAGCATTTAGTGAGTGAGCTACTGAATTAATTCAATGAATCTTTAATTTGTACTGTGTTTTCACTTATACATAAAAATACTTAAGAATCAGTTAAATGTTAGCATCCTTAATATGCTTTGCTGTTTACTTTTAGAGACTCCAGTTGCTTTTATTGAATCCACTAAAAGAGCTGTCAAACATTAGTCATCCTGATATCAGGATCAAGCAGCTGGAGTGTGTGCTACAGATTTTACAGAGTCAGGGTGACAGCTTAGGACCTGGTTGGCCATTGGTGCTTGGAGTCATGGGGGCAATCCAAAGTGATCAGGGGTAAGTGGTGGAAATAAAATTTTAAACTCATGTAAGTTAAGAACAGTAGAAAAAATTCTGCTTTTATTTTTATATTTTAATAGCCACTTCAGCAATCATAGTTTCATTGTAATTTTTGGCTTGTGAAAAATTTTATTCAACAAAAATACACTTTTTAATTCTTGCTGAAGCACACTTTATTTTACTGAATTAATCTTCCAAAAGATCAGAATATTATTCCACTCTGTGTTCTCCTGTAGTCAGCATGCAGTATACACTGAGGAGTACTCAACGTGCCGTTTCGTTTGATCTTGACCTTCTGATGGACATATCTCTGGTGCTTGCTGATACTTCTGTGTGAATCAGCTGTTGCTCACTTTATCTATTGTTTCTTTTTCTTCTTAAATCTTCCAGTAGTCTCTAGTGTGTGTTTTGCTCTGATCCCTTTCTCTTTTTCTTGAAGCCTTCCTACCTAAATGGTGCTGGTAATAGAAGGATGGAAGATTATTTACTGGCTGTGGGCGAATCCCTTGATTTACACAATTGACTCTGTTGCCAGCACAGGTGGACTTACTCTCTGCCCACAAGGGAAAGTGAGAGATGAAGTTGCAAGGAGTATTTTTGAAATGAGCAGTGAATTGAACATCTGCCTTTGCAACTGTAAGCACCAAGAATTATACCCACATATTCAAACCATATTTATTGGGTTTTTAGGTGCTAGTCAAGACTAGCATCAGGATAGGTCATCATATCACTCTAATGTCAGTAGAATTCTCCTTGGCATATTTCTCCTTTTGTCCCACCTTAGCTTTAGTCTTCTGGTCATATGAAAACCTAAAGCCCCTTCAAATGTTTAAAGGGATTTTGCTCTTGGACCAGTATTGTTTGCACTGGCAGTAGTACCTACCAAAATTGCCAAGAATTTTGGCATTCTTGGTTGTAAGCATCCTCTTTTTTGTAATTAAGCTTCATTTGGTAGTTGTTGTTTCCACACTTGGTGCAATGTGTTTTCTGCATGCCTTTTGATTTTCACTGTTGTTAGTGATGGGTGACAACCACCACAAATTCCTTCTCAAGATCCTTCTTCAGATCCCATTAAATCTCAAACCCATATCTCACTGGCTGATATCTCAAGATGTTACTAACATCTTGTGTTATATCTTAGTCTCCTCCTACAAAGCATATGGAATAATCTACTTCAACTACATAACACTGTTTGTCCACATCATATTAAGTACAGTAGGAAAAAATTAAGCATACCTCCTTTTCCTTGAGAAAGAACTTAATTTCTTACCTAAGTTACAGCTGTGAGCACAAGGTGCAGATACTATTGTTGTAGTTCAAATATTAACTTACTGACCACAAGACTTTCTTCACAAGTTTCTTCCCTCTGATCAGTGAACATCCTGGATTCCAGGACAGAAATTCATTTACCTCCATTCCTGGAGAACTTCATTCCAGGCTTTTATAAACACAGAAAATGCTGTTTTGATAGACAAACCCCATACTTTGGTCACTTCTGGATTGTACAGTACTAGCCTGCCTAACAAAAGGAAGCCTGTCTTTGAAGAGTTTTTCAGTGCAAAGCCTCTGTTTATTTTAAGTATAGATAAAGCCCTATACAATCTTAAGATTTCTCACTAAGTTTAAGTTTCTTCCATTTATAGTTACCTTTTTGTGGTCACCTGTAACACCAAGGACAGTTCCACAATTTGAAGAGTGGTATCACTGTTGCTACTTCCATGAGGGACTTTAAAACCCTTTTTCAAACACATAGTAGTGTGGGTACTTAAATAGGAAAAACTGTTCTGAATTTGTTCTTGTAGCCTTGCGTTTGAAGTTTAGAAAGACAGGTTACTTTCCCATTAACTCAGTACTTCAAAATGAGTAGTGGAACTATACTTTGATGTCCTGCCTCCTTCTCTTTTCTCTTTGAGTCCTTGAAGGTCACAGACCTCTGAAACTTTGTACTGGAGGGCGAACTGCAGCAGTTTTGTGTCTGTTTCACTTTATCGACTCCTGTAATGAGTATGGGGGAAAGTATTGTGTAGGCCTATCCTCCATCAGTATAGCAATGATAAATACTTTGATCTGACATGGTAGGATGGATGTTTCTCTGCAGTATTCATCATATTAGAGAGTTATTAGTTATACCATTCTTGTCCATGTGACGCTTCTTGTGTATTCCTCTGGTTTCTATATTGTGTTGGCTATTACAATACAGTGGAAATGACCCACCTCTGATTGTGGTTTTGGATAATTTAAAAAAAAAATCCATTTGTAATTCTGCAATAGGTAAATCTATAGTCTGAATTTTTTTCTGAGGGTATATATCCTGAAGGACACCAAGTTTCTGTATTACAACGTTTTGAAATTATTTCTGTTGTACATTAAACATTGAAAAAACCCTGAAGTGAAATTTAAATGCAGCTTTCCTATTTTGTGTTACCTACACTCCACCACTCCTTTTGATTCCTTCATTTTGTCTCTCACTAATCAAGATTTTAGTTGTAAATAGCCATGCTGCTTCTGAGAACTCCTTCTTGCAAACCTTTTCTGTACTGTATTTTTGTTTGTATTCAGAATCTAATTCTGAAGGCAAAGTAATTGTTAAGGATCTATTTAATGGTAGATATTTTGAAAACTTTTTGTCTGATATAATGTAGTATTGAAGCAAGTTTGAAGCAAGTAAGACTACCATTATGTTAGCATGCATCTTTCCTAATAAATAAAAATAAATTTTGCCCACCTGTTTGGCATACTTGAAATAATTTGTAACTGCAGATACAAGAAATTCTTCAGAACAGCTGACTCTTTGGAAGATTATCATGCTTAAATTAAGCTCTTTTTTTGTCCATTGTGGCTTTTTTCTAATGTTCTGGCTAACACAACACTTGAACTAGCAAGTCTTAGAACTCTAAAACAGAGAAATCGTCTTCACTAAATAAAATTAGCTGAGGGCCACTGGAAAGTCTAAACTTCAACTCCGCCTAGGTAGTTAACATGGACTAAACTACTTCATCAGAATTTTAAGCTTCAACTTAAATTTATATCTCAAGAAACCCATTTAAAATAGTGCAAATTCTTCTCAAAAACATTAATTTGATTATTTTTCTTTTTGTATTCAATAATGCTATCTCCTGAGGTATTGTCTTCAAAATATTTTTGTGCTCTTGAAGAAATGCGAAATGAGCATGTGCGTGTGCTTTGTTTTTATTTTGTTTTTTCAAGAGAGTCCTTAATACGGACTGCATTCCAGTGTCTTCAGCTGGTTGTGACGGACTTCCTTCCTACAATGCCATGTACTTGTCTGCAGATAGTTGTTGAAGTTGCAGGGAGCTTTGGACTTCACAATCAAGAGCTAAATATTAGCTTAACTTCAATTGGTTTGCTGGTGAGTTTTGTATTTACCTACAGTGATGCTGCTTCTGGCTTTCATTTTTGCTTTTCTTTTTTAATGAAAACTTATCTGTAGTCAGTTACACAAATGAAAGCCGCAACCTACGTTTTTGGGGTTTTACTGAACTATGCTGTCATTTGGAATCATAGCTAAATCGAGTGAGCACATCTTACCTTTAATCTCCATGATTCCTGGTTTACTAAAAGAAATAGTATTGTGTTGTAACCATGTTCATCAGTATCTTATTTTTAATACTTTTTTTTTGTGCCCCCTATAATGGGAACCTAAAAGCTGAGAAAGAAGAGTAATTTTTGGACCTGACAATATTTATGTGCTGATCTTATTTCACCAATGTAGGGAAATTAATAGCTTGATGTACTTTGTAAAATACTTTGTGAAAATAAGAGGCAATTTATTTCATGATCATTAAGAGCATTACCCTGTTTTTATTGTACAACACCATGTGTATTTTTTCTTTTGTAGTGGAATATTTCAGATTATTTTTTCCAAAGAGGTGAAATAATTGAAAAGGAGCTAAACAAAGAAGAAGCAGTGTTGCAGAAACAGGCAGAAGAAAAGGGAGTGATGCTGAACAGACCTTTTCATCCTGCATCACCATTTGACTGTCTTTGGTTATGCCTGTATGCCAAACTTGGAGAACTGTGTGTGGATCCCCGACCTGCAGTTAGAAAGAGTGCTGGGCAGACATTGTTTTCTACTATTGGTGCTCATGGAACTTTACTGCAACATTCAACATGGCACACAGTAATATGGAAGGTATGATTGTAAGCTTCCTCTGAGGGTTTTGTAAAGAGAATTTACATTTTAATAACCATTGACCAGTTCCCATTTAATAACTGTTATCACTATTAAGACTTTTTAAAGATAGCATAAGGTGGCAGAAATATGATCTCTTGGGTTTTGGGAATGTTTTTTACACTTTGTCTTCTCTTAAAGCCTCTTCTAAAAATATAATCTTAATATCATAATTATTTTTTTTACTCAGGAGTTTGATAAAAAGATGGTTTACTTCTTACAAGAATTAATGACTTTTGTGTGACAATGGAGATGTTTGAGGGTCATGTGACTGGGCTGATCTGTTATTAGATGGAGCCTTGCTTTGTATTCTGTTTTGAATCTTTCGAGAGGATTTATCAAATGCTGTATTCTAAGTCACAGTCATGTTTGTTGTGCTTTATGGAAACTTTAGGCTATACTTGAGCCTCCCTGTTGTACCTGTGAAGTACCTGTTGTACCTGTCTGAGATCCACTGGTTTTAGCATTTTGTTGGTGCTGACACTATTCTTGTGGGTTTGAGTGTGCTATTTCCAGCCCTTCTCAAGTGGCCATCACTTGACTGATTGTTAATCTTGGCTGCTGTGGAGACTGTTTAGAACAAGGGAATTTTAAGGGTGACAGTGACAGAAAGGATAATGAAAGAATTACTGGTTTTTGTTGGTTTACTATGAATACAACTATGTTATTTGAAAAGTTGCATTTTTCCTCTTTTTTCTGGCTATTACAGGTTTTATTTCACCTGTTGGATAGGGTTCGAGAATCTTCTACGACAGCTGACAAAGAGAAGATTGAATCAGGAGGAGGCAACATTCTCATTCATCATTCAAGGGATACAGCTGAGAAACAGTGGGCTGAGACATGGGTATTAACACTGGCTGGAGTTGCAAGAATATTTAACACCAGGAGATACTTACTGCAGCCTCTAGGTAAAATTTATAGTTATGAAAAGACACAAGGATAAACTTTCTGCTTTTGTATGTTCTTTTCTGTTAAGTACTGGGCAAGAATATTTAACTTAGCTCAAAAATGGTTTTTGTTGTATTAGTTCATGCTCCATAGAGCTAAAATTTCTAACTACTCTCTTCTGTGTCAGTACTTGAGATTAAAACTCAGTAGTCACAATTCAGTCCCAATTCTGGACGCTAAAGAGCTTTAAATTATAGTAGACTGATAAAAATGATACTTTGTTCTTTGTTCTTTGTTCTTGTCGGAACGTGCTTTTCCTTTTGTCAATCTGAAGGAATGCAGCACTTGCCTGGAACTCTTTTGTGGCCATCAGTGTGTCAAAGTTAACAGTTCTCTTAGAATGTAAGGAGAACTTACCTGTAAAGTCAGTGGAGTATTGAATATTTACATTGTTCAGCTGTATGTAGTAATATTTTACAATAGCTTGGCAATTTCTACAAGGAAAAAGTGCAAAAGTAATAGAGAATGTATAGCTTACAGAGAAAAGTCCTCATTAGATTAATCTACCTTCAGCATCCTATAGTATACAATTAATATATTAATTAGATATATTAAGTGGATAGAAGTTGTGTTGTATTTCATTTTGAACATTTGTGATACAGGTTTCAACATATTAACAGCTAGGAAGTGTATTAGTCATTTGCAGAAATGTGGTAGAATTTAGACTATATTAAACTTGAATTAAAACTGAATAAAAAATAGAACTACTTTAATTATTCAAACCCTGTAATTAGTAATATAGAAAATCGAAGGTTAAATCTAAATTTATGAAAAACTCAAATGCCTCAAATGAAATATTTCCACAGTACAATTATTGGATCATTTTAAAATCAATACTTTATAAATGCATTGCATGAGTATAGATTTTACCCTTAATTTCTTGTGTGGGCTTAACCCTTCTTGAAATCAACAGGCATCTGGTATGTATAAGGACAAATCTGTTTCACTATACTGAATGAAGAAAAATTTTTTTACTGGTATGGGATGTGGTATGTGATTTTTTTTGCTAGCAAATTTAGCATGAAGATAGGTATACTGTTTCATTCTTCATATTTATGTGTTTCTCTGTCACATTCATTCTTTCAGGTTATGGTTGAACTGATATAAAAGTCATTCAAGTGGCCACCTAATCTCTTGAAACTTTTGTGTGTTAGAGTAACTAGTACATGAGCAGCCTTTTAGAAAGGTGGGGCGGGTGAGAATGGGAATAGGAAGCAAGTCCCAAATTGATTTTTTTTCCCCGCCTCTCTCTTTTTTTTAAATAGGAGACTTTTCCGAAGCCTGGGATGTTCTTCTTGATCACATCCAGTCAGCAGCACTTAGCAAAAATAATGAAGTTTCCTTGGCTGCTCTGAAAAGCTTCCAGGAGATCTTACAAATTGTTTCTCCTGTTCGAGACTCTGAGAAGCCTGAGACACCACCTGCCATCAATGTTTCTGTACCTTTGGTGGTAGGGACAACAACTGCCACTAGTCTTGGCAGATCATTCATGAGAACTGACTCCATAGGAGAAAGAATAGGAAGATACAATGGATCTGAACCTCCTATAATAACAGATGAGATTGAAGATTTGAATCTTTGGTGGGCAGCCTGGAACAGCTGGTATAGGATTGGATCAGAAAGTACAAGGCCTCCAATTACTTGTGATAAATTGACTTTCATTCCCAGTCAGCCTTTTCTTACAGCTTTAATTCAAATATTCCCAGCTCTTTACCAACACATCAAAACTGGTTTCAGCATGGATGATCTCCAAAAGCTGGGTGTCATTTTGCATGGTGCTGTTTCAGTTCCAATCAGTTCAGATGCTTCCCCTTTCATCCTTCCGTCTTACACTGAAGCAGTTCTGACAAGTTTACAGGAAGCGGTGCTTACAGCTTTAGATGTTTTGCAAAAGGTAATAATGCAACTTGTAGTGTGTGAAAGGTAAACTATAGTGTGTCCTACTTCTTCTCTATAAAACTGTTGTGTGGTGATTTAAACACAATTTTAAAAATTATTTATAATTGCAGAGTGTGTTGTATTATAACAATCAGATCTCCATTCCTGCTGCAAAATAGATGCTCTACATTGAAAGGAATGGTGTAATCTCTATGAAGTGTGCTTTTGCTTGATTGCAGAAGTGCCTTAAGTGTTGTGCTGTGTTTGTTGACATTTACTAGTCCATTTAATATTAAAGTACTGCTGATGTTGATACTGAAGGTCTGTAAATGGAGATGGGGGAACAGTCCCACAGTGTTCCATATGATGTCCAGGTGCTGCCACGAACAGTCTAGAAAGAACAGTGATTACGAGAACTTACAGTTTACACAAACCATAAAATACAGAAGGCTCTCTGGCAGATTACCTGCATTCTTGCCTCTTATTAATCAGTTATTTAAAGAAAATGCTGCATCTCTGTTTAAGAAATTCTTACTATAGAACCCATCCTCAAAGAGCACCCTTTGTGCAAGTGAATCTATAAACAACAAATGAGGGTGCTCTTTCTCTGAAAGCCAAAAAAAAGAACATAGTGCTGCTTGCTTCTTTCTTTTTGTAGTTGTAAAATATCTCCTTGCAAAATTCAGTGCTCATTCACAAAACCTATTTATTCAAAAGAAGCAGAGTTGATAATGAATGAAATCATGGATTTGTATTAAGCACTACTTAAAAAACCCCACAATTCCCCCCCAGAAAAACCCAACAAGTTACTTGGGAAATGCCAGAATTAAAATATCTATGTGACCTGACTTCATTCCCTTTGGGCTTTCATGTTACAACTATTTTGCTTAATTATGTGGCCATACATCCCGCCCTGCTGCTGTCAGGATCCTGCCCCATTTAGCTCACAGAGCACATGGTGACTGCCAAATGAGCAGCAATTCAGTGTCTTTTGCTTAGTGTGAGTTGATTAATCTCAAACATAAACAAGGAAGGTAGAATCATAATCTTGCAGCCATTCTTTTAGTTGATATTTTAACAAATATTCATTCATGTATTTTGAAAAAGAGGTATAAGAATAGCATCATAAAAAGGCTTGGGTTGGAAGGAACCTTAAAGATCATCTAATTCCAACCATCCCTGCCATGGAAATGCTATGGAGTGAATTCTTTTGTTTAAATTTCAATTCAGTTTGCTTGAATAGAAGTTAGTATTAAATCTCAGTTTTGTAAGTGGGTATATAAATAACGTGAAGTTTTAAAACCAGTCATGTCTACTACATTTTCATCATTTTCCAGTCAGGCTTGACCCTTTTTTAGCCTCTCTTTGCCAGCAGGTCAGTCCTGCCTGGATCCTGTTTTTTCCCTTTGATCAGTCCATTTATTAATCTCAGATTATTCTGTTTTTAGTCTCCTTATCCAGATGATCTTAGTTTCCAAAGGCTGCAGGCATTAGGGCTTTTCAAAGAAGGGGTTACCAGAGTTTTTAACATGAGGAAAAACTGCACATTATTATGCTGTTGTTCTTGTCAAGATGTTTTAGCTGAAGGTTTCTAAACAGTAATAAAAACAATAACTCTGCATGAGAAAGTGAGACATCTCCCCCACTCCCAGTGTCAATGGGTTACCGTGGCAGTTACAAGCCTTTGCAAATACAGACTTCATAAAATGGTACCTCAAATCTCCCATCCCACCTATACTTATGTTACTAACACAACAGCACTGAAGTTCCTGAAAACATTAGTTAAAGTATTTTTGGACATCAGGAAGCTCTGTGAAGTTGTGTGATTGCTCCTCTTGTCTATATAAACACAGTACAGGTCACATGGCAAGGCAGCCAGCCAGTGCTGATGTGAAGCAAAGGCCATGCGTCAGATGGTTTTGCTTTAGGCCAGAGTATCTTCTTCCTCTCTTGAAATCAATCGATACTCTCAGGAGTACACACAGAAGCTAGTGGAAGCATTAAAGAAGAGTATGTAAATATTTGCAGTCTTTGAAACAAAACATTCTCTGTGTTTGTGTGTAGGATCAGGTTCTTTGCTGATACAGGAAGACTTGGATCAGTTCTGATTTTCTCAGAAGTTGTGGAACAACTTTGCAGTTTGAATAGCATGAAAAAAACCTAACATTTTTCAGACTGAACTCTGACTAGTTTAATAAATATATTTTATAATGTGATTCCACTAACAAAGGCCATCATTGCAACTCAAGAACATGGGAATGGAAGGGAGCTTTGAATCTCTTTTCAGGCTTCCATATGTTGAGCCCATTTTACACCCTTTGTTTTGTTCTTTGTTGTCTTTTTATTTTTCATTAGAACTCATCTTTTATTCTTTCACTGCTATAGTATAGGGGGGTTTGAGGTTTTTTTGTAGTATAAGTACACTGCTCCTGAAATGTTTTCCATTTTAAAGCAAGATTGAGTTTCAGCTATACCAAAACATATAATTCTCATTTTATTTATATTCCTTTCAATAAAACACTCTTTTAACTACTTTTCGAATCCTTCTATGATTTACTTTTGAGATTTAAGTGTTCATTGAAGTAGAACTTAAAGAAGGTCTGTATATTGGGATCTATATACAAGACTTACATAAGACTTTATTTTACTGTGAAAGCAGAGTTTGTGAAGAAAAGTTACCTTTTATTGGATGAGATAGCTGTATTTACTGAACTATATATGCCCAGGTATCTTGCCACTTTATTTACTTCAATAAAGTAACAATATTTAATTTCCTTAAACTGTTGGAACTATACAGCTATCTTTCATACAGCTTGACTCTTGCATAGTCGTATGTGGGGATTTTTCTGTAGGAGTTCCTTGTACTGATGCAGGTATTAAAGCAAAAGCTCATGAAATATATATTAAACTTTTGTATTTTCTTTTGATAAAGGCTATATGTGTGGGCTCTGAAGGTATGCAGATAATGTATCCTGCAATCTTTGACCAGCTGCTGGCCTTTGTAGAATTCTCCTGCAAGCCTCCACAGTATGGACAGCTGGAAACAAAGCACATTGCAAATGCTAAGTATAATCAGGTAATTAATTAGAAATCTCACTTTTTTCACTTGGCTGGTTAATCAAATTCAGCTTCAAATATAGGTTGTTCAGCAAGATGCATTTGTTCAATCTGTAAAAATTAAACTGCATGTTGTGTAATAAGGTTTTTTTACATGCTTTTGTTATCTTCTTTTACTCCCTTTGCATTCTTCTTTGCTTTTATACCTTGTATTCCTTCATGTAGGAAAGGTCTGGCTTGGGCACCAGACAAATGTATCTGAATTTGTAGATGAATTAATCTAAAATAATTTGTTCTACAAGAGATAATAAATTAAGCACCGAGACATGATAATTTTGAATGGAGAAAATTCCCTCAAGCTGCAGAGTTTTGAATTGCACGTGCTGTAAAGAAATGGAACGTGTTCAATAATTCTTTTTATCTGTGTACACTGCTGTTCACTAAGCATGAGCATCTCATTCAGTGTAATCAAAGAGGTAACTATGATGTATGTATGTATTAATTCTTCTTATTCTGTTTGTCCTGCAACACAATGGAATCACACTAGATACAACTATTTGCACCGGTGAGTTAAATTTCCTTCAAGATTGTCCTAATGTAGTTGTCTTGCTTAGACTGCAACATTTCTCCTACTTAGATGTACTTTACTTCAATGTAGAGTACATTTTCATAGCCAGACTACGTTGTATTTGCAGTTTTATTGCTTGGACCATATTCTTAGCAAACCTTGCATGCATTAAGCTGAGAGTTCAGTGCAAAACATACACTTTCTGTCCCTTAATTAGTATGTTTTCACATATAATTTTGTAATTTACTAATTCCTTTTCCTAGGCGGAATGGGTGGCATTGAATTACGTACCATTTGCAGAGAGATCATTGGAAGTTGTGGTGGACTTATACCAAAAGACAGCTTGCCATAAAGCTGTGGTAACAGAGAAGGTTCTTCAGAACATTATTAAGGTAAAAGTTTGACGTGTATGTATTCTGAATTTATTGAGCTTATATTGAAAGTCATGAGTTTTATTTTCAGCTAGTGTCAACAAACACTTCCTGGGAAGCTTCAAGCTGTAGTAAACAGATGGATATTTTATGAAGATGAGCAGCAGGGAATAGTTTCTTTTGAAGCTGGAAGGCTATTTATTAATCTATATGTATTGTTCTTAGCTGGGTAATGTCAGCATCAGTATTTCATTGTTAAGATAAAAATTAACAAATGCGTTAGGCCACAGAAGTTTCATCTTTGAAAGTGTTATGCACCTGAGGGCGGTAAGTAGGCCTGTTAGTAAATACAGCATTGAAGACCAAAGCCCAGTTTCTGTAGACTGGCATATATGCTTTGGGGGCGCGTGCTCTGTTACTTTTGATTTGCTTTTAATGACTTCATGTGTTAATGCAGCTATGAAATGTTACAGGTGAGCAAATATACCTTTAAAGTGAAATTGTCAAATGCTTCACTTCTTTTCAACCATTCCATTTCGACAAAAAAAATTTAGTAAATAGTAGGAATAATATTTTCCAGTAGTATTTCTGGAAAATAAAGATTATCTGAACTAGCTTGTTTGCAAGGACTTGGCTGACATCAGGATTTTCCTGTATAGACCTTTAGAAACCTGAATGTGTTTAAAACAGGTGATATTATTTGAAATCTGTTATTAGCTAAATATTTCTATTTCAAAGTTAATGCAGTTGTTTTCCACTTCTGTTTTAATGGGATTGCTGAAACTGATAGAAATACCACTTTTTTGTAACATTTGCAGTTGATAACAATATTATCTATTGAGATATATGAAAATGCTTTTAAATTTTTTTTTCATGTCTCGAAAGCATATGCTGATTTTGGAATTAGATTTGACACATATGGCCAATAGCAGCAGAAAAAAATACTCTATTTATCTCTAGGGTTAGATTCTAGCTGTCATAATTTTTGGTCATAAAGAGTTAATTATATTTGACTCCCTTATGAGAGTCAGAGTGAGACTTCCTCCTTTTGCTTTCCTCAAATCAGAGACTGCACTAAAGGCATGGAGGGCATACATATAGTACCTGAATTTAGTCACTATGTATTTGAAGTTTCAAGTAAATAATTGGTTTTCCAAGATAACTTACTATCAGGTTCTAAGGTTTGACTAACAATACTAAAAGGAATGGATATAAGTGTAAATAGTTCATATGCCTAATGTTTTAAAATTTATTAATGACTTTGTTTTATTGATATTGAAAATGACTAAAAAACTTATAATTTGCCGTGTTTTCATCTGCTTTACATTTGAGTTTTACTGTAGCCTTTATCTTAGAATTTCACTAACTGTTCGTTCTTTCAAATTTCATGTGGTTTAACAGTCAATAATGACCAGATTTCTTCTGGTGTTTATGTTGCAGTGTTTAAAGTTCAACTTTACTAGGAAAAGTTTGAATTCAATGAGGCTTTTTTTCTTTACTGTGGAAGCACTTGTGATGGCTTTATAGGAATGGGACTGAATTCTCCAGAATACACTCCTGATAACAGACTGCCTGCAGTCTCTTAGATGTTAGGAAAGCCCATTTGTCAGACTTAGCAGAAATGGTGGATGACAATACAGAAACAGAAAAATAGTATGTGATTCCATAGTGTAAATGATAATGGATCAATTCTGACTTCTAACCTTGTACTTGGCTACAGACCTGTGCTTTAGCCAGCTGGTATATGATAAATTGTCTTCAGAATTGCATTTGTAAAAGGCATCTCATACATTAGCAGAAAAGGTAGGATTGTGTACTGCCATCTCTGACAATGTCCTTTGAGATCTTGTGCAGAAACTTGTTGTAATCTTAGATTTGTCTGAGCAACTCTAAATTTTGTTTTGACTTTCATTTTGCAGACACTTAGAATACCTCTTAGTCTGAAGTACTCGTGTCCTTCTGAAAGCACATGGAAGCTAGCTGTGTCCTCTCTTCTCAAAGTTCTCTCTATTGGACTACCTGTTGCAAGGCAGCATGCATCTTCTGGAAAATTTGACAGTATGTGGCCAGAGCTAGCAAATACTTTTGAAGATTTTCTATTCACAAAAAGGTAAAAGCAATTTCTTTTTTTTTTTACTTTTGAAGGAAAATATTTGTAAGTAATTTGTTCACTATATGTGTCAGTAGAACTATTTGATATATGAAAATTATTTTAATAAATGATGGAGAAAAGGTAACCAATCTGTCTACTTCCAAAAGCTATACTTTTAGAAAGTAGTACAAAAAGCTTCAGTCAAAAGGTGAAGTGTAAGACCAAGAAAGAGCTCAGCTGAACTCTCAATATAAGGGGCATAGTCTTTCTGTACAGTACAGGGAGTTCTGTATGGACTCCCAAGGACTAGGTTTACTCTAGATTTGATAAAGAGTTGCTGATACATACTCAGTTTGTTCCTTTCTTCACTTTGAACAGAGTTACAACAGTATTTTTTCTAATTAAGGTGAACAGCACTAACTAAATGTATTTCTCCCGGGTTCCATGTTGAAATACTCCACTTACTGTGAATTTTTGAAAATTATTTTGTACACTGCTGTTCACTTAGAAGCCCACAGTTATGTTGTATTTGTTTCTACCTAAGATAAATTGACTGCACCTTAATAATCAACCACAGTTTATTTATGATATCTTATGAAAAGTGTAGCTAAGTAGTTATATTTATGACTATAAAGATGGACAGATTCCTCTCAAGAATGGAACACGTTCTCAATCTACAATGGGCAGGCTGAGAAAGTCCAGGAGTGAAAAATAGTAATGATCAGAGACAGACAATTTAATCATAGAATGGTTTGAGTTGGAAAGGATCTTAAAGATCACCTAGTTCCAAACACCCTGCCCTAGGCAGGACACCCTCCACTAGACCAGGTTGCTCAGAGCCCCATCCAGCCTGGCCTTGGATCTATTAATTTGTTCAACCAAAAGACTATAACATTAGAAAAACATTATAAATTTTCAGAATATAATAAAAGCTTGCTTCAGAGAAGAATATTTTTTGTCCCTTGGCAATGAATAAAAATCTATTTCAGTACAGCAAAGATTTTCTAGGTTAGACACTAAGGGAACCTTTTGCTCTAAGGAAGGTTAGGTATTTTAGATAATTGCTTAGGAGTGATGTGGAATTTCCATCTTCTGTAAACATCTGTGGGCAAGCATTTTTTAGGAGTAGTTTAAATATATTTTAGAATAAAGAACAAGGTGGAACATGAAAAATTTAATTCCTTGCTTTTCAGTAACAAATGAATCCTTCTAACAAAAACAGTAAGGTTCTTCAGTGCCTTACGCTAATATGCTGTGTGTTTAATTTTGAAACACACAAAAGTCAGCAACCAAACAGCTGTATTGATTAATGATGGATAAATAGCAGCCAAATAAACAAAAAATAAATAAAACTATAAAATAAATAAATAAATAAAACAATAAATAAATAAATACTAAAAAAAATTATTTTAGAGACACATCCGTTAGTAAAAATATTTCTAATAGTGAATGGGTTTGGAATATCATCAACAGGATTACATGGCAATCAGGTGAAAAACCTTCCTATTGCTTTTGCATTTACTTGAAAGAAAATTCTATTAAGCAGGAAGACCTTAAAATAGAAAAGGTCATCATGATGGCTTAAAAGACAAGTTTTTATTTTATGCTTCACTGTTTCTTTAATGTAAAATAATCTTTGCAGAATCTTGCTTGGTTTCCTGTCAGCTGCAGTTAGTATTCTTGCTTCTATTCTGAGACAGGCAGTCCCCATTAGTTAAGGCTGTATAATCTATATCATTGTTGGGTTTACAGGATTCAAATGAAGGGTTTTTTATTGTAGAAGAATGTATGTTCACTTAAAAGTTGCTTTGGGAACACATATTACTATTGTAATTTAATTACTCCTAAATATTTGCAAAGTAAATTCAACATTTCCATTTGGCATGTTCTTAGCTGAACAAGACTAGAACTGCTACACTTTTTTGTTATTAATTGTTCATAAATCCAGGGAAGTAAAATTATCACAACTCTTCAGTGTAATTCAGGATAATGCACTATCATCTGCATGACCTTTTTGGCCAAATATATTGTCTGGTTTTTTTAATTTACAGTGTGTGATTTACACTTTACTTGAATATTATTTCAAACATAGAAATTTCATCTTAATGTGTTGCTTACTAGAAACTATTACTCTTTATGTTAATTCTAATACCTTTTGTCATTTGTCATAAATGGGCAACTATTCTCTGGAGGTTGAAAAAAATAGTACTTGAGTGAATATTTATGATGCCTTATGATGTCTGCCTTGACTTAAGTCTGGTTTTGCGTCTTTAGCAACCAGAGTGTATATTATAATTTAACATACAAAATGTGTTTTAGAGAGAATTTTTTTGTCATAATTAAAGGTGTTCTTAGAAAAGTATAGGAAACTTTTTTCACTTAGAAACTTTAAGGTTCAAATTAATTTAAAGCACTAAAAATAGGCCAGTATTCTATAGAACCACATGGCTACAGCAAGATAATTTGACCTCTTAGTATAATTAATGGCCACTATTGTTACCCTTTCCAGTCTTGTTATGAGTAGATTAATTTTGCTTATGTAGTTGTATTTTGTGTGGCTACAGAATGTCTGAGGCTGGTTTTTTTTTTACGTCTCTAATGTTCATCCTTTTCTCAATAGCAGTTTGCCTTCCAAGTGTATGTTCTCCTACATACAGTTAGAGCCTTTTCCCTTGGTATCCTTAGGATAGATAGATAGATAGATAGATAGCCTTTCTGTTCTATCAGCCTGAGCCTTGTGCTCCTGGAAAACATTAAAGCTGTAAAGGGAGTACATCTTCCTCATGCCAGTAGTCAGGACAATTAGTAATAGCAGTCATTTCTCCTTTTCTTCATCCTCTTCGTTCTCCTCCTCCTCCCCATATTGCTACTGAAGTGTGTTTCTCTCGCTGTGATGCAAGGAGGGCTCTAGAGATAGCTGTGGAAGTTCCCCACATTGAGGTAATTCTCTTCTGATTTCCTTTGGTAAAATCTTTCTGCACTCTGCAAGATGGTATGAAACTACCCTTGGCAAGTAGGACAAACAGTCATTTTTGGTTTGAAATTTGCTAAATTGTGTCTTCTAGTGGTTTATAATTGCAGTTTACTTAGTCTCTTAAATTTGTAGTTGCCCCTCTTGTAAGGAAATGGATTTCAGAATTTTCAAATTCAGTGTGTTCTTTCAATTTTTTTTTAAACTCTAATAGAAAACATATGTTAGTCATAGTGGTGCCTTATTCCAGGGTAATTTGAGAGAATCTATTCACCGTTTTGAAAGTACCAGCTAAAATTTATTGCTGAATTGATGCGCACGTCATCCTTCAGGTTGCAGGGGAAGGCAGTGAGAATGTACTTCCCAACTATCCATGTTAATCCTTTATTTAAGGCCAGCCAGGTGGTATAGAACTGGTTTGGGTGTGTCTCCTGATTCATTTATATCAACAATGAGTTGTGTTTTTTAAAACTTCTGGTACTACTTGGATTTTTGTCCATATAACCGAAACCAATTAACCAAGCCACAGCTGAGAAGAGGAGAGTGCTTTTAGTTAGATTCATGACTTGTAAACTTGAATTGGTTTTAGTAACCCTGCTTTCCAACTTGCAAATGTGTCACGCGGGACAGGGATGTTATTAAGTTAGGTGAAGGAGTGTACAAATCTTACTAAGGCCAGCATGGATTGAAAAGGTTCTGAAGCATAAAGAATTTGGGAAATGCAGTTCAGTTGACTTCCCAAGAGGCTGACAGCGAGACAGAGTAACCCCATTACCATGTTACCTGGAATTTTGCATTCTCTAACATGTCACCCCTTGTGACAGGAATAGTTAGATATATACAGTTAGACCTGAATATAGTTAGAACTGAAAGTTCACTTTCTTATGGTGGCTTTCTGTAATTTTTCTTAAGCTCTTTGTTTCAATGAAACTGGAATGTTATGTCACAAAACTCCCTTCCTTTTCTTCCTTCAGTCTTGATTTTCATATTCTACACTTTTCACTATTAAATAATATAGATGTTGTGTGCTGTTGTCTGTCCCAGGCTTTATGCAAAGCTAGGTAAATGGCTTCCTTTTGTACCTACACTTCAAACCTTTATTTTCCAAGCCCGACTTAGCACTGCTGGGATGGTTCTAAATATGAAACATCTGCATCTCTGTAAGACTTACAAGAGCCTTAATGCAGTCAGTCCTCCTAGCAACACTGCATAACAGATTTGATTAGACTTTTTTCCTTAGCTTTTATTAAAATATGCCAGTGCACATTGTCTTATTTTTGTGTGCATGTTCTCCAAGTTTCTATCTGGCTGAGCATTGGGTAGAAAAATGAAATTATTTCACTGATGTTCTAAATTTTTAACTAATATTTCAACCATTTTTATAGTCTAACTCATAACTCTTCTAGTCACCATGGTCCTAGAAGTTGTATGTGTAGATAGCCTAATATTACTTCTGCCAGTGAAACTGAGTTGGCATTGATTAGACAAGAGGTCAATGCAATTTGAACCCTTAAATTAAAGCTCTGTGAATCGCTGTATTTAAAATAGTGAACCTCCTTGGCATGGTCCCACCTCTGTCTTTTGGATAGGAACAAAAGTTCAAGCCAACTATGGGGCTAAATGAGAGGGGATACTCACTAATGCTTAAAAAGTACAAAGCACAGCAGAATCATCTCTGCAGCTTTGTATAACAAGAAATTTCAAATATAGCCAAGAGAAGCCAGGTAAATAAAAAAGGAAAATTAATGACTTTTAATTAATAGAGAATTACTGACTTCTAAGACAGAAGTTCTGGCTTTTTAAAAAAAAAAATTAAAGCAAACTACAGCTGAGGAGACTCAATAATCTTGATTTTTGTCATAAATCAAGATGACATTTAAAATTAATACATTTCATGTAACTTAATTTACACAAAATTGTCTTCTAGTAAGAAGCTGCTCTGTTTATTATTTCATATTGTTCATCTTTCCCAGAGGCTTTCATAGAAGCATGTCAAGCCATTATATACAATAAAATTCACCGTGTGTGTGTGTGTTTATACGCACACATATATATAAATTATTAGAGCAGAGATCTATGCTTACATGAGGTAATTAAATCAATACTTTCCCAAAAGATGCTTCTGAACAGAGTGCTGTGCACAGCAGGACTCCAGGTGGTTGTTAGGTCTTCGCTCTTGGCTCTGAAGTCCTCCCTGTTCAGTGGGCAGCGACTGGGAGCTCTGTTCTGAGGAAAGTTGCTGCATCACATTCTTATCTTTCCTGGCTCTTGACCCTCCGGTATGGTTTGGGTATGTTGGGCCAGAACAGCAAAGCATTTGGCCCCTAGATAACTGTATCCCCTATAGACAAAAATCCATTTACTTGGGAATAATTTGCCACATGAAGAAATACGTAGAAGATGAGGTAGATCAGATATGGATGCCTGGGCAGAAAAGCCTTAACACCTCTCTAAGTAAACCTCAGCTCAGAAGGTGAGTCATAAATTAGGAAGTGTCAGACTGAAATCTTCCCATGTATGTCAGCATGGCCTGTATTTCTATGCATCATACTAGCTTACGTTACTGTTTAAAGGTTTTGCATACTTAACAACTCTGTGTGTTAGAAAAGGTACTGATTGAACAGCTACTTAATATGTTATTTTATTCTATGTTTTCAACATAAAATTCGAAACTTCCTGACTGCCTAATACACAACTCAGGAATAAACACAATAATTTCATATTTTATTCTTTGTTGTTTTTCTAGGCATAGGTGTAACACATACCCGTTTCATAGATGAAGTGATCTAGACTTTATCTGCATAAAGTCTCTTTGAGGAGCTATATTTAGCAGATATATTTATTTTTCAAGAAGGAACATTGGTACATGCATAATACAATCCTAATTGTCAAAACTGAAAATTAGCTGTAGGTGTGAAGACTGATCTTCTGGTGTGTTATGCTGAGTATTCAGAAGATGAGGAAAAAAACAGCCTATCTCAGAAAAATCTTATTCATCTTTGTCAGCAACATACAGGAGCACTGGAAGAAAAACTCACGCAAAACAAAATGTCTGACAGCTAAACTAATCAGATTTGAATGTGATTTCAAAACCTTCCAGGTTCTTAAACTTTTGTTAAAATTGGCAATGGGATGGAGGAGACAGGCCCAGATGAGGACAAGATTGGCACAGGTCCACAGTCCTATCCTGGGCAGCTGCCTTTCCTGTGAGCATGTGCTTAGCTCTGAACTACCCACCACAGGGTCTGTTGAATCCCTTCTGGACATTTCATCTGAAAATAAATTTATATATATATATATAGTGGAAGAACTCCAGAAAGTTCTAAATTTTTTCAAAACGATTGTTTATAAAATGTGTTTTTCTTTTAATAAAATTCATTAAGAATGAGAACAAATACATCATTTCAGTTAGCAGGGGAAAAGGACATAGTAATATCCCATTAATGACAAACGTTTCATTAATGTAGAAGAAAATGTAAAATTAAAAAAAAATTAAGATGTACCATTGAAACTCAAATGTATTTTTCTTGCATAATGAGTGAAAAGACTAGGTTGCTCAAAGCCCCCATCCAACCTGACCTTGTGATCATTAATCATTACCATATAATAGTACCAACTTGATGCATATAATAACTGTAAATGTAATGCACTTTCCCATATTTATCTCTTTACATATGTTGTAAATTTAAAGTATAACATAGTATGTTTATTTTTAGTACACCTCCTGACAATCTCTCAATTCAAGAATTTCAGAAGAATGAGAGTATTGATGTTGAGGTAAGGAGCCTATAACAAATATACTATTGAAATTAACGAGTTAGTGACAGTCACAAGTTGTATTTTGTTCTGAAATAATTTCTTGAAAAGTTACCCTTCCATTCCTTTTTCTGTGATATTGTTTTCATTTTTGAAAACAAGACAGAAAATTCATAGGTCCAGAATTCAGCTGCTTCAGGATGATGCAAAAAGTAAGAAGTGGGATGCCAAAAACTACTTCTTGTCATCTCAAATTCAAAACAGTATAGGCTGGCTAAACCAGAATGTATTTCTGCCTCTAACCCATGATGTGATCCTTATTTTTTATGTTATTGCTGAGCATTTCCACTGGTAATTGTAGACCACAGAGAAAGCTGACAATTAAACCTGAAATGAGTGCCTTCTGTGTTGAGGGGATGGTCAGCAAAAATTCATTTTTTCTTAGACATTGTTGCCCTTAAGATGTGTTCTCTATACAGAGAAGCTTTGGCATAAATGAAGAAATTATGTGTAGCTGTAATTGTAAAGTGATAATGTTGGGTTGCATATGGCCAAAGAAAATTAGGAGAAGATGATACCTGAAGTGAGGAGGGACTTTTCTCCTTTCACTCCAGAACAAAAAAATGTGACAGAACAGAGATTAGGGATACTAAGCAAAAGGAGTTGCAGAGAAGACATGGCAGTATCTGTGGTTTCATCACCCATCATCTTGCCAGAGGGGTGGCTGGGACACAAAAATATCTGGATGAAAAGTGAGAGTGATTCTGCCTGCAGTGAGCAGAACTCTCAAATCTAATGCTCTAATTTATGGAGATCTAAACCCACTTTGTTCCTGAATGAGAGCATCAAGACAAGGATATAGAGCATTTCTGGTAATGTGTATTGCCTTAAGCTCATTTAGATAATTAACACACTTGTTCTGCTTTGCAGATGACACATTGTTAGGGAGGGTATGTGCGTTAATGCCATAGAGAGGGTATTGAATTGGGGTGGAGGGAGAGAGAGATTCCTAATGTTAGATCTTCCCTTTTCAAAACCATAAATTCGACTTGAAGAATATACTTTGAATGTCATTTGAAATCTGATCAGAAACTCTGGCAAAAGTGGTGAGGGGAAAGGTTTTTATTTGAAGTTTAATGCCCCATGCAATGCCACGCTTTTGGACATATCCGTAAATTTTAAATGCTAGCAATAGAAGATTTTGTGAAGTCTAATTAGGCTTTTTTCTCTTTTTAAATGTTTCTTCATACTAGATTTACAGTTTGACTATTTAGAAAACCAGTATAAATATATGTAATTTATTTTAGGTGGTACAGCTTATCAGCACAGAGATACTGCCATATGCTAATTTTATTCCTAAGGAATTTGTTGGACAGATAATGACTATGCTCAATAAAGGCTCAATACATTCTCAGTCATCCTCCTTTACAGGTATGGTACCTGAATGACAAAAATTACAGTGTTTAAATCTACTAAAAATAATTAAAATGTTGAGTGTACTTATTATGATAAAGACTTGAAGTTCCCTGGAAAGTATTCAGTATAGACTGTTTGATATCCAACTTTTTTTATAAATTGTATTTTGTGGAAGTTGCCCAGCTTTCCTTGCCTTGCAGTTTTTAAAAATTACTTCCCTATTGCTTGGACAGTATCATATATAATATTGTACTTGTGTTACTTTCTACATGGTTTATTTTCCTTTGTGCCTGTTTTAATAATCATTTCAGACAATTGTAAGACTGACATCCTGTTCTTAAAACCTAAATTACCTTAGTGTAACTACATAGTGTACCTAGCCAGATACCTTCTCTACCTTTAAGAAAAAACATTTGTAGGGGGTTTTTGAAAAGATGAAAAAAAATGGACATAAGCCATTACATTAAAAAAACTTAAATTCTGCAGTACCAAATGAGTATTTATTATGTAGGATTGAGTTTGCTGTTTTTAGATTATTTCACATATTTTATAATTAAAGCAGTGTCAGGTATGTGACATGTTACTGAGAATATGGCATAATTCATCTCTTATGCTCCTAACTATTGTGATTTTTGCAGTCATCTTTTCTTTGAATATATTCTTAATATTTGTTCTTATCACTTAATATATTTTAATACTAGAGGAGTGATAACCTTTTCTCAGTGTATAATAAACAGATTGAAATCATGCAGCACCATGCACACTGCACAATTGAAATGCATAATTTTACTTTTACAGAAGCTGAAATAGACATTCGAATGAGAGAGGAATTTTCTAAGGTGTGTTTTGAAACACTGCTCCAGTTTTCATTCAGTAATAAAGTCACAACTCCTCAAGAAGGCTACATCTCTAGAATGGCACTTTCTGTGCTCTTGAAAAGGTCACAGGATGTATTGCATCGCTACATAGAAGATGAGAGATTGAGTGGCAAATGTCCTCTTCCACGGTATGTGCATTGTCATAAGAAAATAAAGGTATTACCAGGACTTCATAAGAAGTTCGCATTCAAAATATCACTTAGTCATGAAAAAGATGAGGCGGGTGGGAGAGAATGAAACTTAAATGGCAGGGAAATGTTAATGGGGAAGATATTTCAAAGAAAATGCTGGTACCCAATTTTTTGGAAAAGTTTTAAGTAACAATGGTCATATTCTGTGCTGTTACAACAGTTTTAAGTTACTGAAACAATGGTTTTGATATCTCTAGCATTATATTTCTGAAATCCGATTTCCTTATATTCCCAGTAGAGCTATGTGTAGTTTCTAAATTGAGAGGTGAGTAGAAGCTCCTCAAAAATAAAATATCCAAACAGCAATATTGTGAATCATTACTCAAGTAATTGTTCTTGAAATGGAAGAACTACACCGAAAAACTAAGAAATTCTTTAAAATGGGAACTTACTTGAAATTCACTTCACTTTTGAAGGTTTTGATCATGAATGTGGAAATTGATTATCTTTAGGTTAGCCTTATCACACACTTTGATATGAGTGTTTTCCAATTGAGATTTGTATGGTGTTGATGTTTCCAGTATCGAAGTTGAAGCTGTCCTAGCTGAAACAACAGCAATGATGGTGGGAAACTTTCTATTCAACTTATGTTCTTGAAACAAAAATGAGTAGTTGACTATTTGCATTTTTTCATTTGTAGGCAGCAAGTAACAGAAATCATATTTGTTTTAAAAGCTGTCAGTACTCTCATAGATTCACTTAAAAAGACTCAACCTGAAAATGGTAAGTTATTGTTAAATAACATGGTTCCAAAGAAGGTAACATTATATCTGCCCCAAATATGTATTTACTATTTCCTTTAGAAGTTTCATCACAAATTTGAAAGAACAGTGTACTCTGTGAGAGTCAGTATTCTGTAATTCTTTGTATATGTAGGTGACAGGTAGATGTCAAGAAACCCCTCAAAGTTTTTCCAGTATGATTAAAAGTATAAGGACCTAAGATCTGTTTAATAAAAGAGAAAACTTCAATTTATGGTATCCTTTATTAGATAAAGCTTAGAGTCTTCTGAAAACAAAGAAAAAACCTCCTTCCATAAAATATTAATGGAATTCTTAAATATATGAAGCCTGGCTAGATCCTTTTTTCCTTCTCATGATACCTTTTTAGGTTGCTATGGATCACGTTCACATAGGCACACTCTGCAGTTAAAGGGACATACAAGTTAAATGCATGGATAGGCTGGTAGATACTTAGACTCATGGTCTTGCTTTCCCTCTCTTTCTGCTCTGTTATTTTCTGTCCCCTGGATTGAGTTTATCTCTTTGATGCCTGAGTAAATGGTTGACAGATGTATTTAAAGGGCTGAATCAAGTGAAAGATCTCAACTTCATTTATAATCACCTATCCTGTTCCTCCGGCAAGCTGCACCTCCAGTATGCATGGAGAGTTCTTGGAAGGAAACTTAATCATGAGTCTTGGTTAAGTCCGCTGTACTGGCCACTGAAATTCTGACAGAATTGTGTATACAACATTTCCCTCTACTTCCCTGCTTTTGGTATTAGGAGGAACAGAAAAAAACCCTTTTTAATCCTGAAACAAACAAAAAACCAACCAGTCCTTCCAAAAAAACACAGGCAGGTTCGGTTCTGGAAAGAGGCAGTGCCTCATTTGCATCATCACTGAGCAGCCAGGGTTATGATGGTGTGGTTTCCAAGGTTCATGGCAAAAGTGTGCAGGCAGAACTATGCCAGGATGCATAAAGCCTTTTGGCTAACCCTGAAGCTAACTGGAGTGCTACTTTGGTGGGTCTTCCTCTCAGGAGGGTAGAGAAGCTGACTCAGCTGGACTTTTCCCCACATCCCTCTTTCTGCAATGAAAAATGTACTTCCCCATGTCCATATGCAGCAATGCTTGCCAAACCTTCCACACACTTTCTTGGAAAGAGAACCACTGGACAAATTACAGAATTGTTTCGCTCCCATTTCTTCTATCTTTTAATAATTTTATTTATTTAAGATAATTATAAATGTTGTCTGAAGCCAGAGATTTGTTCTCTTTTGAAAACAGAGCTAAAACAGAAATAAGCAAAGAAGCAACATTGTAAGAAACATGCTACTATGTTTAATTTTACTTGTTGGACTAACAAAACTTTACCATGGATATTTTTTTGTCTTTGTCCAGTGTTTCTACCTTTGCTTTCTGTAGTCTTGTAATCTGAAATGATCTGAAATCAATGGAAAGTCTCATTGCTGACAATTTTCCAAAAGTTAAATGTGCATCCAGTTCAGTTTTTTATCAATAGCTGAGAAAAGCAGGCAGAAAATACATGTGTATTATAGATTGAAGTATTATCTTAAATTTGTCAGTTCTTCATGCCAAAGACACAGTGAATGACTCATATATAGAAACACAGGTGTGTAGCACCACTTTAAGGGTATTATCCCCTATGGCCTCCATCTGCAACTGAAAAAACAAACAGTTCTCCTGCAGAAATCCTGGCCTGTATCTGAGTGCCCTGCGTGGATGCCATAGTAGTATAGTCTGTATAGCACTAAGTACCTATGTTTAGGTGCACTGTGAATCTGCTATTACTTAGAGGTATTGGAAAAAATCTGTTGTCAGTATTGGGACAGTGGTAAGTGATTCAGTCTGTTCTTTTCTTCCCTGCAGTTGATTCTAGCACATGGGCACAAGTTATTGCCTTGTACCCGACTTTAGTAGAATGTATCACCTGCTCATCCTCAGAAGTGTGCTCTGCTTTGAAGGAGGCACTGGTTCCCTTTAAGGACTTCATGCATCCACCAGCAGCCAAGGTACAGAATGGAGAGTCTTGACCCCATAAAACTTCTTTTTTATTCTCGAAGGGAATATCCAAAAATGTTTGCTCCTGGGTGAAGTTTCTCTGAGGAAATCTCTTGTGACTAGTACTTTGGCAACGAGTGCTGACTGCCTCTTAACTGTACTAACAAGAGCTCAGTAAGTAGTGAATACAGGCTTTATCTCAAAGGTTCCAGAGTGAGTAGCAGTGCAAACCTTTAATAAATTTAACTGACTAGTTGGAATCATTTATAATCTAATGTACTTGCTACAGTATCTTGAAGTGATGATTGAAAAGTGGGCTTATGTACAGCTTGTTGTGTATGTGTTAATGATGTAATTAAAAATATTTCAATTCAGTCAGATTTATTAGGCTGGTGTTTTGCACCCTTTTTTGAAGTACGAATTGTACTAAAATTTTATGCAAGATGGTACTGTAACATTCCATATATCTGTAACCAGCCTTTGTAAACAAAGGGAACTGATATACTTGTGTGTATAATAAATGGTACAGTTATGTATAAAATAGTTGCATTTATTATTTAAATTCTTTTAAAAATATTGATAATGTCAAATGCTTGAAAATGTATTTATTATGAATAAGTTGTATGCTTGCATTTTTACTTACAGTTTGCCTTCTAAATTGCCAGATATGCTCATTCATATCTGATCATGTTAGTTTTTGCTTAATTGAATGTATCTTCTTTGTGGCCATTTGACATCTGCAAAGGGTCATATAACAAAAGATTGAAGCAAGCAGTCACAGTCTGCTGATCTCAAACTTCAGAGTAGTTGACCTGAAATAAGTTTGAATATGCAGAAATCCACTGTAGCACTTCAACACTACCATACCTCACTTCATAATAAATTTGTTTCAACATGTTTGTTCTACTTAAATCTATCCATTTTTGCAGTTGCAGCCTTGCTTTTAAAAGAAAACAAATTTGAGGGTTGTTAGCCTTTTTTGACCTTCTTGGCAAGTATCACAGTCTTTGAATCATGACCCAGGAAAGGCAAGTTCAAATATCTAAAATACTTGGCTGTAATATTTTGTTCAATAATTTAAGTGTTTTGTTTTGTAATGTCTTTTCAACCCAAACTAAAAGTTCTAATCTTTTATTTATAAACTGTGTCTAATAAAAACCATGAGAAGTGTATTTTTGAAGATAGTTACTCAGTTAGAAATGCAGTAAAATTTGTCATTAGGTAAATGTGAATTTGTTTCACTTTAACATAATGCACAATTGAAGCAAACCACTTTTAATAGTATTGTTTTTAAAGTTTGTGATCTAGCATTTAAACTCTTATTTAATGAATTTTGATTTCAATAATGTTTCACCTGTATTCACATTTTTAATCTGTGATGTGAAAGCACAAAGGCCAAATGTTAAAAAAAAAAAAAAAAGACAGGTGCCTTTCTATGGATTTCAGAATTTCAGAGCTTACCTTTAGGTTTTTGTTTCTTCAAGTTTTTTGTAGATATTAAAAGATTGTCATGCATAAAAAATGGTATTACATCTGTTTGCTTTGCACTTTCCTCGCTAAAGGAACACTGATTGGTACATGTGAATAGGTGTAAAAGTTGTAGAAGCTTCAAGCTGAAGGTGTGATGAACTGGTCAGGGTTACTCTGCATGAATAATGTTCTCCAGGCAGTTGTTTGGACAGCTTGCTCCCACAAGTCTACAGTTTGTGATCCTTTTTAAAAGCTTGCTGTTTCAAAGTATGGTAAATATTAAAGAGGCTTCAAGACCTTGCACATTTCTGTGACCAAAGTTGCACGAGACTTAATCGTCAAACCTGAATAGTTTTAAGAGAATACACAGTTTACATTAAGGAAACAAATGTTTCTTGTTAATAGAATTTATGTCTGGAGGAGCAGATCCAGAATACTGCAGAACTCGATCTTACATACAAGTAACATCATCCATACTCTGAAAGTGAAAACCTGATAACTGCTCTCCTAATTAGTGGAAGATAAGTGAAGGCCATTAAAGAAACAAACTGTAGGACAGGAAATAGGTGTGCAGTCCAAGCTATGGGTGAATTTGTTTCTAATTAATTTCAAATGGATTTTTCAGTGATAATACAGATGCATTTGTCCATGGAGGCAAATCTTCATGTTTTTCTGTAATTCAAAAAGGGGTGCATGACCCTTTCTTGACTAGAGCTTAGACTACTTTACGCCTATGAATATTAATCTTCAAAAGGTTTTGAAATAAACTACCAATGAGCTAACTTACTATCTTTTCTTCTTAATTACAAAATGAATAATATCTGTGCTATTTGAGGCATAGTCTGAGGTTGACTGTATTAAAACCTTCTTGGTTGCTTTTTTGTATTTGAAAACTAAAAACAAAGCTACTTAGCTTAGAAAATGTTTTCATTGACTCATTTTGTCTGTGAAACAAGAATTATTCCCTTTACTATGCCTTTTTGTCCAACACTCAAATATTTCTTCCAACTTGAAAATACAATTTTTTTTCTATTTGTACTTTTTGCTAAGCATTCTTAGGGCTTCTTTGAGGCATGCAGCATTTTTGAATATTTAAATCTCCCATTTTTACATGTTTCTAGCAAGGTAAATCTTGTTCCAGAAGAAACTGAATTAATTTAGCATTACCTGTTGAGTAGACCCATGTCCAAGTTAATTTCAAGTCTGTAGAGTTGTTTAGTCATGACAATTAAAACCTGTGGACATTTTCAGGCTGGGGTCTGCAGTGTGCTGCTGAAGTCACCTAGAAAAGTGGTACAGCTGACTGTATAGAAATGTGTCAGCTGGAAGTTAGAAGCATTTATTACTTATTAAATGTAACCACAATCTCCACCTTTTTACTTCTTGTTCACAACTTCAAAAAAAGATGCAGATGGGAATCCAAAGAGAAAATTATTAGGATGTTCATATCAAGACTTTGGATTACTTGGGAAAACTTGTGCATCTCAGTGCCATGACCATGAATGTACATGACGATTTAAGATTGCATAGTAACATTATGAAAAAAGAACAGATATCTCAAGCTGGGAAGTTCTTATAGAAAGTCTTATTCCCAGAAGTAACCTACAGTAGTTATTTGCTTATCATCAGAGATGGTTATCTAACTGGACATTTGTTTTGTTCTCCACCTGCTCTATTGGTGAACTGTGGAATGTTACTGGACATTAAACCACTTGAAACACGTCATCACTGCTAATTATTTACAAGAGTAAATAAGAGTATGTCTGTGAAACTTGAGTAGTTTATCATTGTACTCTGCAGATGGGGTTCCTTTTTTACCCAGGTTGAGCTGCTTCTTCTTGCCAAAGAGCAAATCTTCTCATAGCTGGCCTTGAGCTCTTCAGGCAAGATACTTTTAGTGAGGCTAATGCCTTTCTTTTCCTCACAGTAGCAAACACAAGTACTAGTCATTGGTGTATTTTACAGAAACTCATTTAGATGCTCAAGATATGAGTGTTCTTGGGGGGAGGGAGGAGGAAAGCACATTTTCTACTTGTCTTTTTCTGTACAGCTCAGTTCTGTGTCTCTTCACTAGTTGTTCACCTCACATTTGCAGCTAGCTACTCATTTTCTGTATGGCAACCTTCAGCTTCAGTCCTCCTGAATAAGGTGAGACCCTACGAGCATGAGAAGAAATTGCTGTGCACAGCACAGCACTTGTGAGCAGTGTACATTCTGACTGTGCTACTGCCTACAGGCCCAGTAAAACAGCTTAGAGTGGGGTGTGTCAGAGACTTCCAAATAAGGCAGCTGTAGTGTGTAGGTGTTTGAATTGAAATCCAAAATAGTGCACAGACATCGTCTATATCTGTAGGTGAAAACTACTTTTAACCATCAGCAAAATATTGATATGATATTTTTATATCGCAAGAAAAGCTGCTTTTCTCCCTGGATTTTTCACCCCCACCTCCTGACAGTGATTTCTCTGTGTGTTTCAGTTGTAACTTTTGGAGGCATAAACTCTTTGTCTAGACAACATTTTGTATATCAAAGGCAATCACAAGCCCATTAAAAATAATTGTCAGTGTAGAACACAGATTTCATTTGGAGAGTAGATACTCTTGAGAGTTCATAGCTGAGTTGTAGTGTTCAGATTTATGTCATATTCAAAGTATCTGACTGCTGTCTAATTTAGGACAGACAACATTTCACCCACTAGGAACCAATTGCTGGGATCAAGAAATTACTACAGCAGAAGCAAGAGAGCAAAGTATTGGTGGTTTAAGACAACTTGTGTAAGAAAGAAAGTGAAATTAAATATTCACAATTCTTGGGGGAGAGGAGAACCTCAAAATAAAAATGACTGAACTTGAAGAAGGCAAATCACAGAAAATTGATAAGTAAAATCTCACAGAAGACAACTCTGAAGTAAGAGAGGAAGTGAGAAGATAAGTTTCTTGAAGATGTGAAGGTCATGACTGAAAGTATGTGCCAGACAAGCTGTAGTAAGAGACCAGCTCAGTTAAACAAGAAATTTCATCACCTTAAATAGTGAGGAGAGGCCTATGAAAGACAGGAAGTCAGATACCACCAAAGATGAGTGTTAACAGATAGGGATGAAAGTAGATACACCTGTCAGCTAACAGAGAATAAATGCATAAGTAGTAAAAGTTTTGTCACTTACAAAAGTGCTGACTGCCTAAAAGGATATGGCTGTCTACACAGGTGATGGTGTTTGGTTCAGAGCTGCAATTTGTGTGTTGAATTTTTTTGTTTGTTATGGTGACGGCTAGTCAAAAATATCAGAAATCTACTGCCAGTCTATTGCTTGTGCAATTGATACCAATGACAAAGATTGAAGAAGCTTGCCTAGAAAAAGGGAAGCAGGAGAGAAAATGGTTACAATTTGTCAAATTGACTGGGCCTGAAGAATATCTTCCTGGTATTTAAAGAACTAATCTGAGTAACTTCAGCATTTTTAAGATCATCTTTGTGATGTCCTTGTGTCCTATCAGAGAGTAGCGTGCTAAAAGCTGATCCTTCTTTTTCTAAGCTCCTTATTTATGAATTTATGTCTTGATTATGAAGCAACTGATAAAAAGGATAAGATTTACCAGTGTGTTTACTCTGCTAACTACAGGATTTCACTAGTAAGAGATAAGACTATTATTTGCTTGAATTTACTTCATTATCTATGTTTAGAGGAACTCTTGGATAAGCTTATTTTTATAATCAGTTTGATAAGCTTTTCTTTCTCCATGTTAACACATTTATTTCCACTAGTGATGCAGATGCTTGCCTTAAGAACTTACTTCATAAGTAGTCTCATTTATCAGCAGTGTAGTTCTCTTTTCACCTAAAATGTATTCCTTATGGAAAGAATGAGTTAAGTACAGCTGCCATATTTTTCTCCAATCAAAAATATTGTGATGTTGAAACATACTCAAACGCATCGGCCCCTTGGTCTGTTTTATTTTTAGAAGACGTTACCAATAATGAAATAAGAAAGGAAAGCCCTTTGAAGTCAGGTATCTGGCATCTTCACAGTTTTGTTACTGAACACCCTGATCTTCAAACTGGAGTCATTCCTGCTGCTCTCTGTGCACAAAATATCTGCCTTAGACTTGACACGAGTCTCCAGTGGTATCTCGGAAGCTGAAGCTGCTTCAAGACTGCAGAAGTTCATGAGGCTGTGGTGGCTGGAAATGTGAAGCCTGCTATCACTCAGTCTGATGTTTTTAACGTTAACTATTTCTTACTTAGAACAATTAAAGTTGCCAAGGAATTGCTTATGTTTCTGGCTTCCTTGCCAGAAAACTTACACTTCTGTCCCCCATCACAGACCAATGCCTGGTCATGAGGGGTGGGGCTGAGAGACTTATAGAAAAATGGCAGCCAAAACTGGATTGCCACCAATTCAGAGAGAGCACAGAGAGCAGTCTGGTTTTGATCAATGTCTGTCATGAGAAAACAGAAGCGGACAGGAATATCAAGTGCACAGTACTGCTGGGTTGTACATGTACAAAGAACTGGTTCTTGGAGTACATCACGACTATTACTTTCAGATCTACTTACTGAACATCTGTTCATGCCTCTGGGCCTGGTGAAGCCATACAGTACTACCTTAGCACTAAAATGAGCTCCAGAGTCTACACAAAATACTGCCCTAAAACAAACGAGGAAAGATTTATCTTAGAACAGTTATTTAAATTAAATATTTTCTCTCAAAATGCAAAATTAATAATGTCTGTTACAGCTGTATGCACTATACAGTCTTAAAATTTTAAGCAGTTTTGTTGCCAGAGTCTCAAAGAGAATGTACTGAACTGATGAATGGAGTAGCATGAGTCCCTCCCTCTTTATAGAGTTAGAGTAGGAAGCAAGTTTTTGAAGTATTAAACTTTAGTCTGATAGTAGTAGCCCTTTCTTGCAGTTTAATATCACTTTAACCAACTCAATTCAAACAACTAGGTCAAACTTGGAAATGAGTTGGGAATTGAAAAAGTTCTCCCTTTTTTTTTTCTCTTCCATACACAGGATAGACCTGTGAAGGTCAAATCTGCACTCTCTAAAAGCTGAAGGCAGTGGTAACCAGAAACAACCAGTTCTGTACTCTTTGTTAACAAAATATATTTCATGGATGTATCCAATACATTTAAAAGGGATCCATCTAAGAATTATTTTGAATGCTATTTTTCATATTATTGTACTTTGAATCCAGAGCTCTTGTCAAACTAATGAAGTGTTAAATAATCAAAAAATGTACTCAGATGTTTTCAAATAAAATGTAACTATTTAGCATCTAACAGGCAATATCTTAGCTATGTAAGATATATTCCCTAGTTTTAAAAACTTAGAAGAGTTAGTGGGACTATATTTAATTGCAAATGAACATTTAAATAATTACTAATGAAATAATAATAATCCTTTAGAGGAGATGAATGCAGATGCAAAATCAGGCTTAAAATGTAGTTCTTTGTTTATTTAAGTTGTTGTTAAATAGAAGTCACTTGACAGAAATCATTCCTCCTGTAATCAAACTTAAGAGAGGCAGTATGGAGCGTCTGCTTTGAGATGCACAAGTTGGATTTCTCTTCTGAGATTTAGGTAACTAAAATTTTGAGGTCTACCACAAGATTAACTAGCCTGGCTTTCATTTGCAGTCAGGGAAGACAAAATAGGCAGGCCTGGCAGTGCAGTATTCCATCCTAAAAGGTCACCTAAATTGCTGTGTGGAAGTGACAGTTCTTGCTACCAGAGCATAGGAGAACTTCCTTATGCTTAGACATCTGGTGTTTCATGGCGGTTTTTTAGTTTACTTTAGACATCTCAAAATGGAGAAGATGAGAGAGCTATAGTAAAAGCACTTTGCTATTCCAAAGTGTTGATGGTGCTACAGTTTTTTTGAGTTCCCCTAAGAGCATCTTTGTGGCTTTTGTTTGCCTTTTGGGTTTTTACATATCCTTTGTAAGGGCTTGCTCTAAGGCTTGCCTGGTTCTTTCCTGAGTGGAGATAATGTTCAAATATTTATCTGTTGTACCCTCTGTCTGCAAGAGACAACAAGCTGTGACTTCCTTGTAGTCATGGCATTAGTCTAAATAATTACATGAAGAGTTAAGAGATCTACAGTTAACTGTAACTGTACAAAGCTGAGCTCTTTTTGAGCCCCAAATTCTCCTGCTACTGATCCATCTTGGTTTTCCATTGGTTTCCCAATTCGGATGAGTACATTATGTTACTGTCTTCATAAACTCAGTAAACAGAACTAAACATTTCCATCACTGCTACACTTCTGTACACTCATCAGATAATTTTTCTGATTGTTTTATATATTACATTTAACTGCTGCTTTTTTCACAAGTGTTTCAGGTCAGCAAGGTTACAGTTACTTCTGCTACTGTCTACTTGGGTGCCTGAATTCTTATTTTTGGCATTTGAATTTGTCATCTCTTAGGAAAATGAGAAAATACTTGCCAGTAAACATGAGTTCTTGGAAAGTCTCTGTACATGTACACTTTTGGTAAACAAAACTTAAATTACTGAAAGTAACTAGGGCTCCCATCCTCAAAATCTTTCAGAGCTTTGCATTACAGTGTGAATCAGCAAGGTGGGTGGCTCCAACAAACATTAGAGATCGAAAGCTTGCAGATTGGTGCCTGTATCCAGCTGCATCCTGGCATATTTCCTAACCTTTTAGGTAATTTTTCATTGCTTTCCAGGATCTACTGTAATAGATCTTGGAATTTTACTTTTTAGATAAATGCTAGTCAGAAAGATGTGTAGGTCTTGTGATCTGCTATATAATAAACTGTGATGTATGCTGAGTATCTGCCAGTAGTTTGTATCCAGTTACAATTTAAAAAAAAATCTGTTTAGACATGATAAATGACAGATATTTAAATTATTTAACAAAAAGAAACAGTATTCTACAGTTATCTCCCCTTCTTATAATAAATTCATCCAAATGATGTGGTTTGAATTTACATTTTACTCTCACCCAGAAGTGCTGATTTTATTCAAATAGAAATTACTAATTTCTTGTCTAAAAAACTTTCTAATTATTCTCATGATATTTGGATGAATTTCAGTGTGTTAATTAACAAATATAAAAGAGACCTTAATCCAGGAAAATAAGTCATTGAGATATGAAATACTGATAGTCTTGTGTAAAAGTTGTATTACATAATAGTTGAGGTGGCCTTAGAACAGAAAGGAGCACATTAAAAAAAAAAAAAAGGTAAAAATTAACCCAGAATTAAATAAAAAACTTTAATATTCTAAGTTTGGAGGATTTTTCCCACTGCTAATATATTTTGTAATATACTTAAAATAAATCTGATTATTTAATAGGAAAAAAGTATGAAAATATCTAGCTTCTGCTTTTTCTTTTTAATAAACACTTAAATGTCCCAATTTTAAATTGTGTTTCTTTTTCAGAACTGGGTTTTTATGTGTACTCCAATTGAGTAGGAACAGAGCATACATTTCCTTGGTGCATCCATATTTGTAATACTTTGCCTCTCCTTAGTTAACCTCAAGAAATACAACAATAAGTTTCACTGTCCCTGTGAGAAATATGGATTTATGGAGGAAAACAGGAATTAAGAGAAAGCGATCTGGAGGAGATCAAACAGACACTGCCAGAACCAGAAGTAAAGGACTCTGAGTTACTGGATGCTTCCATTTTCTCAGCTGTAGAATGTTCTTTAACGTGCCATGTGCTATCAAAACCACATGAATTTCAGGATCACCTCATCATACACAATCTCTTAGCATGTTTTCTCCAACAGAATGTCACTGGTTCAAATGTGTTTTAAACACAAGTGATCAGTGATCTGAATGTGCCTGATGCTTCATGTAGGTAGCAACTTAAAAAAGGGGGAACTACCTAATTGTAATGTATTTTATCTTTGTCTCTAAGGTGGCAATGTTTTGGCTCCTTTCCAGTGCGACTTTCTCAACTGCAAATTTGTTGCAAGTTAACATAAAAGGCATTGCATTTCCTTCTTAACCCATGTTATAGATAGATTTCTGTATTAGAAACTTCAAGACTATTGTCCATATTATTTCCGTATTCTGCACCACTGATGTTAGTACAGTTTTTGTAAACACAGTAACACATTTTAATTCTTTTTAAACTCTTCCAGTCTAATCCTTTTGCTGGTAGCTGTTTTTTAAATAGATTTGTTCATAGATGTGTTGGTGGCAAAGGACAGATAGAACAACAAGAACGTTAGTATTTACATCTTTCGTGAATCTGTAATGAGGTTCCCAGCGGATTTCTTTGAGGTCAGTTTCTGTGGAATAATCTTCATGGAATCTGTTTACATTTAGAAAGAAAAGAGCTTCCACGTTAAAAGTCCGGAGCTAAGGAAGGTATTGTATGTACCCCGAAAGCCCAAGCCCGCTGTGCCTCTCGGGCTGAGGAGGTAAAGACCTTCGCCCCAAAGCGGCCCGTGCAGTGACAGCCCAGTGGCACGTCTGCCCCGCCGGCGGTGACGGTGCCGCGCCGCTCCCGGACGTGACCGAGTCCGCTGCTCCCGCCCGCCCTGCCTGCGCCTTTCGTGGGCCCCGCTCCGGCCGCGGCGTTTCAGGAGGCGGGAGATGCGGCCCTGCCTGGCCCGGCCGTGCCCGGCGCGCCCGGGAGAGCGCAGCGCCCCCGTGTGTGAGGAGCAGCCCGCTCCGCCCGCGCCATCTTGGGCACTCGTCGGGGGCAGCCCTCCCCCTCCTTCCGCAAGATGGCGGCGGCGGGGTGAGTGACATGCCCAGTCACGTGGCGCGGATCGCCCCTCTCCCCCCGCGCCGCGCGGTCTCTATGGCTCAGCCGGACACACGGGCGGCGGCGGCGAGGGACGGGCGGGCGGACGGAGCCGCGGCGCCCACACGGCGCCTCCTTTGTCTGCGGCCTCGGAAAGGCGAGCGCTTTCCCCTCCCCGGCCCTCCGGCGTCCTCGCCAGAGGGCTCGGCTTCCTCCTTCCCGCCGGCAGAGGCGGCGGGGACTCCCCGTTGGGGCGGCCGGGGCGGGAGGTCCTTTTGCGGCCCCTTCGCCCCGGCCGGCGACACGGCGCGTCCTCGGGCGAGCGGGGCTGGGTCCGGAGCGCCCCGGCCCATCGCCGCCTCCCCGGGGAGCGGGCGGGCCGGCCCGGCGGGAGTGGCGGGAGGTCAGGGCGGGCTGGCGGCCGCCTCTGCGCCCCGCACCCCGTTCCTCTGCGGGCGGACGCGCTGCCGGGAGGGGCGGCGGGCAGGTCCCGAGCCGCCGCCGTTCCGGCGGGGGGGACAAGAAGGGCGGCTGGAGGGTCGGGGGGATGGGGGTGTCTTTCGGCTGTGTTTCTCTTCCCCCTTCTGTCCCCCCGGCTCCTCGCCTTTCTTCCCTCCCTCCCTGCTTCCCCTCCCCGCCCCATCTGTTACAGGCTTGCGGAACTGTGGCTGTTTGAAATTAAACGTGATCTTTACTGTACCAGCTGGGGTCTGTAATGTATCTGATAAATGAAGCTCTTCCCGTCGGTTTCAGGTCATGCAAGGAAAAGGACAAATCTGGGGAGGGAGCTGGGCGGGGTTTCCCTTTGCTTTTCACAGTCAGGCGAGAGGAGTCTGGTTGATGTCTGCAGCAGATAAAGGAGACGAGGATCATCAAAAGACCTCAGAGCCCTTTTATCTTTCTTCAGTTTTTCCCTCTAATTTCATTTGTCGCTGCTGTGTTGTCTGCCTGCTTGTTTCCCCCTTCAGGAGGGGTCGGGAGCACCAGGGCCCTGGCTGAGGTAGTAGTTTGTGCTGTTGGTCGGGTTGTGACATTGCCCGCTGTGGAGATAACTGCGCAAGCTACTGCCTTGCTAGTGCTGGTGATGATCAGCTGCAGATGAAGACAATGACAATGGGAATCCCCTTTGTATTCCCGGGATTGCATGCTGCTGAGGTGGCAACAATTCCTTCTCTTCCTAGTTCTGCAGGAGAAATCTAGCCTTGGCCACCGAGACAAGTACTGGGGTTCGACCCCCATCAGTAGGATGCTCCTTCTTTCGCAGAGCTGGATGAAAAATCACTAGTTTCATGCTGTTTCGAGGGTACCTGATTTTGGGCTGAAGAGCAAGTGCCTGCATTTCTTTCTTATGCTTAGACCTTATTATTCACCTGGCGTCCTTGAAAGAGGTGGATTTTCTATTTTGTGAAGATGGAGATCAATGACAGACTTGTATTTTGTGTGTTCCGAATATGCAAAACTTGTATGTGTGGTATTAAGTGCTTTTGTCTGAATGGTAAAAAATCTTAAGTATTTCTCTAACAAAAGCAAAAATACATAATTACCACTTTATATTGATAAGAGAGTCTTTTTGCAGTATAGTTGACCATTTGTACTGCTTGGAGCTCACAATTTTAGGTGAACTTCTGAGATACCTTGCCTGTATATTTTAACTTATTGTTAAAAGCAAAATCGTGAATTTGCTGTTGTGAATTAATTAAAATTGCTGGTATATTTATAGTGATGGCTAAGGGTATCTTTTTGATACAAATTTTAGTGTGTTGATTGCTTATTACAATGCTTTAAACTTGTAATACATTAAAACCTTTACAATAAATGTGCATAACTGTCTCATGTTTTTAAAAATGAATTAATTTTTCAGTCAGAATTTTTATATGACCTAACTATGAGTGTTAGCTTTATAGTGAATATTAAAGCTGTAGTTGAACACTTGAAATTAAGTTGATGCCTTAGTAGTGCTTCTGATTCACAGTTCTAATGTATTTATGATACTGAGAAGAAACTTACAGATATTTAACTCAGCCTCTCTTTTTGAATTGGTTGAACTCATTATGTAAGACATGCAAAAGTTGCTCTTGCACCTCTGCTGAACGTAAAGTGTCTTACAGAACATAGAGAAAAAGTTTAATCTGGTGATACTTCATTTTTACCCTGTGCACTGCATTATTGTGATAATTCAACCTTTGTCATGAACTAAACTTTTCAAAAGCTAGGTATTCTCTTGCTCACTAATATACCAACACATTAAGTGTTGTTACTAATAGCTTTTCTCTGAATTAAAATAGCAGTCTTAGCTGTTGACTGTTTCCAAATATAAAACACCTTTGGGTTTTTTCCCTAACTTATTTAAGGGTCAAAAAGGATGCTGCCTGCTTTTCACATTTCACAAACAGCACATACCAAGCAGAGCTTGTTTGATCTAGAAGTGAGGATAGTATTTTCACCGTCTACTTTTAGGCACCTTATTTTAACTGGTTCAGTCAATCCACCAGTCCCTTTCTCTTCAGTGGAAATGGCAGAGAAATATCCCTAATACAAACCATGCTGGCAAGTGCTTTAGCGTTATTTGATCTGAATTAGCGTTTCACTGAGCTTGTATGTTGATTGTAAAGGAGGTGAAGGTGCTTCAGCTAATCTAAGTGCCTGTAGGTGGGTTGTGTGAAATTGTCCTCCCTGTTGCTTTGCCTTAGGCTCAGGCAACTTGGCTAGGACAGATCTTGGCTCCTGTTGTAGCTTTTTGGGTTTGAGGGAAAGAATCAATGAGAGAAAATATGCTTGACCATGCTGCCATTAAGCACTTAGTTGTTTTATCTCCTGTGTAAAGTATCTCCCTTAAAATTTCACTTGCCACCTGAACAGTAGAATTTTGTACTGTGGATGACTTAAAGACAATATCAAGAACCTGTACTAAAATGAGACAGTGCTACTGAAACAATGCAAGCAGTGGACTACTGAGATGCTGTGTAATCCATGAGGGGGTTTGCCCCCATGTCCACCTGGGTCTTGGTTGTCTATTACTCAGTAGATTTTAGGTAAGAACATGTGAATTGTTTCTTTGAGGAGTTGCATACAAGATGCTTAGCTTTGCTTTAGGGCTATCCATAAATTTCTTTTTTCAGAACACTACTCAATCTAGCATTCAAAATACAGAAGTTAATCCAGTCAGATTTCATCCTTAGTTTTGTCCTAGTCTCCGCCACTGTTTAACTGTCCACCTTCCCTAGGTTGCTTTGAGGCAAAAAGATTAATTCTTCAGTGGAATGGAGAACCTTACCTTAGAGATGTTGCAAAAGTTAAGGCTCTGAAAATACAATGAAAACCCCAAAGGGCAAGAGTAGCTCGTATCTTGTAAATTCAGTCATTCTTTATTGTGATTTGATGAATTAGTTTGGAAAAAAAAATTTCATCATGCCAATTAGAAGGCTGTACTGCTGGCACATTATTGTCTATGGCATCATCTCTGAGATTTTTTCCTTCTTTATTCTTCAGAGATTTCACTCAGTCAAACTTTTTGTGTGAATTTTTAATAGAAACATTAAAATAGGCACATGGCTGAGTTGATGGAATTTCTATGCAAAGTTATTTACTTTATAGTGTCCCTATTGTGTATTGTTTGCTGTGCTGGGTGAGAAAGTACTGCAAGAAATGTTCGTCTGTAGCTTTTCTGAGCACTTCTTTTGACTCATGGAATAATAAAAATGCATTGAGATTCACGGCATAGTCGATTAACCTTTGGATGCTGTTATTCCCTGGTTTGATGTCTTTTTGTGCTATTGTCTTACCTATTTTGTGAAGAGCAGTCACCAGCTGCTCACCCCTCCAGCTACTGTCTGTCAGTGATGCTTCTAAAGATACTGGCATGCATCAACCTAAAATCTTAGATCCAAGATAGTTGCATCCCTGCAGGGTGCAGTTGCCCTCTCTGTCACCAAGGAGAGTGCTGTGTTCCCATGATAGCAAAATCGATACTTGAGAACTTGTCTTCACTGGGGGCTGGCTTGGGCCTTTTACTTTATTAGGTCCTGGACCATGCACATAATAATGACTGAGACCTCCTGCTTTACACTGGGCAGCAGCTTGAGACAGTAAGAGGAAATGCCAGTTTCTAGAGAATTACATCTCTAAATACATAAGCACTTACTTAAAATGCTTCAGTGTATTAGATAAATTATATGTGGCTTTTCATTTGATACTTTCCCCATAAGAATGAGTACTAAACATAAGGAATTGTTTACTCTAGTAATTACAAATTAAAGTGGACCACATTCTTTATGTTTAAATAGTTTATGTGCATCTTCCACTATCCTGTGCCTAAATGTTACTCAGTGAAATCGGAGAAATTAGTTCTAGAACATTGCTTCTGGAGGAGGTTTTATATCGGTTATATATACACACACATACATATATATATATGCATATACACACAGGGTATATACCTCTAGAGAGTTTCTGTAGCAGAAATGGAAGTGTCACTCAAAAGAAGTGTGAATGTTTGGGAAACTGGTCTTACATATGCGTTACATTTCTCTAGAATGTCTTGAATATTAGTCTTCTAATATATTTTTGGGTTATAATTTTTAAGAATTTAATTTTTAAGGAAGTAGTCAATCTTTTCCTCTGAGCAAGCTGAGTTTTTTAGCTAAGAGTCTTAGCCTGTCAGCTACATTAATGTATAGGCTTTGTGGACTTCTGTCCAAAATGAACACATCCTGCCACTGAAGGTGTTACACATGAGGAGAAATATAACAGCAGAAGTTATCTGCACAGGGCATCTACTGGAATCCCTGAAGTGAAAGGCTTGCATTTAATGGAAAAGGGCAAGAGTGTTCCCTTGGACATGGGAAGTGCTACATCACAGTAAAAGCTGCCATGTTTGCTCTGGGAAGCAAGTTGGAAAACTGAAAGTGAACTACTATTTCTTTTCCTGAAGACTTCACCAAGACTTTACCAGCAGAAAAGGCTCTCTTACCTGATCTTACAGTTTCTCTTCCCAAGTTCGGTTATTTCTGCTGTTACTCTATTTCTTTTGTACCTGAAGTTCTCACTCTTGCCTTACTAGTTTGTCTAGCCTGCTTGCCTCTCCAACCCAAGCCTGTATTTTCTTGGGTGATAGCATTTGAAGTTTGCCTGCTTGTTTTAGGCTTCTGATGAAGGTTTGCAGTGGCAGCAACAAAGAACTGTGTTGATGCATGAGATTAACTACATCCAGAACTTAGTGATGCCAATGTGTCAGTACACACATGGAAAAAAAATCCAGCCTTGCATATTTTTTCATAAGTGCTGGAAGTCTCTTATTCTAGGCCAGCTAAAAAAATAGCATCCATGACACCTAGTTATCAGATAGATCCCTTCCCGGTCCCTGTCACTTTATTGCTATTTTCTACCCTCTCCACAGTAACTTCAGCTCTTTTCCAGCCACTTGAAAGAAGGTTGATGTTTTAGAAGAAAATTATGTACTTCTGACTTCCCTGAAAATAGGTTTAAACATCTTGTTAAATTAGTGTGATATAACCAAATTCCTCCTTTCACATGAGAGCTTGGAGTATGCCTCATCCTATTCGGAAGGATGCTTTGCCTTTCATTTCACCCTTTGCAAGAAGAGAGTATTTTGTCTTAAAATTAACCTGCCTTGTCCCACAAAAATGAGATGAAGGAATTGGTATGAAAATGCTGGCATTGAATAAGACAAGGTCCTATTTATCCTGTCTTCTCTGTGGAGGTTTGTGTGGATTGGAAGAGAAGAGGGAGTAGTTTTGCTGTTGGTTAACTTTTGAAGTACCACATTAGGAGGAACTCTCCAGGTGATAGCCCAGTGACCTTGTATTACCTGAGGTGTATGTTCCTAGAAAGAACATTACTGTGGTGCCAAGGCTTTTGACCAGAAAGGCAAGAGCATCTGTTGTGTGCCACCTGCAAAGAAAAATAGTAAGTGTGAAGGCAAGTAAAAAAAAAAGCAACAGATTTTCCACTGCTTTGAAATCTTTTTTTTTTTTTTTTTTTTTTAATCTGGTTTCTAGTTTATCTGGTAAAAATCAGTGTGTTTTCTATGTGTGGTTTTTGCTGAGGTGTTTTGTTTCAGGCTGAAGCCTAGTTTTCAGTCTAAAAAGGGTCTTGTTCACCCCCAGAGTTTCTGCACCATGCTCTTAATGGGGAGGTCAGTCCAATTAAGTTTCCAGAATGAAGCTTCTGCAAGATTAAAATAAACTTAAAAATGCTAAGTTTTAATTACTAGAAGCTTTGCTTATGACAGTGTATTTGCAATATGAAGTGGTGCCTTTTTTCCTTAGGTAGATGTAAGTGAAAACTGTATCAGTCTTGTCCAGAAAAATGATACCAAATATGCATTGTGGTTTTGTACATTGTGGGGAGGTTTAGGTTGGGTGTTAGGAAGAGGTTTTTCACCCAGGGGGTGGCTGGGCATTGGAACGGGCTCCCCAGGGAAGTAGTCACAGCACCAAGCCTAACAGAGTTCAAGAAGTATTTGGACAAGGCTCTCAGGCAAATGGTGTGATTCTTGGGGTGTCCTGTGCAGGGCCAGGAATTAGGCTTAGTAATCCTAATAGGCTCCTTCCAACTCAGGATATTCTACGATTCTATGAGCCTTGCTGCACCCAGTTTTTTTTAGCTGGTGGAGTAGACAGTTACTTTAGAATGGGTAAATCTGATGTCTGAATCTGCTGCTGGGATAATAATGCAAAAACTTACTGCATGATGTTTTCTCTACAGTTCTCAGGCTAAGTAGAAAATAAATCACTTCCTTACCGCCACTTACCTACCTGCTTACTTCATTAGGAGCCAGTACAGTGGGCTGTACTGAATATGTGGTATCTGTGCTTTCTGAGGTCTTCTTTCCCAAAGAGAAAATTTTAAGTGCTATCAGGATACACACATGCATTGTCCAGATTAGTCTTGTGCTGCTCTGTGTCATGTAATCCTATCTGATTTACACAGTGATTTCAGTCGTGCTGAAATTTGGCTGCCTAAAGATACAGTGTGGTGATGAAATAGTAATCGTTTGAGCTTGGCTCATTGCTGGTGCCATCAGTGTCATGGTAGCCTATCATGCTGCAAAACCTGCACATGGACCCAATATGGACATTCTGTCAGCAAGGATACAGTAGGTTACTTTTGTATAACCTCATGTAGATTTGGCTAGAATGCCTAGAGAAAGGTAGATCTGAACTGGTATCAAGTGAGAGATAGCAGTGCTATACACATTCAATGTATATAGGTGTGCCAGTCTTCCAGCTAAGATGCCATTATTTTCCAGGTCCCTCAGGTTTCTTCCCTCTCTTATGACTGACTTTTTCATTATTCTCCAGCTTCATGAATGTCTTTCTTCTTTCCAGCACCTGAAAGATTGCTTTCTCATCATGTTATCCCTGATGTTGTACATGATCTGTCATGCACCCAGCTGCTGCCTTTGCTACATTAGTACATGGTTATAGGCTAGAGTAGAAAAGAATGTAGGAAAGGGTGGCAGAGAAAGCAAGTGCTTAAGTTTACCAAGCCTTTTTACAGTTGAAAAGTAAAAATGGCCTAATAACACAAGTGCAGGCCTTAAAGAAAGTAGATAAATAGTACTGATGCTAACCAAAGCAAACCAGAATTATCAGTGCCAAGTCTAGTGGGAGCAGAGGTGCTTAAATATTTATGCAATAAGTTCTCCCCTCCCTTTCCCAGTCTTGTACTACCTATGGCCCTGCTGTTGTAGCAGTGTGATGGTTGAGTGCTTAGGATACCTCACGGCTCCTGACAACCTCCATCAGCCACCCCATGAACTGCAGCTAGCTGAAGCTGAATCTGGAGGTGGTTTGTGAACAGTTCAAGGTGCTATTAGGACCTTCAGTGTCAGAAAGCCTTAATGCAGGTGGCTCAGCTGGTCATGATGATCATGTGTAATGCTGCCCAGATGGCTGTGGTCAGCTCATGCCAAAGATGGACTTGGCATTTGCCCAGAAAATCCTTTATGGTAATTTTGAGGTCTTTGTGGTACCCCCCACAGCCTCCTATTGACTGGAGTGGCAGGAGGGGATGCAGGCATCTGTGGAGCAGCAGGGCCTATTGTCAACAACCAGCAGAGACTGAACCACTGGAACTGAGCTGTGCACAGGGCTGCTTCCCAAGGCCCATCTACTCTGGTACTCTTAGTCTGGCAGAGCTTACTCAAAGCTAAAATTTGCAGTTCTGTATATGGATGCCAGTATTGTTCGTTCCAGTTATCAATGCTCAGGAAGGCAAAATACCATCCATACTGACAGCTGCAGATGACAGAGTAATTGATGGGACAGTACATGTGGAGCATTTACTGTTACAAAGCAATCTAAATTGTTTCTTTAGTCACAGTCCAACATATTTAACACTGTCAACTAGCAAAAAAAAAGTAGGCTACATCTGCAGGATGTGTTGTATAGAGACCTAAAAGTAGTTTAAGGTAACAGATGGCAACTCTCGGTCTGTTATATAAAATTATTTGTAAACGTCAGGAAAATGATAAAAATAGAATTAATTCAGTCAAAAATTCCTGCAGGTTTAAAGAACATATTGAGATTATATCTGATGGATAATAGGAGTGTTTGACAGGAAAATTTTTGCAGTGGACCCAGTGTTTTGAAATTAAGCCTAAATGGTAGAAGAGGAGGGCATCCCCTCTCTTCATCTCCTTTGGAATTCATTGATTGGGTAAAAAGATATGCAGCTTTTACCTTCAAAGTCAACACCAGTGTGGGTCACCACACTTCAGAGTTCAATTGTGATGTTTGAAATCCCAAAGTTCTCAGACTAAACCAAGGTAGTAAGGACTGAGGTGATTTTACTATCTTTACTGACTGAAAGTCCCAGCCCTTGTTCAAAATACCAAAGACTTCACACCTTTTGCACCTTTGTGTTTTTGTTTCTCCCTCTTTCTTTTCTAGTCTTCTGATTTTTTTCCCTTATGCTAATCAAGTTTCAATTAATTAGCCAAAAACTTGCCTTCTGCAGCCTTGTGACCAGGTACAAAGCAGTGTCTGATGTTACAGTAGTTTTGGTAGAACTTTAAGTTGCTCAAAGATGACAACTTGTCATTAATAGTGGCTGGTATGGAGAACCTTGTAAGACCAAATGGCACTTTCTTACTTGTTTAGTATTCAGGTTTTTTTTCTCCCTCTCTCTCTTGCTATGTTTATACCTCCCTTTTGGCTTCATGCTGTGAATCTCTAAGCTATTTCAATTTGGTTTCCCATCTCTAAAAATACCATGAACACTATTATCAACATTTTGATTTGTCAAGACTGAAAACACAGGAGTGTCACTTCAGTTCTATATTTTGTATATCTAACATAATGGGAAAGGGATACAACTGAAGATTTATGTTACTCTTCAAATACTTCAACTGAGTAGGATTAGTACTGCCTCCCCCACATACTTTATAAAGTGCTTGCATATTTCTAGTATGGTAGTCTGCAATGGAAGTAAGCAGGATGAAAGTGCTGAGTGCATAACTTTGACATTTCATACAGTGCAAGGCAGCATCATGTTAACTCCTTTGCACTGATTTTGGCACTATACAAGGACCACCAGGACTGTTGTATCTCATTAAACAAAGATTTAGGAAAGGGGCTGGCATAGTTCTCTTGAAGTGGACTTATGTAACACAGCATTATTGTACAGAAAGAAAGCTATTAAGCTGAACAAAGTGATCTTCCCAGTATGCAACACCCGATTATTATATATTGATAAACTTACCTTCTTAATTCAGGAAGAAAATGGGTCTATTGGAGAGAATTCAAAATATTAAGTGTTTGGAGAAAACTGTCAAGATACATACTATATATGTAGTCAGCAGATCAAAGAACAGGATGGAAGGTAATATAGCACTTACATATACCAAAGACTGTGGGCAGCTTTTAATAATATATAAAGTCACAGAAGATGCAGCTGTATCTTATGCCATTAATTTCTACAGTTTGAGTTGTAGGAGTGATTAAACTTTTGAACAATTGACTGGGAAAAGTGGTTGAATTGAAGCATGCTGTAGCTCTTAATAACTGTAAACAACGTGCACTGACCCATGTTTGACATTTGAAGAAGTTAAATGGCTGTTGTATGGAGCAAGTGACAATAGTGGTACGGTTAGGCCAAAACATTACCTGGGACTGTCTGCAGCATCACACTCCCTGGCTACTTAATGGATAAGCTTCTGCAATGATTTCAGAGTCTGGTCTTCAAAACAGTCAGCTCCTTCTACCTTGCAGTCTGGCTCCCAGGCTGCTCTTTTTTAGGAGATGGTAATTCTGCCATCCTTACTGTACTTTAAGTCCTCAGCTCCATTGAGTCCAAAAGAGTCAATGACTGATAATGTTTCTTCTCTTCTTCCTGTAGTATAAAAATTTGCAGAATGCCTATGGCTACTAATCGAATATTCAAAGTCAGTGATTCCCTTTCTCTTTTCCTCCTGGGGGGACTGGGGGCAGGAGGTTATATGCTGGAGTATAAACAGACTCGAAGTGTTATACTGTCACCTGAAAGGAAAAAGGCTAATCAGAAAATCTTCACAAGTCACAGTCTGCACTGCTGATTGAACTGTAGGAGGAAAATTTTGTTGTTGTTGAATTTGTTAGTTTGGTTGATTGGTTTTGTTGTTATTTGGGGGTTTTTTGTTGTTTGTTTTTTGGGGGAGGGGTGTTTAGCAATCAGTGGCAAATATCTAGTAAATACTTGCTGGTGTTACAATTTTAAAATGCTGTTTATAAATGGAAAATTTCAATGCTGTGAGATAAAGCTTGTCAGTGGGACTGCATTGGCTAGCAGGTTACAATCATTTTAGTGTCTTGGCATGGCTGTAGCAGAATACTTCCCTTGGTTTCACTGAAGCTTCTCTTCCTTTGCTGTCATAATTGGCTCTGGTTGTGAATAGCACTTTGCTTCTCTTGGGGTGCTTCTCTTGGGGTGCTTATTCAAGTACAGCTGCAATAAAACCCCTTGAAACAAACTCAAGTTCTCTGCTTCAGGAATGTTAATCTTCTCGAACACTTCCCCTTTCTTTGTTCTCATCTTAATTCAAGTAGGTCTTGTTTTCCATATTGTTAAACATGGATCTTCATTCAGCAGTGGATCTTCCATTTATGTGTTTTTTTACTAGAGAGGGCAACTGAGGCATTGATGGATCCACTGCCGGTATGGTCAGTATTCCTTTGAAGTAATACAGGTCCTATCCTCTATTTGTGGAAGCATGAATCTGAGCAGCTGTTGCAGCCCTGTTAACATGGGCCATTAGATCAATCTACATCATGGTCTCCTTTTCAATTAAAAAAAATCAGAAAAGCTGTGATAAAGGTGAATTTCCTTAGATTCCTCCTTCTTTTATACAGGAATGATACATTTAAGTGTGTTTGTGCCAACAGATTTTTCTCTTCAGCTGAGAAATTGCCTCCTAGGACACTCCCATGTGTTCTGCTACAGAATAACCAGCTAAACCTAATCTCAGCCTTTTTCAACACTTGCAGATTTTTCAGGAAACATAGGAAACATAGATTGAGGGTTTTTTTCGCTGCCCAAGTGAACTTGGGAAAGCAGTGAGAGAACAGGGACTCAAACACAGTGGTAGAGAGATGGGTCTGGTAGTTTGGAAGTAGTCTGAAGCTATGCCAAAAATGACTAATGTTTTTTGTGAAACCTGGGTGTACTCATATGAGGAGTCTGCAGCCACCTGCTATGGTATTGTCACCTAAACCACAGACTGGCACATTCGCTGCATTGTTAGCTGGTATTCTGAAACTTGATATTGAACCTGACCCAGAACATAATTTCCTGTTTGTAGTTCAGGTGTGTTGCTGTGTAATACAACTTGTTCAACTGCCTTTGTATTTCTACTAAGAGCCTGCAAAGCTCAGCTTGTCTTAAAAGCTACAGGAAAAAAGGTGAAGGAGGAAACAATCTTCTCTATCTCACTGTCATGCTGAGGTTATCAGAAATGCCTGTTCGTGGTATCTACAAAAGAAAAGAAGAAACTGCTTCACAACACATGTATTTATATTTTCTCCCACTCTCACCTCCCTTTTTTTAATCTACTCTAACCTGAATTGGCAAGCTGCAGGGTGGGTGAATTATTGTATTTATGTCAATATTTGCAAATGATGGAAAGAAATTGGAGTTCTTACACTCTGACTTGATAGTGACTGCTGCTTCACCTAAGGACATGCTATTTTGTATCAAGAAGTATGTAAATAAGCAGGAAGTCAAAAAATACTTAAGAACTGCACAAATTTAAGATGAAAGTATGATCATTTTCTCTGGCGATAATTCCACTTCTTTACTGAGTTTCTATTTTGGCTGTTTTTTTCTTTTTTGCATTTAAAAATAAACTTCCATTCTCCCTCAAGTGATTTAGCAGTTTGAAAAACGGACAGATCTTTACATACGTGTGGAAAATAATTTTGTTAAAATGAATGCATCTATTCAGGCACTTTTTCACACCTTTACTTGACAGACCTTATTTTCCTTTTTTTTTTAAATTATTTTGACCATTCCCATGTGACCATTTTCATTAGCTTTTCCCAAAAATACACTGTACTAGAAAGAATCCTAGACCTGTGACTGAAATCAAACCAGTTTCAAATATAAATGAATGACCTCATTTGTCCTGCATAAAATTTATGGGGTTTATTTTTGTTGGAATAGTATAACCTTACCATGTAATGAACATAAAATATATCTGCTGATGCAGTGTTCTTATAATGTAACCTTTTCCTCCTTTTCTGAATTTGGTTACTTCTTTCTATCAGAAGACTTCACATCCTCATGATGTTTTGTTTATTTATGGTGACTTCTTTGTTAAGATGAGCCCATGCAGTGCTATGGGCTGGGGGCAGAGTGGCTGGAAAGCTGCTCAGTGGAAAAGGACCTTGGGGTGCTGGTCAACAGCACTTGAACATGAACCAACATGTGCCCAGGTGGTCAAGAAGGCATTCAGACTTGTGTCAGCAATAGTGTGGCCCTCTGTACCCTCTGTACTCAGCACTGGTGAGGCCACACATCAATTGCTGTGTCCAGTTCAGGCCCCTTCACTGCACGAAGGACATTGAGGGGTTGGAGTGAGTCCAGAGAAGGGCAACGGAGCTGGCAAAGGAGCAAAAGTCCTGTGAGGAGCAGCTGAGGGAGCTGGGGATGTTTAGCCTGGAGAAAAGGAGGCTCAGGGTGACCTTATCAAACTCCACAGCTTCCTGACAGGAGCCAGGTGGGGGTCAGCCTCTTCTCAACTCTTGTTGTTGTTTCTGACAACAAGTGACAGAAAGAGAGGACATAGCCTCAAGCTGTGCCAGGGGAGGTTCAGGTTGGACTTCGGGAAGAATTTCTTCATGGAAAGGGTTGTTAAGCATTGGAACAGACTGCCCAGGGAAGTGACTGAATCACCATACCTGGAAGTGTTCAAGAAATGACTGGACATGGCACTTCGTGCTATGGTTTAGTTGACAAGGTGGTGATCTGTCAAAGGTTGGACTTGATGGTGTTATAGGTCTCTTCCAACCTACCTAATTCTGTGATTTTTTTATCAACATGGTGTTGAGTCTATAGTGACTAGACTTTTTTATGTTTCAAATAATGCTGGTAAAAATCTCATTTTCCCTACACGAGCTCCCAATTGTTAATAACTACATACAGAAGTGTGTTGTAGGAATGGATTCTAATAGAACACATTTCTAAATCCTCTTCCAGTTTATACTAATAGCAATATTTTCTTCTAGTAAGTTTTTCCCCTTCAAAGAAAGCAAATTTAGTCAGTTGCACTTAAGTTTGGGTGACCAAGTTGATTGTCCTACTGGTGCTTGAAACTCTGGCAGTAAGCTTAGTATTTCATAAGAAATGCTGAACTAGAAACACTTATACATGCATTTTGAAATAGTTTATGTACTTGTCCTTTCTCAAAGCTCTCTGACCTTACCTGATCTCATTATGTAGAAAAGATGGTGGGTAATTTCAGTTAAATATTGCTATTTTCTTTACTTCTCTGTGGTGGGTAAACCTTGGCTGGATATCAGGTGCCCACCGAGTCACTCTATCACTCCCCCTTATCACCTGGACAGAGGAGAGAGTAAGATGGAAAGCAACTTGTAGGGTGACAGTCTAATAAAGCAAAAGGCTGTATGTACACAAGCAAAGAGGAAAAAAAAAGTATTTTTATTTTCTATTTCCTATCAGCAAGCAATGTTTAGCCCTTCACGGGAACCAGGGCTTCAGCACACGTAGCAGCTGCCCTGAAAGGTAAACGAATGCCCCGCTTTGTGCTCGTTTTCTTAGTTTTTATAACTGAGCTGATATAGGGTATGAAATATCTCTTTGGTCAGTTGAGTCAGAGGGCTTAGTTGTGTCCCTTCCCAAGACATGATGTAACTGGCACTCCCTTCTGAAGAAAAATGAGTAGGCTGTCATAATGGATCTGGAAGCATGTTTTCTAAGATAAAAATTAAAGATTTGGATCTGAAACTTACAATGATCCAGTGAACAGAAGTGTACAGATTTCCTAGAAACTTCCAATGGAATTTTCCCATTTCCTGAAGAAGGAAGGGTAAAAGTGTGATGGTCAACAGATGACTCAAGAGTTGGTGCTAAGATCAATGGATTACTAAGAACAGTACAGTAAAACAGTATTTCATAATGGATATGCTAATATTATGAATATTTTCTGAGATTCAGTTTAGACCCATGCAGTGGGCAATAAGTTGAGCTAGAGCTACATTTATGTGCTAACTGTGACTAGATGAACACATGGAAGGGCGTGGGATATGAGGGCTCATCACAGAGTATGGCATGGAGAAAGACACAGAGTGTGCTGTTAGAGCAACAGTCATCCCAAGCAGACTGCTGGAACAAAAACCCCATACTAGTTTTAAGAAAGCATTTTGTAGACTGATGAGAAGGCTTATATGAGACAGTTGTAAAAACTGAGGAATAGAATCTGGGTTTCCAAGAGCCCCTTCCGATTGTATGGTCTTAAATGTTTATCAAGATGGTCTCTTACTGTTTCTCTTGTTTCTGTCTTATGACAGCTTCTGCTTGTTAACACCATTTTGTAGTGTCATGTCATTGTTACACACTTGATATTGAAGCTGGGTAGTTTTTAAGCATTTCAGCCTTACCCATGTCTCTTGAAACAGAAGGGTAAATAAATTTCTAGCCACATGCTTCTTTGTTCTTTCTTACTTAAAAGCTTGTTCTGCTTTATAACATGATTTCATTTGCTTTTTTTACCAATTACTTTGCTATGGCTGAACACTTTTAACCTGAACTTTAAGAAAACACAGTTTATGTGATTGTGCTAATATCTGCTGATCTTTCCTTATGAACCTTGAATTCATTGGCCTATTTCATCCAGATTTGACCAACAGGAAGAAAAATTAGAAATGTTAAGTTTCTAAAAAAATAATGCCTTTATCTAAACAGCTCCATAAAGAAGAGAGCCTGTTAGTGGAGCTGTAAGAGCTCAGTTTCATCAGTTACATTAAAATCTACAAGAGAAATCATCCTATGGGCCCAACTCTAGAGTTGCTGATAGGCAGTGTAAGAAAAACACAAGAAACTCTAGAACTTGCTAAACTAATGGCATACAAACAGGAATCATTCTTGGTCCCAGTTTTAAAGAACTACTGATCATCCCCAGCTAAGTAAGTATCTACAGAAAGTATGCTAAAAACTACCATAGGGTTTCTCAGCAGTGGTCCATGATCAACATATAGCGAGACAGTCTCTTTTAAAAATAAAAATTCTGCTGTTAGGAGAAAAGAGAATGTATTGAGAACAAGACTGTTTCATGGCAGTTCTTTTATGAAGTGCAATTTTTAAGAACATAGGCTAATTACTTTGAAGTTATGACTTTGCAAATTTTATTCTTCTGAGTAAGTTCTTGAAAGCCTGCTTTTCTACCTGTGCCCATCAGTGCAGATGAGAGAAGGTGACACAACACCGGCCACAAGAAATGACTATGAATGCAATGATGGTAGCAACAGTACAGATGAAACATGTTTCCAGTAAAGGCTGAAATCTAGGTTAAATAACTCTGACTGTATTTACCACTGATAATAATGAGCAATTTAGTTCCTTTCCATAGGAAGGCGGCTGAAAGCAGGAAATACAGTATTCAGCGTTTTTCTGTTATACAAATACATTCCATTTCCTTCTTCACATCTACAAGACTGTTTTTATGCATAACTCACACACACATTCTGTACCACTTTTACACCTGTCAGTAATAGCTGTAATCCAACAGATAGTTCTTTGAATATGAGGTGGAGTCAGCACCTTTAACCTAAAGAGATGCAAGGCTGATCATACATCTTTAATCTCAAAACCCCTCATTTTGCTAATGCCCAGCCACTTGTGTACTGCAGCGTCATGCATTTGCACACAAGCAACTGATGATTTATGTTCTCTCTAGCAAAACTCCCAGTGAGCCCTCCTCTCATAGGTATATGGATGGCAACAAAGTTGCCACTGTGGGAGCAAAATAGAGCTTTACAAAGGACTTTCCTTATGGTCCTGCAGCTTTGAAACTCTACTTGGAGGCTTTCTCTTACCTCTGCATCTATAAGAAATATGCTGTACACCTGACTGATAATTAACAGCTTTTTTTTTTTTGAAGACTAAATCAGGATGGAAGTTACTGGGCCTGATCTTTTCTCCAGGAGATCTCAAGTAATGTTCAAACTTCTGCAAAGGTAAACAAACAACCCCCCCACCGCAATGCTATCCTAATTCAGTTCCATGAGCTTCGTTCCAGCAATTTCCTTAGTATTGAAACGAATATGAGCACAATGTTCCGTTCAGCTGCCAGAGTTAGCTCTAGTCCTTTGTGCGCAGACCAGCGTACCCCCAGCCTGCTGTCCCAGGCAGATTTGTTTTGAGTTTCCGTGGCTCCTCTGCTGCCGGTGCTCTGCCTGCTGTGGTGGTGGCTATTGTCCCACGGTGGGATTTGCCTGTGCCCCTGCAGTGTTGGGTGGGCTCAGACCAGGCTCGTGTGCGCACAGCAGGCGGTGTCACTGAGCACGCACGCCGCTTCCTCGCTCCAAACACTTCCTCGTGCCTGTGGTCCTCCACACGTCACCACATGCAGGGCTTTTAGCTCATGAGTTTAATTCTCACGTGTAGGTTATGCATTTTTTTGGGCAGAATACTTAGCTGTAAGAGGTGTGATATTTTGACTGGGGGATTACAGAGAAGTGCTCCTGAAGCCTGTTCTGTTTATGCTGTACACTCCTTAGGCAGAACTAGGCTTTTCCTGTTCATGCCACATAATCCAAGCCCAGCAAACCCCCAAGGGCTGTCCTTTCTTTACTTGTGTGTACTTGCAAGAGATTTGCAATACCAGTTTTTGCTGGGTTTTGTATGCAACTATGTAAGAGTGGCTTTAATGACAGCCTTGGGCAGTCAGTGATTTCCTTCTAGTGTTTTCCAATAGAAGTCTGCTTCTGGTCTTTGTTGTTGGGCCTATAGGCAGGAGTGGGAGTGGGTTGATCCAGAGCTGGGGAGGTCAAGTAGCATCAAAGGAAGGGAATGTCTCTTTCCATGTCTTAATGGTAAACACATGGGCACTTAAATGCATTTGTCTGCAGATTGCTCTTGCAGTAATTAAAGACACCTTTTCATGAAAATGGTTCTTAAAAAGTTCAAAGAAATGAAGGAGGATGATGTGTAAAAGAGCACCTTGTAGGGCTCATCAGTTATTAGCATTTTTTTCAAACGTTCTGTCCTCTCACATTGTCTGTCTCTTGTTAAGCAGGAATATTTTTGTGAATGCGGTAACTGAGATTCTTTTCTTAACCAAAAAAACCCAGACAACCCAAGTGAATCTGTATATTCTAGATTCTAGTCCTGTACTGCTAGTGCTTCAGCAGTAAACAAGTCACATCATAGTTTAGATCCTGAGATGCCAATTAAGCCTTCCTTCAGAATATTAGACAAGAGAAATCTGAGATGAACTCCAGGATATCATGTGGACTATAGCCCCTAAAAGAGAATATATTTTAGGTAGTTGTTTTTGTGATGAAAAATAATTGTGCTTTTAAACTAACCTGTAGCATCTGTAGCATTCATTTGCATCCATGTGTGCCATTGTGTCAAGGGTTAGAATAAGTCCATGGTAAATTAAGGGATGGGAAAAAAAAAGCCATTTGCTAAGAAGCAGTCATTTCTTCCAAAGTGTTTGTAATGCCTGTGCTGTTGAGGACGGTTATTTGTAATTTTCCAGAAGCAAATTTGAACACATCCAGAATGGGACTTAAGTGGGAAGAAATACATAGCATTATTTTGGGTTGAACAAATGTGCAGGTCAGTACTCTGAAGGTTTATTTTATTTTTTTGGAGACTTTTGTCACAGGTAAAAAGAGTGTGAGGAAACATTTTAGTGTGCTACTATTGATTAATTTTTTTCCCTGTAGATTTGAATTTAGGCAAAGTAATACTGCACACAATTTATAAAATTCTTCTGAAGTCTCTATAGTTTGCTATACAGAACAACACAAGACTGATGGCAACACAAGAAGATGGGAAGAAGATGCTCAGACTGACATAAAACTTTCTGTAAGATTCTTCAGGCCTCAAACATGGGCTTCAGCTTTGTTTTATTTGTGTGGGATTTGAGGGTTGGTTTTATGGGTACCATTGGTTTCTCAAACCTTTTAGTGAGATTTATAGCTGTTTGTGCATGTATTCTTCAATTTCATGACAACGTGTATGAAATTTTTGTGGAAGCTTTACATAAATCATAATTTATTCTATTGTCCTAGTTTTTTCACTTCTTAAAATTACTCTTATTATTTCATATTTTGGAGGGCTGAAATATTGTCTTCTGTTTTTTCCTCTGTTGTATGGAGATTAAGTGGACTATCTTAATTTCAGGTCAGATAGCATGTCACCAGGACAGTAAAATGACTGTAAGCATTCATCCCCCATGGATGAAATCCCAACCTGCAGCATTTGTGTCTCTCACCTTGAAAAGACGATTACTGAGATCTTTGTAGATGGGCTTTAAAGCTGGGCATAATCCAGTGGTGAATGAAATGCAGAGCCATACAAATCAGTGACATTTAACCCCACCACACGTCAGTCCAGGTGGTAAGAGAAATTGGTAAGAACTCTTTCCAGCCCATTTTCCTGGTTAGAGCTCCTAATCACACACCTCCTGTGTGATTTCCGTGCAGATGCACACACTTGTGCAAACACACTTTATTCTGTATTCAAATTTTCTAGTTCAGGTAAACTTTTAAAGCACTTGGATTTCATTTCACACTCCTCTTAAAAACAGTTGTAATTTCTGGGGAGAGAGTAGTCACCTTTCCCTTTGCCTTTCATCCTTTCTTCTCTTATTTGTGTGAAGAAATTCTATCACTCAGTTGTGACATTTCAGTAGTGGATGCTACACCCGTTTTAACCGAAAGCATATTCTTCTGAAATAAAACCTAGATATATTTACTTGTCAACAGATACGCTCTGTAACTTCCCTAAAGAGGACTGAATGATAAAAATAGTAAAATATGTGAAGCATTTAGGTTTTTCTGAAATCTACCCTTAAAAAGAGCAAGAGCCAGCAACCCCTTGTGCCAACCTCTTTTATCTCTTGCAAAGCTATTTCTCATTTACTGTTATGCTTAACAATTCCATTTCACAGTGTGCTTTAGATTTCCAACAACAGAAAAAGAAATTACTTAAGAAAAAACAACTTGCAAATCCAAGACCAGGCATCTGTTTCTGCACAGTTCTAAATGAAGCCTTACCATTTCTTAACTAATGAGAATCTTTCCCATGTGGAATAAATCCTTAGTTCTTAGCAGCATTAGTAATGCTTAAAAAACCCCCAGTATTTAAAATGGTTGAGTTGCCAACTGCCTTTGCCTGTCTCAATAAGACACTGAAACAGACCTTCTGCTCTAAATTAATAAGGCAAATCACAGCCACACAAAGCCCAGAATGACCCATCATTCTTCTGGTGTCCTCGCTATCTTTACTGAGGTCAGATAAATCACTTTCAAGCTGTTAAATCAATGATCATAAATTAGGGCTCTGTTTTTACAGCACCTTGTGGGAAATTCTCATGGTTAAATTAATCTAACAGCTGCAGCAATGAGCACCTCCCACAAGATCATGTCAAAAGTTCTCCCCCCATACACAACCTTTTTTAAAAAGGGGAAAAGGGACTGAATTATCTGTTTTTACCTAGCACACAAAATGGAATCCCTCCGTCTATCCCTGCTAATTCGTGTTTCAATTGTACCCAGCTGTTTAAATTGCACTGTGCAGAGATTGCCTTGATCCCCAGGTGCTGGTACTCCATCTGTGCTGCTCTGAGAGACTATTTACAGCCGAGGTTAGGCCAGTGATTGCTGGGATGGAAAACTCATTTCTCAGCCTGGCTTTTATTTACACTCTTATTAAAGATCCTTTCACTCATGTTGGAATGGCAGCTAGTGGCTGCAGTAAGCGCTTGGCATTGAGCCAAGCAGCGAAATTACCATGTCGATGAAAGATAGCCTGCTTCCATTTTAACCTTTCACTGTTCCCCCCTTTCCATCTATATTTGCATGAAGAAGGATGATTATTGAAAGAGATAGGGGAACAAAGGGATGAGAGAATCCTTGTCAACTAAGCTTTTCAAGGGATAAACCAATGGTTTGTGACCAATTTTGAAAAATCTTTACTGCCTTATTAATTTCCTACTCCTTTCCCTTAATTGCTATTAGTTTATTTTCACATGAAGCAACAGACCTGCTTATGCTCTGCTCGCATCTTTCCCCCACTGCTACCCTTGTGACCGTGACCCTGGGTATGTCCGCAGTGTTGAGGTTTCTACTTCATCCCCAATGCAGGTCACACAGAGCCACAGCAACATCCTCAAAGCATTTTTCTCCTACAAATATGCCTCTTGGAAATGAATCACCTCCTTGGGAGTAAGCAGCTCGTTGCACACAGCATGTTATGTTACGGGGAGGGCAAGGGGAGAGTGTCTGGGAGAGGCTGGTAGGCAATCATCACACTGTGGCCCTAGATGCATTTAAAAAAAAACAGTAACTATTTCTCCAGAAACCTCAGCACATTTGTCTTTATGAGCAACACCGGATTGGTGAAAAGCAACGCAATCCACCTCAGCTGTTGCAAGACAACAACCAACATTGTTAAGGGCCAACTATAGCCCAGTACAATAAGGAGAAGACCCCCAAAACCTCAAGTCTCTCTACCAAGCTCTATTTGTGAGGCAGCCTGAAGTGCAGCAGCTGTGCTGGTTCTTGACTGCAGGCAAAACCATGCTTTTCTCTCTTTGCCTGTTTCTAGAGAAGAAAGAGAGATGAGTCATTCTATTTTCCATTTTCCTGAGTGGAGGAGCAGTGACTCTACTGAGAGGTTTACAAGTGTTGGTGTTCATGCTCCTGAGCCTTGTTTTGGGTGGTGTGCAAATAGAAGCATTCATCTCCTAGGAGGAAGAGGAGAGGAGAGGAGAGGAGAGGAGAGGAGAGGAGAGGAGAGGAGAGGAGAGGAGAGGAGAGGAGAGGAGAGGAGAGGAGAGGAGAGGAGAGGAGAGGAGAGGAGAGGAGAGGAGAGGAGAGGAGAGGAGAGGAGAGGAGAGGAGAGGAGAGGAGAGGAGAGGAGAGGAGAGGAGAGGAAAGGAAAGGAAAGGAAAGGAAAGGAAAGGAAAGGAAAGGAAAGGAAAGGAAAGGAAAGGAAAGGAAAGGAAAGGAAAGGAAAGGAAAGGAAAGGAAAGGAAAGGAAAGGAAAGGAAAGGAAAGGAAAGGAAAGGAAAGGAAAGGGAAAGGGAAAGGGAAAGGGAAAGGGAAAGGGAAAGGGAAAGGGAAGGAAGCTATATCCTGAGGGATTTATCCCTTTATTTAGATGTTCAAGTCATCTGTTGTTTAGCCATTGCTTAACCTTGCAGATCCTAACAAGATGTAGGCTCAACTCATCACCAGGAGGCTGCTGGTAGTCAGGGGCAGGTGCTTCACTGGCCCAAGTTGTCTGACAGCCACAGCCTGGTGCATTCCCAGTAGTTGTGGAGAGGTGCAGCTTTTCAGTACAAAGGTAGCTGTTGATTCCTCCAAAGAATGAAAAAAATTGAGTTGTTCCCAGTTCAATTTTTAAAATTCAATTTTATCTCCATTGAGTATAAGGTGCCTGGAAAAATGGGTGTCCTATTGCTGCTTAAAGTTAGTTATTAATTTTTCATACATGTACATATATATGTGTGTGTGTGTGTTTGTATAACTACATGTATATATAATTATGTATGTTCATTTTTTATAATCTACAAAAGCTTATTTATTAGAACTCAGTCTGTGCCATACAGCTAACCTCAGGATTCCAGGCTTGTTGGGTGCCATTTTCTAATTGACTGAGTACCCAAGTCCCTGGCTACCAGCTCTCCTAATGAAGCCCACACCAGGGAAACTCTGCAGGAGCAGGAGCAGAAAAGAATGACTGGGAAATTTTATATAACAATAATGGGGTTTTTTTCGGCACTAAACAGACATTCCCTGAAACAGTAAAAATGTAACCACAGTAAGATTTACCATCTCAGCATTGTGTTTTATATTTTTGCCATTCACAGAATACTTATATGTCTGGACATGAAACTGAGTTTAAAAGTTGTGTTTTGATTCTTGTCTGGTTCATTTAAACTGCTTCTATGCTGGTGCTTAAGCAGAATGATGTTCCAGACCTTTTAACATATTCTGAATTCCCAGATGTAAAATACAATTGCATGAGTGCTGGTAAAAAAACAAGCTCTAAGAGGGGGCACAAAGACCAGAGAAGTAAATTTATTTTTTTAATTGGGAGCATAGTGAACACAGTCCTCAGAAAATGCAGCATAAAAATTTTGTATTAGGAGCTTGTTCATGGAGTACCTTGATCTCAGCTAGATGAGATGCAGTTGACATTTGGCAGACAAAGCTCTAGGGAAAGCTGGCGGATGGTAAGAAATAAGACATTTGGTGCAATTAGCTGTGGTACCAACCCAGGAATGAAAGTAAACAGGCACAACATGGGGAAGAGAGGATTTTGTAGAATTAAGGCCTAAACAGCTCATGGCTGCAGGAATCCCCTGCTCTTTGTACATTCTTTGGCAATTCCCTCTTTAAATGACTGGCTTGTCTGGTTCTAGATCCTGGATAACTGCAACTGCATTTGGCTTCTGCCTGTCTCCTCTTGCCCATTCCAGTAAGTGCTGTGATACTGCACTGTACCCTGAAACAGCTGCCTCAGTGCACATCTGCCACAAAGGGCTGCAGGATTAAAAATTAAACTAATACACATTTAAGAGATCTGGATGGGCAGGGTCAGTCTAAATTCTGAACAGACTGAAATGACTGCAGGGTTGTCAGCTGCTTTTACCTCCTTGAGCTTTATTGAATATTGTACTGGGAAGAGAAATGGTCTCTATTTAGGAATAATTTGTGCTATTTCATAAGGTGACTGCCTAGTCATTTGTCTTCCACAGTAACTCTCATGGGAAAGCAGGATCTTTCCTTGTAATTTTACTTGCAGAATTTCCATATCCTTAAGTCTTACCCTTCTAAAGCAAAAATAGCAAAATTTCAGGTTTCTTTGCTTAGTCCCCAAAAAGTTGTAGCAATTACAGAAATACACAATGACTATCATATGAGAATCTAAATGCTCTGAGCTTGTGTGGCAACTTTTGGGTTTTCCAGACAGCTCTTAATTTGCCAAGGAGGAGTACTATTCCTGGAGAATAACTGAGCCAAAGAACTGGGGTAACAATGGTGCAAAAAGTTGAGCCTTCTAAAACCAACTTAAAAACCATTAAAGTTCCCCCTTTCAAACTGGAGAATTTAAATATCACAAGCATGTAAGTTTTAATTTAGAGGTAATGAGCAATGTTAGGATAATGAAGAAACCATTTCCCCTTCTATGAGTCTTCCCTTTAGCTACCAGCAGTCCTTCATTGCTGGTGATGCTCTCACTGTCAGCACTGCAGGTAGCAATCAGTGGGAGGTGGATGGCCAGGGACTCAGCGGCTCATCTCAAACAGCAGTTAACTACTCCAAAATGTTTTAAATCTGAGAGGAGCACAGTAAGTAGAGGAAAGGAAGGAAAAATACTACCCCATAGCATAAATAAACCTGGAAGATCCTCTGTTGGAATCCAGTCTGTTGGGGAAGTCCTTTTATTACCACAGACAAGCAGAACACCCAACCAACAGACTTGTAAATCCAGGGATGACTGAGAAGCTCATGGAAAACACCAAACCTTTACAGCTGGTTGTGTGCCATCTTGACAGAGGAACACTATGAGGGATTGATTTCTGTCGCTTAAGGGAATAAATGCTTGTGGTCAAGATGAGGGATACTTTGACTCTTTGGAGGCCGAGAAATTATGCACTAAAACATGTAAGAATGTAATTCTAATATTGGGTGGCCTCAAATTCATGAAGATTCAGAGATCTTATTTATCTACACATCTAAATAATCAGTCTTAAATTAGCTACAGTAAGGTTCTAATAATTTCTTCTGCTGCAGCTACCTCCCTCTCCCCTTAATATTTTGTGGCAGAGTGTCATGGACTATCGCTACAGCTTCAAATTTATGACTAACTATTCTTAAATTATTAAGTCTCCAAATAATGTGTCTTTATCTACTTGTAGACACATTTTGTCTACCTTCATCAAACTCCTTTATATCAATCTCACCCTCAAAGCACCACTTCCCCTGAAATTATTTTAATATCCCCAAAAAGTTATGACATCCATTGTTTGTCAAAGTGGAGGATTTTTAAAAAAACCCCTTCATCCTTCCTCCTAACAAGAACAGGATGTGCAAAAACCTTGATTCATATAGGCCTTCCTGGAAAGCATGAGAACTCTGGAATTAGTAAAAGCCACTGTATAAAAGTATAAAACTTTCTGTGAAAGTACATTGCTCTACCAGGATACATTAAGAAGACAAAATTTCAGGCCTCAGTTTTACAGAAACTACAAAATACAATAAGTTACTGGGATTGTGCCCTTATGTCACTTTAGTTAACTGGGCACATTCAGTAGGATACATGAATGGATTATTTGGCAAAGCACTGACTTACTGCCTACATGAATGACAGAAACTGGTGTCCAAATTTTAAGAGTTGTATGGATTACCTAAAAAAAAATAAAATAAGAAGCCTTACTTGATCTACAGGCTTACAGAATTTAGGGCATAGGAAATGCAAAAGGATGATGTGGAATAAGGTCCTTTAGGTTCAGTTGGTGTGCAACAGCTCCCTCTCACTGCATGCTACCAACACTTACTATTCAGCTGACACCAGCAAGCCAGGCAAAGCTATGCTGAAGTTTTATTTGCACAGCAATTTTAAACTTGACAGTGAGGTCGGACTGCAGTAATAAACTGTAGGACTTAAGGGGAGAGTAGTGAAGCAAGAGTGAAAGAAAGTAACACTTTGCCTCTTTCTGCACTCTCCATTGTGCTCAGTGGATGCAATGGGCATGTGCAGCACTTTAAGAAATGCAGTAGCGCTAGAACAGATGTTCTCAGTGCTCTTTTACTAAGCATGAGGTGAAAGAGGAAGCAAGAGAACCACTTGTGCTACAATGCAATATTTCAAAATATAATGATACATGCCCAGCTCTTATTCTCTTGCTGGCAACCAGGTGGGCATTGTCCATGGCTGTGCTGGAACAGGGCAAGGCCCGTGTCAGTTCCTGCATCTTCAGTACCTGCAAAAGCACCTTTAGTTACTAAATGACCATGAGAGCTTGCTTCAGTAGAATCTATGAATTCACCCTTACTCAAACATAAACTCAGAGCAAAATTTCAGACAGTGATTCCTGAGGAACTGAGGATGAGGGAAAACTTACTCCAACTATGACTATGTTGTCATTTCCAAAATTACATCCCATGCATCAGAGAGCTGGTGCTGGATCACTTTGCATAGCTCTTCACTGAGTCAGAACATGGCAACTGGCAGTCTGTGTGATGAATCATGATCTGATGGTAGCAAAAACCTCTCACAGCTACCCTACAGCTGAACTCTTCCAGATCAACCTATCCACTAATGCACCTCAAAGGAACTTACTAACTCAAGAGTCAGACCTTTTGCCAGTGAATCATCAGTTCTCTTGTAAAGCGGAGTGTGCTACTTGTCCACATTGCACAATTAGTTATACACATAAAGAGACTCAGGGAATGTTCATGACAAACGCAGAATAAAAATGATTGTACATCTAGATGGATTATATAATATATAATTTAAAATTTTATTTTAAAACTTTGCACATACACTTCTTCAGTATCCTCCTCTTTTGTTCATTGCACTGAAAAGTTTCAAAAAACACAAAATATATCCCTTTACTAAACATTTTTTTTTCTTAGGTTACAAAAAGATTAACATTTCACAGTCACAAAGCAGAAGAACATTGGTCCAAAACATCTTCCTCCAGCAGGTTCTTCTTTCTTCAGGAAATATAAACCCTAGACAGTTGTACAGATCTCAAGATATTAAGATGAAGTGCCCACTGAAGGAAAGATAAATGTGGCAGGTATTTAAAAAAATCAAAATTAGACACCTATGGAAAAACAACAGCAGCGGATTAAAAAAAAAGAAAACAGAATGAGCAGGGAGGTGGAGAAGGGCATCTTCCTTCAAGTACATCACAGGCAGAAATACAGCAGCACAGTTACAGCATCGTTTGGTCACTCTCTCTATGACAGCCACATCACTGAGTCTTCATTTTAAACACATGGAGGAAAACTACTTACATACCTAAAATGTCCGCGAGGAACAACTGTTCCACACAGTTTGCCATTCATGTTTGATAGAAAAATGCTAAAAGTATTAGTACATAAAATGTAAAATAAAAGGAAAACACCAAAGCTGGAAGAAACACAGCAGATTTGCCCAAAGCATGTAGTGTTCTTTAAAACCTAGCAGAAGTTCAGAGCCAAAATCTGCCCAAACATCAAGAGCAGCTCCTCAGAAACATCCTGGAGGGACAGAGTTGACAGTACCTCATAAGCCTTATATCATATTTCAACACAGAAGTAACCACAAATGGAAATCCACTATTAACAGCAGATTCTGACCACTTTTCCTTTAGCCTGTTAGGCCTGTTGTTTTTCAGAATTTATTAAAAGAACTCTCTCTCCAGTGTGAGGCCACTGAACAGCAGCCCTCTCAGACACTTTTGTGTTCATGAAGGAAGCATTATTGTCTTAATGCACCAAAAGATGGCTGTGTGCCTTACATAATCAGGTGTAAATCAAATTTCTAACCACTTTCTTCATCAAATCAAATGAAGAAAATTTTAGGCTGTAGTGCAAGAGAAAAATATCTGAAATGGCTGTTCTACTTTCTGCAACAGTAGAACAATTTCTGGGGGAATGGTAAAAGCTTCTTGGTTTTGAGTTTCTAGAAATGGGACTGGACTAGGCAACAGAAAATAGTGTGCAGCTAACTGGAACTCCTTTACTGATGCCTGTCCTTGCCATTGTCCAAGGAAGGACGAGAATTTCCCCAACTTTCTAAGCAGTGCCTATGCACAGACAAGGCAGAGCACTGTGTGCAAGAGCAATATGAACACAGATGTAACTCAGGGCTGAGGTTCCTTGCTGCTGAGGATGTAGCAGTTTGGGATACTAAGGAAATTTGACTGGCAAAAGCTAGAGCACTGCCAGCATCAGGCAGTAACTGACATGCCAGGGATCTAAAATTTGGACTTGGTGCCTAACTTGCTCCAGTCTGAGGACAAAAGCTGCCTGCTCCTTACTCAGGAGCTTCACTGAGCCCTAGAGCAGCTGCAAGTCTGAACACGGCAGTACCCATCCTGCACTCACCCTAAAAATGGCATTGTGCATCAGGAATCCTCCCTGCCATCAGTGTTTACTAATGTTGTGCAATGCAAAGTAATTCAGCCTTTAAAGGGAATTGGAAGTGCTTTTAATTATTCTTGTTTCTCACATAATACCTCCCCAATGAATGACTCCTGCCTGCTGTTTCTGTGAGCCTTAGGTGTGTATTTGTATTTATACTATGCCTTGAAGCAGAGCACGGCCCCAGCTCAGGTATGCAAGAATACCCACTGAAAGCAGGTAAAAGTGAAACCCAAATACTAATGCATGGATCAGAGATGTGCCAGACACTCCAGGGAGGCAAGCACCTAAATGTGTAACAGATACTTTGCAAAAAAGCAAAACAAAAAGCGTCACAGCACAGTTTCAGTCACATACATCTGAGTATAAAACCTTTTACTAAAGTTCTCAGAATTCATTAATTGATGCTAGTTGATATTAATTGTTGATACTTTATTTCTGCCCTTTCCGGGAGAGGTGCTGACAATGAACATAACTCAGCCTGGGCCCAGTTGCTGCAGAGAAGCTCCTGACTGATGGCAGTGCCTCAAATGAACAATAAACACTGTGCAGGTTGATTCACCAGCCCACCAGATCATGCTCTGAGAAGTCACCTGTCAGTTTGCTTCTACCATGTCATGCAGTCTGCCAGCCCATGTCTTCAGGGGTACATTTAAAAACACCCCTGAATGAGAAAGTGCCTTTTCCATTGCCTTGAAGTTTCTCTTTCAAATTTTGGCAAATCTATTTCTACCACACTGCACTCAGTGGTTTTATAGCAAGTGGTATGTGCGTTGACACCATGTTACCAAATGAAGACCAACAGTGCATGAGCACTGAAATATTTGAGTTGGGCTTGTAGTTAGTACCAGCAAGCACCAGCGTCTTTGCTGTTCAGATGATTTCACCAGATTTGCCAGCACTAATTTCTGTCAGAGGATCTGAATTACCAGAAGACTACACAACTGCATTTGCGAAGACACAACAGGAGTTACACAGAGCATGAAAAGCATGTTTACAAGTTTATTAGGCCAAAAAAAAAAGTTCAGGAGGATCTCTTGCTTAACTTTAAAACATATGAAGGGCTGTGTGAAAAATATTCTAGACTCCAAGCCTCTCTTTTCACCCAGATGCACACAGAAAAAGAGGTAAAGAGGAAAAAAAAAAAAAAGGAAAGAAAGCATGAAAACACATAACCAGATATGCCACTGATTTATAATGAAGCTCTAGAATAGAAACCATCCACGTTCTGTACAGCTTTATCACATGAGGCACTGGGGAACTCATGGAACAGTTTTCAGGCTAAAATCATGCAGCTTGCTGCAATGTTTGAGCTGTTCCACTCTCCACATTGCCTGCTTTCATCCTGAAACTTTTCTGGGTCTAGAGATTTGGAGCAAGAGTAGTTTAAATCCACCAAACTGTACTTCCAGATGCAGTCAAATACTGCATCTGGGCAGCTGCACTGCACTTGGGCTGTGCCATGTTTACACAGCACATCATAAAGTACAGAACTGGCAAGCTCTGGGCCATGCCTGTTCAGGAGAAAGTCTGCAAAGGGCACAGCATTTCTTTCTCTTTTGGAAAGGACATGTTTTTCAGCTCCCTAGTCAGTGCCCACAATGATGTCAGCTCCCTGTCTTTTTTCTTATCAAAGAAGTACAAACCAGATGAACAGCTCCACACCAATGCGGTCTGGGCACAAATGAGGTGGAAGTTGGCTCCCCAGCCAATATACCTGCCTGTATGGTAGAACTTTCTGATTTAGTTTTTTCTTAAATTCCTGCCAATGAAGTAAGAGAGCTGCCTGTGTGGACTAGGCAACCAGGTTACACTGAAGACTTGCTCATTTTTTTCTCTCCTGGACTACTGCTTTCATGTCAGTAAGATTTTACAAAAATTTTCTTTATTTAAATTGATTTATCACTGCTAAGAAAAGAGCTGCTGAAGCAAGGGCTTGTATCTATCAGTCATCTTGTGATCCTCAAGTACAATTCTCAATGCCAAGAGGACAGATAGTTTTAAGCTGTCCCTTTCTGATCACCGAAGTCAAGCAGGTGAAGTAATACTGAATAATAAATGAGGCAGGAAGAACTGAAACACCTTTCAAATAGATCACTATCTGGGTATCCAGATTGCTAATGAGAACAATACCACTACTTCAAGTAGAAGTCCAATTGAAAATACACTCAGGAACCCAAATTCTCAACTGATGGAAAAATTTTATGGTAAGGGATCCTTTCAACAGGATAAAGCAGGCAGAACCATTCAATGAATGTAAATCTCTGATCCCAAAGAAACCACGGCCTCCAGGTAAACATAACATGAAGCTGAGTTTGCATGCTCTGTATAATCATGGTATACACACAACAAGAAATCTTGACAAGTAACTCCTCACATTAGAATAAATTCTGCCATACAGGACTGTGACCTATTTCTCCTGGACAACTTTGCAGGTGACTGTTGTAGCTGCAGTAAACAGGCATAGTCACACTGAAACCAATTTCAGTTTTCCTACTAAAATACAGGAGGTACAATCTACTGAAGAAGAGACAGGAGAGGAAAATGGGGGCTTAAAGGATTACACAAGTTTAAAGTTGTCCATAGATAAGTCATGAATACAACTTTCTGAAAGAAGAAAACACTTGAGTCTCGTATATGTATATCTATATTCTTAAATAAGATGTGACCCAAGCCCCCTTCTGAATATTTGAGGGTAGATTTCAGGAGCCTCCTTGGCTTCTGATACCCACTTCTACTTTCACAACTGAAATGGCTCTTCCAAGCTACATGGTAAACTGAGAAAAAAATTAATTCCCCACCCCACCTGGAGGGATGACAGAATCCATAATATGCTAGCAGCATTTAAATCCCATTCCTGTTAAGCACCAAAACCATTTCTGTAGGGAAACTGGAATCTTAAGGGTTATCTTTAATCATATACAGTATATGTGCAGAGCCCTACCTTTTGGGCAGAAAAATACCCCTCCAGCATTAGTTTTGACTAGATTACATCAATTGGAAGTGTCCTGGTCAGACCACCAAAAACCAAGGTCTTTTAGAGGCCCTTCCCAAAAAGATCCCCATCCTATAACCATTCTTGGTGCTCCTTTCACGATTGTTTGTTCCCGTGTATCAAAGGGATGACGTAGACAGAGATGTCGTCTCCAGAGCCCAGCCTGTCGTTAGATATCCGCCAGCCCCGGTCCTTCAGCACTCCCCTGGCTCGCATCACCAGGTCCTGCGCCGCCAGTGTGTACCTGTGGAAAAGGCACAGTACAGACAGGGAGGGTTGTCTCCATGAGGAAAGAGGGTTTTCACAGCCTGCTGCCTGCCAGATTTAGTGTTGTGACCTACCAAGACGTTTCCCAGTGCTTTAGAGGCAGGTAGGAGAAACACAAACCATGGCATACGCACAAAGCAACCCCTTCCAGTTCAGTTCCAGTTCCTGAATAAGAATGTAAAGCTATTTGACAGGCACCACTTGATCAAAAGTCACTGGACATTCTAAGTGCCTGGCTTCACCGATCTTTATAAAAATATTCAACACACTTGCCTTAACAAATCGGCTTTCTAGTAATAGTCTGAAAAATCGAGGACCCCAAATAACAATACTTGTTGAAAACTACACACTTGTTCACTGACACACATGAAGGTAAACATGGCTCAACTATTTCAGAAATGAACTGTAACAAAGAAAGTAGTTTGATAGCAAGTAATAGAGCATAAAAAATCCAAATTTCATTTTCAGACTAACTTGTCTGTTTCTCTTGACCACAGGAATGAGTTTTAAATCTGTTTTATTGTGAAACTGGAAAAGGAAACTTACAGTAAATATGATCAGATTAACAGAGTCCAATAGTTCTTTCACATTTATGAGTCCAGTGAAAACTGCATGAGTGTGAGTGGTCAAGTGCCTAATTTAGTGAAATACCAAGTTTCACGTTGCTTCAAAACTCCCAGTTTGTGCTGGGCTGAGTGGCACTGGATTTTTAAGAGTTACTTTTCTGTCCTGAAAAGCTACCACATGCTGCCTGGGGGCAGAAGGGTGCCAGAGTCCAAAAGGTGCACAGACAGTGCTCTGTCATGTTCTTCCCTTACTGCTTTACCTGCTGTTACTATATCAGCACATCTGTGTACTCACTTAGAAGTTTCCTCTGAAAGAAATCTCGTTATGGGTGAACAGCTACTGTCACGTTTTACCTCATCAGCCCAACACCTGGCCAACAGATTTTGAATTTGATTGGGTGGAGGCAAGCTTTTCTATGATTTGATAATTAAAATTAACTTAATAGTTAAAAGATTGACAAGAAAAAAACCACCAGTCTGCATGGTTTTTATTAAAAGTGTAAGTATCAACCTCCAGGATGATGCAGTGCTCTATGAAGCCACACACACAGGCCTCCAAGAACTAAAGCACACCTCTGTGTTTCCAAAACCAGAAAGGACAAGAAGGGTTTGCACTTCAATACCCCCTTTTCTAGGGAGGATCCTTGACCAGAAATGATCTGCCCAGATCTCATCTGTAAGAAGGGAAAGAACAATATCTCTGTTGATCAGAAGCACTGTGTGTGTGTTCAGGTTTGTCAGTTACCCAGGACTCTTCTAACCTTACAACTTTTCACCACAGAACTCCCTACTTTATTCAGTCTCTGGAGATAAAAGAAGGAAAAAAAACCCCAGTTATGTTCTGTGCCTAGAGTTTTGATGACTTGAACTCTGAGGATTCCTTTGAATCAAGAGTAGATAAATTTGCGCTACTAGAAAAATTTCTTCAATGCAAATGAACCGACGCTTGACTACTCGAAAGGTTTGATGCCAAATGCAAGTAATGTTGTACAGCTGCAATGCACCCACTGTTCCCAATGGAATTGAGTGATAAAATTTCCAGGCCTCACTAGTTTTGACAAATGATTTCCTTTAGCAGTAAGAGAAGGGCCCAAAGACTTGAAATCTAACACACATGCTTGCATACACACATGCACTGTTCGCATGTTCTGAGATCAGTCTGTGCCACGAGCTAGAGGATCAGGATGTAACAAGAAGCACTGCCCTTACTGTCCTAGGGCAACATGAAGTTGCGTTTTTTCCCCATTTTCTATGGGGAAAAAAATCCAAACATACATACTTGCACTCCTCAGTTCTCAAATCAGATGCAGGGCTAAAGAACAAAAGGACTCCACGTGGCAAGCAAGAAACTGAAATATTTATTCACAGTGTGTCTGATGCTGAGTGAATTTTGGCAAGAACATATTTCCCAAGGATTTCTCAGCTATTGTCAGAATTTAAGAAAGAAACATCCATCATTCTGCAAGAAAACTTTGTCTTCCTGCTTTTTCTAATTAACAAGAACTCTCCACATCTAAGGAGTACAAAGGAACGAGCATTGCTTTTGATTGCATTTGGCTTTTGCTGCTGAATATTTGGAGGCAGGAAGATAAAAAAAGGAATTTTAATAAACAAGAAATTCTCTTGTAGGCAAACCGTGAAATACTCAAGAAAACCAGCACAATGAAGCAAAGAAAAGGAACAGGTGAAGGCAGTAGTGAAGTAGTGTATTCCTCTCCTGTGCAGAGCTGAATTGAAGCAATGCTGTTCAACTTGGCACTAGAAGAGATAGTGTGAGTCTCTTGTACTTGGAGATGAATAGCAGCAGCTATTCAGTCCATTACCAAATGTTTTATTCTCCAGTGCTGTGAAATTGGGATTCAGCTGTTGAGACAGCATTAGAGAACTGCTGAAGTAGTTTTAAAGTATCCACTTCCTCCTAATGAATAGCCTTGCTGGAATACAACTTTTCTGTTTTAAGAATAAATATATGGAGGTTTTTCTTATGCCAAAGCTTTCTGTATTGATCAGTGAAAGTACTGAAGGAGAAATGGTGACAGTGGGGGAATTGTGCTGCTGTCTGAGCAGCTTCTTATCTCCTCACACCCAGCACAGGTGGAGGAGCTCCTCAGCATCCTCATAAATCTCTAGTGAGTGTCAGAGGGAAAACGAGGGGACAAGAAATGACAAAAGGAAGGATGAGAAATAAAAGATTCCCAAGGTCAGAGGGTAAACATGCATACATGCAGCTGAAGGAAGTTGGCAAAGAGTTGTAGTTCTCAATCTTCATACCCCTTCAGAGAGCTGATGTATGGACAGCAGCAGTGGCACTGCCATCTGTCCTTCGCTAGGAGCCCCTGTAATGCTCATCTGCCACAACACCCATAAAAAATGGCTAAGAAATCCAGCTCCATCCCAGCTTCTTCACTCATCACAGCCCTCACATGGGAACTCTTCTCTAAACAAGTCTGTGCCCAAATCCCCTGAGGCTGTGTCTGCATGGCTGGATGAAGAAAGACCTGAGGACTTTGCTCTCCCTGCACTTGGAGACGTTCAGGCACATGCTGAGTTTGACAGAATTCAGAGATGTTTTTTATGTGGGCAACAAATACTCACAGTAAGTATCACCAGGAGAGAGTCCTAAGAGCATTGCTGAGGGCTGTAAGCTCTTACCCATCAGGCTATAAAGTGACTTCTAATTCAAATGGGAAGGATATTGCTCCCACAAGGAGCTAATTATGTAACAGATAAGTACTCTGCAGCTCTAAAATCCTCTCTAGTTTGTTTGGTTTTTTTTTTAATCTTTTCTAATATGCTGCTGTCAGGGAATAAGTAGGCTATTGGGTCAGGTGGACTCAGGGGCCGCTCCACAGGTTGGTTCTCCTGAAGACCACAGCACTGCCAAACCCAGGGTGCAAGTGTCTTACATTCTGACAAGTTTTCTACATCCCTACAGATATTACATTTTCAGCTGATCACCTCACCACAGATTATGTCCACTACACCCACCACAGAACCTGACATTTTCTGGAATAACATTTCCTTTAAACATAACATTTATAATACAGCAAAGGAGATTTTTCTGTCGCTGACTAGCGAGAGGAATGAATGTAGCTCCAGTGCTACTGTAAATTCACTAGTTATACCTCATTTAGACCACTGTGAAATAATACATAGAACCTCTCACACAGTACTTTAAAACCTTTAAATATTCTTTACAACCAAGCAGCAAGAGCAATTCCACAAAGGTAATTTTCATAAATATCATTGTAAACTATATGTGGGACTGCTCTAACTACCTTTCGCATGCTAGCACGAGAAATGTCTTGCCATCATTATTTGTAAGCCTCTGAACCATCTGGCACAAAGTTGCTAAAAAGAACTAATTTATTTACAATTCAGATGTCCATTCAAAGACCAGTGGGTCAAACACCAATAAATATGTTTGTTCTAAGTTATAAACAGCAGGCTCAGCTCTGGAATGTGTGGTACTCATGTTGGCACAAACAGTGACTAATCCTCCACAATTACTAAACCAGTATGAGAAAAACTAAACCAAAACAAAGAAATTACAATTTTCCTTTAGTGTCTCTCATTGCTCTGATTGTTCTATAATGGATGAAAAGTTACTCACCTAACAAGTCAAAAAGCTTGAAGAATCCTGATTCCTACTGCAGCAATCATGGTGGCCATCACCATCAGCTTAGTAAAGACCAAAAGGAACAAGACTGACACACCATACCCTGACTATATTCACAACAGATGGGACTGGTGAGGATGGAAGGCAGAGCCAGCCTTTCCCAAATACTGATGAGAATGGAGACAGAGCAGGACAGGACATGTTACCAGATACCTTTACAAAAATCTCAAGAGTGCAGGAATAAGAACAAAAGCACCACAGCAATTCTGAATGGTGCTGCGGAATAACTGGAAGTCAACTGGATGGGTCATCTCCTCCTACCTTAAATTAATGGCATGTCTGCAGAGCACACTTCCAGATGCCCTGGAAGTGCCCTTAGCTGATCCTGTCTGATCTCCACCCAGAGAGAGGGCAGACAAAGCTGCATGTCTTGCTGAAGTAGAGATGGTCCAGGACTGTCATTCATACCATATCTTATCTTTGGCATAAGGAGATGGGCAAAGTCAAAATACTGCAGTTGCAGCTTCACAATAATAATCAATCATCCATTCTCTTGATGATTGCAGCAAAACCTCTTTTTGCATTCCATGTCTGTAAGTGTCAGGGCAAGAAAATACTGCTGTTGAGTTATTTTGAAGGTGTTCTCTCTTTAAAACCCAAGTCACTGTCAAAGTGTCCATATCCAGTCATCTTGTTTGTTAATTAACAGGGCTGACCCTGTGAAGCTGACCACTTAGCAACATGAGAAACAGCAAGCATTTTGACATGGGTCTTAGCTATTTCTGAAACTCCACTTTCCACAGACCAACTGGGGATGTGTAAATTCTCTCTTCCCCACTCTCAGCCCAGGGTGAGGGCAGAACACAGTGGTAGACAGCCCTAAATTCACTACCAGCACACACTTCCCTTCCTGAACAGTCCCCAAGAACAAGTAAAACTCTTTCCACTTTCACAGTCCCATTTACAAGCAAGAGACTTCTGATCTCTGGCATAATGTTTTAATTCACAGGGACACTGAACTCAGTAGCAGACAAACCTATGGACTCGCTCAAGGCAGACCGCCTCTAGACGGTTGTTTGGGAACTTGTTTGTTTGCATGATGGTATGTTCTAAGGACAGAAACTCATAATCTAAGAGGTGATAAATATAGAAAAATGAAGAGCGGGAGGTAGATTAAAATGGTGAAATGAAGCAGAATCTAATTAAATGAAATACAAGTCAGACTTTCCACCTGTTTTGTCACCACACCTGTCCTGCAGCTGGTAGCACTGAGCATCTTCTATGGAAGGTGGGTTTAAAGGTCACACCATGACTAGGAATGAGTAGGAACCACCGTGTGCAGTATTTATATACATACACAGTGAGAGAGAGGGAGATGTTGAGGATGTCCTTCTGAGAAACAATCTTTAGTGTCAAGGGATTGTCCAGAGGAGAGACTTGTTGCCACATTCTTCCAAGACCCCAGCCTCCTACAGTTTTCACAGGACCTCACACAGAAAACAAAATGGATCCCATGCCAAGATACTGTGATCTCAGACCTATTCATTTGAAGGCAGGCATTTCTGAGTTATAATAGAGTCCCTGTTCCAACTGCTCAGATTTGCTGTAGAGCTCCGTCCAACCTATAAAAACATCTTCTTGTAAGTGTTGCATATTTCACAAATGTTATTCATATGATACTTTCTACAAAAATATGTTACAAGAAAGTGCTCTTCTATGGAGAAGCTAGAAAATCAGGGATGAGCACGAACCTGTGGGGATCATCAGGGTCACAGTTTGGTAGAAAGTTAGTGACAGCTTCTGCTACTTCTTCATTTAACAGCACATCCCAGAGTCCATCAGTAGCTAGGATCAGAACATCATCTGGCCCATGCTCATACTGCAGGAGGTCATAGACTCGCACCTAAAAGAAAACAACCCAAGAAACATTCATGAAGGAGGTGATTGTCAGACCTGTTTGTGAAACACTTCTGAGTTTGGCTGTGAGTTTATCAGATTCAGCCAGGACACTGAAATAACCTCCCTCGGTACTGGTGGAGTCTGTCTCCAACTCAGCCCTCCACACAGCAACCCCTCCTGCTGCAGCTCAGCATGGCTCAGGTGCTAACCCCAGATGGGATGGAAGCAAGCATTCCGAAACCAGGCTCTAAGGCACTGTGCTGCCTGATGCCTGAAGCACTTGAAGCCTCCCCCACCCAGCAGCCTGGCTTCAGTGCATGAGGCTCTTCTCTACCATTTCAGGACTAGTCATATGGAAGCTGAATAATTTATTTGATGAATTTTTGATATTTTCTAATAAAATATTCACAAATAATTGTTTTCACTATTTGTCCAGATCCATTTAAGTCTGCCAGATTGCATGTTTGGAAATGCCTGTGTGACAGCCAGCATTGCATTCACTTTTCCAAAACTGACACAGCTGCTGCACTCAAGAGTTTTGCCTGAGCAAGTGAGTTGTTCCATGAAATGCAGAAAAACTGCTCAGTCACATGTATCTGTAAGGATTTCAGTAGCTACAGACCAATTTAGGATCTGCATAAAAGTGAAGCTTATTTGCACTATTAAAATACCCACCAAATTCAACTCATCTGTCTGCAGCCCCAGTCAGGCTGATCACTGCTGTCACTTCTTAACACCTTGCCTTTTAAAACAACTTCCATCATCCTCTTCCCAGAGAGGCTGAGAGCGGTGGAGGCAGTCACAGTGGGGGCCGCTGCGAGGCCATCAGCTGAGCCAGAATGCAAGCAAAGGCCATAGAAAGTGTCTGAAAACAAGCCCTCAGTTTGGTGTAACTCCCCTTCCAGCAACAACCAGAGTTTGAAAGAACTGTAACAACCACAGCAAGGCAGACAGGAGGGAAGGACCACCTATACTGAAATTCAGAAATGGTGCACTTCATCATGCACCCTGCTCCAGTCCTGGACTCCACTAACAGCAGTTAGTCAGCACAAGCACTTGGCATAACAAGAAAATATGAGCTGTTTTATTCTTCCTCATGGTGCAGTCTCCCCTCCTTAGGAGCCGTGGAACAGGCAATGCATATAAAATGCCTGGACCTTTTAATGTAATTATGCTTTTATGGGACTTCAGCTAGTACCAGAGGAAAAAAAAAAAAAAAAATCACCTAGATCTCACTGCTAATCCTTACCAGTTCGCCTTTCACTCAAAAGCACAAGAAGGTCATTTGTAAAATGTAACCTTCACTTCATTGTCTAAGGTAGCAGCTGAATAAGGATTTTGGATAGGATTAAATTCAAGGCAAGATAGTCTCTTCATTAGAGCATATCTGCTTATTCAGACTTAAATGGGAATATAGAAAAGACCCCTATACACAGCACAGCTCTCATCTCAAGCTTATTGTACGGAAATCAGTAGCTGTCATAGTCCCTGTCTCCCAGAGTTTAGTTCAGCCTGAACAGCCCACAGTTGGAACTGAGAAATCACTGGGGTGTGGAGGGTAAGTTGGCCAACACAACCATCAATATACAGCACATGTTCTGGTCATATCTCTTGGGGACCAGCAAACACTTGAGAAAGCATCAGAGTTAATGCTCAGGGATGCACTCGGCACCAAGCCCCTGGTAGGGCTAACCAAGCTTCAAACATCTGTGCTGGGAAAAGCACATCCCAACTGAGGCAAAAGATGCATTACACCACAGGAGCTATTTTTGCAGCTTAGGTGGGGAAGAAGGTGGGAAAGCAAAACCATATGCATCACTGATTGGAATTCTCCTGAAATGAACCATTTTGTCTGACTGAGGAGCGGCACTGGGATGGATGACAAACTTTTCAAAGCTACCTGCAGCCAGTCCGTGGGTCAAAATGCAAGAGCAACATCAAGAAGAGATCACTTTACCAAGAATATGATTTGCTTTAGGGGAATGGGAAAAACAATGCATTCACTGATTTATTGTGTAATCTGGGAAGAAGGGTACTTCCTAAAAGGACAAGCTTTGTGAACTAGGCACCTCCAGCCAGAAAGCCATATGCTGAAAAGAAACTAAATGTCAGAAAAGATGCAGAGGACAGTGAGGTGTTAGGCCAGTCCGTAGGCTAAGGAAAAGAGTATTAAGGTTACAGGAGACAAGCTTGGGGCAATTGACATAAAATTGTTGCATATAAGAACCAGTTGGGCATGCATCAAAATGTTCAATGAAATGCAGTTTTGTCTGCCTTCCAGTTACCTTACCAGTCCTTTGTGTCTTGCCTTGGATTTCTTAAATACAGCTGTATGTGCCCCTAATATATTGCTGACAAAAAAAGAGTTAGAGCTGTCCAGTCTATTGCAGATTACATTCACAGACTGCCTTGTCCTGGTGCAGAAAGTAACCAGCTCCTAACCCTTCCTTTTTCTGCCAGCACCTTTGTTCCAGTTCTTACTTGGGTCAATGAGGGTCTCTTGCAGTAGCACCTTGTGCCTTCAGCTGAACTTGGAGCAGTGCGACAGCAGAGCTCCTGGAGGCACACAGGCTGGGCAGCACCGCCAGGGCACGTGGAATGGAAGCTCAGCCCAGCAGGGCTCACTGAACACCCACTCCACTCACTGTACAAAAGGGGTGACAGAGTAAGATATGCCACAGTTTTGAAGTATGAGGAGACATCCAGGGAATTACCTAAGTACCTGCAACAGCAATGAACCCCACAGCCCTTTAAATATTATGTGACCAAAAGCTGCTCAATGATTGCAATGAAAATGCCTATTTTGTTTTACTTTTTTAAATTCCAGATTAAACCTTGCCAATGACTGCTTTCTTCCTGTAGCTATATTTCAGGAAAGTAAAAAGTGAGGTTTAAGGAAAGGTCTGTCTGTGACACAAGTCTGTGCAAAGCTGCTCACCCTGCAAAGCAGCATTGCAGAACCCTGCTCCTTCAGGTGACAGTTGGCCGGATAATGATTGGTGGTGCAGAGGTTTCCTTAACTGGTGCAGCACCCTTGACAAATTTCCTAACAATGCCATCTTGAATCTTCAATCTTTTCCTTGTGAATCACTACTTCTAAAACCAGACATCAGTCCTGAGAGTGCCCCACGGAACTTGTGTCCTTGGCCTCCCATGATGTCCTGAGAGCCCTCTCAGCAGCTCCCTCCAGCCTACCAGCCCCTTCTGTGTGAAGAGTGAGTTTCCCACTCTTTAAATTAATCTCTCTGGAGTATCAGGGCAGCCCTGGAAGGAGCCAAGTTTGGTCACCATACTTTTCCCACTCGCTGATGGCTTATTGACGTAAAGCAGCTGACCTGTTAACTAGCTGAACTTGACTTTAGCAACCACAAAATATAAAAACTGTAAGGAACAAGCAGAAGAACCTCAGCAGCACTGGGTTACCCCTATATTCTACAGACAGAATAATACTAGTTAACCTGACTAGTACTTACAGATCTGCAGACAGGCAACAGTGGATACATACCACTACAGCCCATAGTCATACACATCTTTCTGAACGTGCATTATGCAGTTTGTCAAATAACATATTTCTTCAGTCTAGGTATTTGTTTCTCATATTCCATATTACCCTACATGCAGTCAAGGGGACTGAGAAAACTGCCCTGGGCAAGCAATGAGCAAACAGGGGGGCTGGCTTTTATTTACATTTCAAACAGATCTACCCACCGGACAAACCCTGCCTTTGTCTGCTGCAAAGGACCACAGCAGCCCTGAGAAGGTGCTGTGTCTCGTTTGCCAGGTTTGTTTTTAAGAGGCAGCCAAGGAGAGTCCCTGCGGCTGGAAAACCATCCACAACAGAGTGACATGCCTGCAGCCACCTGAGGTGTTCCTCAGCAGTTGGCCTCAGGGGAATTCCAGCTAAACAACAGTCTGCATTCACTTGCCTGCACTATTGATCAGCCCAGCTACTTCAATAAATTAAGCCCTTTCTTAATTATATCATCCCTTTTATGTGTAGTGTTATCCAGTGCAGCTTTTCCTGGCAAATGATGAGATCTTTCAATACCGGTCTCCATGTAATTTATATGTAAATAATAAAAAGTGGATCCCAACACTGCTCCCTGCAGCATTCACCAATTAATCTCCTTTTAGCTTTTTACTGCCATCCTTTGTTTCCTGCCCGTTAGCCAATTTCCAGTAGACTGTGCCAACTTTCCACTTTGTCTGTAGCTTCATATCTTTTATATTGTATATAAAAGTATATCTTTTATACTGTGATGCACAACCGTTTCTCAAATGGTTTCTGAGGAATCAAAGTGCTCATGCAAGTGCATCAACTGCATTTATTATTATTTTAATTCTCTTGTAGACATAACCTCAAGGACCTGAAGCCCCTAAAGTGTGATATTTGCTTTCCGAAGCCACTTTGACTCCCTTTGATCGTATTGTACTTCTCTATGTATTTGCCTTACTTGTTCCTTTTGATGGCGTAATTCCTGAGGATTTCTCCAGAAGGCAGATGTGAATCGGAAATGGTCTCCTTGGACATACTGGTGGAGTTGTCAGAAAGATTTTACTAATACTATGGAACAACAAAAATACTTCTTCATTACCTTCTTATCATTTCCTCTGGTGGCTGCCTTTGGGTTCCTTCCTGGCAAGGGCCAAATGCTGTCATCAGACCCACGTCTTTCCCCACCAAATAGCTGAGCTGCCATTCAAAAAATTTTGGGATGAAATTCTGCTTTTCATCTGCAACAAGGTGGCTCCTACTAAGCTTTGAAAAGCAGAATTTCCTGCTGAAAGCTTTCAAATTAACTGTTCCATTATGAAAAATAAATATTTAATTCCATGCCAGAGAGCTTCAGCCATGGCTTGCCTGCTTTATGCTATTCCAGTTCATTATAAAAGGTTCAAATCTCTAGAGCTCACCAACCTGCAGAAGTCCTCCAAATCTGGTCTCATAACAGCTGAGCCAGTGAATACTGATTACATTTGTCAGTCTTGGCTGCATGACTTTTCCTCCCATAGCCTGGCACTCTGTCAAAGTATCATTTCACAGCACCCTCAAATTACTATTATACGCCTGTTTCTGGAGGTAGTCTCAGAAATGTTTACCTTTCCTTGAGCTAAATTTTGGTGGAGATGGCATACCAGAGCTTTGTCATGCTGGAAGTAAAATGTTCAGAAAACTCATCACACTTTCTGTTACTTAAGAAAGGACATTGCAATTATGGCACAGAAATGGCCAGGGGACTTGGATCTTCCCTCTGTCACGACTCACTCTGTGCCTTAATTTCCTGTGCCTCCCCTTTTCTAGGTCTGGAAACTGCAATTGCGCTTCCCTATCTCTATAAAAACAATTCAAAATCCAATGCTGCACAGGGACCAAATACGACTGCTGCCTGACACCACTGCCTTTGCTTCCAAGTGCCAAGCCTCCCAGATGGCAGAATAAAGATGTTGTTCCGTAATGCCGGTTTCTGTGCAAGGTGCGCTGCCCATGTTTGGACAGAACAAGTCAGGGAAAAACATGAGGAGTTAAGCACTGGGGCTCTCTCTTGGAAGAGAGGGAAGAGATGATTAAGAGGAGGAGGTGCAATGGAAAGCAAGTTGGAGCATATCCTACGTCCTAATAATACTCAGGGGGTTTTTTTGCCAGTATTTCTAAATTAAGGTGGCTGGTGCTCTGTCTTTCCTCCTCCTGCCCTCATATATTTCTGCTGAATTTAGCTGTGAAGAGGATGTGGAAACAAAGCAAATTTTGCTTCCCTTTTGCAAAACAGTTAAGAGATCCTGAAACATGGCTAGCATACGAACTGAATGCTACATTCCAGAATTTGAATGTGTACGGACACATTCCCCACAAATCAGAAAAGCCCATGAGAAGCTTTGGTTTATAGACACAGACAAACTCTGCAGCAGCAACTGGCAGAAATTATATTGCTGGGATGCTGTGCTGCAGCCATTATGTACCCCAGAAACACTGGGTCTCAGCAAGCCAGAAAGAAAAATAAATAGGTAGAACTGTATAATTTTTCTGGCATTAAACAAATTCATCACAGTGGTGAGGGCAGAGCTCCTGCCTGCCTGGCTGAGGAGAACAGGAGCAGGTCTCTATTGAGGGACACCACACATTCAAAGGGAGAAAGTACGCAACTGATAACAAAGAAACATGAAGAAGAGGCTGTCTGTAGATCTCCCTCTTTTCTTCAGGGCTGGATTCTCTCAGCACTTTTTAAATTTTAATTTTTTTATAACTGGAGTTTTACTATATAATTTATATATAATAAATATAAATAAATATAAATTTTATATCTCTGTTTATAGGCACAGAGGCGAGAGGGGACCACACCTTACTCTGTGGAGTAAGCCAGATTGCCTTTAGTTGTGGGGTGGATTGTGGTGGTGCATCCTTTCTCCCTGCCCCTCCTCGGGCCATACTGTGATCTCAGAAATGTTGTCAGGCCTTGGCCTTGATGAACAGCACCTGGGCTGAGCTCCTCTCAAGCTTATCAGAAACACCATCTGCTCCCGGGAACTTGTGCTGTCTAAGGAGCTCCTGTGTTTTTTTCCAAACAGCCTTGGAAACTTACTCTTCTTACCTGAATAACAACCCAAATGGAACAACATTATAACAAAGTTATCAAACTTTCAGAGAAAGTAACCACCCAAACTGCAGCCAGAATGGAAAATTAATATGGCTTTAGCCATATTAATTTCTTGCAACCCTATAAACAGTGGATCCAAGTGAGACCCTTTGAGCTCTCCTGGACCACAGCAGGCTGTGTACATACATACACACATACATACATACATACTCTTTTAGGTCTGTGTACCTGTGAGTGTGAATATGCTATAGCCAAGGTATAGGAATCTTGCTCTTTAAGATTTTTAAATATGTTAGATTTGTAAGTTAAGCCTATAAGTCAGTTACTGTTGTGCTTACAGTAAATTCTATAGAATCTTTTGTTAAGCTACTGATTAAGTGTTGTTAAAACCTTCAGGCCTAAATTGGTCGTCAAGTCCAGGGATAAATTTGGCAAGGGGGTCTACTCTGAACCTTGTGACTCGACAGGAGGTTTTATCCTTACCCTTTCCCTTATCCTTATCCCTTACCCTTAAGCTTTTTTGTCCCCAGCTCCCACATAGATAATTTTTGGCTGACTTTAGTTTTAGATTGATTGATTTTAGATTTCAGTCCAATTTTTTCTGTGTGCTCCAACCATCTAGTAAGTAGTAGAGTGAACCCTGCCAACAAACTTTCCTTTCATTTTAATATTAAACTTTCATTTTAATATTAAACCTGCTTTTGCTGATACTTTTGCTGGTGATCCTTTGAGCAGCCTGAAACATTCATGACAAATTTGCCTTGGAGATGTTCTAAGCAAGGTTAATTTAATAATTTGGTTCCTTCCTAGCAGTATGATGTTATTTGTGTGTTTTCATTCTCTCGTACTGCTATAGCAAGCAACAAATTCAAGGTCAAATACTGGGTATAGTTAAAACTTTGGCAGTCCAGTTGACAATGGGCAGTTTTCAGCATTTGGGCCATGGAAGCAAAGCTGCCTCTTTTTGTGCTGTCATCAGATGGTTTGCCCTTGCTTAATATTTTATGAAAAATGTGTGACATCTGTTCCTTGATGTAGGAACAGGAATGCAGTTACAGAGGGAGAAAAAAAAGCAAGGCTTGCATGTTCCTTGTTAACAAATACATTTAAATCCCTTTGGAAGGCTTGATATCCTTCCCTGCAAGGTCTCCAGTGGTCAGAAACTGGGTGGAATTGCTTTTGATGAGGCCATTCAAAATGAAGGAGGCATTTGAAACTACCCCTAACTCGATACCACATGATCTCCTGATTACATCATCTGGGAATGTAGACTGTCATTATTTGATGTTTGCACAAAAATATCAAAAGAATTAAGAACCAAAGGTTAAGGGACAGATGGAAGTATAAAGTATCCTTCCTATGGCTCTTGGGATTTTCCTGCATAAGAGTTGATTTGGTACCCTCTGTGTAATGCAGGATACTACCCTGCTGTGGAAGACATTTCTTCTGCAGTACATGGATTTACATCTTCTGTGAAGGCAGCATGATCTAGGCCTTGACAGGAGGAGGGTACATGAAGGTGGAAGGAGAGATGGGCATCTGTCACACTGAACGGCAATGGGATAACCATAGAACAGAGAGTGAGAAAGAATCAGTGCTCTTCAGGGACATGGATCAATCAGAGCTAGAGCACACAGCTGAGCAACTCAGAATCTACTATGAACTTAGTTCCTACTATGGATGTTACTATCATACTGCACCTTCGGAAAAGACAGCATTGTTACCTGGACTGGATCACAATCAGATTGCATGATTTGAGAAGAACAAATAAACACACTTTATTTCCCTCTCACAAATCAGGTAGTTGAACCTTTGCTGTTTTACCTCAGGAGATGAGGACAGGAAAGGTTTGATGTATATATTGGAGTCGTGCACTTTCAGGTCATGGTCTCCCAGTCCTCGAGTCACTCCAATTGTTGCCATAACCCGAGCCTGGGAAAAAAAAAAAAGCAATAGGATAAAATCTTCTTACATGGACTGTGTCAATAGGGAATGAGATAACATTGCTACTCTGTAACTGCTACAGTTAAGGACGAGTTCCCTTTTCTCTCCCAGAAACTCTAGATTTAACATAGCTAATCATCATTAAAGCTTTTCACACTCCTGCCGTCTCCATTTTTGTCCTTATTCCAAGCTTTGTTTTCATTCACATCCCACTCAGTCACCATCTCTAAGGTACTGGGTCTTTAGAGACCTAACCCAGTCACCTCACTGTCCACACCAGTCCATGAGAGCATTCCTTCAACAAATTATACTGTTAGTTTAGGTTCTATAAGGAAGACAAGGAGCTTAATTACTCACATAAGGAATCTGTGGCATCTTCCTGTTGACATATTGTTGTATATTCCCTTTACCAGGGAAAAGTGCCGAAGGCGTCCTAAATTGCTGAACACACAGGTGACAGCAGCACTGACCACAGTGCTCTCTTCTAGAGAGAGTCACTTTACAGCAGGTCTGTAGTTCCCTCACATCTACTACTTCCTTCCCCCAGCACCTTCCCCTGCGACATGAGTGGTGTCCCAAGAGGTTCTGGGCTCTCCTTCATTAAAGCTGCTCCAAAGACTGACCAGGCATTCAGCCTCCCAGGGAACCCTGCTCTCCGTGCTCTGCACATCACTTTCCCCAAACTTGACCTTACCCACAGCAGCTTCTGAGCAAGGGATCTCAGCATCACTAACAGCGAGCAATTGACTCTGAATCATTTTGCCTCAGTGACTCCTGGCTCCAGAGGCCCATAAGAAAGTAAATTAAAAAGATGTGCATGAAACATTTTGCAAATAATTATAAACCTAAAGAAATTCAGAGATACGCTGCAGGTCTGAACCTTCAAAACACAGACTAATTTTGAAGACTGTCTATTTTTGCATTGAGATAAGAACCTAATGCAGCAGAGGAGCACTATTTAGAAACACAGCAAGCATACCAATATCAGCAAACTAACACCACTGCGTCCTTATATTGATCCTACTGCTGCTGCATCCAGCTAAGCTTGCTGGGACCAACACTTAACAATTTCACTGTTCTTAATCACAGAGCTGAAAACAAAGTATAACAAACAGGACAGTGTTTCTCCCTGTCAACTATCAGCCTTCACACATCAGAAAAATTTAACAGTGAGTTCATGTGCACTAGCTGAAGAAGATAAGGTTAAAAGGTGTTATACTTTACAAATCCTGCCTTGATCCCTCCTCTTCCTAAATTAGTTTTGCATCTCAGAGCACTATTAAATATCTTCCTGCTTTGTTCTAGTTATATTTTACACTGAAACAGGAACATTTAAAGTCAATTACTTATGACAGTCTTATGGTAGCCTATTTACAATGAAAGAAAAACAAAAGCTAACTAAACAACAAATGACTGCTGTAAAATGCTTATTACTATGTTGAGCTCTCCCCACTATCCCCCAGACATGGGACTGATTTATGACAGAACCAAGATATTCTTTCAAGCTGTCAAAACAATAAAATAAAGATATATTGAGTGGAAAACACTGGACTGCCACAGGCTAAACTGAGTGGTAAACCGTACAGAATTCCTTCCTCCTTTGGTCTGACGAAAGCAAACGTGCCCACCTTCTTGCCTTCTCCATATATAAGGGGAAACTTCAAGTCATCTTCCTCAATGGTTTTGTATGCCCTGCGGGGGAGGACAAACAACATTTATGAAGGTTGTACTCAATTAGTGACCCAGTGCCCTTCTGAAACAAGCAGCTGAGATTTCAAAAACAGGGTGGGGGGGAACCATTATTTTTCCAACAGACTCATCTTCGAACCAAGATGTAAATTTCTTTTTCTGCAGGAAGGTTTTCCGTATATAGTTATCCATTTCAGCAAAAGGAAAAGTGAAGATGGGAAAGTATCTAACATGCCAGGCTGCTCCTATTGATTGCAAAGAAAGAGGTGAACTGGAAAACATCCTAATCAGGTAAGATATAGTCAGATATGGTACCAGCTATACCATAATACAGTGTCATAAAAAAACCCAAACAAAACAACCCCAAACCCAGGAAACTAACCATTGCCTAAATTCACACTGTTAATGTGAAACATGAGCAATGACAGGACGTGTACACATGGTGTGAAAGTGCTTTCTGATCCTGTTCTCACGCTCCAGGACTGCAGAAACCAAGGCAAGCTTCACGTGCTGAAGTCCTAGGATATTTAGTGCTCATTTGACCTTGACTGCAACAGTCAAGGTTGTCAGAGGTTTCACACTTCACAGCAGCTTTCCCATGGACAAGAGTCATAAATGCTCATGTTCTAATTTTGTTTACCGCATGTCTGCATACTCTACCTTTTACACATCCAGCTGTTGACACTGATGAAATGAGAAGGTTAGCAATTTTGCCAGTGAGAAATAAAGGGAAAACAACAGAAGATGACAGTCATTCTCATAAGCTGTAGAGTCCTGTGGTTTGTATAATACATGCTTGAGCTGAGGTGCTGGGGTACATTTTTGGCTAAGGTACGTTGCCCCAGAGGGGCATGCTTCCCTTCCCTCCACGAAGTTGTCCCTCCTCAGCCTTTCCCTTTCAGAGCATGCTCTGCTTGCCTCTTGGCCCATCCATGCCCCAAGCCCTCGGGGTGATACCAAGAGTACCCCAAGCACACAAACTAGAGGGGGAGGGAAGGTGCTGGGCAGAACCCCTGCCAGCCACTGCCAACCCCTGCTGTGTAGCTTTCCAGCTCTCCGAGACAGCTGCCTGAACTCCAGGGAGTCACATGGGATCGGGTTTAAGAAATGTTAAGGCTGTGACTTAAACCAGCAGGAAATTAAAAATTAAGGGTGAAATCCTATATTGTAATCAAACTGCCCCCTGCTTCACCAAAATATGGCACAGGTCTGGGATCAATAAATGGTGCTGCATGTGCAGCATCACCCAGGCAAGCCTCAGACTTACTGAGAGTTTCACAGACATTTAAGCCCCACCTTTACATTTTCCAGAAATCACAAGGGATCATATTAGGGTTTTGGAGGTGAGGAAGGACCAAGAAAAAAGAGAAAAGCAACCAAAATGCATAGAAGAAACAGTAGTGGAGGGCTCCCCTCACATACTACAAAACATTACTGTGTAAAAAATCCCCAAATGAAACTAGTGAGGTTTGCAAAATACAGTGGGTCCTTCATGTAGTCAAGAATATCTTAGAATATATAACCATAATATTTGGCCATCTCTCTAAGACACAGTACAGTGAAGGTATTCAAATGGCATTCTGCACTGGGGAGGGCAAATAAATTAGCTCTTAAACCAGACAAAGAGGCACAAATTACTACAAGTAGCCAACATGATAATACTTCCCTGATGTTTAAATCCTGGAATAGCATTTAGTTGGGAAGGAGGAGTCAGTCATGGATTTTGCTCTTGTTCCTTCCTTTATTTCCAACAAATATCTCTGCCTCACTCACTAACTTGGATAGCCTGGTTTGAGCAGAAAATTTTTTTGCTGATAGAGCAAAAAATTTACTATTTCTGACTACTCATGAACATCAACATGTTTCAAAGCTTCCAACTGGACCTATAGTACTGGAAGCCCTGGGAAAACATCCTTGAGGAGACTGAACTATGCCTTGCATAGCTGTGCTCTGCCACCAAGAAAATGGGTATAAGCTGAGTCCATTGTGGGCATCAGTTAAATGACTAATCAAGCCACAAGCCTGAGAAGACAACCATTCCTACTGGATGTTCACACCGTCATACATATTTGTTAAAGCAGCAAAGAAAACTAAGAAGATGTGACTTAACTCCTTGCAGCCCCCTTTTTAAAAGAAGAAACAAGCCCATTCTTTACACACAGACTATATTATCTGCAAGGTAACTACAAATATTTAAGACCAAAACCCTCACTTTACACTGCCCTGTAAGTTGACAAAAACAGGGACCAAGCTTTTTCCCTCTCTCCTCTTTCTCCTTATATTCTCCTGCACAACACCTCACACTGACTGTGCTTTAGGAAGAAGGGAAAAATATAATTTAGGCCAGTGTCCTTCAAAAGAATGCTCACTGCTGAGTCCAGCTTCTTTTATTACAGTCGAAAAACATTACAAAAATTACAAATATTACAGTCCAGAACCATTACAAAAACTACTGTCCCTCAGGCCTTCAACTGTGACACCTTGGTGTAAGGACACTGGGGGAGGCCATGTTCCAACGGCTGCAGCTCATCAGCAGATTAGGGAGAGCAGCTGGCTAGCCTGTGACCTCCTGAAGCTGTGCAACTAAGTGAGGGAGGTCTAGAGAGCTACAGTGATTTATTTCGTGGTTTCTCATAGCCTGTCACCTCTTGAGCTTAGAACTTGGGTGTCAAACTCATCTCAAATGTGCTTTTTCTGTTGATGTTGCTATTGCCTGAAAAAATATCATCACTTAAAAAACGATGCTCAGAACTGCAACCACAGCAGCAGAGGTAGCACAGACAGACTGAAAAGCAACCTGAGACACTCTAGAAAAGTACCTATGTCCTGCATTACTAGAAAAACAGAATTAATAATATACTAGTGTGAGGTTTGCGGCAAGAGAAGCATGAAGCACAGCTTTTCAGCTAACAACTCAGCAATGGTACTGGGGAGATGGAAAGAAGATATGAAGTGTATTTTAATTTATGTCCTGTGAAACCTCCTATATTTTGTATATGAGTTTATTTCGCACAGGCTACAACTTTCTGGACTATTTCTCTTGATTTTATGTAATAAAGTTGCATTTGTACTGTCATGTACTGTATATAAAGATATGGCAGTGGGTATATCAAACACAGACATACAGAGAACCTGAGGGGGTGGTCCGGCTCTTTTAGCACCAGCTTGGCCTTATATTCAGCCCTCTGTGTAATTCAGCCCAGCTCACTGCTTTAACAACAGTGTTGTGACCCTCCCTTCTCCCTGTCTTCCTTGTCCACATCCCAGGAGGTTTTGGTGGCCACCAGGGAATTACAAGAAAGGTTATAAAGACAAGGCAATGCTATTGCTTCCAGCTCTGAATGAGCCTAAAGCTTGTTAAGTGTTTCTGCCATGTAAGCCTCTATTTTTCCAAATGGAAAAACAGGGGAAGCAGTGGGGAGTAGAAAAGGCAAGCTCATGCCCAGCTAGATCTAGATGCGTTTTTTCCAGTTAACTTTGTTTCTTCTTTTCATTTCAAAAGAATCATGAAATGCTGCCGCTGTCCAAAAATACTGAACTAGGCCTTGACATATGTGCCACCCACAAAGTTACATTTGGACTCAGGATCAACATTTTGGAAAACCGGGCCAAATCGCACCAGGAGCCAAAAGAGATGTCAGAACAAAAGAACTAGGACTGACATGATGTTACTCATATGCTAACTGGAATCTGCTCTAAATGCATGGTGAAAAGATAACCAGGATCTATTAAATGCACAACACAATCTACAGAAGTTGTTTCTTAGAGTGCTGTACTTTAGCACTTTTTAAATAAAAGATTATCAAAGCTACCTGCATATTTCTGGGTCAGAACTTGAAAAACCAGTTAGCTCCCATATGCAAATTTCAGAGCCAAAATCCTAGATAACATGTCACGTGTTGTGAGCTCTCCTGCCATATAAGATGTTAAAATTTGCCTTCTGAAAGCACACACAAATTCACATAAGAGTAGAAGTTGATGACTAAAGCCAAAATCTACATTCTGTTTTCTTTCATGGCAAACTGTGTAAGGTTACTGGTCATTAAAAGTATTGCACTGGCATCCCCAGGCACAACAGATGGTGTTGAAAACACAACCTACCCTGACCTGGAAGGTTCAGCTCTGTGCATGACAGGGGAATCCAGACTCTGTGCTCTGCTTTTTCATGGCTTGGCTTTAGAAAGTTTGTCTGTGTTTCACATCTTTGCCTGTGACACCTAATAGTAAACTGAGAATTAAACCTAAGGAAGAGCGAAGAAAATCATCATCAAAGGGCTTTAGCTTGAAGCATAGAATAAACCTACTCGTAGCAAGCAACCAAGAGAAAGTACTATTGCTTCATAAAAGTCCTAGTTCATAGAGTACAAGGCTAAAGGCATCTCTGAGACAGGTCTGTAGATTTCGTGTATTTCTAGCATTGCTTTGCTACCACTCTAAAAGCCTCCAAACCTAGGGCCATCCTGTCCTAAGTTACAATGTAAGATGTGCCCAAAGTATGTATTCTATCACCATCTTCATGAGCTGTTGAAACCAGGTGGGGCAGCGTTTCCCTTATCTTCTGTTCATGAGCCCATCAATGCCTTGCCCATGACTCATAGATAACTCCCTCCGGGAGTTATCTCTGTTTAATGGGCCATCAAGGACCCACTGCATGGCTCATAGAATGAGATCATCCCATTGTGAGATGCTCTGCCCAGGGGGAGGAGCCAAGCATTCCCACCTGGATATAATCCAGAGTTTGGGACAGCACAGGCAGCTTTTTATCCACTGGACTCCCAGAGGACAAGAGCTACCAGACCTTTCTACAGGAATCACTGCTTTGACAAGACCATCTCATCTGGACTGCTACTACCACCCTAACTAACAGGGTGTCACATTGTATTCTGACTCTGTCAGTGGTTTTTTGTACTATTGCATTTATTTTATTTTACTTCTTTTCTTTTCTTTTCTTTTCTTTTCTTTTCTTTTCTTTTCTTTTCTTTTCTTTTCTTTTCTTTTCTTTTCTTTTCTTTTCTTTTCTTTTCTTTTCTTTTCTTTTCTTTTCTTTTCTTTTCTTTTCTTCTTTTCCTCTTATTAAATTGTATTTCTGACTTGAAGCCTCTCACTGGTTTTGCTGTCAAACCAGCACACATCCATACATCCCCCCACCTGCCCCAACTTTCTCCCACAACCAAAATAATCCAACTCACAACAAAACTACCCCAGCTATCCTAACAACCTCCTTCTCAAGCTCAACTTTCTTTGGTCATACCAATAGAAAAGCATGTTTTAATCTTTAAGCAACACAAAACTTGATAGAAACTCTTTTTTCCCCTCCCACACAGGTAATCAGTGGAATAGAGCTCACCCTTTGGGTAACAGCGCTTAAACCACCAGTCCAAAAGGAACTGTTCATCTGTACTGTCTGTTGAACTACAGACATCTAACCAGTGTTAAGTGCATGCTTACTATCAAGAAGAAAAGATGTGTAGTCACTACATCTTTTCTCTTTTAGATTCAAAGCCACTGAAAATTATACAATTTATGTCTCAACTCAACCATAATCTTAAAAAATGTCCTTACCCTTGTGCTTCTGCAGTCAGGACCTCTAAATCCAGACAGCACTGTCTGATACTAAGTACCCTCTTGATAGGTTAGCTCTAATGTTCAGTGTCTCAGTATTTTTCCCCTACTGCTCATCTGACACATAGTTTAATGAAACAAAATCACAATAAACAAAGATAATTAAGGCACACAAACTATAGCAATGTTTGTTAAGAGAAAGGATGATGGCAAAGCCAAAGCAAAGACCAATGCACATGTACACAGACACTAAATAGTTTTTAGGGGAAGATCTACCTCAACCAAGATATTCCCATAGGCATTCTTTCAAGTAAAGAGGAAAACATACAAGTTTTAAAACACTCATTATTCACAGAAAATTCAGAAGTAACTTCTTATGAACCTGAAAGTGTATAATGCTTCATTTTGCAAATCCCAGTTCGGTCTACCAATTTACAAACTAAAAAAAAACCCCAAAAACCCCAAACAAATCTCTCAGCATGACTTGTACACATCTGTGATCTCTGGCTTGGTCAAATCAGACTAATACATGAGCCTTGGACTTCCAGGGAGCCTTCAGTGCTGTACAGTCCTAAGACAGAGTCTGGACTTCAGAGAGCACCAGCACCACATATTCCTGTGGAAGCAATTCCTAAGCAAAACAAACTTCATTTTGGCAAGCCCAGTCTTAAGACTCAAGCACCAGAATCTTTTCAGGCACCTCCTGAAATGTGGCTGACTTTTTAGTCCATTCACTTCTATTGGAGCATTAAAAGAAAGTGGTAGAAGAAAAGTCAGGGACAGGATTGTCAAGCATCTCAAGTGTTTAGAGAGGTCCTTGCCCAAAAAAAGATAAATCAGGAAAAAAATTGTATGAAGGTATTTAAAAGCAGAGGCTGGGAGGGACAGAGCAAGAGTATTGCAAATACTTTCATTTACTGCTTGACCTGTTGAGCTTCCACTACTGAGTGACAAAACCCGTGTGTAGATACTGCAGCTGCACATCAAGCAGGTTCACCTTCTGCAACAGCCTCAGCAGGCCAAGTCTTTCTTTTTTGCCCCCAGTGAACTTGCGGCCTTGAGCACTTCTTAGCATTTATGTAATTTTTTTTATTCTTAAAAGACAAACAGGAAGATTTGTCAGCAATTTACTCTGGAGACAGAGGGGTAAGGAAGTGGGCTGTTAACACTCTGTGGGCTGAGTGCACTGGATTGCACTGTGATGGACAGAAAAAACATTTGTAAATGCATATTTTGCCATATTTCTTGTTAAAATGTTGTTGTGAGGCAGATGGGAGAAAGGCTGCATGTTAAACTCACAATGCCTGCTCCACGCTTGCTAGGTGGGATCCTCTGGAAGCAAAGGAGATTGAGGTTAAGGAGGAATCACAAAGCAAATTCTTCTGGGTAAGATCTCTGTAGTGCAGGATGGAGGAGGCAGTGAGACGCAGCAAGAAGAGACCTCACCATTCCACAGCAGTGTTGGAAATTTCTCCAAGGAGCAAGGGGCCTCCTCTCAGCCCGAAGCAGAGCCATAAATCAATCTTTGGTAACAAGAGAAAGTGAGAATGTCTAAGGACCCAGCTGAGGTTACGTCAAATTTGTGCAGATGGGGCAGCCAGAGAAAGCACGAGTGTGGAAGAAGACTTCACCTTTTTGGGAAGAGGGGCTGTTTTTGCTTGGATTTTCAGATTGAAGATTATCTCATTCCAGTTTATTCCAGACAGTTATTTCTCTCTAACAAAACAGACTGGGATTCTTTTGTTTGCCCTCGCATATGTGGCACCTGATTCCACACTTGGCAAAGCCCAAGTGAAGATGCACAGCCACGCAGGGACAGGTGTTAGATGCACGGCTTCCAGAAGGAGATGCTCTTGCAGGACATGACTCAGACCAACCTCATTCTTATCACTCTCATTTGGCCCCTCATTCACATAGAGCTTTACTTCAGACTTAAGCCTTCTCTTTTGTTGCAGCAGTTATTTCTTTCCTGTTTCTGCTTTCTTCTACCCCAAAGACTGGCTCAGTTCCTGTGGCATGTGCACACTCAGGGGAAAGAGCCATTCATCACCGTCAGGAGACGTGCGCAGCAGGTCAGCTCTCGCCTCCTGCTGCTCCTGCAGTGACGGCTGCAAATCTTGAAAAGATGCATAACATGCACATTGCAAACAGCCATTCATCATCACAGGGCTGTGCCCCAGACACCCAGGCACAGCCCAGCAAGCTGCTCTAGTGTGCACCAACGAGGCACGTCCCCTCCCGCTCCCCACCACTTTGCAGCGAGAGACAAAAGCACGGACACAGAAAGCAAGGCAGGTGACTGTGGATGACGGTTTCTGCTGCAAAAATGATATCCTCTCTCCCTCCAGAATGGCCCAGTGCTGCAAAGGTGCCCCATAATCATTATATTATGAAAATGCAAGTTGCTGGAAGGAAATTAATACCAGGCATGACTGGGGAAAAGGTTGCTTTCTTGTGAAGTAATTATGAAATTAAAATTTGATCTCTCCCTGGCAATTGTACAAAGGATACGGCTGAGGTCTCAAACACAATGATACTGCCAGGATTTCAGGAGAAGAAACATACAATGTTTCACTAGACAAAAAAGCTCAATTAAAAAAAAAAAAAAAAAACAGGGGAAAGGATGACTTTTTGTAAATTACATGATTTTGGCTAAAAGGTGCAATCAAGCAGGTTAGAGCACAGGGTTTGCAGACTTCCAATTACTTCTTACAAGTTGGAATCAAGCTGTTAGGAAATGCAGCTTACCTGAATAAGACTAATAATGCTAAGCTAATTAGACCCACAGTCATTAGCCAGCAGATAAATTCAGGCCAAAAAGAGGGACACTGTCACTTTAAATACTGCCTTGGGATCGGTGGAAAAGCTAATGAGGAGTGTCAGTTGGGGCTGTTTTATTAGGTGGTTCTCTAGAGACTATAGCCTGAGGTTTCTGTAGCAGGGCTTCTGTGCCTGATTCAATAAATCAATTTATATTAAAGGAGGGTGCAGCACAGGTGCCAGCTCCATAAAGCATTTCTGTGGCATTTCTCAATCTGCTCAGGCACTCCTTGGGCAGGACCTGAATGTGTTGTCAAAGGACACTGAGCCCAGCAATAAAGAGTAAGATAGCGGCCACATTGGCAATATTTGTTCCAATCAGCTCACACATTACCAAGCAAAACATGTACATTGGCTCTCACCAGGATATTCTGGATCCCCAATAAGTGATTAATGAGAGCCTGGTTTTTGTGAGCTGGAGTCTGAACCGCAGACGGCAAGGCAAGCTGCACAATGAAAGCAAAAGGCATCCATCCCAAACAGAATAAAACGGCTTGAAAAGTGAAGTAGCTTTTTTAATCAGATGCTTAGAGGCTGAAAGACATTCCCTGTTGGAAAGAAAAGGGCAAGCACAGAGCAGGCTGGCAGCTTTCCAGGCAGTGGACAATATTGACTCTAGAATAAAATAGGTTTTGCTTAGTGCTTGCCTCAGGGCACCAGCCTCCCTGCTTTGGAATAAATCATGCGGGCCGGCAATTCTGCAGCACGGGCTCACCCTCGAGGGCTGACCCCATGTGCCACATCACTCCCTCACCAGACACATGGACACGGAGCTGGCAAGGGCTCCACTGCTGCTGCAAAGACCGCGTGCTCAGAGACAGTGCCAAATTTTCCCACTCGCTGCCGCCCTGGGCTTCAGCCCATGGTACAATGGTGGGCACTACACTGCCTCAAACCATTTCTGATTGGGTGCAGCTCAGCTCTGCTGCTCAACTCTGCCTCTCCCGGAGGGCAAAGGAAGCAACCAGCAAATCGGTCAAAACCTGTACTTGTAATCTAGGTCTCTTTCTTCATGCTAAAATCAAGTCAAAAAGCTGAAGTTGTGATCTGGAAACAAGCCTTTAAAAACTCCACTTCAACGCAAGCAGTAGAAAAGCCACTGATTTTGTTCCAAGGAGGAGTAAAAAATTAATTCTGAAACCACCAAAGTTGATGCCAACTGGTAGTGCCTTCTGGATGCCTTCGGTTAAGCATAGTGCTGTATGGCTCCTCCAGCCCCACAGAGGGCTGAGAGGGAAACTCTGGAAGGAGCCACAGTGAAGGACACAACCAACCAGAAAGCCAGGTTTGGGAAGGTTCTAGGAGACAGTCAAAGCAAAGTACTTCAAAATTGTTCACACTGGATATACATGTGAAGGAAATCTGACCAACTGTGTCTTAACTTTAAATAAAAGCCAGACAGAGAACACTAAATCTGTGCAGTCCTTTAAAGGAGCAGCTATCACCACGCCTGCTGTTTTCCCCTCCATATTTCCACTTCACGTTACTCACCCCACTTTTTAGCACTGACCACTCTCTGCTTACATGGCCTCTGAGTTTTTCCTGTTGCTTCTGTTGCCAGGACTTGTCAAAGCCACCAGGACACCTCTCTTCAATACAAGTCTAACCTCTGCAAGGCATGGGCTTGAAAACGCCAGCCCAGCGACCCAGCTGTGAAAGACTGTCAGTAAAAAAAGACAGATATCTGCCAGCAAATTATGGCTTGAGACAGCTCGAAAGCTTGTTCAGCAGGACACACTGCTCTTAAGATGCCTTGCCAGCTACACTACACATTTTGCAATTGTTGTTCAACCACAATGCACATGGGGCAAGGGTGCAGGAAGGGCAGCTCATGGTCAGCTCCCGGTCAGCTCCCAGCAGTGTGGGATTTATTTTATGTATATTTAATACAGCATGATTTCTTATTGCAATTGCCACTGAAAAGAAAGGAGAACGGGTAGGCAAGCTGGAGCAAGAAGGGAAAGGCTGATCTCAAAGCAGTTATAAGCAGCCCGGACTAGCGATGCAGTACACATTGCTGGATCAGTGGTTGTCCTAATGCTGTGGGGAAACTTGGCAGCTGTGCTACCACTGTGGGCTGTGGAGACAAAGCCAGTGTGGAAACTTCACATGAAGGGAAAAAAAAAAAAAAAAAAGAAAAAGTAGAAAGAAAAAATAAAGGGCCAAATATATTATAACAGACCCAAAGACAATATTCTTTTGTAATCCAAACAAGCTGGGCAAGCCAAGGCATTGTTGAGAATCTGAAAAGCTCTGGAGCAAAGGAAGAGGATAAAAATGAAGAAAAAAAGTCATACAGCTTCTAATACAAAACACAAAAAGCATACTGAATTGTAAAATAAAACAGTTTATTTTTCTGAGGAAATATCAAAGCAGGAGTGTTCTACATTCTCTCATTAAAGGATTAAGTAATTAAGTGTAAGAGTGGCTGTTTCTTCCTAATATCACCTGCACCTCTCTACATGTGTAGGCAAATGTCAACACACAGTGAGGTTAGTGACCAAAAAACAACTTAGACAATTATCATCTGCATTGTATGTGATAAAAGTTCAGCAGCATTTTAGTGTATCAAGCTCTGGCTGGCCAAAGCACCATCTGACATTTTCTAGAAAAGGAATATATATGCTAATTTACTCTCCATGATAGATAGTGTCCTTAGAAACAAATGCAAAACAGACATGTCCTCGGCCACTGTGTCCTGATGCATGAGTTGAATCCAGGAATAAGAAAGGGAAGAAAATAGAAGCAAAATGGTTGAAGTGGAAAACAGCTGCTAAGAAATCTCTGCCACCTCAAACCGTCACCTCTGAGGGCCCACCAAACTGGAAATCTAATGTCTTGTCCACAATCACAACCACTCAAACTGACCCAGACCTCTAAATAAACAGAAACGGATTGCTTCTCCTCTGCCTAGAAGATCACTGCACACAATTCAATAGATAACAAACACCTTGGGCAAAACCTTGCAAAAAGAAATGGATCATTATTTAGAAGGGCTCTGTTTTACACAAATGTATAGTGATAGAGCAATTTTCTCGTCTTTTTGTTGTCCTGAGGCAACCAAAGAAAGAAGTAACTGATGCAGTAGTTGTGCAATATGGAGCAGCTGAAAGATTCTGATTCTTTTATTAGGACAAAAATGTAGGCTCCATTTTTCACTTCAATCCAGAAGTCAAAAGGAACAGCAGGGAGAGGTAGCCTCATCACAGTCTCCACATGCTTCTGCTTGGCACAGGCCACCTTTTTCTGGGACAATACTGTGATGAATTCAGACTTGAATTTTCAACTCACAGTTCAAGCATTTATTCCAGAACTGCTTACAGCTAAGCATATTTGTACTGAACTGGTGACAATTTTTGCACTGGCCATATTAGAATCTCTAACTGGATCAACATGTGTCCTAGACTTCAGGAAATTCAGAAAAATCAACCAGAAAATAACTGTCTTCTCCTCCCTGCTATATGTTAGAGCTAAAAGAGTTCACAAACCAGTAGTGAAAAGCAACACGTTGAATCAAACTTACCAAAGCTCTTCTACCTTGCTCATTATTCCACATTTAGAACTTCTGTTCCTTTTTCTAATGCCAAACAGTATTAACTATGTAATAACCATTTTGGATAAAGTAAAGTGCTATGCACACATTCACACGTGAGGTAAAAACAAATATACAGAATTATCTCTTCACTTAACTTTTAAACTGTGTTTAAAAGTTGACTGAAGATTCATTCCATTGCTGTAGGAATCTGAACATTCTGCTGGAGATTTGGACAGGAAAATATATTGTAGTAAGCAAATCTTCCATTGAGTTTTTTGACATTTCATTTGGAACCTCTAGTGTGCATAAATAGGTTTTTTTTTTTCCCCTTCATGCTTTACTTTGTATTTATCAACACTAAACTTGATCACTGTGATGCTCATTTGTGTTAATCACTTAATTCTTTACAGCACCTCATGGTCATTCTTGTTTAATAGGAAAAGAGCTGTGGTATCACCTGCCAACGCTGCAACTTCAGCATTCCAACCTAATTTCCTTTCCAGACCACTAACCAACCAGGGAAATGCAAAACAACTCCCTGAAGAAACCCTCTTTGCCTTCCAACCATGATGACAGAAATCTGTTCCTGCCCTCCCTTCAGGAAGTTCCTGGCCTATGATATTTCTGTAGCTCTCCCCCACATGTTTTTCGTCCCAACTGGCATGTCACATCTTGAAACAGAGCTTTTGGAAGTCTACATGAAACCATTCTTTATTGGTGCCTCCAGAGACATCTGGGAGCTTAACAAAAAACCCCTCCTTCTGCAGAAATGGGAGAGTGTCTCATGATCTTCCAAACGTTTTGCTGTCTAAGTCCTCAGTTGATCCAATGTTCTCATTCTGTTCCTATTCTTCTGCTCATGCCTGTAGCCTATTTAGAATGTGACATCATCATTCTCAGGGTGAAACTGCATATTCTACTAGCAGCTGTTCAAGGTGACAGACAATGATGATTATTCTCAGATTTACATGTTCTGCACAAACATTTCAGATTATATTAAACTTAGATCATTATTCTGCAATTAAAACATCATTATATTTATGGTCCATAAAGCATGGAACAAAGCAAAAGTTATGTAGAGCTGTAGTTGTATGTGAGCATCCAGGCTTCCAAACCTAAAACAGGCCTTTCTTTTTAACCTCTCTGTTCTTTTTCTTCCTGAAAGGTCATTTACTACAGACACTAAAACACAAATGTCATGGAAATTAAGACCATTTGCATATATTGGGCTTTTTGCCTTTATAGGTCATGCACAGAACTCACAACAGCAAAGAATAGGGCTTCTCCAAGGAACCTCTTGAACCAACAAAAAACAATGAAGACATTTAGACAGAAACAAAAAAACCAACATCATTCTTTCTGTCTTCACCTCTTTAAGTCCATGCTGTTCATTCAAGCCTTTTCATTTTCGGCTGGTTGTGTTCAGATGGGCCCATGTGTAAAACAATTCCTCAAGGGATATTCAAACCAAGGCTGCAGTGGAATAGGGAGGCAGCTCTTCCCTTCTGCAAGCTTTCCTTGGCATGTGAAGGCATGATGGCCCAATGTCTTGGTTTAAAAGACAGATGTCTGACCTACTGATCCAGAATTTATAAAAAGCTCCTTCCAAGTTAGGAAAACTGTTTAGTTTTCAGAAAGATCCCCTGGCACATCTTTGCCTTTATATGCTTGTTCTGCTTTGAGTGCTCACACATTAACTCTTTGGAGGGAGGTCAATTTATTTAAAACATTATCTTCTTCTAGAAGAAAGATACACCTGAAAGAAGGAAATGCCTTTTCTTTTAGTACGCAGGGGTACATCTCCATGTTTGATGCTGTTTTCACTAATCAAAGACAGGTACAAAGCAGGCATTGGTTGGGGGAGAAGGTTGACCCCATGCTGCAAAGGACACATTCTTACCAGCCAGTCATGTTGAAGTCACGGTACAGCATCCTCTTTCCAACTTCCTTGCGCTGCACCCTCCGTGGAAACTCTAAATGTGTGAATTCATTTCCCAGCAAGTGGGGCTGCATGTAAGCCTGCGGGCAGAAATCAAACAACAGATACCACATAAAACAAGACATCATCTATTTTTAATGAGGTAGTATTACCATCCCTTCCTGGTCCCTTCCCACACAAATTCCACCTACTCCTCTACCCTTCTTTATAAATAAGGAAGATGATGTGTCCATTTCAGCAAACAATACACATACACCATTTCTGTCCCTGCCTGACACCCAGCAACAGCCTTATAGGGAGCGGTCCTCTTGCTCTCAAAATCCTTCATTTCTTCTCCCTGCTCCTCAAGATCTGGGATCTCTAAACTACACTTCATCCAGTGACCCTGAAGGAGTCTGCAGAGCTGGGCAAAACAGAACACGTGCCCTTTTGTAAGTTGCAAGAGAGAATGATCAAATACAAAGCCATGGAGAGACTTGGAAGGGTGAGTGTGCAGTGAAGCTCAAGCTTTTTGACTCCCAGTTCAACAATGCCAACAACACAGAAAACCTAACATTGCTACCACACTTTGTTGCCACCTCAAGAAAAATGCACCCCATCATGCAACACTGCAAATAAACACAAGCTACAGAGCAATTTATTTTCTTGTTTTTGAAAAATGACATCCTTCATGCAAAACAGACTTTAAGAAAGGAAGCAGCAGCAGTTTTGTGTCACAACTGCAACTAAGGTCTTTGATGGTTTTAATGTTCAAATGCTACTCATGTCCTTTCTGGTGCACTGCTCTGCAGTTGCCGGGAGGTCTCTTTGCCAGAGTTGTTCCTCTGGCTCATGTTCTCCAAAGCTGACCATAGTCGAGAGCATCGTGAGGCTCTTTGTCCACTGTGTAAATTTTTGGATTGAATTTATACACAGATCATTTGGCATGATAGGTTAATCCTAAACATACTCTATTTCTTCTTTCTGAAATAAATCTCACTCTTTTTTCTTTAGTACTGAAATAAACAAGCCTTTCTCTCTTCCTCCTTAAAGCTGCTTTATGAGTGAGCCCTTATGAAAGACACAGTCAAATTGTGGAAACTGAAAAAAGTTGCATTTCTTAACCTTTTTGCAGATAACTCTTTTTCCTTATCCTTATCTTTCCTTTCCTTGCCAGTTAAGGCAATAAAGTCTGTCTTATCTTCAGCAGCAACTGCCATCAAGGGAGATGAAATGAGCTGGGGTTTAGTTTGTGTGTATGTCATAAATCTAGTGCTCATCAAAGGTAAGCAGCAGGAAGCACTGGAAGCCCTTATTGATCTACCTGGCATCTGTCATGCAGATAGTTCACAATAAAATATTTCCTGCATTTAAGAGTTGAGCCTGCTCCCACTCAATTTAATAGGAGCTCTATCAAGTTCAGCACATCACAACACTAACTTTCTATCAGCTTGTCCCTGTTCCTGTCACCAGACATCCCTCCAGAAAACACCTCAAGCTTAGCTGGAACAGGACTGAGGAAGGTTGCTGTGTGTAACCAGAAAGATTGGATTCTGCTTTCAAGAGGTGGCTTTCAAGCAAGCAAGTGATCTTGACATCGCAATCCCTTCCTGGAACAGGAACTCCATCAAATTCTCTGTGTTCAGTTAAGGGAATTACATTTTTTTTCCTTCAGTCTACAGTCAGCCAAGGTCCCCTTCTCCACCCAAACACTGTTGCCAAGGGCCTTCTAATTGGATCCCTCTCCTCATTACAGAAATGGTTGAGGAGCACTAGTGACTTTTGTGAGATTCAGCAGTATACTTCCAGAACTCTGGAACTTCTTCATTTAAAAGTACACATAAGCTTTTTATTTTATTTATTTTCATTCCAGTTGCAAAAAAGACAGAAAATTCCTAATGATTTGATGTATTGCAACATATGGACAATATTTGTTCTTTGTATGGTAACAAAGAGCTGGAATGTTTTTGGTATTTTTAAAATTATTTCTAGCTTATGATATTGTAAACAAAGTCAGTCTGCACTGAAAGTGCAAATCAGTCCACTTTTAAAAATGCACAGCCTATCTTGATTAAAACATTACAAACCACTACCAGCTAAATACTATCACCTGCCTACAAAACAAGGTCATACTTAAAAGAAAAAACCATCACACCTGATATCAATATGAAGTTATCTAACGTTGAGATAGTGAGATTATTAGTCTGAATAAGAGGTCCAGAAGAAAAACATTACAGGCTTTTAGCATTGTTTAACTTAAAACCAAGAATTTCCCTTATTGCAAAGGTAAAGGAATCAGGAGAGACTGCACTGCATAAAGATCTACTCAGATGGAAAGTCTGAGGTCATAACTGAAATAAGATTAATAAAGCTGGCACAGTTACCAGTAGACTGCTAATGTTCAAATAAGACTTCTCTTCCGCAGCCAAGCCTCAATGCTTGATTTACAATCCAGGGATCTTAACTTGATTCTAATATTTTTGGCGTCAGTGAAACAGAGGGAAAAGAGTAATTTGAAAGCTTCTGGTATCTGTGATCTGAATTCTTAGGTGAAGAAATGGGGATTTTTGTTGTGCTTTGCTTTACACTTTAATTTTCTGTATTTTTTACCATTTTTGAACAGTTATTTTTGATGCTTCACTGGCAATTCTACAGAGAGAAGAATGTTCTACTATAAAACTCAGCTGCAACTTCCAGTTGGGTTTGTTGAGAACTGGTCTCCATGTACAAGGCAGGACTCTTCTCCCCACCTCAACAAAACCACGTGGAGCAGCAGAACCGAAAATAAATAAAAAGCAACTTTAAAAATCCACAGATTTTTCAGAGAATATACAAGCAGAAGCATGAAACCCCCTCAAGTGATCAAACAAACAAACAAAAAAGGTAAGTGAACTGACTACCAGACCTTCACCTGTGATGATGCAACATATTTATCAAACACTTCCTATATCCTTACAAGGTATTTTCAGACAACATTGTTATTCTGTGTTTTGAACTGGAACACTTTTCATATTTCTCTTTCAGAAGCTGTTAGAGCTTTTTGGCATAAATCTGGCATAGTCTGCATTGTGTGTTTTTGGTACTCTTCCATTTTATGGTGTATTTTGTGGCTGGATGTACTGCATTCAAAATTAGTTGTTTAAAATGGAGTTCAGTCAAAGAAATATTAGTCATGGTTGTCTAGAAAGGGCATTGACTTCCTGCTGTGTTTCCTAGTGATTAGAAAAGCAAATATGAAATTAAGATTACACACTCGCATGCCAGTTAATTAGGTGGCAGGAAACACTGCATGTATCTTATCTATACCTCAGTAAGACCTGCCACTGCCTTTTCCAGCACCTTCAGTAGGCACTGCCCTGGAAAGTTGCTGGCACTAGTGGTTTCACTGCATTCTGTGCTATTTTCAGTTTGCTGCTTTTCCTTACACCAACTATATGTTACAGGTCTATTCTTTTATCATACTGTGCCCTTTTCTCCAAAAGAATATTCTGCTATATGGACTACTGCTCACAACAGCATGCACAGCCCAATGCACCAGAAGTTATGCAAATGATTCAGACATTATGATAGGGACACATTAAACTAAAGACAGATTAAAGTAAAGGATGTGGTGGTAAAAGGAAAGAGAAGACTAGAAGTCAAATCCATCTCTAGATTGGTCTCTCATCTTGTGAAAGGCCAGGACCTCTTCCATGGAACTACACATCTCTTTTACCACAGCATCATCCACTGTGTCAGATGTCTGAAGCAATCCTATGCTGGTGATACAGGGAGCCAAACCTGTAAGAGAATTACATCTTGACTGACTTGTAATCCAAGTGCTGACTGGACATTTAGGAGATCTAGGTGCATTTCCTCTTTAGGCTCAGGTTCTGCAGGCATCCTTCAGCAGGTGAATCAGTGTCACTTTTATCCTCACCTGAGCAACAAAATAAGAATAGATCCCCTTTGAGCCCATGACTATCTGGGCTCATGAAACTTTGCTCAAATGGTGGCAAACACAGAGCACCCATGGTCGCTGTCACTGGTGGCCACAGTCTCTACTAGCATGACACCTGCACTGGTAGCAGTGGTGCACCATTTCTGGTGAACTTCAGAGGAGCTGTTTGGCTGCACACATGAAGATGCTACAAACTCCACGTTGACTGACCTCACAACATCTTGAAAGTGCAACTTCAGTAACTAACAGAAACACACTCATCAGCAGTACGCTCAATCCACCATTCATTTTAAACACATTTTTCAACGGAGTAAGTAACAAAATCTATCCTATTTACTGTTGCAATTTAGACCATCACAACTGAAACTAACAGTCTCCTCAGAAGATGAAAGAAAAATTGCTTCTGGCTGTCACTGCCTGCACAACTGCTGAATGTACCAGAGCAGTTCCCAGTAAATAGTGGATTTTTTGTCCTTCAAGATACACTGATAGGGGAAGTGAGGACTTTTCTCAAGCACGGTGTGGATCTCTCCTGCTACAGTGCTAAAAAAAAGGAGACACAGAAATTCAGAAGAAAAGGAGGTTTTTGAATGCCCACTAGTGGAAGGGAAGCAACATGGTGCACTAAACCTCTACAGAAGCTGAAGGACCAAGGGAATACTGGTGCAAAGCTTTCACACTTTACATCTTAAGAAGTGCTCTCTGACTGAAGGATTGATTGCCTTCTGCAATACTCTCTCAGCTGCCTGACACAGAAGTCTGTCTCTGCCATATAGCCTGCCTGAAGTCTGCAGCTGGATGCTGCCACCCCACTGTCCTTGAGTGATGATCAGGCTCAGAGCCACTTCAAAGTCAGAACGACTGGATAGTCAACTTGTTCTTTTCAGGTTTCCATGCCAGAGGCCTATTGCCAAGGCCATTCTTGGATGCCTGGCAATAAACCTGCCAAGATAGGGAAAACATTTGCTTCCCTCCTCTCTCAGTTACTCAATCAGTATTAGCTGAAGCACAGTCCTGTCTAAGACTAGATGGGAGGATTTCATATCAAGATACTCACATGAACCAAAGAACTCATTATCCCATGGATTTCTTTCCACAGAGAATTTAGGCTCAGCAAAGAGGGCTTAACAGAACATCCTGTGTGACTCAAGCAACCAAAAGGCAGAGGGAAGCTCCTTCATCCTGACTGAATCAACAGTGTCTGCTGCACAGTGAACAGCCTGCAGGCTGTAAATCCATACCCTCCCTTTGCCTGTACAGTAACTTCCTCATAGTGAACAGTATCTCTGCATTTACCAAGTATAGTATTAATGCTGAAGTGATTAAGGAATTTTCTTCTTTTTGTGCAGGGTGAGCACTGCAACATATTTGAAACAAAGAAACAGCTTTAACTGCAAATAAGAAAATAGACTCAGAGTAAGTAACTTTCAGATAGAACAACAGATGAGAGATGTTGATGCTAGAATAATAGATTAATAGCAAAACGTGGGGACAGACAAGTGAGTAAGAGGAATTATTTGGGCTCTAATTAGCAAGACAGACGCAAACATCGGAGTGTAATGCTTATGCCAACCTTGCAAAAAATTTGGAGTCATCTTTTTCTTGTTTTAAAAAACAAGAGTAAAAATCTTACTTAGAAATGTGTTTGAAATGATCTGTAATTTTGTTTCACGCTCTTGCTGTCTTGCATGTATTCTCTTTGAATGTGATACCCATAGACCTGGCATATTTGTTACATACAGAATTAAAATAGACAAACAAAGGTAAAGGGATTTTCCACAGGAAACAGCAGAAATAATTTTCAGATCAGCTACTGGCTTCAAATTTAAACCAGAAAGGACATCAAAAGAGAAAAAAACCCCTTGTAGGCAATGTTTTATCTCATATTTCCTACAGAAGTAGCAGACTCCCTAGATGCTAAAGATACCTTTTATTTTAGAGGCAAACAAATTATGTTAAATGTAACTGAATTGTAAATATTTATTAGGCCTCTTTTCCATTTGGTTCTCTGAATATGAATAGTCCCAAAGCAGTATTTCCTCTGAAATTTTCAGCTTGAAGCCAATGAATCTGACTGAAAAAAAATTAAATATGACAATTGAGGAAATAAAATATTTGCTTTAAAACCTTCCACCACCACCTTTCAAGCATTGGCATTTTGTCTAGTTTCAAACCACAGTGCTTGGTCCAGGTTGAAAATAGAAGACCACCTTAAGACCTGGGCACACCACTAACCTTGTCCTGTCCACACTGAGTCAGGAAAGGCTGAGAGTGAGCCTGCCTTGGCTAAAGCTTAAATTTCTAAAAGGAAAAAGCAGAAGAACAGAAGAAGCCCAAAGGAAATCTCTAAGCCAAATGTTAGGAATGACATTTTGACTAACAGCTAATCAACCAACTGATCTGTCCATCGATGAAAACCTTAAAAAGTAACCTTAAAAACTTTAAAAGGATGGTTTGTATGAAAAATAACACTATACATTTTGACTTTTATTACTCTGGCAGCTTATCAGCCAACACAGCTTGGTCTATAAAGCATCCCATGCGTCCCTAGCTAGTCGCCCTGTCCCAGCTTTACGGGTGCTGCTATGGTAAATAAAACTAATCTTTGATCACCCACCCTATTCTGCAGCTACTAATGTTCACTGAGATCACCTCTAAATTGGATATCTTTCTCCTGATGGAGATACTACCGGCATACTGTTAAGAGTAAATTAATCAACTCTGCAATATCACTCACATACAAACAAAGAGCAGTCTGTGGTATTTTATACTGTCACACAGTAAGCAATGGGCTGGACTGAAATACATCTGTGGCTCAGTAGCTCTATGCCTAAGCTCTCAAAATCCAACACTAGTGTGCTGCTAAAGGGTCTGCAGCTGAAAAATGTACACAAGCACAGCCATGTTAATTGATGGCCTTTGTCAAAGAGGTAATACTGCTTTTGTTGAGATTTGCACCACCAGGGTTTTCTCCACAGCTGCTGATGGCTTAAAGACATACATGATCATTCACTGGTGTTCAGTGGACACATCATCCTTCACTGAGCCACAGTAACTCAGTAGCATTTCTCTGAGCCTTTCATATTATTGGGCAATGCTTGTCATGAGCAGCACCTGATTTGGTCCTCTTACCAGATACTGAAGTCGCTGGCGTTCTGTCTCCGGAGTGAATTCTGAAGACATGGGAATGACTTCACCATTTCGGATTATTATAGCTCTGTAAAAGTAATAAAACATCATCAGCACAAAAAAAAAAAAAAAAAGAAAAAAAGAAAAAAAGAAAAAAAGAAAAAAAGAAAAAAGAAAAAAAGAAAAAAAAAGAAAAAAAGAAAAAAGAAAAAAAGAAAAAAAGAAAAAAAGAAAAAAAGAAAAAAAATCCCAGTAAACCACAGGGTAGTCACACTCCTCTTCAGAATCACAGTCAAATAAAGCCATTTCTTTTCTAGTGAGGTTGTCAGCAGAACAGGATAATTTCTGCCCTGCACCCTTTTGGGCTGGCTAACAAAGTATACTTGTATAAGCCAAGTTCATTTTAGAGCTCACAAAAGCATCCAAGCAACAAAGGCAAGAGTTACTTCAACTGATGTCTACAGGGCATCTTTACTAAGTGAAATGCAAACACCCAGAGGAGATGCTGCAGAATCATTGATTGTAGAACAATTCTTAGCAGATTTTAATACCAGTTGTGGCTGACACGGTCTAAACTATTGGCTTCAAATGACTCATCCAAGCATTTGCCAATTATTAATTGGTCATACGTCATGTCAGAACATTTCTAGTCCAACACAAATGGAAATAGCAAAGCAAATCCTATTTAACACAGATTTAACTAGTTACCTGCTGAAAAATGGCAGATAATGGAATGACTGGAGATTAGCCAGGAGATTTCATACACATTTCTGTAAATGGCAGAGAGAAAATTTTCTCAAACACCTGTCTGTTGTCTCTTAACAACCTGATATGCTGCACATAAAATATAGTCCAATCTTTCCCTGATGTAATGTCACTGGCTGGAAAGCAAGTCACAGGAGGGAAGAATTTACCCAATAGAAGTATTGGGTAAATAAATACTGCATTCTACATTCATGTATTCACTCACAGAACTAAGTTCCTTTATCTTTCCATTATTTATCTCTCTGTAAGTAGTGCAATACCTGGCACTTTTGATAAACTACATATCATTCCAAAGACTTTAATGCCTGTTGTGGAACTGTTTCTCAGCCATCAGTAGATAAATTCAGTATTTGGATAACAGCAGTGTACCAGCTCTCCTCTTGAATTTAGACAGAATTTGGTGTAGCTAAAAAAAGTATTTGCCATTTGGATTCCAGTTTCTCTATGTTTTAAATGGTCCCATTTCTGTGATATTTTCATCCCACTGATGTCCTATTCATGAGCTAGCTTACTTCCCTTGATAATTTCATCAATCTGCTGTCATTGCCTCTATGCCATGTGTTCTGATGGCACTGCAATGCAATCAACAAATAAGGTAGGCATACAAAGACTGAAAACTTAAACTTCTAAATTCAAACACAGGCATCTTGAGGAAACCAACTCAGGTACAAACCTGAATTTCTAAAATTAGTGGCATTGGACAAGTTTCCAAGTCTTGTGGATTGGTCATTGGACTAAAATTGTCTCCAAATTGTCATCTACTATTGCGAGTATGCAAAAGGCAGCAGCATTATCTACGAGTAAATTAACTGATCACATTTCTGAGATTCACATGGCAAAGAGTTGATAGGTTCAGGATGGTACAACAATGGTAGATGTGTAAAGAAGCTCTGGCAATGAGGGGAAAACTGCTTTGCTTTGAAAGGTAACAAATTTACTGCTCTTGGACTTCCAGCACTTCCTTGCAAATAATTCTGTGTAGAAATTAGAGGTTGCAAGAGTGCAGCCTACAAACTGGAAGGTTTCCACTGGCCCTTAATTAAAAACAATATTGCATACTTGAGACAGGCATGGTAGTTGCAAAATCTTTAATTTCCTAAAAAAATTTGTGCCTAATTTTTGACAGATTTTTTTCTCCTTTAGGGAATCTGACCACAGGCTTACAAAAATTCCTATCCAATTAAAAATAATAAAAGTTTCCTGAAAATTTTTCTTTTGCATTTCTACGACCGTCATTTAAATATGAATTAAGAATTCTACCACCTCTCCTCTGCAACAACATTTTCATTTTTGCAGTTCCTGAGGTATTCAGCTTTGAACCAGATTAATTTACTCAGACAGTGAACATTTTATATAGCTTTTTATTATGTTATTTGATTCACTCGAGTAGGCCTCCACTTAAGGGGTCTGTGGGTTTAGTACAGAGTATGTACTCTGGCAACAGTCTAGACTAGACTGATCAAAGGAGCTGATCAGACACTAACCAAGTTTTACACATTAGTTTAAGTGAGTCATAAGGGATTTTCTGATCTTTTGCTTGTCTAAAAGAGCTAATATAAAACCACACATTGATATAACTGCTAGCACATCAGGCTAATTTCCTAATTATTCTTTGCTTCCCCTTTAATCACCATTTCACAGGAAATCCATATTTTAAAGACCACTCAAACCAGTCTGGGGTTCACTTTTTTCTTTGTGCACATTGACATACTTCCTATATATTTTGATAGCTGTCATTCTCACTTCTATGGGTGGAATTGGGCCCTGAGGGACTCACATCACATAAAAAGCAATTCAGAGGCGAGTGGGTCAACCTTTCATAGCTCAACTTATTTTCACCAGAATTGGCAGCCACCTGGGATGAAAAGCACAACCTAGCAGACAGACGCACACAAAAATCTTCAGAGGGGGGGAAATTAAAGCAATACTGTTGATACCTGGTAAAACAGAGTTTTATGCTTTTCATTAATGTTTTCAGCAGTTGGACTTTATTCAGCTTGCAAGTTACAGCTGTTTGTAAGAGTCAAATGATTTGATCTGAGGAATGAGACAGCTCTAGATATGAGTAAAGGGACGGACACAGACATACATGTAACAAGTCACTGGTCCAAATTCAACTGTGGTGAGCTTATAAGCCCATACTGGGCTCTCTACCTTTCTGCACTAACTGCTTAGCTGTTTCATGACAGCAAAGGGTATTTCTGATGGCCCAAATGACAAAAAGGGACACATTTGTTGGCTGTCTCACTGAGGGGGCTGGGTGCAAAAGCCTGGCCTGGGAGCCACTATGCTCAGGCAGAATTTTCCCCTGTGATTGAAAAGGTGCCGGAAAAGGCCTTAATTGGGTTTGGAGACTGAAGTGCCCTTTCCATGACCTTGCAGTGACAGAGCTGCCAAGCAGCAACTGAAGGCTTTTTCCACTGAGCAACCTCCAGAGCCCTGAATTCAATAGCCCAGAGTCAATATCTGCTCACGAGGAGGGAGCCTGGCTGATGCAGCAGCTGCAAACAGCTCTAGCAACTGCTTTTAGAGACCCACTCTATACCGTCCTGCAGGACAATTAATTTTGACTTTACACTTCCTAATGGACTAAGCAACAACATGGTGTTACATGAGCATTACTGCTTCTGCCATGCATGAAACGTGCATGTATGCAAAAAAATAGTGCTCTGAAAGCATTTAACTCCCCATGTACTGAGGATATACGCACATATTCTTTTATGCCAGAATACAGCTGTCCTATTAAACTGTCAGAAGTAACTACATAGGAAGTAAGAAGTCCTTGAATAGATGCAGTGCCCAGAGAGCATCTGATTCTGCCATGTTTAATAATGACATTTTAATTTCCACCACACTGGTGAAACACATTATAGTAGAGCCACAGGGCGAGCCTGCCAAAGGCAGATGGATGATTCATGTTTGCAGAGAACAAGTATGTCAACATTAACCAAATATTCTCTGATGACAAGGTTGCTTCAGACCCATACCAATCATTAATTTATATCACCAATGAAGTAGTAATTAAAAAAACAAAAGCTTTTTTTGGCAGGATTGGAAATCCGGAGTCACAGATCTGCAGCCTCCTCAGTGCACTGCCCTCCACGCTCTGATGCCCTCTCCACACAGCGTCGCCTACAGCGAGAAACTGCTCTGAAGTCTTGAGGCCACAGAGGCCTGTAAGTTACTTATTCTGATCTCTTCTGAAAACAAACTGGATTTCCCTGAGTCCTTTCCTCTCTTTTGAACCCTAACTCCCCATCCACAGGAACTACAGGATTGTATTTGCCATTGCATTTCACATGCTCTGCACGACAATAAAATTATGTTCACAATTCCAGAGCTGGGATATTCACAGTAAACAGGAATATATCGGACAAAAAATTCCCAAAACACAGCTGAAGTAGCCTAAAACGGAAGAAACAAGAATCTGATTTTGTATCACTTCTGGCCTCTTGAATTCTTCTGATCCAGAGAAGCCACAACCTGAATAAGTAAATGGGGAGCAAGAGATGTGCCAGTGGCTCAATGCACAAGACAGGACCGGCTGTCATGGCAAATCCTACAGCTGGCTATGTCTGCTCAGTCACATGCAAATGAAAAGAAACACCAGGAGCTTAAAAGGCTCATGTGCATCTGCAGAAAACAGTGTATTTATCTTTTGGATTGACATGACTGTGTAGTCCATAACAATCAGCTAAATTCACACAGAACATTAAGTATGTGGCTATTTTCTATACTCAGATTGAATACTTAGAAATTGTATTTGGTGCCTTAGTATACATTCACTTTTAAAATACATGGAGAGTGAAGCAACAAAAAGATAACCTGCCACGGTGCTGTACTGCTGCTGTGATGCTCAGGATGTAGCAACAACACTTAAGGAAAATATTGATATATCAACTGCTTTTGCATTTTTAATATGGCTAACAACTACCACCTCTCCTCGAATCAAGCAGGGTTTTGGTTTTGTTTGTTTTCTCTTTTGTGGAAAACACAATCAGCTGAAAATTGCACAGCATCCTTTCTTACGTTTCTTATGAGAAACAAACAGAGGAAACTCATACATTTTAGAGGAAGCTCTTGTTGGTTACTCTCATTTAATCATCCAGAGAAAGCAACACTTAGTGAACAAGGTCAAGGTCAAAAGTGTAATTCCACTGCTGTCACAGCTCTATTGGGATTCTAGTGTTCAAAACAAAAAGACATCTCCAACTGTTAGGAGTATTCAGGGGACACCCTGATTCCATTACACACTTTTTCAGCCAAAAATGATTTGAAACGCAACATTAAGCTGCACATTTCTACAACATAGGATAAAAATATGGTAAAGGTGACAGAGAAAGACCATTCAGAAGCCCTTTTTGACAGTTTATATCAATTCCAAGCCACAGGGAGGCTGTATCCATTTTGTCAAAAGGTGTTAAGCATGTGGATTCAGTACAGATGAAGCAGAAGTGTCTGGACTGTCTGCAAAGGTATTAGAAATGTGTCAACGAAAAAGAAAGAGGGATTAAACTGACAGAAAGAATAAGGCAGGGGTTTATTATATTCAACGGGAACTAAGCAGTAGATTTTAATTAGGTGTGTCACAAGATAGATGTGGAAAAAAGAAAAGTAAATCCTAGAACTATTTAATCAGTCTATACGGGCACTTGTTTATTTTGATAACTAAATGCATATATTTAAACAGTCCAGAGACGATCAATGCTAATGGTTGGTAAGCTTCGAACCAGTTGTGCTTTTTTTCATTTCTTTACCTTTTCTTAATTGCTAAGAAGTGAAAGACAATGACTATGAAACAACTAAAATGAGAAATGTTTTTAGCTTCTGTAAATGAAGTACTGGAACTTACTACCATTATGATTACTGATGACTTTTAATACATTCAGCACTGGCACCTTGGTTTTACTTCTTCAAACTGAATTACTCTCACTTAGTCCCATGCAGACCCATTTCTCAACGTTTTTTTAGAAACCAGGTGTACAAACACTTCACTGCAATAAGTATGGAACTGACCTCATATTCCATCCCATATATTCACTAACTATGTGGAACTACAGTGCAAAGCCTTTAAACTATTTCCTTAATTTCATTAATTAAGGCAGGCTGGGGATAGTGAAACAGACTATTATATAACATTTAGCTGCCATTAAAACAGTTTCCAGTGATGACATATCCATCACCATAAAACTCAGGTGGAAGCAGCAACCCTTAGCAACACCAATGGGAAAAACACCCTCTCTGCCTCCCACCCATAATACCTAAGATAATGCCACAACTGTTACTTCATCACTATCAAGAAGAAAACAAGCAACAAACCAGGGAAGGAGTAGAGTCAGTGAAAATTGTCCTCATTTTCCATTTACTGCCACTCAACAGTAGTGCCACCCTGATTTCTTCGTATTTTTCAGCACAAACATGAGCCTGTTCACAGAAACATTGTGAAAGGATAGAAACACTGGATCATTTTTCTTTGAGTCAAACAAAGCCAATGTTAAGCAGGAGCAGACTCTCCCTACTTGTGGCTCTTCCTGTGACAATGTAGTTTCGTGTTACATTGTGGGTTATAGCAGGCTGCTCAGACACTTTCATTCATCACTTGGGGGAACTTCAAGCTCCCGCAAGCCAATAAAAGGTGTGAGAACTTGCCTTAGTGAAGTATTGCAAAAGTAATTTCCTAAAGGAGTGTGCTCTGGCATTTCCTGCCAGAACAATGAAGATCAATCCCAAACTTCTGCTAAGGCTTTTTGCAGACTGCCAGCCACCCTGGCTGCTCCAAGGGTTAGTATCTCAGCAGCACAACTGCTGAGTGCAGCCTCTGCTCCACCAGGACATTGACTGGGCATTCCTAAGAATTTAATTCAAGGTCCTTTCTTCATGTCTTTGCCACAGCATGGAGCCAAGCATGTTACACCTCTCCTGTGGCAAGATGAGAACCTCCTCCCACTTTTGAAAAGAAGCAGAGAAAGAAATTATGAAATCCAGTCCCTGCAAACCTCCCTGAAAGTTGTCTTTCAGAGGCACCTGCCAGCACATAAGCTGTTCCTGTGCACACACATGTGGAGTTTTATACTGTTTCCAATTACCTGACTCATTCATAGTTATATTTCTAGCGCTTATTTAGTGATTCCTTTGGAGAAGGCCTCTGGGACAATAAGCCAGCTGAAATACTCTAAAGCCATTATTCTGATGGTCTGATTTTACAGAATTAATTATATTATTTTTAATAAAGGATCACAAATGGGCAAATAGAAACTGTTTCTGTAAGCAGAATAACAGATTTCCGTGGAAGGGCTACTTCTCATGTTCAATAGCACCCGCGTCAGGATTTTCCTTACTGCCACCAAAAATAACAGAAATCAGAATTTTTAGAACTGATCTGGTATTCCATCTCATGTATTCACTAACAACGTAGTAAGCAGCAGCTAAAAGGATTTTCTATTGCTGGCAGTCACCCTCTGCCCTATATATTGCATCTAACCATGAGAATCACCTGGCTGTCACGAACAATGGAACTAAATTACTTCAGTTGTTTCTGCATAACTATTGTACAGTTTTAAATTAAATGTAATGCTGAGCTTGCAGGCTGTCCACAGAGGAGATAGCTTGGAGAAGACACGTTGCCCCATCATTTTTGACCCCTGGAGCAGCATGCTTCTAGTTGTCAGTGCCTCTTCAGTGGGCTGCAGCTCCATTCCTATGAGACTCCACTGTGAGTAAAATCCCTGCTCTCGTTTAGGTCCTCAAATGTGTTGCTTGGCTGATGAAATCTAGGTATGGAGCTATTATTAGCAGTTGGCTTTATTAACTGTGTTTTATTTTAGGGCTAATTATATTTTTTTTTGTCATGCTCACCTTGCCCCCCCCGCCAAAGGGATGGCACTGGCTATCTGTATGCAATGTTCTTGTTTAATTAATCAGGAAAGTAACTTTTGCTATTGAACCAGTAGTGACTTCATAAGTTCACCTACACACTTCTAGTAATGCCTACTCCAGCTCCAGAAGTACTAACCCAAATGCGAATGAACTAAACTAAAATGCTGTGTAATCAATTGTGTGTACTTTACTGATTGTTTACATCTCAACACAGCAATCTTTCAGAAAGGGCTTCACCTGGCAGCTAGAAAGCTATTACAAGGCAGTTTATAGTGACACTACTAGCACACAAAAATTGCCCACAGTTGGTTCCAACACCCTTGGGTTGGACATTTACTGCCCTCTTAGGATTCATTTTGCCCCAATGATTTCAGTGTATTCATCTGAAGACAGCTAAGTACAAAGCTGCAATGATGACAGACTACCACATTTCTGTATCATGGCTGAACAACATGCCACCAATTACTCAGGCCGTGCCAGGGAAATGAACAAAGAAACGCAGTTGCATCTCTGTGACCAGCTCTGAGCTTCAGGACCGGTATCTGAGGAATCAAAGTCTTTTTGCCTGCTGTCCAGGATATCATATTCATCTCCAAGACAAGTTACTATGGCAACTAAACCTGGGCTTAGTGGATGAAGGCATTGCTGTGCAAGTCAGTGTTTATTTTGCCAGTAATATGGCTGGGATATGGCTGTCCATGTAAGGTGGAAGTAGCAAGGATTTTTTATCTCTCTGCCCTTCACTGTCTTACCACAGACAAAAAGAATGACTTTAGTACCTAAAGTCATATCTACTTTGACCTCAGTTTTTCTGCTTAACTCAGTACCAGCTGCAGGATACTGGAACAAGCTGGACCAAGATGTAAAAACAAAGATCACAACTCACGCTCTCTGCTCACTCTTCATGGGCAATTTTTACCCAAGCCCTGCTTCATTCACCTACACAGAAGTGATCAGACCCATCACTAAAAGCCCCAGGAGCAGGGCTCGAGCAGCACTGCATAGCTGCTGCTGAGACTGAACAGCCTAGGCTGCCTTGAGTTTGCTGAATTCAGGTGACTTGAAAAGCTTTTTAACATAGTAAGGACCAGAGCAGACTTTGAAACATTCACCAAGCAAGCCTCGGGTGCTCCCTCTGCTCCTCCTCCCACAGTACAGACGGGAGCTAGAGAACCAAGGTGCCCAGCCTGCTTTTCTATGCCTTGGCCCTCGTCCTGCAACACTGCAGTGAAGAACTTGCATGTCTCTCTGGTCAGCTACAAAGGCACACATTAAAAAGATAGTTTGTTGGCTTGTATTTTTCTTTGTTTTTTTAAATGCTGAAACCCTATGAGAATTAAAGTTAATATTATTCTTTATTCCTGGAAACCAATACCAATGAACTGTGGCTTTATAGTTTGCTGGTATTACTCCAATAGCCAAAATTCTTCTCCTTCCTCATTATCTAGAACATAAGATAATGTCCATGTGGTTAGGACCAAAAATTTAACTGAATGTATCCCTCACTGAAAATGTTTACAATGGCTTCAATACCTGCTAATTGCCATAGGTGTTGCTAAGGCATATACTCCTCCCAGGAAAAACAAGAGTTTGGGAAAGAAGTAGGACATTTGTTTTGTCTTCAAAGCCTGCAAACATTTACTACCAAATTAATAATTTCTGCCAAGTCAGTGCTGGATGTGACATGCCAGTAACCTGGAACTTGTCATTCACTGGATAACTAGAAAATGCTCTTGGTTAGCACTGCCCTTTGAGTGAAATGACTTCTTTCTAATCCAACACCTTTTCTTCACACCTCGCCTTAAGTGTTTCTTGAAGTGCCTTCAAAAGCTTTACCCAGCACAAAATCCTGCAGTATCTGAGGTTGCTGTTATTCCAATGAATCTTGAGCTCCTGCTTCTCCCTGAAAGGAGGCCAGGCTGGAAAAGGGGAGAAGGGCTTTCTGCAGCCCTGCAGATCATGCTTCTAAGGAAAAAAGATAGGAAGAACAGAGAGAGTGGACATGGCCATGTCTCCTGAACATGGCTAAGCTTTTCCAGCATTTTGGGCTGGTATGGATCACCTATCAAACTGCAGTGAAAGAGAATGTACATGGCAGAGACTTGCTTTGCTTTGAATTCAGTCTCTCCTCACTACACAGACCTGTGAGCAAATGAGACTTAGGTTATTTGCTGCCCTGAAATGACCAAACATTTTTTATTTTCAAGTGATTCTGTCAGAGAATTAATAGTAACCTAAAAAGGGGATGTACCACAGATTGGCCAAACTACGATCTGTAAGTGTTGCTCTTGCCTCTGGGGAGGCATCTTTTGAGAATCTGGAGAAATGAGAATTTCAGAGAATGAAGAGAAATCCCTACCGGTTGCATGGCCCCAGTGTGCTGTTCAGTTTTGCAACTTTCTTTGCCCCATCTTTAGGACAAGACAGGAAAAAGAATGCTCTTCCAAATACTGCAGACTGAAGAAGCTTAGTAATAACTAAGTTAGTCTTTTCTCTGGAGGCCTCTAAGTCTCTAGTATGAAGCACAGTTATTGTTATTTATGCAGACACAGATGTAAGAAGACAGTGAAGGCTTAGGCAGACCACTCACAGAAAACAGGGAAAACACACACCATTTAGATTAGAAAATGAGTAGTTACAAATAACAGAAAATTAAAGCTTCCTAGATGGTAAACCAAAGACTAAAGTTAACTAGTTCTACAATAGTGATAGATTAGAACACTTTTCAGTTTCCATCCTTACACAGTGTTAGCACTTCTGGCAAAAATGACCCTGCCGGACTGCCTCGAGGAAGAGGTAAGACACCATGAACCACAAAAATGGCTCAGAATCACCAATTCTGACTTCTCAGAAATTCTATTTAAGCTACACAGCCAGTCAGCAGATATGTGGCTGTTTCCATGCCGCTCTCATTTACTTTATAAAAGCAAATTAAGCCCCAAATCTGACTTCCTATAACCAGAACTAACCACAAGGGAAGCAGCTGACAAGCACCATGACAATGAAGAGGAAGTATAAACGTAGTAAACTTCAACACAAGCAGCAAATCCAGAAAGAATTGAAATGGTAAAAAAATTCAATTTTCAATTCACTATTTTATTACACTGGGAGAAGACTGTGTTATTAACACACTCTCCCACACCAGGTCTCTTGAAGTACCAATGATGTTACTTCACCTGCACCCACTCAAAACCATCACAAAAATATTCACTCAATGAGCTCCTACCATTTAACAAGCCAAAATGCCTTAGCATTTATTTTACACTTGCAAAAAGGAGGAGAAAATCTATTCTGGACATGAGGATGTATATTCAAATAGTGTGAATATGCCCTGAAAACATAAGTACTGAGGAGCAAAAGCAAGGAGGCAAAAAGATAATAAAGAAGAGCTGATGAAGCAAAGCAAAAAATTCAGTGACCCTGAAAGTCTGTGAAGCCTTTGAAACATCAAGCTCTTTGCTTTGATGCCATACTCTGCCAATAAATCAAGAAAAGCCCAAGAACCCAGTCGCAGATTTAGTGAGGGTTTCAGGGTGTATGGAAAAGTCAAATAAACTTGCGATGTTCTGCTTCTTGTATAATGATAAAGGCACAGCTTTCCTACGTGGTTCCAAGCACAGCACAAAATGGAAGTGCCTGCAGTCTCTGAGCAGCTCCAGACAACACAAAAGCCAGAACAACACTCATGCCAAACATGGTTAATATGATCATATTGCATTACAGTTATTGTAGTAACATTGGACAAATGTTATGTTATACAATAATTGGGCAGTAATCAGTAAAAACATTAGGTCCCTGTTTTAAAACTGCTTCATCAGTAGCTATAAAACAACATCTAATAAAGACTATAAAACTAAAAAGAACTGAGATTAACAAGGCATGTTATGGCAGTTTAGAAGTAAAAGTCACTTCAGGAATATAGAGCTGAACAACACTATTTAAAACACAGACCAGAGAAGATTTACTACTCCATGTTTAAAAAAGAAATAAACAGCCACTACTCCAATGGCCCAGATTTCATAGAAAATGTCATGCTGGTAAGCAAAATACAGCACCTCAATGCTCACCAAAAAAAGCACTATATGTTGGATAGCTGACTACAGCACTATCAGTCCCTAATCAGATAACCTTGCATGCTAATCACTGTGCGATTAGTAAAAGAAGAAAGAGAGAGAAAGAAGCATTAGAAAAAGCTTTGGCCGATATTCAGATATAAATTTTGACCGCACAAGTAGGTATATTTATGGCAGAGTCCAAGAATGATCAGACAAGTCATTACAGAATGAAAGCAGTTCCTTCCAAGTTGTTTTTATCAGGCTCTGAATACATCACCTCATTTTTAGTAGGGTTCTGGTATCATGTGCAGTTAACATATAATTATTACAGAACTGTGATTGCATCGTTAGTAGAAGTTTAATTATATCATTGACATTAGTGATGACATAACATCAAGCTCAATAATAGTTCATAACAAAACCTACAATTAGCACGATTTTTCCTCCCTTTTACACCAACCAAAAGTGTTCAGCTTGGAGAAGCCTAATAGTCCATACAGAAGTGAGCTGGGCTGAACCTGAAAGGATTGTCGGCTGGTAATTTAGTAATATGGTAATTAAAGTCTTTTCATGATGTAATTACACATCAACTACAAAAGGACAGCTGCTATACAACACTGCCAGGGTACGTGGCATGAAATGATTAGATTTGAGAAGCTTTGGTGGATAAACTGAATACCACAGACATAAGTCTGAGGTATAGCTGGCACCACACAGTACATTATTATTCAAGTCTCACACTTAACATTTCCTTAGTCTCATTGTGATAGTAGCAGTTTGTTGCACATACCTTGGTCCTCTGACAGCATAAGCTGTTCAAAACCTATCTTTAAAAGCTTCTACTGTTTTGAAATTCCCTGAAATCATAAAACCTAACCTTCTCCTGGGGAGAGGCAGTATAACTGAGGTTTGCATGAACCCAAAATGTTTATTTCCCACACAAAACCCTCTCTCACAGATTCCTATCTATGGGAAACTTGATTTATTTGCAGGCTTTTTCCAGTGGGGTAGCAGAGAGGGAAGAAGGAGAATGAGGAGAGGGGAAAGGCACAAATGAGTAGGTGAACTCAAAGAAACTAAGAACTAAGGGTTTCGTCATCTAGTTCCAACAGCAACAAGAGGAAGTCCCATGTTTGAGTGAAAAAACAAACCCACCCTTCTTCTCGAGAGCCAATAACTATTTGTTGAAGTAGTTTCCTTATTGTATTTCTCACTGCCCTCCCTTTTATCTGTACAAACCACAAAATGGAGGGACTTTATTACCAACAAGATGTTAGGACTGAGAATTTGAATCCTGGTTCAAACAACACCCAATCTTGCTGATGGTTTCCTTTCTGATTCCTGCTCTCCCTCTTTTTCTGAAGAGATGTTCTGGGTGAACTTAATGCAAAACATGCAAAACTTCTTGAAGACTTACTATGTTTAACTACAGTTACACCAGTACTCTGGCACCAATTCCAGATCACTGCCAAAAGGAGTGTCTTGCCCCTGGGAATCAGAGGCTGCAGTGGAGCTGAGGCTGCTCTCAGGGAGCACAGAAGGAATTCTGAGGGAACTGGAAGAAGCCAGTTCCAGTCATTTAAGAACAAAGATCTTGGCTACTCAGAAGTAACTTCTGCATGGCCAGTTTTACACAGCACACTTTTAAGAGACAATAAAGCAAATTAGCCAACTAAAAGAAAGAGACTCAACCATACTTCAAGTGCAATAGCACAAGAAAACATGATTATTTCTAATTTAATGGCAGGAGAGAGAAAATGTAGTTCAGCTAGTAGCTCTGTTGACCAGATAGGTGATCACCTCAAACATGGTTGCAGCTACCATGTGAGGACTCACTTAACATTTGATACAGAAAGGAGATTCAAATATGTCACTTGTCAATAAAAACTGGGTGAGCAACTTGCAACACATACAGCAAATTTAGCATCTTAAAAACAATCGCCAACATGAAAGGAACAGGAATTTTACGCACAAAGGATTTATCTGACTTCCTACACAGTGTAAAGCTGCAAGAGGCAATAAAGTCTTATGTTTAAACTACGAAACGCTTAACTTTTGAGTGTTACCTCTGTAACTACATGGGGGTACACACTATAAACATGAACTGTGTACACAAACCTTAAACACAAACTCATAACCATAGCAGTCTTCACCTAAAGACAACATGGTTCGATACCTCTGCAGATGTTAATTACTCAGATATTAATGAACAGCATACAAGAGCAGCTCGTATTGCATGGGAACTCTTCACCCTGCCCTGTTTATGCAGTGCACTGCCACTTTCTTTATTAGAAAGAATCTTTCTTTCTAATAAAGAAACACATTAAGTCTGAAGTCTCAAAAGGAGAGCCTCATTATCTCTCTCCAGTGTTGGTAAGGGCAGAGTTAGAGAGGGGGAAAGAATGCAAATGAGAGATTTCCAGTGTGATCCTATCTTTAGCAACAGTAGAAGACAAAGAAAATGCTTCTTATCTGAGTCTTCAAGCACCCAACTTCAAAATAAAACAAAGCAACAGCTCCTGAGCAACAGCATTCAGTTCTGAGAAATGGACAAGTACCATGACCTAGAACAGGACAAGGCAAAAAAACCTATACTGTGATAGCCTGTCTCCCTCTCCTCTTCCCCCAAGGCAAGAGTAGTAGCTATTTGCTTACCGGATCACTACCTTCAATTACATGAAAATCTGAAAGCCAAATGGCCTATCAAGACTAAGCCTGGCAACAGGAGTCACAGGACTGCACAAATGCAGCCCTACCAGCTCTTCCAGATGCAGTCACCTTGTCAGTGTTTAACACACAATTCTACTGCACACCCAACACCTCTTCTGTTTCAACAGCTTTTTAGCACCTTTCCACTTCTCTGCAAACATCAAGTCTTTCAGAAACTGCTACAAGACCAGAAGTGCTGTCAGTTTCCCTGATTGCAACCACTGCTCAAGATACCGGAATGCTATCCCTGGCACTTGCATTCATTTCTGTGAGACATGCTAAGTGTCCAGCCAAAAAACAATCTTCTTGTGATGCTGTCTGCATTTAAGGAACTCGGTAACACCAGGACTGGGGAGTTTGTGGTGAAGGATTAGATGGGGTGACAACACACTTACCTGCTATCACCAGCGTTCGCCACATAAAGCTTCCCCAATAAATACACCACCACTAGGGCTGTGCAGCCGCCAGAAATGTTATACACGGTCCTCTCTCGCTCTATTTGCAAATCCTGTGAGAAAATAGAACAAGATTTATAAAGACAGCATTGCAATTAATGCTTGAGAAAATGAAGGCTCCCCTAAAAACCAAAAATACAATAGAGTCTTTATTAACTTGTATGTCCCACTGTCTATCTTTTTTTGCAGCTATGGTGACATGAGCTGGGAGAATGACAGAAAGTTGAGGAGTACCTATTACTTATACAAATATGTTTGGAAAAAATCAGGTCAGGAGACTGTAAAACATCAGGTACTAAGGAATAAATAGCAACTCTCAGGGATGTAAGAGAATTTGCTACGGCAAAAGCACAATGAAGGCAAAGATAAATGAAGCTTAACAACAGGTACCTGGTGGTGTAATTGGAGAGTGTTTTATATAGACAGCAGATAATTAATGAGACCCAGCTACAACATGAATAACTACCTACTTCCCTAAAGGAATTCTAGGACTGTGGGGCATACACCTTAAGAACCACAGCAAGATGTACTTGTGCCACAAGGCTACCTGTGGGAGTTCTGTCTGTATTGCTTCAGAAACACAGGGAATAAGTGGATGCTAAACTGATTCTGAGTGGAAGAAATATTATATATTAAAGTCCTTCTGCTTAACAGAAGTGGAGAACGCAAATTATACTTATCACCAACAGTCAATAAAGTCCTGGAAAGAAAAAAATATACATAAATACACACACACACACACACACACACATATACACACAAACACACACAATGCCCCAAGAAAGCTGGCAGAACATAGAGCAAGTAAGTAAATGAGCTACTTTCATCCATACATTTCAAACAAACACGGAAGTGTATGCTAATGAATTAATTCTGCTGTCTGTAGTTTATCTTCAGATAATAACATGCTACAAATTACCCTTCTCTCCTGTGTCCAAAACCAAATCCCATTTCAAATTGGTCTGTCCTTATAATATTAGATTCAAACAGGGAGCATCATTTAACATCACTATTGCAAGTACTGGCAGATCTTTTCCAGCTAAACCCTGCCTACTTTTATGTGGTTTTTATTATGAACGTATGTTTGCCTCTGTGTGTGTGCATACATGCAGGTCTATACTTCAGCCATTTTCATATCTGCACCAAGCAACAAACAGCTCAAATTTTTCATGCCTTGGGGTATGGAATTTGGAGCTTTATTTTAGAGCTAAATTTATCTAAAGAAAAACACTACAATAAATACAAACCATGACAGCTGCAATTTGACTGAAAATCTGCAGAGGTGGGAGGAGGTCCCTGTCCTATGCTTTATCTCCTCCAAATTTCAGGGGTGGGAGGTAACCTGGGGCAGCAGCAGGGATGTTCAGCAGCACTTGGGCACTGTCCTGAGCCACTGGGCAGAGGTGTCTGTCACAAATAACTTGCTGACTCCTCTCTGGCCAATGCATGTACATCCTGTTTGTGCCATGAACACAGTGCCAAGGTACTGTCCCACTGGGCCATCCTCAGCTGTGTGTCCAAACTGCATGTGGCTGCCACAGGGACACTTTTTGGAGGGGGCTGGGTGGTGAGGACCAGGAGGAAAACACCTCCAAGCTATAAATCATATCTTGCAGAACCTTTGGTCACAGACACAGGCCTGTTTTAAATGCCTCTTTGTCTAATCTTGCCATAGAGAAGCTGATTCTCCACCCCACGGTTTCTATATATTTTTCAATAAAGCTGAAGAGTTCAAAGGAAGCAGATATTTCTAACCATCAAAATAATTTAAACTTACAAATACTACGGATTTTCCAAGCCCTGCCAGGAATTTTAAGAAACCTTCATTCCCATGTTTCAGAATATCCTCCAAGACCTTCAAACAATGTGCAACTCCTCACCTGGTTTCAGCTCTATCATACATATACTTTGCAAGTGCTGGATGCCTAAATTAAATTTTTTTTCTTCCAATAAGCAGAATTCAGAAGCATCTATTATAAGACAGCAAATGGATAATAATTAGGGCCTCTTTTTCAGAATTTCCTTGTCTTAAACTACATCTGTGTACTGGATTTTCTCAAATCGTTGCTGTTGATGTGCTCTCCCATCTAGAACTTCAATTTACCACTATGACTTGTCAGAGTACATTGAGTGCCATGTATGATTCAATATAACATACTTTGCTTAACACTTTCTTTTTCAGCAGCAAGCAAAGAGGGCAAGGCTTTCCGACAGGTCAACAAGATTTGAGGGGGGGAAAAAAGGGCAAAATAAAATGAAACTCACCAATGTCACCAACTCATTCTGATGTAGAGACATTAGTTTTTAATGAAATACTTTTTAACAGTGGTGCTGGGAAAGCAATACAAACATGGGCAGAAGCCCCAAAATGCCTCTAAAGCCTTTATGAACGTAAAGGGGCTCATTCTAGACAGAGTGTATACAAAGCTTTCCTCATTTTCCACTCGGAGAATTATTCCAGAGCAAGGGGGTTTATTATGGTTGTTGTTTGTTTGGTTTGTTTTTGTTTTTCCGAAGAAACAGTAACTTAGTCCGAGCTGTGCCGTCCGTGCCGGGACACGCGTTGCAGCGGGTGTCAGGCGCTCCCAAGGGCTGCCCCAGGCCTGGTCCCCCTTCCCTAGCGCGGGATGCGGGAGGGCGGAGCACAGCCTGCAGAGGACACCGCGACGTACCGAGCAGCTGAGGGCGATCAGGGCGGCTTTCCGCACCGAGCCCGGCAGCGGCGAAGCGCTGGGACAGCCGTGGGCCGGGGCGAGGTCGGGCCGGGCTCCCCACAAGCAGTGACCGCCCCCTCGGAGCCGCGGCGGCCCGGCGCGGGCCGCTCCTGCCACCTGGCGGAGGCTGCGCGCAGCGGCCGCCGCTCCGCTCCCGCGGGCACCTCTGCTCAACACCACGCGAGCCCCCTGCCAAGGGAGGGTCGCCTACAGGAACCAAGTGGGTTTGGAATGTCTGCAGAGAGGGAGACCCCATGATCTCCTCGGGCAGCCTGTTTCAGTGCTCTGCCACCCTCAGCGTGAAGTTCTTTCTCAGGTTGAGGTGAAACTTACTGTGGTTTAGTTTATGGCCATTGCTCCTCATCCTGTTTCTGGGCAGCACTGGAAAGAGTCTGGCACCACCACCCTCTTGATACCCTTTCAGATATTTATGTGCATTAATGAGATCCCCTCTTAGTATTCTCCAGACTAAACAGCCCAGCTGCCTCAATCTCTCCTCATAAGAGAGATGCCTCAGTTCCTCAATCATCTTTGTCTGCCTGTGCTGGACCCTCTCCAGCAGCTCTTTCTCTTTCTTCTACTGAGGAGCCCAGAACTGAACACAGCACTCTACATGTGGCCTCACTAGGGCTGAGTAGAAGGGGAGGATCACCTCCCTTGACCTGCTCGCCACACTCTTCCCACACCCTTTTCATCTATATTTATATCCTCAGAGCAGCGGCCTTTCCTCCAGGTTCCCAACCTTGTTATGACAGAAAGCAGCTTTACAATACACAGTTTTATGTCTGGTTTAAAAAAAAAAGTTTCAGAAGGCATAAACATAAAATTAACTCCTTAGCATGCTTTACATCAAATGCCTGTAATTCTATTTAAACTCTCAATTCTACTGGCTACATAATGAGGCGAAATTTTTAAAAAAGTGAACTGTACAACACATGCCATTCTCTCAACTCTGTTCAATTAACTAAAATGGCACCCATCTAGAAAAAGCATATGTCTAGATTTCATCTAAGTAAAATAAACACAATAAAGAAGAAAATCATAATACAATGAATGCAAATGTATACCTCCCAATAAATCAGACTAGTTCTGTGCCTTTTTACCCCATTTACAGTTAAATGGGGTTCAGAGTAGAATAGGCGCTCTCTCCCCTTAACCTTTCTTGCAAACATGTACAACATCACACATGTATACAAGGTTAAATACAGGGAAAGGACTATAATTTGATTAGCAAATACAGAACTGCACTTGGAAGCATTCCTCCTGGCTCCTTTGAACTGAATCTATAAATGTACGTCTTAAAACTCAACAGATGAAAATTAGAGGATTTGATTTATGACACCTTCAGAACTTGCGCTTATTTATTTCCTTTTAACTGGAACAATTGTGATACTGACAATTACTGACATTTACTGTTTTTTAGACAGGGCATTAAATTATCTGAAAACACAGCACAAACTTGCTAATCCCAGTTTCAACACAGAAAACGTAATTTAGATGTACTTCAAAATGGGGACAATTTAATTGCTAAATGTCTAAGTTAGCCAATGATGATCTGTGTCAGCTTTCCACAGTGTTTTACTGCATGTAGCTGTTAGACAACAACAGCTAGGTCCAAAAAAACCCACAACAAATAAAGGAAAAATAAATTTTAAAAGCCTTTTGAAAGCCATGAATTGCATTTCATTTGAGACCTGAGGCAAAATTAGGGAGACCTTAGCTAGAATTCAAAAGGAAGTTGGGGAAAAAAATAATGGTATACTAAATGCTCCCAGGAAAAGGGGACAAAGTCATCATTAGATAAACCTGTCAGGTCGGACTCTTGAAAAACAGTATCTTTATCTAGTCATTATTTTCGGTTCACAACAATCCTTTGCGGCAATTGGTGTTCCAGGAAAAACCACCAAGAAGTTTGCCAATGTGTCCAGGAAACTTGAGCTTTCACCAAGTGCCAGATAAACTGATACACTCTGCTGGTACAAAACCCTTGTACAGACTGCACATCTTGACTGTGCTGACCTAACTCAACAACATCCATCACAGTCCAGTACAAACAAGGGCTGATTAAACAATGTGCTGTGGAAGAGGCCCAAAGTCTTCATGCAAAGACTAAAAGGAGTATAAGCTAGCAGGAAGTTAAATAAAGACAGGAGGAAGATCAAGCATTGCAAGCACAGATGAGACACAGAAATGTTGATTTTATGCATTGCTCCCTTACACAGATAAAAGAAAACACTCTTTTGCCTAAACCAACTGTAAGTGCAAAATTCCCCTCAGAGCTTAAAGTGCATACAATTTAATTATCTACTGCTTTCCTTAAGCTGGCTATTTTTATAAGCTTTCCTGTAAAACTTAATACTGAAATTACATTGCATTGTAATTGCAATTACATTGTATTTGCTTATCAAAGACAATGATGAACTTCAGCCCTCTAATATAAAGCAAGAGGGAATTAATATACTGGATATGTAGCATATGAACAAAGACACAGGGAGGAAGGTGTTCTGTTTAGTTCAGTTTAGAAACAGAACAGGTTAGTATGAGCTGTACAAGGAATATCTGAACACCATAACTGTAGTGAGTTATCCAGGGTTTCTGCATTTGTCATGCTCTACCCACAAAAGCCCTCACAACCAAATCTCTGAACATAAGCTGAGATGGTCTTCTGTGTGAACACCTACCAGAGATGTGAAGTCAAAATAAAGCAGTGCAATAGCAGCTCTGTTCACTCAGACACACACAGGAAGGCAGCGATGGGTAATATACATGCTGTTCTCCTAAGAGAGGTAGAGTACTTTAAACAGGCCTTCTATACTCTGTTCCTTTCAGTGCCCAGTCCCACAAAACTCCACTTCTCATTTCACCTGCACTTGGAGACAGTTTCAACAGTAGAGAATCACGTCACACCCTACAGAGCCTGGCACTCTTCTGGCCTCAAAATTAACCAGCTGAAGCATGAAATTGGTGCTCCCCTTAAGCATGCTCTGAACCCACTAGGGTGCAGTGGATGGGCAGGGTCATCTTCTCCCTCATTTCTCAACAAAGAAGGGAGCAATCTAGTCCTCTCTTTCTGAAAAGGTGTGCTAAACTGAGAGATTTTCATGCATATTCCTCTTTCTTTACATCTAGCAGAAGCTGAGCCCACCACCCACAGTGCATATATTTGCCTGCACAACACTCACTGAAGTATGCCTAGGCCATGGCTGTGAATGCTGCTCCTGGACCTACCCACCTGCAAGCCCAAAGCTGATGGGTCTGCTTGCCAGCACTTTCTTGGGAAGAAAGAAAGATCCAGCAAAAGATAATTGTTACTCAGAACTCTAAGTGAAGTAATACTTGTAAAAATTGTAGTCTCTAATTAAATGCATGTACTAGAATAAATTCACATACATCAGGAAAAATAATGATCAGATATTTCTTTTCAGACAACAAATAAAACCACTGGGAAACACTGAATAGCTCACAGTCCTTTTCAAAGAAGAGGCTTTTCTGAAAAGTACAGCAGCAAAATTAAAAAAAAAAAGAAAAAAATAACAGTATCAGACCTCCCAAGACTTGATTCACATGTACTTGCTGGCAGGCTGGACCTTTACTCTGCCTGACAAGAATGAGTTTCAGTAATGTGTGTAGCTTACAAATGTGGAGAAGTGAAGGGGGAAGTTATGGAGGAACTACACCAACTATAGAAGAGAAAAAAACAGCTTCCATAAGGCAATAGATAGATATTCTGTTCCCATAGGGTCATGATTTCCTGACAGTTGTTCAGGCTATACAAAAGTCAAGTGCGTGGTAGGAATTAACTTCATGCCCCTCTCACCTACAAAATCTGCCTCAGTCAAGAGCTGCAGACACTCTGCAGTCACTACTTCAACACCAGTGTGAACTATGGGTCATTGGACCAAGCAACCTTTGCTGCTGTTTTGGTATGGCAACAAGGCTTTATAAAGCACATGCCCATATACTCAGTCTCAACAACTGCCAGTGCTTAAATCTGCACTGTAAGGTAATACTGATCTTTATCTTATAAAAGGAGGGGGAGAAGAAAATTAAAAAGAAGAGTATTATACATCGAAAATTCAAGTAATTTATAACCATCGCCACAGTGCTACATGGAGTTAAGATGCAGATCTGGCCTCAAAGGGATCTACCTGGTAAGCTGTTGAGGCTCTTAAACAGTTCTGTTCACACTCAGATGGTGTTAAAGTAACAAAAAGGGGGGAAAAAATCTAAATCGTCGTTGTCTCCAGGTCATGTGACTCAATATAAACAACAAGGACTTCAGAGCCTTGAGACATACATACCATTTCCTTGAATGCACTTTCTATGGCCCCAATAACCAGGCACTCATGTGGGATCTTCTTCTCAGTGAAGAAGCGTGTTGGAGGCGTGCTGGGCGAGCCAGGGGCTCCCACACCACCACGCAGGGAGGCTGCTCGTGTCAGTGTCCTGCTGTTGGTGGATGGGTTGTCAGGCTCCTCTCCCAGGCAGGTGGGTGGGAGGACGGCTGAGTTCCTCAGGATGTCCACGATCTCCTGCAGCTGCTCCAGGATATGGTGCTGCAGCAGTTTGGAAGCGACCACAGCTGCCCCTGACCCAGCATGTCCATCAAAAAGGGACCAGTAGTACAGGTTGATCCCATCTGTGTCCTGGAGGAGCAAGAGGGTGAGAAAAGGAAGGAAAAGAGATGGTCACTGTCACACAGTTGTGAGCAAGGTGACTTCTGGCACAGAGGCAGTAGGTGAAATACAGATAACTTTCTCAGAGGTAACATTCTGAAATACAGAAATACCCACAGTGTCAGTACAACTCTGGTTGAAAGAAGAGATGCTTATTTTTACCACACATTCCCACCATGTTTTTTCTTTTCCTTAACATCTTTTAAAAAAAGCTTAAGAAAAAAAAAAAAGGAGTAAGAAAGGTCAAACTTACAATCTTACAATCTTTTTTACCTTACAGCCATCACAGGTAGAAGAACAGCATTTGAATATATGATAGACCTACCACCATGAAAGATAAAAATTCTACACAAGACAGCACCTGATACTTTGTGACAGACCTCCTTTTTTTACTAGGCATAAGACAAAGGACCTCAGTTTGACATCCAGGAACAAATGTTAGCTCATCTTCCACAACTGGTAGATAAGGTCCATCCATACTGGCAGATGGGACAACTCACGCTTTCCCTGCCTGTGCCAGTCCAGGAAACAGCATCAGCACAGAGATGCTTGAGGATGACAGACACAAGTGGGATCAGCTGCACTTCATCTCATCTAGCCTCTATGTTCACTGCCTGGTTCTTCACAGTCCCCTAAAAATTTTTCTGTATGCTACTGGAAATGGTGGGGTACCCTATCACTTACACAGGGCATTAACCCAGGGCTAGAGACAGAGTAGCTCTGGGCATCACAAGCTCCAATATGCCTGGAAAATACCAAGGAGACATACTCTTGATAACCTCAACTTCTTGCGGGGAAGAAGTTAGCAGTCCTCAGGTAACCATTATGATACTCACCTTCCATGAAAGCATATTTGGTAGCAGCATGGGGAAAGAGTCTTTTCCTTTCCCCTCCATTTCTTTTAATCCTGCACCTTCTCCCAGCTATGCAGAAACAGCTGCTAGTGGGGCTGCCTTGCAAGTTGGATGTGGGTGGACTAATACAGATTTAGAAAGAAACAATTTTGCAAGGGACAGGAATGAGGCTATACTATTGTAAAGTACCTCATAATAAGAATGCATAACCTGGATCTTGCTGCAATCAAAGAACCTCAAAAATTACATGTGCATATTACACCGTGGTATAATTTAGGAGGACAGATGTGATTTGTTTTGTTCACTCAAACACTGCTCCCTTACACTACAGATCAGCATAAAGTCTAGGCACCACCTGCATGCCAGCACTTCATGTCCAAAGCACTGCCTATTTCAAATTTACAGACACGGTTGTGAACTGCAGCTTCTTTTACTTTGTGCTGTTTCAGCTGCTCCACAAAGGTGCCATGATAATAAAAATCACATAAAATTCGAGGGTTTTTTTTTTTTTTGCATACAGCATTGCTGATGTGGTAAAGTTCAAATATATTCTTAACCACAGCATCAACAGCATAGTTGTCTACACAGCAGGGAGCTCCTTCAAGAAGAGTAATTCATCAGTCCTTCATGCACTCTTCATCTCATTATTGAAATGCTGTGATAAGGGGGTATTGTCCTAAAATACTGTTTACTTACCACAATAAGGATCACACAGGATACATCCTAGAATGATGGAAAAAACAATACATGGCCACATTTCCGAACATGGTTCCTTAGCCAGACACCACTCCCTTCTGCCCCTGCACTTACCCAGCCTGATAAATTCACCAAAAACCTGCTGTGAAACTTCCCACCTGAAGGCAGTTGTACGACCTTGCTCTGGGCTCAGAATCCCTCCAAGTTCACACAACAGTTGGCTGTTAAATTCTGCATAAGTAATTTTTAACAGCTAACAGGATTAGCAATTTAAAAACTGCCTGTAAAAATAGATTGCTATTCATGTAAAATGTAAAGTATTTTGCCAACAGAAACAAGTTTTCCAAATTGAAAATATTTCAGCTGAAAACTGAAACTATTTATTCAAAATGACAACACTGTGCCTCCTGGGATTTGTATATCAAACCACTTCTGATCTCATTCTTCTCTTATAAGTTTGACTCCCTGGCCAAAATCAGTGTTATGATGCACGATGGATAGATAATGCTTCCATAGTTTTTGTCCTCATGTCCTTTAAAGGTGCTACTCCTTTGGAAATGTGCTCTCTTTGGCAGGAAAAATGCCCAAGGCATTTCAACTCTGATTGAGATTGAAATATTCTACCTTCCACCAAAAGGAAGAAGATACTTTGTCATTGTTCTCCTCCTGCCTCCAAACTAGAACAGAAACTTAGAATTAAGAACAAGTTTGATCTGCATTCCATTTTCATGAGTTCTCCAAAGCAATCCCCCCAGAAAAGTCTGTGTTACAGCTTTTCAGAAGATAAAGGAGAACAGTACTAACACAATTTACTCTCATTATTATGATCTCAACTCTGGATATGTCCTACACTGTTCAAGCCTCATGTGAGTTTGGGAGTTAAATAAAGATGAGACCTGAGACACTTTAAAACAGATGAAACTAGCCCCTGACAAAAAGGGAAATTGAAATGTTACCACATTTATTGTGGAAATGTTATTTCCTCTAAGCCAATGGGCAACACAAATTTCGACACAGAAGTTCACATGGACCTGAACTGTATTCTCAGACTCTCACTGACACATGTCACCGTGGCACGGCCACACCAACTATGTGTCCACTGATCTTGTCCTTTTTGGAGTAGTAATTCTTGAACAAAGAGGATGTTGCTACCAGTTCAGCTAAGTTCAGATATCCACACTGCACACCTCCAAGATAGTTCTCTAAATTGCTCTTATGTTGGGCAGACAGAAAACCCCCTGCATTTTCAGACTATGCTCATCTCATTACAAAGTAGATTTATTTCTCCCTAGCAACAGCAGAAGCACCCTAGATAACTGTAAAGTCTGTATTCCAAGCGCTCAGGGGAGATGACTACCATAATGCTGCTCTCATAGACATTCTGTGTGAGATGCTCCAGAGCCTTACCTTCAGCTGGGATCTGCAGGCATAACTGTAACCTAAGTATTAGTCTTGAAAAACTTCTATGTATTCCTACAAAGCTTCATTTACTTTTGACCTAGCAAAGAGGAAAACCACAGATAACCTATAAGCTGTCTAAAAAAGGAAGAAAAAACAAACTCTTTTCCCCCATCCTGAGAATAAAAACAGCTCCTCTATTTGAAAGAAATTAATTCCCCAAAACCACACCTATTCAATGGGAATTAAAAATATGATGCAATTAAAGCAGTGACTCAGTGAACAAACAAGAGCCCGCAGTCAGGGCAGGCAGACAAGGCAAAATGCACAGAAAGGTCTTTGCTTTTCCTCGCACAGCTGAGATGACCTCTGCAGCTACCAAGCGATTATCTGTTTTGCTGTGCATATGCATTGCTGTTTGCTCTCTTTTACATTTGGGAGCTTGAACTTCTTCCCAAAGAGAACTGACATTCTGCAAACTCAGAGAACAAGACATCTATTTTTACTTGCACTGGCAGTATTCTGCCAAAAGTAGTCTTTCAAACACCAGTCTTCAGTTCTCCTTTTATCTGGACAGAATCCTCAAGTAGGAGTGTGGTCAGTCACCATAGTGATTTATTTTAGATTTTCATTCAAAAGATTCTGACCTAACAACAGGCTGAATAACTACCAGAAACATGAAGAGAAAACAAATCCTTCACTGCATTGACCTTACAATTAATTTCCAGAATGTACTAGGAAATTTAATAAGCTTCAGGCTCCTCAACTGCTGACCTAGCTTTCAGGAAGGTTCAGCAGTCTCCCGGGTTTTGCAATTGTAAAATATAATTAAGACATGCAAAGTTTTGGGTCAAGCAACAGACAGAAATCATGAGAGAAATTTCATGTATAGACACACATAATTTGAGCTCAATGATATAAAGAAAAAAAAAAGCGAAAAACCTTAGTAATAGTTAGTGATCAATTGGGGACATGCTTTTCAGGTAAGCTAGAAAGCAGTTCTACATTGCAAACCTTCAGATTGTTGTTATGGAATACCAAACAGGCAGATAAATCATGCTGCCACTAAAGATTTATTCTGGGAACTATAATCTACCCTGACTACTATTATTCCAGTTATGAACTGCAGTCACAAAACACTTAAGAGTGCAACTTGACTTCTCATAAAATCTGAACTGGGCCAGCAATTGCCACCCTAATCATCAGAGAAAAGCCTCCTCATGTTATCAGTATGTTCAGCTGCCTGTGGTAGGCTACCAGCCTTGTGCCACACAAAATATACACCATCCCAGATTCGTGGCAAAGAAAACTGCAGAATTAGTAATTATGTATCCTCGCATTACAATGACAATTAATAATGCGTCGCATTACGTCCTGCAGCCTGATTGTCACTATGACAATATCCTAGTATGGAATTTCCATTTTGCTTGCTGATGGCTTTCAGCACTCATCATGAAGGTACTATGTAGTTAAAGGCATTTAAAAATAGTACAAATGAAAAAGATGTGCAATTTAATGTGAATGTTCTTGAATGGGGCCGGTCAGGAGATATGATTAATCAAGCAGCAATGGAGCGGGACTGGGGAAGAGGAGAGAACTAACTTAGGATTGAATTTAAAGAGTCTTTCCCTTTCACTGCTCTGCTCATTTTATTACCCACCCTTTCAAGAAGAAAACCATGTTTATGCTAATAGACTTCACAGGATTTATGTATTGAGGTCAAAGAAAAGAACTTCTCGATTTCCGCATTTCTGGCCTACCACCCCTCCTTTCCACCCCTGGAAGTCCATGTGGAGAGTCAATACCATGATAGTGGCATTCAACTTGTCTGGACAGCACGTGGATCTTAAACTCCCTTATGCTGCTTTGTCAAAGCACAGGGCTGGATTGATAGGGTTAGCATTAAGCAACAACTACACAATCTCAGATGCAGCTGATGTTTCACAAACTTTCCAAAAAGCAGGAGAAAACAAAGATGGCATGTGCCATTCTCAAAGAGTCTGTGGAAAAAAAGAAAAATCTGAGGACAATGAAAAGGACTCTGTCACATAAAGTTTAAATTTCAGTGCCTATTTCCCTTGTGCTCCACACTTTAAAAAAATCCTTCTGATGAACTTCCTTCCTCATTCCTTTTTCCTTCAGTATTTCTGCAAGGTTCTTCACAACATAGAGATAGTTTCAGATTGTGTGTTACAGTGGGATTTCCCTATGAGGCACTTACACTATTTAGCCTCTGGCTTTCTTACTAAATATTTCCTGAGATGATATTCTATCGTTCTCTGTAGTGTCTAAAATCAGCATTTCTAAATTTAGTCATACAAATTAAGTTGCACTCTCATCACATTTAACATCAAACTCATATACTCCTTAAAAAATATCTGCCAACAGTGCTATGTGCTATACCTCACAGTACAAAAATATGAAAACAAAAATATGACACAATATAGAAATGTGCTTTTCTTCCTCCCCGTTTTTAGATATATGTACCAAGGAAAAAATCCTACTAACTGCTAGTGTAAGAGTGCCCTCTAGTAGAAAACTTCCTCCAGGAACACACTGCCTGTTTTGGGAAAATATATTTCAAATTTAAATACACAAGCTGTGGTCTCATAACATGGTAGAATAGGTTTTCCACAACAAAATAGTGAGTGTGACAGCACTTATTCCAGTGCCATATAGAAAACAGAAGTAAATCAACAGATAAGAAGAGAATATATAAAGAACAAGATAACAAATAACTAGAAAACACTATACTCCATTACATGGATCAGCTGGCTCCTGACTTTAGATGTTATGCTCCTTTCTGGTCAAAATATGTCAGAAACAAAATCAAGAACAGAAGATTTGAAACAAAAATGTTTCTCTCAAGAAACCTGAAAGGGAGTGGCTGTTTCTTCCAAAATCAAGATGAAAGATACAGGATCAAACTAGGAAATATACTAGCGAAGAGAGAAAAAAAAATCAGAACATTCCATGAGGTACTTCTCATAAACTCTGCGTAAATAGAAATTTATTGAGAATTATGAAACATCAAATTGATAAAAAGAACAGCTTTTAAAAACATGCAGTTTATTGACCCTACCATTACATTACCGTAACAGTACAACAACTGTAAAAATGGATAACATCAAGGTTAGCTAAGATGCCTTTCCAATAAAACTATTTTAGATCCCTGTATTTTTAATGCAATCTAATCTTATTAACTATGTAATGTTTGGAAAAACATTCCTTCTGAAGAAGGTGATTAACTATGGCTTTTGCTCCTGAGAAGCTTTTGATACTGGAAGTTAATCAGGCTTTGTGAAACTATGTTGCAAAGATTTTTATGTCCCATGCAAGCCCCCAAAATATGCAAAACCAGGCAAATTCAGCACAGTTACACTCACCCACATCCCAGATGCAGAAGCTCCTGACCACGTATCTCTTATGGTAGGTCTGGAACTTTAATGTGGTATGAGACCAAATCTCGTATCTCTGCACAGCATCAGTATGTGTGTACCCAGGCTGGTATGTGCACATGGGTCTTTGCAGTGTGGCTGTGTGCATGGCACAGTGATACCCTTAGTGTCAAACAAACCCATCACCTGGACCAAGGACACTGGTGGCTATCTTGTTGCATTTTCTATACACCAACAAGTACTGTGGTGAAACGCTTGCTTCATTAAACATAATTAATGCATACAAAAGTTAAATACATTCCTGAAACCAAGCACCTTCCTGAGCCAACAGCAGGCAGTTGCATGGACTTTCTAGGAAAGTCTTTTAAAAACACAGCTAATCAAAGCAAATCCTGTTTTGCTTTGCATGACTGTATGTAGAACTCCTAGTCCCAGCAAGTTCTGGGCACAATTCTTTATCCAGGAGTTTGCAAAAATGTACTTGAAAAAAGAAATCATGACTGATTGAATACAATGAGGAATATCAGCACAAAGGAATAGAAACATGATTTAAAGAAAGATTTTTAAACAGGAAAGAACAGGGCAATTTGCAAACCCCGAGAATCTCTTTTTTGAAAATGTTGCAGCAATAATGAAATATGAAAGAGAACTGGAAGAGCAAGAGGTTGGAAGGGACACAGTACAAGAGGAATGCTTGTTTCTCAGGACCCCAATGAACCTGTATAAACCAGAAGATCATCCTGCTTTAGTAGTTGATAAAATTAGAGAACAAAGTATCTTTCTGACATTGGCTGAAGATGTGGTTTAGTGGCTTAGATGTAAGACATTTTAACAGCCTATATGGCTCATATAGGTCTTTATCTGACCCCTGTGTAGGTACAGTGAAAACAGCTGCCAGTGCAGTGTCCACAGAGCTCCATGTAGTGCAAGTGTGCCTACAAGTCAGTGCAGAAACTTAGAAAGAGCAAATGGAGGTTGACCTGTGTTTTTGTGGCACCATGAGGCATCTGTGTAAATTACAGAACCATAGAATGGTTTGGGATGAAAGAGACCTTAAAGATGATCTGATTCCAACCCCTCTGCCATGGGCAGGAACACCTCCCACTAGACCAGGCTGCTCAAACTCTCATCCAACCTGGCCAAACTTCTCTGGGCCTTCTCTCTTCCAGTGCCTCACCACCCTCAGAGTGAAGAATTTCTGCCCAATATCTAATCGAAACCCTCGATTCGTTTGAAGTCCTTATTCCTTCTCCTGTCACTACAGGCCCTTGTGAAAGCCCCTCTGCAATTCCGTTTAGGTACTGGATGGCCAGTCTAAGGACTCCCTGGAGGCCTCCCTTCCTCAGGCTGAACAGCCCCAGCTCACAGCCTGTCTTCACAGAAGACTTGCCCCAGCTCTTCCTTCATCTTCAAATTTTTTAACATTACATTTCATAAACAAAATAAAAAGAAAAATCCAGGAGCATTCCCTCACCCATCTTTAAAGTAAAATATTTTAGATGCACAGAGCATTTTTCAAAGCAAAAAATTAAGTAGAGCTAAGAAAAATGTAGTGAAATGTTCCGCATTTAAGCAGAGACAATCAGTTAGAGGTAACCGAAAAGATATGAAATATTCAGAGAACACCTTTTAGTGCCGTATTTTTACATCCTTTTATATTATTTTGTACTTCTACACTGACAAGATACATAAGTTTGCTTACTGAATTGTCTTTCAGCTGGAGACCTTCTCCATTGGGCAGCGATGACCTCCGTTTTGTTGAAGAGTTCTTGTTTGGTGTAGAATTACTGCCTCCAGCTTTTTTCTTAACAAAGAGGACTTCACAGCTGGCTTGATCTTCATTGTGCGTGCTTTTCCCTGCATTTATTACCCTAAGAAAAAAGCAAAACAAAAAAAGAAAATAGTGACCAGATTAGCAAAGCACAGAAACCCCAATCTGTATCTCACAATGTGACTCGAGATGTACAGAACCAGAGTCCAGCACTGTTGCAAGTACTGACTGAATTAAAATACCTGACTGCCTTCCAGAGATACAACATACACACAAGCATACTTCCTTATTTCTGTATACATACACATGACCTAACAAGCATTTTCGGCGGAACTATGTGAAGAAGAACCAATGGTGCCATGAGCATATTTCACCCCTAAGCATACCATATTTTTTTAAGAAGAGACTACTTTACGGATGAAGTTGGTAACACATATGCCTCCCAGTTGAAACATGAGATCCCCATTTGCTTTTCTACCTGTCAGCATCTCTGCTATAAATAATGAATCTGCTGGCTAAGAGTGTGCATTCTGTCAAGTTCCAAGTCTTTTCACAAACAAAATACCTGCTATAAATCTACAAAGCTGTTACTGCTAAAGACATTCTGTTCAAATGGCACATATTAGAAATGCTATGACAAATACAAAGGAAAGATTTTGTCTCTGACAGGCAAGTCAAGCTTCCTTGTACCACAGTGATACAGTGATGCATACTAAATACATCCCTCTAGTACTGCACAACATAATCCCCTGTCCCCTAGAAGCCTACCTCAAACCATCTGTCCCACCTGCCCTGTAGAAAACAGAAGATTTGCACTCAGAGCTGCAGGCATGCAAAACTCAGCAATAAGAGCTCAGTATAAGCTTTTAACAGCCAAAGGTATCCTGAGACTTGTACCACAGCTTTTTTCCTTTGATCAGTGAAGAGGCTGAAATAACAGCTATTCCACTAACAAGTTTTTAAAAGCTTAATCAGAAGCCTGTGTTATCCAAAATACTGTGGTTACTATCATTGATCTCAGAACAGTCAAGCTCAAACACATTTTCCACTTTCTGCATCAGAATCTCATCACAAACTGACGAACTTTGCATCAGTTGACCGTCCCGGGATCACACCAGGAAGAAAACCCATGCAAGTTGGGACGATGTCTTGTTCCAACCAAGCAAAGACACCATGACTTTGATGCAAGCATGTCTTCTTCCACATACACTATTCACCCACTCCTCTTTACTGCAAGGTTTGGGTCAACAGGTTCACCAATACTCAGAGACAGTATTTTCACTAACTGATAAGCACCGAGTTTCACACCAGGCACACAATGTCTTTAGAAATAACTGCTGCCTCCCCAGAAACCAAAACAGCTTGAAGGCACATCATGATCCTAATGGCAAGTTCAAAACATACCTGACTTCTTGATCTCTTATGTTTTCATCACAGTAAAACTTTACACAATAGGAAAATACTTGCTAAAGGCTGTTGAAATGAAAACAAAAACCAAAGGAAGGCTTGCAGGGAGCCCCAGCTTGCCTGCTCTTGCTGAAATGTCAAGTCTGTATCACCCTTGCTTAAAGGTAATACATTCTTTTCACTTTCAAGGAGCAATATGATGCTGTGACATGCAAATGAACAGCATCCCTCTGAACAGAAAAACCAGTCTTTTTTTAAAAGAAAATGTACATGTTCTGCTCACAGAAATGGGAAGTTTCCTTACAGTGCTACAGTGCTTCCTTCCTAAATGCTACACATTGCAGTCTATCTGTGTGCACAATACCACCATTTGTTTGTAAGTATGTCTTGTAAATAAACAGTAATTGTGGATAAAATTATTTTGCAAAACACATAGAGAGCAGAGATGAAGGAGCAATTACTTACAAGGCACTCCTGAGCAGCTTAACCAATTACCCCCGGTAATGCTTAACCTTTGGACAACTGCAGATCAAATACTGAGATGCAGTAAGCTTCCAGTCTGAAAACTCTCATTTTCTTGACATTAGGAAAAGTAGAAGCATATATTCAAAAATGGGGGGAAAGTGTACGGGGGGGAGAGCAGAACACACAACACACATGACAAAATCATAAATACCAAAGCATTTAAACCAGCTGAAAAGCAGTTCAGTTTGAAATGCTACTGTTGGGGGTTAGGTTTCTTTTCTTTTTCACCTATAGAATTTTTTTCCCAAGGGTTGCTTGGCAGCTAATTGCTGGTACTTATCAGTGCTCAGCTGAGACAAAAAAGATGGACCCTGGTATTTGGCTACACCCTTTGTCTCTGCGAGTTTCTCTGGAGGGGGGGAGAAAGACGGTGCTGGAAGGCAGCTTCACTTTCGATGTGGTCTGCATCAGGAGAAGAGGGGGCTGCCGTTGCTGCGTGGGTTTCTCACTGGCACCACCGGGATCTGATCCTGAAGGGAGCTACCATCATCTGCTCGTGTGTCCAGGAAGATCCTGATTCCTCCTTTGCTGCCCTGCTGGAGCTGGCTCAGCCCTGTCCCACTGCCTCGGCGCTGCTTTAGAGCTGCTCTGCACCGCGGGCCCGCACTGCCCTCCCTGCCAAACATCCCTGCCCCCCAGTGACCACCGACGGAGCACCGAACTTCATCCGATCCACCAGCCCGGGATACCCCACCGTTCCAGCTTAGTACCTTTTTTTTTGGAGTCCCCAGAGACCAGACTGCCCTGGGTTTTGTAGGACCAAGCCCCGTCAAGGTCCCTGGTTCTGTTTTCGCTATTAATTGCTGTAGTTGTCGTTGTTTGTTTGCCTTGTTATACCTATTAGTAAAGAACTGTTATTCCTATCCCCATATCTCTGCCTGAGAGCCGTTTTAATTTTTTTTTCCTAAATTATAATAATTTGAGGGAAGGGAATTTGAATTATCCATCCCAAGAGAGGCCCTGCCTCTCTTTAGCAGATACGTGTCTTCTTTCAAAACCAAGACAGCTACAAAAATGATTAAAATACAACAGCAGCTGAGAAAGTGTAGTTCTATCATATGAGGAGCTAATCAATATTCAGTTTAGCTGACCAGTCTCCTTACTGATGCTGTTTCCAATCCCATTAAAAAAAAAAAAAAAAAAGCAGAGGACAAGTAAGAGAAAAAAATTACTCCTTAAAAGCATTGCTGCTTTCCTAACACTTATTGGTCCTTACAAAAGTCATTGAACTCTTGGAGCAGCCCTGGTTCCTGAGCTTAGTGACGGACTTCAGGACTTGTATGGTGGAAGATGTTCTGATGTTTAATGACATAAGAAGTTATGCACAATATTATCATTTTAAAAAGCTCTTATGAAAAAAAAAATGTCAATGCACTGAATACATTAGAAAGACTATGAGAACAAAGTGACCCAACAGACCACCTTGAAAATAAGCTATCACAAAGCACCTGGAGTTGAAACTGTGTACCAAGCACCCTGCTAGAAGAGGATATGATCAAAAGGAATCTGACAAGACTGAATACTGAGTAGACATGGGAGTTGGGATGTCATTGTATTGAAGAGAGAGGAATGGGGCTCTGAACAATACACTTCATCCAAGAAATCAACTGTATCTCCCAGAATTCTAGTTTTTCTTTCCTCATCAGAGGGTTAAGTGTATTTTATTCCTTGTGAAGGCCTGAATTTATCATTCTGTCAAAATGGTGCTTATGGATCCTAGGTAATACAGGGTCTAGATACCAAAAGCTGTTCCTCTCCTGACAGTGGCACTCTTCTACTCTCACATCCCATCTCATATGCAAATCCTGGAAAACTGTTGCAGAGAAGACCTGTGATTTTTCATTTCAAATCTTGAACTATGTTGGTGCCTGATGCCAAGCACAGAAGCTGGTAACATATACTCAGCTTCAAACAGCTGCTACTCACCTTCAAACAGCTCTGTCTTTGCTGACTTTTGAAATTCTTTTCTTTCTGCAGTTTCCTAAATCCCTTCTCCAGGCAATTCTTTCAACCAGCTTTCCAACACTGATTGCACTGTTGTTTTTCCTCCTTGCTCTCCCAGACTGCAACTTACCAGAACAAAAACCTCATCTAAGCAGCTTCTACAAATAACTAAGCGAAACCGTTATAAATATACGGTTTGAGTTTTCTTATTAAGAAACATATTATTTCTCTATGAAATAAAGTGTATCCAGAGATACCCCCTTGTACAGAGATCAATACGTGGGTGGGCCAGCAGTTGGCATGCCAGCCTTCCCCTGATAGAAAAATAAGGAACGCATCTCCACTTCAGTGTGGGGTGGACCGCTACCGGGGAGAAGCTGATAACACCCAAGGACAGGAACCAACACCCAGATAGCAACCACAAGCGCCCATCAGAACCCATTCATTCCACTCACCCAACAGAAAATCCAATCACTCCACCTTCCCAGAATTCAGAGAAACCAGAAACTGAGACGTGTTTGCATGAACTTCAGGAATAATTCATGGACAGATTCAGAGATGAGACCAGATTTACCGGAATTCTATTCTACATACACACCAGGTGGACTGAAAGCCCATCTACATATTCAAAGAAAGAACTGGACAATAACCTAGCCTCAAGGCACAAATTCCCTATAAAATTGACCCTCGAGAGATGGCTGGAGTGAGCCAGGGCAGGGGCCCAGTGAGACTGTGTCCCAATTTTCGGTCACCCAGAGCTGATACCCGGGGTCAGAGCTGTCAGATTGATTGTGGCTGTTTCTCGATTTCTCGCTTTGTCGTTTTTTCCAACAAATTTCTTAATTGAAAATATTGGAGAAATTGTCATTTATAACAGAACTAACAAGATATTCATATCACCAAAAGGTAACTCTTAATTAGACCTCTGGAATTTTTTATGGAAAAATCTGCCCCTCCATCCACTGATAAAGTGCCTCAGCTTCCAAAGATTGCCCTGTGTATTTTTTTCTGTCTAACTCAAAATACAAGTTGTCCACCAGAAAGTGAACAAAATGCAATAAAACAGCTCCAATCATTTCAATTTCATTTTATCATTAATATTAATAATAGTGCAGAGAAAGAAAATAGTTTAAAATTAACTAAAAGAACACTGAGGCCTACATAATTCTCTAGCTTACTAGACACAGGTTTTCAAGTTAATTCCTCCTTTTGTTCTCTCTCCAAATTTCTCAAGACACTGCTTAGACCTATTGACGATCAACTCCTTTCCATCCTTCCCCTCCTCTCCCCCAATATCCATATATCTCCTATCCAAACTTTTGCAACATTCAACCCAAATAATGTATCTAGATCAGAAGCCCCTCCTTGTCTGTACTGTGTCAAACATATGTCTCAGTAATAAATAAATAATGCTAAAGTTTAGTTCAAGATACACCCCACAACCCCACTTTCGAAACAGGAGCTTCCTGAAGCCTCCACAGTCAGGCAACGGGCTTTGGTCACAGTTGAAATAGCTGCATCAATCTTAATGGATACTTCAGTATTTCACAAGTCTTAATCTTAAACATGTCCTCGGCTAAAAGCAAATCCACCCAATAGGAAGGAACGAGCTTGTTTGGCTCACAATTAGGATTATTGTGGTATCTTTTGAGACCCCAAAGCCCATCTGACTAGACGAAAATGCAGGTCACACTGTGCTTCTATTCTTCTCTCAACAAGCAGAGCTCAAAGTTCTGTGCCATGATCATTGATTGCAAAATCCTAAGTTTATCTTAAGAGAACCAAATGGCCCAGTAAACAAAGCCGAAACAGGCTTTGACAGTTTCAAAAAACTGCCCAAAACAACCCAAACTAAACCATAAGCGAACACAAACCAGAAGCTTCAGGTTTTTTAAGCATTTCTATTAATTCCTCTATTTTTTTTTTTTTTTTTGCATCAATATCAGTATATACTCTTTGGGTCTTTTATTCCTTCCTATATCATGCTCTTTGATATTATATTATGTTGCAATCAGCCAAAATTCAAAGCTGTCCTGTAGCAGGAAAATTTTACCCACCAAAAAAAACCCCCAATACAGTTGCATTACCCACTTAGAGCAAAATACAGCCCACAACAGAAGCTTCAAACAGTCTACGAGCCGCAGTGAAGGAACATTGCTTGTAACATGCCCCAAAAAGATGTTTTTACTTGGGGAACCTGTGCTCATTTGCTCCACAAATACATAATCTCATACAAATGCAAAAGCTCCTAAGGGTTAGCAAGAAAAAAAAGAGCTAGAAATAAAAGGATTTATCCATAGGCAGCTTATTGTACACTGCAATTTTCAATTCTACCATTCTCTGGGGCTTCAGACTAGCACTGGACACCTGTATTTGTTTTGAGTCTGAATGAATCAATTAATCAGGAAACAGCGCTTCTCTCCTCTCCTCACAGAAGCTACAGCCAGTCTCTCCTCTTTCCAGGTGCAGCACACACACACCATTCCACAACTGCATGACACCAGCTTGCATCCAACCCAACTAATAACACAGAAGTAACCCAGATGAATGAATACTATACGTATAGACAACACGTTCTTAACGGTTTTGTGTTGTAATTTCAACAGTCTTAAAATGATGATTAAAGATACCATAAAAAAACTTTCACAGAAATGTTGCTGGCTTTACTTCCCCCTCCCACATTTTTTTCCCCCTTAATGGATAAGCATGTGAGTAGATGCCGCTGCTTTTTTTCTGTATCATCTCACTTACAGTCTTAGATTTTCAGGTAGGTGTCTGTTTCCTCCCATTCACCCACATGAGATTTATTTCTGCACTGAGAATCAACTTGAAAGAGATTTCCTTCTAGCTGTTCACCTCCTCCCTCAGATGAAAGGCAGCTTTTCAGCAGCCTGAACAGTTCCATTCATTCATTACTGTAACTGTCACATTGTGCACATCAAAACCAAAGCACTCACTAGTATTGTCCACTGCAGGCAGAAATTGAAGCCAGACTTGAATCAGTTCTCTAAATCCATGGGACTAAATAAAATTTTAATTTTGTTAACCAAGGAAGAAGTGAGTATTTAGCCATGAAATCTTGCAATAATGTGCTGTGAAAATATGGTTTCTCCTACCAGCAGTAACACTGGTATACTAGGCCAAGTTCACTTTGAGGCCCAGCTGGAAGCTAGCTTGACACCCATCAAGCTAATAAGAACTAAATATGGGATTAAAATAGGCAAAGTATGAAAGTATAATAGCACATACGCTGTAAATTTTCCACAACTTCAGTGTAAATTATTGTAACCTGGGTACACAGCTTGTCTTTGGGCTGAAATCAGTGACACCTTGAAAGGGAAGTCTGCACAGATGTTATTTGTATGGACTTCTCAAAATGCTACGATGCAGCACACCATCCAGCAACCCTTTCCATAAAAGGATCAAATACTAAGTCACTGCAGGAATGTGCAAGCTCTATGACCACTACACAGGGAGAAGCAGCTCTTTTTGATGATTAGCATGCAGGTATTGCAAAAGAAAACCAAGAGACAGTGAGCCCTGAGCAGATGCCGAGCCAGACCAGTGGGATACAAAGGTGGTTAAGCATGATCTCACTTCAGAGCTGAGCAGTCTCAGCCACAGCCGACAATACTGCTTGCCAAATTCTTCCTCACTCCTTCTGTACTAGCTATCAGAATGGGGTTAGAAGGGGTTGCAAACGCAAAGATAATTTGACACTGTAAGAGAACCACCATTTATTTCCCACAAGGGACAGTGAAATTGCAGAGAATGCCAGGTCAGACTGCTCATCATCCGTATTTAAAGCAACTTTGCCTGGTTGTTCAACACTTGCTGAAATATAAGCAAGAGACCCAGAGGACAATGGGAATAAACAATTTTGTGTTGACCAGTGTCCTTCTAGTCCAGTTTCCACTAACGCACTTGGAACTTTTTCTTTTTCCCCCCAACAGTTATCTTCTCAAATCCCGCTAATCTGGGGAAAATGGGCCTGAACTTATTTCTATGGTATTCAGGAAGAAGTTGAAAGTTCTTCAAGTTACGCTGCTTATATGAATAGGGCACATTCAAATCTGGTGAAGTCAGCCTCCAGATGAATAGATTTGGACAAAAACTCTGAGATTTTTATGCATTATTAGATTTTTCTAGATTTTTGTTGCTGATAAAGCTTACCTTATGTAATTATGTTATAGTATTATGTTGCCACGTTATAACATTATTATGTTGTTGATAATGCTTACCAGCTTTGGCTGGTGTGATACATTTTCAGCTTCAAATTGAAGCAGAAAGCATTAAAAAACCCCTAAATAGTAGTGAAAAGAAATGGACCCTTTCTACAAGAGTATCCTTCATCATGTCTCAATTAGCCTATGTGAACATAGAACCTGTGACTTTGTGCATTAGGACTGACAGCTCTTGAAATTGAAGCCCCTGGTTTAATCTAAAGAAATCACACCCTAATAGTAACTTTTTTATTTCGCTCACAGTCATCTTATCACATGTGATTTCACTGTCCTAGCCTTTAGGGGTGGATCCTGGAAGTTCATTGATGAGCAATACCTCACTTTTGACTGCACACCAAGAAACACATCATTGGATAGTGGCTATGAGCTGCTTTTAGTTGAGAAACCTATGTGGATCTATCCTAGAGCTCACATCCAAGATGAGAACCCAAGTTCTGCCCTTCCTTTCCCTCTAATCCAAAGGAAAAGCAGATACTTCCATGTTAGTTCCCATGAGTGAGTACGCCACCTTCTTCTGCATGTGAGGCTGAATATGGTCTTGACCATGACATTCCTCATAAGGATGGCACTATAGCTGAGAAACAATCTGATAAAATGGTTGCATATGAGGTTCGGTTGTCCCCATAGAGTTACGTGACAAATACAGAAATCATTCTAGTTAAAATTATGAAAAGGTAATGAAAAGCAACCTGCCACTAATTGCTACAGCAAGGGGCATCTGGATTTCAGAAATACTCACTCTGTCTACAAGCTCAGCACTACTATTACTACTACACCACCAACTACTACTATACCAAACCCCAACCAAAGTTCAATTTGAACTGACCTCATATTTTTGTTTCCTTTTAGACTTTTAAATGAGTATATGTACATGATAAGGATGCATGAAGAAAACAAAAGACTACTTCCCCCTCCGCCCCAGTTTCTTTCCCAAAGTTCCACTTTTGAAAGCACATCTAAAAAAACCCCTTTCTTCCTTACAGAAATGCCAATTATATGCAAATAAAAGTTCTCCTTGCGCTTACAGTGAAGCAAATTATGTGCTTAAAGTAATGCAGTAAATCCCACATCTTTAGACTGTGACGCTGTAGACCTCAGTCTCAGCTTCAGGGTTAAGAAAAATCAAGATAAATGGCTTATGCAAAACTGGTCTAAGCTTAAAAAAAAAATGATCTCTCATATTTAGCATGTGTGAAAGTTAACCCCAAGAGATGAGTGGTGACAGTACTAATCCCTTTTATACAGCTGTCAACTGAATTTAGGCCCAAGATAATCTCTGCAAGTGTGACAGAGAAGGTACACATTTGCACAGATGCACACTACTAATGCCTTATTCACAATATCCCTCTACTGCAGCACGTACTTGAAGCCCCCACAACCTGAAAAAAGACAATCTGCTAATTTATTCTTAAAAGTCATTATAGAAACTGTATATGTATGGAAGCGCACATACGCAAGACAAGGAGGAGGGGGGAAAAAAGAGAGAAAACATTACATATAGCTTTATTATCACAAGTAGGAAATTAATTCAGTCACTCATATGCTGGTAATTTCCAATAATTAAAGAAAAACTACACCCTGCTTCTGGAGTTTTACATTCACCACTTTTCCTCTGGGAGAATATTAGCTGGCAGATCTGCAGGAAGGGACCATGTGCAAAAAATACTCCAATGACTCTTTGCCATAAAATGTGCCTCAAAACCCAGTCTTATACTTCTGTTCCTAAAATTGCATTCCTAGACCTCATCTTTGAAGCTGTTAAAATAGAAGCTAAATGCAAACCAATGAAGTATCAGCAATCCTGAGCCTGCATAAAAAGATTACAAAAATTGGCAGCTCCTTTAATCTTGATAGACCATGATTCGTCAAAACATTTGTAGTGATCATTCATTTATTCCTTTTGGGGCTAACAATCAATTCCAAAATTAGCTTTCCTAAATTTAAAGTATTAAAAAGTCACAAAAATTAGAGCAAAACAGGATTAAGAGAATTTTGCAGTACCTCAACATACATTTTATATACACATACCTACACACAAACACCTCTAAACAAAAACCTGTGGTGTTTATCATGCAAGTCATACAAAATTCAGTCAAATATTATGTCATGGAAAACACTTATTTTTCATGTAATATAGGTCAAAGTGCTTAATATCTTTGCCCAGTAGTTCAGCCATCACAGATGAAAATTTTCAGGTGCAATGTTAATTTAGAGTGAAAGTCAACATAGAAACCCTGGTAAAATCATGCCAGTAAAAGAAGAATGACAGCCAAATGCAGAATTTCTACCCAAGAGCAGGCAAATAGCAGTGAGCAAATGAGTATCTGGCTCTGTGTGAGAGAATGTGTGTGTGCACACAGCTTGGAGACAAGGGTGTCCTTTCCAGCCCCATCTGCTACCTTTGTCCAGAGGGAAGGTACTGAAGGTCTGGAGTCTGCACAACACCTATTAACATAGTATGCCACAACCTCGGGGTAAGTTTTCCCCAAAGGCTCCTTCTGACCTTGCAGGGGGTGGGATGAAGAGATGTGTTCCCACCCAAGAGCAGAGGAGGCTTAACCAGAAGGAGGCGCAAAACCAGAGAATCACAGAATAGCTGAGCTTGGAAATGTCCTCTGGAGGTCATCTGGTCCAAACCCCCTGCTCAAGCAAGGTCACCTAGAACAGGCTGTCCAGTACCTTGCAGGTAGGGCTGTTATAAATGGTCAGAGGCCAATTCAAAATAAAATAACAAAATTTATTTAACACAATTTCAACACCGAAATAAAGCCACAATAAAAAGAAACAACATCGATCGAATGCCGGGTGGACAGAGAGGCGGTACAAAAGTACCCTCCGAACTCTGCCACACTGCTATGTTTCAGCCTGTGGGTTTTATACAGTTTTTTTACCTTAAGGCTAAGTCTATTGAAAGTCCAGGTATGCTGTGTTTCCAAAAGAGTCCTGTCTGCATGAAAAGGTTGCTTGATAGTTTTTCCGGAATTCATCTTGGGAGGGGTGATCTTGATCGTCCAGGATCTCCACTAAGATTGGTATCTGGTGTTTGAGGAGCTGTGAAGCGAGGGTCTACCCTTAATGGCCGGGCCATCTTCTGGCTTTGTCTTGTTGTTACAGTAGTAGGTGTGTTTGGGAACTTCGGAATCCTGGAGGCATTCTCGGGTATCTTTTTATTAATAGCTTAATCCCACACGAATTTATTTATTCTACTTATTACAGTCCCCCACCTTTTTATTTACCCAAATAAATTCGTGTGTGTTGGATTGCCCTTCCTTAGTAATTGCCTTTGAGTCGTGGCATTCTACCCCTTTTTCTGATCCACAAAATTTAGTATTGAGTGTCATAAAAGAAATAATACCCTTTTCTCTTATCTTTGGGACAATCATAATGCTCTTGATACTTCAGGTTCCCTCTGGTGCCATGTTTAACTATAGTTCACATCTCTTCCTGAGGGTCAGCCTCTGTGGGCTCTTGGGGGGGGTCCCCCTGTCTCTCGGCTCAGGACTACGAGGACTTTCCATCACAACATGCCTCTGCCTTTCCCTTCGCCCACGGGGTTGCAGCCCGTGGCGGGGTAATCTATCTTCTCGGCAGCAGGCATATGCTTCTGGAGTCCTGTCAGTCTGAACTGCAAACCTTCTTTTAAAGGCACTCCACCGGGACAACTTGATTGTATCGGACCAGCAAGGTACTTTGATTGTCTTTCTGCACTCGACTTTGAGCACTTCAACTTTAGCGTCTAATTGCCTTTTTGTCCCCTTTTCATATATATAATACTATTCTGGAGAATCTAACTCCAGCAGACTCAAGTTAGTGGCAATTACTAAGAAATAGCTAGTCTCTTCTTGTTCTTTTTCTAAACAGTTGGTACATAATCTTTTTGGCTTACGCCCCCCTCTACAGTGAACAACCTAAATCAATTTACAATATACACACTTGAAGTGAACAAAGGGAAAACATTCACAATCTGGTCTTTCACACTTTATCTGATCCCCCTCATCTATCGGTGTTGTTGCAACCTGACTTTCAGCTCTCCAGGTGATGAGGTCACTCTCTATTTCTGAGTAGTGTATTGTGAGTCTACTTTCTTCACTCTCGAAGCGTGGGTCTACTCTTTTTCTGCTGTCTTAATTGCTGTATCTTAGGTAAATCAGTGAAATCTACTGGGATTCTTTTGAATGGGTGATAGGCAACTAGTTAAAGCTTAGCACAATTAGACAAATCATGTATTTTAAAGGGGGGATCTTTAGCATCAATTCTTGCATAACACAAAGTAAGAACAATATTAGTAATTAGTGAAAAAATAGGAAGCATCAATCTACTGCTGAAAATAATTACTTAAAAACTGTTTAAAAATTTGAAACATCTCTCAGAGCAGTTTAAGGCTAAGGCATATCTGAACCCTTCTAACTACTAGGGCATTGTTAGTGCTTTTATACTCATGTCAACAAAAGAGAATTATCTTGCTGAGGGAGATGTCTACATGACACAGGGCAGGACTAAGAAAACAACAAATAGGGTTGACAAGAAGCAAAATGTAACAGGAATTGATTCAAACAACTGACATATGTAATTGTGACTTAACAAAACAAACAATTATAACAAATGGGGTAAGTGGGTCAATATTGCAGATTTTAAAATGAATAATGAAACGCATAATAGGTACTTAAAATGAAGCTGTTTATGAAACTAAACATGGGCTAGTGCTTTAAGGACTCTGAGGTCTTCTCACAGCTAAGCTATTTAGATTCTTTGCTTTGTAAGCTAATGGGTATTTAGGGGCACTTTGAGTGCATTTCTGCAGCCAACTTAGTGGCTTTTAAGCTCTCGGCTCTTGGCACTAAGCTCACATAGAAGTTTTGGGGTTAGCCTTGTCGACGTGACTGGCTCAAAGCACTTAACATACTCTAACTGGCTTTCTAGACTACTACAGCCTCTGGTTTAGGCTTGCAGCGCTGGCTTTTCTCGAGCCCTGCGGCTTCAGATCTTCATCTTCCTGGATCTGAGCTCAGTGGCAGCATCTTCTTTTTCCCCCCAACTGGCTTTTTCTCAGCTATGGCTTTCACCCCTAGTTTAGGTTTTAGCCCTCGCTGTAAAATAAAATAAAACTTGTAGCTTCTGCTACTACTTTGTTAGGGAACATCGGCTACAACTAAAAAAACTAAAAACTGTTCATACTTTCTTAGGCACTATCCTAACAGGGTTGTCAGTCACCCTTGGTAAGCCTAACCAAGGACAGCATAAACTCAACAGCGTTTTCTTGTTTTAGTAGCCTAATGCTACTGGAACACACGCTCTTAAGAGACAGTTTGAAAATTGCCTCTTGTAGGATTTATCTTCGTGACAGGCAAAACTCTTAAAACTGAAAACGGGACAATCTGCAATTAGAGGAAACAACATAAAACATTTAATTGTAAAGACTATTCTATGGGGATTGGAGGGAAGTGGAAAGAAGATAAGGTATTGCATAAAAAGGTATAAAGGATAGAGGATTTTGGGTTAGGCGTCCTAGCCAGCGAGCTCTTTCTGGTCAGGACTAGTGGATAGGAACTGGGAACTGGGGGGGGTCGCAGGGAGCCAGAGAGACTGCAGACGTCCTGGGCTATTCTGCGCGGTGTGGTTTGCTGCTAACGACCCACTTTTAAAATAGGAACAGGGGCAGGGACGACGAACAGGGATATGGGGTAGCAGAAAGGCAACAGCAGCTTCAAGCTTATCTGTGCTCATTCGGCAAGTTCTACTCTTTATCTTGCTCTCTGAACAATAGGAGAGAGAATCATGGAATAGAATTCACAACTTGTTTATGTTTATAACTTTAAAAGTTAACAGGGTAGCTAAAACTGTTAGACACTTCGGGATGGAGTGACTCTGCAGTTGCTACGGTAGTATCTGGTGGAAATGGTTTAGCAGGGTGTGGTTGAGAAGCTGGAACTACTGCATTTGCATATGAATCTCTCCCCCCCCCTTCTTCTCCTCAGTTTCTGTTCTCACCTCGGGGGAACTGAGAATGGGAAGAGGATGGCTCTTTGGGGGAAGGGGGGCTAGAAGCAGGATTGGGAAAAGGGGTCAGAGAGAGACAGAGAAGGCAAGCAGGAGGACAATCCTCTGCTGGACACAAGGATGCTATGGAGGTGGCGGTGCTGGCCGCGGGAAGCAGTGGGATGGATGCGGCGCTAGACGGGGCGCACGGGTGGGGGAGGCGCAGCACGGGCGCAGAGGGCGGCCCCCCCTCTCTGCTAGCGTGCTTTGGACGGCGGCCCCGCACCCCGCGGTTTGGCTCTCGGCACGCAGCAGCGGCTGGCAGCGGCTTGCAGCGGGCTCTTCACTCCCTCTAACTTCGGTACAATAATAAATTAGTTTTTCTTGGACTTACTTTTCAAAATGGGACACTCTCTCTAGTGCTCTAAGATTTATCTCAGTGGACTTTCTGGTGGGATTTCGAAGGTACCTTTTCCTTTTCTGAGAGCATGCTTTTTCTCTGATTCTTTCTGATGTTTACTCTTTCTTTGCCCCATTTTTTTTTTAAAAAAAACCAAAAAACTTTACTTTTTGGTAATGGATCGCAATACTAAATCTTTTCTTAGCCTTAGCTCTGGCTAAGAGCAGGGATCTTCTCCCCGACTGTTACAAATTGCAAACCGGGTCCCGAATCGTTCGGCTTACTTACCCCTCTGGTGAGCTGAACCGGGGGTCTGTTCGTCCGATGAAAAAGTCTTCGGTTTGCATCCTGGGCTTTTACTAGCCCGTAGCAAAAGGGTTTACTGGTTCCCCAAACCCAGAGGGACGTATCCTTCCCCTTTTGCTTCCTTGTGATCGATTCCCCCAGACTCCCCGAGTCTGGGCTTTGATGAGCAAACGAGTTTTCCCCAATTCTCTTCCCCACCAGCTGAAAAAAAACTTTTGCGGGAAACCTGGTACAAGAGCTTACAGATCTACCCTTGTATCGTGGCAAGGCCACGTCTCGCTCACTCACTCAATCACCCACTCAACCAAGCATTACTTACAGCTATTTTCTTGCTTGGAGATCTTCGTGCACGGAGAAAAAAATTTTACGAGTGAAAAGTAGCCGCGGCTCCGAAAAGACTCCTATGTCTTTTCCCGGGTTTTCTGCTGGATCCAGGCCTTCTCCCTTTTTATTGTGGCACTTTTATCTAATTTTTGGGTTCGTAATACAATAGGTGCGAAGGGGTTTCCTGCTTTGCCGGGCCGCCGAAAAACCGGCAGGGCGCCCCCCGTGCAAAGGGAGTCCTCCGCAGCCAAATTGTATCCGAGTCACGGCACCAAATCTGTTATAAATGGTCAGAGGCCAATTCAAAATAAAATAACAAAATTTATTTAACACAATTTCAACACCGAAATAAAGCCACAATAAAAAGAAACAACATCGATCGAATGCCGGGTGGACAGAGAGGCGGTACAAAAGTACCCTCCGAACTCTGCCACACTGCTATGTTTCAGCCTGTGGGTTTTATACAGTTTTTTTACCTTAAGGCTAAGTCTATTGAAAGTCCAGGTATGCTGTGTTTCCAAAAGAGTCCTGTCTGCATGAAAAGGTTGCTTGATAGTTTTTCCGGAATTCATCTTGGGAGGGGTGATCTTGATCGTCCAGGATCTCCACTAAGATTGGTATCTGGTGTTTGAGGAGCTGTGAAGCGAGGGTCCACCCTTAATGGCCGGGCCATCTTCTGGCTTTGTCTTGTTGTTACAGTAGTAGGTGTGTTTGGGAACTTCGGAATCCTGGAGGCATTCTCGGGTATCTTTTTATTAATAGCTTAATCCCACACGAATTTATTTATTCTACTTATTACAGGGCCAACATGGAATGTTTTAAAAATGGGAATGCAGAGGGAGCAAAGCACAAAGCAAGAGGCCTATCTTACCTGATGTGTGCACAGGAACTGGCCCTGGGCAGGAACAGCTCACTGACACCCTGTGAAGTCTGAAAGGTCACACTTCTCCAGCACTACTATTTCTTCTACTTGTGCTTTTCAATCTGCCTCTACTACAAACCTTACCCTTTCCAAAGTCAATAGCACAAGCACCTAAAAAGCCTCGATCCAAGTTTTCACCTGTACATGCAACAGGCACTCCGGAAAGCCTACAGACTGGCAAATACTTAGCACAAACACATTAAGTAGGGCCAACATCAAATATTTTAAAAAGTGCTTATTCTAAGGAGAATCACTTGTGCCCAAAGATGCCTAGAGGAAATGGCATAGCCTGGCACAAACTTTAGCAGCCCTGATGGGGTAGATATTGCAGAGTGTGACCAAAGGCATGTGCAATCCCAGAGAGGTCTCAACGAGAACAAAGTCAACACCAGAACCAACTGACTACTGCAACTTCCATGTAAACCTCTCCAAGACTCTCAGACCACTGGGAAATTAAAATTGTGCCAAGATGTGTAAAAATATGTATCAGGAGATAATAAAGTATTAGAGTGTCCCTGCATCCTGCTACACCAAGGAACAACTTGCTTTTGGAAATAACAAGCTGCACAAATGTAAAATATGCACAAAGGCAAAAAGTGAAACTGGAAGTTTGAATTTATACACCCCTAGACAAGATTCTAAATAAATATTAAACAATGTATTCAGACTGAAAAGAAAACCCACAGAATTCAGCGACTAAATAACCTGTAAAATTAGCAAAAGACAACTTCTCAGGCAAAGGGTGAAAAGCAAACTTCAAGTATGCCCTCTCAGCTTTCCCAATATAAGCAACCTCCACCTTCATATGTCAGTGTGCTACACCACAAGGACACCTATGTAATGAAATGATTTTTTTTCAAATCCAAATCAATATATTTCCACAACAAGACTGAAGCAAAAACATGAAGGTAGAAATAGCAGATAATAGGGAGGAGAAGTCCCATCTAACATTTCTGAAAAAGAAAGCTACAAAGCTGTATCTTAGGAGTCTAGGAAGCTAGTAATGAAAAAGAGATGGTGCACACCAGTTTAGTGGTATGTAACTGCGAACATCAAATACTGATATGTCTCTTTTCTGGGAAAATCCACTCAGGTTTGTCTTTGGCTTCAAGATGAGCCCAGAGCACCTTCACCTCAGCACTGGCATTGGCCCTGCATCAAGACGCCAAGTACTTTTAATCTTCTTAGGTGTCTACATGTGTCTAGTCACCCACATGTGACTGCTGTGACAAGTATGGTCCCCAGAGGTGACATCTACTCAGCTGCCTATGGTGCAGACAGCTAAGTCTGCTTATTAAGTCTGGGTAGTTAGCTTAAGAGAAAGACATCTGGGGGCATGATTCATCAGACTTTTTTAGTTATTTACATAGCATGAAACATGTCTTCCTCATCGTGGGTGATAAAGCTGAGCCCAGACACTGACACAGCAGGTTGTCAGCATGTGGTCAGATGATTCCCACTTACATGCCTGAGCTTATGAGGGTGGAGGGAGCAAAACAAACATACAAACAAACAAACAAACACAACAACAAAAAAAGCCCATTAACTTCTCTTTCAATAAGTTTTTTTGCTATTTGAAATGCATTTTCCTCAAAATGCATCTTTGATATGCAAGTCCTTTGGTATGACTAATAATGCCACCCAAGGCAGAGAATTAGGGTTCAAAGCAAAGCAGAAGGAACACAAAAAAATGCAGCAAAAATTACTTTTAAAATAAAGGCCAAGGACATATTGGCATTATAGCTCCTTTTGCAGTACGAGAGTTTAGCATAATGTAACTATTTAAATGCCTCTAAAACAGCTGGTGGGATTTACAGACTCAAAAGGAGATAATTGTCAATCTTATTCACAGCAATTAAATCTGTATAGGCTAAAATAGGATCTATTGTTCCCCACAAATACTAGGACTGGAGCCAGAAGTAACTTCAATGGAACAGAAAGTTGGCAGCTTGGAAAGGGGGTGAGAACTGCGTATTCTCTAGCATAACAGGGAAAAAGCCCAACCCACAACCAGGGACCAAAGACAAGCTCAGAGACTTTTTCATAAGAAGAATTTCTCCTCTTCTGAAAGTACCAAGGAGATATCAGAAATTAATACTGAAACAGACGTCAACATAGACTTATCTCAGTCCATACTTCCACACATATGGAAATGTATCCACCAATTTCTTCTCGTGACTGAAAAGAAGAAAGCTAGAGATTATTATTGCTATATTTAGACATTTGAGCACTACCTAGATACATACCTTTGGAGTAATTGAGCACAGGATATTTAGATAGGCACAGAAAGTTGGATAGCTCTTTTTAAGTAGCCAACAGTGCCAGTAGAGAAACAATCATTAATCTCCTCTCAATTCAAAATGATCAGCAAGTGGCAGCAAAGGATTTGCAAATCATTTGCCAAGGACAAAACACCTCCAGTAGCATTAAGTGATGGCTAATAAACTGCATTCTACATTCAGTAGAATCTTTTTCTCTAGCGACGAAACTTTGTGCCCAATTACATTTTGAATAGCCTTGATAATTAGTGCAAAGAGCGCTACAATGATAATTGTATCCATTAGACTTCTGTGCTTCCAGCATTTTTATCTGCCTATGACTCCACAGTGGCCTTCAACTTGGCTTTAAATATAACAATTAAAAAAAAACCTGAACAAAAGCACTGTTATATTTAGTCCTCAATAGTACATAGACTTTCAAAATTATCTTGGTTAAGGTAAAACTGATCATTTTTACTACATAATAACAAAGAAATACATTGTTTGGACTTAGGAACAATACTCCCCAAACCGTTTTAATCATCTCAGGCTTTGTGCTTTAGAAAGCGTCTTCAAAACACTAAGAGAGTTATCTTCTGCAACAAAGGCAGAAGATATCGTTTAGATATCTTCTAAATATATCAAGATAATGAAAGAATCGTTTCATTAGGAGCCCAAGAAAGCAGGGAGAGAAGGGGATCACATTCAGCTTGTTTGCTCTAAGAATATTCCCTGCATCACCACCACTCTAGGCATTTATAAGACTCAAAGGATAATACAGTCAAACTAACATTCAGTTTGTGGGGCTGTTTTGCATATCATTTAGGTGCGCACCATGAGGTGAACAGTCCTCAAAACCCAAACTATATTAGGTCTCCAAAAAACATTGCAACTCTACCAAGCTTATCTACCTGAAGAACTGCTCTTTCAAAAATAAAGAGACCACCTTTGCTTTCAATATATTGCCTGTTTAATCAGAGAAAGAACTATTTTTGTCACTATGTTTTCCTCTTTGAGGAAAGAGACTATACATCTTGTCAAGTAAAGAGGTGGGCATGCTCCTTCTTAAGCACTATCATTTTGGTCAGAAGTTAATGGAAACAACCAAGAGCTCATGGATACGAACAGAGCTTGAGACATCTGTGTCGTGCTTATTCTTCACCCTTCAGGCATTCTAATACTCTTTGTATCTTCAAAAGCAAGTCAAAAACTGTACAGAAGCCTGAAACAGCCTAATAGAACAAACAGTTTTTCTTTCCAGCTTTGGCAGATTACAAAAATAATGAAGTTTCCAAGCCTTTGGGAGCTAAATAAAAATAATAAAAATCCACAAACTAGCATGGGCAATTCTGTAAATGAGCAGATGCACAGAATACTATATAAACAAAACCAGAAATGAAATGTTTCCCTTCTCCTATTGTAGTTTATTTGTATCTACCTCCCAGGCACACAGGCCTATAGCCTACAATATATTCCTGGTGCTTTGATGAGTGCAGAATGCAGTGAAATAGGCAGAACTGCTGCTCATTAGAATATGCCAATTTATTCCTGATTTCAGAATATATTTCAACTACCTCTCCCATATAAAATCAGAGTGCAGCCTCATTTATATTTGCTGCTGAGAGAAGGTGGTGAACACCAGAGGTCACAGCCAGCAAGAACAGACAACTCCAAGACTATTTGTCACAGTGTGAGGCTCCTGTAGGAGCTCATGTTACGGCTCAGGGTCAGTCCCCCACCAGCTTTGCTCCTGCACTTCAGAGGAGCTTTACTGATGACACATTTACAGGGATTTCCACTGGGAAGCAACCGTTCAGTGGTAACGTGCACGGCAACAAAATCTTCCCAGTCAGATAAAATGCAGCACAGCTTACGCAAACCCATATTGGTGAGGTAAAACCACCCTCTAAACAGAGCTTTCTGACATAATCCTAGCACAGTAAGGAGGACAAACAGCATGAGGAAGGCTAGTTTGGGGAGAGGAAAGTGACAGATGAATGGATCTGATAACACATTATGTGTAAGGAGAGAAAGTTAGATTATTTTTTCCCCTGCATGTTCTACAGTTGTCTTGAAGTGAAAACTAAGTTATATAGACTGGAACCATCTATCAGCACCCCAGCAACTAATAATAACAGTCCTTCAAGTGTTTAATCAGTTTTTTATTTAGAAGTACATCTCTAAATCTGAATTTTGTATTTGACAACAGGTATGTCTCCTTTACTTCCCAAATACTTATTAATTAGAATGTAATCTCTTTCTTCACATCTCTCAGATGAGACAGACATGTAAAAAACCCATTTTTTTCAAGCTAAGAAACAACCTCGTTCACCTACACAAAAGTTACACAGCCCAGGTCAAGAGTCAGGAAAGTATGCCCTTACTCTAAATCCAAACACCCCACCTCTCCTCCCTTCTAATCTCATACAAAGCTAGCAAGGCTGTTCTGTAGTCCATGGAGTTTCCTTCACCTGTGCTAACACCTCCAGATAGGCAGTTCAGCAAATATACTCTTCTATATAGACTATCTTCTGAGCTGGGTGACTACTGACTGCTCCTATTCCCAATAGGTTCATTGGTGAAGTCAAGTTGGGAGAAGAGTTGGAGGGCAAAACTGGGGGTTTGCTCTCCAGGGGTTTGGGCACCCACATCTTCTGGTATCGTAAATTGGTGTTCCCAGGCTGAGCAGTGATGTTTGTCAGCCAGTGACAGGGTGCTGATACTCAGTTAACAGCATTTTCCCAATTACCAAACACAGGATTTGCTCCTTTCAAAACCAGGAAAACCAGTTCCACAACTCAGCATTAAAGGATGATTCTGCAGCTGAAACTGCTGAGAACTGTGGGTTAAACCTTCAGTAGTCTCAAAGGCAGCAAAGAAGGGGACGTGGGATACTTAGGCCTACATTTGAAGTATTTTTCCTACAAGTAACCAAGAAAAATAATTATTTTTTCTTCATATAAAGTTACTTAGCCACTTATGAGTTTCCTTTCTCCCAACTGCAACTAAAAATAATTACAAGTTCAACATTAACAGCAGGTTCAAACAATCCCATTTCATAGGGACAGTTCATCGTCTCAGAGAAGATCAGCCCTAGGCAAAGGACTGACAGAATCAACACCTGCCCTCCCAAGTGTCCCTAGTGCCTCAACTGGACTTATTTTTACAAGAAACTGAAATTTGTTCAAATTTGAAATTTGTTCAAAATCAGTTCAAATTTGAAATTTGATCAACTTAGAGTAAGCCTGGAAAAGCAAGTGCTTTTCCTGCCTACAGTTCCACACCCCCAAGATGTTAACTGAGTTACCTGTTTTCCCATCTCTCCAAACAGGGAGTTTGTAATCTGCAGCCCAGGAATGACACATGGCTGGTTTTATACAGTGCTTCTTCTCACCCCCCTTGCCCTCTTCACTTCTGACCATTAGCTGTAGTACGTAAGCCAAGGGAAGAAACGATTACAGCAAACTTTTTCATTATCCAGCTCTATCTGCATACTCAGAACAGATTCTAATGCAGTAGAAACTAATATTAGCATCATTTTTAAAAAAGGAAGAGCTGGCTCCCACTCGGTATCTCATTTATTAGGAAATGACAGATGTTCTTAACAAACATTGGTGAAGAAAGATACAATCAGCAAAATTAATATGTATTTGCAACCAGCACTGCACTGAGAAAAGGCCACACCATTTTTTATGTCATATCAGTCAAACCCACAGAGGTTTACCAATCACAAGCTGCAATCACACCGAACATATTGGTTGCTTTAGGCAACTGCGTTTTTTGCCTCAGCAGAAGAGATAACTCAGGTATTGAATCAGATAAACTGTAATTTTTTGGCCAATAAAAGCCCATACGTCAGTCTTTTATCCTTCTAGCAAATCAAGAAAAAGCTATGTTGAATCAAAGGCTCAGGATTCAGCATAGGCAATAAGCCCTCATAAAGAGTCTTGTGAACCCAAGTCATGAGCCAAGCAAACAGGCAGCTGAGGCTTGATCACTCTCCAGGTGTCTTTGCCATCTTCCCCAATAGGATTTACTGTGCCTGTCAACTCTCCACAAGCTGCCTCCAGCCCCCCACCTACCCACTCACAGGCAAACCAACCTCCAGTGACCAATGCCAAATCAACAGCCAACACGGCCGAGCTACAGACACTACACTGTCCTGAGGGATGTTACAAAAGAGTTCATCTGGCAGAGAACACAGGCAGGCAGTTCAAAGCAGGCTGTCTTAAAACATTAGATGGGTAACACCAGTTGTTCTAGGGGAGATGCTTGAAAACTTCTCCCTCTCTCACCAAGGCACAAAGCATCAATGCAAGTAGGATGCTATGCTGGGCTTAGAAATCTGTATCTGTTCCCAGATTCCCCACACATTGGTTGTGAGGTTTTGAGAAAGTTGCTTCCACTTTAAGACAAATTTCCAGTTTATAATCTTGGCAAAAATGGGCAAAAACTGCATCAGGAGCCTCCAGATTAGCCAGTCACAAGAAGAGCCCTGCTCTCAGTAATGGCTCTTAAGGCCTTTGAGTAAAAGTTTCAGCAGACCAAATACAAAAGCCTCCTCTTCATTGCCTGGAAATTCATGCTAGGATAACAACAGCTTGCCAGTTTGTTGTCTTTCTGTTTTTGTACAGTAATGTTTGCATGTACCACAGGAAGAGGGAATTAAGGAAGAAGTGGTTTTAAACTGTTCTTCCTCCTTGGAGTACTGGCCTAACCTGGTTTCAGGAGGCGAAACTACAACTTCCGTGTATTGTCTCTGAAGTTCCCTCTCTACAGCTGCATTCACTAACAGAAAACACCTGTGCTGTTCTGGTGAGATCTCAGGATATGAGATGTGATCTGGACTATCAATAACATGAACTCAATGCTGATCAAAGACTCCAAGAGCAGAGAGAGGTGCATGAAGAAACAGAAATTAAAGATGATACAAAAGAAAAGAAAGCTCCAGATTTGGGTCAGGTTATTCTTGATATTTTTTTTCAGGCTGAAACTTAAGGCTCTGACTTATAGCACCCTTGTCCCGAATGGTATGCCATGTCCAAGTTTGAAGTCCAGAAAAAATTGGTGCACATGTTAGTGTCTCAGTGGAGATGATTTGTGCAAGTAAACAGCTTCATCCTGGCGTTGCAGGCAGGTTTTACAGTTTGTAGTAAAGCTGCAGGCTGCCCTGGCCACAAAGCATTTACCAGGTTAGCTTCTGCCAGCCACATTCTGCACGTGATTGATGTGCACCTTGAAGTGGCTTCTCCACTCAGCAAAACGCAGGTTGAAAGCTGAACTCTGCAGCAGCAGAGAAACCAGACATGGTTATAAGAAAGCTATCCTATGCCATACAAGATTTCTTGTGTGCAACTTTCATATTAATCAATTCTCAAGTTATTTAAGGGAAAACTCTTCAATATCTGTAGGAAAAAGCAAATTTGAAAGAGAAGACACTGAAGTGATTAGAGAGTCTACTTAGCTTCCTGGTCCTCACTTTAAGCAGCAGCTTATTTCAGAGGGTACTTTTCGATTTTCAGAAGAGCTGATTGAGGCAAGGGGACATGGCAAGTGGCTTGCTATTTTGCAAGGTAGTTAATTTGAACAATTCATGAAACTAAACCCGCATCTGCCTTTCATCAACGGAGCCAAGGCAACAATCTCTCTCCAAAAGGCTTTACTGATGAAATCCCAAAACCTCAAGTGCCATGAAAATCCCGGAACTGAAAGACATGTGACATCTCCAGCATCTGGTATCTGCTGAGTATTAGACCAATAAGCACTCCCTACAGTATTTCCACAGAAGTAATAAATGTAAAACTTAATTTGAAATCCATTGATTATTTTCAACCAAGTAAAGAGGTGTACACAGAACACTTGTACAGGTCTTGTTTCTGTAGAAAACAGAGCAAATTATTGACCAGAATAAAGAAAAAGATTAGCTAAAAAAAGAAGTGCAGTTACTATAGACCAGACTATAGAGATCAACAAGAATGGAAAGTTAGTTTCTTTGTAGTGAGTTTTAGCAAGTTCTGTTTGTTTGCTTTTAAGAACTAGGGGAAACCATGAGGCTTTACCCAGTAGATAGCTACCAAATGAAGAATAATATAAAACTGCATTGTAATTCCAAAGCAACATAATAGAGATAATGCCCAAAACATAAGGTTTCCATGCTTTACTTTCAGCTTCACTGGAAGCTTAAAAAGGTTTTAATCAGAAATCTGATGTCCACACAGTCTGGTACTACAACCAGTGCTACAAAAAATTCAGCATGATGTGACATACTTCTGAACAGGTATAAACTTTGTCTTGTACCTCAATTAAATAGGAAATATTTCCCAACAGAAAACATATTTATGCAACTCAGTAAAGTTGCCTGAGACTTCTACATTTTTTTCACACTATAAATTTTTAAAAATACTCTTAAGAGTATCTTAGAATATCCTCTTCCTCTTTTCAAACTTCCACTGCACATGACAGGAAGATAAAATTACTTAATGGTAACACTCAAATTCAGCTCTACAGTAACATTTGGTTTTATATGATACTCACAAAGAAAAGAGCTATAGGCATAGTAAACTGAATTTCATATATTCATCTTAGATTAAACGCATAATCTCTCTCTATCTCTATTATACTGGTTTTCATTCCATACCATTAAAATATAATAGGTGATGACCACAGTAAATGCACAATGTGCCTTGCAAGCATCCAAGGGCCACAATGGGACACGTGCAAGGTGAGATACTCGAAAGAAACTTCGATCAAGAGTCGAAGGACACAGAGAAATTGCTTCATCACCCACAAGATAACAGGCCAGTGTCTAGTGAAAGAAATGAGGTTGGAAAAGTCAGGACATTCCTAATGTTTTAGGCAGGGAGACAAAAATAACTCATCAGCTCCAGCAAAAGTTCCTTCAGGACACATTACCTGAAAGGATACAGAAGGAAGATGTAGATTTAGCGACTTTTTGGGCATGTCAGCCCAGCTGTGGGGCTCATTAGCCACTATCACAAGCTATTTAACATGATGAAGTCAGTAATAAAGGATCTTAGGACTGAAAAACCCAAACAAAAATCAAAGAGAAAACCCAACTAAGCATAACTCTGAAAATATATTTTGATGTGTCATCTTCTTACAACTTTGAAAACAAACTTTTCCTGTAGTGAATCAAATAAATGTATTTTTAACCCTAAATCTTTACTGTGAACCAATCTGACCTCAGGACATCTGGTTCACAAAAGGTACTGCACCACCAAGGACATGAAGAGTTGTGATGCTCAACTCCCAGCCGAGTTCAAGGGCTCTCAAAGGGTAACACAATCCTTTACTAAACTGTATGGGTCATGCAGGAATTGTGTGGGTCATTGCAGGGATCCAGGTGAAGAAGGAGTCTGTGTGACAAACCTTGGGCAGGCTACCTCCTTGGTACTCAGTTCATTCCAAGCATGTCCAAACCCTAAGAGTCCTCAAGGAATTCTGCAGTGAACATGAAGATGGCATATGAGTCATCAAAACAGCAGGGCAGGAGAAGCTTTTAAACTGAGCTACAGACTGATTTAAAATGATAGAGATGCCATTTTACTTTAGCGGCCATAGCAAGTCATACTATATTTTTGACCAAGATTTACATCTGTTTTACCATGAAGAGCTTTATGTTTCCAGTGGGTTACTGCCATAGTCCAGAAATGATGGTCAGTTTGGAAAAAAATTAAAAGCAAAAAGGGAAAATTTTTATTTCAAGATAACATTTAGATTGCAGCAAAAAGTCATCCCAGGGCCTACTCAGAAACATGAATTTACATCAGTGTACACTGATGAGATAAATACAGATATATCTTTCTCTAGTCATATTTAATCTTGTTTAACATGCTTGCTGAGGGGAATGACACAGCAATTGCAACAGCAGAAAAAATCAAGGGAAGATTTCCCATCCCTGCCTCAAAGTAGTTCTTTTACTGATCATTTGGATCAACATTTGTCTTTAGCACCAAGTTCCTTTCTGGGGTACATAATCAAAGACATACAATTTTCCTCCCTGTAATACCTAAAACAATTTCTAGAGGAATTTAACAGGTGTTGGCATCAAATATTCAAGGACTCTGTGTAGACTGGTTGAACACAGTGTACTGTTTAATCTGCCAGAAGAGGAAAATATCAGAATTATTCTCTTCTTGGCATTCATATCACATGCCAAGCAAAGAGCAAACCCATTAACACACTCACTCGACACACTCACCACACATGAGCCCTGCTTGGTTTCTGACAGCAGATTCACATTCCAGCTGGTGAGGAGTTACTACCCCTCCCCTAGATGATTCCCTCATTGCTAGTCAAAACTCTCCTCTTGATGCAAGGAAAGAACTTGTCCCAATCACCCTGAAAATGATTATAATTTGAAATTATAAAACCTGGACTTAGAACAATACTTGGATAAAGAGCAATGATCAAAAAAGAACACATTGCTTATCAAAAGAGACAGGTGAGAAGTTGGCCATTTGCCATTCCTTAGGAAAAAAACCCACCCCACAACAAAAGCAAACAAAATCAATAGGGTCATCATTGAAGCAAGCCCAGGGCAAAGATAAAAGCACAGTTTTCAAGATTTTTGCAGTTTGTAGCTGAATGGGAAGAACCCAGCCTAATATCCAGTATAAGGCAAAATCACTGAGACAACCAAACCAACTGACTTCTACAAATTCCCACACAGATAACACTATAAAAATGTAGTTTAATTCTTATTAAAGGCCGGGTCTACAGAGTCCCACAAGCAATACTAAGGCACCTGAGAACAGATGGGTCACGCCCCACTAAGGAAAATATTCGTAAGAGAAGGCACGGAACACCCAAGGAAAGACAACAGATAAAACCCAGGATTTTCTGGAGTATCTAATTCTTCTACATTGGTGATATTTTTAAGTTTTGATTGGAAAACTTTTTATGCAAGTGTACAATCTTGCTTTCAGTTTTCCCTATTTCTTGGCTTCATTGCTTTATTCAACAGAATTACTAAAACACAAATTATGTAGAATAACACACACAAATGGAGTTAACATTTAAAACTAAGGAGTAATGAAACAAGATATGTATCTTTTAAACCAAGGGGTTTTTTGGACAGTGATAGAACTTGCCATAATGCTTATATATGCATATAGTCACCTATATCTGAAATCTGTCCTGTAAAATAGGATGCTTCAAATCATTACGACACTGCATGTCGCAGAATATAAACTATAATTATTATCACTCACCATCTGAGAAGTGTTTGCTATTTATACTGCATTATAATTCTAATACATACTCTCCACCTTAAAACCACTTACATATATTTGGCACTGGAATAAAAGGAAAAAAAGGTTTCAACATTCCAACTGCTTTAATAATACCAATGAGATTACATCAAAACAACCCCCCTGCCAGACAGATAAGGGAAATTATTAGCACTGTTAAATGAAGCCTTGATGGATGAGCTCTTTGAGAAGATAAAAACCTCTTCTGAAGGTGATACATAACCATCCACCCGCCAACCATTCAAAACAGCATCCTCCCAGGCAAGAATTCACAGCATTGAATGGACAGTGTTGAAACATGCTGTTATCCTGGATGCTGTGTTTGCTTTTTCCTCATCTACAGTGAAGAACACAAAAGGCAAAACTATCACTGTGATCCAAACATGAGAAAAACTTACTTTAAACATAACCCTTTTCTAACATGAGCTCTTGGAAACCCATTGCAACTAAGCCCAAATCCACAAGGGTGCCAGTTTAATTTACCACTGCTCCTTTGCCTTTCTTCTCATCCCATTCCCTATTTAAATCAAATAAAGTAAACAGCCAGGAATGGAAAAAAAACAAAGACAAATTTTCACAAAAACATCTCACTGCTAGCACAAAGTATAGCAGACATCTTCCACTGCATCCCACCTCAGACCCAGCCCGGTAGGACTGGCAGCACATGCCAGCAGAGGATCATAAGAAACAGCATGGAGAGAAAGGCTCCCCTGAACTTCTGATAAATCCAAATTTTAGGACTTTGGTTTGCATCACCTCTGTTCTCGATTACAAGCTGTTTTAAAATAAATATACTTAATTTGTTACATGGCAGGTTCAGATCGGAAGAGGGTTAATGTGGTCCATAGTGGGATGAACCCTTCCCTGAAGAAATACAGAAAAGCCATCTCTGCTTCCAGATAGAGAAGACAGCCTTTCACAGAGGGTGAAGATGAGACATACCCGAGCAGATTTATTACGAGTCACAGCCCAAATTTGGCATTTCAAGAAGTACAGTGCAGCTCCAAAATGTATAAAATTGGTAAAACAGAGAGTAAATCAAATGTGGTTTAATGATAAGTGGAAGTACAAAATGACTCTCTTGTTAGTAGGATACATCTACTTAAAAAAAAGTAAACAAGTTGTATCAATATTCAATGCTCCCAGAAAGCAGGATCTGCTCCTACAACATGTAGAAAAAATAGTTTGACTAGCTTTCATGAAATCCAGTGTAAGACATGTGACACTTCTGTCAGCAAAAAGGCTTTTTCATTGTAAAACATTAGGAGACAACCAAATACAAGCCCACTGACACTCCACTCTCTGGCCTGCAGATGACCAATACACAGTACCTGAAGGCATGCAAGAACACCTCTAAGTCTTGCAGTGAAATGGGAAGTCCTTTCCCCAGTTTTATCTGCCCCTCAATTTTTATAATTTTTTTTAAGGGGGTGAAGCCTGTTTAGTGTGCACTGCTTGAAAATGCAATGAAAGAGAGCAGAGCAACAAGCAAATAGCTTTGCAAAATCACCTCAGAGGGTTTGTCCGCAAAGCAAGAAAATTGAGTTCAAGAGACTGGGGTTAGCTTGTTTGCCATAGCAGAAAAGTGAAATGAAGAAATTCACCTTTTTTGGAGGTCACTTTTAATAACTTCAGATTAGGTTTCTGTTTTAAACATTCAGCTCAGACCTATGCTGATTCAAAGAGAGCCAAATGCAAGCATTCTACACCTGAAACAGTAAGAAGCCTCCACTCCTGTTTACCACACTTCAGCAGGTGAAGAAGCCTGCTCTAATCACCTAGATTAACTTTGTAAAGTTGTAAGCTACCTAATGAGCATACTTCATGATTCAATGGTTGTCATTCTTGCTTTCTTTGTCTTAACTGATGAGTTGTCTGATAACAGTTTGCTTTTAAAAATTCAAAGTTATTGAAGCAAACACTTTAAAAGTTGTCAACCTCTCCTGCTTTCCATCACTCCACTACATAGCATCTCATAATTTCTATTTTTCTCCTCTTTTTACATTCAAAGAGTGAATAAAATTCAAGACAAAGCCCTCTGACATTAAATACAGATTTGTTAAAATCATGAGAAAAATCCTAACAATTACAAAACTTTAGAGTAGGTGAAAGGCTTCATCTTAAAGTTACAAAGAAGCACAAAATCCAAAGTATTCTTTGCTGGTACTAAGTTAAGCATGTAAGAAGTTAGGAAGGAATACAATTCCAACAAAATTGAATACTGGATTATACAACAGATGCTAATGCTTAATTATTAGCTTAAGGATATCACTGAATATCAAACGTTCAGTAGAGATTGACACATCCTGGCAGTTCAACTGGCAGTGCTCACATCCAAGAACCAGCATCATTATCTTACAGCTGGGTCTTATTCCTTTGCACTGTCCCAAAACCAGGGAATTTGGGTTTCATAGTCCCAGGGTTACTTCTGGAAATATATTAGAGGACTAGAAAGCAATATGAGGTTATACCACCAGACTCACCTAACAGAACTTATTTCACAAAGTCATCTGCTAATCAGTCTAGTCAAAAACTAAAAGAATTTCTTTCTTGAAAAATTATAGCTTTACAAAGATTTTAAGTACAGGCACATCATGTTATCACTGCTGCATTTTATCTATGTATGATATAAAGCCCCTTCCCATTTGTAAACACATCTGATGATAAAGATGTCCCAGGTTTATGCAGTGTGAGAGTGAAAACCAGGCCTCCTACTACTGATTTTCAAGTCTTCAAATGTGTTCTACTGCAAAGTCCAACAGGATTCTGTTGCTGTTTAAATGTGACAAATTTTTCCACATGTGAATTACTGATTTGAATTTGAATTTATGATTTGCCTTAAAAAAAAAATCAAAAGCATGGAAGCTATTTGGGCTGTTAGAAATTAACAACAGAGGCCTTTTAGCTGTTACTTTATACTCAAATATCAATAGGACCTCTGTGAAGAACTTGATTAATTTCAGCAGAATTGATGGAAGGTACCTACACAGCCCCTTCTTACCAAGTGTAAGTGTACCTTGGTAATTGTACTAACACCTGCTGCCTTCCACATGATGCACAAGCAATGCTTCCACAACGAGTCTCTGAGCTTAGGTGAAGTACTTGCAGGGAGGCAGGCAAGGTTCTCCTCCCCTAACCCTCAACACACACACACACTTAGATGTAAATGCTTAGGTAGTAAGTCATGAATAGGGACTTGAACTGGGAACTTTATCTTTCATATTATTCAAATAATGAAGCTAGGCAAGATGTTTCAAGAATCAAATTACATATGATAGTCTAAAAGCAATCAGGGTAGAAATACTACTCTGGAAAAAAAAAATCAATGTACACACATACTTGTATCCGTCCCGCAAACCAGGAAAATAATACACCATTCTTAATAAAAAAAAATGGAGGTCATTCCTCAGGCCCTTGTTTCTGTCTCTCCTAGCAACACCCACACAGTAGCTACAAATAGAAAAGTAAAAAATTTTAGGACTGTTTCCACCTGCAAAGAAAGCAGGCAAATCAGAAGTAAAAACAAAGCAAAAAATCAAATTTAAAATAAATCAAATTTAATTAGAGCAGCACTCCCTCTTCCCTCCCATTCCATGAACTTCAGTGCTAGGTTTTAGGACCCCTTCTGTATCAGCTGGGGAAGAAGAACTAAGTAGCTGCAAGCTCCTGGACCAGTCCACAAGCTGTGCCTGGGAAGATGTGACACCGCCACAGCACTGCCTCTCCATCCCAAGCACGGGCCTGGGCGCAATGCAAGTGCAGTGCTGCCAAAAGCTTCCTTCATCACAATTACTTCTTCCTGCTGGAATACCTTCCAACTCTGAATGTGTAAAACTGGGTGAAAAATGCCCTTTGCAAATACATCAGCTGCAGCATAACAATTCTTGCTTGTGACACAGAGACACACTGGAGTCGCCAGCTGCTGACGACACTCAAGCACCTGTCACTACTGGCATTCTTGCAAAGAGGCACACAACAAAAACTGAATCCTAGGGTAAAAATACCAAATCCTACAAATTCTCAGCTACAGGTGAGCATGACCAGTTGGCTCCAAAGGGAGCTAACAGCATCAGCCACATAAAAATGGATACATGGAACTTATTCTTTCAAGTTTGGGCTATACAGAATTTATCTGTTCTCTCCATGCCCAGCCAAACAACCAAATCAACTTATTTTATTCACTCACTGGAGATGCCCAGTCACAAGATGTTAGTTCTGCCAACTGGGCTCAAATACAGACTCAGGAGGACACAGCTCCAGGGCTGACATGATCTGGATCTGTCACTGTGCCTCCTAATTCCCTTTGAATTTCACTCCAGCTCAGGAAACCTGAAGCAGGCTATAAGCTCATGCCAAACAGAGGAGGCAAACTTCATGCTTTGCATAGGATGGCTTCTACATTAGGGAAGAGCTGGCCTGGAGGATATCTACAAAATTTCCCACTGAAAATGGAGGTTTCTGTTTCTCTTTCCTCTCTCTCTCCTTTTTTTTTTTTAATAGCTTTGTCTGTTCCTAAACTGATAGTGTTAGGCTAGGAGAAGAAGCGCTCAACTTCAAAGTTGAATTAGTATCATTGCTAGTGACCAATAAAGCAAACAAAAACAATGAAGACTACTAGATACCAGTTAGTCAAGAAAAGCACAACAGTCAAACTAGCAGCAGCAAAATTCTGATTCCTGCAGAAAAGCTGGGCAACAACCCCAGGTACAAGTGGCCTATGTTTCAGCCTAGCTGGTCCCAGCTCAGCATATTCCATCAGCCAGAGACACTTAGAAGAAAGTTTTCAGGTTCCTCAGATGGGTCCTTTACCATGCAGGTAAACAGATTCAAGCCAGCTAAAGATATAAGTGAAAAATGCATTTGTATTAAAAATCCCCAAATCTGACCAGCCAGTGCCACCCCATAAAAATGCTACAATTGGTAGCTGTACAGGTTAAACTAAATCTCTACTGTTGCCCCATTTTTTTGAGCTGGTACCTGTCCATTAACTCCAAAGTGCTGTGGTAGTACAAGGCAACTACATCCAGGGTAAAGCCTGCAAAATAACTTCAGCAAAGTCAGTGACTGTTACAACTGGAACTTACAGCCTATTTTCTTTCCAGAGATCACTTATGTAGACTTCACAACAAATCACAGCAAAAGTGGAATGTCAGTAGTGAAGCCAGTAGATAGCTGGCAGGGATGCAACTTTGTAGAATTAAACAAAACAAAATATTAAATAATCAGGTCAAACATCCAGTACAAAAGCTTGGTTATAGTGTATGTACTCCGTCAAACTGAGTCAATGGAGAAAAATTCCTGAGATAAAAATGTAACATTTCCTTTCATATTTCCTATTTTTTAACTGACTTTTAAAATAGGTATTTTAAAAGTAGACATACATTTGTTTGTAGCAATTCCTTTTTTTTCTTAAATGACCTAGGGCATCTTGGTTAGGGCAACAGGATGCTCCCTAGGAAATTTCTGAAATTACCATTTCTGAAATAATCTTACATGGTGTGGTACTCCCCACAACACACCAAAAAGAAAGATCTACAGCCAGAGTGCTATGGTCAGTATTAACATCTGCTAGCATACAAATTCCATATAAAAACACATCTTTCTAAGAGTTCCAGGACCCTCAGACCAAGATTTCTATAATCAGCATCAAACACTAAATGAGCAGGGAGGCCCACAAATAGATTAATAGAAGGCTATTAATCTAAAGGCACTCTCTCTAGAATAGCGACTCTAGAAAAAGTAATATATACAGTCTAGAGATCTGAAGAAGCAGTGTATTTAAATATTAATATAAACTCCTAAGCAAAAGAGACCAAATATTACACTACCCAGAATGGTATCTTGAGTACCATGAACACAGCCCAGGACAGCACAGCATAGCTCATTGGCTGTGACTTCCCGTATCAGCAAGGATGGAGGCTGGTTGCAACCACTGGATGCCTGAGGCTGTGGGCAAGAAGAGATGGAGCAGCATAAAAGAAAAAAAGTGCATTGCAGAAAGTAATCATCTATCCACAGAAAGGGCTATGAAAGCAGATGTTTCTCTTTAAAAAATATTCAGAAGCAAAAAGATGCACCTGCTTTGAAGAAACATCCTTTTCTGTGATGCATTCAAATTCTCTGCACAAAACCTAGATCACGAACGCCTTACTCTGAAGGTAATGATTTTGTAAAGGAGATAACCTTATAAATAACAAAAAGCAATAAACAGAACTTTTCATTAAATACAAGCACTCAAAACCAGCCAAATTTCAGTTGTATCTGGATTGCCAACCGTGATCAGAACATTTACAACATTCCCTCAAACCACAACAGGAACTTTAGCAGATAAGGGACTTGGTTCATCCACCTGCTTTTCCAAAGGATGACAAGTGAATGAGAAAGTGCTTTTAATCCTGGGCTCCTTCTTTCCACATCTGCCATTCTTGAGAACAGGAAGGTCCAGTGGGCCCTAATGTGAAGACAGCCTTAACTGGTACAACAGAAAGGTAATCAGGATGACTCATTCTTGACAGAAAGCATCACTTCACTTTTTTGTTAACATAATAGCATGTCAAAACATAACATAAGGCTTTACGAAGTTCTTGGGCTGGAACGTAAATGTGTGTAGAAGTGATAGCCACCTGAAGCAGCTGAGACACTCTGTCATGCAAGGAAGACTGGCTGAACAGGCAGCACACCCTGAGGGAAAGAGGGGGAGAAAAGACCCTATCAAGACAAGTAAATAAAAAGAAAAACATTTTTAAATTGAACAAACACCCTGTAAAGAGTAATGTCTTTAACGGGACTTAATTCTTGTAATTTCTGTGTATTTATTTGAGGCAATACATTACTATCCCATGCAGTGACTCCACCTCATTGTGCCTTCCATCAATAAAACTGAATTTTGACCATGCACTCACAATAGATGTATATTTATTCATAAAATATTTATAATTTGTAATTAAAAAAGTATTTATAAATTCCATATATTTTCTGCTATTTTCCCTCCTGAACCCCAAGGGATGATTTCATACACCATTGGTCTAGTAGAAGGATCTTTACAAAAAAGCATTTACTGAAGAGATTCCAAAAGACATCACATATTAAGATGAAAATGTGTCTAACAAGGCACCTGTCTCCTAAAGACATATCAGTTTTTCCATGATTTCTGCACAGAAACACTGATCCCACGAAGATTTTCCCAGGATGTACCCATAAGCAAAGACAATGTTCTCCAGATCACCAAAACTAGAGAACATCCATATATCTCCTCTTCAGTACTGTCTAAACATCTGGAAAACAGAGTTCCTATAAGGCCCTATACCCAGACTCTCAAAGCACAGGTTTCTGGGGTTTGACTCCCTGCAATGCTACATTCTCAAATTGAAATACTGGACCAAAAATTTTTCTGCAACAGGACAGCCCCCAACAAGCCAGCCACTGCTATTTTGGGGAAAAAACCCCACACCAACCAATGAAAAAAACTAACCAAAAAACCCCACTGACAAATAAAACCTTAACATTATGCAGAGGCCATGTTTAAAGTGCTGTATCATTCCATTTGTGTTTTTCTAGAAAACCAAAATCCTCACTTAGCTCCTTTTTCTCTGGGTTTATAGATGATGAATATGTTCTAAAACTGTGTGTTCTTTTCACATTGGATTTCACTAGCTCCAGCTGTACTACACAGTTTCTCACTGAACCATATAATTAAGTTACATTTTCAGCTGACTACATAAATTGATCTTCAGATGCAATAACTGCATGTGCAGACTGACATTCCGGACATGCACAGCTACTCTTGGCTGTACCCTGCTTCCACTGAAACAAATGGCAAAGCTTCCTTAAACTCCACAACTGAAAAACACTTCTTGCAGAAGAAAGCACAGAAACCCTAGCCAAAAAACCAAACCAGCAGTACTATTTAAACACTTTCAGGAAACAGAAGTAAATTCAGTGAAAGCTGCTGGTGAGCAGCAATTGATAACCCTGGGCCAAGTCCCTGACTGTTGCAGAGAGTTGTGTCTATATGGTTAATGCAAAGGGAAGTTAAGAACCCTGCAATGCATTAGACAGACCCAAGAAGGGGTTAATCTAAGATTTTGATGTTTTTATCAGTGTTTACAATTTATTTTCTTAACTATTTTGCTTCATGAGACTAAAAGGCTGTTTTACTGCTTTGTTTCAGACTATTTACATTAACAACAATGTGAAGAAGTTAACAAGAAATTAACAACATTTTGAAGGCATAATGATGACTTCCAAATTCTTCAGTTGGAGAACAGATAGAAATTACCATTTTGGACAAACTGAACTCTCAGATAAGGATTTAGTCTTGACTATAAGAATGTTCAAGTTCAAGTAGAATGTTTTTCTTTTAAATAGTTATTACAGATACTTGCAAGTCAAGTAATCTAACAGAAGCCTCTCCATAATAAGCAGTCCTAACTCAAGGATTTACTTCCTGTGGCATACTGTAAGTCTATTCCTGCTTTCACAGACCAGGTACATTTTTGACTTCTAGGAACAGCCAGAAAAGTGTTCAGGTCACTTCACTAAAATATTTATTAAACTTACACAAAAACCATTTAAGTCATATCTTGATGAATGTTTCTCTGGGGCATGTATTTTTCTTAAAAAGAATTTGAAAAGATTATTCCCAGTATCCTGAATGAGTGAAGACATTTTTAAAATAATTTCTAAACCAGACTGAGATCAAGGGACTGTATGCACTACATAAATCTGAAATTCCTGTCCCAGGTCTTTGCAATATCAAAGTGATAAATCCTAATGGGTTCTGGACTTCTAAGGTATGAAAGATACATTTCACCCCCGCTTCATGAGAGACCAGAATACACTTTTGAGTCTATTCACCAATTTCCCAGCACTAACCCAGTCACCTAGGAATGATATTACAGCAGTAGTTCTGAGCTCAAAGCTTTCAGTGTTTATTGGGATCTCAAGGCAAGAACGAGGCATCATGAGAAGGCCTTTCTAAACTAAACCCAGAAAATGGCAAATCTCCAAGCACAGCAGCATCAGCAGTTCTTGTTTGGGGATGTCCTGTAACAATCTTGATGAGGCTTGAAGAACTGCACCAAAGCACTGCCTGAGAGCACCAAAGAGCACGGCTTAAACCCCCAGTCAGTCCAAACAACGGCAGCATTTGGCTTGAAGCCAAAGGCACCACTCAGCAGCACAAACTGCCTACAGCAAGAGCACTGTGCCTGCAAGGCACCACTGCTGACTTGGTTGTGCCAGTCACCAGGCTGCCTCCCCGCTTGGGTGCATCACCTTAAAGTTATTTTAATGCATACCACATGGCCACTCTATTTCCTTCTGCATCCATTTAATTCCTCTTCTCTCCTCTGTTAAATGACAGCAACCCCAGTCTCCTCCTCCATCCAGCCTTTACTGCAGACTTGCAATAGCATTGTCAGAATTCAGTTTTTCGCACTTCATCTCAGTCAGCTCATTTCTAATTTTGCTCCTATAGCTCTGCATTGTACTGTTTCTCTGTGTCTTTCTGCTTTTGCTATCTCATAACATGTCTGTTGCCAGGCAAACTGCTTAACTTGTGCATTGCAACTTGAGCGACAAGCCCTCCACCCTTTAAAAGTGAGATGGGATAAACAGATACAACTCCTTTGCAGCAAAACAATTCCTTTCAGCTGGTGCAGCACGTGCAAGGTACTGCAGAGGAAGCCTTAATCAGTTCATCTGCCTTTAAAAATGACAGATTGCAACGGCTCTGGAAGAGTTTTCCAGCACAAACTGAACAAAACCAGCGATTAGCAAATCAACCCAGCAATCACCAGCCATCAACCCAGCTTGTGGATCACCCCCACCTAACAGCTGCTTGCTACACTTGCATCCTTCCATCAGCAACCATTAGTCTCACCTACCAAGTCTCGCCTTTTCTGGTCGCTGGTGCCAAGTTTCTTCCTCTCGTGAGTTCTTTAATCAAGCATAAGCAGGACACAACACTTGGGCTGGCCAGGGCCTTCCACCTTCTCCAGTTTCCAGGATAAACACTGACATCAGGGTAGCATTTTTTCCAGTGTTTAGGACAAGGCACTGTGTATGGAGGGAAAACCTCCATACACAACAGCACAAACAACAAATACATTTAAGGAGATGGTTTCCAACCACTGATGACCACGAGTCAAGTCCTCAAGCCACCAAGGTGACTCACACTCTTCCAAACACCTCCCAGCACCACTTTTCTTACACTGACCTTTTCAAGTCAGTTGTGGCTCTTTTGGTCACAACTCAAGACTCTTCCAATCACTTTTACTGAAACAAGAGATCCAATGACAAAACAAAAAAAGGGTGGACTTTTGACTTTTTCAAGACAACTGTGATTAGTCCTCTACCACAACACACTTGGTGTTCACACACCAAATGGCACGCAGTGCTACCAGACCAGGAGTATGCACAGCCAACAAGTTTCAAGCCCACACTGGAACATAGAGCACCCCGAGAACAGGGAAGGTCCCTAAAGAACACGAGCTGCCTCAGATGAGCCACATCAGTGAGAGCAGGCGGAACAGCACTTATGGAACAATCAACACGACACTACTGCACTAGCTTTGGGACTTCAACATAAGGTCACATACATCCTTTTCCAAACTCATGACTAAATGCTACATGGTAGCAATGCATTAGGAAGGAAAAAAAAAAACCAAAAATCAACAAAACAAAATGCCCCCCCCCGAGGTTTCATGCGCAGTGCCTAGAACAGATGGTACCGCATGTGCAAAACACTCCTTTTTCCTGAGCTGATTTTTCAGGTAATTCGGGTATAAAATACCTATTTCCCAGGTTTCTCCATCTTAGTAAAATTTTTACTTGCACAGGTCAAAGTGATATATATGTATCTGGAGAATAATTTTCTCCTGTTTGAAACTCAAACCACCTTTGTACCAGACTAATGCTATACACATAGAAGAGATTTATTTTTTCAGAACCTCCACCTCCAAGTCATATGTATTTCCTAAGACTCATATTCTCAAACAATTAAGTCCAAAGGGAAGCCACTTAACTGACTTCAACAGATGTAGAATTAAACCTTAAGATAATAATTCATATAAACAATTGATATTTCATGTGTATTGCAAGCTAAGATAACTCAATAGTTTATCAGAAAAAAAAGGCTAGTCCTCCAACCTCCATGAAGTCATATCCCAGCTATTTTGTGTGAAGGCAAAGAATAGCAAGACAACATAGAAAAGTCCTGCAATATCTATGTCATAGACTGTATACACCAACTCAACTATACTAGTGTAAGTGAATTTTTAAGAGGCAAAGTTAGACCTCTAGCTTTTCTGAAATCCAGTGGTCCCATGAATGTCAAATCCTCCTGACAAAGATTGGATTTAATCAAATATCCCTGATGTCCAGACTTCAGAGGAAGTTTGGCAGCATTAAACATTCAGATCCTCACTACTACATTGTATTAGATGATGGATGTCATCACCTTTGGTAAATTTTGATAAAAGAATTAGCGCAGACAGCATAGATTTTACTGCATATTTTGTCAGCTTATTTTTAAAATCTAAAGGTTCTGAGTGCTGAGGGAACATTTGTTTTCAAAACCAACTGAAACATAAGTGTTCACATTTTTTCTACTTGCTCCATAAGAAACGAGCCCTACAACTAAAAGGAAAAAACTCTTAGCAAAATTGTTTAGACTTCTAGTTAGCTGATGTCAGAGTTCAGAAGTAAATGGTCCAAACAGCATTTTGGAACATAAAGTATTTGAATGGATGTAATTATAAGAAATTATCACTAACTTTTTATTTCTGTGCATTAGGGGTTTTTTGGCTTTTATTTCACTTTTATAAGAGAAGGGAGTCAGCAATCTCTGTACCTCATTAACACCATAAACTAGGGCACAAACTGAGTTCTCTTTCCCCCTTATGTTGTGGCATATTAAAGCATCTTTTCACTTAAAGCCACTAGTCCTATAATCAATATTTTTAAATCCCCGGCCTAACAAGTTATAAAAAGATTTCCATTAAGAATATATTATACTTCAACATAATGCTAAAAAAACCCCCACTTATTTCTGGTAAGTTTTATTTTTGCTCTGTGGTATCAAATGTCCCTTCCTTTAGCACATTAATAATTAGGAACCAGGGCATTGATGCTCTCATAAAGGTCAATAGCTTCATTGTCTCCTCTGCATTTCAGAAGACTGGAATGACAGCACCAGAGATGATGAAACTTGGTTTCTCTCATCCTTACACCCCTTGGAACACCATAACACCATGCCTGTCTCTGTCGCAGACATCACCACAGTCCCTGTTGTTCTCCCATTTTCTGATGAAACAAATCTTCTAAGATAATTTTCAGCTCCTTCTGCACAACCTTCCTTTCATGGGGAAGAGCCAGCTTGTGTAATGTCCAATCCCTAGCTAAGCATCTGCTGACTCACTGGCCAATACACCTACTCTGACTGACAATCAGGCCTGGCCAAAGAGAACAGGTAAATCAAGGTATTTTCAACAAGTCTGAGAGTATTCAATTGGAGCCCTACTCCTTGGATAGGTTTGGCTTAGAAATTTTCCACTGCAAACTTCAAGCTATGGATCTGCCCCTGAGAGATGTGATAAACAAATGTGCATCGATCCTTCAATTTTGACTTTACTTTGTCCACAGAGTTATGTGGAGGTTTTTGTTTGTTCTGTAAAATCAGTTTCAGTTTAATGCATATTTTGGAATCAAGCACAGGATAATACAATTCTGATCTTTTCATCCCAATTATGATATTTCCGACTCCAGAAATCTGGTATAAGATAATGGAAAGAAAGAGACTGGTAATGAAAATACTACTCTTTACAATTACAGCACAAAGGTAAGACCAAGCAGAGCAGGCAAGTTAAAATGTCAGCCCTGCCTTGAATCAGCTGTCCTGAAAGTTTCTGCATATGTGAGGTCTCAAACAGCTGATTCACATGGTCTGTCATATCTTGATGGAAACTTATTCTAAAACATATTCACATATACAAATATTTACAAACACAGATATATTTTATATATCTATAAATATATTTTAATACTTACACAGATATATTTAGAGAGGGAGACAGACACACAGAAATCCCTACAGTGTTTCTGACAAGGAGGCATTACTTTCTGTATACATGAAATTTAGCAGGTTTTTCTTTTTACTGCTTGTGTTATGAAATGACATGCAAACATTAAACTCATGTAAGGAACACTAAATTCCATTAATACAGTTGCCTCACAATTAAGTATTTATGTAGATACTGCAGAAAGCTCATAGATAGAAATTTTATACTCCTTGGGGACTGAATAAAATTAAATCAAATGGAAAAGGAAATGTGGTCACGTGAAAGCTTGCCTTTAATAATCAGAATTAATCAAAATAATAGTAAATAATCTTCTAGCAGTCAAAGCAGCACTAGGGTAAATGTGACGATATAATAAATAACCCAGCAAAAATACAAATGCTCCAAGTACAGGCACCCCGCCTAATGAAAATTAGTTTTTTTCAAGACAGTAAACTACCAAAGATGGGCTTTCACAGAATCCTTTTTTGGTATATAACAGAGCAACTATGAGAAACATCTTCAAGACCCACTTTTAAATTTCAGACTTGTAAGTTTGAAACCGTGGGTTGCTGCTGCTCTGAAGTGAGAAGGCTGCACCTTTGCAAGGGGCAACACTAAATGTCACTGTCACCATATCATTCCCTGGCTGCTTCCCTAAGGCTATCCCACAACACAGGTTTTTACAGCTCTGTCACCAGGTACCAGCACTACCTAGCACGCCTATTTTGTATGCACACACATGGCATCGGGGAATTCAGCCACTGCTCAGCTAATTGGCTACCTGCTTAATTACAACCCCAGCCAAGATAATGTTTTCTACATGGGTGAAAGTGCAGAGCATCTCCACAGCTACTAAGAAGGCTGTCACAATCTCTGATCAGAGCAGTGTAAGTGCCATCAAGTAGTTTTATGTTAAAAATTGCAGCCAAGTGCTATAACCAATATACCCAACTGCTATGAAAGTACAAGTATTCTAAAAAGTATACTTGTAAGTTCTGAAGCCAGAAAAGTTAATTATCTAGTCCGACCACTGATGTACCACAGATCTTTATGTGTGATTGAAATATCTCAGTCTCAACATCAGTCATTTGTGTTCCTGCAATTATTTTGGTGTCTCTGGCGTGTTCACATGAAAGTTTGGGGCAAAGATAGGAGCTTCACTCATTTCCCCGATGGAGCATTGAATTACCCACCATCTCATGGAAGATTTGAGCTTCATTTTTCATTTGAATTAACAGTTTTACCTTCCAGGCCTCAGCTCTTTTTCTGCTTTTCTTCACTAGAGGAAAGAGTTCCCTTTTTTACATGAATGTTTTCATAAATCTAATCAGTTCATTTCTCAACCCTTTTTTTTTTTTTCCCAACCAGATAGGTTACATCCAAATCTCCTGCTCTAAGATGCTTTCTTAGTCTTTGGAATAACTTCCACAGCCCCCTTCTTCACCCTGCAGCTTTTCTAACATTCTTTAAAGGCTACTGGCACCAAAACGTAACCCAGTGCCCATGCAATGTGATATGCAGAGGTAAAACCTTATTCACCCTGCAGTTTGGGGCATGTTAGAGAGACATCAGAGATTTATGGCCAGGTTGCCCATAAAGCACAAGTGGGTCTTTTCATCGACATCTCAGCTTAAAAGCAAGGCTCAAGCTATCAAAACCCCAAAGCTTTCAGCTTGGCCCACTTACGCCAAGGAGTGATTAATCTCTAAAACCTTCTGCATTGTCTCCTCTTCTGCTCTCTCCTCTTTCAAAGCACACCAACTTGCCAACCTCATGCTTTGACAGAGTGGAAAGGACTCCACTGGAAGTGACTTGCCCTGTCCTGCCTTTACTCCTAGTGGGTGTGTCCCTGTTGTTTTCCCTTCTCAACCCAAGAAGTGCAATAGCCACCTCAAATTTTGTCAAGGTGACTTCAAAATGCAGTATAAAGTTGTAAGCACTGTGTCTATGCTCTGCAGCACAGAAATTTCAAAATTTGATAGAAACCCTGTAAATCAAAAGTCAGTGCTACTTTAATAGACTTCCCGTTCTAGCTGCAGTCTCTGCAGATTTATAAAACCATTTGGCAGCATGCTACACACCAGTAATTACCAGAGCAGGAAACGCTCAATAATACAGAAATAACTCACAGTCATTACAGATACAGAGCATGATATGAAGATAGATTTCTTTTCACCTTTCTTTATATATCAAAGGGAAAAACAAGAAACCTTTACCCCAAACAAAAGAACTGCATGAAACTCTCCCCTCAGCACTCCTCACCGCTGACAAATGCCACCAGGGTGTCAGGGAGCCTGCAAAGTACACCTAGGGGCCAGCTATCAGACTTGTCCAAGCTTTCAGTCCTGGAATTATGGGCAATTCTGCAAAACAGACACCTTGCCTATGTGGACCAAAGAGAGAACAGGGCCAAATTCAGCCCTGTAATAAAGCAGCAGCATTGTTCTTGACTTTGCAACACTGCAAGGGTTTATATTGAGTTTTTAAACAAAGCATTAGATACATTGCAACCTTCATATAAAGTGATCACTCATCCACTCAATTATCACAACCACTTAAGGGAATTCTGTAGTTTATGCAGCATTTTTAATTACTCAGTATAAAAAAGGCCCAATTTTGATCTAAGAAGTGACAGTTTGAGAAAATCTTTTGAGAAACAAGACTTCTCAAGCACTGAATCTTTATCAAGGTTTTCCCATCTGCAAGAACAGTGAAGAAGTGAAAATACATAATAAGGAATTTTACCAGGCCCAAACCATGGAGGCTGTAGATGATGATACACTGTTTGTAGCAAGAAAATCATAATGTATCTCTATTTAGCATATGCATGTGCATCTATTTGCTCTAGATGCATGTATAATCAGCCCTATGATAAATTAGAAATCATATGAAGGATTAAACATCAATTGCCTGTCCTCCTACACTTCCCATTCCTATGCCAGGTCCTGATTAAAACAGAAGGCACAGCAGCAATGGTTGGAAACAGACTCTGAAATTGAAATAAGAGAGGAAAATAGCCATTTTCTTTTTGTAGCAAAACCTATAAAAGCCACATTAGTATTTATCAACAAATACCATCATATTCTGAAATTAGGAAATTCTGATGGTTTTAACAGTATCTAAAAGGTGCAGAAAAATGAGGATTATTAAAACTTGAAGATATGACAATTATATTTAATGATGGAAGTCAGTGTTATGCAAATAATTATTTTAATATTTCTCACATATTATAACTCTTCCTCGGTGACTAGGAGGGTTTCACACAATCTTTAAGTGTAATCTTTTGCTAGCTTCACCATCTGGGAGTTCACAGACAGCATTTTATCTCACTGGCTTTTTTCCAAGAGACTTACTGTAAGTCTGTGGCATGTGTTTCTTTTAACAATCAAATTTGGGGGTTATTTTGTTCTTGACTGTGGCTTAAAATAGCCCATTATCAAAATAATATTAGGGAGATCAGGTCTCTAGAGAGCAACAGCATCTTTTATGAGAATATCTGACAGAGCTCAAACTTCGCTTGATGCTTTCCACGAAGTGTGCAGAAACTTCTCCAGAAATGAACAAATGCAGAAAACTTCTAACTACATACAGATAAACCATAAAAAAAAAATGCAAACTGCTGGTAGAACATAGGGCACCTCATAAGACAAGAAGAGCACTAGTCAGTGAGATGATGCAAGAAAGGGCAGACTAGGAACGAAGGGGGGCACAGAAGGAGAGCAGAGTTTAATTACAACTCAGGCCATAAAGCCATTGTCCATATCTAAGGAGATCTCTACCATTATGCATATGGGTATCTCTAGCTTTTTCCATTATGCATATCCAGAAGAGTTACAGTAAATTTGATTTCTCAGGTCCAGTTTTTAAAAGATTTTTGTTTTGGTCAGGATTTTGAGGGGATTTGCTTTAAAATATCTCAGAAAAATCATGGCCAGGAAGATGACGGGAAGATATGAAAGATTAAAATAGTGTTCCAACCCTTTACCAACTGTCTGGAGCAAAGTGTCTGGGTGTAGAGTCACCCACACAATTCCTACTGCTCTGGACAGGGCCCATTGTATTCAAAGCATATGTAAATTTCAAAATTCCTACAGTTCTACCCTCCAAAACATTTATTACAAACAGTGTTGTCTCTGACCAAGGCAGGGGGTTGGAACTGGATGATCTTTAAGGTTTCTTCCAACACAAACCACTCCATGATTTTCTGATTCTATTCTGGCACAGATTGGTTTCAGATTTTTTGTTTGGTTTGGTTGTTGTTGTTTTATGGGTGGGTTTTGTTCTTGTTGTTTCTCTTTTGCTGGTTTTGGTTTTGTTTTAGCACATTGGGAGTTTGTTCCTTACAAAGATTTTGGTAAGACTGATGGTTATTCTGAAGGCTCAAAAACGAAGGGCAGAAAAGGAATGCGAGTTTAAGGTGAGTGTATCACGTAAGTTGCATATAACACTTTGCAAGTGTTTCAGATGCCTGCTCATTTGGGGGATAAGGATTTCTTGGTCTGTGGTCAAACCTCAGTAGTTTGACAAGGTCCAAGAAATCAAAGCATGACAAGAACTTCCTTGTCCCCTAATGCTCCACAGGTCAAACACAGAGCACAGCCACACTGGGCATCACAGACCACAAGCTGGCTGAGGAAAGCAATATTGTCTCTCTTTAGACAGAACTCTTCCATTTCATGTTGACTCGCCACGTAGCTAATTAAAAGCAGTAATGATCAACATAATTCACAAAACATGTCTGTCACACTGCAAGATTAGACCAGCTAAAAAATAGAGCAACATGGCTTTTTTATCTCATATAGTACTTGAGTCAAGTGGCAGCATGCTTAGTTATAATTAGAAGTTTTCAATTTTATTCAACTGTTACAAACAAACAGCGTGAGACTTCACAAAAGCAATTTCATGGGGAAGGCCAAAGAAAAGTAAAAAGCAAAAGAAAACAAAACACTTTCAAGAACACAACTACCTCCCAGTATGGCAACCTGCTGGGCACACTGAATAAGGAAAGGCTTTCTTTCAGACAGAGGTCATGGGTTTGTTTTCTTTAAAAACCCGTCTAAAAGGCTTTTTTCAAAACATCATCTAATAGGTCATTACCAACGCATACAGATGAAATTTATACTCTCAGCTGTGGTGCACATTCCTCAGCTGCTAACACCAGCTAAGGCAGCTGCTCACACAGGAAGCCCCTATTTGCAACAAGGGAACACTAGCAATGGTCCTAGACTTCAATAAGTTGTCAAATTCTTATGTTTGGATTTCTAGACCTAAGTCCTATTCACAGCTAGTTGAGTGGAAACTTTTTTTAGCTACATTTTCAGACTACTCTGCCATTCGATGGACATATTTCACTCTTTTGTAGTAGGAACTACATCCATGAAATATGGAGGACAAGAGGGATAGAAGTCAGTTTTACAGTCACATCACCCACTTCACCTCCTTCTTCAGAACATCTGAAGACATCCTACACACACACAGAGAGACTGTGAGAAGTCAATGCTTTCTAGAGCAAATCCTTCCCATCAGCTGCAGACCACCACAGACAGATCTACTCCCCACGCCACAGCCACGCGACTCCATAGCCACGGGCTTCCTTGTCCACAAAAAGTAACATCACTGTTGCAAAATGAAAGCTTTTATAGCTCTGCATCTCTGGGCAGCAGAGCATAAGGTGAACAGACACAGGCAACAGGGAGGAGGACCTTTCCTACAACCCATCCAAAGTTGATCAAGGGTACACAGCTACCTGGAAGTATATTGTTTCTAATACTTCAAATTATTGTTCAGATTTCACAGTTTCCTAAAACAAGTTGGAACTTTTTCACCTTCATTTTGAGCCTCCAAACACACTTCCTCCCATAGCCCCACAGATGTACATTTTACTTAGCTAAATTTGCACAGTTTACCAGGTTTACTTTGCTGACCAATACTGGCTAAATGCTGACCTGCAGATATGCATAATGCATTTTTTCCTGTTTCAGACACAGGAGAATAACAGCTTATGAAGAAATTCTAGCAGGAGCATTCCCAAACAAGCTTATTTTGTGCCTCATATATGAAAACTCTCATCTCTTTCCACAGATTCCTAACATGCTTTTAACTTTGGTTAAGATAAGCTCTCTGGCAAAATGCTCCGATAGCTCCCTATGTGACTCAGGTCCCTCACTGCACTGTGACACACTACTGCGAGCACCAAGCGCTTTTGTACTGCAAGTGCCTTTCTCTGCACAGAAAACAAATCCCACCTGTTGTAATTCCTTGAGAGTATAACTACTTCTGTGTCAATACTTTACTCCTCCAGGTCTTGTTAAAAACCTCGCAAGGGAAAAGAGTTTTCCGATTCCATTCTTATTTTAAAAGTTAGCACCACCTTGCCGCTGCCCCAGACTGAGCTATTTATTCAGTTATTCTTTATGACTAATCCATTCACTAGTCACAAATCTTTTGTGCCTTCTAACCTGCCTGTAACAATGCTGGCTTGTTTACTGTAGTAGAATGTTCACTTGACTTTTGTGAAATTTTTTTCAAACAGCAATCTTGCAACACTCGGGAAAGCAGTATAGAGCCCCACAGGTCTGTGATGCTTCTGAGGAGCTGTGACTTTCAACAGAAGAGGAAAAAAAATTATCTGGATATATTTCTCCTGCCTTTCTGTTTCTGAAATATGAGTTAAAATATTACACAAGAACTGAAAGACAAAGAATAAGATGTTACATGATGCCAATAGCCAGCAGCAGTTATTCTTCTTCTTGGTGAGGTAGCCTTCCTCAATTTTTTTCTGGAGAAAAGCTCTTACTCTGGAATACCATAAAATAAGTGCATTCATCTTTGAACAAAAAAAAATTGCCTTCTGCAATGTTTAAATATATGCTCCTAAAATGAAAATACTGCCCACCATTAAAAGAGCTTTTTCTCTTTTTTAAAGGAATTTCTCCCCATGCAGAAAAACTATGTATCACTTTTTGGTAGTTTGTGTGGCCACTTTTGTTTTCTATTGCAGTCTCCATGGAAGGGCCTTCTCCTACCTTTTGGTATTTCCTCTGTGTACTGGTTTTGCCTGGGATACAGTTAAATTTCTTCATAGTAGCTTGTGTGGGGCTCTGTTTTGGATCTGTGCTGGAAACAGGGTTGGAAACATAGAGATGCTTTTATTATGGCAGAGTAGGGCTTACACAGCATCAAAGCAACCTTTCTGCTTTCTCATCTGTCTTAGGTTGAGTAGCCAAGAGATTTGTATTCTATTTTCATCTGTTGTAAAAGCAGATATTTCTTTATCTCTTGTAACTCCAGAGGAGGGGGGGCAGATGCCTTCTGATAATGGGCCAGCTGTTAAAACCAGGTGGGGCAGTGTTTCTTATCTCTTTCACCACCCTCCATCCTCCAGGGAGAGATCTTCTGCTAATGGGCCATTAAAGCTCATCAAAGACATGACACATTACATCATCCCATTGTGAGATGCTCCACCCAGTGTAGGAGGGCCAACCATTCCTACCTAGATAAAAACTGAGACTCAAGAACAGCAGGCATCTGGTTTTTTCCACCAGAAGAAGATCACACCCATCTCACTACCACTAGACTTTTCCTACTCCATTATCAGTACCCCACAAAACCTCATTTAAGATTTATTTAGACTGCTTCCAACACCCTTACCAACAGGGTGTCAAGTCATATCCCTGACTCTGTCAGGATTTTTTCCAGGACTTCTGTTTTGCTTTCTTGCTTGTCTTTGTACTACTGCATTTGTATTTTGTTTTGTTGTTGTTTATTCCTATTAAGGAACTGTTACTCCTATTCCCATATCTTTGGCTGAAAGCCCCTAATTGCAAAATTATAATAATTAAGAGGAGAGGGGGGTGACATTCTCCATTCCAAGAGAAGCTCTAGCTCTCCCTGGCAGACAACTGTCTTTCAAAACCAAGACATCATCCCATCCCATCCCAAGTGAATGAGTTGGGGGTGCACAAGGAATTGGGTAGGAGCAGAGCAAGACAGCTGACTCCAGTTGATCAAAGGGATATTCCATACCATAGGGCATCATGCTGCCAATAAAAGTTGGACATAAGAAGGAGGAAGGGAGGGACATTTGGAGTGATGGCATTTGTCATGACAAGTCAATATTATGTGTGATGGGGCCCTGCTCTCCTAGAGATGGCTGAACACCTGCCTGCCCACGGGAAGTGCTGAAAGAATTCCTTGTTTTGCTTGGCTTGCATGTGTAGCTTTTGCCTTACCTGTTACACTGTCTTTATCTTAACTGATGAGTTTTTTCACTTTTACCTTTATGATTCTCTTCCAAGTACCACTGTGGGGGAGTGAGTGAACATCTGCTGGTGCTTAATTGCTGACCAGAGTTAAACCACAACACTCTGGATTATCATTCCAAACAACAATAAACAACTTTGGAAAACTTTTCTCAGCAGCTCAGTTTGTGCCCTACTAATTGCACTGCTTTCTGCTGCACAGGTGGGAGTGGGAGAAGAGGTTAATTCAGGAATGAACCCAACCATGGCAGAGCAATCCCCTTAATGCCCAGTAGACACCTGTCATGCAGCAAACATGAAAAAGTTCTCTGTTTCAAAGAGAACTGGGGGAAGACTTTAGGTTTTCAAGATATCTGTCTTTAAATACCTTTAAATCCAGGGTCTTGTGGCTTCCTGAAACAGGAGACCCTGAACTACATCTTTAACAGACTTCTACAGAACGTCTTTGTCCAATGAATTCTGCTCATATACTCTAAGTGACACAGGGAAGCATTATCTTTATTGCTGTTTACAACCTTTCATTTTCTGTCATAGGGACATTACTCCTGTTAAACCTCTCTCTCAAAACAAAAATATCTAGCTTGCCTTCTCTCTTGGCTTTTTAGGCTTCATTTTTGTTACCCTCTTTCAACTCCTCTATGTTCCTTACTTGTTTTTTCACAGTCATTACTCCTCTTTAGCTCTGCCCATAGTAAAGGGTGAACACAGTCTTAATGTATTTTAAATGTAGACTTTCTAGTGCCAACCCATTTTCCACTATCACATCCTACTTTGATCGTACGTGTGCTTTCCAAAACAATACCAGAGGGGTAACTATCTTCAAAACAGGTACCTGTGTATATTTATAGGATTAGTATTGCAACATTTTATTGCTACAGCATCCTCTCTCCCAAGCATCTGAACTATTCTAACAGGGTCGACACCTGAGGGAACTCAACACAGGAGATGGAAATGAATAATACTCCTTTTCAGTGAATTTGCTCCCACGTTGCAATCCTTTAGGAACAGGACCAAGCAGCTGTGTTACACCACTTCCAGCAGTGCCTGCACACTCTTCCCTGGGATTCTGGGGGCAGCTGCCTCCAGGACCTCCCTGCCCCAGTGTCACTGCTGACCCACTGGCAAGAAACGACATGAGAGGAGGGGCAACCTGACAGGCAGTCAAGGAAAAGCCTCAATTCACACAATTTCTCTAAACTGAACAATCTCAAATTTGCTGCTGGAACAAAAAAAGCAACAAGTCAAGTCCTTTGACCTCATCCTTGCCAGAGCTCTTCACTACACAAGATTCAGGCAGTATTTGACTCCAAGACTAGGCACACTTATTTTGAATTCTCCAACAAAGAGACAAGACATGAACAAGCTATTTTCCTGCTTTCTCCCTCATTTCCCATGGAAATAGAAAACAGGCTGAGCTGGTGAGGGCAACAGTTCTTTCTCCCCAAACAATGGCATAGGGAGCATGGCACCTTTGAGGACAGGTAATGAGCTCTCAGGTGGCATTCTGCCTTTCACACAAGGGGATGCTGCCCTGTGTCCCCACAGCAGTGTGCTGTCCATGCTCACACTGGCACAGGCTGTGGCATGCTCCACTCTTGTCGTGGGAGCTTCTGCCTCTGCTCCTCTCCAGCAGCCAACAGCGTTTCTAACAGTTCACACTGGCATTCCCACAGATGTCCATCCTCTCATTCCCTTAGCACTAAAAAGAAGTGCCTCAAGAGGGGAAAAAGATCTCCAGATCATTCACTTCAGGTAGAAGCTGCAGCTTTTATTAGAGACAGCAGTATCGTCGGTCTGTGTTAAACCAGCCACGCCACCAGTCCCAGCAGCAGCTGTCACATATCAGCCGATAACACAATCCCAACACAAACCTCTGGGCTGCAAAGCCCTGAAGAACCTTGGGCAGTGTGCATTAAATTGTTCCATGCCATGTTTATACACACACACCTAAAAGGATTATGCTCATTCTCTGTTTCCATTTACATGCTCTTAGTTTCAGACTTCTGAATTATGCTGTGCAGCAAGAACTAGAAACTTACTGCAGGCTATCAGAGTTACTTCTTCTCTTGATTCCAGTGCTTTTTCAAAGACAGATGAGCCAAGTTACCAAAATAGTGCCTTCTCCCCTCTATGAAAGCACTTCACAGAACTAGCTTGTGATTTAGGAATCAGACACTTTTCTAAAACCAAGCAAGAATGGAATTACAGCTAATCACATTAGCCTATAACTTTTTTCCCCCTCTAAAAGCAGGATTAAAGGCAGAGATGGGGAACTTCCCACATTCCCACACACCAGCTGCATTCTTCCAGACTCAGCTTGCTGAACAGCTAATAGAATTACCATCCACAGACCTAGGATTTTCAGGGATTACTCTGGAGAGGTTGCCAAAGGAACTAACTGGACTGTAATTGTAGTGCTTTGCACTACCAGAAAGGGATAGAAGGACCTTAAAATGACATTGAGAAGTACCCTAGAGGGAGCCATGGCCTGAAGAAGTTGCCATCTAGATTTTGTAGCGGCTAAGGAGACACCAATCTTAAAGTTTATTGAGAAGAACAACAAAACGAACTGAAAGCCCAAGTCTGGAGATATGACTAATGAGAGGAGTGACAAGGTAAGGGAGAGGGAATTGCCCTCCAAGACTGATGCTGATGTACATTTGTTTGAAGAGATCAGTGTTCATTTTAATGCCTTATCAATTCCTGCATTATGGTTGAGAGCATGTACGGCTAAGTTCTAATCTTCAAATTACTCATGAAAATAGCTGAAAAAAAATTCTTTTTTTTCTTCACGGGGAAGATGAAGAAGGGAAGAAAATTTTTTATTTACATTCTTCAAAATGTACGTCATTCAAACCAAACATACATAAAACTTTGACCTTTCTCATAACATAAGCAGCAATAATCACTGAGGTTAGCTTTACGATTATTATTTTCCATTTCCAAATACCAAAATCTAAAGCCATACTCCACCTCCCATGGCACCACAAATAGAGTGCAAGGTTTCACTGTACAACTTTTAAAATTTCTAATGGATAAACATTGCAAGTTTGAACTTAGGAAGTTAGAGGTTTTCTTTTTTCCTCATTAATTTTCAAGGATTTGATCCTTCTCAGCCAAGACACCTACAAATAAGGTCAGCAAAGAAAAACAAAAACTAACTGAGATAAATCTAATTTCAACTCCAAATTTTAGCATTCATTCATGAAACAAAGATTCTTAATACAAATTCAGAAGAAAAAGCACTTTCTTCAAAATGAGGTTTTAAAACACACAACCAGCAGTTTCAGCACCCTTGCTTTACTGCACAGGCTCCTGCAAAGCATCAGGTACTGCTGAACAAATAAAAAACCAAAGATCCTCACTCAGCCTGCCAAGGCACTTGCACAGACTTGGAGCCATGGAATTAACAGTGGGAGGGATGCAATGGGACAGAGGAAAAGGCACTAAGCTCCCCACCCCGTGGTCTCTGAAGCCAAGGGAGGTGCAACCCTTTGCACTCCGTGGGAGGAGCAGAGCTGTTCAGCTGCGGCATGAGCTGCTGATGGTCAGCAAGGCAGGGACAGGACTTTAACACGGAGCTCCTTGCCTTTGAAACTGATCACCCAATGGAACCCTGAACCTGCTGAACAGGACCTTGCTCTCCTTGACAATGGTTGGGCGTGAATCAGTTTAAGGAGTGCTCTTCCCAACCAGAAAGAAAAAGGTTGCTGCCCATTATTAAGTTTCACAGCTTCTTGCCCTCTCCTCCCCAGACAGGCAGCAGAGACAATGAATCAAAAAGTCCACAACCAACAATAAAATAACAACTTCCCTCAAGAGAAAGGGGGAAAAGAAAAGAACAATAAAAATAATATTTTTAAAAAATATTAGTGGCTCTTAGTTGGGGGGGTGGGGATGGGAAGTTGCCCAAACCCACTTTTCTCTCAATTTGTTTCAAAACCTAACAAAACCCATGGTTTCACATGGCGACCTGCCACATCTAGAAAATACAGGGGTCTCTGATGAACAGCAAGGTAACTTGTCTCTTCACAAGACTTCTGCACAAAATGGAGCACTGCTCAAGTTACAAGAGCTGGAGATGTGTCCTCAGTCCCACCTCCAATGCAAAACTCCACCAAGGACCAGATTGTTAGTTATGACTGACAGGTATTTTAGAGCATTACAAACATGCACTACGCATCATCTGTTCCTGAGGAGGTCTCTAACACATACCTAAAGATAGAAAAATCATACTTGGCCTGAATGAATCAATGTTGGCAAAAAAAAAAATCTGCTGCAGAACTTGGCTGGAGCTGGATCTTTTTTGCTCCTTGCAGGGAGTTTGGAAAGCAGAAATTATCATAACAGGACACAAAGGACAGAGAAATAAATCAGGGAAATCCAGAAGGGCTCACAGTGGGGAGCAGAGAGAAGGAAAGAACTCACCTCTTGTCTGTACCTTTATGCAATGGAGTAGATACACAGAGAGGAAAGTACAAAAGGCACTTAGATATGGGACCAGCAGATGAAATAAAAGAAGAAAATAAATGCAGAGACTTTGGAAACAGAGCTATGCCTATAAAGGGACAATCTCACAGACCTCTAATGCCAGTCCAAGGACATTTTGCCGCAGGATTTCTTGAGCAGTGGTGTGCAGGATACCAGACGCAATCAAAGCTCAGTATTTCTCTCCTTATTGCAGCAGAATACCACCATGGAAAGCATAAAGGTAACGGCACATGGTCTTCTACTCCTCCCCCCCCTCCACCCTTTCTTCCTGAAATCAGGCAAAGCTGGCTGTCTCGAATCACAGTGTCATTGTTGTTGCCTGCAAAAGAGCCTGAACAGCATCAAAACAGTCAAGATCAACTACACCTTAGGGTAGCACTTTAGAAAGAAGAAAGAGGGAGAGGAAAAAAAAAATTAGAAATGGTTATTCACCTTTAAGCAACAGCCACCACCTGGACCTCAGACTTGCTTTCATAAGAGGGAAAAGTGCAGAGCCTACAGGATCTGACATTATTCACAGAGTTGAAAACAAGCTGGCGCTGTGACAAGTGATAGCGATGGACAGACAGATCTCCCCACACCAGAGGAGGGAGAGGCTGACATGATCTTGGCGGACCAGATCCATTCAACTCCTGCTTGTCTTAGAGGTGGTACATTTAGGTCCCCATTTGGGCCACACAAGATTTTCAGTTCTATCAAGCTGGAGGTTCTCTGTGGACAGAGCACTGCCCACAGCCCTCCACCTCAAACAGCTCTAAACTCCCTCAGCATATTCTCTCCCCCTTAAGCCTCACTGTGTTGAATACAGATCCCAAACAATGAGTGAAGCTCTAGATTTGCCACCCTACTTCATGCAAGAAAGTTGCTTGATGGCCACAGCCCCCTAAAACCTCTTCTTATTTGAAGTTCTTTCTTAAATCAGTGTGATTGCTAAGTTATGCACAGGGTCCATATTTTGGCATTCCCCAATTATGCATTGACCACATACTCCCCTGCACTAACTACTGCACTTGCTAATGTTGACTGCCTCAGCTTGGTGTTATTTCTGTCCTTCCCCCACTCAGACTCCAGCAATTAAACCATACTGTGATCAAGAACCACAGACATCCCTTTGGCTGGTTTACCCTGGCACTACTTCCCCCAACAAAACACTGTGTGCAGTATTTATTTGGAGAATGTTAAACTCTTCAGACAAACACTTGCCTTACATACAGTATTTGGAGGAAGTATCACAGCTGCCTCCAGCCATTTTATGAGCTTCACCTACTGAACAGCAGCAGCATCAACCACTTAGCAACCATGGCACTTATAAGCCCAAGTACAGCTGGCAGCATCCACTAAACAGGAAGTGTGCTGCTGGATGAGGGAAATAGTGAAGAAGCCAAAAGGCTTCAATGGACCTGCTGGCCATCTCCTACTTGCTGGACCCTCTGTAATTACCACGCAGTAAAACTTCCACCCCATGTCAGTTGGATTTGAAGGGCAGAGCGGCTTGACACAAGCTGGGAATTCTCTCACCAGCTCTGCTCACTGTGCCCTGAGCACTTGAAACTGTGACCTACTCCACCTGACTTCTGATCAGGATACCACTCTGGATAATATGTGTATTATAGCTGGACATCCCAAACATACCCTACCAAGTAAATGTGACTGGCCAAATGGGAACTAATTCTTACAAGTCACCTTTCTCTTTCTTTTTAAAAAGAAGGAAGAGAAAAAACCATTAGAGACAACAAAAGGCACAGAAGGTGCTTCTGTCCAATAGGACCTCTTCCATTTTAGCAAGTTCAATCAGAACATAAATCCAAAGGGAAGCAGATAAAGATCCAGGTTAGATGTAGTTCAGGAGCTTCTATCCTCCTTGCAAATGCTGCTCCATCACAGATATAGCACCTACTCCAGCCCCATGCCACAGCAAAGCAGCTATGTCTGCTCTGCCTAAATTATCTCCCTGAACTCATTAACAGCACTCCCCCACTCCAAGTCTTATTTGGGATTCAGCTCACAAAGCTGACTTAACCCATCCTTAAACCCACAAACCATATTTCTTTCTCAAGTGGCATAGAGATCCCATCACAGGAATGACCTCTGCATTGCAGCACTGCTTCCTTTCAAGGTCAAACTGAGCACATTGCATTTGATCACATTCACAGGCTCAAAGCAGTTCACCCCGAGGGGCACAGCCCTGTCAGTTTACTTTATGCCATGATGATAACTCTGCCAAGCCATTCCCACTTACACCTATCCCAAGTGATGCAGCTGCAACAGAGACAAATGAACAAAGCTGGAGTGTTTGCAGGTTAACATCTGCTGACTGCCACCTGTGCCAAGGCAGAAGGGTCCAAAGGAAGGCTACCTGGGAGTACATAGTCATGCCCTGGTATCAGAAGCTAGGACCATGCTCAAGCAAGCCTTTCAGAAACATGTGAGACAGCACTAGTCTTAAGCCTCTGAGGGACTAGCAATATGAGACAGCTTTGAGGGATGAATTTCATACTTATCCCATCAGGAATCACATTTGTGCAACTTAGATAGTATTAAAAATACCTGAGCATGATTTACATTTTTATCCTCCTTCCATTTTTCTCCTTTCACCCCTCTAAGTTCTAAGAAATCAGAGGCCATATAGGAAAAGCCACGTATACGACAGCAGGAAAAATAACTGTGTCATCAAAACACAGAACCTAAAACTTGAGATTCATTCTCCACATTTGTATCAAATCTCTTGCCAAAACTTATCCTCACTGCTGCATTTTTTTCACTTGGAAGAACCAGTAAACTTACACATATGTACATTTTTCTCCAAGGTTATTCTGAAATTATTATTTGCAATGCACTTGGCAATTAGAGGCATTACATAAATATTAGATGCTATAGCATAAGGTCTTACACAAGGAAAGGGATTTCTGAAGCTCTTAAAATTATCATGAGGTTTCTGTAGGCTGTTTTATATTAACTCAGGCTTAAACAAGAGCCAGGCAATATACATTAAAGTTAACATTATAATATGCATAGAAGAATAATTCATTCACAGAGGAAGACTTCAGTTGTCTCTAGCTACAAGTAGTTTGTAGCTAGAGGGACCTGAGTTTTTAGTTTATTCATCAGGTCCTACTCATTCTTATGTTCTGAACTACCAAAAGAATAAAAGAAAGTATTTTAATCTAGACAAAGAGAGTTGCAAACAATTTTTTTAAAAGTTTAAAAGGAAAGCAATTAATTATTTCTGTGTACATACCTGACAACAAAACAGAACAAGATAAAAAAAAAGTATTCCTTTCCCCACGAGTCTCATCCTCCTGAAATTTGTACCGAACACACACAAGAAATGTGTTTACCGATGGGGTATGAGTCATGCTCCCAGGGGAGGGTTAGAAAGACTATCATTTCGAATTCACAGGAGCAGGACCGTGGTGTTGTTATCTTCTATTAATAAGAAGCAATGGGGATTAAAATAAGCAATCAGTAGTTGCAAGCCCTATGCTAACCTCCAACATCAAAATATTCAACTCAGGACGAGCATTTTCTGTGTTTTGCCTTGCCTCGGCTCACAGACGTGCTAAGCTTTCACCTGCTTCATAACATTACTAAAATGCTTAGCATTTGAATAAATAGTTTGGTCTAGACACAACATGAAAGGTAGAAGAATACTTCTGTGTTATCTTAACTCACCAAAGTATTTACGATCACTGAGAAATGCTGGAAAATATTTTAACAAAAACCTCCAGTTAAATCTCACATACATTCATTTGCTAGAAACTAAGTAACATAGCATGAGAAAACATGATGCAGTATCATCAGCCTTACAAAAAATCCAGTACTTTGAAGGAAAAAAAACATATGAACTGTCCCCCTCTTCATTTTCAACTGTAACAGCTTGCCACTGTAATAATGCTATAGAAGGACACAGTCATCATACTTCACCTTCGACTCTGCATTCATTATGGGTCAGTAGCCACCAACACCACAGCAAAAATGTAGTTTCTACTGCAGGCCTACAGAGCAGAGAAATCACAGTATCTCTGAAACATAACATTATGGAAAAACAGCCTGGACTTTGTCTCTTCAAACAAAAGGCACTGCTGGGATAATTAATTGACTTTTTAAGCCAAGAAACACATATACCTGTAAAGTCAAGTTTCTGGAAACCTATTATAACTTGGAACTGCAGAGGCATCTGAAGTGTCATTTAGAATTCCTCAAAAAATAAAATAAAAAGGCAGGCAAAATTGTCTTTTGCATGAAGACCCAGACAACATACAATTGAATCTTTCCCCCGTCTCTTAAGCGTATTTGATAGTACCTTTTGAAGTTCTCCAAAGAGATGGCAGAAAGGCAAAAGCAAAGAGAGGAACAAGTGACACAGAAGCAACCAGCTATGGTCCCATCCCCAGGATTCATACAGTTTAGAAAAGCAATTATAGTACTGGATTCTGGACTGTAGGAATATACATTCAAAACGGATGGAAAATGACTAAGCTTGTTTTTCTACCACAAAATGCTACTCAGTTGCAGTTTCTCTTCAACTCCACCAGCATGAGCAGCAGGCTAGTTCTTTGTCATTTGCAAATTTGCATTTATTTTATCGTGCCATATGTAGTCAAGGGAATTCAACTAGGAGAGGAAGGCTCTGCTCCACCCTGTTCATTCTCTACTTTCACAGAGGGAAGAAGATAAAGCAAGAGAGGAAAAGGTGAAAAATAATGTTCTGCATAGAGTTTAGATGCAGTGAGTATCATCTGGGTCATTTCACATTACATACTCTCTGCTACTGCCTTTACTTTGCCAGTTACTTTCAGAGTTGAACACTGGGGCTGCTTATCAGCAGTGCTGCAGGGAAGAGGTCATAACACACGGAAAACAGTACAGGAAGGGATCAAAGAAGAAACTTCCCTCCCAGTAACAGGGCAATCCAAGCAGAAGCTCAAAAACCAGCTTGCGGCTCAGACAGGGAAAGCTCCAGAGGAGATCCCAGCGGCCTTAGGAGTGCAGCTGCTTGCAGACAAGAGGGAGGGCAAATAAAGTGTGAGGCAGTATCTCTGCCCCCTCCTCCCTTATTCAAATTACTTAACTTTTCAGAGAGCAGCAAATCTCCTTACTCCTCTGGATTAAAGGCAGACTTAAAAGAACGTTTGTTAACAGACTAGCCTCTCCCAGGGTCATTCCTGATGCATGCCAGCTAACTACATGCAGAAAACTGTGTTAAGGATGCCCTTGATTAAAAATGAAAAGTTTATTTCTAAATAAAACAATACCATTAAAGACAATTAAAAAGCTTACTGTATGTGGGATACAATTTAATTTTGCTTCTATGGAGTTCGACGAATGTTAGGTAAGTGTCTCTGGTATAAGAATATCTCTTTGAAACATGGCCTTTTGCCATCCTGTATGAGGTGAAATGAAATTCAAGGTTTCAGGGCTCCCATGCAACAAAGAGACAGCAGGACAATCACTTCAGAAGACAACTTTTAGGCTGCCTAGTGATTAAGGAGAGCTGAGTCCCTATGGGATTCCCACTAAAATGTCAAGAAGCAATAATATTTTATCCCAGCACCAAGTATGTTTCTGAAGATTTAATTTGCCTGCCCACATGTTTTTCGTAATGATCACACCATTAAAAGAGGGAAAGTTAATAATAAAAAATAAAGGCTAATTTACATTTCACTACATAATATCACAGAGCTAAGTAGGTAATTTTAAAAATAAGTTAAAATATATGACATCAATGAGCAGTATTGCAAAAATACCCACTACAAAAAATGCTCAGTACAAGAGGAGGAAGAAAGTAGAGTGGAGGAGAAATACTTGTTCCAGGGGAACAAGTCAGATGAACAGGCCCATATCACACAGATGCTACGGAAAAGAAACAGTCAACAGGGTGAGCTACTTTGTCAATATGTTGTTTAGTAAGAAATCAAAGAAACAAGAGGAATCCCCTAAAAAATGCATATTTTGTAGATACAAACTGCTGCAGTCTGGCATGGGAACCAGGTCTAACCCCAAAATGCCTTCTCCAGTTTGGATGAAACACCAGCATGACGACATCAAGGAACTCCAGTATCATCTGTAAACTGACATGTTTTACAACTACAGAATATGAACACTACAAATGCTTTCCTGAAGCTCAGCCTCCAGGAGACCTATGCTCAGAGCCAGAATTTCTTCCTAAAGACAGTGGGACAGATGCTGGTGCCGGGTGTGGAACATCATAAATCCACTGACTCAAACCCTGCTGTGCAATGGCTCATAGCATCACGGCAGACACAGTACAGGTGGCACACGCTCTCCTTACACCTTCTGGGCCAAATCCCCACCTTCTAAGTCAACAAAAAACCTCTCAATAGCTACAGGAAGTAAAAATCCCTGTGTCCATAGGCATCCCAGCCGACAAAACACTGAAATCACTTTTCCTGATTTGCTAAAACATGAAAACATAGAAAAAGCAATAGCCCAGGGAAGCTGCACTTTGGCACACTGCAGGTATGGCACGTCTTCTCTCATGTCTTCCAAAGCAAACTAGCAAAATGTGAGTTAAATAGCTGACCTTTGTGTTACATCACAAGCTGCTTGTGAGGACACCAAACTTCCTCCAAACACTCCCCTAAGTGCTCACTTGTATTGTAACAAAAGGCAAACATTGTTCTGATAGTTTGCTTAATATACACAGTAATAAAATGCTAAATAATAGCATGAAAGTACTTTATTCTCTGCTTTCCCCAAGCCAACAAACTTCAGAATATATATAATTGTAATTTCATCTTCCCGGTCCTTTTTCCATTTCTTTTCTCTATGTAACTCAAACCTGTTTCAAAAGAAAAATATCGTTTCAACACATATGTCCCAGTAAGTCTTGCAATTATTTTCAGAAACCCTGGTAATAGTTCAGTATGAGTAAAATAACAACAACAAAAAGGTCATATTTGGCAAAATCTGAGTTTGTCGATACTTTCTTCTATTTCTTTATTCTTTAATGCTTTGCTTTTGGAAAACAATGCTGAGAGGAAAGCAGTGCCACCAAAACTGCTTCTCTGCAGTGAGCATTTTGAGATCTTCTGTTTACAACGAACCTCAATTTTGGAACATCATATATACACTTTTGGGAAGAGGGTAGTAACACATTCACTAGATCTCTCTACCAAGTACCACCTTTTCCTTAGATCTGCTCCACCAGCACCAGAGCCAATAACTGCAAGGGAAGGGGATAAGACAAAAAACCGAAACCAACCAACCAACCAACTAAAAACAAACAAACAACAACAACAAAAAAGCCATCAGAGACAAAGCAAAAGGGCAACTTCTTTTCACACAGTTAACAATAGGAACTGAAAAAGCTAGTGACTTACTTTCACCTCCCAATTAACCAAGCTGCTCAAAGCTCAAGAGGGAAGAGCAACAAGTATATGAAAACAATCCTGGTATGTTCTGCTTTCATGACCACCAGAGCCATTTACTTTATCTTCAAACACTCTCTCTCATCAGGTTTCATCAACAAGGACAATGAAACATTCACTTTCCAGCACCCACATTTTTCTGCCCCAACAGTCTCAGGTGAAGCTTATGGGATGCACACACCTGGGAGCTAGAGAGCCTCCCTTCCACTTTGTCACCAACTTGCAATTACAGTTACTTGCTGAAAGCCACAGAATTTCACCTAAGCTGAAAATAGCAGCATGTACTTATTTTGGTAAAGAAGTGCTTTCTAAGGGACTATTATAGAGCAGAACAATTAGAGCTTACTTTTAAATATTTAAACTTACGGTTCATGGGGAGTTTGCTCAGTAGCCTATTCAATTCTTTATTAATCTGAGGAGAACAATCCAATTTAAAATTCTTTAAATCTCTCATTTCAGGATCCCAAATGATATAACAACCTTTTAAATAAATCCAGTGATTGCTCATTGACAATGTGAAGCCTTCACTGTAGTTTTTGCAATAGTTTTTTGCGGAGTTTGTATGTCTGAAGAGACTATACAAAACAACTTGTAGTCTGGAAGGGCTAATTTAGCAATTTGAGTAATCTCTGAGTTGGTAGCAATATGGATGGCCAGACATGCTCAAGACTTAAAATCATTAAAAGAAAGAAACCAAACACAGAAAGAAAAAACAGAATCCTGCACCCAGAATCCTCAAGGAAAACAATGGGCCTACCGATAAAGGCATCAAATGCAAGGACATGCCTTGCCTCTGCAGCTACTCCCACTGCCAGCTGGATGCATCCTAAGGAACACTGCCTTTTGCCTGGCTGGCAAGGCTACAACCAAGTCCTGATCAGACACCCTCTAAAGTAAATACCATTATGTGAGTGAGTCAAGGCAACAAACCATTTGGAAAGCCCAGTTTGGGGGCTAGCCAATGGATTTTTTTTCTTTCCGTTTGGAGCCTGTGGTCCTCAAGCGTCTCCTCTAAGTGGAAAGCACTTTGAGGGATACACGACCAGCCACCAGCAGCGAGCACAATGGCTGTCAGGTCCACAGGAAGGAGTTCCGAACCCCACACATTTCACCATTCATAGGGAGCGGGAAGTATTTACACACGCACAAACCAACCCTACCAAAAGCCCTTTTTATTCCAGCGTCAAGGACCGTGACTGCTGCTCACCGGCGGGTACCCTATCCTTGGCCCCTGCGCCCCCGGAGCCGTCACTATGGGTAGGGGAGCCCGGTGCTACCCCTGGCCATCCTTCGCCGATCCAGGTATCGGCCACTCCCGCGGGGACTTTCAAGGGCAGCTGACCGTCTGCATCCACAGGCTCCCAGGAATGCGCCACCGAGGTACAGAGCTACAGCCAGGGCCGGACACACCGCGCCGGGTATGCCGCTCCCCTCCCCCGGCATCTTCCCCCCGCCGCTCCCGCTGCCCGCGGAGCCGCGCAGGCCCGGGGCTGCGCTCCCCCCGCCTCCGGCAGCGCCGGCACGCGCCGGGGGCTCCCCGGCATCGCCGCCTTTCGCCGCCGGTGCGCCCGGGAGCGCGGGCAGCGGGCTCGGCCGCGCTCCACCTGCTCGCCGCGGCGTACTCACTCCGCGTAGCCCGTAGTCCAGGGCAGGCGCCGGGTGTCCTTGCTGAGGATGAGGATGGGGCGGGCGATGTGGTCGGCGGAGCACTCCACCTCGTCTGGGGACAGTCCCAGGAACTCGGGTCTCCCGTAGGGGAAGCGGAGGGGCAAGTCCGCGCCGCTGCCGTGGTCGGCGCCCGCGCTGCCAGCCATGATGCCGCCCATGAAATTGGCCACGGCGGACTTCACCCGCGTGAGCATAGTACCCCCGCCGGCGGCGGCGGCAGCGCCGGGGCCGCCGCGCAGGGCGGGGAGCGGGGCGCGCCGGCGGACAGCGCTGCGGAGGCGACTCCGGCAGCCCCCGCCGCGCTCCCACAATGGGGGCGCCGCGGAGCCGGGCGAGAGGACCGCGGGCTCAGGGGCAGCCGCGGGGCCGAGGCCTCATCGCAGGTTTCCCCCTCCCGGCGCGGCGCTGGGTGAACTCAGCCCGGCGGCGGCGGCTGCTGAGTCATGTGATAGCGCGGCTGGATTCGCCCGGGCGCTTCCTGCTCCTCCTGCGGCACCGGCGGGCTCCTGGCACACGCCGGGCACGGGCGGCCGCCGCCCCCGCCCGCCTACCCGCGCCGGGGGCCGGCCCGCGGCAGGTGCGCGGCGGGCGGAGCCTGGGCCCGGCGGGGCCGCCCCCGCCTGCCCGCAGCGATGCGGCCGGGACGCGCGGTCGTGCCTGAGGCCGCCTCCGGCGTGAACCGCCCGGGAGGCAGTGCCCTCGGGGTTCCATTACCAGGGGCTGGAGATCGCCGCCCGCACTGCGCTGTCCCTGCTGCCCCTGGGCTGCTGTCCCAGACTCGGCAGAGTCCGCTGATCCTGCGGTACAAGATGCCCGCTTGCAGGGATAACTTACCTTCTCCTGCTCAAACACGCCAAAGATATTTTCCCCAGGAAGCCATTTGTTAGAAGAAAGAACCTGGGAGAGTGGCCGAAAGCAAGCCCTGCTGCCGGCCTGCTGTGGGTTCCCCTGCCTGCCGGGGGAGGCCGGGGTCATGCGGTCAGCGGAGCCGGAGTGGCATTCCCCGGGCTCCTCTGCGCACCACCATGCGTTTAGGATGCTGTCATGGAGCAAAAGTGAAAGGACGGACCCAAATATCTTCAAATTTCTGGAGACAGATGTTTTAACGCCTTCTTCTCTTGTGTAATTTTGACCATGTCATACTTTTCCACAATTAAAAAAAATGGGAGATCTCTTCCATGTGGTGGTCACCCAAATGTGTGGAAGGGTTGCAGATTTGGGTGTACCAAGCTTTAAGAAAATGTAGGAATGGAGCAGGAGCATATAGCATATAGCATCTGAAGCAATGCTTTGAGCCCTGTGATTCTGCAGCCCTCCTGAGAGCTGTAAGTCTCACTGCAAGACAATGACCTGCGAAATGGACCAGGTAGGTACGGCAAACCTTGAGAGTAGTGCAGGACGGGAACCTAGCAGGAGAAAGCTCGTTAGTCATCATACATGGCATACATATCGTGGAGGATGATCGGCCATCATCTTGCTGGCTCATACTCATGAAACTGAACACACAGTTACAGAGGCTTGAAGAATGAGTCCTGTGAGCTTGTTCAGTTTCTGGTTATTAAATAACATCCTGAGAACTGAGTTCAAACAATGCCCGTGTTTGCTCCAGTTTCCTTACATACAGACATAAGAAATGTAAAACTGTTGTGACACTCACCAGTTTTTATGATAAAACTGTCTACTAATATAATCTAGAAAGCCAAAAGTGTATAAGAGAACAGGGATGCTAAGAGCATGTTAAGTGCCTTCTGAAGTAGAAATGGAAATAAATCTACTCCAAATTAAGCATTACAGATACACTTCCTTTAAGACAAGATGTTTATTTTTCCTGTCTCTTGTTTAGTCATTTCCAGGGTTGATATTATAAGTATTTTGAGGAATAGTACACCTCTCTTCTTTTATTCCCAGTTCCTTCCACCCAAGATGATCTCTTTATACTATCTTCTGTCTGCTGGATGGCCTCTATTTTTTCATCTAACAGGTACTCCAGCACTCTTTTCCCTCACTAATGCTCATAGGACCTGCCACCCAGAGAAGACAGGACTGAGAAGAGGGCCATGAGCAGCAGTTGACCTGTATTCCTGTATCCGTCACAGGTTATGAATTGTACTTCTGGAGAAGCTGTGCCGACACACTAGACTTTGCAGTTTATTGGACCCAAAGATGTTGAAAAATATTGACTAAAACTCAAACAGAGAGAATGCAATGTTTCTTCTCTGGCCCCATACTACAGTCGCTATTCCACACAAAGCACAAAGAGGGAGAAATGGGAAAGAGTACATTAGAGTTTATATTATTATCTCTCCTAGGTGACAGGAAAAAGCCCAGATGAGACATATGGGAAGACAGCTTAGCAGCTCACCACTCAAAACAGATCTGTGCACTGTTTGAAATTCTATGGATGCTTACCTCTGGTACAAGAATGCTGTAAGGATACAACAGTACAATAGGAGGGATATGGCCTCTTCATACGGAAAAGTATAGAGAGGCCTTGATTTCAGTTCTTTGGAAAAGAGGATCATGTTCACTTTTGAGTCAGAAGTGAAGCCTCACTTCTCAAAGGAAGTAATAATCAGTCTCTGCAGGGCTCAGCAAGTTCCCCATATCTCCCAGCCTGTGGTCCACCTGGTCCAAGCCAGACATTTTTCTTGGTGGCAGGTAGACCTTTAAAGGTTTGGATATTGAGTTCCAATAAAAATTTGAGGCTGAATTCTCTATGCAAATGTTTGAAAATTTACTCTCTGTCCTTCTGCAGTCCCATGACTAATGCAAAGGAAAGATGACAGTCTGGAGTTTTTTTTAAAATTTTAATTTATTTATGACATTGGAGTAAATCTGCTTTTCTCTCTGAAGGGGTAACCATGCTGGAGAGTGAAGCTGCATGTGGGCCAGAAACACATGAGACAAATTCATATGAGCTCTTTGAAGCATCTGAATTATGCCACCTTGCCATGCATCACATTCAGCATTCAACAAATTCAATAATTTTAATCCTAATGAAAACAGATTTACACAAAGAACACTCTAAACTGTCATGCATAAAATAATTCTGATTAGAGATGACTTCTGAAGATCATGTCCCCCAACTCCTTTTCAAGGCAGGGTCAACTTTAAAGTTATATTCTCCTGAAACTTGTCCAGGCAAGTTTTCAGTATTTCCAAGGATAGATTTTCAAGGATGGAGATACCGTAGCCTCTCTGGGCACCAGCTCCAATATTCAACCACCCATTCAATAATTTTTCCCCCTGCCATCTGTTTGGGATTTCTGTTGTTGCAGTTTGTGTCTGTTGCCTCTTATCGCCCTTCACCTTTGACAATACCTCTGAGATTCTTTCCTCTCTGTACCCTCTTGGGGTACAGAGGTAGTTGAAGGCAGAAGTAAGGTTTCTTCACCTTAGCCCTGCCTTCGAAAAGCTGAACAAATCCATTTATCTCAGCATCTTCTTGCAGAACCCTGGTAGCCCACTGCTGGACTCACTCCAGTAGGTCAGGTTGGGACCCCCAAACTGGACACAATACTTTCAGAGGTGCCATTCTGAGAGGTATGATCATTTCCCATGACTATTGCTAATACACTCCAATATGTGTTTAACCTTCACTGCAAAGGCACATTGGGGACTGATACTTTATTGCCTGCCAGGATCTTCAGGTCTTTTCCTGTGAAGGTGCCTTCTTGACTGTCTGCATGGGTTTTCCCCATCTCAGTTGTAGGATTTTGCAAGTGTTCTTGGTGAACTCCAGCAAGTTCCTGTCAGCTCATTTCTCCAGGCTGCTGAGATCCCTCCGAGTTGTAGTCCTGCCCTCCAGCTATCAACTTATTCCATACAACCAGGAGGAAAGGAGACAAATACTTACAGACAGAAAAAATTCTTAGGGCTATCATAACATCTCTTTGGTATTATTTTTATATAGAACCATAGAATATCTCAAGTTGGAAAGGATCCATAAGGATCATGGAGTCCAACTCCCTGTTCCTTGCAGTACTACCTAAAGCTAAATCATGTGGCTAAGAGCATTGTCCAGATGCTCCTTGACCTCTGACAGGCTTGGTGCCATGACCAGTTCCCTGGAGAGCCTGTTGCAGTGACCAAACGTGTGTTCTCAGTGAGAACTTTTCCTGGTGTGCAGTCTGACCTTACCTTGATGCAGCTTCATTCCATTTCCTTGTGTCTTATTTTGCCCTTGTAGCTACTTTTTTAGAGAACTATATGAAAATTCACTTTAAATAAAGAAAAAGCTTGCAAAATGAAATATCCACTTGGCTATAAAGATTCTGGTTCTAGCTTGTGAGTACTTGAGCAGAAAGTATGATATGTGGAGTAGCTGGAAGTGTATCCAGTGAAAGCGCATTGACTTGCCGTGTTTAAAATATTTCTGATAATAAAAAATATTTCTGGTGCAGGCCCTTTTTCTGTTTCTTTTGCATAATATGACAATGATTTGGGCTCTGCCTCATAAGAATGTGGAATTTGTTTCAACAGTGTAAATCTCACTAGCTTGTACCTTGTTTATACCTTGTGTTGCTTGCTTACTTGAAGTCTTTTTTCCTGTGCTTTTCATGCTCTGAATAAAGGCAATAAAAACTCCCAAAGACTTTAGTGAGAGAATAAGTAGGTCTGATGTGAGATGAATGCACCATTTCTGCAGGTTTGAACTTCTGGGTCATGTTATCACTGATGTAGTCAATATCCACAGGTGTGAACTGAGCTGCTGAATGAATTTGGAGAGTATGTCAGAATAGGTGCCTGACATTATGGGATGAAGCTGTATATGCAGGGAAGAAAAAGCTTTGACAGAAGAATTGGTTGCACTTCTCTGTTAATTCTCCATACCAAAAACTGAAAGTCTTATTTTTGCATGTGATTCTAACTCAGGAAGATTACCAAGTCATGTGGTGATCAATGAAGTTATTCTTACCTTTTCAAAAGGACTGTGCAACCTTTAATTAGCATGAGGAAGCTCTTTATCTCTAGAGAAAGGCCCTTCAGAAGCACAGTGCCTGAAGCATCACAGTGATGTGGAGGACAAAATGCCTCTTATTAAGACATCAATCCTACTTCCTGCAATACCCAATCTCTGTCTGCCTGCAGCAACCCCCAGCATTTCTAGGCTTATCAGAGCTGATGAGATGGAAGCTGTTGGTGTACTTGCCAGTTTGCATGCAGAAGCACCAATTAAGCTTAAAAATAAATAAATGTTAGCAATACTTCAAGTGATATATTTCCACTGCTATACCTGATATCTACTGCATCATCCTCTAGTCAACATTAAATTTATACATGGATTTCGTTTTGAGAGACTTCTGCAACTGAAGCTCAGAGAGAGCATCTCCATCAGAACATGATTGGTGTGATGGTCCCAAGGCTTTGTGGTCTAATCCAGTCCCCCACAGAGCATGAGCTGTGTAGTCCAAATGAAGGCTGCTATCCAAAGAGTCGAAATCCACAAAATGTTATCAGGGCCAAGCCCTCATATATGAAATTCAGAGTAAAAGATTTATTTTCTACTGCCGTCCTAACCACAAGGTGGCCAAAACCCAAAAATATTTTTGCTTTGTCAGGCTACAGGGACTATAGCTGGATTTAGCTTTTATGGCCCAGTGCTCTTCATCTGCAGGTTGTCCTCTGAGTATTGCAGGTATCAGAGACCTGCTGAAGCCCTGTATGGGCTGGGGAAATGGGAAGGGCAAGCAAATATAAGAAGTTTCTTTCAGACTAGTGTGAAACTAGTAGTACACGTGGGTTTAGTGCTAATAATGCAACATGGACGCATCAGGAGACCTGGGATGGCAGGCAGGAACAGGAGCTGGAAGTTGTCTGCCCCACTCCTATCTCCATACATGTGGAGAATTACCTTTTTTTCTTGGTTATGCTGAATGGCTAAAACCCTATACTTTTAGGGATTCAAAAACTAGAAATTCTCTCACCAGCAGGACTTAACTGAGAAGGTGTTTTCAGAGCACAACTGTTGTACTGAATCAGGATGGCTGTAACAAAGCAGGGGCTGGGGCCCTGGTGTCCCATTTCCCAACAGAGCCTCCTCCTCCTGCTTTTGCAGACTCATTCTTTCTGCACCTTCCCAGAAATATTTTGGAGGCGATACGAAAAGAAGGCCTGTCGCAGCCCTGTCTTTACTCAAAAATATGTTGTCCAGCTGAGTGGGGAAGTATTCATGCCAGAAAAGTGGGATCATATCCCTTCTCACAGTGGAGGACTAATAAATGCAACATTATGAGCTGCATGAAAGCAGCCTTCATTTACATACCTAGGCATAGAAAAGGCTCTGAGGAGAGATTTTAATTGACTAGCAATCACAGCAAAAGATGTCACAAAATCATAACACTTCTTGCAATCTATATAAATATAAATAAATACTTCAACATAAGATACCCATAAGCCTGCAAGTGTCACATTTGCCAAAGGCTACAGAATGACTTTCTCTACAAGAATCTATCTGCAAATATCCTGAAAATAATTTTCCAATTTCACAATAAGCATCATCATTATGATTTTGCTTCTACAGTCTCTTCTTACTTTCCATTATCTGCTCCTTTTGAATGCCTGTAGCTAAATCTGCTAATAATGGGATGGAATAGGGACTAGTTTGTTTATGTGCTTCTGTTGGCAGCTTTTCACAGGGGAGGTGGAGCAAGATGATTATATGCTCTCTGGGGCTCCTTTGCCCTGGCTCTTGTGAAAGAACATCTTGCCCTGATGATGTTGTGAGATGCTTCAAAATGTCAGCAGTGGCAACATTTTTGCTGAAAGTCTCCACAAAAAAACCCTGAAAGTAATCAAATAGTTTTCAATGCAGAGACAACAGGAAAATAAACAGGTAAAAGGACATGTAAGTGTTTGTAGGGGTGGGGAACAGTACTAAAAGCTTAACTGAATACAGGCACATGTGTTTCAACTACCTCAACATTTCAGATTGAGCATGTTTTGGAACACAAGATAGTCTTGACTATTGCTCGGATTAAACATGGGTTAAACCCACAGGGAAGTGATTTGTATGTACCACATGGAGGGGAATTTTTGAGTAACCTGCCAGCTGCCTTCACTACAGACACTCCTTACATGTGGATGTCTCAAGATTAAGCAGGATGGGTAGATGAGGGGCTTCTTGTCTGCTAATTGTGGCTTAGGAGCAGATAGTGAACATGAATAAAGACTCTCACCCTTCATTTGGGCTGTGGCTTCTGCTGCACAAGCTTTACTGCATTTCAGGCCAGCCAGGCACTGGCTTTCAAATGCATATCAGCCATGGTCTTTTTGGCAGCATGGTCAAGCCTTAACCATAACGCTTAGAGTTAGGCAGTGCTTTTTAAAATATTTTTTTATTAATTAAATGAACAGTTCTGGCAGAACTTGAAGGTTTGAATAACAGCTTGGACATATGAAATCCCAGGTGCCTTATGTGGTACTCATTCTCAGATAGTTTTGCCAAGGAAGGAAGTAGGATATTTGAGCAAGCTGTCAAAACTCCAGGGTCCTAGACTTCAGGCTAAGTTTCCCAGATGTGTTATGTTTTCATAATCACAGTTGCAGCTATAGTGAATGATGGCAGAGAAAGTTAAAGAAATTATATTACTTTTGCATTTAGCTCTTAGATAGCTGTACATCTTCTGTTAGCTGGAATATGGAAAATGTTTTTCTCATTCCTATTTTCTTTCCAGCATTGGTCATTAGGTGTCTGTGGCCCTGTCAGTCTGATTATCTGATTATTATTTCCCACATACATGACATTCTGATATTAATATACTGTGATTCAGACTGGCACAACTAATATATGGAACCTTATCAACAGACAAAAACAACAACAACAACAGCAAGGATTTAGAATTTGTTGGCACTTCCAAAAGTTTGATGAAGAAGTAAAAGTGAGTATATAAATATTTATTGATTTGTGTTAAAGTAAAAAAAAAGCTCTTCTGGTTTAGCTGTGAAACAAGATACTATAAATTTTATCCAGTCCTCTACAGCATCCTTCAAAGGTCTCTTGTATCTGCTTCTTTTTCTGCAAAACCGTGTGTCAGTAGTGTGGGACCCAAAGCATTTGAGCCTGGACAAGCATATGGCTCTCTTTCTCCCCTGCTCTTGTTTTATAATTTGAGTGGTCTCTTTTATTAATGCTCTTGACAGTTTTATTTAAATGAATTATTCCTCACCATGTTTTATTTATGGAGGGGTTTTGGGACTGATTTGCCTTTGGTTTTACTTCTTTTTTAAAGGATTAGAAGCTATGTCTTTTGAAAATCTCCTGCAGAGTGAGTTTTAAAAGAAGTAGTAGTAGCAGTAATAGTAATAGTAATCGTAGTAGTAGTAGCAGCAGCAATAGTAATAGCAGTAATTGTAATAATAATAATGGAATCATTCTCTTTATGCTTCTTCCCAAAGGCAAAAGAGTGTAACTGTTATAGCTGTTTCATTTCTCCCAATTTGAACTGATTTAGTGACAAAACCCCAGGACTTAATTCAGTACTACAGTGCTGCCAGTCAAGCGACAAACATGTGAGAGCACTAACAATGTGCCAGTAAGGGCCATCGTGAGTATAGCAACACTCAGGAGCTTCATTGGTTGAAGAGCTGGACCCAATTCTGTTGTGCTGTAATGCAGCACTCAGGCTAACTTGAAGGATCTTCCAAGATCACAGAAACCAGGCTTCTTCTGATGCTCTCAAAAAGAAAAAATTAACAAGCACTGAGCACTGAAAAGGTTGCATTGGGGGAAGTCAGTTCAGTTCTGGAATGAGCTGATGGGGAAAATGTTCAAACAGAACTGTCTGAACATCTCTCCTTCCGCGGCCAAGGCAGCCACAGGAAATGTCCTAAGCAAACACAGTGCCACAACAATAGGCAATCTGCACGACCTTCTGCTTACTCCAGCTGACATATCTGAAAATCAAATTAACCTCTGGCTTTTATGGGTCATGGTCTTTCAACTATTGTGTATAACAGCCTAAGAAACCAAATAGAAAAGATGCTTTTTAACAGATTTAAAGCAATAAAGCAAGAATCATGATCTTCCACCAAATAGCTGACATAGAATAAACATGCTGACCTTCTGGAAAAATATTTTTTTGTGGTTATACATCTGTATCTATAGTGTTTTGTTTTTTAATTTGAAGTATTTTTAAAAAATCTTTATTTCTATGGAACTGGAGCCCCTTTTGAGAGTGATACATGCACCTCAAATACTTTCGAGTAATGAGAGTAAATAATTAGCATGCCATAACCTAATGCTGGTTGCTGCCAATTGTTTTTCAGCTTAGCCACTGAAAACAGTTCTTACTGTGATGCAGGGAAGTTCCTTTTGTCTCGTGTTTTCACAGTTCTTTACCCTCTTCTTGAGTTCTTTCCTAAAGCCCTGCCTGAAGCAGGGAGGTGCCAAGGGCTCGCTGTCCATGGCTGGCACAATCCTCAGCCTCCGAGGATGCGGTGCAGTCATGGTATTTTGTGGCTAGTCCAAAATTTGTCACCAGACTCAGGAAAGCTGACTCTAGTCTCCCTGAAGACAGAATCAAGTAATTCTTGTGCTGCTTGGTGCCTTCTTCTGCCCAGTGCAGTGTGGGACTGGCAGTGAATGTGATGGGGAAGTTTGGGGGGCTGCTCAGCCTGGGTTTGAAAGCTCCAGCCCTCACAAATCCATCCTGAGTCAAAAAATAGGAACCATGGTCACATCTATGCTCTTGTCCTTGGTCCTTTGTGCCTGTGCTTTGCAGTCCCAAACCAAAAATGTATTTCCTCCACAGATTTCATTAGGTCTCCATTTTCACTTTTACAAAAGGACATAACTGAACTACAGGAATTTACAATTCTGTAAAAAGACCCATGATTAAGAAAAATCTGCAAATGTATTGTCTATATCTATTCATTATTTATTTAACAATAAAGGGCTTATGTTGGTGAGGAGCACTGTGAGATACTTCCCTTGACAGTGCTCAAAATAACTCTGCTAGGCAGACCTCTGTTTCAGCAGCAGTTAGGGGGAGATGCAGGCCTGAAAGTCAGGGTGAAAGAGTTCCTTGTCATGATTGCAGGGAGAGAGAGTCTGCAGCTCAAGAACAGACCAAAGAGAAGTGTTGACACCACAAACACAGCCACAATGTTCCATTAAAACTATTGAAGCCTGAAATTCAAAGATGGTTGGAAAGGCTTGTATAAACTGCATAGCAAGCATTTCAAAACGGTAAGCAGGCATCTCTCTGACCCTGTTGGCAGCTGCACTAATGCAGCAGATTTTCAAGGATGAAGTTCTTTGAGAGAAGTTTCTCAGGAAAGTTAGATCTCTTAGTGGTTTCACTCAAACCCAGCCATGCCCTGAGTGTAAACAAACATGTTTAAGGAAAACAGTGACAGCACTGTTAAGTTTCCCATGTTTTCTGGGTTGTTCTCATATGCTCCTCACAAGGGATTATGTGTCACGGGGTTGTAGCTCTCACATACAATTATTGTTTTATTCAATGTCCTAAAGCCATCCAGTGAGAGTCCACATCCAGGTACTTTTTTTAACAAGGGACTGAAATTGGTGTTTGGCACTGCAGTATGCTGAGCTTGCTGTCCCTGTCCCTGTCTATGAGTGTGCAGGGGGCTCACCCAAGCAGAGCAGTGACCACGCCCCAGCAGTTTAATGTGGTACCTCTGCCTGGAAGGGCTTGTCTCAAGGCAGGGTCTCTTCACTGAGCACAGACTTCCAAATGGCCAGAAATCCTCCCAAGAATGGAAATAGGAAACCAGTCTCTGCCTCTCCTAGGAAAGAAATTATTAGATATTTAAGATGTGGTGAGAAGTAGTTTGTGGGGGACAGCTACCACACAGGGGAAAATGGTTGAGATTTTAAGATGGGGAAGCAGAAGGTTGAAGTTGAAAAGGCATCCAGCAATTATAAAGACATTAATTTAGTAATACAGATTATTATAATTTTAGACTATTATCATAATATCATAATGCCCTTATTTGTTTCATAATAATGTTTCAGCAAAACTGCATTTCTCAGTGAAAAAGAAGTTTGGGAACTACTGATTTAATGAATAAAGGGTGATTTGCTAGGTTTTAGTAAATATTAATGATTTAATCAACATTGCCTGTAATTTTAGAGTTGTGAAGATCTTGATGTGGGAAATTCATAGCCATTTAAGCCCCATTGATGCTGTTATTCTGCAAAACACAGCCATAAGAAACTAAAGGGTTAGAATTTGTTTCCAACTGCTTCTGAAGCTGCCAAGGAAAGCAAACCTGATTTTTAGAAAGTTCTTCCATTTGGCTTCAGCCACCTTTTAGCTTCAGCAAAATTGTGTGCTTAGTAGTCTTGAAAAGCAGTGCATTTCCATCAGGTACCCATAACTGTATTTTGAATCTGGAGTTAAGCACTTGACTGTGAACTTCTGATTAAATAGTAATTTTTTAAAAAAAAATCCTGGTGATTAAAATTCATCAAAACTAGGGGCTCATAGTTCTGCCTTCAACACTCATATTTTCCTGTTGTTTCCTACATGTATATCATCAGTTTTATCTTGAACACTGATTCAGAAAAATAAACTTAGTATCACAATAGTATTACTGCAAGAATTCATATGCCTAAATAAATTTTTATATGATAACTTGCCCGATTGCTCACTCATGCAAAATTAGTGATGTGCCAACATTGGCAGATAAGTGCATAACCATATTGTACCAACACTGGCAGGATTAGCACATAACCATGTTTTCTGTCCTTTTTTTGGCAATAATCATTATACAAAAGATAGTAGTAAAGGGAAGCTGCCATGCACGTGGTTTTAGTTTTGATAGCTTGGGTAACAGTCATGGTCACAGAAATGAAACAGTGCAGGTGTTTGCACAACAGTGTTTCTGGAGGAAAAATCCAGTGTTAGTTTTGATAATCTCCTTACAACCATTGCTTCTCCCTAGGTAAACTGAAGCGCTCTCAGCCAGGCCTATTTCAATGAAGTCACAAAATCACAGAATGGGCAAGGTTGGAAGGGCGACAGTGGGTCATGTGGTCCAATCTCCCTGCTCAAGCAGGGTCATCCCAGAGCACATTGCCCAGGACTGCATCCAGACACTTCTTGAATATCTCTTGCGAGGGAGACTCCACAACCTCTTTGGACAATCTGTTCCAGTGTATGGTCAACCACACAATAAAGAAGTTCTTCCTGATATTCAGCTGGAACTCTATGTGCATCAGTTTCTGCCTAGTACCTCTTGTCCTAGTGCTTGCCATCACCAAGAAGAGCCTGGCTTCATCCTCTTCGCACTCTCCCTTCAGATACTGATAGACATTGATGAGATCCCCTCTCAGTCATCTCTTGAACAGTCCCTGTTCCCTCAGCCTGTCCTCATAATAGAGATGGTACAGTCCCTAATCTTTGTAACCCTTCACTCGACCCACTCCAGGAGCTCCATGTCTATCTTGTAATAAGGAGTCCCAAACTAGACAGAATACTACAGATGTGAGCTCACTAGGCCAGGCACCTGCTGTTTAGCTAGTTCTCAACCCACCTCACTGTCCACTCATCCAGCCCACACTTCCTGAGTTTGCCTATAAGGATATTTTGAGAGATGCTGTCAAAAGCCTTGCTGAAGTTGAGGCAGACAATACTCACTGCTCTCCCCTCATCCATTCAGGTAGTTGTTTCATTGTAGAAGGTCAACGGGCTGGTCAAACGTGATTTACCTTGAGTGCATTTGTGCTGACTACCCCTGATCACTTTCTTGTCATTCCTGTGGGTAGACATGGCCTCCAGATTGAAGCACTCCATAACCTTTTTGAGGCACTCCATAACCTTTCCAGGGGCTGAGGTAAGGCTGACTGGCCAGTAGTTCCCTGGGTCTTCCTTCTTGTCCTTTTTGAAGACCAGGGTGACCTTTGCTTTATTCCACACCACCCAGATGCAAAGCCAGCATGGGAGCTCTGTGAAAGAGAACATGAGATCGCAGCAGCTTGTGCTTCTCAGGCTTGTAGACAGTTATCTTTTGTAGAAACACAATGCTCAATACATTTTTGTATGAGTCATATGTGGTTTTCCTCTTCAGTGGCTTACCAAACAAGTTCTCAGTGTTTCTGCATATTACTTCTAGCCAGTATCACAGTAGTCGCATCTCTTGCATAGTAAAAAGTTCATGTAAGCTCGGAATACTCTCAGTAAAATAGAGATCAATTATTAATTCCATAACAAGAACAACAACAAAAACTATGCAGAAACCTATTGCCTTTTTAATACAGAGAAACCTTATGTGAGGATCTCCTCCAGGGTGGTGGATCTTTTGATTTTTTTAATGTAAATCCCTTTTTTAATGTAATTCCCTTGTTTTTCCTTTTCCTTTTGCAGAAATAAAGTAAAAATTTTAAAAATAGCTAGAAGGTAACATATTACCACATTTTAAATTTGAACAAGTGCTTTTGATTTCTTTGATAAATGCCTTTAGAGCCAAAAGGGAATGCTGCACTTACATTCTGAAGCATCAACATGATCTTGTGATTCACACTAAAATTCAATTTGAATAGTGATGTTTTAATGTAGTATAAGGGAAAACAAAGCTACCCCCAGGTTTCTGCTTATTCTGTACAGGGAAAGAACTATCTCTATAGGAAAGCTGAAAAGCTGTATTATGCACATGCATTTATATGCCTGCATACATAAAACACCTCATGCTTTTGTAGATGGTATATGACACTATAAGATACCTGAATTCAAGCGGAAGAGGTTTCCAGCTTGGGTGGGATGACTGAGTCTGTCCTGGTGTGCAGGGGTGATCCCTGTGAGCCCACACCCTGTGCCTGCATGTCCACACTGCCCCCCAGGCCACCTGCAGCCCCTGCTGCTCTGCACAGGGACAGGGCTACACCCCTGGGCAGCCTCGTGCCAGATGGCACCGAGATGCCTGCTCAGTGTCCAAGTAACTGAAGCAGCCCAGGCACTGTTCTGGTTGGACATGTCGTCTGGGAGAGAGCTTGCTCTTCAGTAAGTGTCACAGTTCACTCTAACTGGCCATGGTTTACATCCACCAGTGCAAATGGGTTGCTGTGTGGGTGCACAAGCATATGCAGGTCAGATTCAGGAACAGTTTGCCGATTTCCTCTGGTGTTGTTGCCAGCCAGGCAGTGTGATTCACAAGGGAAATTACCACAAGTGTGCCTCTCACAAAAATCAGAGCTGTTGCATTGTGGAAAAGATTGGTTCCACTCCCAGTTCCTTGCAGCCCCTATCTGTCTTCTTCTTTTTCAATTCAAAGTTACAGATACGCTTGCGTCCCCCCAGAGTGAAAAGGAGACAAGTTAGCTGTAATTATGAAGAAGACTTTTGAGATCAAAAGGTGTCAACCATTTCTTGCAACCATTTCTTGATGTGTTTAGACTTCAAACTAAGTCAGCCAACTGAATGCTAAACCATGTCCTGCTGAGATGCAAATAACTTGAATGGTGAAGAGCAGAGGTCAGAGTACTGCCCGGGGAGTTCTGGCCCAAATACAGTGAGCCATATCTCTCCTTCCTTATCCCTGGTGGGACAGGAATGAGAATCAGAAGAAGGTAAAATCCATTAGTTGAGATAAGAGCATTTTAATAACTGAAGTAAAGTAAAATATAATAACAATAATTCTAATAACAATAGCAATGAAAAAGCAGATAAGAAAAAAGAATAATAAAAGCCAAGAGAAATAAGTGATGCACAATCCAATTGTTCACCACCCACTGACTAATGCTCAGCCCATCCCTTTACAGTGAGCACCCTTCCCAGCTAATTCCTCTCAGTTTATATACTGATCTTGATGTTCTGTGATACGGCATATCCCTTTGGCCAGTCCAGGTCATCCATCCTGGCCATGCTCCCTCACAGCTTCCTGTGCACCTGTTTGTTGGCAGAGCATGGAAAACTGAAAAGTCCTTGACTTAAGTAAGCACTACTTAGCAGCAAAGTGTGTTCTCAACATTATTCTCATACTACATCCAAAACACAGCACTGTACCAACTACTAGGAAAAAAATTAACTCTATCCCAGGCAAAACCAAGACAGCAGGGCAAAGCAGCTGCTGTTTCCCATTCTAGAAGCCTGAGCTGTAGACCCATTCCCTGCAGGGCTCACTGAAGGGAGCCCATGTGTGAGAACGCCAGCCCCCCCATGCTGAGTTTTTAAAGAGCATTGTTAACTCCATATGTGTATTTTGGCTCTCTGCTTTTTATTTCTGCGTTTTATCTGCTGGCATCCTTAGAGTGTTAAAAGTTGCATTTAACCTTGTCAAAGGAGGACTGCTTCTATTTTAAATTGAAGCATTTATGTACACAAATCATATTTTGCTTGCAACATTTCCTTATGGTTAAATATTTGTGTTGGAATTCCTAAATTACAGTACAAAAACAGTTAAATGAGCTGAGGAAGAGCAACTTCTGTTCCAGAAGGGAGCATAATGATATCCTCAATATCTTGTAAATGAAACTACTTTATTTCCAAGGCATCAGAAGGAATAGCAGCTATATATTTTGTGACAGATACTGCCTTTCTCTCCTCCCCGTCCCCCCCCCCCCCGCCCCAATTTTCTGAGCATATAATGATCTCATTAAAGCTGTTTAGTGAAATGTGTTGGATTGTTTTATTTTGCAGATTGCCTTTTCCTAGATGTTGACTGACAAGAGTTCTCAGGTTGAAACTTTATTTTCTCACACATATAGCTGACCTTGCTTGGCCAAGTCACAGTCCTTTCTTGGACAAATGTGTATTTAATCTGCTTGGGTTTATTTAAAATTTAATTTTCCTTGAATGTGCCAATATGTGACTTTAAGAGTCACTTTTTTTTTTTTTGACCTGATTAGGCTTTTTCCCAGAAAAATGGTTTTAACCATTAGTCCTACAAAATTACAAAACTTCACAAAAAATATTACATTTACAGACTTGTTGCACTACAGAAGGAAATAAATTAGGTTGGCTTGGCTTTTCTTAATTTGAACTACAACCTCAGTACTTCAAATCCTTAGAATAAATTTCCTTGTTACCATGCCCTGGGGCATTCCTTCTCCAGAGTTCTATAACAAATCCTGACTGTTACATGACTGCACACCCAACAAACATTTCTGCATTTCTCAACTGAAATTTTTTGTGTTTTATTCCCACAAAATTTGGTCCCAATCTGATTTAGTACAAATATGAAAATATCAGAAATATGCCTAAATAAAATGATAACAAAGGAAACTACAAGTATCTTTGATGCAAACGCTTTTTTATCCCTTCAACATCTTCCTTTGGATAGAGATACTGAAAGCATCCTCATTTTCTATTTTTCAATATATATTCCAAGAGGAAAAATACATGACAAGTAGTTAAAATACATGGGAGACAAATATTATTACGTGGTTGCAATCCAGTACACTGAGGTCCTTACTTCAGCTGGGACTTGATAATGGAGATAAAATAAATGATAAAGAACACTACCTTTTTTTTAATATCTTCATGAAAATATACTTTGTATTGACACAGAGATAGCAATAGAGCTGCATTATTTTGTTTCTGCAGAAAAACTCTAGGTAAACAGTAGCTATTAATAAACCAGACAATTTTCTCCAATACTGACAAAGATATTACGAGACCAAGATTGTTCAGCTGATGAGCCTGCTTCTGTAATGTGTTTTGGATAACAGCAGTATAACAGCACAGAGAGTGCACCTCTGTGAAAGATACTAATGATGATTTCTGAAGCAAAATACAAAGTAAAAAACCAGCTGTTTGAAAATGGTGTTGATCTTGTGTTACACAGGAATTAAAGCTGGTGGTGGCGGTGTTACAAACATTTTGTTACATTAAAATGAAAACTAAATTTTGTGGGAGGAGTGGGACTGAATTTTGTACTGAAAACAGCATGTATTTATCTATTTATTAAACTGTGCTCTTTGGGTGCCTTTATTAGGTAAGTCTAAGCCTTTTATATTACCTCACTTTCAATTGCTTTAAGAAACTTCAGTGGTACAGTTGTACTTTCCATTTGATCTGTACCTTACACTGAATTTTAACGTCAAAACTAATTTCAAAAAGTTTCTATGCGATTGAAAAAATTCTAGGAAAAGATGAGAGATTTCTCAGTACCTAATTTTTTTTCCACCATAAAGTGCTTGTAGCAACCCTTTAGTTCAGAGGAGGAATGTGAAATTTGGCAAGGGAGTCGGTCCTAGGTTCACTGAGCTTCTATTATTTTTTCTGGGAAAACCTTCCTGTATTAGAAACCCAAGAAAGTCTCAAGCTTTACTAGTTTTCCTGCACTTGTTTAAACGCAGGTGAGAATTACAGCAGTTATGCTGAGAGACTGGATCTGCTTGCAGACATCCAGCAAGAAAGAGCAAGGCTGAGGGCAGTTGTTTCCTGTACGAATGGCTCTAAGTGGCATTCCCAGTGCTTGCTGGTTTGAATTGTGCATTTAAGTGGGCACTTTGGAGCTATTCTGTGTATTATATTGCTCTATCCCAGCCCCACTGCAAGCCAAATTGGCTGTTATGGTGATTGAGACCATTCACTTGCTTTTATATTAAGATGACAGTGGTCGTCTTTCACTCCATATGCAAGTAAACGGCACTTGCTGCCAGAAGAATAAGAGCACATAAAAACATCAACTAGATAAGCATATTGATTAATAAATGCTTGAAATAATGTAGTTAAAGGCTTAACTCAAATTTATTTATTTGATAATTCTGATTGCTGTGTAGTGTGTGTGTGTGCATGTGTGCATGCTATCATGATCCATGACTATAGCCAAACTGTTGGAAACACTGAGCCTGAGAATTAGAACAATGAACCAGCTAATGTGTGTCTGGATCACACCACACAGCACATCATGACATGCTTATAATTTTTATCACCCTAGTACCACTAAAATAATGATAATTGTAGGATCAAAATGGTAAAAACACTGATGAAGAAATGCAAATGCTTTCAATCTTGAGTTTGAAAGAATCTACAACTCCTGTGTCACAACAAATGGCTGACTTTTGGAGTGTGCCATTTAACTAGCTTGTCTCTCTTCCCAGGTTTTAGTGAATTTCTAAGCAGTTCTGCAGAAGTTTTGGATTGAACTCTCCCAAAAGTCATGAATCTAAGATGCAAGTCTTACAGGTAAAGTGTATGAAAAGACCAAAATTAAGATAACTGGACTTTATCTGCTACCTCAGTTACTAGTTTTTTCTCAGTTGGATCTCCAAACAGCATCTTGGCTGGAAATCCAAGTTCCAAAGATGCCTATTTAGGGTGGCTGAAGAATATTCCTGGTTATAGTGTGGCACTGGGATCAAGGCCTGCTCTCATAGCCTGTGTTGGCATCTCCAGTGAGATGTGAGCAGCAGGTTACACAGTTCTGCTGCTGCATCTACCACATGTCAAGCTATGCCCTGCTCAAAGGACAACCACCAGATGTTGATCCTACCAGCTGCTCATAATCAGAAATCTGCTGAACCCAGCACATGGAGCAAAACTGGCAGGGTTCTCCACACCATTATGTTAATTCCCTAGAGATAGGTAAAGTTTCATGAAATTTGTTGTGTTTCCCAACAAGCCATCTGTTATGAGCTCATAAGACTGTTCATGTTGGTGACCAGTAGGTCAGCTGCAAAGTAGGAGTTCTCAGGCTGCCCCTTCAGAGGTGGAAGCATTCACTACATAAAGTTAAGAAGGTTAAGCAGAGGTTCTTCTCAGATCACATCCAGATGTTCATTGCAAGCAAGGAAATACAGACTACATGTGGGTGGCTCTTCCAACTATCACTCTAGACCTTGCTCAAGTGTTGTATGAAATGTTTGCCTGGGAAGCAGTGGCCACAACCTCGGTGTGCATGGGGGCTTTTCAGGAGACAGGACCCAGGCACTTCCATCCACTGACAAACCTGCACAGACAGAGCTCTGAGCTGCCATGGTGGCTGTGGTTGCCTCACACACACATCCTTTTGGAGCCTGCAATTGTGCTTCTAGTCCAGGTGCTAGGTGTGGTCTGGTTCAGGATGAGGACAGGACTATGGCCTGAGGACTTGAAGCCTGCTGTTATAAACAACAATTTCCCCAATATCTTTTGCTTAAGAAATTTAGTGGAAAAATGACAAAGTGAAAAACCGAGTAAAGCCACAATCAACGGACAGTTCTGACCCCGGGAATCAGAGCTGGGTGAACAAAAAAGGACACGGCCTCACCGGACTATACTCCCACCCTGATTCACATCTGCTATTTCTCAAGGCCAGTTTTTATACAGTTTTTGTGTCCTGAGGCTTGTCTATTGTTTTAGTTCAGTCTTTGAAAATGTAGATGGATTTTCTATTTTCCCGATGTATGTAGAATAGGTTTCAGGTAAGACCAGTCCCATCTCTGAATATGTTTGTGGACATCTTTTCTTCATGTGTGAATACAAAATAGGATTCCAGTAAGTCCGTCCTGTCCTGATTACTTCATCTCCAGGTGGCAGGCAAGATTCCAGCAAGGAAGGAAAATATCTTGATTGTATTTTCCTTGGCAGGGTGGGGATGATTGTCCTTGATGGGCATCCATGATGTTTATCTGAGGTGGTGATCCCAGCCATTGCCATTATCTGTTTCTTCTAAGTACTGTTCCACCCCGCATTGTCGTGGTGGAATCCCCTTATTGTTTTATCTTGTAGAGAGGAAGTCATAGCTCCTGCTCATTTACCCGTGAGCTGATCCTGTACAGGGGGTATCTTGGAGAATACAGTTTGTTTTATACAGACATACAGTTGTTCTAATAAAACTCGAATTAACCACATATTTATAACACCTGCCTTGCACTAATGAGAAGGGAAAGTGTCCAGGTTTGGTGGAAGCATAGGTAAAGGAGGAGGAACGAAAAAATACAGAGTTTAGGTGGGGGCATTGAGGTGCAAAAGATTGGGAAGAGTGGGTGAAGTAGATAGAGTTGTGAGACTGAGTCCTGACAAGAACAAATCAATTGCCCTGTAAGTAGTCAGGAAACCAACACTGACAAATTTTGTTTGGGAAGCTTTTGTAGGCACTTACAATAGAAGGGTGCCTTGCAGGGTGATGAGCATACTTGGAAGAGGTGTTGCAGAAAACTCAGGCTGCTTAACTGTCCTGTCAGTGATGTATTTGAACAAAAATGCATGCATATGGCAGCATAAGGAAGTTGGAAATTTTGTTCATTCCTTTTAAATCAGGTGATAACCAAGGTCAAGTTTCTCTGGCAATAGAAAGATTGTCATGAACAATAAGAGGGAAAGAACCTGTTTTCCCTCTGGCCCAAAGAACACTTCATATGTGACTGACTCTTAAGGATCAGTGTGACATTTTCAAGAAAATACTTGAGCAACAGAAATAGGGATGGCTATTTCCGAACCAGGATGATCTGCTCTAACATCCTGCACTTGACAAGCAAACAGCTGTCCAGTAGGGCTTCCCAGTCTCCTGAGGCCTTGCAGGCAGAATGTGACCTTCATACAATGACCCCAGTACAGTTTATTTTTTGTAGGAAGGAAAGCTAAGAGAATGGACTGTTTGTTTATTCCTACATCTGATATCCTGAATCACCAGTCTCTTGTTGCTATCGTAGCACAAATAATGAGAGCACCTTCAGGTGATGAGACTTCCAGTTAGCTTGGAGTTCTTCTGGAACACCTACTTGATACTTATATCCAAGCACTATTAGAAATGTGTCTGCTCCATTTGGAATAAATTAAATATTGCTGCACCTCATTCTTTCAATGCCTTAAGACCTCAAAGCTGCTGGAGGCATGATGCTAAATGCCTCTCCAGCAGCCTGAACATACTGAAGAGCCATGGATGGAGATGAGGCTCCCAGTGGTAATACAGAGAAAAGTATATGTGCCTTGGCATTCTCAGTGACATCTATTGGACAACTCTGTTGGATTGGTTCCCAGAATTAATTTGCAATAATCACATTAATTTACATCCAAATTCTAATTAATGAAATTTTGGTGTTTATGGGATGGGGGATCTTGAAAGGATGGGATGTACTTTCTGTTCTATTTCTGCCATTTTTCATTCCAGTGAAACTCTACTTATGACTCACTGCTCATTACCATCTCCCGGCAATGTATGAACGGAGAAATGTACAGCAGAACAAAATGTTTCTTAGCCTGGTTATTTGCTTCTTTTCAACGGGCCAATACCCCCTTTATCACAAACTGGTAAATGGCTTCCTTATCAATTCAAATCTGCAAAAATATTTTTGTGAGGAAACACTTGAATATATGACTGCCTTAAGGTTCTTTGTATTTATCATCTCTGTGCTAAATGGTTGGGGTGAGTGAAGAATGGAAAACCCCTTTCAGTGAGACAGGAGGCATTTAGGCTTGGAGCCTCCAGCAACAACATTGGACTGTCTCTGGGCCATGGAGACACTAACTCTGCTGACAACAGGTGCTGAGGGAAGCTACTAATAAGAATGCTATGCGGGAATGATGTAGATAGCCACAGAATCATGGAATCACAGAATGGTTTGGTTTGGAATGGAATCACAGGTTTGGTTTGAAAGGGACATCCTTCATCTAGGTTCACCTCGCTGCCATGGGCAAGGACACCTTCCACTAGACCAAGTTGTTCAAAGCCCAACCCATCCAACCCTATTCAAACTGTTCCAGGTATGGGACAACAGCAGCTTCTCTGAGCAACCTGTGCAGTGTCTCACCATCCTCACAGTCAAGAATTCCTTCCTTATATCTAATCTAAACCTACTCTTATGGAATTTGAAGCCACTGCCCCTTGTCCTGTCAGTACAGGCCCTTGTAATAAGTCCCTCTCCAGCCGTCTTGCAGGGCTCATGTAGGTACTGGAAGGCCACAATAATGTCTGCCTGCAGCCTTCTCTTTCCCAGGTTGAAAACACTAACTCCCTCAGCCTTCATTCAGGTAATTACTAAGATAATTCTTAACTTCAGATAATAGTAAGTTAATTAATTTATTAGCCAGTAGCCATGTTAAAGCCCCTCTGGGTTTGTGGTACTTTCTTCGGTGCCCAAGCTGGTTGCTGGAGCTCTTTGAATATCTGACTTGGTAACTTCTAAAGTAAACTTTTATCTCTCCCTGCTTTCTTATGTGACTGCTGCTTCCAGATTAAGGACAGGTACATTGGCTTTGTCCCTCTTGCTGTACAGGGTGATCCTCAGTACCTTGCTGAGGTGCACATATGGACAACACCGGGCCCGTATGGTGGCATCCTGGTGTGCACCATCCCTTAGTGCCCAGTGGTTGCTTTTGGAAAGAAGTCTGGTTACACAAGCATGGAGACAGACATGATGCATGCCAGTAGATCCTCTGGTCCACATAGTGTGCAGACATGGCTATTAGAAATGAAGATCACCAAGATGTGACTTAAGTTTCCATTCACTGGAGGCATAATTCTTGCATGCTCTCTTCCCTTGGAAGAATCAACCATTTATCTTACAAACATGCAACATTTTATAAAATTATTAACTACTTATATTTGATGGGACAAAAGCCAGGGATCTTTCTTGAGTTTTCTTCATTTGATGCTGTTCTGGTGAAATTTAGGTGGAATCTTATTAGTCTGCTACAAAAATGATTTTGTGTGCTTTGGGAATGAAACATAGATGTCAATTTACTTTATTTAAAGATTTGAAGCAGAACCAGAGTCCTAAGAACTTCTTCTAACTCTGTTTTATGAGCTTGTCAAACAGCACAGAACACTGATGACATCTCAGCAAAACAGGCACAATGGAGGAATGGTGATCTGAGCATGGGCCAGGACGTTTCCCAGGGGAGAAGGACTAAAGTCCTAGGTCAAGCCTAAGGATAAACCTTACATGGAAGGTGAACCAGATTAGGGGGAGCAGCCTTTGGGAGATGGGTTTGCTGCCACTGAAGAGATGTAAGGAATGGGGGCAGCAGCCACCTCAACACCTCTCTACCCCATCTGCCCCTCTCTAAGCAGTAGAAACCAGATGAGCTTTACAGAGATGTAGCTTCACAAGACAGTGAAAAGAGGACAAGGCTCTTTGGCCAGCCCTAACACTCTGATGCCCTCTGCAAATACCTATTTTTCTCATGCATAAGGCCAGTGCAGGGAGGAGACCTCTGCGCATCTGGAAACTGGAATCTGAATTATAAAAATGATGTAGAAATCTGAAAAATAGAAACACACTGAAATTATCCCAGGGCATATTACATTACTCATTGACAGATTGCACACATTTCATATCTGTATGGACAAAGCATTGTAAAAATACCCTTAAGAATGTGACTCTCTGCTCTGATACTTAAAAGGCATCATCTGATTAGTGTCTGTGTTTTATTAACAAAAGACCAGGAGGATGAAAGCTTCTCAGATATAACCTTTATTTCATCAGGTATTTTTTGTAGTATATTGTGGAAGAAAATGCCATGTTTCATTAAAGTCCATCGTTCATACACTAGAAAGGATTTGGCAACAGTTTATAAACCTGTAATTTTTATGACAATTTTAAACTTTGGCCCTTTTTCAGCCTCTGACGGTTCTTTAAAAAAATGCCTTTGATGACCTCTGAATCAACTGGTGTTCACTGGTCTGTGTGGGGATGTGTGCAGTTGTACACCAGCTGTGGGTCTGCCTTTGGTATAAGCAGCTCAGTTGTTGTGTCAGCAGTTTTCACACTGTTTAATTTTCATAGACTTGGTTACACAACACAAAAGACCTTCCAGCTGTGCCTAATGAAAATTCATACTGACACTCATTCAGGTGTCAGCATCCCTCTTGCTCTGGTGTTACCTTATTTTTTTATTATTCTACTTAGAAAGAGCTGCAGCACTCCCAATATATAGAATGTGATATATGTTGAGGATAATCTCTTGTCACTGCAAGGTTTCTCCTCTGTTAGTTCTCTCTGTGCTTCATTTCATCTGTTTGTCACCCATTAGAAAGGGTAGTGAAACATTTGGTTCTTAAAGGGTTGACTGCTTCATTTTATGCAACTGCATCAGCAGAGCAGTAATTTATGATGAATAACTTGTTTGGCAGTCTTAGGCTTTTTTCATGGATTGTCTTTGAAAAGATTGCAGTTTTCTTGAATTTATTAATTATTCAAAATGGTAATGATTCTGGGAGAATGATTATGAGCAATTTCATGTGAGCATTTGGTATGCAGTACTCCACTTCTACAGTGGAGTACTATTACTTTCTTGTGTAGGTAGATGAAAGCACTTCATATTTTCTCTGCTTTGTTGTCAGAAGATGGTAAAAATTATCCATGAAATTTTGCTCAGAGTATAAGAGTTTAGTGAGAGACAAAAAAAAATTAGAACATTTTCCCTTTAAGTCCTGTCTAAATAAAAGAGTCTTTCTAAGACTAACTTATGAAATAAAGAAGATCGTTGTCAGATTCCTTTTATTTCCTAACCAAATCTTAATCTGTTATAGTAACTTGCACAAAAAGGTAAGAGGGTATGTACTCATAGTCTCAGTAGGGGTGTCCTACAGCTTGGGTTGCGATTGCCTTGTGCTTTGGTGAAAGGTCTATTTCTCTGTATAAAATATTCTGAAAATAACAGTTATCATCCTGAAAAATTCTCTTAAGGTTATTGTGAAGGTGAAAGTGACTGTAGGCAGTTTCATGTCCAGAAGTTTGTGAGGTTTGCTGGTCTCCTAACACCTGCTTTCTATTTCAACTGAAGCATGAAAAGTTTCAATTCACCTTAAATTAGCATTTTGTGGGAAAAAAACCCCTCCGTTCTTGAACAGCAAGTGGTTTAAAATAGGTGTTAAGTTAACTTTTAAAGTAATTTGAATGCTTGAGTACTTGAATAGGAAAAATTTTGTAATGCTTCCTTCAGTCTACTTTTGCTTTAAGAGGGAAAGGACAGAGGGAAGCTGCTGTGAGGAAGAGGTACATATTACTTGGGTCAAATTATGAGAATGACAAACTTGTAAATTCACATTTTAGTTAATACTCTTGTGATTTTGACAAACCAGAGAAATGGTTTGTGACTGGCTGCTGCTGGCTGAAGTTTTCTGCTGTGTCTGAATTGAACCTCTGTGGGTACTGTACCTCCACAATGTACCTTGTTCATGGCTTTGAAACGAAGGTCTATTTATGGAGTTCTTTAAAAAACTAACTGCTACCCAGACTTTGCAGTAGCATGCTGCATGCTGAGTCCCTCTCTAGCTGTTCAGGTGAATAGAGAGCACCTTCCTCCTATGGCTCTGTACATGTTAAGCTGTAAGTAATAAACATTCTCTCACTGCAGAGAACAGTTGGCTCAGGACAGGAATGGTTTTACTGCAGCCTGCATAAGCTTGTGAGAGCTCCTGTCTGTAGTTCTGTAGTCACTTTCATGATTGTTTTCCACTAAAGGTCCAGCTTTTGCTTTACTTCATTTTCCACAACTTTCCACCACCTGGTTTCTGTTTAAAAGACAGATAGTTCTATACACTGGATTGCAACAATGCAGGTTGCAACTAGCTTCTGCACTTCAGGAACTGGTAGCACAGTAGGTGTCAGCTTTTAGAAAAAGATAGGGGTTTGCTGGGTAGAATATGAAGCAAAAGCTATACATCTTAAGTTCCTATGAGCAATGGAAATTAATCTATTTTAAATTTCTTTTGTCAGTTAAGCTTCTTGGGGTGGAGATTTGGCTCTAAGTCACTGTAAAATATCATGTCATATCCATTCTACTTTATAAAATGAGTAAAAAACATTATCCACAAAGCTCAGAAGTCATGCTAGAAATTCATGTGGCACCTACACCTGGTTTGCATTGAAATCTCAGTATCTAGCTCTGCACAGTAGGCACTTAAATGAAAACTCAACATCAGTTAGCTGTGCTCTGGCACCTCCCTGGCCACAACTGAGGCAGAGTTGGGTAAGGTCTCTTCCAACCAAACATGAAATTCATCTAATTCTCTTCAAACTTCCAGACGTAAGCATCTGAATGTGAGCTAAGGGCATGATACAGTCTCTTGATTACATTTTTCTGGAGCAACCAGAGCTGCTCATCTGCTGAGCTGTGGTTATGTGAACTATCCACCCATGCAGGCTGGACAACTGTGACCAGTGGGAGCCTCATGTTCACCTGGAGCAGCAGGGCAAGCTGAGTGGGATAAGCTAGTACATCTTTCATGAGTTGCATTGTGTGCCTCTGTTTATCAACTGAATCAATTTGTGGGTATGTAAATTCCCACTGAAGTCAGTGGATATTTACTAGTGCTAAGTAGAGAGGGCACAGAGCAATTTGATCATCCTAAAGTGAACACCTATGTGCTTGAATAATTTTGTCTCATTTTGTCAGATTCTTTAAAAGCTGTCTAGAGCCTCTCCCTCAAATGTCAGAGCTAGGCTGCACCTGGCCAGAGGGTAAGAAGTCAGTGTGGGAGGTGCAGAACCTGTGTCCCATCTCTCTAAAGTCTTCTAGATTCACCAAGACTGCTGACTCACAGCTTTCCAGCCACATGCCACAGAGTGGCTACTAGACCACAGATTTTATCCCTTCACACTTTGCTATTGCAGTGCACAGTTATTGTGTGCATTGTTCTCTTTCCATGCAAAGAATAAGGTGAGCAAGAAGTTGAAGTATACAAGTACAAGCATGTACATGTGATTGTGCCATACAAAGATTGTTGTCATTAAAGTGGTCTAATAATTTCTATTTCCTTTCTACAAATGCCATTAGAACTGAAGTTTTTATGAGTTAAATCTTTGTTTGCTAATTCTGAAACAGAGTCTCTACTGATTTGGCTTTCTGCACTGGGAAATTCTGCTTCCTCTGTGCACATGTGCCTGGGTCTACTGGAGGTCAACAGGTATTTACTAAGAAAGAGCTAGGAGGATTTTCTTCCCTTGAAATACATGGAGGAGTTATCACTCTGGACCTTAAAGAAAAGTAGGGTGATAGGAAAGCAACAGGGAGAATAGGCTTATAAATTTAAAGCTAAAATTCAAGAACAGTGTCTGAATTTGGTACTGGGAAAAGACAACTGGCCAAGAGGGTGAGTTTATGGAATGCACTGAAGTATCAGCAGAGGCTTATTCTTTGTCGACCACTTTTAGCTTGACAAGATCCTCAAAAGTATTTTTATGGTTTCCTTCCTGGTATGCTCCCAGAGATAAGTACTTGAAGTAAATGTCAGGCCAGAACTAGCTGGAACAACGCTTCTACTTATATTGTGTGAAAGAAGCCACTGAATTTGTTCCCAATTCCTTTGTTGAACTACCACAGCTCATAAATAGTAAAACAGATAACAGATTTTTAACGTGTTCACTCCTGGTTATTCTGAAAATAGAAATAGAATAAAGAAATGTAAAAGCTGATACACAGTTATGCTCGGTCCTGCGCTTGATCAGGGACTTCAGTAAAAAGAGAAGGATTATACACTCCGAAAAAATTCTTCTTTGTCTCGTACGGGAAGATATCTCCTGTTTCAGTCATTATACTGGGGTTTCCAGCATGAATATTCCCAGTACAAATCTGCTCTGTTCCTGACTTCTCCTTCATATGCTCATCATTAGAAAGTATTGACTCTTTTGTCTGTCTTAACACTTCTGATACATTTTAAAAATTATTCTTGCAACAGCAATACTCAGTGTATTTTTAAAGTGGTTTGCCATTTTTTAAATCTTTGGTAATAGGGACTAATACATAACAAGTTGTGTTTGAGAAATAGCAGAAAAGAGTAGATCCTTTACCTCTGCAGTTGCATTTGATGCTCATAGACCTTTGGTGCAGTCCTGCTTCTCCTTCCACTAAACACACACCGTACACTGTGTGAATGACACCAAAGGTGGATCGCAAAATCTGTGGCTTTGGTACTGCACAAATGTACCTCAGTAAAGTAAGTCCTGCAGGAGATGATGAGGGAGCAGTGGCAAGGGACTACTCCTGTTGCAAAGCTTACAGACTCCAGCAGCCTGATGGAATGCTTCAGCATCGCCCCAGGCTCTCTTAGTCTTTGATGCTGTAACAAGCAAAAAATAGGGATATCATGCTCATACAAACTCAATTATTTCATAGCTTTTTAGGTACTAAATTACTGAATCACTAGCCAAGAGGGAGAAAGACCACTCACACTGATGGGAAGACTCACTGACTTTAGCATTTTGAACAATGCTCCAGAGATGTGGGATTACTTATAATTAAGGGAAGGTAAGACAGAAACTGCTCCAAAGGAAACCTTGTTCTGTAGCTTACATCTCTACTCAAGAAAGTTGAGTATCACTCAACCACTCATTTACATCTTTACTCAAGAAAGTTATCTTATCCAAACCACCAGCATCAGAAAATTAGCATGAAGACAATTTCCTATGGAGTTATACAGCAATGTTTGCTTAGGAAAATAAGAGATAGGCTGGAAAAAATACCCCCCTTGGAATTAAAGGAAGGTAATTGGAGTAAATCCCTGTGAACAAAAAAGTTTAGAACATTCTGGCTACAGTGAAAGCAAAAACCAGACAGCTTCCCATTTCTCAGGAGAGGCACTACATAAGTCTTTGGAAACATCCTGTAGCACAATCTATCTCATTAGAAACAAGTGAACTTAATCAATATAGAACTATTTTACTTTCTCTAGTGTCACCTTCAATGTCACCTAATACAGCATAATGAAGTGCAAATGAAATTGTTATTAGAACAACTTGTTGTTTCTCGTAATGATCAGTTAGAAGCTGTGCTTGTGTGGAGAAGCCAGAAGGTTGATAATTACTTCTCTGTATGAATGAAATGCACCTTCTAAGAGTAAAGGGAGCTCAAAGATGAGCAGATTCCTGCTGCTTGCCTTGTCAAGACTGCAGCTGTGGAATATATAATTAGGGAGAAAGTAATCAGAAATCAATTTAAAAAAATGCTAACAAGATATTAAGAATCTTCTAAAATCTGTAGAAGTGCATTAAAAGAGAGATCTTAAAAGCTTCTATAGAAGATGTTGAACAGTTTCAGCACTGGAAGTAAGTATCTTTAGGTATAAGTACACCTAAGGTCTTGGGGTTTGGCAACTGAGAGGAATTGACTTCTATTCTTAGACTTTCTTTGTGTTTTGCCATGACCTTAAAATTTAGTATCTTGATTCTAAACTAGCCAGTGAAAGTCAAAAGGCCAGATCAGGAGCTTTGCGTATTTGAAGTGTTCCTTAAATGTTATATAACAAGCAAGAGTGGAAATTAAGCCTTATGTAGACCTTAAATTACACCTTTTCACAAAATTAATTTTGCCCTGAGGCCTGTAAAGAACTTTGCAATTGCCAGGCAGAAATCACTGTTTACCAGCCAGGGGAACCTGTTCATTACATGGGTAGGTTATAATTATAATGAGTTATAATTCATTACATGGGTTAGGTAATATTATAACCTAATATAATATATTAGGTTATAATATAATCCCCCTCCAAAAAGACCATCATGTTTGTTACAGTGCATGTGGCACAGTGATGAAAATGAGGCATTCGGAAAAGCTGTGGATTGAAGGAGATCCCAGCCAGCTCCTCCAAAGAGAAGTGCTTGCTACAGAAATAACGTACTGGAAGCTCTGCAGATTGTGTTGTATCTGCATATGGCTGTTTTCCTGGAGAAATTCATAGTCAGGGCAATGAAGAAATTTTTAAGTAGGATGAGTCCTGCCATGGTAGGGTTTTGGCCTCCACACAGGTTCTATCAAGATAAATCTGCCAGGGAAAATCAAGGAGGGCAAATTCATGTCGTCTTCTGAGCAAATATGCTTATTTCGAATATGCTAAGCAATATCTTATTTCAGCAACTACATGGGAAGATCCTCTAAAGCTGCTACTTCTATAGAGGAACATCATTATAGCAGGAAGAGATTAAATCCAGCTCTCCTGACTTCAGTCATCTAAAAGCCAGGCACTGGATACAAAAGAGGTAGACAAGCATTTTCTAAAATCAAAGCAGAGATATAAGCCCTCCCATGGCAGAGGGATTAATTGTTGTCTAAAGAAGGCTTCTGAGACAAATCAAATGAGATTCCCCTGGGAGAGAACTCTCTGCTGATAATGGAGGGAACCCAGACACCAGGCAAGATACTGAAATCCATAAGCCTAAAGTTAAGTCACAGGAATCCTACCTTTCATGAACAAAGATTGTGTTTTTGTGGGAATCATTTAATACATATCATAGATATACAGGAAAAATTAAATATAAAATATAAGTGAGGAGAAATAAAGGATCTTTCCCCTGAAAAACAAGCATAAGGAACCAATATATTTAAAAGTCTGTTTAGAAAATCTTGAGCATACCGTTCACAAAATAAATAAAGAATATATCATGCAAATAAGGAGTAGAGTACATATACATAGATTACTCATATACAGGTTCTTAGTAGGATAGAAAACCATCTTACTTCCAGTGGATTATGCTTTCTTGGTTTGCTTAGCCTCTGGCTGGAAGCTGCCCATCCAGGGCATCATTGTGGAGGATATGTGGTGTTCCTGCTGTGTAGCACCTCTCTGTGCTCCCAGTGCTCACACCTCATGGGAGCATCTCAGCCAGAATCTTCTGTCCGCTCTGGCCCAGCCTCAGCCACACACTAGGTTACCTGGATGGTTAATTTGTGATATGGCTACTTCTAGCCAGGCTTTGTGGAGAAAAGTTCTTTCATACCTATTGTCTCTGACAGTACTTGCTTCTTAGAGTTTTCATTTATTCAATTTTCTATTAGCATGATTTATATCAGTCTGGGCAGTTAAGTCACATAACCTTAGTGTAACTGTCTGTATGGAGAATTATACAGTTCAATCTTGTACTATCCAGCTATCCACCAACTAAATAAATGTTTATTATGTTTATATCAACTATCTGTAGCTCTCTTGAATAATTAGTTTAAAAGATTGTATGCAAAATTTCAAATAAAGCTACAGGTACTGTATTAGAATTTCATTACAATTCCTTTTTGCTCTTGAGTAGGAAAACTCATTAGGAAAAAGAAGTGAGACATTCAAATGTTCATTCAGAGGAAGAATTTCGAATGATACATAGGTAATTAGCTGTTGAATACTTGATATTGTTAATGTGAATGGCTGGTTCAATTCCCTTGCTATCACACCACAAAATTACCCTTGACATGATTTTCTTTAATGTGATGAGCATTATTACATAGACTTTCCAAATTACATGAATTTCCAATATTCTAGTGAATTTTGTTTCGTGAGACAGACCGTGAAAAGGGAAAAAGTAAGCACCTCTTTGCCATGCATGATTTCTTCTGTGTTTGCTTCTTGAGGTAATGTCTGGGTTGTGATTTCTTTGTTGGTAGTTCTGTACATTAAAAATAAGCTAATGCAGCATTAACTAAGCACTAATAGGCCATTAAAGACAAACTTTTACACTGGAGAAAAGAAAACATTTCAAATGTAAATATAAGTCAATTTTATATGCATGAATTTTTGCTATCTGATGCCATTTATATTAATAATTAATACTTGGGTTTCATCAAGATTTTATCAGGCTTAAAAGACAGCCAAACTTTCTTGGCTGAGTACTCCTTTTCTTTGCAAAAGGTTCAAGAGGCCAAGATAACACTGTGCATTTCTTTATCCTCCCCTGCTGACTACCTGGCAAGAGGATGGACCCCACAGAGTAGTGTCGCTGGCAGCACAAGTAATCCAACAGCAAGCAATCATTGAAATGTGTCCTGCTGTCCGAAGGCCTTAGAATCTGCATGGCAATCAGCAAATGTTTTCTCCCAGTTAGGGGCATAAGCTAATAGTCCCAGGGCATTTTTTCAAAGTGCAGATACGTGCACATTCATCCTCCGAAGTTCATAACCTTGTTAAGAGCCCCTACGCACAAACCTTTAGCAAGTACAAAGGCAAAGTGTTTTGTGGATCTGATTCAAGCTAACTTTTTTTGCTCCAGCATTCATCGCAAAATTACAGAAACGTATGCTGGAAGGGCCCTGGGTGGCAGAGTTGCCTGTCCCCTTGAAGCAGGACCCCCAACACTAAGATGATCCAGTCACCATAGCTTTGCCGGGGACCACCTTGGACAGATTGTCCCAGCTCCTTGAGCAGCTGGCCTCATATTAGATATCACACATCCTCCACATCTGAGAAATGAAGGTTATCCTGAAATGAAGATTGCTCCTAGCCAAACATCAAAGTGAGAGCCTGTTTTATAAGGAATTACATCCTTTTTTTACGTTGAAGAGCTATTTGATGGGAATAATTTCCTAACCAGAGTTTCAGTAAAAACCAGTGAGTGTCCTCTTAGTATGGGGGTGTTTCTTGTTAGGCTACTCACATTGTACCTTACAAATAATGTGCATAGCTATAGCTAGTGATCCTGGCCCTCTGCTAGCCTTTGATCATCTCTTTTGCCAGGGAATATACAAAGTAATAAAAGGCTAGCTTGTTGTTTATGATCAATGATAAATCTTTTGGGAAGAAAAGGCTTTATTCTCCATTCTAGTAAAGATCAGAACATAACTGTACCAGAATTTGTGTTATCCTTATATACCAGACAGTCCACTGAAATCAAAGGGAATACTTGCTGTGCCCAAACTTAGAAGTGCACCGTGCTTTTATCAGATCTGGGCTCGTAGCAGATATAGTTTAAGAAATTATCTTTGAATTTATCCATTTACACTGCTGACAAGAGGAAAAGAGAATAGGAATTGATGGTGAATACAATGGTTTTCATTTCCTAAACCCACTCTCCAGATTTCCTAATGAGGGAATCTGTCTGAGTTGTTGCAATTACATAAGTTATTGCGTTTGGCTTTGATAATCATGGTTATAATATTTCCCTGTATCAAAATGTCATAATAAGGCAGGGACATGACTTCCATCTGTCTTTCTCAGCTTGGGTGGTTCTTTTGGGTTTTGTTTGTCTGTTTTTAAAATCCACTCTTTCAGATAGGAGCTGCTCATATAATCGAAGTCCAAAACATATTTTCAGCTTTAGTCTACTGATTTGTTGATTCTGTTGCCTGCCTTCTCCACACTCAGGAGGATCTTTATTTCAGAGAGTTACCAAAATGTTTTGTGTTAGCATTTAAGTGCATGTGTACTGCATAACTGCAAAGGAGCAGAGAGGGTATTTTTCTCACATAGAAAGTAAACCGAACATCAGAACAAATTTCTTGCTTAAGTCAAGTTTTCATGTGAGACTCACGTAAGGTTTTGGTCAAAATCAAAGCAAAAAACCAACTAGCTTATTATTGGTACTTGCCTGCCATTCCACCTAGTCCTAAACGGGAGACAAGCCTGTCTCAGAGCTTGGAGGCAGCACTGTTTTCACGTGGGTTTGATGCAGCAGAATCAGGATCCCCACTTTTAGATCATTACAGAACTAAAAGCCACATCAAACAGAGGCTTTGATTATAATATTTTCTAATTATTACCTGTATTTAATTGGAATGATCTCTGATGAGCCAGCACTTTCAATTCAGAATGATATTCTGATAAATATTTTCTCATCTTTGAAATATCAGTGCAGCAGATATTTCAGATATATTGTTTGTGTCAGAAATGTGCCATTTTAACATGTGGCACATTTAGAAATTAAATCTTCTCCTGTGCCCCCTCAAGACTGAAGCAGGTGATGTTAAGTGCTCTCATTTTTCAGCTCCTTAAGATATTTTTGTCTGTATGAGTCTTAGGTATTCTGGTCACTCCTGTTACCTATGCAATGAATTTCACAGGGAAAATGTCAATCGTGAAATTTCTCTGTGACCATTTTCAGTGCAGGGAATGTTTAAGTCATAGAAATATGGAAACCAGCCCTGGCAGGGTATTTGAGGGGTCATGTAGACTACTCCATACCCCAGGGCAGGCTCAGGTCTGCCAAGTTATCCCTGGCAGAGGTTGGTCTAATCCGCCTCTGAGATACTCCCCTGTCCGTGCCCACCATCCCCACAACTCACAGCTTCCCTGGAAGACAGACTGTCATGGTGTTAGGTTATTTGAAATCTGTTGTTTAACAAAAAATCTCTACGTGGCACTTTTTAAGATCATTTCTTCTCATCCTGTGATCCATGGTCTGCAGAACAGTTCAACAAATGATCAAGTTTTATCACACTTCTCCTGAGCTTTCTCTTGCCTAAGAGCCCCAGTATTTTCATTCTTGCCTCCAAGACTGTGGACTCTTGGTCTTTATCTTTCTTCTTCTGCCCTGGTCCCATCTTTCTAAAAGCACAGCTGAGATGTTTCCAGTTACAACAAAGGCAGAATATGTCTTCCATACAACTCCTTTTTGCATCCCTTGGAAGCTACATTGTCATGGCTGTGCAACACCATCGACCCGGGTCATCCACATCCACACCCACAGCCTTTAATAAAAAGCAGTTGTTTGGTCCACAATTTCCCATCTTGTATTCTTGAAACCTAAATTATCTACTTCAGGGTCCTTCAGTTCTTCAAAATAATTTAGAATTCCTGTTGCATATTTCAGCTTGTGTCCTGTACAAGAAAGTTCCATTGTCTATTGTCCAAACCATTAAATATTGAATAATACCAGACCCAGGAAAATGTCTAGCACAGATTTACTCATCCCTTTCTCTAGAAGTATAGTTTTCCAGTCACTTGTACAATCTCACAATGTTTTCAATAAAACTATTTCCTTAACGTGCTTATGAGACTCTCTTGGGAAGCAATGTCAAAAGCAGTGCTACAGCCAATATACAGAAAGCTACTACTCTTGCACTCAGCAGTGTACTGTGTTTTTCATCCTCATGTTCTGGCAAATGTTCTTTCCAAATATTTTTTCTGTTCTTTTCTTGTTACCTCCTGTGTTAATTCTATTGTATTTTATGCCTTGGCCTTTCTGATTTTGTCCTTCTAGGTTTGTGCTAGTCTAACATATATCTTCCTGTTAACTTGACCTACTTTCAATGTCAAATAATTTTCAGGTCACTGAAATACTCCTGAATTAGCAGAAGGGGCTTCTTACTACACCTCCTATATCTCCTTTGCAGGAAATAATCTGTGCTTGCCTTTTTGAAGTTACCTTTTTAAGAACTTCCTTTACACTTCCTTTTTCCTCCTGTGTTTCTTCTCTCTCAGTTTTCTAAGTTGACTGATGCTCTATTTCCTAAAATCCCCTATTATTATTTTACTGGTTTTCATTTATTCTATTGCTAGATGTCAGGAGTACCTTTCTTGATCATCCCTGTCATAGGACTTGCCTTCTCCCTTCACCCTCTGGACCAACCCCTCTTCTCTCAGCAGAGAAAAGATCCAAAGGAGCCTTTCCTTTTCTGAGAAGCAGATAATTATCTCCATTGCAGCCGGGCTGCTTCCCCTCCCTTTTATGCTCAAAGACTACTGGTGCTCCTAGTAGACAGGTGCACACCTCAGAAACATGACCCTCTCTCTTCACTTACCCAAAATAAAACATAAATATATCATGTCCCTTCACTTATCAAATCAGTTAAGAAATAATTCTGATTGTGGATGAAATTTTTCTTCAATTAGTTTTTCATGCTTTTTATATTAGCATACAGAGACCTCCAAGGTAGTCATCCCTCTCTTTTCTTTCTTGTCCCATTTCTTTCCCGGGAGGTTTAGTGCTCTGTTTTCAGAACATGCAGTATCTGCCTCTTTACTAGTTGGCTAAGGCTGTGCCTGATAACATTCTCACTTCTCTGTGTGAAGTGTGCTCTCTTTCTTCAAATATTACTGCCTCAGTGGGAAGCTGCAGTCTTTGCCAAGTCCTGTCCCCTGGCCACCCCATCCTGTCTAGATGCTGATTTCTGCCCCAGCATTTGCCCTCAGCTGGAGGTGCTGGGGAGAGCAATCCTTACTCCTCCTTCCCATGACCCAAGCAAAGGGCTCACTCTCAGCTTTCCAGGGGCTCATTTAATGGGAGAGGTTTTCTACTGGGTCTGATCCAGGCTCTGAACACACACTGTCCCTTCTGGGATGTCAGGTTAGATCTGCAAGCAGAAGTCTCTGTCACCTTCATCCTCCTACCTTGGCAGGTTCCCAATTTTGCACATCTTAGACTAACAAAGGAGACTCTCCTTAAATCTTACTAGTGGTGATTATTCACTAGGTAGCAAGGCTGAGCCTGGGTAACTATGTACACAGTGCAGAAGAATCTTATTAAAATACTATGAAATAACACCATAATTGCACTGTACCCTCCCAGCTTTCACCAACACAATAGTGGTTTCTTGCCAATGGTCAAGCCACTTTACTGTTTTTATAATAGGGGACACTTGTATGTCCCTGATTCAGCAAAATGTCTAAACACAAATTATCCAAAGCCAAAACTTATTGTTGAAATGATGAACATATGTCTACTTCTTGCTTGCGTCTAGACAAATTGCAATGTGCAGAATTACTTTTACTACAAATAAATTGTGCTAGTAAATACCCTGAAAGTCATAGGTGAGAACAAAACTGTTCTTTTTATCAAGTCTGAATTTCATTCCAACTTGCAAAGTATTGAACATTTTTCTCTTTGACCCTGTTTCTGAAAATTTCAAATTATATGAAATTCCAAAATTTTATTAAAACACAAGCAATTATTTCAGCAACAAAACAGCAAATTGAAAGAGCTTTGATTTGTCTTTTCTTATCTTGTTATTTGAAAATGAATTTTGTGACTAATGATTTTGAACTGTTTGGACTTGCTGTAGTGCCAAGTAAGTGAAGCAAATGCTTGTGTGGATCGAGGCCATTAGCTCAAGGCTCTGAGCAGCACTGGGAAATAGATAAAATCAACTCAGATTTGGAATCTTGTTTCTAAAGATTGTTAAAGTACAACATTTAGAAACTGTATTTAATAGAGTGATTTTTTTAATGGAGTGACTAGCAAATTCCTACTGAATTAGATTTTCATATTTAGCCTTCTAAACAGTTCCACTTAGTAGAGATAACCAGCTGGAGAGATTTTCTTACACAGGGGAAGATGCTTCTTCCATATTTTAATGGGAAAATAGGATTCTTACTATGATATTGCTATTGCCTCAACATGCCTTAGTTAAACCCTCACGCTCAAGGCTACAAGAATTAAGTAATTTCTTTGGTCCACTAAAGTTAAAGCTAAAACAGGAGCACCTTTCTCCATCCTCATTTACAGCAACAGCAGGGATATCAGAGTGACCATGGCGGGGAGCAGATGGCAGAACACTGCTTGCTGCTGGCACAGCTGATGCAGGTGAGCACCACCTGTAATTCAGCACCACTGCCATCCTTGTCTTACCTCTCAACAGCACCTGTGGAGGCAGAGAGGTAAAGCTGCTGCATCCAGACACAAACAAGCACAAAATCTGTGGGAAAAAATACAAATCCCTTCTGGATCCCAAATTCTGTATTTCTAGATGAAAAGGGTTTATACTACAGCGTTTTTTCTCCTCTAAGATGTAGCTCTTAACAGATGGAAATGAACAGTTTGAAGTTAAACTGTATCCTGCTGAGTTTCTAGATGCCTTTTTACAGCACTGTGCTCTGCGCCACATCGTCACCATTCACACTTTTTGGGAAGTTGTTCTTAGCCACTCAAATAACTTTTGCTAAAATATGATTTCTGCTCATGATGCTGTTTTTCCAAGCCATCAAAGTCAGCATTTCCAGAAACTGCCCGCTGGTGAGAAGTGAGCGACTAGAGCTCAGAGGTGTTGTGCCATGCTCAAGTTTGTGATTAGCCTATGAAGAATGAAAATGTGTTTCAAGAGTGGCAAGTCTGTCTTATTTCATTATCAGAATAGATAAAACACATGAGAAGTAATTGAGTAAAATGCCTACAACGGGTAAACCACTCCTCCGGCCCATTGTGAGTTTATGTCATGAGACAGAAGGCCAAAACGCACCTTCCCATGAGTGGTTGCTGTCATCAGAAGAACACAGATGTCAATCAAAGAGGAATCATTTAGGAGCATCTTCCATTTGCTCCTTTGTGCCATCTTATTAGTTTAAGTAAGCAGGCTAATAAGATCCTTCCTTCTGATTGCAAAAATGAGAAATAGTGCTTTGTTGCTCCTTAAATGGCACTTTTCATTCTGATAGTGCATTAACTCAGAGGTCATGCTCAGGTGGTGTAAGGGTGCTTTCACCATACACTTAGGGTGATATGACTTTTCTATCCACTCAGTTGTTCCTGATAATTTTCTATAGTATTTTAGGAAGCCATTTTGTCACGGGAATTTGCTGATGGGTGTCAGAGGTGAGTGGTACCATGCAGAGAGAAAGCATTCTCTTCATTAGGCTGCAGAGGCAAGTGCTTTTGGGGGCAGAGCATGTCCACTCCTGCTTACTATTGCTGCGAGCCATGTGACAACCAGTTTGCACCCTGGGACCAGTGATTTAGATAGCTTTCAAATTAGATAGCTTTCAAATAGCTCTCATTGGCCATAATGCTCTGTAGCTCATGATCTGATAGGGCACCAGCTATGGTCTGGCTGTGAGGCACAGCCATGCCCACCTAAGCTGCAGCTCCCATGAGGCCGAGGCTGACCTGCTACTCACTCACATCCTTTGTGTGCATCCATGTGCTCAAGGGAGTGCTGCAGCTGGGCTGGGGACATTTTTCATGGGGAGAACAGATGAGAGTTTGGTACTGCTGAACAGAACCAGGTCTGTCTGTCTGTCTGTCAGGTCTGTCTGATGCCCTCTGTTCCCTCTGGAGCTGGGAAGCAGACATTTGCACGTCTGGCAGACAGTGCCAAATCAGGTCTCCTGGAGCATGGCCCAGCCTTCAGTTGTAGCAGTGGATGCTGCAGCAGTCACCTAAGAGATTTTAATGCACATGGCCTTGCTTTCAAACATCCTCTGATTTTACCGATAAGTTTTGTTCCCTGACCTGCCCTATTCCTGGACAGTGCAACTAGGCTTTCACCATGGCTTGAGTGAGCTGAAAAGCTCAAAACTCACCCTTAATGCTTTACACTAAAGGGCACTGTGTTTTGTGTGATAGTCCTCAAAAAAACTGAGGAGAAAGGACTCAGGTGTTTCTTCTAGCAAAAACTGCTTGTGGTAAATGATAGATTTTGCTTAACAGCCAAAGGAGAAATGATAATGATTCTGTATGTCAAGTGAGGTGGAAAAAATCAGGGAGGTTTGAGTGAGATCGCAATTCTTCTACAGAAGAAAAGGCAACCAAAAGTATCCAACTGAGGAAAGCAAAGATAGAATATAGAAAAGCAAATTCAATCTCTCTCCTTCATAAGAAAGCTCTGGAGTTAGAGAAGAAATTTCTGCCTGATATATATTACAGGATCTGTGCAGCACTGTAATTTTCAGGTTCTTTACACAACATATTTCCCTCTTGTGTCTTTCTAACTAGATTCAGACACATCAAATAACACTAAAGATATATTCCCTTTGATTTTTATTCTTTTCTACATTGCTTGATGATAGTGATGGATGAATAGTGAGGAAGCTTATTGTGGGCCAGCAATTAAACAAATACACATTTCATTTTCAAGAGAAAAGGAGATGGGGGATAAAAGGTGAATCAGGTGGAGCACTCCAGAAAAAGAAACAACCAAGAACCAAATGAATGATAGCCCCTGTTAACTGCAGAGACAGATACGTGAAGCAAAAACTAAAGATCAAAAGAAATACCATTTGTAAGGAAAATATGTATCTTATCAGGATGGATCAGCAGCTTTTAAATGATCAGTTAGCATTTTAAATTTCAGATTATAAAATGTTGACAATTAAAACTATGCTTTGCCTGCCAGGATGTCAAATGCTGCTCCTTGGAGGCCTGACTCATTAGGCAATTATTTGAGCCACTCCATTTCAGAGAAGTTGCAAGCACAAAATAGGCTTGGAGCTCAGCAGAGACATTAGCTATTATTGGAATATGACTTACAGTGTAATTTCTCTGTAACTGACTGGATGCAATAAGAAATTGGTGGCCTCCTTCTTTGCATCTTTTATTATGGTCCCAGTTGGCATCAAGAAAAAAGTGATTATGAATATGCCTCCTGATATCTTACAACTCCCTTTACTGGTTATAAATATGCCAGGAGCCTGTCTGTGGGCAACCCAAACTGATAGCAAGAAATCAAGTGGGACAGGCTAGCAGGTCTAATATGATCTCATTACTAATTGTATTTTCAGGTTATTATCCTTTGGGTGCATGAAATAAAAAATAATCATAGAACCACAGACTCATTTAGGTTGGAAAAGAGCTTTAAGGACATCAAGTTCAACCCAGCACTGCCAAGTCCACCACTAAACCATGTTCCCAAGTGTCATGTACACAGCTTTTAATTACCTGCAGAGATGGTGACTCAACCACTGCCCTGGGCAGCCTGTTCCAATGGCTTATAAACCTTTCAGTGAAGAAATTTTTCCAAATACCCAAACCGAACATCCTCTGGTGCAACTTGAGGCTGTTTCCTCTTATCTGGTCTCTTGTTACCTGGTAGAAGAGAACAACACACGCTTTGCTAATGGAATTTACATATTAAGGGGCTACAAAAGAGAAAACTTTTTCTATGACAAAAGTAGAAGAGCTGACCATTTCTACTGTCTTACCAACTCTTATTTTGTTGGTGCTGCTTTATTAGTAACCTTCTCCACCCGGCCTTGGTGCAGCATTTTTGATGCTGCATGTAGGCATTGCAACATCACAGGGGACCCTTACTTGTACAAAGGTGTAGTGACACTCCAAAAAAATCTCCAGCAAATACACCAAATCCACACATTCAAAAGATATAGACTTTAACACTGGGCATTTCTGCAAAACCAGATTCCTTAGTTTCTGAACGTTTGTATTTTTTATGTGTATGTTTAGGGATGGGTAGTGAAGGCTAACCAGGGTAAGGATTTAGCTCAGATATCATCTGACCTTTGAAGCACAGTGCCTGAAAATGCCTAAAGGCACACCAACTTCTATTTGAGCAGCTTAGGTACTTACAAACACAATAACTGTAGAGACCAAGCCTATAAACTGGTTAGAAGTTTCAGGCTATTTATAGAAATAACTTGCAAAGGTCTCTCTGTCTCAGCCTTGTAGGTAGTGTTATAAATGCACAGTATATAGTTGGCTTTTTGCAAATATTAAAATGAATATTGTATGTAGAATGTAAGAAGATTGTACTGTATTTTCTTTGTTAATAGAATTTAGAAATGTAATAGTATCTCATTGTGAGAACATTAGAGTCTATTGTTTAAAGATTGCTTCTGTTATCAGTATCTTGTCTAGATGACACTGACCAGAACCCCAGGAGAAGAATTTATAGACCTGTGTTATCAGATGTAATAGAGACTAGTCTGCTAGATGGAGTGGGGAGGAAGAGTAGAGATTAAAACAAAGAGATTCTCACTCCAATAGAATGTTTGAATCATGCATGTAAATTTTTTAATATGCATCAAGCAGATGTTTTTAAAAAGAAAACTTTTGTTAAAAAGTGTGCTGCTGGCTGAGTCTGTGCCAGGCACCCTCGGCTGAGAAAATGTATTTTGCTTTTATCTCTCCTAATTGTCTATTTTCTTAATTTTTTTTATTAAACTTCTAAATTTTTCCAAAAAAGTGAACCTCGTTTTTCACAATTTGGGGGCTCGTCCGGGATATATACCTCATCCTTAAAACCCCAAAGATCCAAAGGTGAGGGGGGCGCCCTGACAATTTTTTTTGGCGGCCCAAGCCTTGCTTCTTGTAAGAATTAGGGGTTTGCAAGTAAAAATACCCGAAGAGACAAGAAAGGAGAAAGTAAAAGCAAAAAGGGGAAGAAAACAGCTCCAAAACCGCAGTGTGTTTTTTTGCTCCGTAAAAACATCGTGCACGAAGAACCTAAGAAAGAAAAAAGATTGTAAGTACTTCTTAAGAGAGCGAGTTAGGGGGGTTGTGAGGTGTGTGAAAGAAACCCCCGGGGTGTTTAAGACAGAGTCCCAGAGAAAAGGGATTGGATCTCTTTTTTTTTAAGAAGGAGCTGAGTGTTTCCCAGTACAATCCACTGAGAAACAAGATTAAAAGAAAAAACGGGGGCCCCAAATCTTTTTTTTCTAAGTTGAGAACCCAAGAAACTTAGGCCTACCAGCTGCTGAGTTGAGGGGTTTGGAAAAACTCCAAGAAAACTTAGGCTTACAAGCTGCCGGGTTGAGGGTTTGAGAATAAAAAAAAAAAAAAAAAAAAGAGAAACCACAGATCCAAGAAACTTGGGCCTACCAGCTGCTGAGTTGAGGGGTTTGGAAAACTTCAAGAAAACTTAGGCTTACAGGCTGCCAGGTTGAGGGTTTGAAAATTCCAAAAACCTAGAAAATTAAGAAAAGGTACCATGTTCTTGTGTTGACTGTTTATATTGTCCCCTTGTGAGTGAAGGTGTGTGTGAGTGAGAAAGGTTTACTGAAGAAATAAAATTGAGTAAATGAAGAATAAATGTGTTTGTAGTACAGATTGTTGATTTAAAGTTTTCCAGAAAGAGATGCATTGTATTGTATCCTTAAGAGAAGGAGTTTTCTGTGTCTTGGCAGAGGGGGGGGAAGAGGAAAGTGCTATTCAAGTGTTAAGAAAAAGAGAGAGAAGAGAGAAGTGAGGGGTGTCTGAGCAGCGGGGGAAGACTGAGTGGGGGAAGCCGCAAGCCAAGATAGAGTTCTGAGCAAACAGAGCAAGGAGCTGCGAGATCAGGCTTGCAGAGGGGAAAAGATGGGGGGGAGAATTAGTAGCTGTGATTTGGGAGGCTTAGAGTAGCCAAGTCTTTGATGTGCTAATAGATTCGAGAGAGTTGTTTTGCATGACAGAAGTGCTAGAGATGGAGCAGGCAGAGGGGAGGGGGGAGAGTCTCCCCAAAGTATGGTCTGTAGTGTCTGCGTAGCCCTACAGTTCGCGCCGCAGCCCGAGGCAGCCACGCTGCCCGCAGCGGTACTGCCCCTGTCTGTGCCACAGCCTGCGCGGTGCCCATTCCCGTTGCACGGCCGCTGCCCGCGGCTCCGCCAGAGCCCACCCCAGCGCTGGCCACGCCACTGCTTGTCCTTACTGACCCCCATCCCTGCCCCCGCGCCGCCTCCGCCGGTCCCCAGCAGTGCCAGAGCTGCCGCTGCTCGCCCCCGCCCTTGCCCCATCACTGCTGCCCGCGCTGCCGCCCGGCCCGGCCCCCGTGTCAGTGCCGCCTCCACGCCGAGCTCTCGCCCCGGGGCAGCCGCCCGGCTTTCCCGCGCCATTGCAGTGCCCACAGCAGCCCTGCCCTCCCGCTCGCCCGTGCTGCCGACGGGGGAGGGCTGCCTCACCTGTGCCGTGAGGGGCGCCGCCGCCGTTCTGTAAACCCCATCAGAACTCACGTCTGTCCCGAACGCCTGGCCCATAGCAATGCCACCAGATGTCCCACAGGCCGCCTAGCTTCCGCCCGGCCCTGACCTTAGAGCGGTTCTGGCTGCAGAGAGTGAGACCCCGCGCTAACTTCCACATTTCCCCTCCTTTCCTAAGAAGAATTTATCTGTGAATTGAGTTTAGCTCTCATCTCTGACTTTTTTTATAATACGAAGAGCCTAATCGAAATACAGAATTATTTTGATTCCAGTTGTAGAGATAGAGAAAAAAAAACAGAGTGAAATTCCAGCACAAAGAGTTAGTTTTCCAAGAGATACCCTACAGATAAGTTTTAATATGTTAAAGAAAGACCTAGAGGCATTGTTATGAAAAGAGTTTCATCTTTAGAAGTTTTTTAAGTTTGTTTTTGTTGTGGTTTTTTTTTTTTTAGAAGCATTAGAGGTGATTGTGAGATGCTAAAGAGAAAAAGCTTCAGAAATAAAGAGGTGGCTTGATAGTTTAAAATCATGAAGAGTGTGATGATTCTTGTTAGAGGTTAGATTCTTGCTAGAAGTTGTAAAAATTCTGACAGAGTAAGATCTTAGAAGAGAAAAGAGTATGTAATAGTTTGTAGAAAAAGTCTTACAAAGAGGGAGAATGTCGATGTGTCTTTTTGTTTACCAATTATGTGCATACCTTTAGAGATAGTATACAGTTTAAGAAAGACATTTTTAGAAAGAGGGGGACTGTTTGAGAAAGATTATTGCAGTTTTGCAGATAATTGAAAGTTCCTTTTTAGAAGTTTTTAGAAGTTCTTAGAAATTTTTTTAAAGTTCTTAGTTTCAGAGATTTTTAGAAGTTTTTTTGAGGTCTTAGAAGTTTTTAGAGAATTTTTGAGATATTAGAAGTGATTGTATAACAGAAGGAAGTGGTTTTGATAGTGTAATAAGTAGAATAAATAAATTCGTGTGGGATTAAGCTATTAATAAAAAGATACCCGAGAATGCCTCCAAGATTCCGAAGTTCCCAAACACACCTACTACTGTAACAACAAGACAAAGCCAGAAGATGGCCCGGCCATTAAGGGTAGACCCTCGCTTCACAGCTCCTCAAACACCAGATACCAATCTTAGTAGAGATCCTGGACGATCAAGATCACCCCTCCCAAGATGAATTCCAGAAAAACTATCAAGCAACCTTTTCATGCAGACAGGACTCTTTTGGAAACACAGCATACCTGGACTTTCAATAGACTTAGCCTTAAGGTAAAAAAACTGTATAAAACCCACGGGCTGAAACATAGCAGTGTGGCAGAGTTCGGAGGGTACTTTTGTACCGCCTCTCTGTCCACCCAGCATTCGATCAATGTTGTTTCTTTTTATTGTGGCTTTATTTCAGTGTTGAAATTGTGTTAAATAAATTTTGTTATTTTATTTTGAATTGGCCTCTGACCATTTATAACAGATTTGGTGCCGTGACTCGGATACAATTTGGCTGCGGAGGACTCCCTTTGCACGGGGGGCGCCCTGCCGGTTTTTCGGCGGCCCGGCAAAGCAGGAAACCCCTTTGCACCTATTGTATTACGAACCCAAAAATTAGATAAAAGTGCCACAATAAAAAGGGAGAAGGCCTGGATCCAGCAGAAAACCCGGGAAAAGACATAGGAGTCTTTTCGGAGCCGCGGCTACTTTTCACTCGTAAAATTTTTTTCTCCGTGCACGAAGATCTCCAAGCAAGAAAATAGCTGTAAGTAATGCTTAGTTGAGTGGGTGATTGAGTGGGTGAGCGAGACGTAGCCTTGCCACGATACAAGGGTAGATCTGTAAGCTCTTGTACCAAGTTTCCCGCAAAAGTTTTTTTTTCGGCTAGTAGGGAAGAGAATTAGGGAAAACTCGTTTGCTCATCAAAGCCCAGACTCGGGGAGTCTGGGGGAATCGATCACAAGGAAGCAAAAGAGGAAGGATACGTCCCTCTGGGTTTGGGGAACCAGTAAACCCTTTTGCTACGGGCTAGTAAAAGCCCAAGATGCAAACCGAAGACTTTTTCATCGGACGAACAGACCCCCGGTTCAGCTCACCAGAAGAGTAAGTAAGCCGAACGATTCAGGACCCAGTTTGCAATTTGTAACAGTCAGAGAGAAGATCCCTGCTCTTAGCCAGAGCTAAAGCTAAGAAAAGATTTAGTATTGCGATCCATTACCAAAAAGTAAAGTTTTTTGTTTTTTTTTAAAAAAAAAAAAAAAAAATGGAGCAAAGAAAGAGTAAACATCAGAAAGAATCAGAGAAAAAGCATGCTCTCAGAAAAGGAAAAGGTACCTTCGAAATCCCACCAGAAAGTCCACTGAGATAAATCTTAGAGCACTAGAGAGAGTGTCCCATTTTGAAAAGTAAGTCCAAGAAAAACTAATTTATTATTGTACCGAAGTTAGAGAGAGTGAAGAGCCCGCTGCCAGCCGCTGCCAGCCGCTGCTGCGTGCCGAGAGCCAAACCGCGGGGTGCGGGGCCGCCGTCCAAGGCACGCTAGCAGAGAGGGGGGCCGCCCTCTGCGCCCGTGCTGCGCCTCCCCCACCCGTGCGCCCCGTCTAGCGCCGCATCCATCCCACTGCTTCCCGCGGCCGGCACCGCCACCTCCATAGCATCCTTGTGTCCAGCAGAAGATTGTCCTCCTGCTTGCCTTCTCTGTCTCTCTCTGACCCCTTTTCCCAATCCTGCTTCTAGCCCCCCTTCCCCCAAAGAGCCATCCTCTTCCCATTCTCAGTTCCCCCGAGGCGAGAACAGAAACCGAAGAGAAGAAGAGGGGGGGGAGAGATTCATATGCAAATGCAGTAGTTCCATCTTCTCAACCACACCCTGCTAAACCATTTCCACCAGATACTACCGTAGCAACTGCAGAGTCACTCCATCCCGAAGTGTCTAACAGTTTTAGCTACCCTGTTAACTTTTAAAGTTATAAACATAAACAAGTTGTGAATTCTATTCCATGATTCTCTCTCCTATTGTTCAGAGAGCAAGATAAAGAGTAGAACTTGCCGAATGAGCACAGATAAGCTTGAAGCTGCTGTTGCCTTTCTGCTACCCCATATCCCTGTTCGTCGTCCCTGCCCCCGTTCCTATTTCAAAAGTAAGTCGTTAGCAGCAAACCACACCGCGCAGAGTAGCCCAGGATGTCTACAGTCTCTCTAGCTCCCTGCGACCCCCCCCAGTTCCCAGTTCCTATCCACTAGTCCTGACCAGAAAGAGCTCGCTAGCTAAGACGCCTAACCCAAAATCCTCTATCCTTTATACCTTTTTATGCAATACCTTATCTTCTTTCCACTTCCCTCCAATCCCCATAGAATAGTCTTTACAATTGAATGTTTTATGTTGTTTCCTCTAATTGCAGATTGTCCCGTTTTCAGTTTTAAGAGTTTTGCCTGTCACGAAGATAAATCCTACAAGAGGCAATTTTCAAACTGTCTCTTAAGAGCGTGTGTTCCAGTAGCATTAAGCTACTAAAACAAGAAAACGCTGTTGAGTTTATGCTGTCCTTAGTTAGGCTTACCAAGGGTGACTGACAACCCTGTTAAGATAGTGCCTAAGAAAGTATGAACAGTTTTTAGTTTTTTTAGTTGTAGCCGATGTTCCCTAACAAAGTAGTAGCAGAAGCTACAAGTTTTATTTTATTTTACAGCGAGAGCTAAAACCTAAACTAAGGGTGAAAGCCATAGCTGAGAAAAAGCCAGTTGGGGGGAAAAAGAAGATGCTGCCACTGAGCTCAGATCCAAGAAGATGAAGATCTGAAGCCGCAGGGCTCGAGAAAAGCCAGCGCTGCAAACCTAAACCAGAGGCTGTAGTAGTCTAGAAAGCCAGTTAGAGTATGTTAAGTGCTTTGAGCCAGTCACGTCGACAAAGCTAACCCCAAAACTTCTATGTGAGCTTAGTGCCAAGAGCCGAGAGCTTAAAAGCCACTAAGTTAGCTGCAGAAATGCACTCAAAGTGCCCCTAAATACCCATTAGCTTACAAAGCAAAGAATCTAAATAGCTTAGCTGTGAGAAGACCTCAGAGTCCTTAAAGCACTAGCCCATGTTTAGTTTCATAAACAGCTTCATTTTAAGTACCTATTATGCGTTTCATTATTCATTTTAAAATCTGCAATATTGACCCACTTACCCCATTTGTTATAATTGTTTGTTTTGTTAAGTCACAATTACATATGTCAGTTGTTTGAATCAATTCCTGTTACATTTTGCTTCTTGTCAACCCTATTTGTTGTTTTCTTAGTCCTGCCCTGTGTCATGTAGACATCTCCCTCAGCAAGATAATTCTCTTTTGTTGACATGAGTATAAAAGCACTAACAATGCCCTAGTAGTTAGAAGAGTTCAGATATGCCTTAGCCTTAAACTGCTCTGAGAGATGTTTCAAATTTTTAAACAGTTTTTAAGTAATTATTTTCAGCAGTAGATTGATGCTTCCTATTTTTTCACTAATTACTAATATTGTTCTTACTTTGTGTTATGCAAGAATTGATGCTAAAGATCCCCCCTTTAAAATACATGATTTGTCAAATTGTGCTAAGCTTTAACTAGTTGCCTATCACCCATTCAAAAGAATCCCAGTAGATTTCACTGATTTACCTAAGATACAGCAATTAAGACAGCAGAAAAAGAGTAGACCCACGCTTCGAGAGTGAAGAAGGTAGACTCACAATACACTACTCAGAAATGGAGAGTGACCTCATCACCTAGAGAGCTGAAAGTCAAGTTGCAACAACACCGATAGATGAGGGGGATCAGATAAAGTGTGAAAGACCAGATTGTGAATGTTTTCCCTTTGTTCACTTCAAGTGTGTATATTGTAAATTGATTTAAGTTGTTCACTGTAGAGGGGGGCGTAAGCCAAAAAAATTATGTACCAACTGTTTAGAAAAAGAACAAGAAGAGACTAGCTATTTCTTAGTAATTGCCACTAACTTGAGTCTGCTAGAGTTAAATTCTCCAGAATAGTATTATATATATGAAAAGGGGACAAAAAAGCAATTAGATGCTAAAGTTAAAGTGCTCAAAGTCGAGTGCAGAAAGACAATCAAAGTACCTTGCTAGTCCGATACAATCAAGTTGTCCAGATAGAGTGCCTTTAAAAGAAAGTTTGCAGTTCAGACTAACAAGACTCCAGAAGCATATGCCTGCTGCCGAGAAGATAAATTACCCCGCCACGGGCTGCAACCCCGTGGGCGAAAAGAGAGGCAGAGGCATGTTGTGATAGAAAGTCCTTGTAGTCCTGAGCCGAGAGACAAGAAGACCCCCCCCCCAAGAGCCCACAGAGGCTGACCCTCAAGAAGAGATGTGAACTATAGTTAAACATGGCACCAGAAAGAACCTGAAGTATCAAGAGCATTATAATTGTCCCAAAAATAAGGGAAAAAGGTATTATTTCTTTTATGACACTCAATACTAAATTTTGTAGATCAGAAAAAGAGTAGAATGGCACGACTCAAAGGCAATTACTAAGGAAGGGCAATACAACACACACGAATTTATTTGAGTAAATAAAAAGGTGGGGGACTGTAATAAGTAGAATAAATAAATTCGTGTGGGATTAAGCTATTAATAAAAAGATACCCGAGAATGCCTCCAAGATTCCGAAGTTCCCAAACACACCTACTACTGTAACAACAAGACAGAGCCAGAAGATGGCCCGGCCATTAAGGGTGGACCCTCGCTTCACAGCTCCTCAAACACCAGATACCAATCTTAGTAGAGATCCTGGACGATCAAGATCACCCCTCCCAAGATGAATTCCAGAAAAACTATCAAGCAACCTTTTCATGCAGACAGGACTCTTTTGGAAACACAGCATACCTGGACTTTCAATAGACTTAGCCTTAAGGTAAAAAAACTGTATAAAACCCACGGGCTGAAACATAGCAGTGTGGCAGAGTTCGGAGGGTACTTTTGTACCGCCTCTCTGTCCACCCAGCATTCGATCAATGTTGTTTCTTTTTATTGTGGCTTTATTTCAGTGTTGAAATTGTGTTAAATAAATTTTGTTATTTTATTTTGAATTGGCCTCTGACCATTTATAACAATAGTTTGAAAGAGCAAAGACTAGAGTCAGGGGAATTGTGGTGGTTCTGGTGTTTGATGAGAAAGAATTAGAAATTTAAGAACGTAGTAGAGGAGAAGAAAAGGAATCACAGATGAAATTAGAAATTTGTTTTTGAAAAAGGATTTTTTTATTATAGCAAAATTAATGCCTAGATGCCATGAGTAAGATGTGTATCTTTGGCCCAGTTGAGGGTCTCAGTGCAGGCCCAAAGTAACACCCTGTAGAATAGTGTTTAAATTGTGAAGCTGCTGTTTGTAAAGAGAAATGAGTGTTAAAAAGTGTGTCATCACAATTGCAAAGATAGAAAGAACAGTTCTTTAACCACAACAAGAAGATGCTTTTTCAAGTATCGCAAACAACTGAAGCTGCAGTACGACTGACAACTGAAGCTGCAAATATGAATCAACTCCAAGCTCAAAAGAACCTAACAATGAACTGTAACATCTGAATCAAATGATATCAAAGTTGAATTTTAAACAGAACTGAGTGACATTCAGAAATCAGTCCAGTTTGTCAGATCTGCCTACTTCTATTTCTTCACAGCCAAAAAGAAGATGGACTTTCAAGTGACCACTATTTGTGTTAAAGTTGTTTCAAGTTAATACACATAAGTTGTCTAGTATTTTAACTAATTTATTATACCTTACAAGACAAACAATGGCTTTTTCTTCTAGTTTTGTTTGTTTTTAGCTCTTGTCTTCCCTATGTCTTTTGTGCTTCCTCCAGTTGTACTGATTGAGAGAATTTTTGTATTTAGTTTTTGTTTTGTTTTTAAACACAAGAGAATATCAGTTTTTCTTCTGTAGTTAAATATGAGAGGAAATATCAAAGAGAATTTTTCATCAAGTTTCTGAAAAGTTTCTAATCTCTCAAGTCAATGCATAGCAAGTTAAGTAAATGTGTTGTCTTAAGTAGAAATAATGTGTTTTCCTGAGTTCTCCTAAAGTATTGAGAGAAATCTTCAGAAGCAGCAAGAGTCCATTGTCTTCCTGTGTCAAGAATAAACTAAGCAAAAGATCTGCCCACCAGAAATTTTCAGTATTGTAATGTTCTAACCTCAGAATATTTACTAGAAGAAAAGAGTAAAAGAGTAAAATAGCTTTTCCTTTTTTCCTCTGTAGTTTAAGTTATTCTTATTATTGAGTAATTTTTTCTTAGTTTGTTTTTGTTCCCTTTTAACCTGTCCCTTAATCCTAGCTGCAGTTCAAAAAAGGTAAGAGCTTTCAAAAAGTGCTGTAACATTGAAGGTACGCCTCTGATACCCCCCCAGAAAGAAATACTTCCACTTCAAACAAGAAAATCAAAGACTGTTTTAGTCAGAGAGTTCTTATATTCTGACTTAGCTTGTGACACACAAAGATGATATGCCTAGAAATTAACAAAAATGAGTAACAAAGAAATAGAGGGCAAGACCGGGTGACCACTGTACTTGCCACCGAGAAGATCACATACACCTGCTGTGAGTTGCAACCCCATAGGCATGGGAGGTGGAGGTATCAGCCATACCGGACCTCTGTTATTCCTTTTTCTGTCACTCAACTTTTGTCTCTTCCCTTATGAGATATTAGCAAAGTCATGTCACAGATGCTGTCGAAAGCTGTATATAGAAAGACACCAAGGTTCCTTCCTTATTACACACACCCATATCAACAGTCACTGTTACAACCCATCCAAATTAAATAATTACATTTACAATGAAAGAAAAGAATACTAAGTTGCAGAGAGTGTAAGAGCAAGTAGTGATATGTTGAGAAATAAATATCCAGAAAGAGAAAGACTTGTTTCACATATGCTGTTAAGAGTGAAGTCCAAGATTTAGTAAAAGAGCAACTGATGAGCAAAAAAGACAAAACCAGCACAGCAATCTAACTCAGTGCAAGTCTCACTTCAAGATTTAGATCAGCAATTAGAAAACAAAGAATATAGCTCAAGCCAAATGAATTATAAAAAAAGAAAGGGGGGTATTGTTATAAATGCACAGTATATAGTTGGCTTTTTGCAAATATTAAAATGAATATTGTATGTAGAATGTAAGAAGATTGTACTGTATTTTCTTTGTTAATAGAATTTAGAAATGTAATAGTATCTCATTGTGAGAACATTAGAGTCTATTGTTTAAAGATTGCTTCTGTTATCAGTATCTTGTCTAGATGACACTGACCAGAACCCCAGGAGAAGAATTTATAGACCTGTGTTATCAGATGTAATAGAGACTAGTCTGCTAGATGGAGTGGGGAGGAAGAGTAGAGATTAAAACAAAGAGATTCTCACTCCAATAGAATGTTTGAATCATGCATGTAAATTTTTTAATATGCATCAAGCAGATGTTTTTAAAAAGAAAACTTTTGTTAAAAAGTGTGCTGCTGGCTGGGTCTGTGCCAGGCACCCTCGACCGAGAAAATGTATTTTGCTTTTATCTCTCCTAATTGTTTATTTTCCTAATTTTTTTTATTAAACTTCTAAATTTTTCCAAAAAAGTGAACCTCGTTTTTCACAGTAGCACATGATGCTCTCATAAAAGTGTTGGCAAGCTCTGCTGTCTAATGGCTCTGTCCACAGATCACCTCATCCCGCCTGAAAGGCATGCTGGCTGCATCAGTTTGTGCTCTCATTTTCTTCTGGATCCACTCAGTATGTATGGATGGGCTAAATGTGCCACTCTCCTGCAAACGAATGACCTCTGAATTGTCTGGACAGCCTGTAATGTTGAGAAAACAACAGACACTCTTCCTCTTCTACCCAGCCTGCAGGAATGTACTGAACTGCTCTGAAAACAAGACCCAGCTATGGATGTTTATTCAGCTCCCTCTTCCCTCCCTTCCTGGAAAGCACACTGAAAGAGGGACATTCAAAAATAAGAGTCAAAGGAAACTTTAAAAAGTTTAACTGAATTAAATGGCTCCATGTAATATTTAATAAACTGGAAATAGCAAAAAAAAAGGCTAACTACACAGAGACATAGGCACACAGAGACACACACATATATATGTAAATTATTTTAAAATTCAGTAAGGCCCTTTCCCAGTATTATCCTAGAGTGTGTTGAAAACATTGCAATGTTATTGATGCTTAGAAGCCAAAGAGCAGGCAGATTGTCTTCATCTCAGTGCCAGTTGCACCAGCTGTGCAAGTGGACTTTCTGTAATCCCACACCAAGATAATGTACTTCTAATCTTACCCTTTAAATGTGATTCCTGGAAAAGGAATCTGCACCCCCTCTCTGTCATTGCATTTTCACAAAGAACCATATTCATTTCATGCTTTAAAATTACTGTGCTGTCCTGAAAGAGCTTTGCATTCAGATGATCTTTATTTTCTAATAAAAACTATCATTTCTTTACAACAGGAGACTCAAAGATGCAATTGCTCCTCATGTATAATAGAATTACCTAAATATGAAAATATCCCTCAAAACTAATTAATTATGTTTTCTTCTTCCACATGCTTTAAATATCAGCTCTCATGGACTGGTCCTAGGATCATTTTAGTCCTGTTAAATTGGGATTTTCTCATAAGAGATTAAGCCCCAAACCTGGTGTGCAGCTCTTAATCACAGGATTAGTCACACCGATTCAATAAATTTCTTACCTATATAATGACAGCAAGATTGAATTACTATTTTTTTTTTTTTTAATTCTGGATGGATAACACCAGTATCTTGAATATTCCAAAACCTCATTTGCCTTCCTATCTATGCAGCTACCCATGAATGTGTGTGTTGGAGGTACACATGCTCTTGCTGAACTGTACACACAGGGAACACTTACAGGCAAGATGAAGTTACTGTCATGAGCCTTGGAAGCATTAAGAGCCTAGCCCCCCCCGATGCCCTGGGTTATGCCTATCCAGCCTGATCCCTGTTAAAAAACAGAGTCCCCTTAGCATCTCTGATGGTCTAAGCCTCCAAGTAATATGTAAGAGGGAAAGGGGACTGATGAGTGGGAAAATATTTTCAGCCTCAAAAGCTATTTGAAGCTTGTGAAGTGAGCATCCAAACAACTTTGTTTCAGTTTTAGAAATGAAAGCGTGAAAAGAGATTTATACAAAAATTTACAGAAGTCCAGTCAGGCTTGGAAAGGAACCCTTGGGCTCCTCATCCCACTCTTGTGACAGATTGTATCGAAAATCTTGTTTTCCTTTGCCAAAATTTGAAGTTCAGTTAAATTAAGAAAAAGTGTGTGATACAAAAAGATGATGTATAGAGCTCCAGAGGTAAACACCAGTCCAACCAAACAGGCTCAGGGTTACGTTTCCTCAAGACTTTTTCTGACAAAATAGGCAAACAAGGCAGCTGTTTGAAAAGTGTGGGATACTGAGTCCAATATAAGGGCACCATTGCTATGTTCAGCTGTTTTCCCATGCTGGAGACTTCCCAAATCACCTTTTAAAATGTAAGGTAATAGTGATTCTATCCACAGTGGAAGCCCAGGAACCGTGGCCATCACCAGCAGTGCCAGCAGAAAATGCTATTAAAGCATATAAACTTTTACCTAGAGAGGCTTAAAATTAGTCCCAGGCTTTTTGAGGGCTGCAAATTCTTTACATACAACTAAGCATAGAAAGATCCTGTACACACAAGGTACAGATGTTCCCCAGTTAATACGTATGAATGATTGAAACCCCTGGCCCTACCAACACTTTTTCCTGGGTAGCAGAGAGATTTGCCCTGACCAAGGGCAGCACAGGGTCTGATGCAGCCAACTGCTGCCTTGCCGAGGGTCCAGAGAGAAGAAGCCGCAGCTTCTACACTCATAAAACCCAGTTAATTTCCTTGAACCGATATATTTACACAACCTCCAGATGAGTACACAAAACATTGCCTTTGGAAATGATCCAGCTCCTTGCTTGGAGCTGAAGGAGAAGCACAAGTCTCCTTTTAGAGGTCATTGCCGCCTGTTAATTTGGTGCCAGGTCTGGGGGGAGCGATGGGGACAACAGCCTCGCCCCAGGCAGGGGCTGTCCTGGCACAGCCTGCCGTGCCAGCCCACGCTCGTTGCTGGCTGCTCAGTCCTGGCGGGAGCAGCAGTGCCTCGGGCCTCCCGCCGGCTCGGGTGTTCCTGCCGGAGCCGGGTCTGCAGAGGAGACCTCGGTGTTTTCTGGGTGGTTTGTGAGTCTACCAGGGCGTGAATGGGCCATTCACTGAGTGCTATTCTTCCCCCCGAACTGGTGAGGAAACGTGGAGGCATGCCGGAGGAGACTTAATCGAGTTCCAGGCGGACGTGCAGGAGCCAGAGGCCCCTTCAGGGTAGCAAGAAAATGGCAATTTAGCAATAAAAGGGATGTGGGAGCCTGCACAAGGAGCTGGGGCTGCCGCCGGGTAGTGATGGACGCGTGCTCACGGACACGCAGGCACACCGCTCCTCCAGTCCCCAGGCTTTCGTCAGGGGGATCCTTAAATCCAGCTGGAGCAACCAGAACAAGCATCGCCAGTGAGCCCATGGGCTGGGCTGGCCTGGCCAGAGGCCAACAGCAACAAACAGAAGCCAGCGGGGTCGCCACGAGCAGACCTGAGACACTGAGGCTTTTTGCTGGCTCTTCGCTGGGAACGTAACAATAGCCGCTGTCTTCCCAGGTCTTGAGTATATTTAGAGTAACTGGAGAAGCCAAAGGAATTAAAAGTGCCAATGGGAGGGTTTCTTGGCATGCTTGTGGGAGAAAGTGATAAGGGAGAGAGCAGGAGAGAAGAGGTATATGGGGTCTGAAACAGATCAAAGTAGAGACATATCAACTGAACAGAGGTCAAACATGATAAAGACAGAAAAGACTGTAAAAGCCTTAAAGAAAGGAGATAAAGAGAAATAATAGGTAAATACAGGGAACCCTAATTTAAGCAATCTCTGGTTGCTTCCCTGTGTTTACAGCGCAGTGAGCCCAGGGCCTGCGAAACTGTGAAGTTTTAGGAGAGGGGCAGCAGAGGAAAATGCATTCCTCCTTCATCGTGTTATATATGTTATGGAATAATTCGTGTTTTATTGGAATAATCTGTATCTTGCTGTAATAAGTCATGTTATGTTGTAACAAAACTGTATAAATTCACTCACGGTTGAGTGAGCAGAAAACTTTGCCACCCCTTTCCCCATAACTCGGGAAGGGACATTTTAGCACAAGAATAGAGGGTGCTGCTGAAAGAAGAGTAGGTTTGCCACGGAGATAAGACAGCCAAAGACTCAGTGATCGATACCTGATATGCATCTTATCTGCTGGTCAAGAAGTTGCATCCCAGTACCCTGTTCCCAAAAATCCAATCAAGCCTGTACCCCTTCCCAGAACATTGTTCAACAGACTAACAGTAAAGAAAAGAAACTATATGAATATGCAAGAAAAGCAGGACAAGACAAAGGGAAGTAAAGAGACTCGCCATTTCACCGGAGAACTGTATAAAAATGGGCACGGAAAAGACTGCCTTTGTGAACCATGGGGGACTCAGTGAGATAGAGGCTGAGTCTGAGGTTCACCCAGCTCTGATCCCGGGCTCAGAACTGACTTTGATTGTGGCTTTTCCTGGATTTTCATATTGCTATTTTTCAATAAATTCCTTTATCAAAAAATTGGCGATTTCATTTATAACAATCACACAGATTTGTTCTAGAGAGGGAGGACCACAGAATCTACAGGTTTGTCAGTCTCACTTCACTGCCCAGTAAAACCATGGAAAATACTACTCTAGTAAGTATTGAAAAACACTTGGAGAACAACACAGTCATTGGTCACAGCCAGTACAGCTTCACGAAGGGAGAATCCTGCTTGTTGAACCTGATTTCCTAGTTCATCTAGGAAAGCCGGTAGACGTAATCTTTTTGGATTCCAGGAAAGTTTTTGCTGCTGTCTCTCAGAGTACCCTTCTGGACAACATGTCCAGCATTCAGCTAAATAACCATGTTATGTATACTATGCACTGAGCAACTGGCTCCCAGGTTAGGCACAAAGAGATATAATGAATGGGGTGATATCACGCTGGAGACCTGTCACTATTGGGGTTCTGCAGGGCTCCATCCTCAGCTCAGTGCTCTTCCACATCTTCATTAATGACTTGGATGCAGGACTGGAAGGAATATTAAGTAAGTCTTCTGATGACACTAAACTGGGAGGAGCTGTTGACTCGGAGTTAGGGGCAGAGAGGCCCTGCAGGCAGTCCTCAACTAGCTAAAGGGCTAGGCAATCACCAACCATACAAAGTTTAACAACAGCAAGAGATGGATTCTGCACTTGGGACAGGGCAACCATGGTTGCATGCTGGGAAATGAGAGGCTGGAGAGCAGCCCTGCATGTATGAACTTCCCTCTGCCAGTAAGGGTCAGGTCCATTGCAGCAGCTTCCCCTCCACCACAAAGACTGGGCACAGACTGCCACTTCCATGAAAGAATTGTGAATCTGGTCTATCAGTTGCCTCCCAGGGGATCTGGAGGGCCAGTGGCATGTGACAGTGGCTGCAAAATCTCTGTCACAGCAGAGGAAATTGCATTGCATTGGTAGAATTTATAAAATGATCCGGCAGTACACTGTGGCTACTAAGGCCAAGAGCCTTTCCAGTGTTAGGAGGGACAACATTTGGGTTTGTGAGGTTGGATAGCTTCTTGGCTGCAGGCAATTTCTTCCAGAGAGTGGAGTAAGAGAGCACAGATCACTGCTATGAAACTTCTGATAAAAGGAAGTTGTTCCAGTGAAATTAGTTTGGACTTCTAAATTCTCTTTTGGGAAAACTAATCTAAATTTATAATGGAAATTTTATTTATGGAGATTTTTATGAACAGATGAGACATATGTCTGTCAGCAGCTACCTAACCGATCTGATTTTGCTTTGGGTTGGTCTCACTAGAAGACTACTCAACGTCCCTTCCTAAATGAAAAGACCATATTGCATACTTCCTTTTCACTTAATACCAGGAATTGCTTTTTTTCCCCCCCAACATTTCAAATAGAGTACAAGAACTTTATGATTACAGATGGGTTTTTCATGATTTGCAGTGGTAGGACTGCAATTATCTCTGAGAATAGCTACTGTTGTCCTTGCATCAGCCACAAACACCCTATCTCCACTCAATTAATGCTTAGCAAAACCCTATGCATTTTAATGCAATGAATGTGTTATGGGCATCTCAAATGCATCCAAAAGTGCAAATAACTCCTAGGTGATTTGATATTATTTCTCTGCTATTCTGCTACTATCAAGGCAATTTTTTCTGTCCTCTTTCAATAAAAATCAGCATCTCCATTTCAACATCTGGAAAACAAGGTGCTGGAGGACTACATGATCCTTGTCTTTCTGGGTATCACTTCAGACACTGATCCTACAAAATTTTCCATCATGCACCTTGAGAAACAACGTATTCTAAAAACAAATGGCAAAGCTCAAGCATATACATTCCTCATATTTTAGTACTAGTTAGGTGATGAACAGTAGCTGGGAAAACTCTGAACACTTTCATTACTAACTGAAGATACTCATAGTACTTAAAGTGTTAGTGGCACTCAATACATCAAAGTCTATGAATGACAAGAAAAGCATGGCAATATGAGAATAAGTCTTCATGATTTCAGCATATGGACCTGCACCTCTGAAAAGAGTGGTCATGCTTAACTCATGCCATCTGCAAGCTCTTGCAGAGGATTTGTGCTACAGATAGCCACAAATTCTTAAGATACAGGATAGGTTATTTAATGTGTGTGAAGCAAAAGACTGATTTTGGTGATCCACACCAAATACGAAATACAATCTGCATGCAAAATACACACAAAGATAAGATTTACCTTTGTATTTGTAGATGGGCTAATATCTGTAATACTCCTATTACTTAGGATTTATCATCACCATTTAAGTCTCTAAGGTAATATAACTGACATAACACAAGTGATGCTCAGCAGTTATATGACCTTTGCAGTTTCAAATATAAGAGCACACCCTGAACTGGGTCCTACCACTGCACCATTACACATAAAGAAGAGTGCAAAGAGTAAATGGCTGACCAAAAGTTATATACTAAACCAGAGGCTGAACAGAATTCAATTTTGCCTGCATAATCTTAGTCCATTGAGTTGCTCAACCTCTCTACAGCTGTAAATGTTTAGGAATCATATGCTGGAAACTGCTTCTCAAGACTTTACCTTCTAGATTAAAGGTTCATTTTTGTTTGTAACAAAATGTTTGCTGTTGCTCTTTCTACTCTGTAGACTATAAGGGATGGACAAATTGATGGCTGGTTACAGTACAGATATAGCACAGCCAGGTTAAAATGTGCCCAGAGCTGAACAGGATGCAATTTTGATGTCTGTTTGACAAGGCTGCTGTGGTTACAGCCAGTTCTTGGGCTGCCTCTTTAGCCACCTCTCTGTCAGTTTATCAAAGCTGATGGCACCTCCTCCACCTCTACCTTCAGGCAGTCCTAGTATGTGGTGCAGACCATACAGCCCAGAAATGGGGTGTCTTCTCAGCTCATTATGCTCTTCTAGGACTCTGGAAAAGGGCTGGTTTTTCTTCAGGGAACAGCAGCCAAGCTGGACACAGACCTCTATTATCAGACCCTCACAAGTCCAAGCTAGATTTATGAAACTATGTCAAGGGCTAGCTAGTAGCAAAGAACCTTTGCATGGCTATTTGCTTCAGGACCTTCTAGGAAGCATGCCAAACTCAGTCACATCCCAAATCTTTCTAAAAGGCACCAAGGAATCAATTCCATGGCTACAGACAGTAACTCTAAAACAGGAGGGCAGAGAAGACTTGGGTAAACTCTCAGGACTGTAAGAACTTCATGAAAATAGAGCACAGGACTCACAACACATATATCTGGCTTTCAGAAGTCTCTGGTCATGACTTTGTAACTCCTTTATCACTTGAGCAGGGCTTACTCAGGCAGATAATTGCTTTCAAATCAATAAGAATGCTGGTATGAATAGTAGCTTTCAGCTCTTGCTGCTATGATCTACTCACATAACTTTACACTGTACTGTGGGACTTCTTATGCCCCAGCACAGTGAGACATAAGCAGTGCCCAGGGAATCACATTTGTTGCACACTCGCAGAAGAAAGAAGTTTCTTCCTGCATGACCCCCAACTTACCTCACACCCCAGCACTGGGAGGAGGATTGGGCAGTATGCAGAGGGATGTCAGAAATGGTTTGCGTTTGGCTCCGACATTCACAGCCTCAGTGCATGGTGCAGGAATCGTTATTCTACATCTACAATGTTTCTCTTACATAGGCTCAGATCAATACACATTGTTTCCAATATGACCTTCATGGTGAATACTGCAGCATGGAGAACACATGATAGCTCTTACATCAATGAAAAGTGTTCAAAAGTAGCAGCTTTTAGCTGTAGTCATCAGTTTATATCATGGGGTTTTTCCTGAGGCTATTTGTGTTGTTATTTCATCCAATCTTCCTTATTAGCCACACAGCAACTTCCTACTTAGTTGATGAAGTTTCTTAAAATATCTCCTCTAAGTGATGAAAACAGAGCTGATGATGTGTTTATCTTCTAGCCTTTTAAAGTGATGTGCTCTCTTCTAAACTGAAACAGATTAAATTTTTGCTTTTGTCTGTTTTTTTTTCTTTTCCACCCTAGTCTCCACTTCTTTTTTCATCCACAGTTTGACCCATATAGCACATTGTTTAAAAGTGACATCTGACTTGAGTTCTGAAACTATTATTCAAGTAACTTTGTTGCGCCCATTAAGTAAAATTATTTATTTAGTCCCCGAGCTCTTGATTAAAGAAAATAAAGGATGAAATCATTTATCAATGAGTTAGGATGATGGTAAGGGCCATGATACTTATGAAGAAGAATTATTAAAATGTCACATACACCCAGCTGTTTATTATTTTGACAGTCTTGCAGCATTCTTCTCTATTAACGTAGAATGACACATTATTTACAAAAAGACCTAAACCAGTGACATTAATGAGAGCTATTGAACACAAAAGTTGTGCATAGATCAGACTGTTCCTGAAGTTGGACAGAAGAAGGTGAAGTTCATCTTCTACCTTTGCAGAACAAAATCAGCTAGTGTGTTGTCTTTGACAGACAGATGCTTTGCAATGACCCTGTGACATCAACAGCCCCATCCCCTAATCTTTGCAATACCTGCTATTGCAGGGTTCTGGAAGGCCCTACCTGCTTTTGGCTTCCCTGGGAGTGATGGCAAAATCTTGCCTTGTCCCACCACTGCTGCAGTCACCAATGCAGTGTGGTTGCCTTGCCTCTTCTCAGAAGGAAGAACCTGTTGCTGACACACATTTTATTTTGAAGCAGAAAACTATTTCTGGATGCCACAGGGCTGAGTCACCAGCCTGAGTTCAAATCCCCAACCACAGGATTCAGTTCCTTTTGTTTTATTGCTTCAGTTTTATTTCTTCAGAATAAAAGAAGAAGCTTCTGAGCACATGCTGAAATGTATTCCTGATGTCTTTTGCTTCTGTGCCGAGCACAGGCTCAGGAGAAACATTGTTCTGTGCCTGTCTGCTTTTGGAGTTTAGAGAAGATGTAATTTTTTTTTTTATTCCTTCATCCCAGGACCACAAATATCCAATAGTCATAAATAAGGGGGAGTTCTTCACCCATCCAGGTTCGATGTTCCTTGCTGACATAAAGCTCACATGACTTACAGGCTGTCACCTCATGTTTTCTTGCATGCAGGCCTTGGCAATCACTTGTCAACCAGCAGCTGGAAGCTTTAATTTCATCACTGTGGGTGATTCTCTTAGCAGAACTGGACCCTCCAGAGCCATTATTTGAGACCTGTTTGCAAAGGATGTTTAAAGAGGTCTGGCTAGCAAACAAACCTACAGGCCTGCTGGATCACCAACTCCAGACCCCTACTGTCATGGGCAGTCATGTCTTGTAATTTTTTTAATGATCAAAGATATGAATTTAAATTAATCTTTTGTTGCCCAAGAGAAATAGAGGCATTTGAGAGATCTGGAAATATTTTCCTGAGTTCCAGTTGAAATTTTATTTACAGGCAATTTATATCCATCCAATTCTTAGCCAAGAATGTTCTTCATCCTGAATAGCTTGTCTCCCTCCTCAACACTCACCCCTCAGTGTATTTACAGTCAACTATGTCACAACTATCCCCAGCCTTATTTTGCTGGGCTAGACAAGTGTGCTGTTTTAGCTTCTTTGTTTTTCTTTTGATAATCACTGTTGCTTTATGCCTATTCATAATTTCAGTGGCCTAGCTCTCCTGGACATCAGACTGTCTGACACAGGACTGCAAACAATTCTAGAGAGGTTTCACCTTGGCCTTCATACTGTGTTAAAAACACTTTTTCACCAAAACTATTTTATTCAGCTTGGCTTTTGTCTTTTTGACAGGGACATCTCATTGGCAGCCTAATAGTCTTCCTGTAAGTAATTAAAAGACCTGTGTCTGCCTCCTCTCCTATGGCATGTTTCCACAATGAGAGTGAATGCACACCAGGGGACTCGCTTCATTAGACTGGTGCCTGCATTCCCTCTTTAAAATACTTGAGCAGTCAGGCATCAAGGCTCATATTAGGTAAAATGGCAATCTGTCATGGCAAGACATATGGTCCATAGAGATGTGCTTGCATGGAGCAGGGAGATGCCTCCAAACTGCAGGTTAGCACCTGGGCACCCAGTAACATTAAAATGTGAAGAGTTGTTTACCAAGTGTGAGAAATCATCAGAGGCAGCATACATCAAGTTAGCTTCAGACAGGCTAACAGAAAATCAGATAGCAAAAACCCTCTGGAGGTAACAGGTTCAGTTTAGAAATGAACCCAAGTTTTTCTCTAGTGGGGGATCAGAAAGCAAACTTAGTTTTAGCTGGTCAGTAGATACATTACTTAAGTTGCATAGATTAGGATCAGACATTATTAAATCATGTGCAGTCACTCTATTTAGATTAGGACAATTTCCTGTTAGTGGCAGTAATATTAAAAGAATAGTATAACTTTCCTGTTGATCAGTATGTGTGCAGAAGTCATTCTTTCCTTGCACCTTTCTCACTGCAGCTGAGCTGCTGCATAGCAAGAAGGACAATTACCTGGGCTGAGAGGGCAGCAGCATACAAGAATGTAACTGTGCAGCACAGTGTAGTAGTTACACATTCATGTTTGAGAAAAGTGTTCTCTAGTTCTAGCCCTCTGCTCCCTGGATTGATTCTGCTCCTTATATTGGACAGTCATTTGCTTTAATCTTTGTTTAAGTAATTGAAATAAGGCTTACAAAGGGAACACTGGCAAATTCTGAAGGATAGGGACCATTTTTCATCTGTGCTCATATTCAGCTGAAAACTACAATTTTACCCTTCAAATTTCTATTCCAAGACACTATTTCAACCAGCATTTCACCCAGCTGTCCAGAGATGCCTTAATTATTCCTATCTTGTTTTGTTTTGTTTTGCTTTATTTCAACAAACTGATGAATAACCTGGGATTTACTGACCTCTAATGGTTAAATTAAGATCTTCCACCTTTGTTTAAATGCCACTGAAATGAGAAAGTATATTCAGGATCTGCATTTTTTTGGAGCCAAAACACTCCATCTTCAAAAACATATCTCCAGCTTTTAATGGTAGAGAATCATTTACTATTTTTACTGGGACAAGTAATATTTTTTGGCTTATGTGAGTAAATTATGAGTCACTTTGCCATTACATGTAATTAGAATACTGAGGGGAACACAAGAAGATGGGGTGCCTGGTTAGTGGCCTTTAAACAGCTCTGCATGCTCTGCTAATGCAAAGGAATCAGTCCCCTCAGCCATTTTAAACTGTTTACCTATGGGCAAATTATTATAAGCACATTACCTGGACCATTTCACAAAAACATATGGAAAAAATATGGACAATCGGGACAGGAAGATATGAGTATTGCATCATAAGCAAGATTTATGAGGACTTTGGCTTACTCTGAGCTCTGGTGATCAAACTAAACCCCAGGCATTCAGTACTGTGCCTTGTGTCCTGCCAACCCCTGGCTGCAGGCAAAGGAGGAAGCTAGAGGGAGAATGGAGGCATTATAACCTGCTTGGATTAAAAAAGATTAAAAGTAAATCTTGATAACATTATAGTATCTATCTAGCTGTGAGGTTTTGAGGCAAGTGATCTTTTCCCCACCAAGGACAAGCAAAGGGCAGTTCTGCCCTTGTATACCATTTCCACCCTCTGCTAAGAAGTGGCCCAATGAGACCATCATTCATCTGGTGTCTATTAGCCCTTAGCCCAAAGAATCAGAAGTTATAATTTCTGTTTATGGTCATGGCTCATGAGATATTATCCTGTTGCCAAGGAAGCAGGCAGAAAAGATAACAAAATAGATGGAAAAATATTATTGAAAGTGGCATAGCAAACTGTGCACCATAGCTGGATGCTGTATGATGTGCACCATAATTTTTCAAGAAAAGCATTTTGTTACTTCTTGAAAGGTTAACTGCATAGTCAGAATAAACCAATCACAGATTATCTTCAATTACCAATACGCTTCTACTGCTTTTATGACAAAGTCCTTCAAAATATTAACAACCTTCTCTTTTTCCATGTTTTCTATGTAATATATGGGTGCATCCTTTCTATGTGATATACTGAGCATGATGCCATATGATATGGAATATCCCTTTGGTCAGCATCCAATACCAACTCCTTGCACAACCCCAGACTCCTCTCTGGTAGGATGGGTTAGAGATAGAATGGCAAAAACTTTGATTGCATATATTAAAATTCCTGCTTTTACCAAACTATCATTGTACTTCAAAGTTATTAGTTACTTTACTTATGACTGCTCTCTAGAACCAGCAATATGTTGTTAACCTTGTAGTTCTGGAGATCTTGTGTAACCTCATGGAAAGAGGGGGAGTGAAACATCACAGGTTTTGAATTTTGCCCATGTCTGAGCATCAGATTTTCACAGAAAGGTGATTTCACACAACTCTGTTTACTCACGTCAGATCTCACAGGTAAACTAATACTTGTTCATTAGCAAGAGCCCTCAAGGCTGTTCATTGAACTATAATTTCCTTGCAGACATATGGTGATGGTCTTACAGAAATTGTAGAAATATACAGCACAGACTCCTGCAAATAAGCATTTCCTTAGGATTTTTTAGTAGTCAACAAAAGATGTTTTTAGCATGTGGATTTCTTGCTTGTTTGACATACGTGCTTTAGGATGCATGGTCTACATGAGCTTGCTCTGAGGAGGGCAGTTCTGCTCTGTAAATATCTACTTTTAGCCTCCAAAATTTGGAGGGCTTGGGGGACCAGCCGTACATGCTGTGAGCACTGAACTTTTGCTACATCCACAATGTTGTGTGATATTGGCAACAGCAAAATAGGCGTCTCAATGTCCACATGTCATGTGGGTAAAAACTGACTGTCATTTGATATTTGTGATGGCTGGGGTAGAGTTAACTTTATTTACAGTAGCTAGTATAGGGCTATGTTTTGGCTTTGTGCTGAGAAGCGGGTTGATAATATGGAAATGTTTTTCTTTTCAGTTACTGCTGAGCAGTGCTTAGCATCAAGGCCTTTTATGCTTCTCATACCACCCCACCAGTGAGGACACCCACCATGGGGAGAGGCATCAGCTCAGCCAACAGTCAAGGTCTCTGAAGACCAAGGAGAGAGAGGTTGCCTTTGCAGGCAAGATGGTGGAGCTGCTTTTCTTGACTTTCATTTGTTGTCACCAGCAGGGTAGAAGTTCGTCTGTCATTTTTAAAAGTGCTCTTTGAAATGCTGAACAGAAATAGCTTTTCCTGGGGTTGTCCAGTTCAGTGCTTCATGGTTTTAGTATCAATAATTTTCATTGTATGGTGTTGTCAATGGGATATGACCAGAGTCACAGAAGTAAAGCCTATGAAGGCATCAGCTGCAACCTATGCTCTGTTTCTCTCTTCTTTTAGTTACCATTCTGGGAATGCAGTCCTGGATGGAGCAAAATGATAAGCTGATCACAAAATGTGCAGCAGCACGAGTTTGCAAGAACAGCAAAACCACTGCACTTCTTCACTCTTCTCTTTCCTCCTCAGTTTGGTCTCAGTCTTCTTCATGATGAGAAGCAAAAGAAGATCAGCACCTGAATAACAACACTGGTACCAAAGTACATTAACAAAGTTTTTCTATAGCTCTTTGTACAGTTTTAATACTTCTAAATAGTGACCAACTCTGATTGAGTTGGCCTACCTGTAATCATGGTATCTTCACTAAACCTCTGTATGTTGGACACTACTTATTGCAGACTATCCATGGTTACTGATTTAAAAGCAGAGTGTGAAGAATTCACCTTGTGTTCCAGTGAGAATTCACTTTATGCTCCTTACTTTCAAACAAACATATACCTGAAGAGATACTGGCTAAAGTTGAAGAGTAGATTCATTACATCAGTCAAATAAACAAAAAAATTCAGCCAGGTGGTCTCATCTCACGTAGTTCAATCATGTGTTACTGCCTATATCCCCAAGAACAAAGGTTTGAGGTTTTTTGCTTATGATTTTCATATTTTTGATACATAGGTTGGTTCATTTCTAAAAAGTGTCTTCTTTTACTGCCTACAAAACCACACACAGTGTGAGCTAATTTCCCTATAAAGAGCTGTAACCCTAAAAAAAACTCCTTCAGAGTTTGTTGTATGTAGCTGGAATGCTTATTTATTATATTTCTGCTTTGCAGTGTGTCTTAGATACATCTTCAGTCAAAATACAACAGTTCCTCTACTACCAGATTAGTACCATTAGTCTTGCTGTTTTTTCATTGGTTTGCCATCAGATTACATACTGATTTCACAGTTTGTTTCATTTACATTTAAAGTCCTGAGCCATGTCTGCAGAGCTGTCTTCACTAACCTATTCTTTGGTTATGCTCCTGAGGGCAGTGCATTAAGGTCTGAAATAGCAGGATGCTGTGTTTGCTTTGCCTCAGTTATTGACTCAGGTCAGTTGGAGACAGGGGCATGTGGCAACCCTGTGCTGTGAATGAAGTTATGAAATTCACTTCTCAGTCTGTATCTTGGCACTTAAGAGAAAAGTAAAGAAATACTGATTCCCTGAAGAATAAGCACTAATAATTTCATTTTGTAGTTATTGGTTCAGAACTCTGAGACCAGACTGTGAAGGATACTACACAATGTAAATAGCTGGAGTACCTTCCTTCAAGCATCGTCTGGTCTTATTTAAAATATTTTGAATTATAAAGTTTGCACTGCTTCCTTTGGGAGGCTGTGTCATAGTTAAATGTATCTCTATGCCAGGAGTTTCTGAGGTAGTCAGGCACATTTTCATATGTGAACTTTGCCCTGTAGCTCCAGCAGTTTGTCACTGACCGTGCAGTTTTTATGACCTACAAATATTATATACTTCAGAGATACAGCACAACAACGGGGGAAAAGATTGATGACAGGATCATGTACAAGTTACAGATGATGGCAAGAGAAGTGGCTTTCCCTGGGTGACTACAGTGGTGGTGGTGTTGTAGAGCACTTCCACAGAGGATGAAATCATGTCTATAAAGTGCAATGCTTTAAAAATAGTTCTTTGTAAATTAATCCCTGCAGCCCCTTAATCCCTGTTGCTCTTTCCATTACTTTCAGGGTACTTACATCTTTCTTCTACTTAAGTGGTTAGGACTGTAAGCAGCTTTTAAGGGCAATCTCAAAACAGGAGAGCAGAAGGAGTCTGTTCTCTGCTGGCTGACGCAATTATTCCAGACTGCAAATGTTAGATTCTGTTTGCTCTTCTTCAAGCAGCAAAGCATTTTTGGCTTGAGGATCACCTGTGTAAAAGAGAAAGGAGAATTTACAAACAAAACCACCAAATAATTTTATTCCAAATATTGCTAAATTAAGGTCACATAGTTATTAAGAAATGGTGGGGAAAGTCTGTTTTTTCCTTTTGTCAAGTAGGATGTGTGCCTTCTATTATTTAACCATGGGGTCCTTACTATACCTTGCCAAAACAGCAGTGTAAGAGCAATAGTTACTATTATTGACAATAACTGTTTCATGCTCTTTAAAAAACTCAGTGAAAAGTAATACATGTAAGTAGAAAAGAGCTGCCGTTTCAGCCAGTTTCTTTTTGGGACCACACTTGCATTTTGGTATAGCATCTCCAAATCAACTGTGAGCCTTATCTCAGTGTGCATCATGGACAAATAAATCAGTTTATAGACTAACAAAGAAATATCATGTAAAACATCATTCCTTTGTTTGTGTTTATATAATTATTTTATAAACAGACAGAAATAAAAGATTATTACTAATCCATATGAAAGAAAATATGTTTTTAGTTGGAAAGAAGCATTTCAGTAAGTGGTCTGGAGACAGGCAAACTATAACTCTTTAATTAAGTACCACTATTTCTTTCTGTTTATCATAGTTTGCAAATGATTCTTCTCTGTAGCCCCACCCCCAAATGTTTTTAGCATTTTGCTTCACTAATAATAATTATTTCAATGATTTGGAAGTGCAACAAGAACATGAAGATGAATCAGTGCATTTTCCCTGTAATTCATCACAAGACTCCTTTGGGAGCAGGATTTTAGTGGAACAGCTTTCTATCAAAATCATTTTAATGAGCTTTAGTATTTAAATCCTGTTACAGGGCCTCTGAATGAACAGAGGGCTCTGAATGAATTGAGAGCTTTTCCTCATTATTTTATGCAGCCTTTTCCTCCTTCCCCTTCCTCCTTGTCCTCTTCCTGCTACTGTTTGTTTGTTAGGCTGTGCAAGTGTTGCCTGGCAGGGGTAGTGAGCTGAAATGAGACAGGTGCATTGATGAACATGACCACATTAGCAAGAAACAAAATGTGTAGACAAGACGTTAAATCATTGTAATGAGACAAAGTGAAGAGGCCTGTGAGCTGCATATCAGTGGAAGCAATGTGGGATCACATTGGGAAGAGATCAACACATGTTTGCCTTCTCTTCTGCTTATTCTAGTCACCTACTTTTGCTGCTGAACAGAACAGGATGCTGGAGTACCTGTGACCTGTACACATCTAATGTTCTGCCGCTATGACATGACTGGGCAAGGGAGCGCTCAAGGGGGCAGCAAGTATCACTTGGTGTAGTTTAACCTACTTTTTAAACTTACTTATTTCAACATCATTAGCTTTTGGTTTTAAAGAAGCCCATACACTTTCAGTGTCCATGTAAAAAAAAAAAAAATTCAGCTATTGAAAAAATGTCTGTGACTCACCCAAATTGGCCAAGACAGCCTCTTTCTGTAAAGAATTATCAAGAAAGGAAAAGCATCACCCTAGGAAATTTCTCCATATTCTCTTAGAACTTGATCAGTAATTGCTCAAATATCAAGAATTCATTCTTCAGTTTATGCTTCATAAGTTGATGAAATAATTAGTTATTTGGCAATGCTCACATATTTATCAGCACACACTGAGGCATCCTTTTGCATTAGTCGCATTTCCATCTCCTCAGCTGTAAAATGCAAAGATATCTAATTGATTGGTGAATCAGATGTTCCCAGCCTGGGGGCTATTGTTGTACTTATTACAGTGCATTATTTAAATCAATATTTGGATAATATCAAGACTAAATGGGTACTAAAGGAAATAAGATCTCAGATATATAGAACGTATATCAATCAATAAAACATCTATTCCACCAGGAAGCAATGTATGAACATTATGTGTTTGACATACCTGCAGTTCCACAGAAAGGCTGGTGCAGCATTTGGCAAGACCAGTCACTGAAAAATGGGTAAAAAAGTCGCCCTGAATCAGTTAATCACAATATGTATTCTGAAACAGTTCCCATTTTTCTAAATTCTAAGCAGCCAGATGGTGTTTAATTGCAATAGATTGATAATTCTTAAATTGTCAAGAGCTTCCAGTGATCAATAACTAACTTTGATAAATTTTGGTGGAAGAATTTGATCTTAAAGGATCAGGCTTTTACATTACAGAGCCTACAAGATAGTGCCAGTAACAAAAATCTAAGGAAGACAAGCCTTAGACAGAAAGGTAATTCATAAACAGCTCATGCTGGATAGATTTCTTGTTGAGTGGCAGTGTACAGGATGAGATCAGTATGTCATTTACATGTGCTATTTGTGAGATACATTAAGACTACAGGGAGTGGACATTTACTGTATGGATATCCAAAGCCATGGTACTATGCGTTTCTGAATATGGTGGAGAGTGAGCATGTGCCATGTGACATAAACATCAGGGATCATTGTGACTTCAGCTGTGCCTGGAAAATGCATGGATGAAGAGTAGCTCTCTTAGTTTGATGTTTGGAAAGCCAGCCCTCTGCAGTGTTTTAGAGTAAAATCCCTGGAAACTTGTTGCTCTGAGTTTTGCTCCAATGTGGGATGGCTGCCACTGCTACTGCTGAGGCCTCTCACAGTGTGAGGCCTTGCTCCTGGGAGAATGCTGGCCCAAGCTCTACCACCAGAGAGAGAAAGGGCTGCTTAATTTTCCTTGGAGCCTTCTCTCCCCTCAGCATCCTCCCAGCTTCTCGGTCCGCTGTGACGAAGGCGGCCGATGGCAGGCTGGCTGCCTCCTACCCCTCACAGCCTCCATGCCTGAAAAGCCACCAACCCACTGCCTGTCACAGGCAATTCAGGTGGCAACTGGCACTTTTAAAACCCTGGATTATTTTATCCCATAGGATAAATTAAAAAAAAAAAAATTACTCCAGAGCATAAAATACATTTCAGAAGCGCAAGAGCTTTGCAGTAGTAGCATATGTCCACAGTGTGGTGCCAGTGTATTGGTGAGCTGGGCCTTCTGGAGGCAACCGAGGCAGTTTCTGAGGAAATGGCACCTCTTGCTTTGTTGTGGATTTTGTTTGGTTGGGTTGGGTTGGGGATTGGTTTGGTGTGTTTTTGTGGGTTGTTTGTTTGTTTGTTTGTTGGTTGGTTTTTTTTTTTTTTTAAGCACTGAGACAGACACAAGTCTTCTCATATTGTCCAAATACTGACAGACCAAGATGTTCATTCAGGGCCACTTGTCTCTGCTCTTCCAGTGTTATTTAGGTACTAAATACCTTAGGCATACCACTCAACCATGTCAGCTGGGGAGCAGTCCTATAGCAGGGTCAGCATCAGTGCAAAGGTTGAGTTCAAGAGACATCCATGCTGATGGATGCATGGGCCTTCCCCAGCACCACCACCACTTCTTGGGACTCTGCTCCTACCAGTGACTGCAGAAGACCCAGAGAGAATGGAGTGAGAGGTTTCAGACCCCTCCTGGTGACAAAATGGGATTTCAAATACCTTCACCACAAGATGCGCCTTTCTGTGGAAAAGCACAGTTTTGACTGGAAGGAAATTCTATTTATTTTCATTTATGTGGACCCCATGGGGTAGACAGGTAGGTAATCTAAACTCAGACAAAACTCAGCTCAATTCCCTAAGTCATGTTTGAGGAACATCCTACCTGTTACCTATGGACTCTTCAGCCTCAGATCTAAAGGAGAAAGCAGGTGTTGCGGTGCCTGTGCATGCCAGAACCTCTTAAATTTTTGCTAAAGAAAATTGTCCTACTGGTACAGAAAACCCTCTGCAGAGCCAAAATCATGACAATGGATTCTGGATGGACTGACACATCCAGCTGAAATATTCTGCAAGAAATTGGCAGCTGTGTTGAGAACTAGAACAAACTATGAATGAATTAATTACTGGTATTTCTAGTTCAGTATGGCTTCAAATCTGAATGAATGTTTCTGGAGTCCCTTTGACAGTGGGTTACACAGACAAAGTGAGTTAAACCCTGGACAGTGAGTTTAACAGAAAGAGGACAGAGTGCCAGCTTGTTTTTCCAGAGCTGATGTAACACTGTGTAGACAGTATCTTAATGATAATGGATATTATTTGTCTTTAGGAACTCATTGCCTTTGTAACCAGCAAAGGCTGACTTACACTTCTGTCTCCCAGACATTCCCTGTTAATCATTGCCTACACGAGACACCGTAACAGTTGTAGCGGGGGTGTTCCTACCCAAGGGATGCATAGCTTTGGGTCCGCACCAGTACAAACCATAATGGTCCCCACCTCACACACAAATGCACACTTGGAAAGTTCATTTATTATTACTGCAGTTGTCAGTTGCACTATACTCTGTCTTCTTGGGCCCAAAATATCTAGTGCATGGCATTTGTTTGTTAAATATAATGCAAGAGTCTATAAAATTCTCATGATTTTTAATGCGTGTAACCCAGAAGGCTGATAACCCCCCAGTACAGTGCAAAGAATGAATACTTTGTGACACAGATGAAAGCACATTTCTGAATCAAAGACCGGTTTATAAAAATTAAAATTTGAATGGTAATGAGGAATTCATGCAAGCTGTAACATAATAAAGAATGTCCACATCATCACTGGAGAACATCTATGGTCTGGCTATTTATATTTTTGTTACTGGAGTAGCTGCATGAAGGTTTTCTGTAGGTTTAATAACTGTCTAGGTATTTAAAGTCTAACTGAAATAAGCCTGTATCATTCACAACCCATCTCTGACAATACATTTTAGATCGAGGACCTTAAATATGTGAAGAATATAGGTAGAATATTGCAACATTGTGTAAGTTCTTAAGGCATATGGCAAACACCAAAATGTGCATGCAGCCTTAATAAAAGGTGTGGATGGATATTGAAAAGGAATAATTTACCAATAAAGTGCTGTGCATAACATGGAGGAATTTCAGTGCAGAAAGGACTTTTCAGAAGTATTTGTAGAACTGAAATGTGTTTTTCAAAACTGAAATGTTTGTAGGAGAACTCTGATAGAAAATAAAATTCTGTTTGGAAATAAAACCCAAAAGCTGTAAGCACATCATACTCCAGTTAATGCTTGTGACAATTTAAAGAGATCTCATTAATAGCCAATCTAAACTGTTATTTTTCTTCATCTGAAAACACTTTGAATCCTCTTCCAGGGCTGATGGGAAAGTGTCTTGTACTGTTATAGAAACCAAGTAGGGATATTTTTGTCTTCTCCTTATTGGAAATGTAAAGCCAGTTTCCAGAGCCACTCTCAGAGCACGTTAGGATGCTTATGTGAGCTCTGTGGTGTGGTTCCAAAGCACATAGCAATTCCCCAAGGTAACTAGCAGGGATGTTTAGGTAACAGCTGCAGTACTGCCAGCTGCACCACTTTACCATTATGTTTTTAACATGGAGTGTGTTGTTGCCATCAATGACTGATTTTCTTTGCCAGATGTTCAGGACACCTGTGATTTCAAGCACCTCAATTTTCCATTCTTAAATAAAGAGTCAAGCATTTATGATGAAAATCCTTTCTCACAACTGAATAGTTCACACAGCTAAATAGAATCTGAGGCTCATTTCCAAAACCAGAATTTTCGTGGTTTCTCTTAGAAGGCATAGGAAAGGAAACATATGGTTTGAAAGGAAAAGGAAAAAAAAAACAAGTTGAATGCTAGTGTAAGAGTGTTTTTGGAAGAAGGTTCATCTCATTATCATATTACAAAATGATTCTTTTTCAAGTTGCATATGGTGGAAGGGATGATATGGTCTCTACAGTTAAGGTTTTATTTCATTTCAATGAAATAAAAACATGAAATTAGCCTAATTAAACTCCTTTTTAAAATCTAAAAAGCCCTTTGTTTCCTGGACTGGGTGGCAATTACAAACACAAGGTACATATAGCTTATTTTATACCTGTGAACTAGCATATCCACAGTTTTCTGTTTTGGCCATATGCCTTTTAGTAACTAGGGTTTGTGTGTTCCTTATGGAATTGTCCGCATAATGGTGAAAGCCAGTGATCTTTTCAAAATCATGCAGGACGGATAAGTTTTCCCATAAAAGACTTCACAGGAAACACCAATTTGCTATTATGTTTTTAAACTCTCAAGCATTTTCATGCTACTTGAAAAATTACAATAAATTGGACTGATATGGGTAATATTTAATCCATTTATTAACTGATGGTACGTTTTGTTCAAAAGTTTTACATTCCCATTTTTGTCGTAGACTGGGTGATGAATGAGAAGTAGAGAACATTTTCTTTATAGATGGAAGGTTTATAATATTCTATTTGATATGTTTTGTTACTTGTGGGTCGCTTCTACAAGTGTGATAATCACTGCAGTTCTGCCTGCTCTGAAGTCCATTGAGCTTTACTATATTGATATGCTTCACATGTCTCTGTATACACACCTACAACCTGCACTCAAACCATACACACATGTGCTCAAGTACATACCAGAGAATGAAAACCACTGCTACACCTTTTAATTCTGCTGCTGAACAACATCTGGAAGTTCTGCTGTAAACGTTCAGAGACATTCCAGTCCACAGTCACACCAACAGGCAAGGGGATCACAAAGACAGCAGCCAGCTAAGAGAGCATCCACAGCCTGATTTCTGAGGCCAGGAATAAAATTAGTCATGATGATTCATAAGCTGTAGGAAAGGTCATTATGTGTTGCATGCTAGAAGGTGCAGAGATGCCTTGCTCTTACTTTTGCAAAACATGAAAACTGTCATCCAGAGTTGCCAAATGCTATCCTAAATGTGTCAGCACTCCTGCACCTCACAAGAAACTTTTTTACACTGGTCAAAAGAAATGCACATGAAAATGGAAAAATGTTTTTCTTCTCCACCAGAGAAAAAAATCTGAAGTAGACTTGCTTACTTGACAGGTAGGATATACGTAAATAATTCAGGGTTTGAGAGAGAGCAACCTTTGCAAATAAAGTAAGAAGTTTTCTGAGAATTCTAAGTAAAAGCTGTTTACAGAGAGTCACAGGAAGCAAATGATTTATAGGTTAAAAAGACAAAATTACAGACTAGTGGCAATGATTCTACTCTGTGATATGAGTCTATTGCCCAGATCCCAGGTGTGGGTACTTAACCTGGATGTGTCCTAATGGCTCCCTGGAGAAATGAGCATCACCCTTTCTCACTCCCTCACATTTCTTTTAGAAACTGATGAAAAAGAAAATCTGGTTGCATAAGAAATTGGAATGATCAGGCCAAGAGAAAATGCTGTGGGTTTGTTGTAACAGTATTTACAGATAGATCTAAAAACATCATATATCCCAAACCTTTTAAATACTCTGCACAGTGAACAGCATTATGTACTTCTGTACCAAAAAAAAAGTTCCTTGGAGAGAGAGCTTTGAATTTATCCAGACATGATAGAGCAGTAATCTCTCTACAAATTCAAGTCCTGTTTCTGTTTGGATGCCAAATGGACTAACTTGAACAGCTGCAGAAATGCCCTACGCATAGGTTAGGTTGTTGATCCACAGGTATAAGTGCAGCTCAGACAACTGATGAATGGGTTGAAATGGAGTTAAAAAATCCTTGCACAGTCAAAGATAAAAAATGTGAAAGAAACTGCTACAAATAATGCTAAGCTTTTCTCTGTGTGCCTTATTTTACGTTCCAAATTAAAGACCCTAAAGCATTGAGTTACGATATTTACCATTACATGAAACAATAAGAACAACATGACCATCTTATTTATTTGTTTTGCTATGAGGCTAAAATATAACAAATAATAGTAAGAAAAATTCCTGGTAATTTCAGGGGAAAGAATAACTGTTCAGTTTTGTTAAGACATCTAGGAACAGAGTTCTGGAGTATAATTCCCATGATTCTGTGTTTCTGTGATTCCCACAGTGTACAATTTTAGATACTATTGGCTATTTTGAGTTAACTGCCTCTTGATGGGAAAAGAAGAATTCAATATTTCTTAAGAAGACAAAAAACATGAGTGATGATTTCTTTTCATTTTTGCAGTGCTCCTTTGAATAGTGCCAATCTGCCTTGCATTAAAAGCTGAAACCTGGTGAAGAAACTTGTTATTGCAATTTTACACAACCATATGTTTTGTAAACAAAACCAAGAAATACAGTATTAGATCAAGAAATTAGCATCCCTCCCAATTAACTTTGGAGTTTCTGAGCAAAGCCATGCTTCTGATGGAGCCCTTTTTTTCTTCCCATGTAATTGGCACATTGAATGGAAAGCTATTTTCCCACTTCACCACAGTGTGGGAAAACAGGACAGAAGAAGACAGGTAACTACAATCACAGAAAAGCAGTCTAGGAACTTGGATCAGCACAATTTATGGTTCTAGATTGTTTAAAATCTACAACCAATGGCATTTTTAAGAGAAAATTTAAAAATACACTTTGCAGAGAACAAGATTTTGCATGTCTACCATATGAATGCAGCTTGAAGATACATATTTCCCAAAGAAAAAGGAAAATGTAGGACCTTCTGCCAGGAGGAAAGTGCATTTCCATGGCTGTGAGAGCAGGGTAAATTGACAAAGTGTTGAATTGCTAAGACATTTTTAGATTCTTTGAGAGGTAAGTTGGGATAAAGCACAAGCTTTATTTATATGAGAATGGAGAAGAACATACAGCAACTCTTTCAAGACTCAGTTTCCAAGGACAAAAGGTCTGGGAAAGACACGCCAAGGAGATCACAGCAGGAGATCACAGCACTGCACAGACATGGCTCCTTCTACACCTTTCTAATCTGGGCCACCCATTGTGCTGGGGACATCAGTCTCAGATTCTAGAGTTCATTCATTTTATGGTTAGGATTCCTTGGACTGCAAAGCCTACAGCTCCAGGGACACTAAGACTGGAAAAGTCATGCTGAGGAAAGCATGTACCAACATTGCTCCTTTCACACTTTTCAAACCTGAGCCATTCATGATCCTGGGGACCACATCCTCAGCCCCTGTTGTTGGGGTTGGGGTTAGGGTTAGTGTTCAGAGAAGAACAACGCTGACAGCTTCAGGGATTCTGGGCTTGCAAAAGTCATGCCAATGTGTGCACGGCCCTGCAGCCACCTTTCTAATCTGGGCCACCCATTGTGTTGGTGACTTCTGTGTCACCTCCTCACAGCCATTAGGATTAAGATAATGATTTGGGTTCAGAGAACTTCAAACTCTACAGTTTCAGGGACACTGGTTTAAATTTGGATTTGACTGGCATGTCACTAGCTTCTATCAATGCATGTTCCATACTGCAGACCAGAAGTTTTCTCCATGCAAGGGATATTTTACCTGCATTTATCTGAGTTGTCCAGCCCACAACTCAATTTTGGAGCATAACTCATGCTCAAAATTTGAAGCATGTCTCCAGATGCTCAGAATCACCTCACCTACTCTGCTCTGTCTTGGTGTTCAGACCCACCTCTTTAAACTGAGCGACTGAATTTGCAGACTGGCTCATACTATGGATGTCTATGATTTACTTCTGTCATCTCCAGAGCCTGGGAAAAAGCTGTGTGCCACAGCATTTCCCTAAGCAGCACAGTTGTTTGCAACATATTCTAGACAGTGAACCAAACACCCAGGATTTTGGTGGGATAGTGCAGAAATCTGTTCCCCCCTCTTCATGTTATGCTCTTCTCAGAAACCTACAACATGAGCTAGGTACTTTCCGGAGTAGTGCTGAAACCTGAGCCATCATTAAGCCATTTTCTGGGCAAAGTCTGTTTGCAATCAAATTAAATGTCTCACCCCATCACTTCCTGGGAAGACCTAGAGTTTTGCAATCGCTCCTTTGTACTGGGAGGTCTGTGTGTAACACTCTTCATGGATGAGAAACACTGTGCTGGGTGTGGGATCCACTACAGCCTTGAAGTACTGGGTGAAACCTCTTAGGTTACAAGATAATAATGAGTGTGTGGTGATTCACAGTGTTCCATAGAGTATTTTTTCTACATTTAGCTAATATTTGCCAAAATGGCATTAGAAAAATATGACAATTTTTTTTACATTGCCTTTTTTTACAAATTAAACTTATTTAGGATTATGGTTCTCTGTCAATAGTACAGCATAGCAATAGGCCTAAAACATAAAATGGGAAAAGTTCTCTATATGAGAAAATCAGCTCGTCTAGTTCCACAGACTCAATCTTATATCAAATATTATGTCAATAATATAACAATCTGATCATATTATGCCAAATTGATGGATTTGCAATACTGTTTAGGGGAATATGGTCTTGAAAATACTGTAGTTAGTGAGGGGAGTGGAAACAGTTCTGAGAATAATGTGCACTTTACATCCAGTACCTCTGAACCTTCCTAGAAACTGTGGGGTACCTACAGCCTTGAGAGCCAAACAGATGGTGGAGTGCCCAGAATGACCTGAAGGGGATTATCTGACATACCCCGTCTACAAGCGGCTCCACTGCATCACATTTTGTAGTACTTGGGTAGGTGGAAGAATGTGAGGATGAGTTCCAGGTTCCAGATCAAAACAGAACTTACAAGTCTCTGTAGGTAGTGAGGACTTCAGGGCCGGAGACTGGTTACTGTAATAAATGATAAAACAATTATTCTACTGCCAGTCATTCAGTGGGACTAAGTAATCTGTGAAAAGTACTACTCATGCACTTTTACTTGCTCCTTTCTAATATTCCCACTGAGTAGAACAGATACATATGCAGTCCTAATCTGTAACTCTCCTGGAGTCTCAAAGAGCAAATTTAACTCTTCCATTCTCCTTCATGGGAAAGAGGAAAGGTGCATGGCCTTTCCTTGAAACAGCTGAGGATTTGCAGAAGTGTCTTCGAGAGAGCATGAAAGAAAACCAACCCAGATGCCAAATGTTGTCTGTTTGCTTCTGCTTGGGATTAGAAAACTGATTTAATAGACTGTAAATTTATTTGTTGGGTTGTTGGTTTTGGTTTTTTTTTCCCAGGGGAATAGAAATCAGTTTGTTTACAGAACAGATTAGTTGTCTGCTGAGAACCATGCTTATAGGTCAGAGATGAACTGTCCCTAGGGTGAAGAGTAGAGGGAGAGCTAATGGTAAGAGTTTGCAAAGTTCATGTTTGTGCAGCAGTCTTCTTCCTATTACCAGTCATGACCCAAGAAATCAGGGATAGTCAGCTAATCTAATATTTACCATAAAAGACAAATTCAGCTTAAAAAACCCTAACCAAAACCAATAAACACAGTAATGAGCTAAAAAGAGCAGGACTTTTAGGTTTGCTTAGATCTTCAGCTTCAAAAGCAGATTAATTCCTCTTGAAGTATCATACTGATTTGGATGCTCTCCCTCAAGGCTCTTCATTCATGTAAGGGCCCTGAAAAGAATATTGTCTCATAGCCCAAAGGCTGTTTCTGTTAACCAGGGGCCATGTAAGCTTCTCTTACCACTGCAGCGAGACACCAGCCACACAATCTGATGTTGCAAAGCACTGGCTTGTGGGATTTTTTCCCCCTCTTTCACATTTGTGCAGATCTCCAGCCCTTAAGCATTTGATGACTCACAGTTGGTGTGCCAACTAATCTTAGATCTAATTCTTAGATCTTCACTGTTTCCCAGTGACTTGCTTCATGACACCTGTGTCCTGAGTCATTTACTGGTGAGTCCCGTCCCTCTTTTGCAAAAAACCCCCCAGATTTACTGAGGAAAACCCCAAGAGGGCATAACCATCTTGCTCCCACTAGCCCCTCCCTCAAATGTTTCAGTACTGCACCAGGACCCAGCATCATAGTTGGCAGTAGAAGGCAGAAGATAGTCTCAGACTGGGACTAGGACTGGTAAGTGCATGCTCGAACTGAGATCCTCCAGAGGCAGCAGATCAGCCCCTACCAATTCAGTTGCACAGCACTGCTCACCAGGGAGTCCTCAGTTCAGTGCTCTACAGCACCAAGAAATTGCACCGATTTCTGTAACATGACCTTGAAATGCATGTAACAGACTACTCATATCTACTTCACCCCCATATTTGGCACATCTGGCACAGGGGAAATCAATGCCCTTTCAAGGCTTCATCCTTCTACTGCTGCTCTTCCCTTTGCTTGTATGCCTGTGGCAACAAGTGTCCCTCCTTCCCTTCCTTCTGCTTTCCATTTCCATGCCACTAATTGCAGAAGATGGGAGACAACCTGACCACTGAGTTTTCCTTTCTTCCTGCACTACCTTTCTTACAGAAGGGGATGAATCTCTGAATCAAGGACTTAGCTATTAAATATTTGCATCTTTGTAAGTCTCAAGATTGTATGTACACTAAGTATTGCAGTTTTCCCACAAGTGCAAAGGTCTATCCCTGAGCCTTCCCAGGGTGTCTGAGACTTGTCAGATGTTGCAAGACAGATGGGTGCCTGGTTTGTATTGCCACTTTACACTGTAAACAACACAAAGAGTATCTATTTATTCTTGTTAACAAAAGCAGCACGAGAGCAGAGATGTCTCCAAATTCAAGGTTTTACAGTGTTTTTGTACCAGCAGTGAAGCGACTTGCAGCTTGCTTCCCACTTACATCCCTCCCAGGCAGATATCTGTAGGCTGTAAATTTCTACTGTACCCCATGACTGACATATTTTAACTAAGAGATACTAATTCTTAATAGAAAAACTCCCTAAAAGTTCACACACATTCCTTTCCCAGTTTTTGACACATGCCATAAAAGTGCTTGCCTCATTCTTTATTTTGTCTTACCTTGGTCAAGTCATAAAATAGACAGAGTGTTCTTTTAAAAAATGGAAATCATTTGGGGTCATCTAAAAATTTCTACTGACTTTCAACTCTTGAGCACTTGTTTATCATTTGCCATTTATATCTTCCTTTTGTGCATGCATTTTTTATTTCTAGCTATAAATATCCTTACAGCAGGGAGTAGAGGGGAGTTCTGTAGTGGATTATGATTTGCTTTCAAGACATTTGTAATTTGTCAAACAGTGCTGGTCCAACTGGGACTACCAGATTGCTATTTCTACAGGAAAGTCACTTTTGAAAAATGGAAGGTAAGAAAATCTACCGTTAGATTTATGCATACAAAAACTGATTAAATGCAGCAATTTCTATCCTAGTTTTTACATCTTAAACTAAAGAGAAAAATGAAAGGAAAGAGACCACTGACTTTAATGATATTGCAAAGATATAGTATAATGGGAGTCATAATTTGGCCTAGAGGCAGAAGGACTGAGAGGTTTTAGAAAAAGTATATTAAAATACTCTTTTCTTTCTAATAATCCACACTGAAAAGGTTATATAGGAGCCCCATCCAGAGGGTGACAACCCTGTGCCTTCCACTGGCAGTTTCTTGTAATACTCTCTGATTATAGATTATTAGAGATTATAGGAACACACAGGAACTGAAAAACTCCTAACACTTTGGGGCGTGATGTTTCTTGCATTGTTTGCTAACAATGAAAAATTACATACTACAGAGTTTGAAAGGTACATAGGCCTCTTCTGTAGTCCTTGAAGAGGAAACCATGTTATTTGAATCTCTCTTGTTTTGAAATGTGCAGGATCAGGCTTTCAAAGCTCTGTCTCTTCACCTAAGGCATACTGCAGTGAACTACGTGCAATGATCTATGCTAAGGCTGCTATCAAAGTTATGCAACACTCCATCTCTTTTCTTAATTTAAAAGAAATACCTAGAAATAAGGGCTTGACTGTAATCCAGCAGACTTTAAAAAGAATTGCCTTTAGTGTACTCATTAGAGGGAAATTTCAAAGAAATCAAGAAAATTTATGAAGTAAGAATCTCCAAATACACAGTCTCAGATTTTCCCAGGAGTCCAAACATTAAATGTCATCAATTTGAAAAGAGATGCTCTAAATATTTTCCTAGTAGTGTAGTATAATAATAGTAATATTAATACTACAACTATTAACAACTATTATCATTGTCATTGTTGTTATACTGCAAAAAATATTACAATGGAACAAAAATCCACTCAAAAGTCATATCATATGCATTAGCAAGCACTTGATGATTTCTCAAACTTGGTCCATGCACAGAGGTTATGGAGAAAAAGGAGGATGCAGGACTGGATTCACAGAAGGGTTACTGCAGCTTTAGCAAGCTAATACTGTTTCTTCTCACTTTTTCAGAGATCAGCAGCATCCTCAGGACAACCCAGTATTGAAAGCAGACAGGAGTAGCCTTTCAGGGTCCAATACTCCCTGACTGGGTTCTTTTAGACATTCCACTAACGGAAGGTGAAATGTTTAATGTCAAATGTACTTACTTAAAGATAGTTGATATTATGGGGGATTTTTGATTTAGCAGAGTAACAGAAAATGTTGAAATCACAAAACTGCTGTAAGTTAGACTTAGCAAAACATCCATTGCAACTGCAATAAACAGTTTAATTGTGTGATTCCCATTATCCATCTCTATAACATACTCATTGTCATGACACTGGGCATTCCCAGTAGCTGGAAAGGAACTTATGGGCTGAAAGGTACAGGCTGAGCCTGTTCTCTTCAAAATACTTTTGCCAGTTGTCTAGTTTTTGTACTTTGTGTCAGGCTGAGGCACATAATCACTCCTTCATGCTCTTCTGGCTAACTCAGGAAGACATTTACCCTCTTTTAATGAATTCGGTAAGAAACATTTACTCTACCATTTGAGCCACTCAACTGTTCATAACTGTTTATGTAAAACAAAGGTCATCCTCCTTTGCCAAGGAGTCCTGTTGCAAAGTTCTCTTTGCAACAGCTGTGGTCAGTCACATCCTAAGTTATTCCCTGAGCTTCATGATTACATCACCCTTGAGTGTTTCCTCTGAGGCTTCTTCCCTTGTAGGAATTTATTGGTCAGTCACATGGCCCAAAATCTTCCTGCCCCATCTCTTCCTCATCCCCAGATTCTTCCCTTGGCATTAATTTTAATTCTGCAGTTAATGTAATTTAAAAGATTGTTTGCTAACATTTCCAGTTTGATTATACAACAAAGACTAAAATTCGGAGTTATGGGATAAAAATTATTCCAGCTTCCAGCAAAACTAGAATGTATCTAGCCAAAATCAAAATTTGGCTTGTGTTTCTGCTGGATTGAACTAAATTTGACACAGAACAGCTGCAGGTTACTGGAAAGGCTGAAGACAATGCATCTTTGTTACTTATGAAGTCTAAAGTGATTTTAATCCTATTTTTGCATAAGATTGCGTATGGCGCATCTGTTGCTGTTTTGACATTAGTTATGCTTTCATTACCTTTAATATTCAGTGTACCAGCACAAAATTCTGTTCAAAGATACTGTTCAAAAGTCTTTTACACTTAATTTCAAATATTTCAGATTCCAGGTACCCAGCTCAGTGGGATATAATGTCCAGCCCCTGAGAGGACACCCATCAACTTGCTACACCCTCATGTGTGACCTGTGCTCAGAAAGAGATCCTCCTGAAAGCAGAATTGTTACATCATTGAATGCTCTGTGATGCTTTTTCCTCCTGCATCTCCACAAGGTCAATTTGTACTAAATTACTATAAAGCTAATTTACTGTGAGGTCTTATGGAAGGGAAAGGTCATTTTTATTTACAAAATTTCTACACTGATTTTTTACTCATTCACATGTTCACACATATGGTCAGCAGCACTGAGATATGTATGTCAGGGCTTGCAGTGAAGAATTGATGCCAGTTTGCCATTGTGCCCTTTGGAAGTGGGTGTTGCTTGAGATCTTTTGCCTCGGTATGTCAACTGAGCCCTCATAATTCTCGCTTTACTTACCTGGTTATTTTATGGCTCCAGTCCTGTTCTTCATCGTCTTGTTACCTTATCTTTACATCAGTTTGTTCCTCCACTTGCTTTGAATGGAATCACACACATAGAGTATTAATCTGACCTGTCCTTCTAAACTTTGTTCTGCTGTTTCATCTGCAACTTTCACACAAATATTTCAATCCATAATCAACTCATAAATCTTCATATTTCTGTAACAAATCTCTACAAATTGCACTAATGCTGCAGTGTCTTGTCCAGGACCGTGACGAGCTGCCAGTTGCTGTATGTCACCTCATCACCTCATGCCAATCTGACCTGGTAGATCCTGGCTGGTAGAGGGACCATGCAATACAGCTCTGCATGGCCATAAATTTCACTCCAAAAGCAACATCCTCAGCTAACTTCCAGACACTTATCAGTAGGAAACAAGGAGGATTTCCATGATCCTTGAATGTCTCCTATAATCAAAAAATCTCTTTTTTTTAATCCATGTCTTGGGTTTTTCCCTGGCAGACACCTGTCTTTTCGAACCAAGGCAATCCCCAATTGATTTAATACAGAAGACTCCGTGAGATTGATTAGTTAGGGAATTGAACCCCCCACTGAGTGCAAGGTAAACAAAATGTCATAGAAAATCCCACCTGGATTCAGATGGATGAGAAAAGCACTGAAATTCAGTGATTAATTCCCAGCTGCAGCTGAGCAAAGGCTCATAAAAATGAATCATGCTGAAACCAGTTAGTGAAATGCTGCATTTGGACATACGCATGAACTCATTCAGCTCTTAGGCCAGGCCCGGCTAAAAGAATAAGTACAATAAAAAGTAACAGAACAAATAGCATTCTTTAAAAGATTCTTTAAAGCATCTTTAAAAGATTGCCCTGAGACAATCTAATTGGAAATGGAGAAGTCCCTAAAGGGAAGACTGCACTTTGTACCAATGCCACAGTTTTATCATGAGTGTCAGGTTTCAATGGGTAAGAATCAATTTTCCTATTGTCCTCTGGTAGCTACACAAGAGACTGGCCTGCTGGTTATATATTTACCTACTGCATCCCTTCAGATGGCACTCATTCAAGCTCAGCTCCAAGAACAACTGAAAATAACACATGTATCACATCCCTTTAATTCTTTGTCAGGTTGTCAAAACTGAAGTTTTGCTTTTGCCTGAGAGTGCACATCATGGAGAAAGATAATTTTGTCTAATAAAATAAAATGTCTAAAAAAGATAAAAGTGCCAGCATTTTGTAAAAAATAAACTTAACCAACCTGTAGAGTAAAGCATTTTGAACAGAGGGAAGCCAGGAATGCTAGGGCTGCCTCCTTAGATACAGCCTGCTGTGGAGAGAAATATGTGCTAGCCTTCTCTAGTCCTTGGGGTCATACAGAAGTTTCAGGGCTGGTGTTATTTCTGTCTCACACGTTTCTTCTCCCACTATTAAAGTGACATAATTTGCAGTCATTTCCTTTTGTGACAAAGAGTGTGATTTCTTATCCCATTGCTACTGTTGCCTCACTATACATAACGGGGCTGCTGCTTGCAAGCTTCCTTCTTTATACAAATGCTTTCACTGAAAAGCGCTGAAATTAAGAAATGTGTCCTTTCTGATGGCAAACACAGTTATACAAAATATCAAAGGTAAATTAATTGAAGGTATGTTTGCATGGCTTCATTCTTAGAATCAATAGCTCCACTATGAATATTATTCTGTAATTTACAGGTCAGATAAGCATAATAATCATTGTATTATGCTTGGAAAATATTTCTGCAGTATGGAAGAATTCTGTCATGCTTCTACATGATTGCAAGGGAGAAAAGAACTTCAAGTTAAGAAGATTAATAAAAAGACTAAGAATGAACAGTTTCAAATGCTCTTCATTTCAAATTAATTCAATTTTGAAAACTGAGTACCCTCTTTCTGTCATATAATACCTATAAATCACAGAGTCTCATGAAAGTGCATTTTAAAGTACTTATGCTTTATAACTGATTAATCCAAATGTTTGGAATCTGTTATGAGTGTGTCTGCTAATTAGCAATATGTTGGCTTGCTCCATCTTTTCCACTGAAATGAAAGCTTGAGGATTTTCATCTTTATTTCCCAACTCTGGTTAATAAGCTCACAGAGAAGAATCTCAGCTACTGCATGCACTACTCAAACAAACAAAACAACAGAACAGAAAAGAACCCAGAAAAACTCCTATTTAGTTCTAATCTCGTCTACAAGACACTTTTCTAGACCTATCTCTCCATGATCTGGTTTTCAATTGTTGAAGAAGTTCGGCCCCTATTTTTGGAAATGTTCCCATCCCAGCCAGCAGCATGTGGAAAAGGATTTTAACAAGTTGTCTCCTATAAGAGACCCTGTTTCTCTCCAGGGTCCCACAGAGGCAAGAGCAAATGAGTACTCACATTGCTGGTCTGGAAGATGTCACTTGGGGGTTCTCCATCGTACTCCAAGGGTGGGAGATGTTTCCCAGTTTCTGAGCCTGGTTGGTTTCCCATAGCTTGCTAATCTGGGGCAGGAGTTCCAGGAGTGTGAGTTTTCTGCCCTGCTGCTAGCAGCACAGTGGCAGTGTGGGTAACCCTGGCTGTACCCTCCTCCTGGGTTCAGGAAGAAGGACACAAGTGCAAATGTCCCACTGAGTTTCTTCATTCCCTTGTGTCCTTGCCTTCAGTAATGGAAAGATACACTCAGGAACTCAATCATGTTAGTACTTGCAGAATTACTATTGCCAAACCAGTGTGTCTTCCCACACAGAGTGTGCTGAGGTGGCTTCTGGGGTGTCTGGTTTATGCTCCCTGTTTTCCCTACACTCAAGGAAAACCTGGCATCCCAACACAGGCCAAAACGTACATAGACTTTGAAGGACACAGAGTTTATTTCTATTTTCTGCGTGCGCCTGACATCTCTGGTGGAAAAAGGCCATTTTTCATCAAAGAGGTCAAATCTGGGGTTTTTCCACTAAACCATTATGTTGCTTTAACTTTCTATTTAAACACTTGTGAAGGAAATATGACCAGAACCACTGAGTCATTTTCTGTGCTCATGCTGAAAACAGTCATTGACGGCATCTGGCACAAACAATTTTACATTGATTATATTCTCAATGTTTTTATAATTGAGTAGTTTCTTAGGGAAAACAGGACTTCACATGCAGTATGTGGCAGACATACCTAACATGTCACTCTCCTTTTCCTTATTATTCCTTTTTACTCCACGCAGTATTACCAAGAATTTTAGGTATTACTCTGACTTTTCCCCTCCCTCTTGTCCTAACTCTTTGTGTAATGAGATATATCTTTCTATGTTGTACATTGACCTTAGGATTGTATTATCTGAGTATCTTGAGAGTTCTGTCTAATTAGGGATTTTCTCACAAATCTACCTTTAAGAACAGAGATGGAAAGGTTCAGCATGCACAGATGGGACACACAGAGAGATTAGATGGCAGAGATTTTTCCCTCTTTGTAAGGCCAGAGATATCATCTGGGTGTGAGGAGGTAAATTGATCTCTAGGCTCATTTTGGTTTTGGTCTTCCTTGTGACATAACTAACAAAGGCACCCAGCTGGCAGAAGCTTAGCAATATAAGCCCCCTTGGTTAGTGATAGCATCATCAACTCCATCCAAAACAATATGAGGCTATTAGATGGCAATATTTTGCAGTTGCTCTTAAAGAAAGTAAAATCATGAACTAGTAATGTGGAGGTGTCTGCTGAGATCTTAAACCTATAGTACTTGTAGATAGCTGTCTGCAGTACGTGCATTCCAATTTGAGTTAGCTTCTACCTGCCATTAAAAACAACAAATAAATAGTTTTGTGGTGCACATATCAATGGAGATAAGGGTAGTGTTCTTGATATCCTCTATATGATGACTCCCTGGTTTCCAGAACTTGCTTTTGTATTGGCCACAAAAATAATCAGTCTTGATACAGATGGATACACATGCACTGTAGATACATTCATGCAGATGAATTCCATCTTTGTGTCATCCAGCTTAAAATGCCTATATTGAGGCACTTGGGTCATAAATTTGGAAAGAAATGAGATTTTGTTGTTTAATTACTATGCCTTACACTGTAATCTGTGAGACAGAAGAGCAAGCACTAATGATATATCTTAAGTTGAAAGAGAGAGTCAAGATGGGATTCTTCATGGTGCTTTCGATCATCTCATCTGATCTCATCTTAGTATAGCATATTTAAATTATAGCTTTTCAGGTGGATTGTCATAATAGATGAAACAAAATTCAACCCCCAAATGAACAACTAAACAACACAAAGATAGAACTCTCTCCTCATTTGACATATTCTATTGAATTAAATAACATGTTACTGAGTGATAAGCCCCAAACCCATCCCTTTAATAAAGAACATGTGTAATCATATATCACACCTTAGGATTCTTGAGCCTCTGGTCATCAGCTTCATGGTGAACTAGGTTATCAGAGATACATAACTAAATCTCTGCTCTTTTCTGTTGAAAAAGACAAGAACAATTTGGTTTGAGAAATGAGATTATAGGTAGTCACACAAATGTATCTTTTGCTTTTGTTTATTATTTACTGCATATAAGTCCTTGTTGCCCTGACTGCCCTCACAATGTGTCCTGGTTTGGAAAGACAGGTGTCTGCTAAGGAAGGCAGGAGCCTCCCTTGAAATGGAGAATGTAAGCCCCTTCTGTCTGAATTATTATAATTTTGAAATTAAGAGGCTCTCAGGCAAAGATCTGGGAATAGGAATAACAGTTCTTTACCAAGAATATTAAAATAAAAATGTAGTAGTACAAAAAAACCCCAAACAAACAAAAAGAAAACACTGACAGTGTCAGAATACAACCTGACACCCTGTTGGTCAGGGTGTTGGTAGCAGTCCAATCAAGTCCTCCTGGAATGATAGATGTGGTTCTGATGGAGCAGAGATGATCCTGTAGAAGGGTGTAGTTTTCCTCTGAAGGTCTAGTGGTGGTGTGATGGGTCTGGCCTTCCTCTGGGAATCCAGTGGAAACAGTCTGCCTTGGTGTTCTGACTATCAGATTATATCCAGGCAGGAATGCTTGGCTCCTCCTGCTGGGTGGAGCATCTCCCAATGGGATGATGTAATTTTATCAGTCATGCAGTGAACCTTGATGACCCATTAACAGAAGATATCCCCCAGAGGGGGGCCATGGAAGAGATAAAGAACACTGCCCCACCTGGTTTTAACAGATGGTAATTGAATACATACTTTTGGTTCCATCTTGCATTGCAACCTAAGACACAATGTTTGGAGTATTGGAGATAATGGGACTGCATAAGGAATGATATCTACATGTAGGCCGAAGTGTCTTACTGAAATTAATCCTTACTCTGTCCCTACTTTTAACACTTGGAAGCCACTCTTTTGCTCCCATGGAAACCCTGAATTGTCGCACAGTTAGAAAATATAATGGTGGCTATTTAATAATGTTTGCTTCTTCTCTGGAAGAGGATTATTCAGATTAATTGTGTGGAAAATTAGTCTGATGATTTGATTTCCTTTCTATTCAGATCTCAGCCAACAATAAAGTGAATTGTTATCTGTGGTTTCCTCTGAGATGACTAACAAATACAGTATTTCAGAGGGTGCATTTGTCTGTGCCTACCTAATTTGCAGATTTCTTACTCTGCATAGCTCTGCCTGTTTTACAGAGATTCACCACAGAGCATTAGCTATCCTAATTTTTTGGGTTTGGTACACTATTTTGTACAGTTATTACTCTTATTTAGAAAAACATTTGATCAGCACCTAAGCAAGTTTCTCCTTTTGATATACATGCTACAAAGTGACATCCCTCCTAGTCCTCTAGATTCTTCATCTACTGCTTCTCACTTCCACATAATCTTCAACCAAGAGCTTTCTAAACTACTGGGAAGATTATTGCCTTTTAGTTTGAAGATTTAGTCATCTATTATGGTATTTATCCTGATTATCACCTCTTTCCAAAAAGGGGAATGATATTTAGGCTTTTTCCTTTCTCCTCCTGGAAAACTGTATCTGTTCATATTTCCCACAGGACACATATGTTTTGGGGTGGCCAAGGCCCTACCAGTCACATGTTGAATGCTCAACTTGCAGAAATCATTGTCCTTTTTTTAGACATAGCCTAGTAGCCATCTCAGCAGAGATAGTTATATTTGTAAGGAGCTTCATGCAGTTGCAGTTCCAGGAGACCAGCGGCTCTTTTCCTAAATCCATACAACATATCTTAAAATTGAAAAATGGAAAGCATTTTGATACTTTCAAATAACCTTTGAGATCAGATGTTTTATTTGCTCTCTGAGTCATCAGTCATCTCTCTCCCAATATTCACTGTGGGTTTTTTATTTGACAAGATCCACATTCCTCCCTCCAAAAGGACTTTGAAATTAATGTGCTTTAATGACAACCCTCTCTGTTGCTGCCCCTGCGGTCCCTGTCCCCATTCTTGCTACCAGCATTACCAGGGTCAGGAGAGACTATGGCAGGGGCAATCACAGCAGTAACAGTGGAAGAGGCTGGGATAGTCACTACCTGTTACCTGGTTACCTGTTCCACATCTTCCAGAATGGGCTTTGTGCCCTGGACAGCCAATGTCAATTTTGTCATGTTTTGCTACAAGTGTGTAAAAGCTGATGGGACATCAAAAGACTGCATTGCCAATGCTTTGCTTGAAAAGGAGTATTGAACCTGTACATAGTACTTCTTAGCCATGTGTCTTGTAAGAACTTATGGAGAAAGACAATCATCATTACCCTGAACTGAGGATGAATAACTTGGATGTCTTTTGCTTGCAGAGCACTGAGAAAGTGCTCTATCTCAAAGCCTCCTCTTCCATCCACCTCCCTGGAAAAACAAATGTTGGAAATGGGAAAAATATTGGGATTGTGCAAAAGATTCTTCCTTTACTGGAAGAAAGTTCACTCATATCTAATGGTATGTTGATCCACCTAGAACTAGAGAGACTTGCCAGTCTTCTCACCATAGAGCTGAAGAGAGAGCTCTGCACTCCTGATGATGCCTCACAGCCTAGCTTTTCAGAAACCAAGTAACCCAATGGACTGTATCAAGAATTCAGCTGAAAATGTCCTTATGGAGAACTAAGGCTAATTTGCATGTAAACTGTTACTCTAAGCAAGTTTATACTAAGGCACGTAAAATTACTGAGCAGTTGTACCAAAATACTGATATAGTGTTAATTAACACTGAACTGGATCCAGGGCTTTCTGCAGGACCAGTCCTGGGAGAGGCAGACCTGTGCTGGCTGGCTCTAACGAAGCTCAGCAGGAACTAGTTGTGATTGTTGTTTGCTTGCTTTTTGCATAGCTGCACAAACCATTCTACATGACTTACCAGCTGGACCTATTCTTCTGTGAGGGTCTGTTCCCTGATTAGTTAGGACTGTTCCCTGTGGAGCAGCTGTGATCTAGTCCTGGACCTTCAAACTTGCCCATTTATTTATCTTCTAATTCCTTTACCCAAGCAGCAAGTGATACATTTTCCAGTAAAGCCTATTCCTAAAGAAAAACATAGAAAACTAGCTTGTAAGAGTAACTACAGCTCCAACTAATGTATTTCTGCCTCCCCAGTCTTCCATGTACACAAGGGACTGAAACTTGTGCAGACACTTTTTTAGAAGAGGATACTGTATTTGATTAGCCCTTTTTGTAGGTGGGGATCTCAGCCTGAGAGAACTCTGTAAGAATGGAGTTTTTTATGCAACAAGTAACTTGTTTCAGCAGAAGCTCTATAGTAAGGCCTGTGTTCACTCCCCAAAGTTGGGTCATCAGTAGCTGTGCAGGTCCTTCTTCTGCCCTGGTTTCCATATGCATGAGTTAAAAAGGAGCATGTATGCACATTAGCAAGGTCCTTCAATCTGGAAAATTTGAAATTGGCTATAAGATTTTCTGCAGACAAAACCTTTGTCCTTGAAGCTTGAAGTACTGGGCACACATAAATTTATGTCTTCTTGTAGATTTTGGTCTTGATGTGGTAATACAAGGTAAAAAAAAACCAACTCTTTTTTTTTTTTTTTTTTTTTTTTTTTTTTTTTTTTTTTTTTGGTGAGCCAACAATATGTTTGCCTGCAAATTTACAAAGAAATTAATGAAAAGACACTTTTTGGCAACTTAGGTTCTTATAATAATGAACAAAATCCTTTCCATCTTCTGTATCATCTCCACTTTTGCCATCTAATTGAATTTTAAATGCTTGAATTCTAGTAATGCTAGTACAAACAACAGAGTACAGGCTCATCCATTCAATCATGTTTTACATTAGAAGATAAGTATTTAAAATAAAAATATCAAAATAACCCCTCTAGAACATAAATAAGTGCTCACATGTTTTTAACCATACTAGCAGCATATAGTGGAATGCTGATTGCAGGTTCCTTCTTTGCTTGTATCCTTCATGCACTACGTATAATAGAAAAATATTTTAGTTTTGTTCACTCCTTAAAGCTTTTCATGGACACAACTTATTAAATGAAGACATTTTGAATTTTGTAAAATATATTTAGCTTTACTAAATACATTCCGGGCCCTACAAAATCTAGACAAGCAAAAAACCCAAAATGTTTTTGATCAAACAAATATTCAGGTGTATTAGAGAAAGTTTCCATGTTTTAAACTTGTAATGGTTTCACAATTTTTTGTTTCCTTCTGTTTCCATAAGGGCACTCTTATGATAACCCAAAGTAGCTTTTTAAAAAATATCTCCAAGATGAACAATTAAAAAATATTGGCTGTAGCTTCCAACATTACAATTATGTGAAAAAGACAGTATTTACAAAAAATGTCTGGAAACCAAGTATTAATAAATTGTGTTGTCAGTTTAATTACAGAAAGTATAGGACACTCACAAGGGAAATTTATGCTGACAAGCCCCAAGTGTAAGCCTAGATTTTGTAACGTATTTGAAAAAAACCTAAATTTATACTTTGGGTCTGTTTGCTTTAATACATATACTGGTCATTACCCAGTTCATTTTTATTATCAACAATATTCTACACAAATTTTTTCATTATCTTTTCTGTTTGAATGTAAAGTGTAATAGAAAAAAACCATTAAATTATGCAAACATGAAAATTCTGTTAGTACAGCTAATTGGTTTTTAATACAGATTTCTTGTACAAAGAAAGTAGTAGCACAAACAGAAAACTAGGCAAAGGATAGTGTACTTGGTGTGAAACTCTTACAGTTTCTGTAACTGCGGATTACCTAGTTGCAACGTATACAGTAAACATAATGTGCACAAACACACACACAACATCACTGCATGCATTTTTAATACTAAAATACAGCTTCAGGTTCACAAATTTTCATCCAGAGCTGGTGAGAGCTGTAGTCACATTTGTATATTAAAGGTGGTCAAAAAGATAGTCTGTCAAATATAACCTGTTCCACCACACTCTCCTCTGGGTTCTGGTGCTTTGAACAACAGCAGAATCAAGGAAAGAAAAGAACTGAGACAAGATTTAGTTTAGTGACAAAAAAATTTTCTTTTAGGTGTAATATTCCCTATTCTTTGCCCAAAATAATCAGTGGGGAGCTTCTGGAGTGGTTTAAGATGATCTTATTCTGCACCTAACTCTATTTCTGCTACCATTATCGAGCAGACATGGGTACCACCCTCAGAGAAAGCAACACACAATCTCCTCAAGCAATCAGAAAAGCAATCTTGTTTGTTAGGTTTTGGTGAGAAACAAAGAAAGCTCCTGAGCTTCCTCCTTGCATGCACGTTATCACTGCTCCAGCAGCCAGCTGGGACTGTGTCAGCAGCCCTGCAGAGGGCCAGGGGAGCACCTGGATTTCAGGATCCTGCAAGCTCAGGAAAACAGAGCAGACAAGTAGCTGTACTTCTCAAAGAGATTCTCTTTAAAGACTTAAAAACTCAGCAAAACTTACTCAAGGAGCTTCAAAACTCAACCTCAATATAAGAGACAAGCTCTAAGGAAAGATGGAATAGGATTTTTTACTATATAAATGAACTACAGTCAACTTAGCATGCATTGTATTGAAAACAAGCACACCTTGAATGCTTTGTAATTAGCAAATGTGTTGTGATGACTTTTTATTGCAGTTTACTGACAATTTTTAACACTATATTGTCATGAGCTGGCAATAAAAATAATAACAGGAAAAGACAAGCCAACAACATTGACAATTTTTATATGTTTGCAGAAGACTTCTAAGTTTGATTCTCAGATCTGTGTCTTGAAATATACTAGTTCTACAACTCTTACCAAATAACTACACTCTCCTGAGCTCATGAGGCTATTTGCTTGACAACCAAGCAATGTAGCTTGATCCTAGATGTCTTTGTGAATTAAAAAAGAAAAGAGGGCATTCCTACCAATAAAGCAAGTTGTTCTGGTATTCATTATGAGTTTTCTTGGTGTAACGGTGCTGAGCTAGTCATAGCATATCATACTTATTTATCAATATGTTTTTAAAGTTAGTTTTAAAAAATGAAAGTAGGTGCAACAACACACAAACACACACACAAATATGTTGTATAATTTCCATCAACATGAAGGGAAAAGGAAATGTCACCCTAAAAATGAAACCGCACAATACATATGCAGACATCGACAGCACTAAATACTTGCCTTCACAAGAGCTGTTAAATTTCAGTGTCTGAGAACTGCTAGACCTTTACAAGATAAAGCATCATGAGCAACTGAATTCCAACAACTCAGAGTCTGTCTAACCCCATTCCTTATCTGGACGGCCAAGACTTTTTCCCAACTCCTTTCTTTTAATGTTTAAGACTAAACTGTAATCTTGCTCATACTGTCTTCTGTGACTTCATCAGACAATCATGAGAAGTTTTATTCATTAACACTAGAGAGTGGAGTTACCCCAATATATGAACGCTCCATTACTTTTACTGTTTTAAACTGCAAGCAAACAATGCACTTAGTATTTTGGAAAGAGACAAAAAATTAAAATAAATTCTATTTTAAAAAATAATTGCTTTATTGTTGCCACACCTTCCTGATCAGTTGCCCAAATCTTAAATAACTTCCAGAAAATAATTTACACACTGCAGCATAGCTTATCAAGCAAGGTGGCACTTTTTATCTCATGGCCATCTTAGTCATTCCTCGGTAGCATGATGGTGCCATGGACTGGCATAAAGCTCCGTGCCACAACCTTCCTAAACACTGCGACGGGACTGTGAGCCCTGCCTGCCCTGTGGCCTGTCTCATGTTGGAATGGGGATGAAGCTGGTCGATTTGGAGTGGGGCATCTCTCTCCATGTGTTTAAGCTGTGGGTTGGGCTTCTGTTGTTGGTGAAAGAAGTCTGTCGCCTGCTATTGCTGTTTGAATCTTCTTTACTCAGTGTTTGCTTTATTTTTTGGCAGCAAGGGAAGCTCTGTAGGCAGTCTTGGAGGAGGTGCCCACTGAAGAACATGTAGATCCATGGGTTACAGCAACTGTTCAGGCTGGCCAGCAGAGCTGTAACAGTAGTCGCAGTGTTTTCAGAATCTGGGGAGGGGGGAAGAAAGTTATTTAATCATCAAAAGAACATTTGCACTATTCAGTCAATTGCTTCATTAACCATTGGATTTATCTTCCTGAATATTCGAGTTCTAAATGTTGATCTGCAGCATTTGAAACAAATAATGAGAACATAATCAGTAAAGGTCTTATTTATGTAAGACTGCCATTGAAGTCAAAGTGGATTTCTCTGAACAGACTTCAAAAAGCTGTGACAGAATAATTTATGGGGTAATCCATCCAAAATAACGATTTAGTCACATTTCCACTGATGTGTACCCATGTGTTGATAAGCTCCTGATTTAAATACTGAAAAGTTTTTTCCAGACCTTGGGAGACGATGGTAAAATTCCCACTGCTTTCAATAACACTGAATTTTGCTGTATATATTTGCACGCTGAGAAGTATTGAATGCTCAGCTAACTACTGGATTGTCCATCAAATCTGGATTTTGGAGGTTGAAGAAAAATTTTTTTAAGGGAAAAATGGAAAAATGGAACTTAGCACTATGGCATGAAAAAACTATGGTGTTCTACTTTCAATAACTAGTTAATACTTAGATTAAATACTCTAAATGTGTATTCAGTCTAATCAATTATTAGTGACTTTTCTTTGTAAATATTGAATCTTCAAAACAGTATAATTACTGTGTAATGCAGTTCCATAGATTTAAAGAATCTCTTCAAACAAACCTATCAAATACCCATCTGTTCAATTAGATTTGATTTCCTTTGAATTAAAAAAACAAAAAAACAAACAAAAAACCCCACTATTCGTTCACTGCAAGCCTTTATTTCTCTATAGAGATCTGCATTATAGTCTTGACTTTAGTCCTGTATTAGAGGCAACCAATGCTCTCACTACAGTAGGTGATAATTTTGGGATATTTTAAAAAAAAAATCAAGAAATTATGGATTCCAACATTTTGATTTGCTGCTCTCTCATTATGAGAAAAAAAGAGTATATGTCACTATGCTGCCTGTCATTACCTATGTGATAGCAATTTTTTTCTGCTCTGTTGAACAGCGGGACAGATATCTCCAAAGCCTAAATTGCCACTGATTCACGAAAACCGCTGACTTGACTAATGGAGCTACTCAGAGGTGACTGCTTTGCTGAGGGGAAGGGTTCAGGATGTGCTCAACCCTATTATTAGACAGCAGATACAGCAAAGAAGACGTAATAAGTTCTCTCTTCATGTAACTGCTCTGACATGTGTGTGTGCATGCTTCTCAACAATACTAAACATTTCTAAAGTTTTCTTATCGGCAGCTTCAAACGCTGTTTCAAATTATGGCAGCAAATACTCTGGTTTCCATCCGCTCGTTTTGCTCGGGCTGAGAAGGCTGCGGCTGCTGCTCCTCTCCGGAGGCGCAGCTGCCGCCAGCAGCCGCTCCGGCTGCTCCCGGGACGGGCCGGGCCGAGCGCCGCGGCCGCAGCCGCTCCCGGGGCCACCGGGTCCGGGACTACGAGCGATGCCGGCGGGGCGGCCCCGAGGGCGGCGGCTGCCCAGGGCCGTCTCTTCTCCCCCACAAGGGCGCTCAGCCGCTATTCCCCGGCGGGAGAGGGCTCTGTCCGGGGCCGAGAGGGCGCGCCCCGTTTCCCGCACGCTCGGCTCAGCGCCGCGCAGCGCCCCGGGACAGCCGGCTTGCGCCCCCAACGCGTGCGGGGCGGCCGTGGGGACAAGCGGCGGCGTCACCTACCGACCCAGGGGAAGCGCTGGTCCCAGACGGACCACATCTGGATGGTGAAGAAGGGCGCCCAGCAAACGACGTACACCGAGACGATGACGAAGGTCATCTTCACGGTGCGGATCTTGGCGCGGGAGATGGTTTTGACGTTGCTGACACAAGGGGCGAGCAGCAGCCCCCGTCGCGGGCCACCTTCATCACCTGCCCGCCGCCCGCCGCTCGCCGCCTCCCCCTGGCGCGTCTTGCCCCGGACGTTGCGCCAGATGCGGTAGCAGATGAAGCCGTAGCAGATGATGAGGATGAGGACAGGCGCGATGAAGATGCCGCCGGTGATCCAAGTGATGTAGGCGCGGGGCCCCCAGGGCATGATGAAGTGCGCCCAGCAGTCGTAGACCTGCGAGCCGCGCTCCACTTCGCTGAGGGAGAAGATGAAGTACTGCGGGGTGCTGAGCAGCAGGCTGAGCGCCCAGGCCGCCGCGATCATCCCGTACGAGCGCTTGGTGGGCTGCTGCAGCGTCTTCAGCGGGTGGCAGACGGCGATGTAGCGGTCGGCGGTCATGGCCACCAGCATGTACGCCGAGGCGAACATGCCGAAGACCTGCAGGTGCTTGACGACGCGGCAGAGCCCGTCGGGGCCGTGGAAGCGGTGGGTCACCTCCCAGCAGAGCTGGGGCAGCACCTGGAAGAAAGCCACCACCAGGTCGGCCAGGCTGAGGTGGCGGATGAAGAGGTGCATGCGGGACGCCTTGCGCGGCGTGCGCCGCAGGGCCAGCAGCACGCTGCCGTTCCCCACCACCGCCACCGCGAAGGTGACGGCCAGCACCGCGATCTCCAGCTTCGCCAGCTCCTCGTCCCGCCCGAAGGGGTCCCAGCCGTCCAGGCTGCCGTTCGGCGACCCCGACCACGCCTCGGGACTGGGGCTGCTGCCGCCGCCGGGCTCCGCCGCCCGCCACCGGCTGCCATTCCCGGGTGAGGGCACAGCCCGGGGGGAGCCGGCGCCGCCGGCGAGGCGCATGGAGGGGGCTGCGCGGTGGGGCCCGGCCCGGCCGCCGCACGTCCGCTCGCCCGCCTTTCCCCCTCCGGTGGCCCGGAGCGCCGGCCCAGGTGCCTTTATCCCCCCGGCCCCGGGAGGCGAGGCGAGGCGAGGGGGAGCTCCCGCGCCAGTGGCTGCCCAGCGCCTGACGCCAGCCCCCTCCTTCCCCGGCAGCCGCCGCCCGCTCGCCCCGCCGCCGGACCGGGGCCGCTCCGCCCCGAAAGCGCTGCGCCGAGGGAGAGAGAACCGAGAGCCCTTCCCGGCCCCGCGGGGCCCCGCGGCGTGGGGCAGCGCTCGGGAAGGGCTGCTCGGGCCGGAACGGTGCTCCCGGAGAGCTCCCGCGCGGCCAGGTAAAGCAGCACTTATAATTGCGAGTAAAATTGCCGTGATCATGCAGAGCAAATGCAGGTCTGTCAGCATCAGCCCGCACACCGCGACCTGGCTTCTAGCCAAGGCAAAGTGACTAGTCGCTAAGAGGTGCTGGTCCTGAGAGAGTCCGCCTGGGCCTTTGGCATTTCACTGTCGTGCTGGGATCAACCCAGGAGAAGTAAATGAGAAAAAAATAGCGCAGAGTTTCAAAGCGACCTAACGTGTCCGAAGGTTTCAGGATTTCATCTTGGACAATGAATGTCATCCTGGCCTTAGCATAGGTGTAAAGCACACATTTCTGCAAGTACAAGCAAAACCTCCTACTAGAGAGTTTCTGGCAGTGGGCCAGTAAAATTCTTGATTTAGACATGGTTTAGAGGAAGAGTTTTCTTGCTCTTGGTAGAATGAATGGACTTAGTGAAAATTTTGGTCCCATTGTCACCAGTGTGGATTATATCCTGATTTCACTGGAACCTGGATTTAGCCCTTCATTTAGAAACTCCTTCCTTCATTCACACAAAAACGCATAAGATCACAACAAAAAAATACTCTGTTAGATACCAGCATTACTGTGTTTTTAATAAAGCTCTATAGGTCTCCTCATAGGTGATTACACCTATTAAATTAAATTAAATTAATTAGTTAAATTCAATTAAAGAAATATGTTATATTACAGGAAGAAGAAGAAATGGGGAAGAATTAAGATTAAATCTTACTTCTTTAATTAAAAAGACTTTTTTCCAAAATTTTTGACTCCAGAATAGTTTTAAAGTTTCAAAGACAAGAGGATAAGCTTCTGAACATGTTAGCATCATGCAAAGCTTTATCACAGGTTTTTTGCCACCTTATGGGCTTGTTAGTCCTTGAGAGGGTGTATGCACCCACCCCAGTCTGTCACTACCCTCCCTTTGCTTGGGGATCAGTGGCAGGAGTTTAAGAGGACACCTGGTCCTACAGTGAAAATAGTTGTCATGAGTTTTCCAGTTAAATCTGCAAACCCTTCCAAAACCTGGAAATACAGACAATAAATGTGGCTATCCTAAGTTTCTAGCAAACTTATTTCTTTAAATGTGCTTTTGTTCTAAAACCTGATTTTTATGAACAGTTCAGTGCGTTATTCAAAGCTTAGTGCCTATTTTATGTATTAGAGTTGTGAAACTGGTGAGTGTGACTACAGGTTTCAGGTCAAATAGAGAAGGGAAATTGAAGTGGCATATCACAAATCTCACAACACCGCACCACTACCACAGCTTCTTTCACACTCCTTGCCTGTCTCTCTGACATGCTTTACAGGAGTTGAATGTTCCATAAATGAACAGTGTTACTCAGGAAACCCTGCTTACAGATTTCCTGCTGTGCAAACTATGCGAGGATAATAAAACTCTATTCACTGCTGGGTATGTCATCCATTAACAGAAGAGATGATATTCAGGTTTGACAGACATAGCAGCCAGACAATAAGATAAAAGTGGTTGTATCAGTTCATGGTACTGAGAGTTTGTCAAGCCCACATCAACTCAGAAATACTCCTTTTCCAATCCATTCTTTGTTCCTCTGAATGGCATTTATAAGAATGTTTCCAGAGCAAATGGCTGGAAATTTGCCTGAATATTGTTGCACAAGGCTGTACCTAGTGATTACATACAATATTAAGCATGACACTGATAATTTTTACTGTGTTTTACTCCATCAGAGAGAAATAATCTAGGGCCAGTATTGATGTTTATTTCATTTCCCAAATTGGTCAAAATTTATGTTTTTATAGATAACATACCTGAGGAAGTTGTTGTAAATCCCTTTGTATCAACAAACCTAGGTAAGGCAGTAGATAAATAGAATTTATACCTAGTAGTTAAAAAATACCCTCCAGACAAATTCACATCTCCCAAGGTTTCTATACTAGATTAATCAGCATCTAGTCTGATCTTGGTTGCTTAATCCTAAGAGTATTGGTGTTCTTCAAATTAATCAGTACTTGTAGAATATCCGTCCAAAGAGAAAAATTGCCACTGGGAAGGCCCATAGAGGAAATTAACATTTTTGCCCTGTGATTCACCTGAAGTTCAGGGTGGAGCTGAACCCTCAGTAAAGGAAATTGAGACTGCTGTTACTAGAGACCTTTATTTGTTCTCACTAGGCACACAGCTTTCCACAGAACCAAGAATGGTAAGGATTTCTAGCATGTTCTCTGCTGCCATACAGGTTTCTGTAAAAGTGCTTAAAGGTTGACAGATATCTTTCTGAATGCTGAATTTATTGAAGACTGAATGGCTTCTGTAAAGTGCTCAAAAACCTAATTGGAGCATGATCCGGTGTGTTGCCAAATGCAGCTGTTTTCCGTTCATTCCTTGCTGTTGTGGTGGTGACTTTACCTCCAGACTTAGCCTCTTCCTCCAGGCAGAAGAAATGCTCTGAGTAAGTCAAAGACTCAAGATTTTAATCCTGGGAAATTGATGATGATTTGTATTCAGCAACATAACTTTTAAACAAAAAAATGGAAGGGCTTTCAGCATAACCTTCTTCAGGAAAACTGGTTGTTTGGAATTTTAGTCAAACTGTGGTTGTCTGCCAGGTTTTGTCAAGAGCTGCTCTAGCAATCAGAGTTGCAAAAATTAATATAAGCAAAAAAAGTCAAGCTTTTAAAATAAATTCCTCATGCAGGATAAGGGTTAAAACACTGCTAAAAAAAGAGGTCTGTTTATTTGTAGAGGATTCAGCTGCCTTGTTAAAAAGCACATAAAACATCTACACAGATATGAACAGCTGTCTCCTACAATCTGTCTCCAAGTTCAAAGTATCTGTAATGCTCCTTTTGACTGACACAATTTAGTAAATAAGGATGAGTTTGATAGGCTTTCCCAGAGAGCCACAAGACATAGATGCTCCAGATCCCAACATTTAAATTCACAGCTATGGGAACTAAGCATGGGAAAAAGCCTATGTGCTGAATGAGGGGCTGCTAAAAGCTAGGGTCACCAGGGAGGCAAGCAGACACACCATTCATTTGCCATCTCTGTGAAGGAAATGCCACCTGAAGCACACAAAGCCCACAAAGCAGACTCCTGGAAAAAGGCCTTGTTGGACCTCTATTAGCCTAGTTTTTTGGCTACCAAAGCAAAATCAAGTGAAGAATTGACCCAAACTGCCTTCAAAACAGGTTACAAATCTGAATTTAGGATTCTGAAAAGGCTGTAGAACAAGACCAAGAGACAAGTGAGACTCCTACTCCGGAAAACACAAAATTAAGAAAGCATCCATAAGAGACACATATTCAGGATCAGCCCTCAATATTCAGTTTGCAAAAGCCCAGTTCAGTTTTTGGAAATGTCGATAAGTGGCCAGAAAAAAAAGAGCTTTAAGGTTATGCTCCAAGTGTTCCTTTGCTTGTTAACTGAAAGCATAATTAGATTCTGGTATTTGTATACACAGGAAGTCACGTCTGGCCGTGCTTGTCATACTGCATTTCTTTTCATGATGGCGTGTTGTGATTTAACCACAGTCAACAACTGAGCACCAACAGCTGCTCACTCAGTCCTCCCCAGTGGGATGGGGGAGAGAATCTAAAGGAAAAACACATGGGTTGGGATAAAGACAGTTTAATAGGTAAAGCAAAAGCTTTGCATACAAGCCAACCAAAACAAGGAATTCATGCACCACTTCCCGGGGGCAGGCAGGTGTTCAGCCATCTCCAGGAAAGCAGAGCTCCATCACGCATAGCAGTGACTTGGGAAAACAAACGCCATCACTCTGAACATCCAGCCCCTCCTCCTTCGTTCCCCAGCCTTGTAAGCCGAGCATGAAATCACATGGTGTGGGATACCCCTGGGGTCAGTTGGGGGCAGCTGTCCCGGCTGTATCCCCACCCAACTCCTTCTGCATCCCCAGTCTTCTCGCTGGGGTGTCCTGAGAAGCAGAAAAGGCCTCAACTCTGTGTAAGCACTGCTCAGCAGTAACAAAAACATCCCTGTTATCAACAACGTTTTCAGCACAAATCCAAAATGTAGCCACATACAAGCTACTGCAGAGAAAATTAACTCTGTCCCAGCCAAAACCAGCACATGGAAGTTGACTGTGGTATTCAGGCAGTATTGCTGAGGGACCTGTGCAGATACATGTCACCAGAAGAAGCAGCACGTTGCTCTTTTCATTTTGCCTCTTTCCTTGCATCCTTTGTTGACCTAGTTGACAGCAATAAGGGCCTTCAGGATGCAGAGTTCAACCATTTCCCTGAAGAAGTGTTAACGCTGCAGCTTGTCTGGATTTCAAGGCAGTGAAGGGAATCGGCGTTTGAAGGTGTAATTGGCCTTTGTGTGTTTATAACCTTGTGGAAGGAACATATCAAAATAACATGATGAAAATTCCTGCTTTTCCCCATTTCAACATTGAATCACGTTGATCAGATTTTCAACATGTCCAAGGCACAATAAAAATCTGTGTGAGACAGTTTGACTAGAGCCTCAGCCAGAAGATCTCTCATTAAATCTGAAGAATTAAAGTCATTAATCCATAAACCCACAGAATTATTCAATTTCAGTCATTAGCAGAATAAAAAAAAAAAAAAAATTAGAACTGAGCTTCCTCACATTATGCCTGCCTGGTGAAATTGTGTAATCTCAGAGTTTCCAGACCTGAAAGAGACTTAATATGCATTTGCCACTTCTACAGATATTGCTTCAGTGTTTTTGCTTTAAGCACATAATCAGCAGCTTTACCTCTCAGTTCTCTTATTTCAGAGATGTAAAAGGTTCTTATTTCCTTGAACCAGTTTCTGAATTACTCCTATCTAGAATTTCATTCCATATGTAACCTACTGTGGTGGGCTGATGATGGCTAGATATCAGGTGTCCACCAAAGCCTTTCTATCATTCCCATCCTCAGCTGGACAACAGCTTCTCACAGAGGCTGTACCTCTTGTCCTCCTTACCAAAACTTTGTCACACAAACCCAATACACCTGCTATTTCTATCACTGTGTTAACACCTACCTTCCTTGTGCCTTTTACAAGTTTTGATTTATTTAAGGACAATTTATTAATTACTCTTGCATTCTCTCCTAGTTAACATACACTTAGCTAAGCCAAAGGAAAATACTTCATAAAGTTTGGTGGCAAAAGTAATCAGTATGAACAAACTGAAATGAAGTTTAAGGGTTATTTCTGTGATATCTTCTCAGAAAGTTTTTGACACAGTAACCCTCTTAAAAAATTATAGTACTAATAAAGATTCTGTTCAGGCATTTGAAGTAGTAGGAAGGTATACAGAAAATTTATGCATAACGATTTTTCTGAGGGATTTAGCAGCAACTGACAATGGCCCTACCAACTGATTCTAGAAAATGGTGAGTTTGTGTAATAGCTAGTCATTGTACAAAACTGCTTTATTTGTCCCAGAACTGAAAGCATATTGTGTTCGAGCATACACGGGCAGAGCATTACTGCTTCATAATTCTAATTGAAAGACAAAGCCACTTAACATTTATGGAATAAAAGGAATAATGCTTCTGTTAATGACAAAATTTATTTTAGTAGCTATTACTCAGAAACATGTTCTAAAGCAGTTTAAAATGAATTAGTTTTGAAACTGTATGTATGTAATTTTTCTCATGGTGATCATTTTGAAGAACCTGCTGATATGCAATATTGGTGGTTGATGCAGAATACTAATGCAACTGTTATGTAAAGAAAAACACCTCTCAAATGATTTGTACTGAAAATACTGTGCACTGCATTCTCACCAGCTTGGTAGTTCAGGGTTCTATCATCACAGTTATTTTCCCACTGCATTCCTGAGAAATAGGATCCAGTTTTTATCAGGCTGGAGAAAGTACAAGTGCCAGCTAATCTTATGGATTCTTATACACATTCATTGTTCTACAGGACTATCCTCGGTGAGACTGTTCTCTCCATATAGAGCCCAATTCTCTTTGGAAGAAAATATTTTAACCAAAATACATTTTCATTAGAATGCCAATTTAAGGATATTGAAGGCTGCAAATATATTGCTTTTACCTGAGCTGTGGCCTGCAATGTGTTCAACATGAAGAAGAAACAAAGAGCATATTCCCCCTCTATTTCCAGTGTGTCTTATCTTACCAGGCTTCCTCTCCCTATCTGAGCCAAGCTGACAGTGCTGACAGCACAGGCTCTTATCTGCTCAGGCATCTCCAGAGAAAAAACAAAATAAGTAGTGGTATTGAGGAAGGCAGAGAAGAATCAGACATTGACAGTCAGAGAGAGGAAAGCTGAAACACAGGGCAGGGAGGTAGGCTGGTTTTGGAGTTGTCTGTTGGGTAGCACGTGAGCATGTGAAAGCAGAATCCAAACAGTGTGATGAGCAGCAGCTCTGCATCTGAGGCACAGCCAGGAGATGCCCTGGTGCCTCAACCTTAGTTTCACACGCTGATGAGGTAGATTTGGGGGTTGAAGAAGACCAACAGAAGAAAGGAGAAAAAGAGGGAATGATCAATTATGTTTAGATGGTGCACTGACTACCTTGGCTGCTGATTTCCTTGTGGATTTGTTTGGTTTTTAAACACATGTGGGTACAGACTGATAGTTAGCAGCCCTAGATCAAACATGGCCTGACATTTGTGTGGGTATCCAAGCTGCTGTTGCATAAATTGTATCATGGCAAGTACTTAGACAGGGAGAACATAGTGATAGTAATTACTTCAGCCGCAGGGCCCCTTGAGGTATTCTTGCTTTATACTTTAATCTACTATAGTTTATAATTTTCACTCCAAACAAGTTCTCTACCTGGCAGTTTTAAGCGGACTCTCTTTGCACTTCCCATATCATCATATTTAGCAGCTCTATATCATGTAACATTTTACTTGTTCCTTTTATGACTAGAGGAAAATTTGTATGCCTCTAAGATAAAGAAGGATAATAAAGCAATAAATTTTAGGGGATAGGAGGTACTAACAAACTGGCTAGCATGACGTGAGAGGAAAAACATTTCCATGAGATATAGCCAAGCTATAAGCCAAAGTATACAATTTTATGTCTAGTGAATAAACATTTTTAATGGTTTCTGGGTAAGTTTTGCTATTGCACTGCTTATGCTTGATTTGCCAATAGCAGGGTTAGTAAACCATGTGAAATGGCTTTTTTGACTAGATAAAATAGATTTTATATTTAATTCTTTGTCAGCTATATGGGGAAGAACAGAGGTGATTGCAGTAGAGTAGCTAGATCCAGATCACAGAGCAGAGGTGTAAAGAAAATTTGGAACAGAATTCTACAGCTGGAATCCAGTACATAGAGGTTTTCTGAAACTTTCTTAGACTTCTAAAAGCATTTATATTTTAATCTTTTCAAAAGGAAACAAGAAAAAGCTTTTCCTTGCATTTCTCCAAAACTAAAAATGAAATCTTCATAGAACTGATTGTTATGGAAGACTTCCATTAATGTTTGCTCCCAGTGGTCTTTCCTGAATGCCTGTATAATTTACTGAAAAGTAAATGACACTGTTTCATACTAGTTGTGATCGTCTTTGAATCTTCTCTAACTGGTATGGAAAACATGGTGTTGCATATTTCATCTAGGGAAGCCATGGCAATTACTAGGAGATCATGTATAAGGAAGGATGCAGTACACATACAAATACAGCAGCAACATCTAGAACAAACCTTCAAACATTGCACTAGTTAATTTAATTAACAATTAAATTACATTAGTACATTACAACCACAGGAATGGTAGTAAAATACGTGAGCCAAAGTCACATTTGTGCTTAAATTCTTAGGTAGTTCGGACTTTGAATAAATTTGGTAAACTGTGTGAAAGTAAGTTTGTCAACATTACGGACTTTGTGTTTAAATTGGTTGCTGTTGACATATTTCAGTCTTTCCGGTCCCCTGTCTACAATGTAGCAAGGAAGTTTTAGAATACATTTGTAACACCAATGCCCCTACTTGTAAGAACAGTTACTTTCTCTAAATTCTTTCACCTTCAAGAGTATGGGTCATCATTATCTTATTATCTCAAGGGAGTGCTAGGAAATGCTTGCCTCTAGTTTGAATAAGGTGACATCCTTCTTCTGTTTCTGTCACTACCACTGTCACCACCACCACCACCAGTATGAGAGAAGATCCAGTGAAAGAGAGAGACCTGATCTTACCCAAGAGGCTGAGTCTGTTATTTGGGGGGGACAAGTGTATCTCTACAGTTGCCACAGAGCACACCTATTGCTAGAAAACTAATTTAATTCTCTACAAAAAAAGTAGTATTTTTGATTAATATTTCAATGTATTTCTGGGTAATATTCATGTTGATTTGTACTAATGTTATTTGTTAATTCATCAAAGTTATTAAGATGAGTAGATGATATGAACTGCTATTTTCAATTCCTGAAACTGCCACTTTCAATCTCAGTCTTCAGCCCTTGTAGGAACAGAGCTGCTGCTGGAGCATGACTTAGTGTAATCCCCTATTAATACAGCCTCCCTTTCAGCTACTTCATTATCACCCTGTGCATTACAAACATGTTATGGAACTAGAAATACCTTACCAACAGGAAGGAATCAGGAAGATTGTAGAGAAGTCTGCTCTGGCTCACTCACTAGAAGAAGGATCAATATAAGATTTCCAATCCCAAAATATTGTGAGATGAAAAGTTATAGAGACTCCAGAGCTAACAATTTCTCCTCTTTACTCAACTGGTTTCTACAAGGAAGTCAGTAAAAGAAGACAGGACAACTACAGAACATCAAGATCAGCTAGACAGCTAAGATGGCACTATTTCTTCAGCTCAGAGCCATCAGTTAGACTGCAACCTGGCAGATGAGTTTGCCTAAACACAGTACAGCTTTTAGGTTAAAGAACTCCCTTTAATAGCTGCAGTGTGAGGTAAAAAATGCCACTTGATAAATATGAGTAACAATGCCCAATAACAAATATATATCTTGAAAGCTGACATGAACTAGCCTCAATAGAAATTCTTAACAACTATTAGTTTGGTGAAGAATACGTTTTTTTAATGTGTCCGTTGCAGTGACTGCTTCCATAGATGCTTTGGAGAATACTGATTATAACTAACAAATTGAGAGATGTGCCTTAACAAGTATTCAGAGGAGTCATTACAGTTTGGTCTACTCTTTCTTGCTTCTCTGGATGATGATGATGCATGTGCTTGAATAGAATTACTCTGCACTATGTTAAAACATCCTTACCTGCCTGACAACCTTAATAAAGTTCCTATTAAAATCAGCAGGGAAGAACTCTAGATAAATTCAGAAAGTGCAATAAGGACTGGCTTCACAAATTTTAGCTTCTATGGTTGTGCTGTAGACGTGCTGTAGACGTACTGTAGACAGAGAGCCAAATTAGTATTGGCTTGTAGATTAATTAAGCAATATGGGCTTCCACAGCATCATTATGCACTTTTATGTTCACAGCTTTTAGTTCATCAATATGCAAGAACTTTGATTTTAAAGTGCATGATGCAAAATTGTTGCCTGATTGCTCTGCATGAAGAGGAAAATTCTCTCTCCCATTACCAAGTTCACTTAGCAGCAAAAGCTTTTTTCTGAAAGGATTTAATTTATCTGCAGAATGAAATATTTCTTCTGTAGTAGGAGGAAATCAAGATGAAAATTATGTTGGACTGTACAAACCTCTTAAGAGTTTCTGGAACCAAATGATGAGACAATTGCCAAGGAACTATTGTGCACATTGCACAGTACTGTGAAACAAGCAGGTACACAGGGCAATAGCAAGAAACAGAATGGGATTTAATACAAGCTAAAGCCTTAGTGGCTTCGTTTCACTTCCAAGAATGTGAATTGAATTTTTTCCTAAATGTATTGGGATCTACGGATACAAAAAGAACCTTGGTGTAACAGGTGATTGCACAAGATACAAAGCCAGGCAGACTGAGCTGTCTCATGTATGTGCTGTCTAATCTAATGTCTGCTAAGGAACATTGCAGATTTCCTTATGATACTGTGATCATATCCAAATGGTTTTTATGACAACTCAAGGAAATTAATTTCCTCAAACAAAATTAATAAATGTCTACAACCATTAAAAGAAATGTATACAGCATTATCCCTTTGCTTCTTTTTCATAAATTTCATATCTTTCTGGGTTTTATAACAAAAAACAAACCCCAAAAAACCCACTATACAAAGACTTGGAACAATTTGTATGTGCATTGCAGATGCCACAAAAGAGGCCCCTAGAAGCAGTATCTGTAGTAGACCAAGAGTTTTGAATTGTTATCTCTTTTTTATCATCTGTGCACTGAATCAAGACAGCAGTGGGGCAGGTGTCTAAATGCTCCTGTAGAACAGAGATGCTTTCCCAAATCAGGAGCTCTGGTACCCAGCCCCTACATAAATGCTTGTAATTTTCTTAGTCAACACCATGCAGTAGCTAAGGAGCACTGTAGACATGAAACACTTTTTTAGAGATGAAATTGCTTAGAGATGTGAACTATTTGCCAGCATGACACATGCCTAACATTTTGGGGACTGAGACAAATTTACAAGTATAGTGTCACAATTCTTTTCTTGCGTCTAATACATTAACTCAAATGTCACTTATATAAGTAAGTGAAATCTGTCCTGCTTGTACTGTGCATTTTGCAGAATTCAAGCTTTGATTTAAAAATAAAAAAAAATCTGGAGACAGTGTATAACCATGGATCTGAGAGAAGAGAATTTCTCTTTAAAGATTCCCAATCTGGAGCCCATTTATGACTTCAAGGGGCAATAAACTTGCATATAACTATTTTACTAAGGGATAACAAGCTGTTTCTGTTGACATCCATTTTAGGGAGCGAATAAACTGTGCTGCAGCAGAGTAAATGCAGGAAAAGACACAAGAAACAGGAAAGAGGGAAGCAAAGAGAATAGAAGAAATGAGGAAAGATCAAATTCCATTGATGCAACATTGCCCATAATGAAGAAATATGAGAGGTTTTTGCTGTAATGGTCAAAGGATAGAGGAGTGTTGCTTTATATATATATAAAACCTCACAAAAGGAAGGCCTTGTAAAATCATGGCTCAGGCCTGTTACTTGGGCTAAGTAGAAAAGGACTGTGGGAAAGTGGCTCAGCTGAATTAGAGACAGAAAAACAAGTTATGTAACCATTGTGTGTTCACATCATGGTGTATGGTGGTTGGTTGAATTATGTTTGTTGTGATTTAAAACTATGTAGCTGATAATGGGCTAACTGCTTAAAAAGGCCTGGTTTTTGCAATAAAAAGTCCTTGCTCCTCTGCACCTCTCTGGGGACTCTGTGTCACTTTTTTTCACACAAAGGAGAGGTAAGATTTGTAGTGATATCACTACTAATGATTTGTATCAGTTGTTTTAATGAATCTTTTTACCTTTGCCTACCAATATGGCCTCTAGTACTGACAACCACCAAAGTTTTATGTCAGAAAGTTTGGTTGTCTTGGGTTTTTGCTTATTTACTTTCATTTGTTGAAAATACATTAAGGAAACATTCACTCCTAATTTTTCAGGATTTCATGGACAATCCTTTAATCTAAGCCCCTCAAACTTTTCCTTTTCCTGTGAAAAACTTAACATCACTTGCAGGAGAAAACATAATTGAAAATTAACATTCCTTTTTTATGAGTGATTTTAATACACAGAATATTACATTGAACATGACAATATTTTTCAAGCAAAAAGATTACAATATGAACTACTAACTTCACTGAATGGAATAATTTTCTACCTTAAAGAACTGCCCTGGCTCACAACAACTTCTTATTGCCTAACTGCTGAACTAATTTGTAATGATTTCCTGCCACTGCCTCAGAAAAGGAAAATTTATGGAGTAAGGGGAATCACATTAAATATACCCTGAGTCCTGGGATAGGGATTCCACTGGCAGGAGCTGCACTGCAGCTTTATGAGGTCTTCAGTAAATACAGCAGATGAAGTAACACCTGCTGAAGAGCATTTCAAAGACTGACCAGATATGCCTCCAAGATGCTGTCTAATGTAGCACAGGAAACAAACTCGGATGTACTGATTCTCCCAACAAGGATGAATTCATCAGGCACTGATGATGAGGGTCAGAGCCAGCTTTATCTGGACTTTGTGGAACTTCTGAAGCCCCAGCATTTCAGAGAGGGAATGTCTACCTGCCATTCATCATCCAGAAGCAAGATGTGGTACCCTCTGGATGATGTGGCAGGTTCATAGTCTAGGGAAGACAAGATTCAGAAGTGGGTTTCCGTAAACAATTCAAGTTGAAACTTTTATGCAGAGGCATTTTTGGTTGCTGTGGCAGAGCCTTTGAGGCAGGACAAGCTGCAGAGGAGGCGGCAATAGTAATCAGGGGGTACAATGAAGCAATGTCAGAGGTGCAGAACTCAAAGGATCCTGGCGTCCATCTAGGCACAAAGTAACTCAGCAAGCTGACAATAACCCAAGCAAATCTTGTCCTGCACAGAGGGGACAGGAAATATTTTGTGAATTTGCTTTTGTTATGTAGTTCAGAGAGATATTGCGGAAAATGTGTGAAGAGAGCAAATAGTAGTGGGGACAAATTGCTGGAAACAGGTGGGGAGTGAGAAGTGAAGAATCTAATGGAAAAGCAGGGATGAAGGTGGGCAGCAAGAAAATGCTTGTCAAAAATACAGCAGAAATAAGAGACAGCAACATAAGGAGGGGTTTAGGTTACATATGTCAGGAACACAGACAAAGGGAGAGAAAACAGATCTGTTTCCTGACTCTTCTTAGGGTAGGGCATAAGGATATTGTGGTTTCTGCTGTAGTGTTTGCTACGGCTGTGATGGCAACAGATGGCTTCGTGTACTACTTGATGGTGTCTGTTGCTGAGAGAGAGGGGAAAGCGAGGTCAGAGTAGGTGCACAGAGCCTGGAAGACATTAATGATGCTTCTGCTATGAGGTGCTTCCACAGATTTTTAGGGCATTAGCAGCAACCACAACATGTCTGTATCCCAGTGTCTGTGTCCAGCTGCCCAAAACTCCATTCCACTGAGACCACGAAGGATACAGGATCAATTTCAATGTGTGAGTGGCCTGGGTTCAGAAGTGTTTAGGACTCTTGCCAGGGTCACTTCAAGTAGACACATAATTTGGATGCAGCTACCTCGGTTTGCAATTTTTAGTATACAGACACAGACTAAGCTTGCCATTTTGGCCATATGGTTAGAAATCACTGTCAGGCTCCCTCTGGTTACTAATATGGTTATAGACCTAGCCCTTTTGCAGGCAACTGAGTTTATCTGGGACAGAATCTGCCTCTACTCCATCATCTGGCTGGTTTGATCTCCTCTCTGCAGTTCCCTGCACTGATCACCAGTGTAATCAGCCTCCACATTCATTCTGCTGGCTCTAGCTGACTTATGTCATCGCCTACAAAAAAGTGTTACCTTGAATTTCTCATCACCTTTGTCCCTTTAGAAGTCACAAAGGGCTTAAAAAACCTTAGTAACTGTGAGCTCTGCTCTGTAACTCATTGGTATCATTGCTAGAGCTTGGAGAGAAAGTGACAGCAATGTGTGTATGTACAGTGTGGTACTACAGCAGCAATGGCAATGGAAAGCATTGTCTTACTCCAGAACACCCTTTCAGACCCTAGGAAAATGCAAAGAAGAAGAGAAAGAAAGAATACTTTAGAACAGCAGGTGAAGGTCAAGTGCACATGCTTACAACACACACTTACTTTCTCTTCTCTTCTGTTTCACACATTAATCATGGAAATAAATGTGTGCAGGACTCAGCTCACAGGGGAAAACTCTGACAGACCCAGAGGGAAAATACTTATTCCAAGAACACAACATCTTATGTCCTTCCCTTGCTTTTTAAGTAGGATTATGATAGACTCTCAGCATTAAAATAAACTGAAATTCTTCAAGCCGGTGCTATTTAAATTAAAGTTAATTTAATCCTCCTGTACTGTGGAATAAAGAAATATTTGCTGGTACTTTAGGTAGACAAGAGCTAAGATGAAATATGTTTTTTGTTTGTAGAAACCTCTTTCTGCATCAATAAATATAGCAAAGTCAATGCTTGCCATGTCCTAAATTCTTACAGAGGTTTCTGCTTTTTGTCAATTTCAACAGATTCACTGACATCCAAATGCTTTGTTATAAGGGTTGATAACTGCCACAGTAATGGGAGGCAGAACCATCCGTTATCCAAATAACTTTGCAGACAAGCACTAACTAATATTTTAATTCCCCTACCTGTATTCCTGGTCATCTTCCAGTTCTGCATGAGTACATCCAGCCCAGGTTCCTGGAGCTGGAGCTGGAAATGCACCTGGAGTTTATACAGTATTCTAGACTATTGACAGTTATGACTTAGAAGTTTTTAATCAAAATTTCATATTAGTAATAATAATTACTAATAATTAGTAAAATCTTACTGAAGATAATTTCACACAAGTGCAGATAGTTTCACACAAAATTTCTTACATTTTCTTCCACTGAAACAGTCTTCACTTCACCACCACCACCAGAAATTAAGTAACCTTCCATTTATGCTATACAGTAGACACTAGAAACATTAATGTCTCCCTCCTTGCCATTCCTTGGCCTACAGCTCCTGACTAAATCACCCATTTCCCTCTTCTGCCCTCAGGCAGTGCAAACAATTTGCCCGCACAGTTTGCTGGGAGCCAAGAAACAAATGATAAACAGAATCATTAACATATTTGGAGATAGAATGCATGAGGTCTGGCTTGCATACTTGTTCCAAAAGACAATGGGGCTTACGTTATGACTAGGACCATTGCCAGAAGAAGACATTTCCCACCTTCAAATCTTAGGTATGGAATACATTTAAATTACAAAATACAGAGAATTTACTACAGTTCTCAGTAAATATTCTCTCACAAAACATCAGGGTTCCTATGCACCTGGAGATGGAAACTTTCACCCAAAAGTCCATCTGAAGTCAGAAAGATTGCTTTGTGCTGAGAGGGAAGAGCTGGATGAGCCTTCTCCCCAGACAGCATACAGCATCAGGAGATCTATCAGAGAAACTCTCCTTCCATGGGGTGGAAGGACAATGGTTAAAGGAGCAATAAACCCACATGTTCTTTCAGATGTTCCTGAATTGTCTTGCAGAAGTACTTAGGACCTGGATGCAATGACACTTCTTTGTGTGACCTGGGGTCTGCCTCTGTCCAGCCAAGAATGCAGCAAATGTTACCCATTTGCCTTCAGGGCTGGCATGCAAGTGATCCTTATGGCTGATTTGGTTGAAGCTGTGGGTTTAGCTCTCCCTGATGCCTCTAATGCTTACTTCCTTTGGTGAAATTAGAGCTCCACATGCAGCATTTATCACCTGTAGCTCTTGAATCAACCTAGTTCAGTGAAAAGGACTGTGTTCTCCTCTTCCCCCTTGCACACCTCCTCAGCTGTTTTGGGGGGGATCCTGCACTGAAGTATGTGATCAGAGATGACAGAATTAAATTTCACAAGGTTTAAAAGAAACTTTGGAAATGATGGACCATTCCTGTCCTCATTCATCCATGATTGTATTAAAGTATTCAGTTCATGCAGTGTTCAGCATTGATGCCTGTCAGACCTGATGGTTCTGCTTGCTTATCCAGATATCAAAAGCAAAAGGTAGAATACCCTGGGCACTTGTACTATACTGCTGCCTTGTGGTATATCTACTTCTCTTTTACTTATGTAGGAAACCTCTTTGATGCACCCTTTCCATTTTGTGACATCACAAACAAGCAAAGAGGTCTCATATCCTTTGTGAAACTTGCACCACCCTTTCAAACTCTGCAGTAGACGGCAATTCATTTTCATATTTGCATCAGAATATTTGAGAGCAGGGTACCTGTGGCTTTTGAGAAATACATGAGGCACTAAGTCCACTGTGCTTCCACATGACCTTCAAACAAAAGGTCAATCCATATTCTCAACACTCTCAGCACAGATGGTAAATTTGATACCACACTTCCAGCATGAAGGATCATTTTGGTGTCTAAAATAAAATATAGCTAAATGCTCTATGACCCAAGAAAAAAGTGCGTTGTTGTTCCAAGACCAAGGATGCTGATGTGGGAGTTCAGAAACTTGGCTGTGAAAATTATGAGATTCAGTCATTTCAAGAAATAAATATTACCCTACTTCCTGCTTGAATTTGACCTGGCTTTTCATAGGAATGGAGCTCCCTGGCTACCTGTCTGTTGTGAGCTGGCAGTGTCAGAAACAAAACAGCACACCACAGCTGAATTTCTCAAGCCAACATAGAAAACCAAGCAAGCAGGATAAGCATTTTTATCACTGCTCAGTTCTGACACAGCCATCACTTCTCTGTACTTTATTTTCAAAAGGGAGGGAAACCGATACTAAGCATGATTTACTAACTTGAAACTTTAAGGGGGAAAAGAAACACGGAATTGAGATATATACCAATCTGCTGGCAAATGTATGATAGAAGTTTGGAAATGAGGTGGCAAGTTACATACCATGCACAGAATCTCAGAAAGCCTTTCCTCCTACTGTCTGTTCTCTGTCCTATTTGCTAATAGAAGCTCTACCTAAAGACTTAGAACAGTAGGACACATGCAAAAGCTAAATATAGCTCAGTCATAAGTGTTTATATTTGAAACATCTATGCAACTGGATACAAAACAAGGCACTGCAGAAAAACACACACAAAACACAGAGAAACCCGTGACATGACACCAGGATCTGCAATCTGTGTATGTTCTGAACAAAAGAAAATGCTTTTTACTGTAAGCGTGGTTAAACAGGTTACTCAAAGAGGTTGTGGAGCTGTCATCCTTGAAGAGGTTCAGACTGTGACTGGACACAATCTTTGGCAACTTGCTCTAGGTGACCCTTCCATGACCAGTTGAGTTGGACCAGATATCTTCAGATCTCTCTTTCTACCTAAAGACTTCTAATTAATTTGTGTAAGTACAAACACATGCAGTTCATTTAGAAGTAGTAGGTTCACATGTCATGTCAAGTTACACACATACCACTTCCACTCTCCTGCGTGAAAGCACAACAGGAATTCATGTAGATCAACAGTCTGTGAGACACAGGTAACCACTTATACACATTATAAGGTATATTATGAAAATAGACTAAAATAACTTATCCTTCTGCCTCGGTCTGCCCACTTATCTTAGTAATTTGTTCCTCAGTTGCTTTCATTGACTGCAAAAATCCCAGTTATTGAAGACAACGTAATACTGTTTTTTCCTTAAAAACAGTTTTTGAAGAAATACTGTATTTCCTTACAAGTAGCTCGTCTGGGAGTGTGTGCAGCTGCAGTACTGTGCAGGATAGGAGGGAGCTTTCTTATGTGTGCTCTGGGCCCTTTTCACATCATTTGTAATGATAAATGGCCTAATATTCACGAAATGCTTTGTCCTTTGCACAAGCACTTATGAAGTAGATGCTTCTATTTTGCTGCTCTAACAGAGTCCTTTTTGTTTCTTTTGTATACTCTCATAAAGAGAATGAAGAGTCTAGTTAAAGGAGATATTTTGTGGCAGCTTGCTTTATTTTACTTTTATTTCTTAATGTATCGTCATTGTATGGAAAAATGGGTTCTATCTTGCCGTTTCATTCCCAATTAATCTTTCCTATACTGGATGGTCCAAAGGGCCTCTGGTGATTCCTCAAGGAAAGCCATTTCTCCAAGCCAGGAGGCCAGTTTTTCATTTTGGGTGGCTTGTCTGCACCCTGATGCACCAGGTCCTCTCTGTCCTCTTTTCACAAGCCCACATTTTCAAAAAGCTGGTATCAGGATGGCCCTATTGGTCAGAACAAGGGGCTATCTGAACCTCTATCCTATCACTGCCAGTGCCAATGCCCAAAGAGAAATTTACAATATTTTCCCTCCAGCAGTTTTAAGAATAAGGATTTTACTGACCCAGAGGGAGAGTATGTTTAATGACTGTCATGGGTTCTCTGGGAGTTTTGTTCAGTTGCCATTTGAACTCCCTAAAATTCTAAGGTGGCCATGTGTCTGCCACCTGTCTATATGGGAAGAACCAGACCAAGGACTCTCTTTTATACTGAGCATACCACCAACTAGTTTCTCTCAGTACCTTTCATTTTTGTACTAAATAGATGCCAAAGGACTGTTTCTTCAATGCTAGGCATGACTTCAGAGACTTTTGTAGTATCTCATCCCTCTCAGTAGTTCTTTTCCAGTCAGTTAGGGCATTACTTGAACAGAATATATTCCATACTTTCATCACTCTTGTGGTCTACCACTATGACTTTTCCATTGGTATCACCCCTTCTGAAATGGAAGAAAGGAAACATAACATAGCATTTCACATAAGTGTTAGCCATCAATTTACACAGTGGCATAACTGTTTTGCTATGTTCCTTTCTAATCCCCTCTAATATACAAGAGGGTTTTTGACTGTTCCTGACTGTTCACCTCATAGTTTTCTAGAAACATTTATAAGACTAAAACCTTGTTGGAGAGACAGGGCATTCTCCTCACTGGACCTGCGATGACTGAACAGTAGTATCCCCTTTTCTAATCTTAAGTTCCTGTCACAGTCCAAATTCCAGTTAGTAGGCATATTTGGTGAGGGGTGGGCTTCAATGGTCAAAGATGAACTCCTGTTTCTTTGTAATTTACTACAGTGGGCAAATTCACAAGAATTCCTCTCCACCTCTCCTCTGATACAGGTTTAAACCAAGGTCCAGGAAAAGAAGGGAATTTTAAAGGGAATCCTTGAGCCATGGTGTATCACATGATCTCTTATTCACATGTTCTCGTCCAGGATGGTCAGGATACAGCACAGCACAGCTCTGTAAAGGACGGAGCTTTGAGCTTCCCCTGCCTTAGTGCCCCCCATTGTGAACAGAAAGCTGACCACAGTAGAGTAAACACATCCCTTTCCCAGCATATTCGGTACTTCATGCACAAGTCAGTTTTCAGAGAGCTGTATCTCTTGCTTGACACAAGGCAGAACCATATCAGATATCTTTGAGACCTTTGTGGAAAGATGACAAGCACAATACGTGCATGAATGTTAAGCATAAAATCAACAAGCACCTTTCACTTTTAATGATGCCTAACACCCCAAAACACTTACTATCCTCTCCATTTATTTTTCTCTTTTATCTGTATGCAGTGGCTATGTTCAACTTCACAACAGATTTACTCCTGAATACCACAGCTTGTGAAGAGTCAGTAAAAAGTTATCATAAAAAGTAATTTATATCAAATTATGGTCCCCTAATAAAGCACAAGAAAAAACCAGTCAGTTCTATAGCCCATCTAACATTTCCAATGCTTTCCTCAGCCATTCTTGGAACTGTGTTGTCTGTCTGCTGAGTTTTTCCTGTTCTGGAGTTTGACTGTCACCAGTATTCCCTGTATTAGATTTGACATTCCCCTGCATTAGCTTTGACATAAGCATGCTTTTGTATTCTGGAATAACTTTGCCTTTATGGGTAAGCATGTACTTTTTCCTCACCAAGTTTAAAGTAGGTAAAGCATCCATAGTAATCCCCCAGTGTTCAGGTAATTCAGCCACTGCATTAGTGAACTGAATTCAGTTCACCCAGGTGGTCTTGACCTAAGTTCAGCTCTGGGCTCAGTCCTTTGCCTTCAGACCTGAGATCCAAATAAATCCTAGTCCATGTGGGTTGCTCCAGAGCCTATGTTTCTCAGACTTCAATATGTCATCAGAAAGGATCATCAAGACTAAGTATATTAATGATAAAAGGGCAAATACTCAGGAGGGAACTAAAGTCAAATTATCAAAAAAACACCAAATGTATAAAAATTTTCCTTGGTGTTCAAGTGACATGTTTAAGACGTTCTTTGGCCTCATCTGACAATGAAGGAATGTGAACCTTTTGCCTGTCCATGCATTTTTCTGCCTGCTTTGGGAAAAAAAATGATGCCAGGACAAAGTAGGTCACGATGGTAGTGACTGCAGATGTAGTCTAACTGCTAAAGGTGGATACCTCTGAAAATCTGTTGGCTGGTTCATAGAGAGAGGAGAAGCCTGGGACATAGTGCAAGAGATGCTACACCAGCAGGAAGAGTCCTGCAAGGACAAGGCAGTGCTACAGAAGAGTGGTGTGAGTACAAGATATTTTCCCTTGCCCACCTTGCTGGAAGCAATTGTTCAAGACTGGTTTAGGGTGAATTCAGGATGTGCTCAGGGAGAGGGAACTAGGAGGATCCAGAGGAAAATGCCCCAAGCTGTCTGGAGGCAATTAACTGTGGCTTTTGGAGGAACTTTTCAAAACCAGAATAGCAACAGAAGATGAAAAATACAACAAAGTTACAAAAAAGCACAGATCAGATTTTGCTGATGTGTTGCCTTCCTTCTAGGAGCCATTTCAAGAAGTTGCTGTGATGCACTGATTTTACAAAGCAAAAAGGATTCTCCTAGCTCATTATTCTGTGTCAAGGGGTCAGATCCTGGGTTATAGAAAGAAAATTGAATGGTAAGTAAAAAAGTGGCCACAAGCATCTGCAAGCAAAAGCACATTTCTAAGAAATTTTTCCCTCTCGGTTAGAATTTGGCAAATATGTTTAAAAGCAGTAAGAGATGTTCTTTCTTAAAATAATTGGGTCAGAAAGTCTAAATAACAAACAAGAAAATTACTGCATTCCTCTGACCCCAAGGTTAGGGGTTCTGTACATCATCAGCTATGATTTAATATAGGGACCTGCAGCCTGGGCATGACAAGTTCAGCAAAGCATGGTCATGAGGTCATGGTAGAAGTCTACTGTAAAGAGCATAGCCAAAGTCCTCTGTAGCAAGAGATGACATCTAATACCTGCTTGAGAGACCTTGAATTTTGAGACATCCCTTTGGAGAGAAGACCTACAGCTTCAGGCAGAACAGAGTCTTTCCCCTATAATTCCTAATTAAAGCAAACCGAGAAAGCTGTATAACACTGCAATTCTAGGTTATGTGAATGTATATGCCAATTATATTGCTACAATTTTTTAACTGTGAATTAAAGCTGAGACCTGTAATTTAATCTAGGGTATACAGTCTTTCACTTTGGAATCAGCATCAATTTAATGCTGGCTCTCTATTGAAAAGTATTCCCTCCCTCAGAAACTTATATTCCTTAAAATGGCCTTCTGTTCATTCTTCTCACCATTGTTGTATTTTTCCACTCATATTTATTGATAGTTATCTACTATTCAGTTAACTCCCTTGATATGTCCTCAGTAAGGGAATGTAAGTTAACTCAAGTCCAAATCATCCATATTGCACCAGGTAATAATGTCTTTGCAACTCTGAAATTCTGTAATATTTTGTCAAAAGTACACATCCTACTGTATTAGGTCAGTTATGGGCTCAGTGGAGAAGCCTCCACTTTGGAAAGTCAAAACTAATACAGAGTAAAACTACAGCTCATTATGCACATGTGCTGTAAAACATAAATTACTTGTAATAAAAATACGGTGTTATTTCACATTGCATGTTAGACAAATAGGCATACTATGGACATTGTGCACATAATTTTTATGCAAGAGAAAGAAGATGCATAGGAATGAGAAAGAGTCCCACGCCATCATCATTGGGATGATGACTCATCATCCCAACAGTTTGTAATTCTGGCAAAATGTCTCAGCATATTTGGAAAGCACAGTCATCCATATAACAGAACCCCATCCAGATAACAAAAAGTTTATATAAGCTAGGATGGCTATCAGAAGATGCACAAACTCATATTTTTGGAAGGTAAGAATGGTACCCAGAGCAGGACATTCAATTTGCACATGTCTAGGCTGCCTTTCAGGCTGAATATACAAGATATTCCTTCTGGTTCAGAACTTTCATTCTGATTTCCCTGTCCACTCCAGAATCTGCAAATAATTTGTACCCATTGGCAATGCAGGTAAGAATTGCTTCTCCAGTGACCACCACACAGAACTAACAGCTAGGGGTTCCCAAAGTTTAAGTACTTTATTATGGTCCAGCATTTAAGTTTCCAGACAACTGTGACAGTCTATGGAGGAAAAAAACTTTGGGCCATTGGAAATAACCCTGGTTGCTTAACTGTGTGCACCTCTGTGAATATCCTTAACAAGGTTTATAAACAACCTTACAATCTCTAAAGTAAGGCATGATTGGAAACAGAACACAGGCATTCCCTGTTCTCATTGTTTGTCAGTTTCTTGGAATTGTTATGAGTAATCAGACTTACAGGCTGAAAAATGAGATGTGCAGAAAGCCCTTAGTTCTTCATTAGCAGGAAAATACTAAATTAGTAGAAAAATGGTCTTCATCTAGAGGGGAATTTTAGGCTTATATTTATTGTCCCTTTGTGTATACCCGAAATTCTACTCCTTGCTAATCGGCTTGGAGTCAAGAACTTCTCTCAATGCTGGTTCCATTGAAGTGCTACTTGTTTTATTGAAGTGCTTGGAATTAGATTAGCAGAAACTCCATGAAAAAAGGAAGGAAGGAAGGAAGGAAGGAAGGAGGAAGGAAGGAAGGAAGGAAGGAAGGAAGAAGGAAGGAAGGAAGGAAGGAAGGAAGGAAGGAAGGAAGGAAGGAAGGAAGGAAGGAAGGAAGGAAGGAAGGAAGGAAGGAAGGAAGGAAGGAAGGAAGGAAGGAGGAAGGAAGAAGGAAGGAAGGAAGGAAGGAAGGAAGGAAGGAAGGAAGGAAGGAAGGAAGGAAGGAAGGAAGGAAGGAAGGAAGGAAGGAAGGAAGGAAGGAAGGAAGGAAGGAAGGAAGGAAAGGTTAATTCTTCTTCCCAAACCTAACAGTCTATTAAAATATGGAAGTTATTTACAAATGTTTTTTTCTCTTGTAATAAGGCTTTAGCTTGGGTTTGGGACAGTGCAATAAAATTAGTCTCTGTTTAACACAGATGTTCCGCAGTGGCACAGTAGGATGGCTCCAGATGACCTGTATCACATCTGTTAGAGATGCTATTTTATCCTGTAAGAAGACTGAAGGCATTCAGTCAGACTTCTCATCAGTCTGGTTGAAAACCTCCAGGCTGAAAATTAATCCCAAGAAATTTAATCATGCCTTATAAAATACAAACACGTTCCTCTTCAAATCAAGTATTTTCTAACAGCTAATATATAACTCGTCTCACCTCTTCTGCTTTAGCTTTGGCTCTAGTAATTGTTTTCAGGAAAATAGTGAGAAACCAACACAGTTTGGGGAAAAATGAAGATCATACGAACTGAACATATGAAACACATTTTCAAGAATAACAAGAAAGTTTAAAAAAGGCAGTCATGTAAGCCTTCATCTGAAAGAAATATAGACAAGTATTAAGTACTTTTGTCTCTGTTAGTCCAAAAATAGACACTTGGAAGAAGGAAGTTTTGGCTGCCCTATTTTGCCACTCAGTCACAGTATCAGAATTTCAAATTCAGAAGAGTAGAATATTAATATATTTTTTAAAATGACTGTATTTTGCACATAAAATACAACGAAGTCCATATGATCACAGTCTGTTCTCTTCACATAGCCCTAATAGCTAGCATAGGATTTTTCATGCACAAGATAGAAGTAAAACCTGCTCTTAGAGGGAAAAAAAAAGAATGGTTATAGTCCATTAAGTGGCATAACTAGTGCACCTAACTAAACAGGAACTCTACTGTGTGATAAATAACACACAGGTAAAAGAGTTCTGTGTTGTACAGAATTTTGATCAGACAAGAACCCTTGAGACACAGACCAGGGCAGAAATCTGCCAAGATATTATAACTAGCATGATGTTTCTAATAAAATGAATTCCTAGCTGAAGTCCAAGAAGGAAAAAGCAACAAAGAGTAGTTGTGCACATTACTTTTATGTGTATAGAGGCCAATGTTGAAAAAATCCCATCATGCTTTGACTGTGAATGCTGGAATAAACCAGGCCAAAGAAGGTAAGTCTGCTCTTCTCATCTGTACATTTAAGTTTAGAGAAATTTTGAAACTATGTTTGATCTGCTATCAAAAGGGGCAGTGTCACTCTCCCCAGTCCTTCTAGCCAAGGATCTCCCACTTACAGTAGCAAGAGCAGTCTTAGATTGTCAGGTCACTTGTAAAACTGCATTTTCAAAACAGCCTCCTTAAATGTTTTCCCTTTATACAAATCCAGTAACTTCTAAAACACCTAGATAACAGGAATTATCAAAGCTTGCAACACCAAAAGTGTCTGAATGGACAGATATCTATGGAATGCTACTTTCCTGTAAAATGTATGGCAAATGCAGTTTAGAAACAGGTGCCATTGCAGAAAACTCACAATATTAAAAGTACACACAACCATTGGAGTGCTGATCACCTCTTCAAATCATCCAAGAAATATTAAACCTGATTCAAGGGAGAAGGGAGTTTTCTCATAAAGCTGCCAGTATTTGAACCGGGCCATGAAGTTTTACTAAGATATTTCTGAGTTCAGTATTGTAATACAGAGTAGAAACTCTCATTTTGAAGGCTACATACACCTTTCTTCCAGTGTTCACCACAATTGACCATCTCTTCACTTCCTTTCCAATTACCTGCCTCAACCATTGGAATACCAAACATTAGCCAAATACCTTCTCAGAGGTCATATTTCTCAAACATTGCCTCCTGCATTCCCAGCTACATCTAGGAGAAATGAGCCTACTCAGATTCTAAGGTAAGCATATTTCTTGCAAGTTTTGCTTGAGTGATTAAGACTCTACTGACTGTACTACTTCAGTGAAACTGGGGACCTCCTTGCAGAGGTGTTCAAACTGGGCAAGGTTGTGATGAGTGCCCTGAGGGCATGACCAAGAGCAGTAGGGTGTTCTGTGGCTGCCAAGACGTGGGCATGCAACAAAACCCAGACACTCTATGGGCCTCTGGGAAATGCCTCTGTCCATGGACAATACCAAGGGACAGAAGGAAAATGAGAATGCAGTCCACTGGGGGAGAGATGGGCTCCTGAGAGTCAGACTCTCTGAATGGGAAAAAAAAAACCCTAAGAAGATACCCAGGGTCACAAAACCAAACAGGGTTCCATCACGCAAGGGAAGAGGATCACTTTGCAGTTTGCGGATTTATAGCAGCATCTGCAAGAAGGCAAGTGCAGACACAGACAAAGAACCAGCTGTGTTTTATTCCAAAAAGAGTTTCATCCAGTGAATTGAATCCAGACAGAGCCCATGTCTTTCACCTCAGCTACTCCTGCGTCCAGCCTCAATTACACAGCAAGAGTTATAATGCTGAATTGCTTCTGTCATCCTCTTTGTCCAGCAAACTCCCAACTAACCTTTGGCAGATGGGAGACAAGCAGAACATAAAAATTGGAAATGCTGATGGATGCTCTAAGGAAGTGACATGGACTATTTACCTGCTCCTCCTCATCCTTTTCCTCAAGTCCTACAAGCAGCACCACACCAGTTACTATCCTGTTAACCCATACATTGGGAAGAGCTGGTCCTATGGCCTTTTTTCCTCCTGGTCATGCTGCACTGTGCCAGATACCTGAACCAGCCCAGGCCTCCCTTCACCTGCTTCAGGACTTCAAAATTATTCAGGCTCCAAGACTTCCTCAACATTCCCTGAGGCATCTTTCTCTCCTCAGCCCAGACAAAAACAGCTAGTCACCTAAAAATATAAAAAGTGGAATTTAAAGGTTTTATTAGAAGCAATAAAAATTTGAAGCTACCAGATAAGCAAATACAGCTGGGTTATGACAGGCTACAACTTGCTTAAATGTAATGCAGTGTAAACATCAAATTTCAGCCATTATATGAGAGAACGCTAATCAGATCATAAAAATTTGTCTAGACATTGTCAGATGTCAGACCATGGAGACACAAATCTATCTTTTTAGTAGAAACACAGAAGATATTAATATTGAATCAGACTTCTGTGCTAAACCACAAACCATGTTAAAAGCCAAAATCTTAATTTTGCAGGTAAACCCTGCCTCCCATCTCTATGGGATTGTATGTTACAGAAAGGTTTTAAAAAATCTCTTACACATGGCAGATGAGATTGTTACACTTCCACTCTGAATATATGCACAGGCATCATCTGCTCTGCATAACACTGATGGTCTTCAGGATGTCACCATGTTCTTAATTTAAGAAAGTATAAGCATATCCCTGAATATTCATACCAAAAATACTTTCTTTCTATTCCTCATTAAAGCAGATTTAGGTCGTTGTTATCTTTATTATTAAAGATTAAAATTAAACAGCAACAGTAATGTGGTTTGTACTGCTCATTATAATTTTGGGGAGTTTTTTTAGTTCTTGTTTACACACATGCTCACTACCGAGATTCACTAGTATTTCCAGATTTTGGGAAGGAAAAACAGGAGATTTGGGTGATGAGAAAGAACAGAGCCAAGGGATGAGCTCAGAGAAGAAGCAGCAGTATTGAGATATCATACACGTATGGACAAAACACATAGATGCACATTGCATATCTGTCCCCCTTCTCATCACAAAATTCAGCATTGCCACAACAAAAGTCAGCCTGTTGCCAGTCATTCCTGTACTTTCTGAATCTCATCTTCTTTTCTCTCTCATGACCATAGAAGATCTTGACTTTCCTATGACAGTGCTCATCCAACAGTCCCTCCTAAACCAAACAGTCTCTCTTGGATGGGATACTGAGCATCAGGCAGGTGAATACATGACATCACCTGGAGTTTAGTGCACACAAGGGGTGTTGTATCACACTGTAGGCATCTTATTCAGAGGCAACTAATCCCAAAACACTGGTAATGAGCAAGAAGACACCCATGCAAGGGCAAAGTGTATTCTTCTGACAGAGCGATGCAAAACAACATTCAGCCAACCAGGCAAACGTAGAGGCAAGGGGAAGCTAAAGAAGGGCCAGATGGGCATCCAGGGCACACAGTCCCCTGAGCATGGCACTGCTGAAGGGCAGTGTAGAGCTAGGGAAGGATGCAACAGGGAGAGGAAGAGTAGAATGCTGACTCTTAGGGAGACAGCAGTAAATCCAGTGAGAAATTGCCAAATTCAAATATGAGAGCCATCTTTAACAGGCTTCTAAGACCTCTCAGAAAACTCTCTGGACTGAGCTTTTTGATAACATCTGCTGTGGGCCAATCCTATCTAAAAATCTCTTAGAAAAAATAGTTTTCTTTATTTTTTCACTACATTAGACTAGCAGTTCAAAAATCCATTCTTCCCATGGTCAATGGCTAGGTTTCTTAAATAAATTTTTATGATCTGGACAACCAATTCCAGTAATATTTGACTGAAGGAGCTACAGTCATAATTTTTAACATTGAAATGCTGTCTGCAAAAGGCCCCTAGACTGTGAGGGTTATACTAAGCAGTCTTGCCTGTATAATTTAACCATTCGCAGCTAAGTGATCGACCATACACAATAAGGCTGAGGGTTTTTTCATTCCTTTGCAATAATATAAATAATAAAGTGATTGACCAAACCATTTTTGTTGAAAAAATACATAGCACATTACAATAAAACTGAAATATAAATGTAATTCTAAGAAATCTTTGACTGGTTTGCTACTTGCCTTTACAGTTTGTGAAGTGCAGCAATTATTTAATTGCTAGTAGAGTTAAAATAAAATATTTCTCTACAATCCTTATCCTACTATTGCAGCAATTGTAGTGCACTCTAGATCAAGATGGATTGGTTGCTATAGTAATAAAAGCTTTATCTTTCAAGTTTCTATAAGACAGTAGTTATTTTTTGTGACAGGAATGGGCTCATTAATCACAGTAGCTTCAGAAAAGCTCCTGCACTGTAGTTCTCCAAATGGAAGTTTTGGACCCATCATGAATGATCTCTTGTTCATATGATGATACCAGCTTTCTTGTTCACATCTAAAACTTCCCCGTGGAGGGACCTGGAATTATAGTGACTAACATCGACACAAGTCCTTGGACCAGCCAACATTCACGCCATCCACTGGTCACCTCACTCCTGACAGCCCCTTGGCCCTATGATCTCCATCACCAGGGTGTCCTGACCCTGGCAGACAGTATTTGTTTTGGGGAGTTGGCTAGAGCTTCCTACAGAGACCCTCTGCCAGGTTGGCCTGCAGGACAGACAGCAAGCACAGCAAAATGAAAGTGCAGCACATCTCGTTGTCCACAGCCAGAGGCTATAGCCAATCATAGCTTCGTGGAGAGAAATGTTAAGTGAGAAAAGTACCAGAGCAGGAGCCTACCAGCTGGCATTGACAACCAAAATGCTACTAGAGCTCTGCTTCACAGTAGTCAAGTGAAGACTCTAGAAAAACAGAAAGCAAACAGCACAAAGGGTCATGTTGAATCATTTGCCTTACTCTAAAAATCAGATATGGTTCTCAACGTAATTTAACAAAAGCAATTTTTTCCATCACCAAAAATAAGTTCAGCCAGCAGAAAATTGTGAAGGTAATAAATATACATATTTATATGTATAAGTGAAGGGGAGTAAAGTAATTTAACATAGGATATTTCAGTTCACACACAACTTAATTTAAAATAGTTTTTAACTTTGCATATTAAATGTTGTGTTTTGTTTCAGTAGAATACTACAGCAAGGTAATTACAGAAATTACTATAGATGAAAACCAGTGCTACTGGGATTTTGGATTTAGTAACTTTTTGAACATAATTGCGAGAGGCTTGACACTTTGATGCAAAACTAATTTATAAACATATTTTGAGTGCATATATTGTGATTGAAATACATTATTAATATGCTTTGCAAGTTGGTGAAAGAAACCTTACATTGTCAGACTAACTGTTGCAAACAGAAAGTTAAACAAAGTAGGGAAATTGGTGTTACCTTGGTGTACAATCAAGGCACAGGAATATCTTTTGATTCTGCCTGGATGTTTCATACTGATAGCCAAAATTATAAAATGTTTTGAAGTAATTGTGATCCTCCATTTTTAAGACATTAACTTTTGAAACATGTTGCTTTAGATGTACCCTTTCTTGTATTATTCTGAGAGGATGCAATTCATCTGTAAAAGCAAAATTTGAGCAACCCTTTTAAGAATGTATTTGAGGGCAACCACTATTAATTCCTGTATAGTGGCCAAAACATAGCCTATACATCTTGAGCAGAAACTGATTTAAATTCCAGTAAATCCTATTTTAGGTAGAAGACCATTAACATTATTAAATCAGTAGGCCATTAGGGGAAACAACAGTAGCACAGTGACTGTAGTGGCATTATTCCTTAGTTGGTCCCAAATCCATGATGACTCTATTCCCTGGTCTCCCATATTGCTTAGTGGGGTGCCATCAAGATCCAGGAATAGATTTTCAAGCAGGACGAGTTTGCCTGCTGAGCTCTGAGACAAAAAATGGAATTTACTGCAGCAACTTGCTTAGGGGAGCAGGATGGGTCCCTGGAAAGTCTACATCAATGTCTCTTCTTGATTTGCCAGCTCTATTCCTTTCAGCTTAGGAATAGGACTCCCTGAGGAATACCATCTAAAAGCAGACAATTCCCCTTGCTAAGGAGTCCAGGGCTGCAGCCACCTCTCTGCAGAGTGAAGTGAAATGCAGTCTGACGGGCACGGGGAGCTGGCGAGCTTCGGAGCTGAGCCAGAGCTCTGCTCCCCAGGGGAGTGAGTGTACCAAGCATTCCACCACCTGGCAGACAGCAGTCTCCTCCACATTAGAGATAGTCTTAAAAACAGACTGAAATAAAATATTCTTTTCTTGCATTTCACAAAATCTCAAGCAGGAGCAGATGAATGGAGAATAAGGTTATAGGAAGAGAGTGGTGCTTGACATACTGAAATGTATTTATGGGTGTTTTGACAAGCAAAATTTTCCTATGTGATAGTTGAGAACAAGCCAGACCATCAGTTACAGAACTAGTTTTATAAGAAAGAAACATGCCGTGACACCTACTTGCCTAATCTTGGGGAAAATCTCTGCTCATACCCTAACTTACCAATTGATTTAAACAAAAAGCTTGTAGCTAAGATGTATGAATTGGCATTTTTAAGAATCCAGGGATCTTGCTCCTGTGTCCTTGTTCTTGCAATTTCTTAGAAAGGACCTGTTGTTATCCCCAAAGAAGAAAAGAAAAAAAAATCCTAACTTCTAAGCAGCAGGATAGTTCTTTACCAGCTATATTATTGCCCAGTTTTTATTTCCATCTGCACAATCACTAGGCATTCCTAGCTGATCTCGCCTGTTACTTTCTCTGCAAACACATCCCAATTTGCTTTCTCTCTCTCTGTGTCTACCAAAATGGAAAGGGAGAGTCTCTCCTGAAAGCTCCCACTTTCTCTACCTCCTAACAAAGCTCTTCGATTGGCTTCTCAGACCTAGCTCCAGGAGAACTGTTCTCCACAAGGAAATCTTTCACCATATGTGAAACATCACTGGTCAAGAGCCTTGTACTTCTAATTGTTCACTTAAGTCATTACACCTGTCTGAGATAGAAGGATTGAGGGTCTGACAAAGAAAATATCTCAGACAGAGGGCTGTGCATTGAGCTGGATGTGTTAGAACGACGGAGTTCTGCTGCACTGCATATTTTGCAGCTGTGGCAGCAGATTGGGTTGATTCTGGACTATAGCTGCTGAACTAATCAGTCATTATTGTGTAACAGCATTTTACAGCAAAAAGTTAATTGAATATTTTAAAATGTGGAGCTTGTACCATTATGTTTTTAAGTTCCCTCTCTTCTGTCTTCCTCCAATGCCTCTGGTATGTCATGGTCACCATACCCCATGTCTCTGGTGCTTTGCCAAGGGAGGAAAAGGAATGGCAGAGACATGCTGGTTGGAAAATGATAAGAAATTCTTATGGCAAAGTCGGCACAAATTAAATAATCCCAAGAGATATTTCGATTGGCTTTTTCAGAGGAACAAGAGCTCTTCTGAGCTCTGGAAAACATTTTTACAACAGTCCTTGGACAAACAACTTTGTTCTCATCCTACTATTTAATCAATGAGAGGCTCTGCTAGCCAACCTAGTCTTTTCATTCACTGCTTTTTTCCCCTGTGTCACCTACTAATAGCCCTGATTTGAATGCACACTGCTTTCTCCCTGAGAGATCCTTCTTTGCCTTTTGCTTTTATGGAAAAGCCATTTCACTGTGTTAATACAAGTCTGCAATTTCCCACACAGACAGTAGCTTACAAAAAGGGGAAAAAATAGGGCACCCCAGGTCAAGCACATTTCTGCAATTGTACTGCCTTTAACTGGAGCCTCCAGTCTCCACAGCACTTGTACCCTGATGTCAGCATCACACAGACCTGAAGGGGGACTGCCTTAAAACTCTGGGTGTTCCATGTCAGAGAGTACCTACTGCTACTCCTGAGGCCATACCATGTCACCCTACAACACAAAATAGATGCAACGTATGGTCATTCATAAGCTCTACAGACAGGTAAGAACATGCAAAGTTCTCTTGGGATTTTTAAGGTAAATCCAAAACACCTCACCATATGACTATATGTCAGGTTAAAAGGAATAATTCAAATATTAACATATGTGATTTGCAGTATGAACTTCACCATCCAAGCTAGCTCGTACACTATCAGAAACCTGTTTATATTATCATAAAATCACCTCTGAAATGAGTCCAGGCCTTGTGATTATGATGAAGGTTAGTTTATTTAGCTATTCTAGTCCTGTGAAGTGATACATTTTCCAGAGATTCATGCTAAGAATTCTTTCTCTTTTTTTCCATACAGCATCAAACTCACCCTCCCATCTTTGTCTTTAGACCTAATCCAGCTCCCCAGAGCTCTGTACATCCAATTCAGAACCCTTGCTCTGAAGGTTTGCAGCATATGTCTGTGGCAGTGAATTTACCTTCTTTTACAAACCATATTTTCTGTACTACTCTCTTCACCTCCCACTCAGAAGACATGCAGTTCTTTTCATACTGTTTTACAATTCTGGAATGTCCACCCTAAATCTGTACTAGCTGTGAGTGTCTACAGCTCTTCCTTATCTTTTGCTGTTTTCTTGAATTAAGTGATTAGGCTGGTTTCAATGCAATCAAAAGCTGGTAAAGATTTTGCTGTGTATCGCCCTCTTCTCAGGTTCTGCAGACACATTTTAACACAAATCAAATCAGAAATCTGTATGGTATAAAATAATCTTTTATAGTAAAGAGGCCCTTATAGCTGCTCCAAAACCCTTACCTTGACTGTAAGGTATATAGTGCAAGCAGCTGTGATTTCTTTAATTCTTGAAAAGGTAATTAAAGCCTAATCTTGCTATCCTTTGGCTGAAGTGGAAGGGGAAAAAAAGACTGTATGTAGCCTATTAAAAATAACATTGATAAAGCTAAAGATGAGACACAGGCACATAGGCAAGGAATGTCAGGTAAGTGAACTTGGAACCATTAATAAGCCACAGTGGGTTTCCAACTTCCTAATTAGAAACTGAAGACTCCTCTTCCAGATACTCAATTAAAAATGATACAGACATTCCTATTCTGTTTCTCCATAAAACAACAGTTTGAGTATCTCGTAACAGTGTATACATGAGATACACAAATAAATATAGGCAATATGAGTATTATTTCCTATAAATTATGCATATAAATAATGTGTATGCACATAAATAATATGCACTTAATTACAGCTGAAACCAAAAAGCATCCACTATGCATTTTGTGAAGATCTAGAGGCCTCTGAATCCTGGAAAATTCTGTTTCTTTGTCTGGGATACTCTGGTGGCTCAGACCAAGGGTGAGCATAAACAACTCCTGGATTGTTTTGAATTTCTATCTCCACATACGGGATCTCAATTATTTTTTCAGGATCCAGGAGAGGATGCTCTGCTCCACACCAACTCCCAAACCAGCACGGACATCCCTCCCAATCTGGCTCAATGGGCCATGTGCCAAGGAGGTCCCCTGTGGGATCTGGCAAACAGATGCTGCTGGATGTTCAGCCAGCCCAGATGCATGGAACACTCAAGATTCCCTGCAGAGCTGCCAGCCAGGTTTGCAGTCCACGAGGACTCTGAGGGGAAAAAGAAGAAAAGATGTCTCAGATGGCACTTTTGAAAAAAGTATTAAATATGATCTGTCTTGGTGCAGATCATAGAATCACAGACTATTTTGGGTTGAAAGGGGTTTTAAAAACCTTCTAGTGGCAGAGGTGCCACTCACTAAATCAGGTTGGTAAGGGCCCCATCCAACCTGGCTGTAAAGACTTCCAGGAATGGGGTATCTGGTTTCTGGCCTTCCTTCCTTGGTTTCTTACACTTCAGCTCTTGTGTTCTAAGAAAAATGGCCTAAAAAGGTTGCCATCCCTTCCAGAGCTCCCTGCAAAGAGCCAATGCTTTTTCAAAGCCCTGACTGCTAAGAAAGGTGGAGTATCGTGTCTCTACGTTTTTATGTCCCAAAGAAACCCATGGGCTGATTATGGCAAGTTGGCAGGAGACTGGAGATCTCAAAGATACTTACACCCCTCTTTATCTCCTGTAAATAAATAGCTAGGCATTTAAAGCAATGTGCATGGTAAATAGCTGAGACTCCATGAGAAGCAATCCTTCAGGAGGGAATCACTATGTCTGAACACATCCAGGGGAATAGTCTTTTGGACTTATTTGCTAAACACATTAGAGAATCTGAATGCAACACATGCATCAACAGGAAGCTGGTGTGGCTGCTAAACCAACCACCTGCATGCCAAGCATATGATACAGAGCCTGATCTCTTCAGATATGTTGCCTGTCAGTGATGGGCGCAATAAACAATGAAAGATCCAGGACAGGCTAGTTTGTTGAGTAGAGCTGATCTAGGTCTAGCCATGGCCCCTTGCATTTCAGGAAATTCTCGGGGACATTATAAACAAGTACAGTTTATAAGGCACCTCTTAACCTCCAGTAAAATAACCACATTATGCTTGTCCCTAGGAGCTAACTCCAGAATCTGTATTTCTACCAGCAACATTTGGAGGCTAGAACACACTAAGTTAAGTGCTGTAGCCACCTTCTGATAGCAAGCCTCTTTGGTATCAGCTCTGCATCTTGCACTTCTCCACTGAGCACCAAAATTTTAATGGCCACATATACATTTGGATGATGAATCTTCATACCAAAGAATATTTCAATGTTACATTGTCAGAGTCATAATAGTCAAGTCTGGGATTTTGCTTAGCTTCACATAGCTCTTCAGAAGCTCCAAAGACAACCCAAAAGGAATCAGATTTGTGCAAACCAAGATACCTAAGGGAAAGAGCACAGAATGATATGCATGTCTCTCCTCACTAAATATGGACCTAATAAAGGTGCACATATCTCAGGTGGATAGAAACAGAATGATAATAGTTTTCTATTTTTTGTTGCTCCTTATAATTCATTCTTTGTTTCCCCATTAAGTTAATTAAGAATACATAAGCGCGTCCTTTTTGAAAGATCTATATTTAGCTTGTGCTTCTGGGTTAATAATTCAGGTGACTTGAGTTATGTCTCAAAGCAAGGCTTTTGAAAAGTGAATCTATTACAAATATTCAGAGAGATTCCCTCAAGTTAACTCAGAGAGGCACTGCATAAAAAAAAACCCAAACCGGTAAGGAGAGGTGGAGCACAAGTAAGGAAGAGAGTAAGGAAGAGAGAAACATTCCTTTACGTTCAATAACTGGGGACCAGATAGTAATATCAGTATTTGCAACAGACCAAAAGCTGCCTTGTATATTGAATATCTCTTTTCTTCTAAAGTGCTGAAGGCCATCTTATTTAAGAGTTTAAGTACCAACACATTCACAGATGTGAATGTATTCACGAACATACAACTCTCCTTGCTGACTGGGTATTGAATTCTACACAGAGAGCAAAAAACCTGGTAAAACACAGTGCAGTGAATCAGCCAACACACATTTATTTCTATGAACATTAAAGGACTAAGGGACCCTGACAGAGAGAAAGAGGATTTTAAAATGAAAGCAGTAATAAATAAGAGCAAAGATAAATCCATCAGTATCCTATTAAAATAAACCAATTTGCAGTCCAGTGATGAAAAATAGCCAAAGATGACAGATGTATGACCCTTATATTTATTCTAAGGCCTGTCAGTAAGAAAGAGGAAAAGTTTTCATTCTTTTGTCACTTGCCCTTTCTTGTAAAAGCTGAGCTGTTAGCTACTGATAGCAGGTGTATTTGTATCAAAAGTACTCTGAAGAGGGTATTAACAATAACATACATATGCACCCACACATACAAACACAAACCTTTTAACATTTTTAGGCAGTCATAGCAAATGTTGGAAAAAGAAACGGAAAAGGACAATAATTTGAATGAAGCATAAAGGTAGACTTCAATAGTCGTCAGATTTTGAATGTAAGGACTGTGTTTGCTAACCTACACGACTCATATACCAGGATCAATATATCCCATTTCTCCGGCACCTTAGAAAATCAATTAAATGCAACCTCAAAGACTCAAGAGAGGGTCTAACTGATTATCATTGTATCCAAAATTATTTAGCTGGTCATTAATCTACACATAGCAACTTCTTCAGTTACTTTGCCTATTTATAGTCATCTAAAAGTCCTGGAGAAAACAATAAAAACAGAAGAGAGAAGAAAAAGTAAGGCAATAATGCAAAGTGTTATTACTAAATCTTTCATCTTGGTAAATGAACAGAAATAAGATTTCTTCAGTTTTGCAATTCAGCATCAAAATACACATATTCCCAAACTTCATGAGAAAATAGTGGAAGATGAGGAAAATGGAATCACCCATGAAATTATGACAATGTAATGAAGGCAGATAAGAGGCTAGAGAAAATCTCATGGGATGATGAGCTTATAAGGATGAGGGAGAGATGGTAACTGGCACAGTCAAAGTAGAGAAAGAAGTTGAAAATATTTATAAAACACTGTGTATTGTAGAGTAATAGTCAAGTTAATAATACAATAGCAAAGACAAAACTACCTCAAAGACCTACCTTTATTTAAAATCAGAATATAGATAATTTGCATTATTGGTACTGCAGAAGAGAAAAATGATGCTTCTACAAGGTTTTTAATGTGCACATTCCTTTATTTATTTAACAAAATCAAACAATGAGGAGTAACTCAAGTCTTCTTTATTAGCAGCTTGGATGACTCAGATGCCTAAAGAGGAGGGAAACTGGACCAGCTGTTCTCCACAGGAGCTGATTTTATTAATAAATATTGACACAGAGATTCTTGCCAATATGTTTGACAAATAAAGACAAGTGAGTATATCAGTGTTATGTGCAGCCAGATAAGGATTTATAGTGTGCTGGCTTTCTGTGGAGTACAATAAAAAGACCTTTGTGCAAAACACAATTTTAAGGGGGAAAAAAGACTTTTGGGTTATTTTAGGCTCTGTATCTATGTCTACAAATCCTGCACTGAGAAGAGGATGATAAGCTGCTTTTTATTCAAAAGCATATTGATATACTTATAGCTGTAGGAAACACAAATGCATTCCTGCCTAAAACAGAGAAAAACTCTCTGAGCAAAATGAGAAGTGTAATATGTGGACTGCAG